>JAVTVJ010000052.1:5452192-6733990 GCA_034509425.1 Eopsaltria australis | reverse complement strand
CATCTACTGATTCTGACAACTAAATATGTCACCCAGTATTTCTTAATAGGTTTTGAGTAATAACCTAAGTGACTTTTCCAGCTCCCATTACTGTTTCTGAGAGACTTAGTCCTAAGCAAAAAAGAATAACTCTAATTACTTATTCACTGCACGTCAGAAAGGTTGTGTTGTTAACCAGAGTCCAATAAATCAATACAAACAAACCCATGAGACTGAGCACACTTTAGAAAATGTTAAAATGTTATGAATGAGGCGTTATCGCATGTGGACATAGGTATCTTTAATAGGATACCAGGAGAATAAGAGCAAACAAGCCAAGATGTTCAGAAACGAGGCAAGGTTTACTCACAACATTGCTCTGCCTCATTGTCCATCCAGTAGAAATACAAACCCAGCTGCTGACTGGATGTAAAGATGCATTTGTATTAACATCCATATAGTTTCTGCCAGAAGCATCCCAGTGTTTTCACATGTAGTTCCATGAAGAAGGCCTCAAAATCAACATAACTTCCATTCCCAGGTGAAATCCAAGTATCATTTTTCTCTTTTGCAAACGCTGAAATCCAAACTGTCATTTGGCATAATATATATTAGTGTCAAAAGTGACTCTAATAAGCAGTGGTAATAGCATGATATGTTTCTAAGTATACGTACATATGTGCCAGTGCATAATGACAACTCAAAATGTGCTTTATTCTGTGAAAACTAGGTTTGTATGTATATTTTTGACATCTACTGATCATTATTTTAAAATATCCAGGCATTTTCCAAATCAAAATTATTTTATTTTCTTATGTAATTATAAATTTCCACTTGTTTTTCTTATATCAGTAAGAGATCAGTGGGATACTTTTAAGACAGAATACAAGGTAGTTGTCGGTAGTCATATGTAACCTCCTTGCAATGGCATTAAAAGGCATTCCAAGATTCCCTCACTGAAAGTGATTTGACTATGTGCCTAAATCAATGTACACATTAATATGACAAATTACTGTAATATCGAACATGCAAGTGAGAAAGATACACAATTTTCCTGTTTCAGTGTTTTAAATTTGTTTTAATAACCATGCTGATAGAGGGCATAAGAAAAAGCAAAAAAAAAAGAAAATCCACAAGACTATTCTTGAATAGAATCTATAAAGCAACAGGAAGAGTAGGGGAGTTTTAATCTCTGTGTGCAGGAGACTACTTTTAGTGCTTAAACTTTACATTAAAAGCAACTGTAAAACCCCCTGAGTTTTCATTGACCTAGTACCCAGCCTTTCCTGCATCTAACTTGTCTTCTTGAGATTACTCATCTGTTAAATATTTGTGAACATCATGAGTACATCTAAAATGCCATTGAATATTTTGGCAATGTTGAAATTGTTTCCTATGAAAAAAAAAATTTTTCATATCTAAAAAAGAGGAAAATCCTTTCATTTCAGTCAAGTAAGTTACAAGATTGTCGTGAACTCATAGAACTATAGAATGGTTTGGTTTGTCCAATCTAATCCTTCTCTTTTTCAGTTTAAAACTGTTGGCCCTTGTCCTGTCACTACAGTCCTTTCCAAAAGATCCCTCTTTGTCTTATAAGCCCCCTTTATATACTGAGAGGCTGCAGTAAATCTTCCCTGAAGCCCTCTCTTTTTCTGGCTAAACGACCCCAGCTCTCTCAGTCTCTGCTCATTGGAGAGGGGCCATGTCTTTCTTGAGCTGTGAATGCCAGACCTGGGCACAGCACTCCAGACAGGGTCTCACTGGAGGACAGAAGGAGAGAATTACCTCCCTTAACCTGCTGGCCAAGTTTCTGTTGATGTAACACAGGATATGGTTGGGTTTGGGATATAAAACACATCATGCTGTCTCATGTACAGTTTTTCATCCACCATTATCCCCAAGTCCCCCTCCTCAGAGCTGCTCTTTATTCATTCAGCTCCAGTCTATATTGATACTGGAGACTGATTGCCCTGAACCAGGCACAGGACCTTGTACTTGGCCTCATTGAACTTCATGAGGTCCACAAAAAGCCCACCTCTCAAACCACTCAACATCAATTATCACCGGGAAAAAGAAGAAATACTATGACTTTTGGAAGACATATTGAAGCTTTCTGGACACTTTAAAGATTTTGGATCTAGAAATTTGATAAAGTTATCTTTTTTAAGATGTGTTTTGTACATAATTTTATAAAGCAAGTGTTATACAAAGTATTTCCTGTTGGATTCTGTAGCTCATAGGCAAGACAAAATGTGTAATCTGGTGATCAGATCCAACATTTTCATAAGATATAAAGAAACTTATGAAACCTTTAGTTTCACCTCTAGCAGGAGAACAATGGTAAATTAGGGAGATAAGGTAAATTAAATCTTTCTGATATAATATTAAGACAGCTATGCATATATATTGTGTCACTTTGCGTCATATTTGGGTTTTTTTGGTCTGTGTCTTTTTTGTTTGTTTTTATTAGTATTAATATTTAAACCTCTGCATTGTTTATTTTGTTTGTTATGACCGAATGTTAGCATTTTAATCTATTTTGGCATCAATCAAGTTGGATTTAAGAGGAACAAAATCACAGCATTGTTTAGCTTGCTGTCAAACCTGTAAACCCTGAGAAACCTTAGCAAATGTATCATTTTCCAGCATGTTTTCCACAGTATTGAGAGTCTTGTAGGAATTCACTGTCTCATGAACTGGACAAAGAAAATCAGGGGAGGAAGCGGTTTCTTTCATCAGTCATTGTAATGCTGGTAAACTTATGACAAATAACATGATTTTATGGGAATTTTAGTTGGGATCTTTAAATATGTTATATTGACTTGAACTTGTCTTGCCAAATATCAGGAAAAGCCACTAGCATGTGAGTACTTCTGGAGCAGCTGTTGATTCAATTTGCTGGAAATGCACTCTCAAGGCCTGGTCTTGGTTTTGTAATCTGCAGATGAATTTTAGAATCTCTTGAATGGAAAATTGTTTCACTCAGCATCTACAACAAGTGAAATAGTGTCACTATTAGAAATAATAATGCTTTACTTTCCTTGTAGTTATCTGAAGCAAAAGTTGAAGTTTTGCAGAACCACCTGTCAAAAACATAAAGCTGATGTAGAGCTCAGGTAGGATCTAAGAATTACAAGAACCAGAGTTTAGATTTAGTTCCTAATCCGCTTCATAGTGGCGTAATAACAAACCTATTATATGTTCAACATTTAAAGTAAAGTTGATATCTATTTTTATATATCTATATTTCAGTATATGCAGTAGAACCTATGTGCATGTGAAGCCCATATCTAAACACCCATTGTAACAAATGCAATATAGTTAGTAAAATGTGGCATATTTTTTCTAAATAGACTCCTGTTCATTCAGCTAAATTATCCTCTGTCATTGTGACCAACAGGACTAAAAAATCCTCATTCTTAGAACCTATAAACAAACCATAAAAGCTTCTTTTTGTTATCAAAAGTCACAGCTTTGACTGCATTAATAGGCCTTAGTGGCCTCAACCTCAAGGTGAGGTACTGTCTTGTCAAGACTGGGTAGAATAATGCTTCAGCAATGAGGTAGAAGAGTATGCTGAGGTGTCTAGTACTGGGTTGAATCAAAACTTTAGCCTTAAATTGTCAACCAGTTTCATTAACAAAGAAGCAAACATCTCCAGGAATGTATGTCATCCTAAAATAGGCCCAAACTGTATGGAATAAATACATTTCTGAAAACGACAAAATCACCCTACTCACCAGCTGTGAAACCTGGATCTTGATTTAGTTGCCTAAACACATACTTGCAATGTCACTTTAGGCCCTGTGGGCCTGTAGGTGACACCCAAGCAGGGCTCCAGTGATGCCTTTTTCCTGGTCTTAGGAAATGAGAAACTAGACATGGTTAGTGGGTTGGGGGTCGTTTACCTCGGTATTTTAATAGGATCCAATTCAATGCATTGCTTCACCCTGGTGACAGCGTCGCAATGTCCTCCCACCCCCCAATCAAGTACACAATTAAAGACCTTACACATTAGCATATCTAATGAGAGGGCCCAATAAGGGGCTGGGGTGGACTAACTTCTAGTTTACAGAATCTGTCCTGCTAGTGGTCCTTGAGTTCTTACAATAGTAGAATGTTTGGACTTCCTGGCTTTACAGTTCTGGGGTGTTTAGTCTCCTGGCCTACCAGACACCAAGAAACCAGGCTAAGTTATCAGGCCTAAAACATTACAAGTATGCATGCTAATACTTGTGAATACAGAGAACAGTGTAAAAAGTATATACAATAAAAAGCAAAAAATCTTTCAGCATCACTAGGTCCCCTAGTTTTTATTAAGTCAGATCTGCCAGAACTGTGGAGACGACTAGGATACCCTAAGCTTTTTCAAAGGCTCAAGGAGACTTTGTTTTTTCACCAGCAAATCAATCCTGTCATAGTCGTCTATGTAAATCTGCCAGTTTCTGGAAAACTAATTTTACGTCAGATGAATCCTGGTTTATATGCACAGAGCATAAATATCCCTTGAAACACATTAGGAAAATAATTAGAGAAGGTTTTAGGAAAAAGATCAGTGCAGCATATTGATATCAATCAAAAAAAGTTATTCTGTCACTGTGTTTCAATAGTTTAAAAAAACTGTGTTTTTTTAACTTCACGTTCTTCTGCAAACACACTGCACTGAGGCTTTGCAGTTGCAGATGCTCAATAGAGATTTTCCTCAGCTTCTGTCTATTTTGTGGCATCAGAATTCATGTCTGTCATCTGAATGTTCCAGAGCTGAAAGGAAACACAGGCCTTTCTTGCCTCACAAGCAGCTCCCATAAACCACACTGCATCTACCAATTATTCATCAACTGTTGCCATCTATCACCAAGGCCAGCTGTCTGCTCCGATTCTATGAGGTAGGGAAACTGCTTTAGATTTCTGTTATTATCTTTGTCTGAAAAATACCACAGTCAAGAACAAATGGATGATTATATATATCCTTGGATATTATATATCCTTGGATGATTATAAAATATAAATTAAAATTTTTATTACATCCTAACACATCTTTAAATTTTATGAAAGGAAGCTTTTAATTATAAAGATAGCCTGAAATGAATTGAGTAGCAAGTGCAGTATCTTCCAAATATCAGTTAAATGTAATTTCATTATAATTTTTTTTGTTATTTTGGATGTAAACTAGGTGTGTTTGTGACTTGCTTCAAAAATCCCAGTTAGACATTTTATTAGAAATTAGCTTCATAATATCCTTCAAATGAAACTACTCTGAAATTTAGGGTTTTTTTACATTTAAGCAATTAAAAAATTCTTGTTTAATTTTTCATGTTACTTTCTATGTTGAAAAGTTAAATACTGTGGGTTTTGTTCCAGATCTTTCTTTTTCCATTCAAATCCAAAAGGAATAAGCTGTTTGCTTTTCTAATCCTCTTTAAAGAGGGAACAAGGACTAGCCTTCACCATGTATTTCAAGCAACAACTCTTAGCCCAGTGCTGCTCCAGTAGTTCAGCATGCTTCTGGCTGTGTCCCCTAGGATAGCAGAACTGTGGATGAACCAGAAAACCTTCACCATGCATTAGGAAAATAAAAGCACTTGTATGTCTTTATCAACATCAAATAAGGGTGCATTTGCCATCACAGCCAAGATTTTAATGCCCCGAAGAGAGCGTTGTTCCTAAAAATAAATGTAGCTTTATATCAACACAATTCAAGTTTCTCAACTTGAATGTTTAGCCCAGGGCTTGCAGAGGATAAAAGTCTCATGCGACCATATTGCTCTGTGCTTTGAAACTAAAATTCAAGCATTGTTTTAGGTATGTGCATTGTTGACCTTTCTCAAAATTCTGACTGTTAACTTCCAAATTCAAAGTGTAAAGTAGAAAATACTTCAAGCTGTAGAATTTTTAAATCTCTCCTCTGATATGTATTTAAAAGGCAATGAAATTTCATGCCGGCCATATAAAATAATACTTTATTCTTTACAATTTTCATTTACAGAAAATCTCATAGACTGCCCTAACAAAGTTGCTGCTAGAGAGATGATGCACATGAGGCCTGTGGTTGATCCAAATGAGGTTCCAGACTGAGGAGGAACCCCTTCTCAAAGGGAGCAATTGCCAGAATATGCAATCAGAAAATCCTTTTATTCTGCAGGAAGTTTTATGAAGTACACTATTTAATTCAGCTAATTTTCTTCACCTCTCTGATGTGGAATCATCTGCAGAATAAGCATTGTCTCAAAATTTGGATGATATGTTTACTTTGGGCTATCACATAGATTATGCTGAAAGTTTAAATAAAGGGTTTTGGCACCAATACTACATTTTAGACTGCAAAAGTTGGGCAACATGAATCCTACCTAAAGTGGTGGACTACTGTACTTTAAGCTAGCTGTTCTCAAAATTTTAATTCTACCTCATTCATCATATATATAAGTGAAATTACATGTACAGGGTCTTATTCTCCACTTGCTCTGAGACCCCTTAAAGTCTTATGGTACCCACACATCTAAGTTTGGGATAGACTGATTAATAATTTGACTGTAAATTTTCACTGGGTCAGAAAACTGATTCAGCAATCTTCTAAATATATGTAATTAGACACATGTACAACACAGTCTCCTTAAAATCCCTATTTTTGTGTTTTTCAATTTAAACCAAAATGGTACAACAGATTGTGCATGAATCAAACAAAATAGTTGGAAATGAGCATAAATGCATGGCAAAAGTAATCCAATTATGGCAGAATCTGTCATTCTGTAAAATCTCCTACCAAACAAAGAAAAAAACTCAACAAAGAACAACCTCAAACCTCTCCCCAATAAAGAACATGACAAGTCTACTTGTTATGTTTTGTTTTGTTTTCCTTGCCGAGTCTCATATTCAATACTTTTTCCTTAATCTTGAAAAAAGTAGAGATGCCTATTAAAAGTTGTAGCTAATTTATTTCTTTTAACACTTTAAAATAATGCATCCAAGTGTTGGAGAACAGATACTGACCTGGCATTAATGGTAACAGTTACATTAATATAGAGTTTATTAGGTTAAGGATCTGATCTAAATTCTGGAATATTCTACATAGCCTAGAAAGTTTTACAAGGCCTAAGTAAACACGGATAACATGGATTTGATAAGCAAATGTTACAAATACAAATGTTGTTCTTCTTTAATTATATTAGCAAAGTTACATGAATAAATGTAAATTTAATACTTTTTTTTTTATTGTATATCTATTCAGATGTATTTTTGCTGATACAACCTGCATCCAGAGTAACTGAAGGTACAATTTTTTTCAAATCTCAAACTTTGTATCATTAAGCTTCCTCAGCACTTTGATCCAAGGCCTCTAGGGAAACCTTATGAGCTGCAGAGCGTACTATTAATGGCTTTGTGAGCTGTGATCTTCCCACTAAGAAAAATGCTGGACAAACTGCTAATTATTCTATGGAGATATGAAGAGGGTTCTCTTTCATAGAATATGGGTGACTCCGAACACGGTTTTGATGGATTATTAACTTTTGTGTCTTTATCAGATTCTGAATGATTGCTTGTGAGTTTTTTCTTGTTTAAGTGTTTCAGTGCATAAACATTCTTATAAATCATTACAGTACACACCTGTTATATAATTACATCACAGAGGGACTGTATCAATAGAACTGGATGTGCTCCTGTTATTCCCACTCAAAGATACTAGGCTGTTTCCAAACATGCATGAAAATGGAATTGTCCCATTTTATTTTAAACATAGAAATTAAAAAAAAAAAAAAAAGATAAAATATGCAAGGACTCAAAACTGAAAAAATTTTCCCCATTAGCAACTCTTCAACTCTTCTCACTTCTTGTCTTAGATTCCATGCAATATGTTTCTTTTCCATTGTTTGTATTTAAATTTACTCCATAGTCTTTGGGGTTTGTTTCTATTTTCAGAACACTTGTCTTTTACTTCTTACTTAGTATGTAGACTTTGTGCTGTATACTTGCTACTGTCTGCTTTATTCTTATGTCCAATTTCATCTTCTTCTTTTTATCCATATATTATGTGAAAATGCTGTGATACGAAGTATTAACTCATGACTCATTTTTCTAGATCGGGTTGGAAGGGGCCCTGAGCAACCTGACGTAGTGGGTGGCACCCCTTGCCCTCAGTGGTGTGTGTGTGTGTGTGTGTGCTCAAATAGATCATCTTTAAGTTCCTGTGGTGTTCAACCCTGAAGAAGAAGGGGCCACCCAAGATTGATACAAGCCAAAGGAACAATAGAAGTCAGAGTCCACAAAAACTTACGGTTTTATTAGGAAGTTATGTACTTGTCATGGCTATTGGTATTAATTAATTCCCTACCTTCTGATATAATCACACAGAGGTGAATTTTGAGAAAGGGATAGGGGGAAAGACAAGACAGAGATTGGAGAGAGGGAGAGAATAGAGGAGAAAAAGAAGAAAGAAAGATAATCAGTCCTGACTCAAACATTGATCCAGTTAATGTGGTCTCCAGGATCTTGGGGACACACACCTGGGTTTTGTGGGGGTATCTATAGAAAAAGTTTTCTTCACCCTGGAGATCAGTATCTTGTTTTCTATGCAAATTATTTATTTTGCACATCCCATTCTTCTAGACCTTTTTGAAAAAGCCTCTCTTCTGGTCTTCTACAAGTCCTTTCCAAACCAAATATTCCTCCAACTTTCAAAGATTCAAGTTTTCATGACTTTATGTTATGGAAAAACTATTTTCTCACATGTGTAGACAAAGCACCTTTTGCCAAGATGCAAAACCTTTTCAGTCATAGTAATTTTAGACCTATCAGGGTATGTTAGTTATAATATGTGTATGTATAGGAGTCTGTGCATATTTGATATTGAAGTCTTTCTATAAATCCACCAAAGTACTCGCATACTATTCAACATGGAAAGAATATCAGAATATTAAATTCTGGTGCAAAACACCTGTGTGGGATGGGACTTAATGACTATAGACAACAATTATAAGGAGATATACTCATACATACAGACGTACACACACATTTTATATATATAAAATACCTGTGTGTGAAGACAGAAATAAATATGAATACTTGTCTCAGAGTCAATTGTTCCACTCCTACTGCAGTACAATGAAAATAAAATCTTGATTAAGGGTTGCAGCTCACATCCACAGGGCCACTCTGAAGACAGAGTAAAAAATGAGTACATATCTATATGTCCAATTTTATGGTGAATTTATGAACTGCAGCATAACCACACCTATTCCTAGGTTGAGAAAATCTTTGTATTGCTACTCAAAGAGAAACAGCTCTTTCATACAGAGTATTAAAAAGAGATGATATTTCAATACAAGTTGAAAAAGAAGCAACAATGAAAAACATAAGCCTTTTGAGAATTTGCAACTTACTTCATGATGTGTGTGTTTAATGAGTATAAAAAACCTAAGAAATAAAAGCACCTGAAACACCACTTGTAAATTTGATGTCATTTATTTCAAATATGCTGTCAAATCATTAGCAAAATAATTTCTTTGTAGAAATGCCAAAAGTACATAGGCCCCAGGTACAAGAAAGAGAGACAGAAATAAAAATAAAATAAATTCAAACATATATAAATTAGGAGATATGTTTATGTTTCCGAGGATATAAAACTGTGTCAGTGACACACCTTGTCAATTTATTCCTGTTTGTCATTCAGGATAAAGTAAATCTGCTTCTTTTTCCTTCCATCATTCATCTTTTTTGACAGGTAGCATTGCAAGCATGTCAGTCAAGGAGGGCGGTATATGTGTCTTGTCACTCCACTGAAGCTCTAAATAATATGGTGTTTGCAAGTAAAAAGGATAATTGCCAACATTAGTACTTGGATATGCATAACATTAAGTATAGCTCAGGGATGTGGGCAGCTAGGAACAGCATGAAAAGGATTATTTGTGTTACATTCATAAGCAAGCTTTCTAAGTGCTGTAGCTGGAGTAAATTAAAATCTTGTTGGTTAATTAAAGTAATAAAACACTGTATTTTGGGGTTGGTTTTTTTTTGTTTGTTTGATCGCTTTCACCAGATCTGAAGATTAAAAAAAATATTTGAAGTTTCTGAAATATCTTGGTATAAAAGGGCATCTTAATCATAGGAGCCAGATTTGTGGGCATTGCTGCACACTGGACAAGCACACATATGACCTTTACTGGGTGTACACTACTGAGAAATAACAAAGACAGGATGCAGGTTACATAGATGTTGACCTGATTTGATATGGTTTTAATACATATTTATATACACATATGAGGACTTGAACAAATATTTCTGTAATTATGTCCTTATGTTATTCCTTTAAGGAGATTCACAAACTTGCACCAATTTAAGAAATACCTAATATCAAAATTTCAATAAATAGCTAGGATAAATAATTTTCACAGTATGGTGTTAGGAAATTATATGTAATCTTACATATGATGGTGTCTACTATGTTAGTTTTGTAACTGATACAAGTCTGTAACTTGAAATTAAGTATTTATGCAACAATGGCAACAATCTTTATGGTTTGGGTTTTGGTGGAATTTTTTTGGTATGTTTTATTTACCACTCAGTACCTTTTCAGTTTATAGCAACTTGTCAGCATGTACAGTAAAAGAGACGGATGTCATCTGGAGAAACTGAAAAATTGTAGGAATGAGAGTACTCTTGTAGGGGAGACCTGCATTGTGCAAAAAATACAGATACAAGAGAATCTAACTAAAACAATTTAAAGAAAGAAATGCTATCTACAAAAATTGCCACTATCTCGTTTAATTATCTAGAAAGTTTGTTTCCTAGCATGTTCTTTGCATTGTTGTTTTTATTCAGTAGTCCAGCTTTAAAGAAATAAATAAGAAATTCTATGAATACACCTTTTGAAATCCCTTTTTCTCTTCCCCAGACAATATTCAGACTGATTGCATTTATTGTATTCATTTTATATTGAATTTTTTAAAAATTCAGTATCTATACAAATCTCTTTTTTATATTTTTTTGTTATTTGAATGAAATCTGAGCTCTATACCAACACTGTAATAAAGTTTATAATCTGTTGGTCTTTGTCATGTGTGTACTGTCTTATTTTTCAAATACCGTTATTTTCTCAAGGCCTCTTTCAGTTCTATTGTTTCTTAACAATGTTTTCATGCCTTCTGAGAAAGCCTGAATACTAATGTAAATAGTAAACAATTTTTATAAGGCAAAGAGAAAGATTGTGGCTACCAATGAACTCCCAAATACATTATTCCTATGCATGATTTAAAATTCCAGAAATCACACAATTTGATCATTCAAAAATATTCTCAGCTTCAGTTGCACCTTTAAATATTATTTATTTTAAATGTACTGTGGAAGGTATCTGAGAGTTTCTATATGATTAAGAAACTATTCTTTCTCTGGTTTATTAAACAAAATACTCTAAGTAGCTGATGTTACTGAAAATAATACTTGCAATGGCAACTGCATTAAAAACCTCAGGATTTTGTTCAGTTCATGAAGATTTTTTTATATCTGTCATTAAGCTATTTTGAATCAATAACTAGAAACCGAAAAATTCTGTGAACTCAGATTCTTCCTTATTATGATGTAAATTACCAGTGATTCATTACACAGCTGGAGTACTCCTTCAAGGAGGAACTATGCGTATCCAGAACTCTAAGTACTAGGAAAGTATTAGAGATATTTCAAAAGTATAGAATGCAAATTATATTGATCTGTTGCAAAAAAAAAAAAAAAAAAAAATGGAAAAACCCCAACAACCAAATCCCAACCCCCACAAACCATCATCAGTCAAAAACCAGAAATTAATAGGTTAATTAATTTGAGAAACTCTGAAATTCCTCAGTTCAGTGCTTGTTGATCCCCCTTTTCGTGGCAAAGTGTGATACAACAGGGAGCCTTAGACTTTCTAGATTCAGTGCATGTCTTCCACTTTGATTGCCACTTAGAAACAAATGCAAAGTCAATGTAACTTGATAACTAGCACTCAGAATCTGGAGTCAGAATAGCCAAGAATTAAGGGGTGGTGGAGGTCTTTAGAATGTTTCAACATTTTCTTCATCTAATAAATGGAAAATAATTGAAACATTTTATTGTAAGGAAGATGAACAAAATACGCAACCATATGACCCTTTCAGATGTAATTACAGATCTCAGTTTTTTTCACAGGTCTCTTCACTAAAGTGTCACTTAAAAATCATTCAACCAGGGCCTAATTGTGAAAATTTAATCAGGATGTATGGACTAAAGTCACAAATATTCATTCTCTACTTCACAAAATCATTTATGAATTGAACGAGAATGTAACAAATCTGTCCTGAGAACTGCAACACGTTTTGGTATTGTCCTAATTAGCTGTACACCCTCCTGTATAACTTTCCAGTATCATTCTTATTTATATCACAAGGAATGTAATCTTGCTGGAGACCATGTTCCTTATTAAGATTAAAATTCTTTATATTTTAATGTCTAAGTTTCCAGTATTGTAATTATCTGCTCAAGGCCAAAATTAAATATTAATTTCAAATTAGTGTTTAAAAGAAATTCTATAAAAATTCAGTTATGAGATCCTCACAAAGCTGAGTGTAATTGTGCTCTTCAAAAGTAATATTTAGTGAGAATTGCCTTTATTTGACAAAACAATGTTCCTGCATATCACTGAAGTTGCAACCAGTACATACCACTTCACTTCTATTGTTCCTTCTTTCTCACAATCTTCTTCAACACCAGCATTTGGTTCCTCCCAAAGGATCTAAACCTTTATGAACTCCTCCAGTGTGAGCCCTTTCCTTGGGAAGAGTCCTTCAGGAACAGACTAATTCAGTGTGTATTCCTCCATGGGCCGTATTTCCTGCCAGAAAATCTGCTTCTGCATGTGGTGCTTTCTATAGGTTGCAGCTTTTGCCAGGACTCGGCTTCAGCGTGGACCCTCTATGGGTTGCAGCTTTTTTTCAGGGCACAGCTACTTACTCTGCTGTGGTGTCTTGCATGGGCTACAGGGTGAAAATTCCCTCTGACATGGTCCTCCATGGGCTGCAGGGGAATCTCTGTTCAGGGGTGGGGGAGGAGAAGTCCTCTCCTTCTTCTCTGATCTCAGTGTCTGCAGGAATGTTTCCCTGAGATTTTCTCACTCATCTCTCTCAGCTGGTGTATGCTGTTTCTGAAATATATTATCACAGATGCACCAGCAGCATCACTGGTGGTTTCCACTTTGGGCAACAGTGGGGATTGGTTGGAACTGGTTTTGTCTGACTTGGAGACACTTCCTGATCTCTTCTCACAAAGGCCATCCCTGCATAGGCCCCTTGTCACATAAACTACAATCTTTTTAAGCATTATAAAAAATATTATTAGAGTTGATAACTAATATCATTAGGATTTTTGCTAAGCAGAGGATTAAGCATAGTTTATTTTTACTTTTTACTACTTACTCTTTCTTTCCATATGAACATATGTCTTCCCCTTAATTAGTCACTAGCAAATAAGCTGTTCTGTGACACACTATAGCAGCCACTTAAAGTGTGGTTGCTATTATCATAATTTCAAGTTAATTGCATATGGTAGGAACACAGTATATTCTAACTCCTTTGTGGTATCTCATAAATAGTAATCTTTGCATGAACCAGGTATTTTCTTATGCCATATAGCTAATTATGACCCTAAAGCATTAAACATGATGAATTTTTGTTGGTAGAAAAAAAATGAGAGTTCATATGACATATCCATTTCAGTTGTTATTATCAAATTTATAATCTTTTGTTTCATCTGAAAGGAAAACCTGTCATGAGTGCAAAAAAAGTAAAAATATGTCCAGATTCAAAATGTCTTTAAAAAATAAAAGTAGTCCTGCAATTTAGCTTAATAAAGAGCTCTGTGACTCACAATAGATTTTCCTATATTAAAATTTTCCAGTCATGTATCATTTTGCCTCTAAAACAAGATTGAAAAGAAATGAATTTGGCAGCTTAGTAAAGATTATATTCAAGAAACAGAAAAAGTGCTATCATGCCTATAAAAACCTGTGTTTGAACAAATACCCAAATACAGAGAAATGCAATGCTGACAGTTAAAGGCACTCACAAAGATAAGTTAGTCATCATAAATAATAACCAAAATAATTAAAATCAAGTTAATGTTTCGATAACAAGAGATATCTTCTAAATGTTTAAGAGTTTCAGTTGGTGCAACAAAGCTTTCTTCAAAATTATGATTGTTGAAATTAATGGCACCAGGATTCATAAGTTAAAAGACTGTAGCAAAGCACAAAAGTACAAAGTTTTGAAAACGGAATAGATGAGTCTGTTCCATTTGCCACATAGTCTGCTTATTCCATGTCAAGCTTATTATTTTGCAATTACCTGAATAGATATCTGTGCATTTTCATAGGGCTTTACATTCTTTTTTTCCCTTAGTGCTTCCATTACAGAGAGAAGGAGGAGGTGGGGGTGCCCAGTTTTCCCCTGAGGCACCCATGCAGATGGTGAGGGTCTCTCCCAGCAAGGGCTGGCACTGAAAAATCTCAATCCTATGGCTGCTCTCACGAGCAGCAGCCCACCAAAGGTAAGGAGAAACAGCAAGGAAGGTTCAGCAATAGCAGCAAGTCCTCTGGGCAGGAGAAAGTCCAGAGCCAAAACCCACGTCTGCCCTCCAAGCTGGGCAAAGACTGAACCACCCCCAGCTAAGAAACTTCCCCCTATTCCAGAACCATTCCAATATTTCCCCCCCTCCCCCAGAACCATTCCAAAGGTTTGGCGAGGTATTGGCTACATATTTTGCCTCCTAATCAAGGTCCATTTGCCATTTCCATCAGAGCAAATGGGAAGAAAATTCTCTTAAGAAACCTAACCCTCAACACCAAGTATTCTACATTAAGAGTCTCTTTCCCAACAGACACTGAGATGGTGATTCTTCTGACATGGAAAAGCAGGGACCTTTTTAAAGGAAGCAGAGAAAAGCCAGGAAAATATATAAAGGTGGAGGAGCCAAAAACCTGGAACTCATGCCCTTGTTTTCAAGAGCAAGTAAATGCTTCATTAAAATGTCTTTCTTATGAAAAAAAGAGCAAAGTTTGTAATATTTCGTGCATATTCACTGATCTTTTTATGTCTGTTTTTGTAAAAGTGTATCTAGGAACTATTCCTTTCCTAAGAAAAAATTGCAATTTTAGTCTACTCTGAGGCCAAAAATTCAGATCAGGAAGAAAAAATGAGCAGTATTAGCAAAAAAAAAGCGGGCGGGGGGGGAGGGGGGGGGGAAGGGGTATCAATAATATAAATTTATGCATATACTCTATATATGCATATACATACAATATATATATATATCCTCTCATACATGCATTTAAATTCCTAAGATAACTTATTTGCTTCAATATAGGGTCAGGACCCTGAACAGATTACTTTTATTTTTTTTTATACTTTTTCCAGTTTGGTTCAATATGCCTTAACAAAACTGGGGAGGAACATATGTTGCAACAAAGGCTCAGCATAAAGAAATTGATCTGTTCGTGAGAGAATAATATAGGTACAATTGATCTTACCATCTTTATTCTGCAGAAAAATAGACTGTTTCAATGCTTAATGCTTGTTACAGAAAAGTTTACAAGCACAGTTCGTTCCAGCTTTGGAGAATTATTCATTTCCTCCATGGAAATTTCTGATTCATAGGCAATTAGCAGAGAATAAATAGTTTTATGTTCATAACTTTGTATATGAAAAAAGAAAGCATGTCCTTTATATTAAGTCAATAATTTATTTTAGCATAATTGATATCTTAACAGCCTAATCCAAGTCATAATTAGTCAAGCTGTAATTATTTCAGATATTCAAAGAATAAATTATGAATTTTTAGCAGCAAAAACAACATAATGGAAATTGATAAACATACACTTTTGCCTTCCATCTCTTTTCCTGATGTTCTGTAAGACTGTGCAGGGTATAATTTCTCAAGACCTCTACCATTCTAACATGCTTGTATTTGTACAACATTGCTAGAATTGTAAAACCATGATGGTATCATGCAAAGTTAAGCAAAAGTAAATCAAAGTAGCCATTGAAATAGAACAATCATTGTTACAATTAACCCTCAGTCTTGAGATCTTGCAAACTCATTACAAACCTTACCTCCTGCTACTACAAAAATCAACATCAAATGACAGTGCTATGTGAATAAAGGTGGGTCTAACAAAACAGGTCACTGTTAATGACTTGTTCCCTGGACTCTAAGGCTGAAGAAACCTAGACATCTATTGAACTTTCACATCCTCTCACGGTCCTTAACCAAAGTCTAACAAACTTTTTCAAAACTTATTCTTGACATGTACTTAAGCCCTGTGCTTCTATTTCAGGTTCTGAAGTCCTCAGACACCAACAGAAGCTCAGACACCAAGTCTGGAGTACATCAGCAGCCCACGGCCAGACCCTCAGATGGCGAGCAGCTACAGCAGTTCTCAATAATGCCTGATGCAAAAAACAGCCTTTAATATTGCAACATTACCACCTTAATGTAGCAAATCACATGGGCTTCAGAATTTATTTCTTCATGGTTCCAGAATACCAGAAACGAGTAGGACAGGTGTCTGGCTCAGGTCACAGCTTACTGAGGAACACGCAACTCTTTGTTGCTGCTAACCTATGCATCTTCCTGCCTTCAGCTTTCATGTCACATTATTTCCCTTCTGTGCACACAGATACTGTGTCCACAGTGACATTCATCAGGCTGAACAAGAGTTATGGAGACAAAGAAGTCCACTGAACTGAAAATTGATGTTGTTTATTGCTAATTTCTTTTTAGTGTGTATATTTTCAGTTCCCTCTATTCCTTCGTCAAGAAGAACATATGGTTTCATGAGTGCTAATACCACTGCAGGATCAGAAGGTGAAATATGCTTTCATTAGACATAGATGATATACATTGAATTTGGACTATTATACTTTGTTCCCAAGGGCAGTGTGATGCTTCACAACAACCAGCGTAAGTTAATTACAGTAAAATAAACAGGATAGATTTCAGTGTACCCATGTACATTGCATTTAGTGATATGTGCGGCTTCTGGAAAACAAGAGTTGAAAGCCTTTTACTTGGCAATGTACTCAATTGGTATTGCTGACTTGACAGTGAGCTGTTAATTTTGTCAACAAAGCAATACTTCAGTGTTAAATGTTGTCTTAATCCAAACCGTCCCTGAGTCTGCACCTCCATAATTAAATTACTTAAGACAATTGCTGCTTGCCAAGAGATCAATCTGGATAACACAAGTCTTGTGAAAGAGTGGATGGAGGACATCATAAAATCTGGGAAATTTTTTCCCCTTGACTTCAATCATATAATCATATAAGGTAATATTACTTGCTTGATGTAGAGAAACATAAAGCCTAATTGGTATTCCATTTATGTTTTCAGATGCAACCAGACTAGTTTTTCTAAAGAGTAAGGACAGAATTTTGAAGAAATCTTTTGATGACATTTTGCTGCCACTATCTCTCTTTTACTATAAAGACTGAAGTGAGATATATTTTAAAAAGTGCTACAGTCAGGATAACTATGCATTTCCATTCACAGTGCAAATGAATTAAACACTTCCCACCCATCCCAAACTGATTCTTCCTTTTTCCCCTTATCTCCTTCAGTTATTGCTTCAATAAGAAGTGTGAAAATGACAAAAATTGCTAGAGCAGTTCCCTACAAACTTTAGTAACTTCTCCCTCAGATTTCATACTGAACTGAATTCAGCCCAGAAAAATTTGATGAGTGTGCCTACCAGATCAAACCCTCTAGACCAAATACAGTATAGATGTAGCTGTATGTCACAGCTGTCACAAAACTTAAGGGAGGGTCATCCAACTCACCTTTAATTGTCTGAGTGCAGATACATTATCAAATTTAGCAGCCTTGATTCCTCACAGAACACACTAGACACTTTAATGATTTGTTTCATCTAGTGAAATATAAGTATTTAAGGTGAAATGAATAATGTTTGAAGAGCACTTGCTTCTGTTCACTGACTGTTGGGAGAAAAGGGTTAAATGCAGAAGAGGAAGAAGGAATAATTTTGCTTAAAGTGACCTTGCAGCTGGCAATGCTAAGAATGTCAGGGTGGCAAAACTACATTTATTATGCCCAATGTTGTTCGTTCTTTACCTGTTTTGAGAAGTAGAAATCCTGTGGAGAAACAGCTCACTCTCACAGAGAATAGTGAAGGCTTTTATTGTGGTGAGGAAGGCAGTGAGACCCACCTGTGCCGTGGTCCACTAGGAGGAGCTGCACCAAATGGAGCCTGTGTCCCCGTGTGTCTCTGGCATTTTTAGCAAGGTAATGAAATAAATCTACTCTCTGTATTTTGGCTGCGGTTTGATGGTTGCCCTGGGTTACCCATATGTGTCAATTCATACACCAACTGCTAAAGGGTATCAAGAGTGATGAGATCAGGTGTAGATGCCAACACGGACATGGTTGAATTCCAATGCTACATGTCCATATCGGGCCACCTGCTCTTGTAGGAATCTCTTCCCCCCAGGGACCCTGGTGATACAATATTTAGACACTGGTAAGACAAAGGTCCATCCTGCCATTGGTTGTAAAGTGGACAAAGTAGACAGTATTGCTTTTACAGCATAAAAACCAACTGACTGCTAAAGTGAGCTTGAAAGTATTATTTAAGCAGGAACTGCCTTTGGAAGTTACAACAAATTCAAAAAGTTGCACACCCAATTTTTTTTCTTTTTTTTTTTCTCTCTAATAATGTACAAGGATTTGTGTTCTCAATGAAACTTTTGAACCTTTTGGGTTTAGTTTACTAAAATGGATTTTCTACAGCTTCCCACACGTTCAACTAGAGAAAGATATTGTTTTACACCTACCTGATTTTTAGAGATAAAAAAAGTCTGCTAAATTTTATCTGACATAAATTGTCAAATTTAAATACACACTGACATTATACCATTTGGTAAATGTAAGATCCTTCTAGTGTTTGAGCTTTTGAGAAGCAGATTTCTACTGTGGTAAATTCATTGACAGTTATTAGCAATGTCTCAAATATACTCAGTTCCAGAAAGTCTATGCTGCAAGTTTTATTCAAATATGAGATCTTTTTACTGTAAAGCATTAAACTGATGTTCTACATACATATTCTAAGGAAAAAATACACATATATTGGTAGAAAAGTGGCAGTCTAATCATAATCACTAAAGCTATAAATACACTGGAATTAGAATATTTCAATGTTAAAAGGAACCATTCAAAATTTATATTAGAAAATTGTTCACTGTACTATTCTTGTAAGATAGTAGAATGTCAGAGGTCTGAACCCTCTCTTTCCTGGCCTAATGTTTCCAAATATAGAAAGATACAAATTAGCAAGGAAGATCCAAATTCTGTTCAGCTTTTTGCAAAATATTGACTAGCATAATACTTCTTGATTTCACGGTTCACTATTAATTTACTTCTTTCACTAATTCTGATGTAGCTGACCTGCAACAACACGGTTCTCTGTTCTGTAGTACTGATCAAACTGTTCATACACTCTACATTCACTGGTCAAGCACTTCAAGCTTTCTTAGATGCCCATCCTGTCCTTCTGCTCCTCAACCTCCTCATCTTACAGGCTTGAGAATTGGCTCTTTGAACCCAGCATCAGATGAAAGGCTGGAAATGTGATCCATACAGTTTTCTTTTTAACATACATTGGGAATATTTGCTTCTATCGTACAGAATGGCTTTGCCAAGTTTTAATTTTCTTGTTTGCAAACAGAAATCTGATCTACAGATGTATGTAAACAGTGTGTTTTGGCTCAGCTAGCCATCTAAAAGTTGAATAGCTGGTCAGAGTTCAAAATGTAGCCTCTCTGTATAGTTACTCAAGAGAAAGAGGCAACTCTCAGAAGGTAATCCATCTTATCTTGGTTGTGCGTCTGAGATAAGGGCATGAATTTTCTGTGGCAGAATCTATTGCTTTGTTGACTACAAGGGGAGGGAGAAGAGGCCTAGACAAATAGTATGACCAGATGCCCATTTTTCAGGCAGCTAGAGTTAGGTGAGACGCATTTCATCCAGGAGTGCCTCTCTCTGTGATGTCAATAGACCAGTGTTCTCTATCAGTTGACTATGCAGAAATAAAAATATCCCTTTAATCATGCAGAAATGCAAAATATCCCAGTTTCACACCACATTAATGCCCACATGGGCACTTACAGCCATTCAGAAAGTAATTCTCAACCTTCAGGCCCTTAAAACTTCTCTCTGGTCCAACACCTTTGCCTAGAACTACAAACAATTCTTCAAACAAATGTAACACAGAAGGAGTTTCATATCAACTCCTTCTGTCTCTTCAGCTCACGAATGACCTGCATTAATAACAAAAGAAATATCATTAATCCCTTAAATAAAAGATATATTTAGCAGGCTAAGTACAGATTTTTAATTTCACCATGTAAAGAAGGACTAGAAAAAGAACAGAAAATAGTAACAGGATGGGAAACTTCAAATAAATGCTTATCAGTGAGAAGAAAATAACTTTTAAATATTATGCAAGTTCTCTTACACCTTTAATATGATAGCAAATATAGCTTGGGGGTTTTTTTGTTTTTTTTTTTGTTTTGTTTTTTGTTTTTTTTTTTTTTTGTGAAATGAGCTGTCAAAAAATATCTACAGTTAGAAAGAGTGTGACTAGTGTCCAAAAAATGCAATGTCTGATGTCTGGACTATATGACTTACAAGGGGATACTGAGACACTACTGACATTTTAAAACTTGGGTGTTTATTCCAGTGAGAGTTTAAGTGATCAATTCTAGATGCCACAGAAAATGAAAACAGATCAAATATTCAAAGCAGTGCTGTTCTTATTTATTCTCCTGGTGTGATTTGAAAGGATGCCTCACTAAATCCGAAAGATCTTTGTCAGTGAGGATAAACTATTCAAATTTTGTAAGAATTACTCTTTATTCTCTGTGCTGACAGAAAATAATGTAGAGAAGTTGTACCTGCAAGTATTATGCAGATCATGGAATGGATCCTGGGAGATCTTTAGGCCACTCCACTACCAGCAAAAGGGCCAACACTAGGGTCAGATGAGGCTGTTCAGGTCTTGGTCCAGTTGAGGAATAAAATCCTCTGAAGGATGGATACCTCTCAGGACAACATGATCCACTGTTGACTGTCCTCAACAGAAAAGGAAATAAAGAGGTCCTCCTTTTTGCCTCATATATCCTATTAAATAAGGATAGTAATTTGAGAAAAGTTTAAAACTGAAGGGATTTTAAGTAGTTTATTTGGCCCTTAATTGTTTTAGTTAAACTTGCTGGTGATAAGTCTGAGAAAAGAACAAAACCAATACCAGGATTTAAGTTACCTGAGTTCAAGTTACAGAGGAAAACAAAAATCTGATATAAAGGAAATAAAAAGCAATCTGTCTTCTATACATATTAGTTGTTGCTCTGACACTTAATTATAATTGTGCTCTTTTGGGTTGAAACAACAGTACAAATTACATGTTAATATTTCCAGCTTCTTTAGGAAGTTGATATCGGATAGGTATCCAGTTGCTATCCAGTTCTGTCGCCTTAACGACTATACCAGAGTAATTATTAATGGGGAATAAATAAGAAAATGCTGCTACTGTGAGTTTCCATTTAAACATTGACTTTAATTTTAAAAACTAATGAAGTGTTAAAACTTTTTGTAATATTATTTGGAAAGGTTTATCCAGTCTTTAAAATCTCTTTATTTATGCATATGTCAAATTCAAGCAGCTATTTAACCTGTGGAAATATGGATTATTTTCTTAACAATCAAATACTTATTTATATGCAGATTGGATACCACCTTTTGTGTTTATATTTAAACTTTGAGTTAAGATATTAATTTATCTTGATTAGCATAATTTCCCTTACATTATTAGTTAGAAAAAAATATATTATGAGTGTTATTTTTTCATTGCCATGCAGTGTGTATGCCATTGTAGTTATACTAAAAATGTATTTTAATTATCAGCCTCTTTCTTCAGAGGCAAGGAAAATGCAGAAAACAAAATCTTGCTGGGTTTTTTTGTGCAAACCAAGGAGCATTTTCATGGTTGGGCTTCTCTTTATACAACTTCATATGGACAGCATGAGTCATCCTGAGTAGACTGCTCTTCTGCAGCATTTAGTTAAGAGTCATCTTGAGACTCCAGACATTACAGAAAACTTTTGCAGTTTAGTTCCTTAATATTACTTGAAACAAATGGAATAGCATTTATTTCTTCAAGAAAATTAATAAATATTTCCACTGTATATTTTAAATAATACATTTCTGACTTTGGCTGCTTTTCTTTCATACACCCTACTGAAAGCAGCTTATTAAAGTCCCATAATTCATATTTTGAGAAATTTTATATTCCCAGTCTTCTTACAGATTAGTTAATTATTCTCATCAACATTTTCTTTCTGTTTCTGTGAACATTGTATAAATATCCAATATGATTCCACAGCAAGAGCAAATGGAAAGTGAATAACCTGAATAATGTCTTTCACACTTCTGTATGTTTTTACTGAGTTGCTCCTAGAATAACATTCATGAAAAATAGATAGATATCATATTATATTATCTAATTATCTGTAAAAAAAAAAACTCCTTTTGGTGAGCTTGCCAGTCTCCTGTTAACATTGTTTTAATTTTTATCATCATCAATAGATGAATAATAGCATTCGTCAATATTGTGCCCTTTTAGCAGCACTACTCATTCAAGCAAAAAAATATTGATAATTTTGAAGCATTGTAAAGTAATGAGAGTTTTAATACTGATAACTGAATTAAGCACACAATAATGACAAATGTTAAATTCCAGAAATCATGTCTTTATTTGTTTTGTTCTCAAAAGAGAATAAGATACTTTCTTCTTCAGCATATTCTAACAATTATTACTCTGCTGACTAATTTTTCTATTACATAATGCCTATCCTATCAGAACTAATTGCTTTTGATATGAGGAATAGATGAAGACAAATAACCTCAGAATGACCTTCACACAGAATTTCCCTGAAGTTAAAGACAAATCATTCTGTAACCTATAAATTATCTTCCATAAGAGAGATACTATTGAAAATAAGTGAGCATTCTTCGCTTGATTACTTTCTACTGACTTACTTTTTATAATACTCTGACTTTTCTATGGAAATATCTCTGCAAAAATTTAGTGGTATATTTTAGTAGTAAGTCTAGTAACAGATTTCACTCATTGAAATCATCAGTGTTTCCTAAAAATTTTCTAGGATTTCTTTTAGAAATTAAAATAGGTAAATAGTGATATATTTTTTACTAGTATTGCAACAATCTTTGCATACCTTCATACTAGTAATATTTAGAAGTTACCTAAATACTTTATTAGTTGAGATATTTTAAACTATATTTTCTCATACTTAAAAAACAGAATTTAAAAAAACCTAGTTAAATTGTATAAGACAGCAATCTAATAAAATGCTCAATTTACATTATCCATATACGTCACTAGGTTTATTAAAATTGCACCGTGACAGCAGAAATTCAGTGAGAGAAATCATAGATAATGGTATTTTAAAAATCTCCAACTTTCTTATTGAGACTAAATGAAAAAAATAGAATAATACATATTTAATGATGCACCAAGCCTGCTAAAACTTATGCATGTTTCTAACCTAGTGTCAGTAGTTGTATTCTTTTCAGTATCACTCTTGTTAGCAAAACATTAAACAGACGTATGAGTTTTGGCAGGGTGAAAGTTTACCAACTGGCTTCCTTGAGATAGTGAGTCCCAGTTTTTCCTTCTGAAATGATGTGGGAAATGGCTTGTGAATATTAGGATTACACATTAATTATTTTTCTTCTTTCTTTTTTTTTTTTTTTCTTCATAAACTGGATGTGATTTAGCAATCGAATTAAGAAAGAAAAAGTTAACAGCCTTGGGAAATAGTACGAGCAGAAGGCAAAGAGCAAGGTGATTAAGACCATAACAGGTGCAATACTCTCACAGGCACAATAACATAACAACACTTGGATCTTGTTATTCCTTGTGTAGTAGCCATCTGACTATGAGTAAATTTTTTCTTGTAATAACTCCTTCCAGTCTGTAGGAAGGAATTATTAATGATTCTGGAGATAAGCGTTTCTGTCAGGAGAAAGTCTGTGCGTGTATAGGAGAAATCTGATGGGGGCTGCTATTGAAGAATTATCTAACTTGAAAAAAAGCAGCTTTGAGTTCCCTTAACAGCCAAAGGAAGGATGTACTTATTTTTCTTGATTTGCATTAAAGAGTCCAGGCCACTTTCTATCCTGATATAATTGCTTCTGTGCAGCATCTAACACTGTGTAGAATATGTGCAACAGAAAGAGGGGAAAAAAGAGATTATCACAGTATTGTTGAAGTAAAACAAGCCTGAAGGACACTGAATCTTAATGCTTCCTAGTCTGCAGAAGACTGATTTTGAAACTATTTTTGGTCTATTTAAAGAAATAACTTGTTCTGGCATAAGTGTTTGACTGAATGGGAGCCCATGTGCATACTATAAAATGACAGTATTGTAAGAAAATCTCCTTTAACTTGATGAGGTATTAATTGCTGCCTAGGCCTATGACTTTTTCTTTACTCTTTGATCAGCTCTTAATGCCCATGAGTACTGCTCACCTTTGTATATGGGCTGTTATTCTGGTACGATTTTAGCCTTTAGAAGCTATTGAAAGTGTAAGCAGAGCCATGTAATTGCTCAATGGTCTGTTTTAGAAAGAGAAGTTACAGAGCATGAGATAATTTGGGCAGAAAGGAGACCAGTGGCTATCAAAAGCTTTTCTTCTCTTTGTCACAGCTACTTTCTATTAAATGTAAGGTTAGAAAATTCTTTTACTATAATTTAATAGGTACAGTCTACCTATAAAGAGTCTATTAGCTCTCAGGACATCTTTATTAGATCAGTGCTACACCTAGGTATTAGGATGACTTAAAAGACCTCTAGCAAATACCTAGTGAAAATCCCTGTAAATCAATGCCTAAATTATGCTGCAAAAAAGTCTTATTTGTGAACTCTTCCTCTACGATGCTCTAAAATTCTAAAGCATATGATTTCCTTTTAAATCTTGCAGTCCTAATGTTTAAATAACAAAAAAGAATACAATAATTATTTAAAATTAATAAAAAATTAACTACCTTAACCAAAAGTATGTATACATAAAAATATGTAGGTACATATTAGCTCACAAGTTACTTTTTAGCTTTCAAAACTGTAAGAAAATGCCTGAAATTACAACCTAGGTTCATCCTATAATCTCAAAACCCAAGAGAATAGTAAAAACATTTCAATTTTATACACCACCGATTTATGGACAGCAACATCCTGGCAGGCATTACCATACAGCTTGGAAAAATATAGGAAAAGGTTCTTCTATAACAGTTTGGAAAACAGGCACAAGAAGAGTGGTGGCAGTGATGTGTCCTTGGATTCCCTGGGCAACATTTTCTGCTGTGGTCTGTGTTAGTCCCTGGCACTTTTCTCCTGCAGTTGCCCCCTTCTTCAAGTCTTTGGCACAGAGACAACTAGAAAGTTGTGGCATTAATTTCCTGTGTCCTGACGCTCACAATGGTGACATCTGGCCAAAGGTGGCCCAAGAGAGATGCGTTACTGTGTTTGATAAATGTGGTGTGCCTATGTGAAAATAAGAAGTTTGGGCAAGTGAAGATAATTTAATTCTACACTGATATTAAAAAAAAAACAGGCATTATCTATGCCTCAGAAACTGGTTCACATCCTTTGTGTGCTTGCACAGGATAACAGTGCTACCTTTGTCCTACCTTTTGAAGAGTTGCAAAGCTCTGAGTCTCATCATGACAGAAGTATCACAAAGAGAAAAATGAGTATTCTGTACAATTTATGAAGAATAATGGGATTGGTCTCATCTTGATAACCCCTATCTACTGCCTTCAACATTATCAAGGCTTTTTTTCAATAGGGTCTCTTTATTCTCACTTCTTACATTATTTTAAAGAAATGTGGATATGTGGGGAATTTGTTTGTATATCAGTAGTGAAGCTGCTTTTGTGTACCACAAAGACTGAAACATTGATTTATCATTAATAAGGCCCAACCTAGCAATTAAGTTTTATAATTTGACACCAGAAACCATAGATTTCTTCTCTTATAGTAGCAATTAGGGAGACATCTGTCAGTTGTTTCACAAATAGTCTTCTAGCCTGGGTTTAAAGATGAGAAGTCTAAATCTGCCTAAAAAAAAAGCTTGTCAAATTTGAAACCATTAATTCCTTCCTCATATTTTTCCATCGAGTTTTTTTATTGAAAACTTTTTAATAAGTGACTTTTTAAAATTGAAGCTCCCCTACTGGAAAATTTTTTATCAATGGGCAAAAAATTGTCCTGGAAATAATATTTTCCTTTTGTGAATGTCACCTTTGGAAAATGTTTTCATTTACCTACATAAAATATAGACAAAAATAAATCTTAATTATCATACAAAAATTAGTCTTTTGATACTAAGACATGTGGGTTTTTTCCTCAAATTATTCAAAGATATTAGTCCAAAAAAATGTCCCTGAAACAGCATGGGGGTTTGCCTGTAAGTTGGGTAATAAAACCTTTATGTGATAAAATCAAATTGTTGAAAAGTCCAATTTTTGTGTTTCCTTTATTGTCAATATATTTGATCTCATACTAACACTCATATTTAAATTATTTATTTTAAAAAGTAGTATGCTAAAGGAATATATCTGCAACATCATCAAGCAAAACATACCATTGTTAAGAAAACATGCTGATCTTACACTAATTACTACTTCCTTCAAAACATTAGCTTTGACCAGTAGGAGCAGGTATATTTTTTATTCAACAGAAATATTGAGTTGAGCACAAAAAATGTCTTTAAGGTACTGTTGACAAATGAAGTATTATGCAAAAATGTTTCTCCCTGACTTTACATTTAATCTTTTGGAGATTTCTTGTTTTGCTTTTTAAAATTTTTTTTATTTTTCCTCTCACAAATACAGTGGATTTCAACACACTGAAAATCAAAGAGTCCTCATAAGGCCCTTCAATAATGTTGAGATGGTGATTTATATATGGAATAGGAGAAGCACACATATGCTTCATGCATATAACAGCATACAACAGCAGCAGAATCTTAAGAATAAAATATCACCATAAGCCATTACTGAGAATACAGTTTCAACCACAGGAAGGGGATTTTTGGTGGGGCAGGGTTCATCAGATGCGTGTGTGTGTGCAGATGCATGCACGTGCATGTGAGTTATGATAGAAACCTCTGGAGAGAAATCACTGTGCAGCTATAAAAAATCCCATCCTGATGAGTATTTCCTGGTTAGGTATGGCTGGACAGTGGAATGCTGGTGCTTTTGTTGTCCCACTTAAACTCCACCTTGGCAAACAGCGATGGAACCTCTAGAAGACTCAGAGATTGTCAAACACAGCCCTTTTCATCCTGCTGTATGACACCAAGCATCTCACAGCATTCCTAGTGCTCTCTCACAGTACAATGAACACAGGATTTTGCTTATAAGATGCTATTTTGATGCTTAAAAGTAAGATGATTACAGTATTACACAGCAAACTATAAAATCTGAATCTGATCGAAATAGTAATTGGACCAGACTGATTTAATTATTGGGCTTGTGGCTGGAGTTACAGATACACTAATTAAAACTGTATCTTCCTGCTTACAACCTGAATTTCCTCCTTGAACCAGAGGTCACTCTAAATGTTTTGAAGAGCAGCCAGATTGGAACATCTGGGCAATTACCCTTATAAAAAAGGAGGCAAACACTTTATAGCTTACAAGATAAATGCATCAATAAGCCTTTCCAAAAGCCACCTAGAAAAGAACGACAAGCTTTGAGTAGAAATCTGATCAGACTTAATATAACAAGTGAAGAATAGATATTAATCACAGAATTGGAAATAAATGGGAAAACATTTTGCTCAAGTGAAGCTGCTGGCATCTGATCTGAGGATCTGAGCTAGAGCACAGCCCTTAAGATCATCTGCAATATTTTTGTTGTAGATACTTCAAGAGATTTGAAAAGCATAAAAGCCGGAGCATGGATTGCTGCTTAAAAAGCAAAACTGAATTAATTAGCCAGGATGGAAGACCGCCCCTTAAAATGGGAAAACCTGTGTTCTAAAACACAATTTCAAAATACTTTCCATTGTAATTTTTATTCCTCTTTTTTACTCTATTAAAAATGGACAAAAAATAGAGTGGACAGCTTAGGATTCCTTCTGAAATGTATTATTATAGCAGACATGAAGACTGATGGAACTGAACACAGATAGATAGCATGAAAGGTGAAAGAAGGATGGAGTATCATACCAAAACCAAGTACATTCTAAAGACTTCTTTTCAAATCCTTCTGGAGTATCTCCAGTATAACTTTCACTATGTATACATTATTTTCAAGAACTGAAATCTGTATTTAAGGAAAAACAAAAAGTAGACTAGAAATATTCTTTAGGGCTATGTAACTATTTTCTTGTCTTTCATCTGATCTTCAAGAACTGATTTATATGTTTGTAAGTTGTTAGGCTTTTGGTTTGTCTTTTTTGTTTGTTTGTATGTTTGTTTGTTTACAGAAAAGAAGAGGAAAAGCCAAATAAATCTCCTTCCAGTAAGTTAAAATAAGGTACTTCTATATAAAATAGTTCTATTTCTTGGAGACTAATGCAAACATGGTGCACCAAAATGCACCAAAAATTTTAGTTATCTCCTGAGTCACGAATGGCTTCGGACCCTTAAATATAAAGTAAATGAGGAGTTAAACTAAATATGCCTTTGGTAATCAGTGATACAAAGAACACTAAATATAGCTATTGAAATGAAGAATCCATTCTTAACCTTAAAGAATAGCAAATATATCACTAGAGAACACAACAGAAACCATGCTCCCAAATTATTTTGTAGCCATTGCTTGCATTCTTACATTTTAAATAATTCTAGTAACAAGTATGAAGCTTTATTTATTTACTTATTGTAGCAAGTCAACTCTGTCAAAGACATTAAAATCTAAGCGTAGTTTGCTAGCTAGTATGAAATAAATCAGATTAATAAACCAAATCATAGTAAAAAAGTATGAAATATGCCTGTTCTGAAAACTTTGAGGAGCAATTTTAAATTTTTTCACCTAAAATCAAGAATATCTAATAGGGTATCTGTTCAGATGTAATTTAAAAAGCAGTTTTCACAAAAGTGTAATCTTATGTAAAGCTTTTCAGTTTTCTTCTGAATAGTTTCACAATGAATGCAGAAAACAAAAATGGTCAATATTCATGAAAAGTATTTAAAGCTTTTAGTTCTGAAAATATTCTACTGATTTTTACTTATTTACAAATATATCTTCCAGTTTTGTACAGGAGACAACCTGTTTTGCAAATTCACATGCAGCATTACTTTAAAAATACTAACTAATCTGAAAAAAAGTAGGTATTTTTTTTTTGTCAAACAGAACTGGAAAAAATAAAATAAATCTTAACTGGGGCTTTTAGAATTAATCTGTTCATGTAGAATTCTGACATGCAATCTAGCTTTAAAATTTTTTTATACACTATTCAAAAGTGTGAGAATTTTTTTTCCTTTTTTAATTTTAATCGTGATGTTGTGATCACTTTATATTAACACAGCAATCCTCATACACAAGCAATTGTTATGGTAGAGTAACGACAGTCTTCATTGGTACACAAACAAGCTTTAATAGTAACCCAAATATCACGGCTATACGGTGTCAAACTACCAGCTATGTCTCTATTTATTCTAGTCTGCAATAAATATATCATAGGTCATTCTTCTTCCGCCACTAATGTGTTTTATATCACAGAATATTTACCAACTGTCTTGCACATAGGCAGCTATTGCCTAGATCTAACTTGCTTCTCTGTAGGGATGCAGATTTTTTTCTTGAGCATAAGGAACAGATGATATATTGTACATTGCTAGTCAGAGGTTGCTATATTTGTCTTGCCCCATTGCAGAAAGTAGTTCACACATTTTTATCCATTATTAAAAGGCACCTGACATTCCCAGAGCTGTCTGAAAGGACAATCAAACTCACTAAGAGGACACTGATGGCTGAAATGGAAGAACACAAAACATTTAACTTAAATGAGAGAACATATTAAATTGGAATAATCTAGCCAATATACTTTCTTCTTTTTTCAGGAAAGAGAAGTTATTGAGAAACAGACCCCAGCACAGGGCATTCACTCAGCTGAACCAGTGAATGAGAAATTTCCATAGGATGAAGATGCAAATTCAAGTGTGAGCCAATTGTATAGCTAAGCACACTACGTTGAATTCTCAAGAGTCATACAGCCTCTCAGAAGGATGTTTATATCTGACATTTTAACATTATCAATTCTAACGAAGATATTCACCTGAACCAGAGAGGTGGAAACCATCCCTTTCCAGTTCTGCTGTTCCTGGTGTGCCTAAATACACATTTTTGTCATTGTTAAACACATGAAACTGTTTTCTGCAATGCTTTCGAGTGTCTCTGAATAAGACACTGAGCAAAAACACAGCTTTTGGTGCAACTCAGCAGAACTGCACATTTATAACTTCAAAACTATACCAAGTTAAAAAACAAACCATACAACAGCATCTGTTCTTGAGTCAAAAGAGCTGAGCAAAACTAAAAATATTTTCATCTATATGACACCTGTTCTTATAAATTCACATCAGGTTATGACATTTGAAAAGCTTAATTTGAAAGCCCTTCGGTGAATTTCTTTGGGTAATCACGTTTCTGACCTGCTCTGTGGAGTTCTCACCTTACAGCACAAAGCTGGAATTATACTGTCACTTAGTGGTTTTACACCAGAGAAGTCAATTTTTCATTTGGTAATGTAATCTGACAGTCTGACAAAAACACTGGAAAAGGCATGATGTGTATTCGGCTCCTGAGAGAATCAGAACTGCTGGAAAAACAGACACTTTGAATACATTTCTAAATGAGAAACTCACTGCCAGGTAACATACTGCAGGCTTGTGTTATTCATAGTCACTGGAATTTCTTTTACTGACTTCTCATGGCACCACATCAGGCCCAGGATGGTACCTACAGATCACCTTATGTTTTATGTATAGCTGCACCATGAACGAGCATAATTTTCAGCTGTGACTAAAGAGGCTCCCCTACTTTTTCCAAAACAAAAACAAGTTCATTAATGCACTCCTAGGACTGTCCTCCAGCCATCAATGGAGGCTTGTATTCAGACTTAATCTCATTTACACCTACCATAAGGGCAGATCACCAACTATAGAGCGTTTTATTTAGATATGGTACACTCAAGTACATTGCCTCTTTGGAAAAGTGATTATGTAAAGTCCAGAGCAATAAAGCCACTGTATGCTCCCTGTCAGTGTTGGATTAAAAACAAAACAAAACAAAACAAAACAAAACAAAACAAAACAAAACAAAACAAAACAAAACAACAAAACAAAAAACAAAACAAAGATTTTACAGCAAATTTCAGTTGTTCTAATGGAGATTTAACATGGATCGAGGGTCCTTACCCATAGAAAGAAATGAGGGAACGTGGGTTGCAAAGTGTGTAATCACCATCTTTTGACTTCTCCTGTATCTTTGGAAAGTTTTTCTTAAAAGCAATGTTTTTCAGTGTTACCAAATTTCTACTAGGTTAGATCAAACAATATAAACACTTAAATTCTATATGTATTAAAGCTAAAGACAGTTATTGCAAAGGTAGTTTCACTGCTTTAAATCTGGTAAGGTGATACTTGGACTTTTGATATAATTTCAGTCCATACTGAACCTCATTCTAGTTTTCCAGCTGAACCATCTTTGATTACTTTATGAGGATCTTGGCCCAACTGTAGCAAACAAACACACAAAATTCAGTTATATGTTTCTCTTTTCTCTTTCACATATTCTGATATGTAAAGCAATTACGTATATAGTTTGTGTAGTAAGAAAGGCATAAGTACTTTTTTAAAGGAATAAACAGCACAGTAAAAAATAAACAAGAAAAGTTCATATTAGTATCAAGTTTGTATTTTACCTTGGAGATAATTCCTTAACTGGAATCTCAGATAAAAATAATTTAAATATTTGAATGACCTGACTCTCATACGTAGAAAGAATAAATAAAGAGGAGAAAAGATTAAAAATAAGAGTAGGGAATATAGAATGCAAGCCTAAAACAATAATTTCAATGAGAGAAACATTATTAAACTGAAGAAAAGTCAGGGGAATTTTCACATAAAGTTCAAAGATGAACAAAATCTATTTACTCAAATACAAGAGTACTCCAAAACCTAACACTTTAAAAATGCTATTTATAAAAAAAAAATCCTTAATCCTTTTCTTTTTATGAATATTTATGTCTATCTTCATTCCAGCCGACTCTTTTTATCTCACATTTTGGAAAGGAAATAAATCTTGTTGAATGGCTTTCACAGGTATTTTTTTGTCAAAAAGATTGCATGAAACAAAAGGACTTTGGAAAGACGGCTAAAGATTTTTCTGAAGTTATTCTAATCTCACTTATTAGAAGAATTTCTTTTTTGAAAGGATGAAACTTACTGAAAAAAATCCAGATCTTTCTTGGGAAAGAATACCAACTTAGCGTGTTGTCTTCATCATGAATAGAGAAATTTCTGGTTATAATTTGTACTGACTTTCTTACTAAGAAGCATTAAATACTTTACCATTAGTTATCTGTGAAGAAAAAGGATGTGAAATTGGTAACCTGTAGCAGCCATTCTTCAACTTTTATGGGAAAAGAGGCTGCAATGGGTCAGTTGCCATGGAGTACCTGTAGTGGGACATCCTGTCCCTATTTTTCCAGTCTGCATGTATTTGCTGTCACAAGCACTGGCTTTGTTCTCAACAGGCTATGACTTTTGATGGATTTTAAACCTGTAAAGCGATCATTTTGTACTCAGGAAAGTGCAGTGTTACAAAAATCTTCTATTTGAAGAAGGATTTATATATAAAAGGTTCTTTTATTGGATATATATAGATTCAGAGCATATAAAAAGAAGGTGTTCTGGCAGTTGGGTAAAAGCAAGTAGATTAAAAAAATCAAATTTAATATAAAATCCTATAAGTTCTTCGTTGCAGAGTAGAGTAGCAGCATATAAACTGTGCGAGCAGCATGTGAAATTTAGGTAATATTTAAGTCAGTAATTTTCAACTATAGAATGTTTCATAGCTTTTCTGAAACACTGTTGTTATCCTTTGCTATATTGCCACCACTTAAATGGTAAAAAATATTTTATTAATCTCATTCCTTATACAGTGGGAGAGCTATAGTTTATGGCATTTGATGGAAAACTAATTAAATCACCCTGTTTTCTTTTATCCAAAAATTCCATATGGGCTAGCCTTTTTAGTGTTGTTTGATATGCTGAAAAAGCCACCAGTTAGAAAAATAAAACCTCAAATATTTCATAAAGAATAAGATTACAGCATTTATAAACAGGAAGATGAGAAGAGATGACTATTTGGGCTCGGAGTAAATAACATTCATAGTATTGAGCTGCTTGATGCTCACAGCATTTTAGAAAATTAGAATATTTATGATCTAATGCAAAGGTACTTTTATTGTTTGTGAAAGGAGTAATCTCCAGTTAGCACTGTTACAGCATGTTAAGTGGTGGGTAGCAGAGAACTGAATGTAGGTTGGAGGAGGACAATCTTTCATTTAGAGTCAGATCACACCAAACGAAACACAATTTTCTAAATACCTGAGTAAATATTTAGGCATCTAAAAGATACCACAAAAAGAAGTACTAAAACTAAAAGAAAATGGTACATTAATAAATTTCTAGCAAACAAGGAATATTAAATAAACACAAAATAATTGTAGACTAATACAGGAATAAACACAGAAATTATCACCAGGAAGCTAAAGTTTTAAATTTGAAGGAACTTCTACTATGTGTTGTGTAGTTACAAATTTTAATTAGTATGAAGTATATATGCAGAATCATACATGATCATAAGACAAAAAAGAGTTTCTCCTGTTCCCCTGCAAAGACTGTTAATGCATATATTCTTAAAACCCATTATTTTTAGAAGTTTTATAATTAAGCATTTTGATTTTTATTCTACATTGCCTAGAGGGGACTTACTGAAAAGTCATAGAAAAGAATTCCCTCTTGTCTATTCCCTTTTTAATAAGCCAATGAGGTGAAAAAGTTAAATTGATAAAGTCTGATTTACTTCTAGGTGCTGTGATTTGTCAGGAACATATTAAACCTCTTTAAGATTTACAGGATACTGAAGCACTGTTTAGTCAGGTTTATTAATTCAAAAATTTGTTATAATGAAAGTAAAACTGTCTGAATAAATGGAAATAATTCAATGGGAGATCAAAATAGCATCAAGATATCTTAAGAAAATACATCCAGCAGCAAAAAAAAATTGGAAAAAAAAAAGTGCCCTATAATTAACTGGTGAATGTTTTTAAAAACACATTACTTTTAACCTGCCTAAGGTTTATAAAGTCTGTGAAAACAATTAGAAAAAGTATATGGATTAGTTACTGTATCATTAAGCAAAGCTATATTCTATTTCAGAATTTTTAAACCTGATTTTAGTTTGGATAAAAGACCAAAGAATAGAAAACATAGAAAATAATTTACATTAGACAGACTTTATGTGAATTAATCCTCTCTCAGTGAATACACATAAATGAGAGAAAAAAAAATGAGAAAAATATATTCTTTTAACAAGATATTGATTCTTCTATATAAGTCATTTCAGCAAGAGAATTGTTATCCCCTCATGATAATGTCTTTATTGTTTCTTTGCAGCTTTCCAAGTCTACAAGCACTCATTATTGACATTTCTGAGATTAGCAGCAATTTTTTTTCATATTAAGATGTCAGTTTGACTCTAACAAGGCAACATTTGTAGACTCTGCCAGTTGCAAAAAAATATTTCTAAGACCAAATCCAGAAAATTAGAAACAAGACTATGCAATAGCATCCTTTTCTACCAAGATGCAGGAGGTATTCATGCTGGATGTGGGCACAGGTGTTAAAGGGAAAAAGAAAGGTGATGAACTACTTGTGACTTCTCAAAAAAAAAAAAAGAAAACCCCATGACTGAAATTTTGTTATTTCTTCATCATTTGTTATGATGCTTTGTTTAACCGCCTTGGAATCATTCTTGACTGAATACTTAATACTGTGTCACTAGAAACAATTTTGCTGTTGTGTTTCATACATAATAAAATAGAAATATTAACAGGGATAGTGACTAAAGATAAGGTGATAAATCTTATGATCAGCTTAGGGGAAATACCTGTTATTGGAGGCAAGCACAAAAGCAAGTGGAGACTACAATATTAAATTGATTAAAATTGCAACAGCTGTTTGTAAAATTCAAGGTTGAGTTCTTCACCCAGTCCTTCTTGGACTGAACAAACTCAAAATTGAATTAAATAATTGTTAGCTTTAAATACTCTTTTTTTTATAAATAAGACTATGAAAAATTCAAGTATTTCAAAAGAATGATATAGTTATACAAAAAGAAAATCAAACAACCACTGAGCTAGATTTGATGGTATGTTATTTAGGTAATGGAAAATCAGGTGATATTGACAAGATTTGAGTGCTGGTAAAGCCTGATTCATAATTTAGCAAATAGAGCAGCCAAGCAACTGGCTAATAATATATTTTTCTCTATTTTTCAGGTTTTCAATATTTTTACTTGATTACACTGAGACATTCTTAACAAAGTAATCAGTCATTGACTCCTAGCACAACATGTGAATGAAAATTAAACTGGTCAGTAGAGCAGTTTCCAATTTGCTGTTAAAGACCACACTATTATGCCTGTTAGAGCAAAGATTTGTTTTCATAAGGAATCGTCCATCCATGCCTTGGGAAAAAAAAAAAAAAAGAAAGAGAAAGACAAAGCTAGATGTTGCCTTTGAAAAGTGTGTCATTGTTTACTAGCTTCACTTGATGTTTCCTTGAAGGATTTTTTGTTTCTGTGTTTTTCTTTAGTTTATTTCAGGTTTATTTAGAGGCTTATTCCTATCATTTTCTGTTCTGTATAATTTTTAACTTAATGAAGGGTCTTTTTCTCTGGTGCAATACCTCCACATCATTTTCAGGGTTCCAAAGAAAGTAGTGGTAGCAAAAAACAGCAGAGTGGTTCCCCTGGTTACATACAAATGTATGATCTGCCATGTTGTGATAAATCAAAGGTAGATCTGCAAGGGGAGGTAGTAGTGAGATTGTTTTGGCTGTGATATAATAAATCTTCTTCAAGGTATCTCAATGGGTATATGCTTTGGTTAGTGTAGGACACAGTGTTGATAACACAGGGATGCTTTAGCTATTATTAACCAGAGTTGACACGGAGCCAAGGCCATTTCTGCTGCTCACCCCAGCCCACCAGCACAGGCTGGGGGTGCAAAATGAGTTTGGGGGGACACAGCGGGGACAGCTGGCCCCAGCTGTTTAGAGGCATATCTCACATCATTTGCCCTCATGCTCAGCAGATGAAGTTGGGGGTAGAAGGAGGAAGGAGGTGACATTTGAAGAGATGGTGTCTCTCTTCCTAAGTCACCATTATGCATGATTTCTATTTTAACCCACAAGTTTTCTCACTTTTATCCTTCTGATTGTCTCCCTAGTCCCAGTGGGGGAGGGTGAGTGAGCAGCTCTGTGAGGCTTCGCTGTTGACTGCAGTCAAACCACAACAGGTAGTTATCAACATCCAGTGATTTTAGTCTCTGGCTTTTTGTATCTGGACTTGACTTCTACTGTTTTATTCAACTTTGGTAAAAGGCAAACAGTAATTGCACTTACTATCTTCTTAAGAAAAAAAGAGATAGGAAGGTATCAAAAAAAGATGTGTAGGCATTATGATGTTCAGGTGTACAATTCCTTCCATCCATATTCTAGTTTGGCATAGAATTGTAAAAATCCTTTCCTACTGAAGGAAATAAAGCTTCATAGTAATGAGCAAAAGTAATCTCGTTAAAGTGAAAGAGGAAAGCCTGTTTCTGAAATTTTGCTGTCACCATTCACTTAAATAAGCTAGATTTCCCTTGCTTCTGGTCTTCATCAAAGAATAGGGCTCCATTATAGTGTAATGGAGCAGGTGTGCAACTATACTTCATTAAATGTGAAAGATAGTTTGAGACTCTTTTCCTTATTAGTTGTCTTCTGAGAAGTCATAAGTGAGGATGTGAATATCAGTCTAAATTTGTTACAGTATGAATTTGAACTATAATGGTTTAAGCCCTCATAAATAGAATTCAAGAGAAATTATTTTCTGATGTTCTAGCATCATATGTGAGCTTTTCAACTGCTGCTGAAGTAAAATTTATTTCAGGATGCACTAGAACAGACTGGGATCTTTCACACTGTCACGAAATCTGAGATGGCAGGCTGTAATTAATAGATGAAGGCATGGAAGAAATGACTTCTGAACATCTCCCTGCTGAACTGATTCACCTTTACTAAATGATAATATGATCAAGGGTGAAAAGTTCTAGTACAGGACAGAACACACATAAATATTTCCCAAGCCATGAGAAACAAGTAATTAACAGAGATGAGTCACAGGTATGACTGCAGGAATGGCAGGATAGCCTGAGACAGGGGTCAGGAAAAGGGGGGAACAGGGTCAGGGAAAGGGGGGAAGACCTCAGTAGTGTAAACAAGGTACTGCTCCAGCCAGATTCTCTGTGAAGAACTTGCCTTAAGTGGAAGCTTAATGCAATAAAATTTGGATTTTTGAGACCATAAAAACCATGCTAAGATTTTTGTAACCATAGTAACAATATCCAAAAGCACATAAACCCTGAAAAATTTCAGTCTAACATTTGTTTGCAAATTAACTGAGCTCACATTAACCTGTTTGCCGTCTGATTGAACAAAATGGTATTCTGGTTGAGATGCAAGTTTCGTGATAGGTGAACTTTGAATAGCAACCTTCCTAGTGGGAGATACTAAAAAAGATAAAAAGGATTATTTTTATGTGCAAATAGACTTTGGGCTATGAAGCAGAGAAAACAGAACAGGCAAGATAAGTCCAGTTCATTTATTCAATGCCTTTATTGGCCACTGGATTATATGACTTTCACCTTTGAAAATATCTTCTAGAATCACTCGAGCCCTGCAATATCTATGGATTTCTGACAACAGATGGTTTTCCTGAGACTTGTGCCCCAAATATTCATTTTGCATTTACAGAGTGAGCCACATTGATCAGACTGACAGCCTCATAAAAACTCTCCACTTGTCTTTGGTATGATTTTCATTTTGTTTATGTTTGGTTTCTGGGTTTGCAGTTTGTTTTTGTGTTTGTTTGGTTGTTTTTTTTGGTAGTGTTTCTATCCATTTTTTTATTTATTATTGTATTCTAAGTACAATTATGAATCAAGTATCATTGGATAATTTAATAAATATAGCAGAAAGCTCTGGCTGAATTTGCAACATTTTCCATAAATATACTTAGACACATGAGAAGGTAATCTGATTTTAGAGTTTAAAGCATGAGACAAATGAGACAAATGTAAGTAAGATATACATCTCAAAGGAAGCAACCAGATAAAATAGACACAGTGTTCTATTAATCCTATAAGAGACAATATGCATTCTTATCTGAGATCGTGCTGGCTGCCAATGACTTTAGCACACAACTCCTTGTGGCAGAAAAACAAGTTGGTCATTTCTCAGTATCCTGCTTCAAGGATAAATTTTACTTTTTTTTTTTTTTCTTTCTTGAATTTATTTCTTTCTTGAATTTCTTGATTTAATATTTCTATTTGCTCTGTATCTATATCTGTATGTCTATATTTCTGCATAGCTGTATTTCTAAATATTATATATATGATATATACTATATATGTATACAATATATTGTGTATTAATTTTAAAAATATCATTACTGTAATAGAAAAAATATTTTAAATCTCAATACAAAATAGCATTTAATAGACAGTTCAGTGATAGAGCACAAAAATAGTGAAAAGTATTAGCAAAGGAAATGAAGAGATTTTTCTACCAAATGTAAGTTTGGAATTAATTCCTAATAAAGTGTCAATGCTGTGAGATCTTTTTAGGTCCTCTCTAAAGGACCTCTAAAGGAGGTCTCCTCTAGCATGAGAACAGAAGAATTTACAAATATAGGCTGCTTAATAGCAATTAAAAATATCACTAAACTATCAGTCTGCTGCTTGGGTGCCCACCCAGATTCGGGCAGCCGCAGGCTGACACGGTCCGGAGTGCCCCTGACCCTTGGAGGCGTGGGACTCTCTGGAGGGTTCAAATATGACCCTGCCAGTGGGCTGCTCGCTTGGCAGCTGGTGCGCCAAGAGCAGGGGTAAGCGCAGCTGACTGCTGAAGAAAGGAGAGAGGGACTCTGGTATGGGTATTCTGTGGAGGTTTATTGAGGAGCCTAGCACAGACGGAGCCCAGGGACCAAGAGCCCCGAGCACTCCCTGACATGAGCTTATAAGGGGGAACAAGAACCAATCAAACGAGGGTCCGGGGGCAGAGTTAGGGAGGGTCCAGGGTAAACTGTCCAATAGGGAGAGAGAGAGGGAGGAGTTAGAGGGAAACAACAAATCAGCAACCAAATACAGAAGAACTTTCTAGAACAGGAGGGATAACTGACAAACCAGGCGACCAATGGGAGAGACTTAAGCGTAACTGCCAAACCCTGGGCTAAACCACTGTCTCCTCCATCCCCAGGGGGAGTTCTCTGGTCCCAGGAGCCCCCCACTAGGGCCCCCCCATCCTCTTTGGGACCTTCCGGGGCCTTTGGGCCTTCAATGCAGTGGCTCACAACCGCAACCCTAAACCTCACTTCTTGATAAATACCCAGAAAAGGAAGTACAAGCAACAAGAAAAGGAAAGTACAACGGTCCCCATTCTATTCATATCTTTATTAGTAGTCACAAAAGTTTAAAAATAAAGGAGGGGAGAAGGAAAAAAAAACAACACAATACTAAGAATACATCTTGTCAACTTCTCTGCCATAAGTATCACATTTATGTAATCCATTTGGCCAATGCAGGAACGCTTACATTACAGTTTTGAATTGTGTTTACAGAAGAGAATGGGAGTTTCAGTCGATTTCCTGGAAGGCTGAGTTCATAAGGCCACAAAAACATTGGTAGGAAGAGACCCCTGGAGGTCACCAGACTGAGCCTTTTTCCTGAAATGGGACTGTTTGACCAGATATCTTATAGAGTTCCAGAGAGGTGAAGTGCAGTCAGAAAAAGGCATGAGTGATTTCGTTAGTGTGTACGAATGTGTACATTTTAGAAACACATACTGTGTAAAAATTGTCAGCATACTGCTGGTAAGAATTATGAGATTACCATCCAAAACCTCCTGATTCCTTTTACAACCTTCTTTCTTATTTCTAAAAGTTTCCTATTTTACTCTTTTTAGGAATAAAATAGCAAAGCCAAACTATTTATGATGGTCATTTCCTGTAACTGAAATATAAGTGAATTATATCCATTGATGATTTCTACCAGCAAACAAAGATTTGGAAGTATTTTTTTCAAAAGAACTTTAGCATTTACCAGCACAAAAAGCTGGCACAGTTCCCAACTTCCTAAATTAAGAGAATGAATTAAAAAACAATATTAATGGAAAATTATTACATAAAAAGTCATTGAAACAAAAATGAAAAAAGAACTAATGATGTGCATCATTATCTTTGTGAACTGCACTCAAGTTTAGCTCAAAGTTTTAGCTTTTATTCATGATCTATTGTTTTAAGTTGTATATCAGGAGAGCCTAAGACTCTATTCTTGTCCATTTTCTCTCTTTCATCATGTGCATTTGTTTGCATAATATAGAAGAGCAGCAGGGCAGAGTAATTACGGCAATCAGTCTCTGAACACATTAATCTGCTCTAAACTGCAGGGAGTAAATGATGCAGAAAGAAATCCAGCAGAGAAATATTTCTTTTGTTTGTGGCAAATCTCATACCAGGTTTAAATCATGCAAGGACAACTTGTAATTTATTTCATGGCTGCCTAGGCATCAGCAATTAAAATACCTGGTAAAAATGTTTGATTTGGAGAGGCTTATAAAGTCTCTAGTTTATGTAAGCTAATGAACATGCTATTGTAAACAATAACAAATACTCTTCTCTGTTTACTCACATGGAGAATAACTCTTGTTAATAACTGTACTATTCCAGTAGATTGTAGCTAAAAGTTTCCAATAGCAAATAAGATTTTTTTCTTTTCTCCTTTCATTCCTTTAATTCTTGTTCTTATTTTGAGTCTTACTATCATTTCTTCTAGGTACTCCCCATAGAAAAATTCATGTCACACAGAACAAAACTAAATTCATTTGGGAAAAAAATAACCAAACCCACCCACATAGAAATGAAATAATGAACCTCTGTCAGATTCAATTGATGGAATTTCACTGAGTTTTCTGTGAAAAAGAATGTGTGGGGAGTTTTTGAGTTTTATTTTTCCTTCTCTTAATTTTCTTTATTTGAATTTATTTTCATTTAAAAAGAGTCTGCAGAAGGAGGAAAAATGTTTTATATCAGAGGTAAAGATATAAAAAGTTCCATTAAATTTTTCATTTCGTACCAAACCAAATGCCTTTGCAACCTCACTAGCTCTCTCATTTGATAACAAAGAAACAGCAACATTTTTTGCAATGTTTAACTCTCTCTATTCTTAAAATGTCTTTCCTGTCTTTAGATTTTCAGTGATAATGTAGCCCCAGTACCATAAATTATTTTGTTTTCTTAATTTTTTCCAGAAAAAGGACAACATATTGGCTTTAGTTATTCAAATCATAACCCAACACAGCATGGGGTACAAGATTTTATAGAGTCAGTGCTGATATTCTGAGTAAGGATTTAAAAAGGACGTATTTTGTGTCTAACTTGGGAGAAAGCAACACGCACTGCTTCCATCATTGAGGCAAATAACCATGTTTCTAAAAAAGAAGTAGACCACTGAGTGAAAAAATATAGTACAGTAAAAGAACATTTATATTAACATTGCTTTATTGACCTTTGAATATGTCCTGTGTTTTCTAGCTATTTCTGAAATCTGAAAATACTCACACTGAGTTAGTTATACATACGACTCAGGTACAGACTTATATGACTTCTATTAAATGATTTATAATAAGCAGCTTTAAGAACTTTGAGTGTTGTGCATTCCTTCCAAATAAATCTGAAATTTCATGCTTTTGCTTTATTTTAACTCATGTTTTACTAGGGATTTTTTTCTGAGTGTTAAGGACTTATGTAAAGTATTGTCATGTTTATCATTGTTTCAGAACAATCAAATGACGTCACCCTCCCTCCCAAAGTAAATTAAGACAAATAGAGTAGGCAACTTGCTATTTGGCAGATGAGAATCTGGACATGAGCTGGCAGTGCGCACTTACAGCCCAGAAAGCCATCCATATCCTACCCTGCATAAAAAGAAGCATGACCAGCAGGTTGAGGGAGTTAATTCCACCCCTCCATTCCACTTTAGTGAGACCCACTTGGAGTACTGTGTTCAGCTCTGGGGGTTCCCACATAAGAAGGACATGAGTGAGTCCAGACAAGGACCACAGTGATCAAAGGAGCACCTTTCTTCTGCTGACGGGCAGAGTGGGTTTTGTTCAACCTGGAGAAGAGAAGGCTCCAGGGAGACCTTATAGCAGCCTAGTACCTGAAGAGAAGTGGTAAGAAAGCTGGAGAGGGACTTTTTACAAGAACTTGTAGTGATAGGACAAGCATTAAGTCTTTATAATGAAAGAGAGCAGGTTTAGATAAGATGTTTGTCCTGGTTTTGGCCAGGACAAAGTTAATTTTTTTGCAGCAGATGAAACGGTATGGCTGTGGGCATGTCTAAAAGGTTATTTGAAGTCATGTTTTGCCAGTGCTGGGGTGGGGGGGAAAGGGCTCTCTCTGGCTTCCAAGGATGTCGCTCTCCAGTGGAGCAAGCATGGCAGATGGAGCAGTGGAGTGGGGTGCTGCTGGCTGGGGTCACACCACATCATGTCAGGCTCAGTGAGCAATTATTATGTAAAATCAATCTCACTTTGTGTACTCTTGTTAATATTGTTGTTGTAATTGTTTGTTTTATCTCATTGCTGTTTCCAGTAAATTGCTCTTGTCTCAATCTGTAGTTTTCACCTTTTGTGTCTCCCTTTCTCAACTCCATCCATGGAGCAGGAAGATGCATGGAAGGAGTGGGGGAACATGTGATCAGTGCCTGCTTTGGGAGTGTGTCAGTGAGGGGACTGAATTGGAGAGTACCATTCCTAAACCATGACAGCTGTAATTGGTGCTTTGTTGTGGTACCAAGGGTTGAGATAACAGCAGATCTGCCCATAGTAGGTTGGAAACAAATTTGATCTAAGCATTTTTTATTAGATGCAGAGCTAATAGTTACAATGTTGCTTGGTCTATTCCTGTGAGTATGGTACCCAACCCTGTATATATTTCTGTATATGCACTATGTGCCCTTCATTTTACAGGGCTCTCTTTTCAGGGAGAGGGATCAGGATTGCTTTGTACTGGGGGATATAATTTTATGGCATGGTAACATGAAGGGCAATTAGGGTCATCTGGAATGTGTGTTCAGTGTTGCTCTCCTGCCCTGGCCTTGAGTGCTGCCTCCGGGAATTCAGCAATAGTTGTACCCAGCCTGTGCAGGAATTAGGGGATATTTTCCTCAACCTTTCACTTCCTTTTCCTCCTTCAGGCCTGTTATAACAGCATTTGAGACTTTGGAATTCCATTTGGATGTTAAGGAAAGCATGTTCTTGTCTCTAAGCCTGCCAGGTGTCCCCAGTGCAGTCTACATCATGTTTAGAATCAAGAAAGAGATTTTCAGGGAGACTATTCAGGGATCTCCTCGAAGGGTGGATAGTCATGGGTGGCATGGAAGGTGAGAACATGGGCCAATTTTTGGCAGACTTCTTCCCCACAATGGTTTGGAAGTTTACCCCAGAACAGCTGCAGGACCCTTTTAAAGTGATGAAATATGTGAAGAAAAAATGCTGTGGCCGTTCCAGAGAGGTGTGATGTTGAGCAACATGCTGAGCCCTGGCTACTGTTTATCAGACACTGCTCCTTACTAGACAGGACACTCAGGGGGAGGGAAAACAAAGGAGAAGAAATCCTTTGAAGAGCGGCTGAGGGAGTTGGGGTTCTTTAGCCTGGAGAAAAGGAGGCTCAGGGATGACCTTCTCACTCTGCAGCTGCCCTAAAGGAGTTTGTAGCCAGGTGGGGCTTAGCCTCTCATCCCAGACAACCAGCAGCAGGATAAGAGAACATAGTCTCAAGCTGTGCAAGGAAAGATTCAGGATAGATATCAGGAAGAAATTCTTCACAGAAAGGGTGATTAAAAATTGGAATGGACTGCTCAGGGAGGTGGTGAAGTCACCATACCTGGAAGTGTTTATGAAGACTGGTTTTGGCACTTAGTGCTGTGGTCTAGTTGACGTGGTGGTGCTCAAAGGTTGGACTCAATGATCTCAGAAATCTGGAAATCTTAAACAAAAGTGGAATCTCAATCAAATTTTATAATAATGTTTAAATGTTAGCCCATACCAGTCTATGGCCTTAACATCAGGAATGTTGAAAGGAATTACACCATTTTATCCTGAAAGTAGTAATGGGCCGTTAACTGAACAAAAATAATTGAATCTCAAGCACAAAGATTTCAAGAGTGCATTAAACCATCTGTTTGCCATCTCTGAGGAGGTATTAAATAAGATTCTACGTTTTCCACACAGAGCAGCTGCTGGCAACAACCAAACATACCACAGTGTTTTACATTTTTTTGGATGGTTTGAGAAATAGCATCACAATCTTAAAGCATACTTGCTAAAATATTGAGATGAACATGTTGTGAAAATTGACCTTTTACAATTTACCTCAGAGGAACCTAAATATTCTCAGTAGTTAAATAGGACTATAGAGCATTTATAAATATCTATAGATATTTTTCTTATAGAATTAAAACAATAACTAAAAATTAAGACCATTTACTCATATTTTACTTGTATAACATGTAGTTATACTCCTGTAGTTTTTGGAGATCTCTACTAAGTGTTGAAAATCAGTGTTCAGATTTTTGACTATGCAGAAATGTACAAAGTTTAAAATTGGGATTTCGGATAGGAAAAGTAGCACTCTGATGCCTACATCTCCTTCTATGAAATATTTTCATTGGAAGCTAAATGTATTTTGTAGCAATGGCTTGCTATTCTCATCACTTCTGGATTCTTAGTTTCAACTGGGTGAACAGATTGGATGGATTTATCTCTTTGTTCTTCCTGTCCTATTTTCATTTGGGATCAAGTTAATTTTCTTACTAGTAGCTGGTGCAGTGCTGGATTTAGGAAAAGAATAATGTTTATAACACACTGACGTTTTATTTGTTGCTGAGTGAGTGATGCTTACCTTAAGTCAAGGACTTCTGAGTGTCTTGTGCTCTGCTAGTGCAGAGTTACACAAGAAGCCAGGAAGGGCTCAAGCCAGGACAGCAGACCTAAACTGGCCAAAAGAATATTCCATATCATAGAATGCAATACTCAGTGTATTAACTAAGCAGAGTTGTTTGGAAGGGGCTGATTGCTGCTCAGAGACAAGCTGGGCATCAGTCAGAGGGTGGTGAGCAACTGATTTGGGCATAACTTGTTGGTCTTGGCTTTTATTCTTCTCCCTTTTTGTTGTCTCTCCTTTCATTATTATTATAGTGTAATTATCATTATTGTTATTATTATTATTATTATTGGTATTGGTATTGATATAGTTATTGATTTTTATTGCTGTGGTTATTATTTTATAATTTTACTTTATTTCAATTATTAAACTGTTCTTATCTCAACCCATGGGTTTTACCCTTTTTTGATTCTCCTCCCAATCCTGTGGCAGGGTGGCAAGTGAGCAAGTTGCTGGTTGGGGTTAAGCCTCAGTAACCCCCTGAAAAAAAAAGCAAGATGGACCTGTGTAAAGCTACAAAAAGCAATTACAACTCTAAAGGAAATGTCAGAATCAATTAACAATTGAAGAAAGCGAACAGAGCTCTGAATTATAAGAAGAAAAGGATCTCAGTGAAGTGGCCTTTGCAATCTTTGAGAAAAAAAAAGAAAAATGAAAGCTGAGTTCTAAAGATTTTAAATGTGTATGTGATGGCAACACAGTGACCTTTTGACTGGACTTTACAGGTATAAGTTTTAAGATATTGCACTTACAGCTTTTCACTGTATAGGAGATTCCTATTCACATTGTGAAAAATGGGAATGTTATCTCTCACAGGCAAATTAAATATAGCTGGCAATAAAATGGCCACTGGAAACTGGACTAAACATGGAAGAATTACAATTTCTCTCCTATTTCCCAAAAGAACAGAGAGGAAAAAGTATTTCAGCTGCAAATCAAAGAACAAAGGTTTCTACTACCTTGTGCTTTCAGTCACAAGAAACTGCCCGCAACATTATATTCTTCAAGTCAAGATACACTGGAGGTTTTATTCTGTTGTTCTTTGTTGGCTTTTCTCCATAAGTAAAAATACACTAAAGCACAATGTCTTCTGATTTTCTAACACATTTTAGAAGAAAAAAATTCTAATGTTTACAGTAACTATGATACAATATTGTAAATGCAAAATGCAAAACGAAAGAACCAAATTAACAAAGCAGGGGCATTTTCTGTTTAGAATCATGATTTCCATGCATAACTGACAGAACACATGGAGTGTTTTAATCCATAGTTGTGCTCAGTGAAACTAGCTTGTTGTGGCTGAAAGCAGCTATTTATCTATGCCTAATGGAACAGAAATCAGGTTTGGAGAGAAATGGCCTAAGAAAATATTTCACAGGGATGGGGAAAAAATGCTAAGCCCTTCAGATTAGGTTTCTGAAGTGTATTTCATTATTCCCACCTTTTAAATATTTTGGGAGTAGAGGTAGAAGTCTAGGCAGTACTATGTCTTTGTTTTTTCTTTAACCAGCAAAAACTACTGCAGGAAAAAACCCACCCTAATACGGATTCAGGTATAATCTTTGACATTAAAAGCTTCTAAGAATAACAGAGGTCCTAAATAAGAATTCCTGTTGAGATTTTTGCTCCTTTCTTGGATACAAAATCAAATGCCACAAGAGCTTACTAATTAAGACTAGCTATTTGCATTGACTGATCTGTACTGCAGTGTTCATATTTGTATTTGCTGTAGAGTTTAGTAGGAACCTTTACATTTTAAAAAGATTTATCTCTGCATTTATGACCCTATTTCAGGACTGAAGAGTGCTTGAAAAGAGTATTCAAAGCAGAGGTTGTGTCAGACTAAGTGACATTTGTGGTAGCTGCATCTGCTACACTTTCAACTTCAGTTCCAAAAATTCACTGGTAATTCACCTTTTTTCTATGAGAAAAATACTGCAGTGCCATAAAACACCTTGATCTAATAGGTTTTCATTTCCATACACATCTGTCTTTACAAACCAGGCTCATATTTCAGCTTTGCTCTGTGCAAATGGCTGAGAGAGGATTTTAAAAAGGGGTGGGGTTTATGGATTTAAGGAATATTGGCTTTATCCTCAAACTACTTTCAGATCTGGATAAATGATAGAGTTATTCTGGTACTCTGGGCACCAGGCTGCAGTGATCAGCAGAACAGAGATGGTTTGTCCTCCTGCTGTACAGGAGGAAAAGCCAGGCTCGCTGCTGCCAAGGAAAGACATTTATGTGTGTGGACTGAAAGAAAAACAGCAACAGCAAATTTTGTTTTCCAGGGTTCCTCTTCTGGTAATCTTTTTTTGTTATTTATACTGCTGAGAAACTTGAAACAGCTGTACAAGTCTTGAGTTCTCCCTGTGAAACCAGAACCTAAAAATGATGTTGTGGGGAAGGTAAAGACAGAATTGTGCTTTATTTCTGCTACAGGATTCATCACATTCTTCTGAATGTCACAGGTCATTTTTATGACATACATTTATTTTAAATTTACATGGTGCATAGTTGTTAAATTAGCAACATTTTACTTCCTTATGACCATCACAATAACCGGTCTCATGTAAATTCACATAACAGTTGAAAAAAAAGCAAAAGCCAATGTTCTAGACTGCAGTCCAACTCACTGAATTGCTTAAACTTAGACATAAAAATTATTAGATCTAGTGAACAGATCCCATTTTTGGCAAGTAATCACAAAGGCTCAGTGCCAGTTCGTTATTTCTATCATTCAATCATAAAAACTGATATATGCTATTAATATGCTGTTCACAGATACTGAATGCCAGAAATAATCCTGGTGTTAAATCAGACTTCTTACATTATTCATGATGTTCTCTATAATATTATTTTTGCAACTCAGAGAGAAACAAGCAGTATTGCTACTTTGGGAAATAAGTCACATGAAACTGTATTTGTCTTTTATGGCCATCTGAAGAAATTGAAAGCTTTCATTTAATTAAAAGCACATATCTATGTTACTGCAATGTTGTGGCTAAATTTCACTTCAAGAAATCAATTAAAATGGTCAAAAAATGCACCAAAGCCTTGTATTTAAAATCTCTCCTTAAGGTTTCTGATCCTTAACGAAAGATTAACAAATCTATGCCATGAAGCAAATATGTTTTGAAGAATATGTTTTAAATTGGCAGATTTGAAGCAGTTAAAATGTCATCTGACTCAGTGGTAGTCACTTGGGTGGCGTGATTAGAAATCTGTGGTTGACAACAGAGAAGAGAGAAACAGGGCTGACATGAAATCTAATCTTTTACTCTTCAGTCTAAATGATCTTGATTTCTACCTAAATCTACCTAATTCTACCCTGGCCAGCACAATCACACTGTGTCTGTTGCTATGTCCTGTAACTTGAATTTTGTCTTCACAAAAGACCATATTTCTAGAATATAAATGGGAAAAATCATTAGCTTTCTCAGTGGGACTGCTAATGTAGTATTTAAGACCTGTATTGTTACTATTAGTAATGTTTATAAGGAAAGCAGTTTTTATTATTAGAGGTTTTTTTTATTGCCTCACTGTTAGTGCCACCAAAATCAATTTATATATATCACTCTCTGTACATGCCTAAGAAGGCTGTGTTTTAGAATCTAATTATTTTTAACTCAAAATATCAAGGAGGTTTCATATTGGAAAGTCATATTATTTGTTTGTCTTTTTCTCCAGAAAGTCTGCATTCATTAAAAAAGTTAATAACTGAAAGGCATTGGTGCAGAAAAGTGAAAAAAGGGTTTCTTGAAAGGAGGTCTCATGCTCTGAAAAAGTTTCCTGTTTAATTTTTTTCCTTCCCTCCCTCCTGATTTTAAATCATTGCAAGGATAAGGTTATTTGTGGTGTTATCAAATGCCTCCTGCCATACTGACTGTGATGTATTTCCTGACCTTTACTCTGGCTTTGACTGGGTGATCCCAGCCACTGTGTCAAGGGAATGGCTCATCTGCAGAAAAATTAAATTCTGTCATACCCAGTTGTTTGGTTCCACATTCTGACAAACTAATCAAAAAGTTTATGCATTTTTAATAGAAGTTGTGAAAGAGTGCAATTCATGGAATCAAAGGAAATTTAAAATATAAAAAGAACATTGATATGATGTTTTTTCCCATTACAGCTGTTGACTCATTCTAGCATTCTTAACATAACCTCTGCAGTCATAGGTTCTAAGATATTTCTCTACTTTCTTTTGTGACCCTCACTGTGCAATGTCATCTGATAAAAGCGTTTCTGCGTATTTGAAAAGCTGAGCAATAGGCCAATGTGAAAAAAATAGGGCAAAGATGGTCAGATGCTTATTGTGTAAATTCTGTGTGATTGCAGCAGGATCATTTGATAGTGCCTCATCTAGCTTCAAATGAACCACACTAAAGTTATGTGCAAAGTTATCATCTGCATTGAAAGAAAGAAAAAAGAAAAAGGTTGTGGGGGCTGTTGTGGCAGCCCCTAAGGCCACCCCTTGGGAAGACCGTGTGTGGGACTGGCCCAAGAAGAAGTAGAGACTCCCCTGGGGCAGAGCAAAAGATGGTTAGTCCCAAGAGAGGGTGTGATCTTTAGTGGGCTGTCTGCCCTCTCTCCATTTGTTTTTTGTTTTGTCAATCACCTGTCTATCACCCTCAGTTTCTAGAACGTTCATTTCTATTCAGTAGATAGTTGGTTTTCCCCCTTGTCCTTCTCTCAGCCCCCCTCCCCGAAATACCCTCCATTGGCCCCCTTCCCCTTGTCCCTCCCTTGTCCCACCTTGGTGCCCTAATCCCATTGGTTGTTATGATCACAATAAAAGTCTGATGCACGCTGGGCTCTGGGCTCTCAGCCCCTGAGGCTCTCAGCCCTTAGAGCTCACAGGGCACGGATCCCCTGATGCTTTGTTTCAGTGTCGTTATTCCGTCTCGGGAGCCCGTCGCTTTGCTACAGTTTCGGCAGCCGCGGTAACCTTTGCCTGCCTGCTGCGAAAGGCTGCAACCCACGGCTTGGGGTCCCAGGATCCTGGCGAGCGTGGACCTGACCCCAGGGACACTCCCTCGCCGCTGCTCGGGTTGCTGACCCTTACCCTGGCGGTCAGCCCTTGCCTTGGAATTCCCGAGGGACGCGGCAAAAGGTAAAATAGTATAATATCATGACTATATTGCATAAACACTCTTGAACTACATTTTTCACTGTAAATTAACTTTTATTATTTATAACATCTTCAAAACCAGGAAAAATCTAAACCAGAATATCACAAAATTTAGGCTTGAATGAAAAACATTAAAAGAACAACAAAATGGGGAGCTGATAACTTAATTTAGAAGATTCTCTACCTGTCTTAAAAAAAAAAAAAAGGCATCTCACAAGAGCTCTTTTAGTAACGTTACATTTAGCAACAAAGTATTCCTGAACACCAATTTCCTTTCAGTCAGAATGAAGTCAGGAGTTCTCTGAAAAACCAGTGAAAAGTCTATTATTTCTTTGTGATTTGTGTTTTGCAAGATCTGTGTTTCTTTTCGCACAGAGGTTTAGCAACAATTAATTTCAAAGGAGCAGATGTAAGTTACAACTACTGCCAGTTGCTGTTCATGCTGAAAATCACTTTATTCAATGCCTGATATGAGTGTGGCCATGCTTGCTAGTGCCTGTACTGTTTGCCATAGCAAGGCACAAGTGCCTGCTGAAGTTGACCCAACCACTTTTTTACCCTCTGAGACTTCAGTGTCTGTTTGGAGTCAGACAACTGTGTTGACAGTGTGCTCCAGCTATATCATGCTTGCTAGTACTTTCCAAAAACAATATTTCCATTTGCTTCTACACACATCCAGCAGACAATTGGTAGTGGCCACATCACTGCTACACTGACTTTCAGAGACAGATTTCCAAAAACTTACCAGGAAGAAGTATATTTCAGGACCGTCTACGTTTTCTGCAAGGATATAAAGCTGAATACAGAATCCTTGACATTGACAAGAAGAATGCCTTCATTTACTCTCAGAGAAATTTGAGCAGAAAGACAAGCAACTGAAAGGCTATCAGGAAGAAGTAATACTGTGTGTGTGGAGTACAGAGAATCTGGTTGGATGCTACTGAGATAATTGGCAACTGAGGTAAAAATTTCCAGGTACGTATTTGGACAACTAAGTAAAACTCTGTTGGGTGAAAAACTTTTTCCTCTCTGTGTTGGCCTATGTTTGGTACATATTGCATTAAAAACTTCAATAAGAGTCAGAAAAATGGACTCATTTTGATGACAGTTTAGAATGCCCTTCCTGCCACTGTCAGCCCTCCTTTTACTCCCCTGACCTTGGGGACGACTGAGCCCTAAACCTGGGTTTGTCAGTGAAGATCTGTCAGCCTTTGGGCTCTGGCAGGAGATATTTTAAGGCTTCCACCAACAACAGACAGCAGTGGTTTTCTACAAAGATCCCGTGTAATCTTTTGTAATGAAGAAAGATTTAAAAATGTGTCTTGTGTACTTGATGCAGCAAGAAAAAAACCAAAACCTATATGCAGCTTTTTAAAATTCAAGTGGCCTCAGTGAAGCTGAAGACAGCCTGGAATATCTTCTGTCTGATGGCAGCATACTGCTAAAATAGAAAACAATAAATTCATGAATAGAAAAGTGAAACCAGATCAAGATTTTGCAAAACTCAGAAGATACAAAATAAATCTTCATTTTGAAAGGCTGGAAGATGGGTTCTCTGAAATGAAGATATTTTTCTTCTTTTCCCAAATATTACCTTTTACAGGAGGATGCTGCAGGAGGTAAATTTCAACATTATAAGGTGTCATGATGTCTTGGAGGAGTGTGTGAAATCTTAGGGCTGCAGAAAATTCTGGAAATGGCTGCAAGCAAGTCATCAGGATGCATCGGGGGAGCAGACACCTGTGTTTGGATATGCAGCTCACCCACTACCATCACAGCACTTTTTTCAACCAAGCGTTGACTTCCCAGCCACTAGCACCAACAAGCAAACAGCATAAAGTATCTGAAATTAAAACACTTATGTGAAGTCAGGAGAGCAACAACATGACATGGATAAAAGTAAACATCAGCTCTGTTAAAGAGAGCTGAATAGAGTGGTATTTTGGGGACATGGGTTTGCTCCTTCCAGGCCCAGTGGAGCCAGAGTTCCTCCTTGCTGAAGCCAAGGGATTTTCTCACCCTCCAGTCCCATAGAACCAGGATGCTGAAATTCTCTCTCCCTAGGTCCCAGACTGAATGCATATCACCACTCTAAACATACACTCACTAACTACAGACAAGGCTGGATGCACAAACCAACGCAGCAATTCCTTAGAAAGGGCTGGAGACCAACATCCATGCAAAATGACTGGGACACGGACTGGTGGCTCCATGCTGGGCTGAAATAGGGCCCTGTGGCCTGTCCAGGGTTGCAGGGAGCCTTGGTGGGGCTTAGCAGGGGCAGTCAGGACTAGTGGTGCTCTCAGGCCCATGACAAGGACAACTGAAAAAACATATTCCTCTGAAGTCTTACATGTAAGTTGAAGGGTATTTGTCTCTACCAGAAAAGTAGATAATATCAGGAATAATTACTTCTCTCAGCCAAATGGGGTAACCAAAAATGATCAAAATAAGACCTACAGTACAGTAAACCATCTCTTAAAATGTACATGCATCACTACGTTTTATGCTTAACAGACATTGTTCAAATAAACCCATATGAAGAGAACATCTGTATTGCAACATACACTAAGAAAATGAGTATTCTTGAGTCTGCTACAAAAGCTGTGACTCTAATAGCACTCATTTGACATTAAATTTGACATTAGATCCACTCTTGGGCTAATAAAGACATTTTCAGTATTAATGAAACTAATCCAACACTACAGATTTCTGCCTGCTCATTACAGTAATTTATTCATAAAGTGTTCAGTTGTTCCTGGGAGATTCTGATGGAGAGCTGTACTGAGGACAGGCATTTCTAGAAGCATTTCTAATCTAGTTTCTGACTTATCTCTGGCTTTTTCCCTTGGTGTCTCTGTTAGGCTTCTTTCTGAAAACATGACCCTAGTCAAATATTTTCCAAAATGAAACAATGATTGGTGGGAATAAAATTTTTTAACTTTTCCCATTTACATGTTTTCAGTTCAACATTTCTCTGGCTGTCATACATTTTGTGAGACAGGTGGAGGGAAAATGATGTAGAATAAACAAAAAACATGAAATTAAAATAAGAAGTAAAGACAGTGTTTATTAGTAATTTGAAAATATTTTTAAAACTGTTCACACTTTCTGTCTGGAAATACCAGACAGAAGAGAATTTGAGCAGCCATTTTCAAATACTCACTTACAGGAAAAGAATATTTAGAATCTGGTGCAAAGTTTACATAAGGTAACCATGACAAGCAAGACAATAGGTATGACTGCGAAAGCAAAATATAAAAGTGACATTGCAGTAACTTAGATCATGTAACAGGAACATTTCTAGGTCATCTGCCTCTGTTTCTCCCATTCCCATGCCTAACTGGTCACATGGCCCCTGTCTCCCAACATCTCACCCGAAAAGTTCCCATCACTGCTCAGCGATGTGCATCTACCAGGGATGACAGCAGGTCTCCTTACTCAGATTTTCCAGTAGACTGGTTTTGGCACCCTACTGTCCAGGAACCGTGCAAGTGTTATTCTTTGTCTTAGCATACTATTGCTTGGGGATACACTGAGAACCCAGCTACATACGTATGTGTTCATTGGCTGCACTCGAAGAGAAAGGGGCTTAAAAATCTGGAATGACAAGGCTAAGTGTCACTATATATTAAAATAATTTTTGGTTCCTGAAAAAAGTGTGAATCACCTTCTAACATAAGTCATAGTCATTTGAAACACTGTTAAACCACCTCTCAGTCTTATTATCTCTTATTTTATCTCTTTTACTTCTTTTTTATTCTTGATAACATCTATAACAGATTTCTATTCTTCTTCTTAACATTACACTGGAATTGCCATTACAGAATGCTGGTTAGACAGTTTTTCCATTATTCTGCTTCCTGGACATCAAGCAACAATTGGATCTGTTCAGTTCTTACTTTACACTGAAAGAACTCAAGGGAAAAAAGTAGTGTCAGTTCTAGATTCTTCATAAGCTCAAATTCTCATGAAATACTGTAAATTTACACCAAAAGCCCAAGAATAAAATTTTGAGCTTTTTGAAAAACATAGTAAATATTTTTTGAATCTGTCAATATTAACCTTGAATTATTAGAATCCATACAAAAATTATATTACTGAAATGAATCTTATTTTTAATGGTGTGCAGTGCTTTTAAATATTCCACAAAGGAAATCTTAGGAGGAGAAAAAAATATCTTCCCAAATAAATATTCAGAAGAGCTAACTTGGCATTTCTAGATGCAGAACTAATAGCCTTACTCTTACAAAAACTTCTACAATTAAGGAATTAATCAGCAATATATTAGTCTTGATTAAAGCAAGTCACTTCTAAACTCAGTGAAGTCTTTCAGACTATTCTAACTTAATTCATCTTGACATTATGCTACTTTAGGTTGGTTTTTTTTCCTTCTAAGAGTATATCAGATTAGTAGACATTAAATCACTCTTTGCTGTTACTCCTTTCGTTTCCTACAGCATCCAGGCTTCTTCACCTCCAGTATTTTTCCTCCTGTTAATTTAAGAGGAATGCCTACTGTATAGATTAAAAATAAAGATTTCAAATTGCCAATTAGTCTGATCAACATCCTTGACATTTAAATATATATGTAAAGTTATTTTGCTTCACTGGCAGCTGATATTTGTGTACTTGCTACCAAAATAACTTTGCATGTCTGATGTCTAACCTGTAAAAGTCTGCTATTGATGTTTCAGCTGAGTGTGTAAATTAAGTGGAATGGACAATAGCCTACCAGTTAACTTTTGCTGCTGTTTTTATCTCTGACACACCTAAGTTAAATTTGGAAAAAAACCTTCTTTCCATTCTTTTTAAATTTCCAAAAGTTGCTTTCTGACCTGAGCATGAGCAGGTGATAAAATTGCATTACCTGAAAAGTTGTTGTTCTTGTTATTAATATTATTATTATTATTATTATTAAAGCTTCTCTAAGCCAAAGAATATAGCCTTGTCATTGCTTAACTGTCTGCTGAAAAGCACTTTGAGAATATGCAGAAGAAGGTAAAAACTTGATGGATTACATTATTAGGTCAGTAATCAAGACAGACGATCAGCTTCTGAGAAAGTGTGAAAAAAGAGGCCTTTGATAAACAGGCACAAAAAATAATGGGACAAAACACTGCATGACTTGTCCATAAAAACATGAAAAATGGAATAGAGGAGGAAGCGGATGCTTAAATTCCAGAGCATAGTTTAAAAATCCTAGCAGCATTGCTAGAGAAATAAAGAATTAAATTAAATGAAGAATTTTTTTAATCCCAACTTTACAACATTATTGAATGCCACAACTTCAGAAGAGAAGCATCAGGAATCAGCAAAAGAGAAATGCAAAGTAAACTCCAGGGAGTGTTTCTTTTGTGAATCCCTTGAAATCCTTTTAACTATGGAATAACTTAGAGAATCTCTTCAGAGGCTTTGACCTCTGTTTTTTGTTTTTGTGAATACTACTGCTGTTAGGTGTTTGGGAGTTAATAATTGTACTGGGTTTGCATGACTAAGATTTGGTAGTGGGGGAGATACAGGGGTTGTTTTTGTGAGAAGCTGTCAGAATCTTCTTCCATGTCTGGCAGAGCCAATGCTTGGAAGCTCCAAAGACTCCAAGTACTGTTCGTGTGGAAGAGTGACCAATGTTGCAGCAGTTGGAGGCGAGCTGTTGCCCGTGGGACGGGCTCACATTGCGGCAGTTCACAGGGAGCTGTTGCCTGTGAGATGGATTAACATCAGAGAAGTCCATGGAGAATCGTCTCCCATGGGAGAGACCCCATGGTGCAGCAGGGGAACAATTCCTCTAACTGAGCAGCAGGAGAAATAATATGTGATGAACTGACCATAACCCCCATTCCCTATCTCACTGTGCTTCTGGGGGAGGAGATAGAGCTGAGAAGGAAGGAAGAGCAGGGGGAAGGTGCTTTAAGACCTCATTTTCCTTCTAATTATCCTGCTCTGATTTTGTTAGTAATAAATTCACTTAATATCTCTAATTCTAGCATGTTTTGCCTTTGACGCTATTTGGTGAGTGATGTCTCCCTGTCCTTATCTCAAGAACCCTTTGTAATATTTTCTCTCCCCTGTCCAGCTGTGGAGAGGAAAGATGGAACAGCTTTGGTGGGTGCCTGGCATCCAGCCAGTGTCAGCTCACTACAATAACTTTATTCAGCATTGTGGGGCTGCCATGTCATCATTTATTCCAAATGCTAGGCACCTGTTTTATTTATGAACTTGTAGAACAGACCTTTTGCATTCTAAAAAGAGTCCATTATTAAACAGTACATGATTCATTGAAGATCTGCAGTCAATATTTCCCCAAATAGCTATAAAGCATATGCATAATTTTCAGCCTTTTTTTTGATGCGAATTATTTTACTGTATTTATGTATAAAACACTCAAAATAGCAAAGGTGTATCCTCAACAATCACATTTGAAATATGTTCTTGGATGCCTGCCACTGATGCCAATTTTAAGAAAATATGTACATTGATTAGTTCCCATGATAATAGCATCTATAAATTGATTTAAACAGCGATGAGTGACAGACTGCCTTTTTCTTAAATTGGCTCCAATGGTTATGTGAACAGATCCTGTTGCTAGAAAGGCAAGGCAGGTGTTATTTTTTAACTAAAACAAGCAAAACCTCACTTGTATTTCCAGAACTTGTTAAATTCCCCAGAAGCTTTCAGCAGTGCTAAAATACTGGTTATCAAATCTGTATTCTTTTAAAAATTTATTAATCTATAATGACATTCTAACCTCCTGTGTCTTTACAGAAGAATAATTAAATGATCCCTTTGGTGCTTTTTAATTTAGAGTATCATATATGTTTTTATTTTGAAAAAAAGAAAATGATCAAATTTCCTTACTTTTAAAATAAAAATTTATAAATATAAATAATTTTAGAATAATAAATGGGCTATTCAATTTTTTACCATATTTAATGTTAAACAATTAAATTTTCCCCTACAAAATTGTAGTTCCATCAATATTTAAGCATTTCTAAAAGACAAGGGATCTATTTCCATGTGTCTCTATATATTTTGCTTCTGATAAATATTGCATTGCTATAAAAATGCAGGACATACATCTCTAACTTTTAAAATCGTATAATATAGAGTATCCCCTTTTTTTATGATCCAACTTTAAATTCATCATCAAAAATTTGCTTCTTAAATTTATTTTCAGTATGTTGCAAGCTGTAATCTTTGGAGTATAAAATACAAAAACTTTGTGGATTCTGAGACAAACCAGTATGCCTTCTTAGCTGTAGTTCCCTCTGTTCCATATAGTTTGCTTTCTCTTATAGTAAATTAGCATCAGAACAGCACTGGTGACATGCTTGACCTATTGTTATGTGAGGTAGTTCAGTCACTACTTCAGGCAGTGTAAAATACCACTGTTGTTCTTCTATACATATTAAATAATATCACACATATATCCCATAAAATACTGAAATGGATACAGTTTTGTAAAGTTTTCATTGAAGTCAGATGTTTGGAAATATCTTAAAGCCAAGGACACAGCCTCTAGATAAAGCTGTGTCATAAAGATGTATTTCTAATGGTCGCTACATAAATGACTGTTGAACACAGTGTGTGTCTTTAAAAAACCTCTTGAAATACACTGTAGAAGTGTGTAAATCCAAACTAATGAAAAGAGTAGCATAGAAACTACAACTAGTCTTTAAAAATTCATATCTTAAGTAATAGTTTTCTGCTAGAACACTAGCTCAATCCTATTGCACCTGATTACTGGGCAGTAGTGGAGAATTATGTGATATAAAAGAAAAGAAGCATTCTTCTAAAAGTTGAAGAGGAAAGAAAAGCCATGGATGAAGGACAGAGACGCTAGGTGCCTTCTCACAAGAATTCAGCTAAGCCATCCCAGCTATTTCTGTGACACTACAGGCATCGCCTCAAATCTTGGCTTTAAACAAATGAAAAAATAATTACTGGTTTCCTCAAATGCAGATAATCCACACAACCAATTGTGTGGTATAGTTAAACATCAGATGCTTAGAACACACTGTATTCTTCAGGCAGGCAACCAGGACTGGTCTCTGATGCTGTGATTTGCAAAACCTGAGATCTCTTTCTTTCTTGGGAATATTCATTGTATTCACATTGAAATCCATTTTTTGCCCCATCTGAATCATTATAATCATTATCCTAATTAAAACTGAAAGTGTGTCTGTTTTTTTCCTCATATATTCTTTTAAGGTGGACCTTGAAGGGTCCAGAAAATGCTGATAAGGAAAACCAACTTGTAAGAGAAAAGTAATTTTTCTTACAGAGACATTCACAGTCTAACACATTTAGCTACATATATATATCTGTCAAATATGGACTACAGTAATTTATGCCACAGAGACAGATAGAATAACAATGCGTAGAGATAGGAGTTCTCTCTATCTAGGGTGTAGGGCCAATGTTTTATCTACTGAGCTGAATAGCACCAATATCATTCCAGCAGACTTATCAGCATGTGCTGGCTGGGGTTTTTTCCCTACCATCTGCAGCATATGCAAACACATTGCAAGGAAATCACAAATCTCCCACTGAAGTCATTTTTCGTTGTTCCTACTGCTTGCTTAAAAGTACATAACCTATCACCAGGTAGCATAATAAAAAGTATCTACTTTGTTGTAAGTTGCCTTTTATTTTGGGCAACTGTCAACAAATCAAAGAGCTGGTTTAAATACTAGTTATTAACCAGCTCAATGAAGACTCCAACACTATAAATATGATAATTGCTGAACAGACAGAGTTGCATGATACAGTACAGATGAAATTCAGTGATGCTTTCTTCCTGGAAAGAGATTGTATATGGTTTGAATTTTTTTTTTTTTTTTCTTTTACTTTGTTGCTTTCCTGATGAATATTGGTATATTTTTGTACAAAGTAATGCCATGATTCAGCATAAATAACAAGTTCTACACCCATAACAAATTCAATACAAGAATAAAACTGAACATAAGGGTTAGTCTGACTTGAACATAAAGGTTAGTCTGACTCTAGGTTGTGGCACTTGCCTTCATGGGTGTAGAAATTTGCAAGAGCAGTGTAGAGATTTTTGCATGCTTACTATGGGAGGAGTAGAAGAAACCCAAAAGAAACTGCTAAGTTTCTTACTCAGTAGTTATAACCACAAAGCCAGTCCTCCACTTAGCTGCTTAGCATGTATGTATTTCACAGGTATACATTCACACTGTCTTTAGTCATGAACATTTGTGGGTGCTGAAAGCCAGCTGTAGTGCTCACTTTTGTTTACAGAACTGTCAGTGAATGCAGTTATCTTGACAGCTAGTCCCCTTTCAGTGTATCTTCCCAGTATCTAGACATTCCCAGTACATGGAGGATGCTATCCTACGCTTGGACTGACCAGTGTTTTTCACCTCCTAGTTAGAATTCTTATTCCTTAAATATGATGTTCTCTGGGAGAAAGAACTTACTCCCTTCTCATTTTCTAGCACATCCTCTGCAGTGGCAGCAATGGCCTAAGGTAGAAAAGTGCCTGAAACTATTCAGTCTGTTACTGTGCATATTTCTCATAGGAGTAATTGGAATAAAGAGACCTCTTACACATTCTCACAAACACTGTAATTTTCTATATCACTTACCAGTTCTACTTGCACTTCAAAACAAGTAAGGACATAAATATAAAATGGTTCTAATAGTAATAACACCGCCTGCAGCTGCCAGGAACAGTTTGTACCAAGGAAACTCCAGGCATATGTTGATGTGACAGCCATTGGCAGGGCTTGGTTGCATATGCTGCACTGTCAAAACACCTTTTTAACTATCTCAGAGGGATTATGTTATTTTCCTTTTCATTTTGAGATAAAATACAGAAAACAAATGAGTTTCTGGAAAGTTTCTTCTTGAGGAACCACAATGAATTATGCTTTTTTTTCCCCCTAAATTTTCCTATTCTATTCCCTTGTCCATGAGAGCTGACTTAACTTCTTTCGGGGTAACGTACATATTGTCATAATTGTATAGTAATTTTTTCAAAACTATAGATTGATAGCCTGCATATCTAAAGTAATTATGTTTGCATGTTCTAGAAATGTTAATACTATCCATTCCTTAGAGGTGAACAGAAGAACACATAATGCTTTCTTTTATATGATGAAGAGTTAGACAAATCATATGCATATGTACATTTGAGTTTTTGTATTTGTGTGTATGTGTATGTACAAACATGAACTCATTGCATATCTTTAGCTATCACCTTTCCAAATACTAATGAAACTTAAAAAAACTCACTAGATTTCCCCAGAAAGACATTTTCCCATTCATCTTTGTAGCAAAACATAAGAAGCAAACCAAAACATAAAATGCAGATCCAGTCTTGAAAAAACTTTCTTTTTCCAAAACTCTTGGAAAAGGGATGAGTTTAGCAGCCTACCCAAATGAAAAAGGAATGGGTCCAAATCCATTAGAGTCAGAGAAATTCATTCCATTAACTAAAATGGGTTTGAGATGAGACTCATGGCACATGTTTTTTAGTGATTTGTACTAAAAATGTGAAAGGAATGACAACAACATATTAAAATTACATCCTGAAAGTGTGTTTTTGTGCTATATTAAAAATAGATGCCAGATCATTTTAAAAAAGAGAGCTCATCAAGGTTGTTGAATAACCAGAGTAATAGCTGTCCAGATGCCATAATGAGATTTATGTAAAATATTGCGTAGGCAGAAATTATAATTGCTTTTTTCGTTGTTGTTGTTGTTGTTGTTGTTGCCACAGAAGAGAAAATTTCATTTTTCAATTTCTAGCCTTGTGAAGTTCAGTTAAGAGGCAGAGATTACAGTTTAACTCCAGATTATCACTACCTATATGACAAATGCGTATATAAAAGTTGTATACTTGTAGCAAAATTTCCAAGTCTTAGCCTAAAATCAGATGATACCAAATATTTCTGTGATACTTGCTATCAAATTTGAGGTTTATGAGCACTAAATGCTCTTCAGTTTTAATCTTTACATTTGAGACAAATGAGGGGAGGAGAGAGGAGGGTAGGGGATTGAAGGGGAGAGGAGGGGAGGGAGAATGCAATACTAGGTAACCTATTTCTTGTAAAAAAGCTTAGATAAGCAGTAGAGATATTTGAATGCAAAGCAATAGATTTGCATAAGGATAGATTAAAAGGTCTAAATCACTTAGAAAGTGTAAATCACTTAGAAAGGTCTAAATCACTTACAAAGAAGTTGAACTTACACTTCGAAAGTTCTAAAACTGTTTACCTTTTTAATGTATGCTTTCTTTATCTTCATTTCTGATGTTAAAATATTGTCCAGTATAATATCACCTCTGCAGCACAGGAAGCCCATAATGAACAAGCATTTCTGGTAGGAATCCATAGATTAATCAGAATAGAAGGTAGGAAGGTTAGCACTTTTCAAGGCAGAGAATACAGAAAGTGAAACAGAGAAAATAAGATGACAGAGAGAAAAAAGGACAGGAAAGCAGAAGGAAAGGAGGGAGGGAGGGAGGGAAGGGAGGAAGGGAGGGGCAGGAAAACTTTTCTTAAGGCCCTCTCTGAATGTGCTTATATAAAGGATGGTTAAAAAAGTATTCATCAATGTCTTTTCCTTAGTGGTGCAAAGTTTTTTGACATAATTCCAACATTTGCTGTGAGTAGACCATCAGGTCACAGGGATGGGGAGTAGGGTGAAGGAAAGAGATTATTACAGATCACTGAAGGGTTTTGTTACTGTTAGATTTATGAATTTAGGTTAATTGTATTATTCAGAAGTACTAAAGCCACAATGTCATTATAATCACTATCAGAAAATCTGTTGTTGAAACTGTCATTAGCATAAGCAGGTATAACTACAATGTTATTTATGTTGCAAACACAATTTTAAAAAGTCAACATTTTAAAAAAAGCAGTGACATTTGATGTCAGTATTTCCATTAATATTTTGGTAATTGTATCGTAGCAATCCTCCACAGTCCAAATTATGTTGAAGTCCACTCAGAGAAGCTGAATATTAGATTCCTGACTTCCATTTCTTCACTGTGCATTTTATTCTATTCATAATGTTACTGCATCTGGGTACAGAAAAGCTTTATTTAAAGTCCAAATAATATATATAGGATATAGAAAAAATAAATATTATTCTAAGAAATTTAATAAAATTATCAAATAAATATAATCTATGACAATATTTGCAAATTAGATTCCTCAGAAGGAAGTTTCTCAGAAGGACTGCTCAAAATTGAAGTATTAGACCTCTATTTTCTCTGGACTGTATCTCAAAATAATTTCTGTCAGCCCTTACCTAGCCATGTACATTTGTTACTGACAAATATGTACACTCAGGGCAAATGCAGAAAAGATGTCTTAGCAAAAAATTTTGATTTATGGAGCAAAAGACTACATGCAATAGTTTATTAAAGTATATCTAGTTCACTTTTATCTAAATTTAATGAAGAAGTGGATTCCAGGACACAGTGAAGTTTTCAGTTCTCATAAGTGTGCTTCAAAAATTAACCAGTGGGGAACCCCTAAATTGAATCCAATAAAAAGCATTTGAAATTACATTTTCAGAGTGCTCAGCAACAAATTCTTTTTAATTGTTTTTATTGACCTTGCTTTTCCAATTAAAAAAAAATCTTCTTTTAATGTTTAATGTTTCCCTGAATAGAAGAGACTTAATTAGGCTTCATTTGCACAATCAGGAATCATGAACACATTATAATTTTCATCTCAGAACTGTGGAGTATCATTAAGGTTACATTTGGTTTGGTCGTTATAAGAAATTGTATTGAATAAATATCTGCAGCCTAAGGTCAAACACTATAATGAAAATATAAATCCTTAACTGAAAACATAATTGTGGGCTTCTTTCCCTGGGTGTTACTCTCCACTGTAGAAAGGCTGCAAAGATTGAAGTAGGTCCATGTATATGTGACTGATATTTTATTCTGTTACAATACGATCGTTTTGAGGGAATTTTCATGGCTTATTACACTGAATTGCCAAAAGTCTTCCCAATCAGTCACTTTTGGTGGGCTTAAGGAAAAGAAAATAATTTTTGATGAGCAAAAGCTAACATGATACCTATTTCCCCTTTTGCAGCTGTCACTATTTTTATTTTACTTTGTTTATCACTCTCAGACAAAAATTCTTTAAGCAACATGAAAACATTTTTGATAAACACTATACACAGAAAATACTCTCTTTCTAGTTATTCCACATACACTTAAAATAGTCATACTAATTATTTGTTAACTGGAAACAAAGTTCATATGCAAGCAAATTTTTTACTGCATTTCTTTCTTTATCAACTTTTTAACTCCTGTAGGAGAGAGGGAAGGGCAAAAGATGTAGCACTGTCAAATATTTCTTCAAACACAAAAGTTGTACCAACAAAGAAAACTGATAAGTGACTCGGCCTGAAAAAGTGCTCACCTTCTTTCATCTTCAGAACTGAATAGCAGAGAATGTTTCCATGGTAGACAGAACGAAATATCAGTGAAGGAATCATAAAAGAGTACTAAAAAAAGTGCTGATGCAGGAAGGCAGCTACAACAAGGTATCTTGCTTCTTCACACCCTCAGATTTACTTTGAAGTAAAAAAAATTAAAAATTAAAATCCTTGTTTCCCATGGATAAAGTCTCTCTCTGGCAATCCATAGTGTAAACAGAAATAATAGGGACCTTTTTCTTACTTTATGTATCTGTACCCAAAATAATCATTTTTTTCACTACCAGCAACTTACACTTAACAAGTAGAGAAGGGAAAGAGATTGCAATCAGATTTTGAGGAGTTGGTCTCGAAAATCTTTTGCCTTTCTCCTGTCAGTCCTAAGAACTGCAAGTTACAGGAAAGCAAAATTGCTTGAGCAATGCCACCTGATTTTCCATCTCTAGTGCAAGCATTTGAGCTCCTCTTGGAAAATACCAGAATATATATATTCTACTAGCTCTAATTTTTGAGCAGCAAAATACTGCCTATTCAACATGTGAGTATGCATTCAGCAGAAGCTGGAAAAGAAATGACAAATCTTGGTTTCACTTGCACCATGCTGATTTAATGTAAAGTGGGATAGCTTCAGATATGTTGTTTTCAATAATGTGAATTCAATTCCATAGAAAAACACTGTATTTATTCATAGCAGAATAGCAGATGCAGTTGTATTGGGTTAGCTTGAATGGATATGTGTTGTCTGGAAATATGCATTGGATGGGCAAGTACTTCTGACTGAAAAATCGGGACTTGGGACATAGATGTATTGATGTAAATGAAAATGTAGTGATTCAGCAAAAAGTTACTGGCTTCTATAAATATACATTTGGAAAGAAAACCTATTTTTATGCAAAAATAGAATTCTATTATTTGGATACTGTTATTGATTTAAGAAGCAATTGACAATATATCCAATTCAGCAAAATGGCCTTGATTTCAGTGTCTATTGCATGTGCTTCCCTCAAACTGTACTGTGTTAAAAAATCAAACAAACACAAGTCCAATTCAAGTGTTTCCAGTCTCAAAGGCATTGTAACAACCCCATGTAGTTGAACCTGTCAGTCTTTACTAAATTGCAAAGATTTGTTTTGGATTCTTCAATTTTTTGTTGTCTTCATTTACATTTCTGAGACATCAATTTCAATAATGGATGAGCTACCCCTTATTAACAGCTCAGTTTCTTATTGATGCCCATCATTCACAGGTATGCCTTTGCTCGAATTAGCTCCATAAGCCAATTTTAAATACATATTCTTCCAAACTTTTTTTCAAAGAAAAATTTAATTCTACCTTTTTTTTTCTGGGGAGTGGAGTAGCTTTCATGTGATATGTCCTTTTTCATGCTTCACTAGAAATGGAATCAATTTCCTCTTCCTTGGAAATTAGCAGAATTCATATAGAAGCATTGCTGTCTCCTGTTTTAAACTTGTTTCTAAATTTTTTATAAGAAACAGACTTCTATTTTCCTGTTTCCTAGTGGGAGATTCATCTTTTACTATGAATTAACTACCAGGAAAATATGATAATCATAACAAATAATATTCTACTCCTTAAACCAATGATATTTGTGACTCCATGAGTTTTCTATGAGTTCTAATGAAAAAAAAAAAGGTATCAGAAGATATTTTATGTCAAGTGAAATTTTTCATAATAATATCTATATTAGTTAAATTTAAAAATATTTGATAACTTTTTATTTGTTTTTCAAATTCTGTCACATTTAGTATGTTTCATGCCCCATTGCAAAACCAGTCTTTACATTCTCCAGTTTTCCAGATTGATAGCTTTTAACTCCAAAAATATGCTTCTTCATATCCTACCTCCTTATTCCTGTGTGTACTCAGTTGATACCTTATTTCATCCCCATATCTCCTTTCTTTCCTCTCTGTTGTTTCTTTGCCTTTCTGCAAGTTTCTATCAGTCCCTTCACAAACACTGTTAAAGTCAGAGAGGCGACCCTTTCCCCTTCCTTGCAATGAATTGACCCAGTTCTTGGACTAGAGTCCTGACAAAAATAAATTGGAACACTCAGCTACACTATATTTCAGTTCTTTATGCTTAGACATTCCTGCCAGTAAGTCAAACTTTCAAATCTGAGTGTAGCATCAGAATAGTCAGCTTTGGTAATGGATTTAATATAATTAACCTACAGAAAAGGTGAATTTTATGTATTTACCTAAGCAACAACAGAAGCAGTTTACAAGCATCCAAAACACTGCACAATAGGCTGAGAAGCTGAATAGTAGACCCAAAAAGTAAAAATAGTAGTATTTCCTTAGATCATGTCCTAGTGGAACTAGGACAATCATAGGTTATTCCTATGGCTGAATAACCACAGAGTTGGAAACTGGTGGAATTAGAGTGGTCAGAACTATAATTCCCTATACTGGTGCCTATATTTCAGATTACCGGGAAGCAGTATTTTGATAGCATGATAACTTGGCTGAGGTTTTTTTGCACATAAAAAACCCCAAAAGTATAAAAAAGGGAATACAAAATAATAGCTCATGAATTTGAAATAAAATTCACCTGAGAAATACCATCTGCACCTCTATCTGTTAAAAGTACAAATGACATGCTGAGCTTGTTTTGATAGCTCAATGAAAAAACAGTGTTTATGAGCACATAGAGGAAAATAAATTATTGAAGATCAGGGACCACTTGCATTTATGTGTGTAACTAAATATAATTGAAATAAAGATGAAAGTTACATTGATATAATTACAACAACGATGAAACAATATTATGAAATACATAATTACATGCACGCTGGTACACATATCAAATAGTTGGTCAGAATATCAGCTAGTGTAGATTATTTGTTCAGTTAGCTGCAAATATTTAAAGAAGAAAAGATATGATATTGGCAAGAGAGCAAGAGGTGAACATGGGAAATTATTTTCCCTCACCATCAAACAGAGCTATAGTATAAATAGTTTCAAACACTTCTGAAACCTTGAAATAGCTGTGTTGTTCTTCTTTTAAAGAAAGCAAGAAAATGCTTTGGTGATGTTACTCAGTTCAGATGACAGAACCAAGTTCTGATTGTGATAAGAGACTTCAAAGAAAGTCTGTAGAGGCTCCTTTTGTTCCCTTTCTACCAAAGACTAGTTATATGAAGTAGAGCAGTTCTGATGGGAATGACTGAAATTTCATTACTTCCTTCTCATAAAAGAAATAGGTCTCACTACAAGTAAGATTTCTAAATTCAGGTATCACTTCTGGCTGAGGTAGGTATTCAGTTCTGAATTTGACCTGAATTTATTTAAGACAGTGCTACTGATTCTGAAACTGCGATCATTTCACCAATTAAAATTATGTTTGATCTAGTATAGTCCCACAAAAAATGTATTTTGGGGAAGCTACCATTTTCCATCAGGATGTATATAACAAAATAGTTTCCAAAAAATTCTGATGAAAATAATAAAAGTCCTGTAACAATATCCTCTGGCTAATTAATACAAAATCAATTTTGTGAGTGTGCATTTAATTACTGTCCATCCTACCAGGTCACATGTTTTGCCTTTATTAGAGTTTTAATTCTGTGGGTCCTTAAAAACACAAAAGCATGGAGTTTAAATTTTTCTGTGTGTTTTTAAGAGGGTTTACCAAGTGTAGGGTACAGTGTTTGGAAAACTGAACAGATTTTACTCCAACAAAATGAGAGAAGTTTTGAAAAAAGAAAACTCTGCTCTTTGAATCACAATGCGCTGCATATATGGATTTAAATCTCTGATCATAAATTTTCCATCTGAAAAGTTTGTTTTTTCTTGATTCACAAAGAAAGCTGGAAAAATAAAACCCCAAATCCTAGCAAAATAAGAACAACTCCTTGCAAGGACCTATAGATTTTGTTTGATTTCAAAAGGGAGATACATATTCCATGCGAGTAAAAAATGTGGACCATAAATGCAAATACAATGTATTGGTTTTTTATTTGACTTCTAAAAGCATAATCTTTGACAAATTCATTTTGCGTTACTCAAGACGTAACAGGACACTTTATATCACTGGCTGTTCATAAGTTTTTAAGAAGGGATTTTTTGGGGAGGTTGGGGTTTCTTTTGGTGTTACATAGAATCAAATATCAATGAGGACATGGTTTTACCGGAATAACAGGTTTTTTACATTCACAAAGAAAATCCCCTGTTATATTTTTGGAGAACATGCAAGACAGTTATTTTTTAAAGAGATGGCTACATAAGGGTAATAATAATAATAATAATTAATTGATGAAAATAAAATAATAGCAACAGAAGCACAAAGGGAACAGTAATGCAACAGCAGCTGAGTATTAAAGTAATAAGTCACAGCACTCCAGTTTCCTGAGCTCTGGAGAGAAATACAAAGGTTTGCCACAGTCCCATAATTAACTCTCGTGTCATACCTGATGAAGATTCAAAATTACACTCCTGGGAGAAATAAGCCAATGGCAGCAGTCTTGAACATCCTCACAGGGCCCTAAATGATATTCGAAAGACCAGGTGACTGAGCCTGTTCTGAGGGTCTGTTAGCATGGAAATTTTTATCATTACATAGGTATTTTTTGCACTAATTACTTTTGAGATTGTGTTTTACTAACAAGTCTTGCCCATTCTGAGTCACAATAATGTGTGGCACATTTTCTTCACTGTAATAGATATGTGGTCCAGCAACTAGTGAGCAATATGTGGAATGCAAATAAGAACATATTTCCTTTGGAGGAAACTTTTCAATTGTTTTGTGTGAACTTTGCAACTCTAAAGGGTAACTGTCAATGAATCAGCAAATCTAAAGAGATTGAAATTCACTGTTCTAAATCTATATTTCAGGAAATGTGTGACTTATGGTGAGAGGAAGTGTAACAAAATACAGAAATGGTGCAGGTTTTTGATAAAAAGATCAGTCTTCTGATAAAAAGACCATGTCTCCCAGTATTTGTCTGTATTCCTAAGTGACATTGCTTTGATTGCATCAGTTCTTACTCTTTCCACAGTGCACATTGCTGGCAAAGCACATTCCTACACACAAAGGGCTTATACTAAGCTGAACTGCAATATCTTCATGCAGTTAAAACTACGTCCCCATAAGAATGCAGTACTGCAGAAAACTTGTCTTAAAGTAATAGAATTTCAGGTTTCCAAAGCAGTTTCTCCATAAAACTAATGACAGCCAAAACAACAACAAAAAACCAAAAGCAAATGTCTGTAGAAAATAACTTGGGAAGCAAATTGGGCAGCCAATGCAGTAAATTAAAAAAAAAAAAAAAAAAAAAAAAAAGGGAACAAAAGACCACACTGAAAATAAGCACAATCCATTGTTTTCCTAAAAGCAGGGTGATAGTTCACCATCTGCTTTATATTATTTTAATAACCAAGCTTCATTCCATTGTATTTTTGATTGGGTAGGTAATGGTTGGTATTTTTACTTTTTCATTTTTTTCTTTCCATATTCTTTCCTCCCTAGGTGCACTGCTCCCAGTTATGAAACTGAAACTAAATTATAGATTACATAGATGTAGATCTAGATCACCATAGATATAGATGCATATATATATATATATATATATATGTATATAAAATCAACATTTTCTGTAATCTAATCTACGATTCAGTCTGTTCAGTGAGCAGGCTGAAATGTTCATAATGCAGCTGCCCTGGAAGCTTGTTCCTGCTGCATTCTTTGCCTGGAAGACACCTGTTCAGCAATTATATGGCCAGCAGTACATTAGCAACATTGCCTGCTGGATTGCAGGTGTTTGAATCTATAGGGAGAAGGTCATTACATTACCATTTCTCTCCATCTGGCCCTAAGAAAGCTAAGTGTATATGAGCCACTGAGATTGCTCACTTCAGAGGATATCTCTCTGTCCATTTATCATCAAACAGCTCATGCCACACGTCCTGAGTTCCTAAGATGCTAGCCATTATTAATTTCTAGTTGTGAGGCTTATTAGAAGTACTTCTCCAAGTAGATTTACTCCTTAGTCTGCATACACACTAACAAAATACCTCAAAATTCCTGTGTGTGCACTCCCTCTGTTTGCCTGATTTTACTGTAACTTGGAGAAAAATTGTTCTCTGCAGAAAGATGGTTTGCAGACAGATTTTTACTTTGCCTGCTGATGTCAGACCACCAGCAGACAACTTGGTAGCAAATATTTCAGTGTAGAGACACTGACACTGACCTAGTAAATATGAAAGAGTAATTTCTACGTATCTTTCTTTGTTGAATTCACTTGTGATCACATATCAATCAGAAGGGTAAATCCAGAGGAGGTGTGTTTTAACTTTGCCAAATCACATTAGTGTAACATTATTTCTATAAATTCATTAAAAGATAAACACTAAGAGGGAAGGAAAACTTCTTCAGCTTTTCACAGCTTTCTTACTGGAAATATGTTGGCAAATTGCCACTGGCTAATCCAACAATGAGTCTGAAAACTTTTTATTATGCTTACAAGTACCTCCCACTGTTTCTATGCAAATCCAGATATGCAGCTAAGTAGACAGCTATAGCTATGCCATGTGTGTATGGAATGGATAAAATTTACCATGACAAGTTGAATGGCCCAAGTTTAAAAATAAGTAATGGGATTTAATGAAATATATTGGCTTTAAATCAGATTAATAAATTGGCCCTTTAGATAGAAAAAAAAAATGTAGCTGCTTGTAAAAATATAGAGGGGTTTTTATTAACAATTGGTGTGTTTATGGATATTGCTGGATGGTGTATTTGGCTACAGCAGACAGAAACAAACCACATGATCCAGAACATCCTCTGCAGTTCTATCTTCTTACCAAGTCAATAAAGAAAGGAGAGTCTTTTCACTGGGGTGCTGCTCTCAAAGGGAAATGTTTGGCCTGCAGGGCCCAGTTTTCTATTCTCAATGGCTTCAAAGAACCACAGAATGGTTGGTGTTCAAAAGGACCTCTGGATGTCAGCCTGTCAAACCCTAATGCTCAAACAGCCAATGAAGAGCAGACTACCTGGGCCCATTTTCAGACAGCTTTTGAAAACTTCTGAAGATGGAGGCTGCAGGATCCATGCAATCTTCAGCATCACAGTAAGAGTGTTTCCTTATGTTCAAACAGAACCTCAGTATTTCCTCTTTAGCTTATTACTTCTTAAGAGTGCTGTCAAGGATGTTAGTGATAAAAAGTAATAGAAATGAAACAGGGGAACCTTTATGCAGACTACTTATCCTCCATAAAACTACTAGTAAAACTACTAGTAAAATTTCTCCTTCTTCTTTCTGTATCTCTATGAAAGTGATTTTGCAAGTATATGCATAAAATTAGGACTTATTTTCTTGGATATCATTAATAAAATAAAAACTTAGCTATGGAAAAAAAGACCCTATTCCCCTGAAGAGGGGAAGTGGTGATGTAAGGACTGATCTCTTCTCCTTGGGATTCAATGACAGGACACATAGGAATGGCTCAAAGATGCACCAGGGGAGGCTTAGACTGGATTTTAGGAATCTTTTTTTTAATGAAAGAGTGATCAAAACGTGGATCAGGCTTCCTAGAGAGGTGGCCAATGCCCCAAGCCTGTCAGTGTTTGAGAGGCATTTGGACAATGCCCCTCAGAACCTGCTTTAATTTTTGATGAGCCCTAGACTGATCAGGCAGTTGGACTGGATGATCATTGCAGGCCCCATCCAGCTGAAATACTCTGTTCAATTCTATTATTTTCTATTATATTCTATTGAAAAGCCTCACCTCAGTGTTTTTTTGTTTTGGTTTTTTTTTTTTTTTTTGTCTTGTAAAATTCTTCTTTTTTCTTCTTTGTTTACTTAATACTTTGTTTCTGTGGTGTTTTTTGTTGTTGTCATTTGAGTTTTGTTGGTCCTTTGTTTTTTTTTTAATCCTGGTTTGGTTTTGGTTGGGTTTTTTTTTCTCTTTTTTATTTTGTCATTTAGTGTTGTTTAAGTGCTAGAATAGTATTAAATTGCTCTACAGAACAATTCAGGTTTTTCAAAATCAGTTGTGCTAAATAAAATATAAGATCGTTGTCACTAGATGTAACAATGAGTTATTGTCTCTTTTATGGTCTGGGTAGGTAATTACCTCATTTAGTTTTTAAAATAAGCTAAATAAACCCAGATAATTTTTGTTTTCAACAGTTTTATGATATGTTTTTGGAACATACTTAAGATCATATGCTGTTCTCATCATGTCTAGCTTATGTGAAAGATGCAACTTGTGACATTGGATTTGCTTTTATATTTTTTAAAAAAGTATTTTTTTTCTTTGAAGAAATTCAAAATAATAATACATGTTAAAAGGGCTGCAAAAATTTGTAGAAGACAAATGCTTAATTCCAGGAGGAACCACTTTACAAGAAACTAGTCATTTTGAAAAATTAATGAGAAACACCGAGGAAAAGAGAAGTTCAGCGCCGTGTCTGTCCAGGTGCTTATCTTCTCTCAACAAAATAAAATCACCCTCTTCAGGATGATCCTTAACAACAAATCCTAAAAATGTAATGGAACTAAATAATGTTTCGAAAGGTTGTCCTTTTATTATGCTGTGAACAAGTCTTTGTTTGATGTACTTTTCCCTATCTGGGTATTAGCTTTATGCTGACCTGCCTGTACTGCTGGAAACTCTGGCTCCGTCTTGGCAAGATGCAGGCAGGCATGAAACAGGGTATGGCTCAGTCAAAGAGAAAAGAAATACAAGAAAGAATGATAAATAGAAATAGAAGACATCTGATGTGATGGGAATTATTGTTGAGATTGGTATTTGTGTAGCATGATTTAGTGCAGTCAATAAAAAAGCCACTTTGGGAAGTAGTGGAACAGTGACAAATAAGCAAATATGAATAAAATTTCCTTAACACAGCAAAGCAACCTGATATTGAAAGACACAGGCTTAGATTTTTAGAGACTTTTAACACTATAGAAGACATGTTAGTGAAGGTGAACAAAACTGCCACTTTTTCTAGTGTGTGTTCATGTTTTTTCTCTTGGTTTGCGGTTGAATTTAAAAGACATAAATAAGAGAATCTTTAGCTAAACCATTTGCCTGACTGATGAGGTTCAATTATTGAAAGCTAGGATTAGGCTTTGATACTACTTAGCTGTCAGCATTTTGACATATGAACTGATTAAATTTACAGTGCCTAGTTCTTGCAATATTTTCAATTTCATAGTATGCAATGGATTAAAAGCTGCATATTACGTAACAGGAAAGTAAATAATTTATTAATAATATTTTGAATTATTTAAAATTGTTACTTAAACATTTTTTAATTTCAGTATATTTTTTGTGTTGCTTTTTATAACATAATCTAAATGTTGAAGTATCAAAGGAATTTACAATTTGTTTCATTTCTCAAAAAATTCACACAGAATTAAGAACATTTCTATTTTAAACTAGGAGCTGCATTTAAGCCTGTTAACTTAAAAATGCTCAAGTCTTATAAAAAGGTATGTATGAGATTATAATTTAATGTAGTAATGACTTCTCCTTTTTTGTAAATTACAAATTATCATGTAAATCCACCATAGCTTTCCTATTTGTAAGTGCAGTGATTGCAGAAAATCTCAGTAAATATAGAATATATGGGAATTTTGAAATTGCTGGAAAAAAATAAAAAGAAACTTCTCAAAAGAAGGAGAACAGAAAACTGTTTTTCTCAGAAAGGTAATTATTTTTTAGAAATTTTTAAAAATACCAATGAGGAGTATTTAAAGTAGAATCAATTGACAGAATTTGCTTATATTTTGAATGTTTCATACAAGATACAACTAATAGAGACAAAGGATCAGAAGCAAAGTATTTTCATAGATTAAGAACACTCAGAAAAACAATAATGGAGAATCACTTTGGATACTGTAAAAGAAACAAGCACATTTTTTGTGTTTCAAGAAAACTACTGCTTTAGAGATTTTTGTTTAATTAACTCTTTTCCAGATATAGGTCATGAATCAATTTTGACCCGATAAATCCCTTCATCCAGAACTTTCAGATCTAGGCAGGGGAAAATATTCCATTATGAAATTTGACAAAACCGTTGTTTTATGAGTATATTGCATATTTTATGGGTGCCTAGTAAGCTTCTAATGTTGAGGCAAAATGCTACAGGAATGAAAAAATCATCTATGTGTTATGCCTCAATTTTCCTTTTGTGACTTTCATGTCGAATTGCAGTGTATGAACTCTGTGTAGATGGAATTCTGTATGAAGACATTTCCAATTTCAGTATATTTTTTATGAAGTTGCAGGTTCTACGTCTTCAGATGGAAGAAGCAATTCAGGCATGAGAAAGCTCAGAGCTGAATTTACACTTCAGCTCCTACTCCAGCCTCATTTGCTTGCCTGCACAGCCAGGGCAGACAGATAGAAGGGTGGGAGGGTGGCCGAGTCGGAGTGAGGAGAGGTGGTGACGTGGAAGAACCAAGGGGAACTGGATTTGTGTCTTATCAGGAGGGTCTTTAGAAGGCTTAAAACATGGAAAGGAATATCTCTTGCTCATCTGAAACAATATTAGGGGGTCTGTGCTTATTTTAACAAATAATACAAAGACATGACTGTTATTAGTACCTTAAAATATGGTCTGCGATACATCTGTATTTGTCATGCCTTCACTTCTAAAAGTATAAAACCCTACAAATTCCTTAGCCTCTATTTGTAAATCCAAATACCTATTTCTTTCAATACCTTTCAGTTCTACTAAGTTCAGTAAACAATTTTGTAAATGAAACATAAGATTGGAAAAGTGATCAATTTACAGTTGATAAAGGAACTGAGAGAATGCTTGTCTAAGACAAAGTAGAGTGCAGCTCCACCAGAGAATGTCTTCTTCAGAATCTTTAATACTCCTTTGTCTTTCTGCTTCATCTCTCAGCTCTGCCACTAGGCTGAGCAGATCATCGACCTCATTGCTCCTCATACAGTTGTTTTCTCTGCTTTCCTCTGCCACTACACAGGTAAGAAACCACAGAAAATTATACTTGCAAATTGCATTGAAAAAAGGATGTCCATTCATCTGAAAATTTTCTGGGATAGTTTTATCCTACTATGCTAGCCTCCTCAGTCCTTCATGGTCGTTTGTCACAGGAAATGGCATTGTCTTGTAGGTATTACAGCCACAATATCAAATTTACCTAATGCTTGCCAATACAGAGAAATATAAAGCCACTCCATTGTTCTTTCATTTATTTATATATTTATATATTAAATATTATCTATTTATTTATTCTCAATGAATATTGACATCAAATATGGCACCAAGATTTCAAACTGTAAATATTTAAAGGATAAATTACTTCTATTTCATTAAAAGTTTCCATTTAAGTTCTGTGGAATTGCAAACTGTCAGATGCACTAATTTTGTGCCTGTAGTTTGCACAATATGACTTGTTTGGTTTTAAGTTTGGTGGTCAGACATAACTCTGGACACTGCTCTCAGGCAGCGTCCATGACATCTCAAATGAACCTCTCTGATGGGTCAAACTCTGGAAAAAAACACATCTCCTCATCAAAGAGCAAAAGAGTTGTCACCTATGTATAGAGCTGTGGCCCAACTTCCTTGGACATTTCCGGACAACCATGGCTTTCTCACTGCAAGCACTTTAATAATTTCTAGTCCCAGAATCTACGGCTGTAATGGATCATCACTGATACCATTTCCATGTTCTGCATTTTGTGGTCCATCAGTTAATAGAAAGCTCTGTATAAATTTCGTTATTTAAAGTTCCTTTGAATAGAAAGAACGTTGCCCACAAGATGAATCAACCAACTTTGAGTTTTCTCATGGTCAAGAATTTCAAAGACTCAAATTCCAACTGCAGAAATCAGGGATCAAAAAAGAATTTCAATGAAGAAAACTATCAACCAGGTCAGTGCTGGTGTTGAATTTGGTGCAAGATCTTTCTCAGAAAGATCTTCTATACCCTCACCTTTGCCAGGTTTGGGTGCACAAAGACACTTCTCAGGTTCAGAATAAGAATTGTTTTAGCGTGCAATCCAGGCCTTTCTAAGGTCAGATCCACTGGGGACAAGCAATAAAAAACTGCCTTACAAGTTCAGGGAATGAGCTCATGAATTGAAGTTTTTTAGCATAAATAATAATTTTATGGCATACTTTTAATGAAACCTCAGAAGAGTTTTCAAACACAAGTATATAAGGCGAGAGTTACCTCATTTTTTATCGGGCCATGAGAAACAGAACACTGTTGCTGTTTTGACCATGTGTGCTGCTAGGCAGGTAAAACTACATGATCATTTGATCTATTCACATGCTCCCCAGCTCATCTAGTGCGTAGCATGAAGTGTATTAAATGAATTCATTTAATTTTTCTAATAAATGCAACTTCCACTTACTGAAGATGTTCACCATATCACTGGAATCTGTGAAGTGTGAATCCAAAGTACAGAAATGGACAGAAGAAAAGGAATGGGTAGCTTAACGGAGTAAATATTTGTCTTTTACCCGTATTTATTCTGACATTTGATAGAAGGCTCCTTTTTAATGTAAGTTGTTTAAATACAGACAACTGCAGAAGACAATCAGCTAGATTTTGCTTCAAAACCACTGGTTAGAATTAAGTAAAAAATAGAGTATGTCTCAGAAGAGACTTCAAGACTTCCAATTTTTTTCATACAGATTAGGAATGAAACTTAAGTATACCAATTTACCCAAAGAAATGTTGAAGACAATTTGAGCTGAAGCAAAATGTGTGGCTTTCTCAGTTTTTTTCTAAATATGTTGAGGCTGAAAAGAATAATACAAAGGTTGCTGTAACAGACAGCTTTCAGGAACTTTGAAAATAATTACTGAAGCCTGGGACAGTTGTCATATCCAACTGTTTGGTAAGAAACACAATGAAGTCTAAAAAAATAGGTAGAAAATAGTAAAAATGTGTACACACTGGTTTGATTTCATCTACTAAATTAAATAATTGAAAATAAAGAAAGAAAAATGAAGAGGGAATAGGGAGAGGTTGTTTGAAAAGCAATATATTTATCAGCTCACTTGGGATCATGGGAGAGACTGAAAAGCAAATTACTCTGTTTTCTTTTTCAGTTGTCTGATTTGAAAAATAAAGGAATACTCTCTTCTGATGTCTTCATGTTGCAAAGATCAAAATCTGATGTCCATTCTGGAAGAATAAGTCTTTTTAAATGCATTTCTTATTTTTTATTACATTGTGCAGTGTCTGGATGGCATGCTATGATTTATGATGACATGTTTTGAAATACTAATATATTTGATCATGAAGATATGTATTTTTAAATATAATTACTTTAAAATCTTTTCAAATCTTGTTTATTTTCCTAATTTCTGTTTGTTCTACAAGTTCCATTAAATTACCCTTTTTCATTTTGGTTGTTTTGTGTATGCACAGGTTTTACATGTGAAGTTATATATACCAGCTAATGCTGAGAATTAAAGTTATTGTGTATTATGTAAAGTTTTGACTCCAAACCTTTGCAAGCATGCATGTCTTTCAATAAAGTATTGTAACGTGAGTGTACTATTCTGTTACACCACAGCAGACTCTTTGTTAATGTGTTTCATTTATTTAAGTACAAATCTTTTCTGTTAATGTTTAATAATGCATAATTTATTAATGAAATTTGAGACATGATTAAACAAAAGACCTAAACTTTAGCCTTTTTTACATTAAAAATTCACAAAATTCAATTAGGCTTTATTTCTCAAGAATATTGTACAGAAGTTTTGATGCCTATACTAATCCATTCTTCTTACCTTTTCTGCTTCAGCTGCATATTGCATAAATTGTAGATATGTGTGTCTAATCTGGTGCCCCTCTGTGATGGAGTGACTGCATCAGTGAACAGCCACATCTGTGCTCTACCTGGATATCTGTAAGGGTTTGATGTGGCCCCCCATTATGTTCTTGCTGCTAAATTTTAGAGATAGGGGAGGGGTTTGATGGATGGACCATTAAATGGGTAAGGAAACGGCTGGATGGTCACATCCAAAGAATTCTAGTCAACAGTTCAGTGTCCAAATGAAAACCGGTAATGAGTGCTTACCCAAGGTAAGGTCTGTACTGGGACCAAGAATATTGAATATTTTCATCAATGGTATAGGCATTAGAACTGAGCTCACCCTCACCAATTTTGCAGATTACACCATGCTGAGTGGTACAGTAGATTTGTTAAAAGGAACAGATGTCATTCAGGGGGAGCTTGAAAAGCTTCAGGGGTGGAGCCAAGTGCAAGGTTTTGAGCCTGACTTTGATTCAACTCCGAGTACTGAGACAGACTAAGGAATGGAAAAATTTAGAGTGACCCAGCAGAGAAAGATGAGGATATTAGTGGGTGAAAAATTAGACAGGAGCTGGCAGTGTGTGTTTGCTTCTCAGAAAGCCAGTTGCATCCTGGGCTTCATCAAAGGAAGGACAGCCAGCAAGTCCAGGGAGGTGATTCCCTTGCTCTGCTCTGTTGTCATGACATCGCACCTGGACTATTGCATCCAGGGCATGAAAGACATGGATCTTTTCAGACAAGTCCAGAGGAGGGCCATTAAAATAGTCAGAGGACTGAAACACTTGTCCTATGAAGAAAGACTGAGACAATTGGGGTTGCTCAGTCTGGAGAAGAGAATGTTCTGAGAACACCTTCTTTCAGCCTTTCAGTACTCAAAGGGGCTTATAACACAGGATAGGACCAGTTTACTAGGGTCGGTAGCAACAGGGCAAGGGGCAATGGTTTTAAACTGAGATTGGTTAGGTCTAGATTGGAAAAAAGGAAGATATTTTCATGATGAGGATGGTGAGACAGAGGAGTAGGTTGAAGGTGTGGATGCCATCCTTGCAATTGTTCAAGGTCAGGATGGATGGGGCTTTGAGCAACCTGATCTTGAGAAAGGCATCCTGGCCCATGGTGGGGTCTTGGCCTAGCTGGTATTTGAAGGTCCCTTCCCACTCAATGCTGTGATTCTGTACCCTACTAGCTATTCCACAGTCACTGGCTGAATACTAGACAAAGAAAGTTTGAAATTAAACCAAACATTTGTCTCTTTCTCTGCTGTTGTTATTGCTGTTAATAGACTCCACACTGGGCCTTGTCTGTCACTTCAGTTCACTTTTCTTTCTACTTTTTGAAGTAAAAATGACTTCTTTCATTAATTAATTAATGAAAAATTAAATTTTTCATTTCAGGAAGGAAAAAAAACCTCAATAACATTTATTAATGTTTTTCTAGTCTAGGTATTGAAATCCCTAACCTTTACGCCTTCAGAAAAGATTGGGGTTTTTTTCTATTTTTTTGTGGAATCTGACAGAATTTTGAAGTGATATTTGTCAGGAAGCTGTAGCATAGATAGGTTTAGATTTTCACCTGCTCTGAGGGTGCAATATTGCTTCATAATTTCTCTTGTAATTACTCAGAAAATCTTCCTGTTTACTTTTATATACTACTGAATTTATTGGATACTCAAAATTGTTCATCTCCTTAGTGAGTTAAGACATTTAACCAACAATCTTAAATAAAGCTCAGAGGCAATAAGTACCTCCAAATGGCATCTCTGACCTGCACATACCTTAAATATGAACTATAATAATTAAAAAATACATTTATTTGGAGTCAGACCCAGGGGAATTTAACAAAAATTTTCAAGACTATCATTCAGTTCAGATGTAAGTTGTTTCTATCTGGCATGTGGACTAGCTTATCTTTGGAGGTCTCTTCCAACCCAAACTATTCTAAGATTCTATGATTCTATACGGGAAGAAATCAATTTAATAGCTACTTTAGACTTTAAATTTGTATGGGCAAGAAATTGGCCTTACCTGGATGTTATAAGCTTTCATATACTCAGTAAAGATGAAATTCCATCAAAACGATGCGTGTTTCTGAGCTGCTTATCCACTGGACCATGTAGACTTTTCTGCCTCAGTCATCTGTAAAAATTTCTCAGAGCAAGGCTGCTAAAATGAAGCAGGTGAATCTTTCACCTGCGCAAATGAATTTCAGACTCCAGGAAATGAAAAAAAAAAAAAAAAACAACCAAAAAACCCACCCCACAATAACTGTTGAAGGTATGAAATCTGTCTTTTACAGATAGATTACACCCTTATTTGGAAATTGAGAGTTTCCATTCAGAAAGGTGAGATAAAATCTCTGCTGGGAATTTGTGTTGGAGAATTTTCTTTGAGAGAAGAAAAGGGAAAGATAAGTCTGCGCAAAAGCAATCTAAAAAATGCATGGTGCCCAAGTTATCAATAGTTTATTTTTAGTATCATTCAGGATAAAACTATTCATACTAGTATATGTTCTAGTATCTTTTTGATGCAGGAAACAGATCTCATAGACCAGATCTGGACATCCTTAAATCAAAGAAAAAGACAGATTCCCTTTTTATTTTTTTTAAGTTAATTATGAAGAGATTATATTGAAAAATAAGATGGTGTATTAGTAATTAAATAAATGGCTGGAAAAAATCTCATTTTAAATAATATTTCTCACAAACTCTTCTTAAAGTGCTCATGTGTTGTTAGTGTAAATACAAGGGATAGGCAAGTTGTCTCTTCCACTCTGTCTGGACATGTCATTGATGGATTTCTATTAACACTTTTTTTCCATTTCCTTTCCATGACCCTTGAGCCCTTTCTTCTCCTACCTAGTGCAAAAGTAATGGAGGGAATGATGCACAGAGACCTTTTTTTTTTTTAAAGAGCAACTTCTTCAATCTTTGTGGTAAGAAAGACATAGAAATTGCTCAGAGATGTAACTTCTGGCTTTCTTTTAATATTTGGCTTAAAAAAAAAAAAAAATGAGCTTTTAGAAAGATTTTCTAATGTTATATTTCAAAGTACACTCCCGGATGACAAATATTTCTTTAAGATCATAAAAACATTGTAATGTCCACAATTAAACAAACCAAGGTAAGACAAGCATATATTTGATCAAAAAGCAAGTAGTGCATATCTTGAAAATTTACCAGAAAGCTATAGCTTATAGACTGCTAAGGATTCTATCACTGGGCTTGGTAATTGATATCTCCATGCTGATCTGAGATGATAAATGGAACTGAACTGAACAGAAACAGGAAATGTAACTTTGCTTAAAGTAGCTAGAGGTATTACTAAAGCGAAGTACTTTCTAAAAAGTTAGAATAAAGAGACAATAGTTTTCTGTCAGTTTCCTAAGATGTCTGTTCCAACCTTCAAGAACAACTTCCACTGAGAAGTAAACTGAGTGTTTGCAGGGGAATAAAAAAAAAGGAATATAGGCTTATTGATAAATTATTCTCTATGTGTATAGACATATATTTACATACAGTCTAGTCATTATTAGGCTGCAGTTACTGTAGTAAGCCTGAATGAGAACTGACATACTGCATCACAAGATATAGTTCTTATATATGTGGTAGATTATGGACGATACCAGATCTGATAGCAAAAATCTCTGGTAAAGTCTGACACTGATCAGAACCTGGAGCAGGTCATGCTACCCATAATGAAAACAGAAAACAGACCGGAGGCTATTAAAAAGCACATCTTTCATGTGGGAATTCTATGCTACATAGAATATCTGAATACAGTTGCAAAAGTTTCCTTTTAAAAATAAAACAAATGAGAAATGAATTTAAAATTAATTAATTAAATTAATTTTAAAAATTTAAAAGTTTTTTAAAAACTTTTAAAAATTGCAGAATTGAATTTTAAACTCAGTGAATTTCTCTATGTAAATACCTAAGAGTTTATCTTTCTTTATGAAAACTGTCTTGAAGTGTGATCTTGAACTACTCAGAATTTATCATTATACAAAGCACCACTCATAGATAGGACTATCTGACATACTGAAAGTTCATACTCTAATTTCCTTCAAGTGTCCATATTTTTAATCTAGACCTTTTTTCCACACTGATGCAGCTGAACACACAGAAATATGCAGAAATCTGTAATTGTATAATGTTATTACTCACGTGCGGTATTTTATTATATTACAATTCAACCTTTTTAATTATGTCATGAAATAAATATCATTCTACTATGTTATTAAACAAATTACCAAAATCTGCCCACTCACTAAATAAATCAGGCAGTATAATTGAACGTAAATAGCTCCTGGTCCCAACCTAATCTGTTGAGATAGCAAAAATGTTCTTTTTATTTCTCTCGCTAAGTAGAGAGCTCTGGCAAGTCAGGAAAGGCTTCAGAGCTTTTTTCCTTTTCTTTGGAAACTGATACCATGTCTTTCAATTATCTGAACAGGGGAAAGATCATAGATGTTGGCAGTCAATTGAAAAATCAAATAAATTCTTTGAAAATCCTGGTAAGGATAAAAAAAATCCTGGTAAATAAAATTTAACCCCGAATTAATTTGTATGTATATTGAGTTTAAAAGTGATATTTAGGTTTAAACAAATTAATCAAAAAATTTCTTGTTTCATGGAAATGAAACATAAAGTCGTCTTGAAGAACCTCTTAAGTGAAAATTTTTGTTAAAGTATGAAACTATAAAATCAGAATTTTGCTATATTTCTAGACAAAAATAAGGCTTGCAAGAGAGGCAGAGATCACACTAAAACTATTATTCTTCTGGGAAGGGATTCAAAGGAAAATTAAAACAAAAAACTTTTCATGATGCTGAGACTCAAGTATAAAGACTTAAAATCTGAACTGCCTAACATTATGATATCTTCTGACACTTACACAAATAATATAGAAAAAAGATTTTTCCCAAATCTGATCTCGCATATTTTATTGGAAGTTTGGTGTGATCTCTCTTATCTCTGTTACAAAGTGATATTGATCAGAATCAGACATAGGGAGGGAGCTCTGGAAAAACCTCTGGCACACATAGAAAAAAAAAAGTATTTTTTAAAGTTTATATTCAATCTTACTCAGTTGTTTTTGTTTCTTCCTTCATCTGTGTCCTCATACAATTATGGTGATATCTGACTGTAAACACAACTGCCCTAATGCAATGCACTGAGAAACAGTCCTAGATTAATGAGATTTAAGTTTTCATTTATTTCTACTTCTCTGAATTTAAAATAATGCTTAAAATGCTTGTGCATTTTGAAACTGTGAACTTTTTCATAACTACATATGGCTGAGGTTTCTCCAAACATTGAAATAACATTTCTGTGCAGACTGTCAATATTTCATTAATTTTCCAAGTTTACCATACTAATCTGATATGTTCACTTCATTAAGAATTTTTTCTGTTACATTTCATGTTTCTACCAAAATAGAAGGGTTCTTGACAGGGTCTCAGAAAATGTAATGGAGCATGTCATAATAAAACACAAAAGGTAGTCTAAGACAGGAGGACTTGGGTGTTTTTGCTCTATCATGGGGCAGTCTCTCATCCTTCCCTAGTAAATTCATACTAGGACACTTAAGGGAATCCTGTGTGTCTTTACATCTGTTCTCCTATAGAATGAATAGCAAGGTCATAGTCTTGTGCGCTTACTGGCACTAGTTAGTGTAAAATTATAATGAGGAAAGGGAAAGGGAAGGAGCAAAGGGAAAAGGCTATTTGAAATATGTGACACTCCTCATGTAAGTGTATATATTGATATATCATTCTGGGGAATATCAAAGTGGATTGTATCTAAAGTTCCACTTGCCCTCCTTATTTGATCTACTGTTTATTAATCTCTACAAGATGCTGAATTGCAGAGGCCAGAAGCTCCTGGTCTAGCCATTATCTTTGTTTTTCCCTGAAGTCCATTGTGCTAGTAGAGAGAAAATTAAGGTCAGAGATTCACAAAGAACAACTCTGTTTAGTAGTTTAATATTGTGTGCCATAATTATGGTTCTCTCATCTGCAGTAAGGTCATGAGAGACAGAAGTCAGTGCAAGTTGAATGATTATGAAAGCTTTACATACAGATATTTATTTGTCGCAGACAAAATGTTTGTAAGGTACATACAGTGATGGATGCAAAGAAGATAAATTTCAGTTAAGAAGTCAAGAGGGAAAAAGTGACAAGAGCTGGTTTTCATATTATGCATCAAATGTAATTTTCTCACTAAGAACTACTTTTTTGTCTATTTGCTTGTCTTGATATTTGCTTAGTAATGAATGGATTTCTTTTCTGTATTATAGAACTCATACAGAAACACCCAGGAATTATAAATACACAAGAAAGATTTGTCCTCTTTTGCTGTGTGTTACAAGCTCTCTCTAGACACTGTCACCTACTCTCAACACCTTGGTATATCTGTAGTCCTGCCATAATACTGGTACAAGCCAATAAAAGTCTCTTTGCTCTGTTAAACTTGTCACTTCTGGCAGCTGTACTCTTTCTTCTGTCATATTTCTCTTCCTCAACTATCTGCTTGATGCAAAAGGAAAATGCCCCATCATTTAGTATGAGGAAGACGTGGACATAATGAAGTGAATCCAATGAAAATACATGAAGATGAATAAAGGACTGGACCATCTGATGTAGGAGGAAAGGCTGAGAGAGCTGAGAGATTTCTACTCAGTGAAGTGAAAACTCAGGGGGATTTTATTCATGTGCATGAACACTTGATGGGGAAGGTAAAGAAGATTTCACATAGACTAGAGCTACCTGCCCTACCTGCCCCTGCTCGGAGCAGGAGTTTGGACAAAACATTCTCCAGATGGGCCTTCCAGCCTCAAACACTTTCGTGATTGTTTACATAAATTAATAACAAAAAGTTTATTGACATTACATATGATCACAATAAAAGGTCTACCAATTTTAAAACTAATACCAAGGAAATTCTAATATTTGCAGAAAAGGCAATATTTTTCTTAGTGTTAAAGTGTTCATGTTAAAATTTTGTTAGATGTAGGGAATTTTCTTAGAGAACATAAATTGACCTTAATTTGGAAATATTTCCCTTCAGCTAAGTGCATAGTCTCAAACTATAGGAAATTTAGGTATTTATTATAAGGAAATAGAGTCTGAGTATATCTCCCTCTTTGGAAAAATACCAATAAGCATTCTGAAAAAGAGAAAGGGTATAAAATCTGTATTCTTATATTGTTTCTTTCAACATGTACCTTGAAGAATATCTTTTTCACAAACATGGAGTGGACATCTTTCCTTGTCTATGTCTAGGACACTTCCCCATACATCTACTCTTACTAAAATAAAATTATTTTTCCATATGAAATGTTATCTTGTGGTTTTCAAACAAACAAACAGACAAAATCTGTATTTGTTTCTCTTAAAACCTTTGATTCTACCCTCTGAAGTACCTTCCTTCAAGGGTTATTGTTGTCTTAATCGAGTGAAAATACATCTACTGCCCGAATAATGATTTCTTCTGTTCCAGTTTCCATTTATCTGTGAACAATACCAATTTCTTAAACTTTTCAATGTGTCAAATGACTATGCAAGCCCAACCACTACCCTCAGCCAAGATCTCTAGAGAGTATGAAATTACATGACACCAAGTAGCTAAGAAGTAGAGAAAATGTGCTTTCTCATGTTTGTGTATAAATCAGCAAGGCTAAATAGCTGTCAGCTGCCACACAGAGCAAGAGGTAATGAGGTAACTGCTAATCTTAGTAATGACTGAATCCTTGAATCCAGCTAGAAATCTGTCAACACAGTAATGCCTTGCATAGTGTAGTTGCCAAAAGTGTTTTCTTCCTAAAATGAAATTTTATTAGTCATTTGTAAGTGATTAATGTTGCTAAAATTTTGTACCTTCAAACAACAAATGAAATTTCTGATGCAGCATGTCTGTGGCCCTAATTTGATGGGTCAACGTGGAGCATTTCTGCTCCTCTTTCAGAGCTGTTTTTTCTTTGCATTTCAATCTGAAACTACATTATGAAAAAAAGTTCTTGTACTATGAGGAGAGACCAATTTCAGTTTAAAATCACCTTGATGAGGCTTCTATGTTGTCATCAACTTTGATTTAATCTCTAAAATAAATGTCCTCAAAAATTTTTTTTACAAAGAGAGGTATTTAAAATCTATGTCACTCAGGATAAGATCATTCTGAGTAATTAGGTTATATTTCTATGCAACTAGTCTTCTCTTTTAGAAGCCTTTTCCCAGATTCACAAAAATAATCACATTTCAAAGACTTACTTGACTTTCCAAAATTCTCCAGAAAAGTTATGATGTTACTATCTTTGTCTTGAAACTTATTAGGTCCATCTTGGTCCTCGTTTATAATTTAGCATTTATTAAGGAGAAGAAAATCACCTTTTAACATTTGTAATGATTGATGATGTTAATATATGAGAAAACCCAACCAAAATAAACGCTGGAATAAATGAGGGAATAAATAGGATAAGTAGGCTTTAATACAGTGGTTCACATACAACATGTAATTAACAGATTAGGAGTGATAAAAGCCAGAGACAAAGCCAATGGGCACCGCAGTCTCATTGAGTGAACTTAAGATAGATGTCTCATATTGTGACCCAAAAAATATGCAAACTTTACTAACAACCACAGAAACAACAACAACCAAAAGAAAAAAAATTCTTTTCAGTAAGGACGAGAAAATACGATCTTGCTCATAATACATTATCTGCTGGTATTTGCTTCTTTTGAGTTGTGAAAACAAGTGAAGCATTGATATATCATGTTGTTTAATAAAATTTGCTCACATGAAATAAAATTTTGTTGTGCAGTCTAGCAAACGTGCCCTAGCAAATCTTGCTAACAGCCAAAATGATTCTCAATTACATTTAATAGAGCAGGTCTGAGGACAAACCAAACAATTGCCTAAGTAATCTGGTGGTGCTGCTTACAGGGAAAGGACACTGACACATTTCATGTATTACTGCAAGCCAAGTATTTTTCAGGAAAGAGTTGTGTCTTAAAGTCATAATGCCTCCTCTGCACAAAAAGCAGGTTAATTTATCTTCTGTATTGTAGTCTTCTATAAATTTTAGTGGTCATAAATTGATAGCTTTGATCTGAATTGTGTGTGATAAATGTAGCATTGCTATCTGAGAAAAGCCTGAGCTCAAAAAGTTGCATATTCTACTGGTTTTTTGGGTTTTTTTTCACATTCCAGTCATGGTTCCCCAAATTTCAACATAATATAACCATTATAATTCCTATAGAATAGATATAAGTCCTTATGAGACCTTTTATTTAAAGGAGTTCTAATGTGCATGTTTTAATAATTTCATACTCAATATAAACCTTAAAGCACTTTAAAATCACATTTCATGTTCCAATACATGTAGTTTATCTTCATCATACATTATGCATGTCTGTATTATTTTTTCTTTGTAATAATTTTCATATTTATATCCTTACAATAAAAGATGAATTATATTGTTTGAAGCATTCTAAATATGTCTGAGACTAACTTCCCTTTTCCTGTTTTTTATACTTTTTGATTTCAATGTATATCAAGCTCCTGAAAAGGGTTTGTACCATGTTAAGGGAAGTGGTAAGCCCTATATCAGCTTAAGCAGCTTAAGTTAAATGTGATTTTTCTGTTGGAAATATCTGTGAGATATGGATATCCAAGCTTTCCAGATGAAAATGTTCTTGTAAAGAATACTTTGAATCACGCCTCTATGCAGCATTTTGCACACCATTCAGCAAACCCACCAAAATCTGAAGTTTCATTTTCCATGGTTGTGGAAACTCTTCCCTACAGTGTCAATTTTCCAGTTATTTAAGCACTGGTCTCCCTGTGGTATCAGGTGCAACTGACCAATGAGAAATAGTTGGTGTTCATTTTAAGATTGTAGATTTCCATTTATCCTACAATCAAGATACAATTGCAAGTAATTGTTTTTAAACTGGAAATATGTATGCCAAATGGACAAAGAAAATCGCAGGGTTCAGAGAGATTGAAAAGATTGAAAATCAATACACCTCCTAAACTTGGAAGAAGAAAATAAATATCCAAATATCCCATACCTAACTCAGATAACATTTTTTCCCTTTGTACTTACCATTTCTTCTTGTTTTATGGCAATGCCCTACACAAGGGTGTATAACACCTCCAGCCATCATGAATTTGTCAACAACAAACTGTGTCAAAACAATGTAATATCCTCCCATGACACAGGAACAGCCTTGTGGCAAGAGACAAAAAAGATGTCATGTCTTGACTCTGGTGCATTTTTTGATGCTGTCTCATATGACATTCTCTTAATGAAATTCAGAAAACATCATCTGGTGGAGAGTGGTTGTAACATGTAAAAATGTTTCCAGAAAGATAATAGCACTACTGTTTCACTGGCACAAAGAAAGGATGACTAAACTGAGAACCTGTCTCTGCAGCCAGAGAATATCATCAAGCTTGATGCAGGTAATAGATTATTTATTAAATTTTCAGATGTACAAAACTGGAGAAGATTGCCAGGGTGTTGGAGGAATAAGGATTTAGAGGACTCCTGATGAACTTGGAAAATGGTTGGAAAAACAAGATGCAATTTATAACATATGCCAAAGAGTAAGTGTAGGAAAGAATTGCATCTCAATTAAAAAATAGATATGTTAATTGAGTAATATAAGTGCATAGTAGACCTACAAATCGAAATCTGATGAATATATGCAAAGTACCAGTTAATATTTTTTTAAGTGGGGAAAAAAAGGAAGACAAGAGAAAGGTAAATAGCCTACCTATCCTGTCTATTTCAGCTGAATAAAGTGATCAGCCACATTAGGCAGATGAACAAGATTCCTTAAGGATAACCTAAAAACCCATTAAAAATTACACTGACTTTTTGTCCATGCACCTCTACATGCTGTACGATGTAATACGAATAAGACAATAAATAAGTGTTAGGGTTATGTATTACTATAAAATAGTAGAGAAACTCTTCACCTACCTATTTTGAAATTATCTAACATCTATTTTTAAAATATTTTGGCTTAAAACAAAATAGAAAAGATAAATTGTGTTAGTTATATTTCCTTCACCAGGCTTAAATATAAATCTGTACATTGAGGGAAAACCATGTCCAATAAGCAAGCTGGGTCACTAGAACACTCAACGTCTCTATGGCTTTAAGGTAATCATGGTTACTGATCTTTTGTGATTTTTTTTTTAGGCTATCTTAGGCCATCATGGATAAGCTTTGAAAGTGAAGGCATTCTTTACCCTATGTCCTCTTCAGTACCATTTTCTGAACAGTGCCATGTTCTCCTGCTCCGTTCACATTCTTCCTCTGCACATGCAGTACCTGCAACCACTATGATGAGATACAACCACAGGGTATCACAAGGAGCATAGGTATTTTATAACATCAATTAACATATAAAATGCATATAAACAGTCTCTGACACCTGATCTTGTGAAAAGAAAATGGTGTTAGCCCCCACTCATAAAAATAGATTCAAGCTGCTGTAAAAAAGGCTTCAAAGACTTTTGAAAAGACCATATGAACACAGAGTACAGTGCTGATAAACAAAATATGATAAAACAATTATGATTGCAGCCAAATGTGGATAAAGTTCTATGCAGCATTTATTCCCCAGGTTGTAGATTTTCCATGTACAGGCTAAGAGGAAAGGAGGTTGAACAAAAAGTCTAAGAAAAAGGAAAAGATCATGCAGAGAAAAGGAAGTTGTTTTCTGGTTTTAATCTGCCTATGAAAAGATATTCTGGGAAAAAGGCTATATTATTATATTACAAGCTGTTCAGGCATCACTGTTGAAAATTAGTTAAATTAGGCAGTATGAAAGAAAAAGGTCTTGATAAGAACAGCTACAGACTTAGTTTAAAAACCTGATTTATACGTATGTAAATGAATCATTATTTCATCTACGAAAAATTCAAAACAAAAATAGCTTCTTTCATTGGTAACTAATATAATTTAAGTAATTGACTCCCTCTGCATGAAAAATAGCAGACCATTTCTGGAGCATTATTTAAATGGATTAATGAATACAAAAAAGGATGCTGTTATGCTTTCTTCATCATAAAAAAACCCCCAAAAAACAAAATCATAATTCTCAGAAGAAGAAGGAAGACAAAAATAAAGCAGTAGAAAATTAAAACCATAATGTGCCTGTCAGTGACAACATCCAGTGTCAGCCTTGCTAAATCTGCAAACATTAGACCTGAGATATAAATGTTCTAGTTCCTGGTAAAGCAAAATGAAATATGCTATTTTCAATTATGTACTTGTGCATTTTTCCAACATACTGTGGTTTGTATGCTTTCTAGAGTCCTCACCCAAGACAGCATTTCTTCAATGGGGTGCAAAATTACTGAGTTATAAACTCAAAAAATTAAACCCTTGGCATTACTTAAAAGGTGCAGAAATGAGACTAATTTATCAAAACACTTCAAGATAACTATGCCAAAACTGATATAGTCTTTTAAATACTTTCTTAATACACTCATGGACATATGCATGAAATATCAATCCTCTGGTTACAAATCCACACTCTATGATTTAGCACAGTCAACTTGGTATAGAAACTTGCTGTCACAGAAAAACTTTATTCAAGGAAGACAAAACAACCAGGTGAAACAGGGTTAGTCAAAAAAACTAAAGCTGGTCAAATAATGGTTTTCTGACTTGTTTACAGTCTGCTAAAGAAAGATTTCCCTCTTTAGTCTACTAAAGCTTTATGTGAGATATAATGTAAGGAGATATAATTGTGAGTATTGCAAATTCTGGGGTTGTGTATTTTATGTATGTATTTATTTGACTTTTTAAAAGAGGACCAAATGTTTGGTCCTTCCTTGTATTATGGGCTTGCTGCTCAGAAAGCTGATTGTATCCTGTGTCAGAAGAGGCATGGGCAGCAAGCCAAGGAGGTGATTGTCTCACTCTACTCCTGTGAGATTTCAGCTGGAGTACTGTGTTCTCTGAGGTCCCCAAAGTAAGACGAATGGGGACCTACTGGAGTGAGCCCAGAGAGCCATGAAGATGATCAGAGGGCTGGAACATCTGTTCTGCAGAGTCAGGCTGAGAGAGTCAGAGTTCAGACAGGAGAAAAGAAGGCTCTAGGAAGAATTTACAGCACCTTCCACTACCTAAAGGGGCCTACAAGAAAGCTGGAGAGGGACTTTTTACAAGGACATGTGATTGTCAAGGGGTCTTGTCTTTAAACTGGGAGTAGGTGTGGATATTCTGGAGGGACTTTTTACAGTGAGGGTGACAAGCCACTGGAACAGGTTTGCTAGAGAAGCTGTGTTTGAAACATCATTGGAGGTGCTCAAGGTCAGTTTGGATGGGTCTTTAAGTAACCTGATCTCTTGAAAGGTATCTCTGCCAGTGGCAGGGCTTTGGACTAGCTGGTGATGGTGCCTTCGAAATCAAACCATTCTGTGATTCTAAGTTTCTATGGCTCTATGAATGTATATATTTAGGGCCATTCTTGTCCATTTCCTGTACGTTACCAATAGAGTAATTATTTCCTAGAGGTTATTGCCTTCAAGAGTTTCATATTGGTGGACCAAGATTTTAATTCTTTTTTATTCTGGCAAAGCAATAACTCTAGCCTTACAGTCAGGAATTCTGCAAAAAAATTAACAAGGCAATTTTAAAAACTGAATTTCAGGAGAGCACTTACGTCTCTTCTCTTCTGTCTTCTCTTCTCTTCTCTCTTCTCTTCTCTTCTCTTCTCTTCTCTTCTCTTCTCTTCTCTTCTCTTCTCTTCTCTTCTCTTCTCTTCTCTCTGTTCTCTAACATTTGGTCTCTAGGAATTGAAAGATTGCCTCATTTGTTTTGTATTTTTCTGAAATGACTGCATGCTTCAAAACTTAGCATTGCTTCTCACCTTTGTATTGAGAAATCACAATGATCACTTAATTCTTGAGATTAAAAAACAATAATCTACTGCTTTCAGGAACTCAAACTCATAATTTCTTTATTCCACTATAGTGGAATAGATACATTCAGTAGTAATATATGTATGTTAGCTGGTGATTAAAACATAACTTGCTGACCGGTTAGATTAATGATTAAGTTTGGAAAAGTGTCACTTGCTGCTTCTTCCATGGCTAGGACCAGCCTAAATTTGAATAATTTAATAATTCATCTAAAAGTGTTAGTTAGTTAATCTAATAAAATTAAAGTCGGGAGAAATTTGACAGAAAAATGAGAAAAATAGAAAATGAAAATTAACAATGGAAGTAATCACCACTTTTGAATTTATTTTGTGTCAGCAGAATAGAAGTATTTTGTATGCTAACATTTTTTAAAACAGGATCTTTACACATTGAAGTGGGAAGAAGGGAAGTATTGGCTTTCATAATTTATCTTTGGTTCACCTCAGAGACCAGCTGCAATTGAAAATATGATTATATGAAACAGTTATTTGTCTCTCTGGGCTCAAAAATCCTTTCCTGTAACCAGATGCACACCATGAATTGCCTGAATTTAAATAAAACGTTAGAAGAACGGGTCAGCACAGCAGCCACTTCCAAACCTTAAGTGCTCTTGATTTGAATCATTCTTTCATGAAAGCTTATTTCCTCTCTCTATTTCTTGGGGTATGATATCACTAATTTACATATCTTTGCTTGTCCTGACATTCACTGTTCTCATATCTCCTTGTAGCCCATCAGTTCTTGGCAGCTACTTTATGATGTTCATGATCCCAGAGTATCATCAACACTAAACCCAGAATTCAATCAAACGGCGAATTTACAGTCTGGATCAGACTAAGCAGATTAGGTGCCTGCTCCATAATAGCAATACAAAGGGTTGCCACAGACAAACACCACCAAATGCAGTTCCTGCTAGTGAATTTTCATTCAGAGTCTGTGGTTCTTAAACAGTAAAAGCTGACTAAACAGTACATATCTATTTATATTTTGTAATGGGAATTTTAGGAAAGCATCCAATGTGTACTATATGTGCTAAAGTACATTTTGGCTTTGTCTTCATAATCTAGGGTCAAACTGTTCAATGTAATCAGGATGCAGTATTGGTTTAGAAGTGAATTCAGGGGAGACAACTGAAGGATGTAAAATCTTTTATGAGAAGCTTTGACACGTTAATTTGGCATCATTACAATCAAAGTATACAGTACATTCTGGGTTTGTGGTAAAAGCAGGATAGTGAGATGGGAACAAGGGCTGGGAGAAAGTTGTTGACATTAGTGAGGCATACAATGCTGTAAGCAAAATTGGAGGAGGGGGTTGCATGCCAGGAAAAGAACAGTTTTGTGAGGCAAATTCTGCCATGGACATTCTAGAATCATTTACCATCTGTGAAGCTATGGCTGCTGCTCACTCACTGCAGGGTAGGGCCAATGCTGTTGAATTTATGTAGTTGTTGCACAAGAATGAGGTGGTGTCACAGAGCAAGACATGGATTGGGTATTTGATGTAACACTGATGTATTGCATCTTTTACAAAAGGTAGCATTTTTGGTGATTCAGATCTCTGAAACAGAGTTGTCATTCACTGCCTGGCTGGTGATGGCGGCAGTCTCCATTATGTGTTGACACGAAGGAATCACTGACTTGATGAACTGCTGCTCTGGTGAGTCCTTTTAGCCAGTCAGCCCATATCAACTGTGACTACTCCAACTTATGCATGATCTGCTTATGTTGAGTACCTTAAACTACTTGCAAACCACATCCCAAATACTTCATACCCTAATTAATATACCTTAAATACTGGCACAGAGTGTCCTATGTGTCCATTCCTGACTATTTACATCTATTTAATCTGCGCTCAGTTTACTCAGTTCTGCAGCAGTAACAACTTTCAGAAGTCCCTGGGACAGGCAGATTCTTCCCCCAGCATTCAAAGAACATCTTTCAATGAGTCTATTCAGAGCAGGGACTGCTTGGAGGAAATTTTCAGGGCTGACTGAAAGTCCCACCTTGAGAACTCTTATAACAATTAATCTCTTTTCCCTGGAAATGGTTAGTACTTCAGTAAAGCACATATCTCAAGTCACTTTATTGTCTCAAGGAAGTTTTTAGACCACCCAAGGAAATGATGACTATATGTATTAGATATGCGAGCAAAGACACCCCTGATCTCTTGCTACCCTGTGATTGCAATCATGTAAGAAACTTGAATTCTGTGCTGGTATTAGAAATATGACTTAAAATGTGTAGAGATTTGCTAAAAAGGGCATGAGAAATGAGAGAACAGGCTGTCAGGAGAGTCTCTCTTGCCTTTGCCTGTAGCCTGCTCCATGCAACATTTTCATTGCACATTGCCCCCTGCTACTTCCTACTCCACCAGCCAGTCTCTGTCTTCTGTGTTATCTCACCTTAGCTGACCAATGCCCTAATGCAGCTGAGCATGCATGGCTGTCTCATCTAAAACCTTGTTTTTACACACCATGAAATATTGCCTAAAAGACTAGGAGGACATGACTAGGAGGACAAGAATAAACTTGTGGACCACACTGGTCCTGGTGCGTAAAACACTGTTTGTAAATTCACCAGAATATAAAATCTATTTTGTGAGCCGTGCAAACATTCCTTCAGCTGGCTACCAAGATTTTAGGTAGATTATTGCAGAGTCATAGTTTTCTCTAACTTATAGGAGAGCTAGTCAAGGCTTTCCTAAAAATATGATCATTTTCCTGAAGGTAACTTATTGTCAAATTAGATGTCAATTAATTAAATCAATAGATTCACTACAGCTAATTTGAGCAATCTTCAAATTTTGGTCCCATTCCACACGTGTGTAGTTTACCCTAGAATAACTTCAATGGTACAGCTTGAACTTATGCAAATCTCTGAAGCTGGCTTTTAAGTTGCTTCAAGGGACCTCACTTCAAATTATCTGACTTTAAACTATCTGATCTTGGGGAATAGAATACAGTTCCTTGCTAAATACAAATGTTATAGATATTTGTTGATATAATTTGACTTAAGTTATCTTGTGTCTCATGAACATCTACTTTTGATCTTAATTAGACTCCCTTTTAACTTACTAGAGAGGAATGTTATCCTACAGAATTCAGAGGCTCAGATTTAGACATCTGTCATGAGATGAAATGAACTAATTTTGAAGTGTCATTTTATTTCCTTGGCTAAAAAACGAAGTTACAAATTAGCTCAGAGGTAAACACATAAAATATATATATGTAAAGGTGACTCAAATATCCCATCTTTGCTGGCAAGAATATATGTAGACTGGAAACTGTTTGCCATCAGAACCCAATTAATGCAGATTAAGGTGGGTATTTCTGTACTTTTTTTTGAAAAGCTGCAAACACTTGTAAGTTGCCATTCAGCAGCATTTAGAAGAAAAAAACAAGCCTTAGAAAAACTAATTTTTCAAAATGAAATTACTTTTTTAAGCAATTTTCATACCTAAAGGGCCTACTTTTATTAACTTCATGATATAATATGCTCACAGAAACATTATTCTCTGTAAAAAAGGTATAATGAAGAAGAAGATATTTTATTCTGTGATGTTCACAGTAAAAATAACAATAAAAAGGAAACCAAAAACCCAACAGATATTGTGAGGAAACATGAATTATTCTGTTTTAAGTAATCAGAATACTGTTTCCAAAGTGTGATAAACTAATTTTGCAGGCAACAAATAAAAGGCTACATATCAGTGAGAATTATTCTTAGAAAATTTCATTTTGCAACCCTGGATCATTTTACCCAGAGGGTTATTTAAAGGAAAAAGGAGGGAAAGAATTGTATAATGTGAAAAGAATATTATTTCCTTTCCCCTCACCCTACTGAATAAATCAGCTTAATATAAAAATCTGTCATCTACTCTTTACCAAAAAAATAAAAGAAGTTATTAGAAAAATTTTATCCTACAAGGTGAAAATTTGGAAAAATATTTAAAAAGGTGGGAAATAGGACAAATTCATCATGAAACTTGGTATTTAATTCATAATAAAGGGGGAAAACTATTAAGCATAAAAGTTTTGGGGACAACCTTAGGCACAGTACTGAAAAACTAGTTTGATTTTTAGGTTTATGAAAGGCTTTTTACCAGTGTTATGAGCCCAAACAGAATCAAGTTTTAGAGGCTTTTCTGTTTATCCTTGTGCCTGCTTCGGTGTAGTTTTAGAGAAAATTACCTCAAATAAGATGTGGTAATAAGAATAGTAATTTCTTCATTTTCCCCTCGACTATTTTCTGTGAGCCAGGTTAGGACTGCATACAAACTTGAAAGGAATAGCATAAGCCAGAAGAGCAGAGCTGAGTGCAAGAAGGCAGAAGGTTGGAGAGTGACATGATAAGAAAGGTGTAGGTGTGTGGGTGACTCTGCTGTTCTTCAGTGTACATTTGGGGCCTTGGGTGCTTCAGTCTCCTACTTGGAAGTATTTAGTCACCAATCCAGAGACTCATAACAGCCACAATGTCGAGCACTAGGTCAGAAAAACAGCCAAGAGAAAATTCCAAAGAGGATTGTGCCTGAGAATCTTTCTGTTCTGTATATTCACTCTCTACACTTATTTCTTCAGAGGTATCACAAGGTACCTCTTTGTTAAAGTAGAAAAAGACGTGGAATGACTTTATCCAGATCTTTTGTGTTGTTGTATTTGGTTTTTCTTTCTTTGAAAGCCGAGCCAACTGAAGCTGGAGCTGCTGGTACTGCCTTTTGAATGGAGGTTTGCTGGCAGAAAACTTTTGGAGAAGGGAAAGAGCAAAGTTCATTCTTTTCCTTGTATTGAGGAATGCTAACATATTTATACATTTCTGCTACCTGCTGGAGGAGTCTTCTAGTGACCAGATTTCAAACTATAAAAAGAAGATATTAAAAAAAAAAAAAGCAAAACCAAAAAAACTACAAAGTAAAGAAGAAATGTAGAGGGAAAAAAACAAAACCAAAAAAAACAAACAAACAAAAAAACCCCACCCCCCCCAACAAGCTAAAAGTTAACAACACCCACAAAAGCCCTACAATCCTTTCAGGCAGCCACTCCTGGAGTTATTTTATTCTCTGTGTTTTTGCTGGACAGAACATCTGGAGCTGGTAAGAGAAAGTAAGTTATAAAAGGAAGTGGAGTTTGAAAATTTGTGGATAAATAACTGTAAGGATTGCCGTTGCACCGTTTGAGTGGTTTTGATTTATTACTCCAAAGGTTCTAACTCACCCTCTGTCTTACAACTGCTTGTGAACCTTGATTCCATTTCAGAAAACATTTAAGAACCACCATTCTTTACTGGACCTGGCTCAAAGGCCAGCAAACCTTGCTATACTAATTTCTTTTACTCTTTCTTTTCCTATTTTTTTTTGTTTTAATGAGAACATTTGGTAAAAAGAATAAAAGATATAAGGCTTGGCACTTGGCAAAATCAAATAAAAAAGAGAGAGAAAGAACAATGGTTTAAAAATATATTAAACAAATGGGAAATAAATAAACTTTTGTTTTTATTATGGATATATACTCTGTGGTAACCTACATGAAAATAATTCCCTAATGCACTGGAATCTTTATGAAATGTTGTCATTGCTCATTCATTTATTATGCTAACTGTTGAAAAGATGTTTTCATTCATACTTAAAGGACAATTCTTCAACAATTATTTATGCCCAGTACACAATATATACAGTAAAAATAATAAAGTTTAACATTTTTCTCTCCTTGTCATAATTCCAATAAAATCACATAATTGGGAAAAAAAAGAAAATCAAGATACTACACACAATTTTGGCATTTCTGTCAGGTCTAGTAGTAGAATCCAGCTAGCATTATTACGACCTCAGGTTATGGCCATTAGGAAAATGTTTTTTTCAATACTTCTAGAAAGTTTTTATTGTTGAAAAGGCTATGTTTTAACTACAGATCCAGAAATGTGTAATGCCCTGTGTTACTTTAAATTATACTAAAGGGTATTTCAAAATAATATGAAAGAATAGAAAGAACACCCAGATCTCAGTGTTTGATAGGAGGTCCATTTGTCTTCTAAGATGTAAAATGATAAACTGCAGCTCCTTTGTAATATTGCAATGTGTGTTTCAAATTTTTTATCATTTCACAGATAAAACAATAAATACTTAGCAAAGAAATAAAACAAAGATCAGGGATTATAGTTCCAACTTTATGGGAGTGAATTTGAATAAATTTCTTCAATGTTTTGAATCTTAGTTTTGCGCTTTTAACAAAAGGCACATAAAATTTTGCTCAGACTGTTTTTGGGATTTCATAAAACAGATTTCTGCTCCATTGCCAGATGGGAATACTTAATTAAAGTTTACTGTGGTGGTATATTATATGGTATATCTACTATTCAATTTTATTTTAGAATCAAGACAATAATTTTCCCCTCACAAAAAAGCTCATATCTACTGAGACTGAAGAAAAAATAAGGAAAAATAAAGATCACTGTTGATAACTTAGTTTTTCAAAACCAGTGGTAAGATTAAATAAAGAGAAAGGAGAAATTTGGCTGACCATCTTCAAAAAAGGAAATTCTTCTGAAGTGTTTTTAAAAATGTAACCCCTACAATACAAAAGCCTCTTTTGAGTCTGCCTCCTCAGTCTATGTTACCTTTCCTGTTAGCTTTCCTTTAGTGTTTTATCAGAATTTTTCTACATTTCTGACAGAGAGAGACAGTATTGTGAAAAGGAAAGAGATTGTTTTCCTTGGAAACATTTAACTTATGATAATAATTTCAAACATACATTTTTTAAACTATTCCATTAAACAATCAAATTAATAGGAATGGGAGTCTTAGGTAATTTATTTGAAATAGAAAGGGCAGAGTACAGCAAAAGAGTGATTTGACACAAAATACCACCATGTCAGATTCAGAAAATGTTGAACCTTGGCTTTTTTTTTTTTTCTCCCACTATTTTTAGTATGAGTTGCCTCTAAAACATATAATGGAAAATACTGACACTGGACACTTCCAGTATCCAATATATCCTTGAGACATTATTGAATATGAAAACAATATTTCAGCTTATTCTGAGAACAGACAAATTTCACTCTTTTCAGAAGTAGTTCAGATTCACAAAATAGGATTTTTTATGTTGTTTAGCCTGGACAAGAATTAGATCAATGAAAAGCTCTTGAGAGAAGTTTAAAGCAAGCAGTCTTAACTTTCCCAGGTATTGTTAATGTCTTTGTTAACACAGCTTAACATTGTTGAGCTAAAATAAGACTGAACCCTATGGCAGGTGAGAAGCTTTTGTAATTAACAGTAGAGCAGGTCCTTCCTCCCTCACTCCCTCCTTCCCTACTTCCCATTAATAGAAGTGGGAAAACTGTTATCTAGCAGCTGTCCAAAAGGCTTTGAGAAGCAGATAACTTTAATATATCCCGTTAGAGGACCACTACTGGTCTATTTTGCAAATGTAAGAGAAATAATTAATAAATAAAAGATCAAACTGAGTGTAAGATGAGAAAGTGGTGAAGGGATGTAGATTTGTAGCAAAACAGCGGCAGATCTCTTGATGGATCTTGCGCTCTTACAATGAGAGAAAATGTATGGCCTCCTTGTTAGTTTGGGTAGTTAGAGCAGACTAGAGTTTCTTTAATACTAGCATAAAACCTAGATGTAAAATAAAGCACCTAGGAAAACAGCCCATATGAATAAAATGCCTAAATCATTGATTGAGATGGAAGGTAGTAACTGTCCTTCAGAACCTCAAACAATATTTTTCTCTCTTAGCCTGAGCACTTGCCTCAGTAGAGATGAAAGTAAAAGTCCAATTTAGTACCTAAGTGGAACAGTCCAATTCCTGTCTTGAGACTGTTATTTTTAATAAATAAAGACTTTTAATGATATAGCTATTACTGAAAATTGTAATTCAATTAATTCTCCAAAGCAGTAGAGGAAGTTCTTCTCTATGAAAATACAGACCTGCTTTGCACTGAGCCAGGCAGATGTTCTTAGAGTTATAAAATATGGTGGGATGTAAGATTTATAAACACTACAAAAGCTAAGAATATTGTAAGGTAGCCTTCCATTAAGAAGGCTATATGAGCAATAAGACAAAATAAGAAGCATCAAAAATAAACGATTATTTTGCCCAACTCCTTCAAAGCAGTGTGTTTCTGCAAACTTAAATATTAGGTAGCATTGTTCACCTTTAAATTCTCTTCTGTGGAAATTAAAGAGGCTGCCATCATGCCATATGCTTCCAGCAGAGGTGGTGGTAAACTGCAGCTGTAGTCTTCAGCTTCTCTAGTTTTATGTTAAAAATACCAAAGCTAAACCAGGCTGTTATTTTTGTTTTCACCTTATTTTCTTCTATGCTCATTGCTAAAGGTTGTTTATGGCGTATGTACTTTTTTGCAAAGGTGGCAGAAATCAGGAATTTTATTAAGGAAAGAAAAAGCACTTGAAATTTTTTCCCTTATAATTCAGCATAAATTTAAATAGAAACATTTACTGACCAAAAAGTGAAACAGAGTGGATTCTTATTTCTAAATATAAGCAGTGACTGCTTTCTTTAAAGTTGTGAATAGCTACATACAATGAAAAATTCCTACCCTAGATAAGAGTGTTAATTAAAATTTTAATTGTATCTGTATGAATTACCAAGGGCAGAAGAAAAATCATATACAGAACATTGCTTGATGTTTTGGGTTTGTTTTTTTTTTTTTAATTCTTTTTTTTTTATTACTCCCCCCTCCTCCCTTCTGTTCCTTTTCAACTGTTTCTGGAAAATCATTCAGCTAAACTTGAGAGTGCAAGAGCATCCCCTGCAGGAACATTACAGCCCACACTAATTTTCTCTTTTCTATGGTGTTTTTTCTTCTGTTAATTTGTATTCATCTTGCATGGTGCACAGTAATTGTGTCTAGAGAATTAGAGAGGGATGGCTATTGCAGTGGTAATAGAATTACTATCAGTGTTCTAAGCTGGTAAAAGGATTGTGAGTTTCAGTCACAGGATTTAAAAACACATGCTGAAATGTATATTGGGATCTCTTCTGCAGCACCACTTATAGATGTATTTTTCTTTGGGGTTACAAGTGGGATAATTTAAAGTGAGCAAATGTTGCTAAAAAAGACGACACTAGATTTCTCTGAAAAAAACACATTTAAGTTTGTAAATGATAACAGCATACAAATTTGCAGACCTTCTGAAATTATCAAACTGTCTACTTAAGTGTCCTTGAATTCACTGGGAACTGATTCACTGGTTACAACAGTAGTTTTTCATTGTTATTTTATACCACTGCTTTTTTTCTTGCAACATATTCTTTCTGATTTAATCTCCCCTTTTTTTATTTAAGTAGAAGAGAAAAGATAAAATTTGTCATCCTTAAATGTCAACATATTATAGATATGGTCAAAATCTCTGATCTGTGTGTTGCTTTAGAGAGTGAATAGATAAAAATTAATATATGGGCAGCAATTTTCAAATCCTGCTACAAGTTCTATAGATTTTATAATATGCTGAAAATAACAGCTTAATGATCATACATACAGTATTATAAGTTGTAGTAATCTATTTATATTATAAGAACCAACAATAAAAACTAGAAAAAGTATGTCTTTTGACCTCTTGCAGTGTTGATATTCTATCTGTAAGAACTAAACTGTAAATCTGTAAATCTGGCTTCAGCATTAAATGAAAGAAAGAAATTTGAACTATTTCACTTTATTTTTGCAGAAAAATCCATCCTTTCAGTTTAACTGAAACTACAGATCCTCTGAAATTTGTGCTCATACAAACAACATGAAAAAATTAAATTTGTTGGAAATTACTTCATGTTACTTTAAGCAGGAGAAATTGATTGTTGAAATGGTTATTTTTATCTCCTTTCCCTGAATACTTTATAAAGCCAAGGTCCCATACAGAGAAGAATTACACAGAAATGCCTGATAATGATCTGGGACTTGAAATGGAATCCAGTGAAATCTAGAAGGTTTTATAAAACGAGGAGTAGAATAAGGACCAGAGTATTCCCTGCAGCTCTTGTTCTTTCTTCTGTTATTCTGGCTTTTTCTCAATCCTCATCTGAAAAGCTGGAAGACACCCATTAGTATCCTTTCTCATAGAGCAGTGTTCTTTCCCTCACAGACAGCTGGTAGTAGTCAGGGGCAAGTTTTTCCCTTGTCCTTTTTGGGCTCACTCTCTGTACAGAGATTGGAAACCGTAGTGACAGAACAGCTGTTTGAACACCCAGATTCCCATAATATACAACAAAGTGTGTACTACTCTCCTCAAGAAAAAAAGTTTCTGGGATTTTTATTTAAAAGAAACTATTAACTTTCAGACTAATGGACCAGTCCTTAACAAATTTCTCCCATCACTGAGATAACGTAAAATGTTGGCAGGTCTTTAGGAAATTGAAAAGGTGAGTACAGTTCCTAAATCCCACTTTAATTTTGTCTTAAATGCCTTTTGGCAGGCATTGCCCAACTATATGCAGATAAAATTTTCTTCAAAATTTGTCTTTGCATTTCCTCACTAATCAGCTGAGATTTTGCACAGAATCATGTTATAAACAGTAGTTTGGAGTTAAGATGAACATCTTAGTCATCAGTGGTGATCTCCAGGCAGTAGTCTATCCCACTATTGGGCCAAAAAATATCGTTCTTTTCCACTCAGAATTTTGTAATATTGTCACAATGGAAGTTATTTCTCCCATTCATCCTGCTACAGATTATTTTGGAACTTCAACCTCATTGGCAAAACACATTTAATTTCCAGATGAAATTTCTTCTCAGACAATCTGTTGCCATTTGTTAGTGAGTTTGTGCTTTTCTTTGGACTGTAGAGCTCAATTTTCTCTATTGTCTTTTTCCCCTGATTATCTAAGAGAGAAGAAAATAAAACTACTCACAAGCTTGTTCTGTAAGACTTATCTTGGTCTTTGGTCATTAAAAGATCTCTTCATTATATCTTCCCAAGGTGCATTTGTGGATTTGGTTTTAATTTTTGGGGGTAGGGGCTGGGCTTTGTTTTTGTTTTTTTTTTTTTTTGTTCGTTGGTTGGTTTTGTGGTTTTTTGGTTGTTTGGTTTTGGCGGGGGAGGGGGGGGGGTGTTGGTTGGTTTTTTGGTGTCTTTTCGGGGTTGGTGGGTTGGTTTTGTTTTGTTTTTTAAGTAGTCGAAACTGTACACAAAACCACACTGGAGCTACCTCCTTGGGATTTTTCATTCCTCCCTTACTGGGTATCCTTCCTTCATGTGTCCCAATATTATCAGGCATCTTTTATGGTCACGTATCTATTTCTATTTGCAAGCCTCTTCCATTGGAAAAATTGCCAATCAACATTATTTGATATATGTTCTATAAGGCTTTTAAATAGTTTGACAGTAGTTCACTTACTTGTTGAACCTATTTAAATGTTAATTTACTTATAACTGTCTCAGAGGTTTTTACATTCAAAAGTTAAGGTGGAATTTCCTAGCTTGCAATGGACTTTTCAGGCTTTCATATTCTATTCAATACCTGCATCTTTTCCTTTTATGATTTTTCAGTTTTATATTTATATGAATTCCAAAATATGGTTATGCTTTGTGCTCATAAGTAGCAGAGGACTTCAGATGTTTAAATGCGGGTGACTAGAGCTGTCTGAATGCCCTATCTGAAAGACACTGTCTTTGTAAGAACCTTTCTGGCCTAGCAGCTGGAGGTCAGTTCGCTTTCTTTAACATGTACACAGCAGAAACAATTTATTTATTTTATTTATTTAGGAAATGACATCTCACTTCAAATTTTCTTTCTAAATGATCAGATTGTTTTAATGATTTAATGCTGTTTTAGCATCTTTTTGGTATACTTGTTGGGCTTCCGCTGCTGTTGCAAAAAGATGCATGTTTCCAGTAAGATCTTTGTCCTACACACCTCTCTGGTGTGACTTAAACAAATTACCAAGTTCTAAATACTACTAGTTGTCCATGTTTAAATAACTAATACTACCAAGACCACCATAGGTTTTCAGCTTTATATTTTAGATTCAGAATTCTTCAGGTAAACCAATCATTTTAAATTCTCAAAATTTATTTAAATCAAAGAACCAGTAGATTAGTTAAGACCTATATGTAGCTAATAGACTCAAGATCTATGCACATCGATTAAAAAGTAGTCATGGTTGCCTGCATAATTCTCCAAACTTTATTCTCTTTTTGATTGGGATATTAAAGCATTTGCCTAGAATTCGGTAAGCAGCGTCACTTCAAATGTTGCTAGACTAAGATATCCACATAGACCTAGGATATATGAAACAAAGAGGAAACGACCCATGCTCCAGTAGCAGCGCCTGAAAGCCATGTGGGATAATCTAGGACACCCCACATGTATGTAAATGAAATCAGTCAATAGGTCTGAACACTAGCATTAGGGATGTTGAGATACCTAAATCACTTGTTTATTTTGACCCTTAAATTTAACTGCCAATAGCCCAGGGAAAAAAATCCTTTAAAACTGGTTTAAGTGTTAGTTATTTACAGAAGTAATTATTACTGCTTTTATTTTTTTCTTTTAGCTATCAATTCAATTTCCAGAAAGATCTTAAGGCAAGCATTTGAACCTTTAAGTTGTGACCTTAATCTTAACTTGGCAGGTTGGGGCTGGATCCCCAAATGCAATAAGTTTTCTGGAAGAGACTTCAGCAACTCTGCTGCCTCCTCAAGACAGAAAAAAAAAATGTCCCTACAAAAGAGGACAAAAAGACCATGTAATTCATTGTCTTGGCTCTGACAGTGACTGACAACAGATGACTAGTAAAGATAAGAAAGAAAGAGCATCAGTTTCTTCCTCAGTCTGCACTCAGTACACTTCAGTGTTTGCAAACCATGGACTTTTTGAGCAAAAAGTGAGATCTTTTTATTCTGCAGACACTGCTACATTTTTTCTTCTGTAGATACGATTCTTTCTACCTGGAAACAATTAACATCTTCAAAACAAGTCTTTTTACCCCTCTCAGCAGGGACTGCTGCAATGCTTTTCTGTAGCACACATATTCACCAGGGAGATGGTATCTAGATATGACTGAAATTGGACAAGTTGGTAAAGTGGCAGTTTATAGCCTTTTTCTAAGCAATGTTTAGCAAGAGGGCCAGGTGGTGGTACCAGTATGGACAGTCTCAGAGAAAGAGCAGTACAGCTGACATTTAGAAAGGTAGATTCTGGCTTGAGAGACAGGTAGTCCCAGCCATATGACAGATACAAGTTGCTGTTTCTGCAGCTCTTATGGATTACAGAGCCCTGTAGCACATTAGAAATCCTGGGGTGTAATGCACCTGTTTCTAGTAGTGAATTGATGTGATCAGATACCTGTCACCCATCCAAACAATATTGTCAGTTTCAGGCCTCAAACAAGCATCTCTGCTCTGCTGAAGAAGAGAAGAGACTGTTCCATGCTGAAAAGCATGTCAAGCCTTTTTTCTTCTGGCAGGGGTTTTCTTTGCCTTTTTTCCTTCCTTAAAAAATGCAAAGTGGGTAAAGACAAGCAAATAACTCAAAAACAACCCCAACCCTCATGTGCCCATCCAAATAAACACAGAACTCCCCCTTAACCTTTTACAGAAATGGAGATCCAAGAAAGTATTTTAATTTAATTTTTGTCAATAATGTGTTTTTAATAACAGTTAAGTCCATATTTTCCTAGCTGAGTTTAAAAAATATGCCTAATTTAATAATTTTTCAAAGAAAAAGGTGTATTTGTTGTTTTGACCTTCAGGGAGAATGATATGACTTTTAGTAGTCTTTGTGTAAGTATAATTCAGGATAACACTCTCTTAAATTCTGAGTTAGAGGATTAGCCTGGTGCAGCAACAATTGTTTTCTGTCAATCAGCTGTTAAAGTTACTGGCTTAATGCAATGTGTAACTGGCTCATAGGCTAAAATGCTGATTCCTCTCTAATTCTGATGGCAACCACATTAACTAGGAAGTCACTTGGCTCCAGTGGCTTTCTGTTAAATATTAAACTACTGGAAAGACAATGTCTCCTGTAATAGGAAGATTATCTAGTAGCAGACTGAACTAGTTTTGAATTTAATTACAAGGCAGTCTTAAGTATTTATTTCTGTCATTTTTATAAATAGAAAAGCTAGCATATTTTAAAATAAATTATCAACTCTTTCTTTTTTCTCTTGGTAAAATCATACTAGCTACTGACTAGGCATCTGAGTGACTAGAATTAGATTAGAATTAGAAAAATCCTAATTTTAAATGTTGCCTATTAGAAGTCACCTTTCAAATTTCAGGAAACTAATATCTTGGGAAAATTAGAAAATTCAGATAGGTTATCTGGTTCAAGTAATGCTTTAGCTTTGATAGATATAGAATACATTAAATTATACCCAAATAAAAATGCGAATAAATAGATGTGTATGTACAAAATGTGAAATAAGGCTCTGGAATATATGTCTTCCCGTTCCTCAACATCCTATAAGCAGTTCTCGCTGTGTGTAGCCTAACAAGTCTCATGCATAGAGAGTTGGCTTACAGGACCCTGTCAGATATTTGGTAGCTTTTGCACTCTTGGTGGTCTCCTGCAGCTTCCCTCCTATCATTGCACATTTTTTTGCTGAGATCATAAGTGCTTCAGGTTGCAGCAATGAGGTAAATCAGGTTGTCTAAGCTTCCTTCTGCTCTGGTCAGACACACCCCTGATCTGCTGCTGTATCAGAGGTACTGAGATGAGCTCCAAGCAAACTGACATATTTATATAACATGTTGAAATGCAGAAAATTGCTCACTGAAATCCTTGGGAAAAAGAGATTCTTATATTAACATAAAACTACCCCACGCATAATCAGCCTTATAAAATGTACAGTTGTACAAATACAGATAATAGGGTTATTTTGCATCCTGTTTCCTGATCTGCTTTATTCGTATTTTTTCTCTGCTCCATATGGTAGACTAGAATTTACATCATGCCTATCTTTGACATGGTTCATTATGCAGGGTCTTAATTCACATCACCTAGACTTTAAATGTATGGACATAAAGCAGGTTCTGAACATACTGGAGTTACAGCTGCCATTTTTATTAAATGATACAAAAAAAAAGTATTAAAACTAAAGTATCAGTGACACAGGGTTTTTTTTGTAATCTTACTTTCCTTAGTAAATTTAAAATTTAGCTTCACAAAGACTATTAAATGATTATTTAAATAATCATTTTAGAAAGTAATCACAACATAACTTGAAACATATTAATGGTAGTTAAATTTATCTCTTTGGTGATTTAGATTTTTAAGTTCTTGCCGGTATTAGAACAGAGTGATGGACAGTACATTTATTGGTAATAAAGTCTACTATGGGCAAAAAATATAATTGGAGGAAATACTAGTTAGTGCAAAGTAACTGGGAATAAAATAGCTGGAAATGGCAAAATATTTTAAAATAAAATAGGCTTCATTAACATATGTTAGACACACAAGACAGAATCATCTAGGTTATAGTGAGAGATGGTTAGTCAACTACAATATTTTTTTCATGTCTAGTTTTTGATGTTTCCAGGGTAAGGTATGTTTTATAATTGTCATTGATTCATATATTATTTACTTAAGTAACCAGTTTCAAGTGACTAGGAGTATTTCATGTGAGTTTGGGTACTGTAAATTGCTACAGGCAAATGTATCTTATGTACCTCTAATGTATGCATGTGTCATACCAAGTTTTGGGGCAGAGTAACAGCATTTTACACAATGAAGAAAAATTATCACCTCTTCATGACTAATGGGTAAATTGAAAATTTTTGTTTCTTGAAATATTTCTACTCTTCAATAATCATATAATAATAGCACTGTGAGCTAAACAGCCTTTGCTTGATTAGTCTGTTCTAAACACCTTAAGCCATTAAGGAAAATACAATATAAGATATCTAGAAAATGTTGCCCACATAGGAATGCTCTTATCATGCTCCTATGTCTACTTAGTTGCTTCTTTTTAACTATTTAGCTTTCCTTTGACATGTTGAAGCACTATATATACAACTGAACTAATTGAAAATTGTCTCTCTTTTTTCCAAGTGTGTGTCAGGATATTTCTATGCTGCTGACATGTGGCTGTCCTGTTTACTTTTCAAAGAGTAACCACTTTGTTGAAATCAAAAAGGTATATGAAAACATTTTACTTTCAAAAAAAACATATAACAGTATATTTCATTAACTACAATGAAATTAAGAATCTGTAGTTTATTTGGGAACTGTTCAAGTCAGGTGCAATAAGCATGCAAGATGTCTTAAGAAACTGGTTTTCTAAAGTATAAGAATGACAGGTCAAAGATTGATTTCTGAGGCTCAAAAAAAGCATAATAGTTTACAAATAAATTGCCTATGTATCCAACAAGCAGCTGTCTCTACAAGCAGACATTTCTGTGCAGTGGCTCAAGTCTTTTAATTCTATATTATCAAACACATCTTCATCTTACACATTAGTTAAGACATGTCCTACTAGATTTTGAAGTATTACCCTTTAGATAATGCAACAGAAACCTTAAAAATATTGATTAGTTTTAATAAATAATTATTTGAAAATAAAAGGTAGCTAAATTATGTTAATAAAGAGAAACGTACCTGGAAATTATATAGACTTTGAAATGTTAATTCTTTCCTAGTAACCTTTGACTATTATACTAACAAAATATAATAGTAGACAACAGTATTACAGATCCACCTTCCCAAAATACTGTAGGTATCTGCCAATAAATACCAGTAACTATGATATACTTCAGTGCACTGAATATAAAACTTTGCATATCAATGTGTGGAATCACTTAGACATGTTAAAACAACACTCTGGTATCATTGAAACAAAATGGCAGTAAGGAAAACCAAACTTTTCTGTACAGTTATTTTTGCCAGGAGAAGAGGGATTGTTGTTCGTCCTAACTGCAATTTACAACACAGGCATGCCCTAAACTGGTCATCTAGAGCAGGTTTATAACAAATGAAAAGAAATAGACACTTTCAGACTTTGATTTATCTTACCCTCATATTCAGGCCTAAAATGGGTCATTTAAATTCAATGCTAGATACCCTTTTTTCCTTGTATTGACCACTCTCTGAGCCACAAAACATTCTCAGGTATATGTTTATTTTGTACATGTCTGGTGTCACCTTTAAGGCTGACTATATTCATCATACGTACCTCTGCTAATTATTCCCTCTCCCCCACACAGTGCCCCCCAAAAAATTGGTGAAAAAAGTCCTGTTGCTTTTGTGCCCGTTTTTGTATTTATGGTAAACAATTTTCTTTGCAGGCTATGAGTAGAGAATTTTTGTAAGAAGTTTATCTCCACTTTGCATATATTCACACAATAATAAAGGATTCAAAGTACATTCTTGTAATTAAAATATATTTCTCCAATGTAGTATTAATGACAACATTTTAAATAGATATATAGTTCCTACAAAGAGCAATCAAATGCAACTCAATGAAAGATTTAATTTCATTATTCTTCTTTATAATTTAGAAATTGCTGGGACAAATATTGCTTTTGTTAATGTAGTAGAAAAGTACTGACTCCTCCTTCTCTCTCAGCACACCCACTTGTCCCTACTGTAGAAGCCACATAGTGCTGAGTTATTTCTTATTAGCCTGATTTAGAACTGGGATTCATGTGACATGCAATCCATGTAAGCTGCTAAAAATTAAAGGGCAAGTCAGAGCTCTTCTGCTTTGTATAATTAACAGTTGGAGCCACAGCTTCAATCTGATTCATATTTCCCAAGCAAGTGTCTTAATCACTGGTGTATAGAGGCAATCACTCATTTGTTCTGGCCCAGTGAATATTTATTTATTTAAAATGGAACAGCTCCAACACAAAAGGCAGAGACTGAAGTAATGTGTTTTAGTAGCAGGGCAATTACATAACAGAATTTATGTTAGTCAATAAATCCCTGCAACAGGGAATCACAAGATAAAACTATTATGAAAAGTCTCAGTCATACATTTAGACAGTTGGCAGTTCTGAGAAATGGCACTGTAAATTCTCTTTAAAACCATACTCCACCAGAAATGAAAAAAGCATTTCTGTTCACATGGGTATTTTAGACACAAAAGTACTGTACTGCCTCTTTCCATGATTTCTAACCCACCAAGTAAAGATGTAGGATGGGACTTGGACAGTAGCAACCATGTGGTGCCTAATCCTGAAGGAAAAATAACCTAACAAAAAACTAATTCAATCTTCTTATATTATTTTTTTGTCTATTACATCCCTAGTTCTTGAGGAGATAAGACTATCTTTTTCTCTTTCTACTGTAATAAACTTATGCCAGATCAATGACTGTTTATTGATGATTTAAACACTAAGGTATCATAAATAACATATTTTGCCAATCTACATTAATAAAAATAATGGACTGTTATGAAACATGACAATATTTGTAAGAATCATAACACTGTTCATTTAAATTGTTGATGTCACAAATTTTGATTTATTAACATGAGTATCTGGTTTTATTGTTTATTCAAGTTGCCTTTTCTGCATGCAAAATATTTTTTGTGTAAGAGGCAGGGAATATAGTAATCCACTATATAACCTTTATTTAACATAAAAGTTCAGTGTTTTTGAAAAATAATGTATCATATTTACAAGACCACAGTTCCCTTAAAAAAAACACACAACCAAAACAGCATAGTAGATTTTTCCACACTTTAGTATTTTGTATTTATATAAAAATATAAAGCAAAAATAGGAAAAAAGTACAATTCCACGTAAATCCATGGAAACATGAATTGTCATGAAATCTGTGAACAATATATATTTTTATTCCTTATGTCTATGCTTATTGCTTGTTTCACATGACTTTAAAACCTTGAACTTTCCTTCTTTTTTTCTTCTTGATACAAATTTAACATTAATTACATCCATTTATGATAGCTATTTCCTTCTACCATGCAGAATATCTGATACATATTGAGAGAAGTGTCAGAAATAAAAAGTACTTAGGTTCTGGAAATCAATCTACATTGTATGATGTTCATAAATGGCTCAGTTAAACACAAAGAAATATGCAAAGAAACTTAATCTACCATGGAAAGAACTATACAAAAATATGAGAGAAAAATGTATTAGTTTCAGTGTAGGCATGTTGGTTCTTGTAAACTACTGCAGCATCTGGTTGTGTCAGAATGCAAGAATGATTTAAGATTAATTAAGACTGAATTGTGCTTTGGAAAATAAAGGAAATTATATTCAGCCCATGTTTTACTGAACTATGTGTATTACTGACATGTTAAAGAAAAGATACTTGATAAACACAGGTTTATTTCCTGTTTTTTCCTGTTAGCAAGCTTTTCAGGTGACATAGAAGCACATGGATAATGCAGGGGGCTCAAGACCACGAAATGATCCAGCAATTTGTTACATAAGAGTGTAAGTTGATGGTTATGAAGAAAGCATCTAGAGATGTCAGGTGGGGACCACATCTTTGAGCTGAAGTCAGTTAATTGAACAATAATACGACATCGAAGGAATGATAGCATGGCCAGTACAAGGCAGTATTAATGCTAGAATAGTTCTACAATTTTGTCTTTTAATTCCTCACTAGCAGTTAACTAGAATGTGTACTTATGGGCATGTTAGTATGTTTAATGACATCACCAATGGTTTGTTTCTCCTTCTCAATGTCAAAGATCCAATTTTCTTGCTACGTATGCCGACAATTGCCTGACATCTGCTCTTAACTTCCCATCGAACTTTGGCAATTGAGGGCACTGACCTAGTCTGAGCGTTCAGATGCACTTTACATTCCTATAAGGAAGCTTTTAAAGAGCCTGATCATTTTGGACTGCAAATCAATCCAAAAGGAGGATGGAAGCTGTTGCAGACTGGGGTATTGCAGGTAGGAGTCATTTAACTGAGGTGATTTTTAGAAAAGTTGCTGTCATTCAGGCAACAGCATTTGAGGAGCTACTGACACTAACAAGTCATTAATCCAGCACACAGGTTCACCTACTAGAGCCTCTCTACACTGCTCCAGGTAATATTTCAGTAGCCAGCTGGATGCCAGCATTGCTCTGAAAGATTTGCATTTTCCTAACATGTTAATTTATCAGACAGTGAGGTTTTCTTTCAGTCAGCTGTCTAAAGGCAATCTTGCTAGTAGGGGGAAGTTGTGACATTCATGTGCTTATAATGACGGCAAGAATATCACCAACATGTATACAAATTTAAAGCATTAAACTGTCAGGCTTTAGGATTGCTTTTAATCAAGTTACGGGCAACTAAACCTGGTTACACACTTTCTAACTTCAGGCAACTTCATGAGAGTTATAATTTAAAAGCAGCTTATAGAGACAAAGCATATAAATAGGCAGTGCCAGCAGATGAATCAGACCTCTGGAGTTCTCTGTACTCTGCTGCAGGTTGACGGAAGGTAGGCAATGACAGTCCTAACCAACACACATTATGTGATTCCTAGACATGTGATGAATGTACTTAGTTATCACCGTGGGTTAAGCAACAATACTGTGCCACATTCTATCTGTGGTGGAGGGAAAGTAGCCCTATCTTTCTGCATCTTTCTCTGATTCTGTGAAAATTTGAAAGACAGAAGGGAAAGAAAACACATACTAGTAACATACATCCATTTTAATCTTCTGGATTTGAGTATCCAGTACGTTTGCCTTTAAAAGGTATTCTGGTATTCCTCCAGTCTGTTTCACATCATCTGACATTTCATGAATGTCCTCTGCCTGGTTCTGGAGCATGTATTAAATATCCCTATTAATATGGCATTTGACAAATGCACGTTACCTTTACTCGCGTCTTCCTCTTCACATAGTATGTGACTATATATGGCAAACACCCCATCTTAAACATGCTTAATTCCTGAAGGCCTTTCTTACTAATGAAAGGCTAAAGTAAAGAAGACTTCTCCATATCATGTTTCAACTGGTCCCCTTCCCCCTTCAGCAGCTGCTTCTCATTTTCCCTAGTCTTTCTTTTGCTGCTGCTGTAGCTGTAGAAGCCCATCTTGATGGCCTTCACATCCTTCAACAGGTTCAAGTCCAGATGGGCGTTAGCTTCCCTAACTCCATCCCTCCATGATCAAACAATGGCTTTATACTCCTCTAGGGCCACATGCCCCTGCCTGCATATCCTATGTGCTTCCTTTTTATGTTCGAGTTTAATCAGGAGCACCTTGCTCACCCATACAGTCCTTCTGCCACTTTTCTTTGACTTGCTACACATTGGGTTGGACCATTCAAGAAATAAACCCTGAAAATCAACTATCTCTCCAGGATACCTCTTCACTCTCAGCTTATTGAATATTGTGACTAGCATCTGCCATAGATGTTGACAGACAAGCTCAGCACAACCATCACGTATTAGCTATTTTGGGTTTCAAATCTAGAAAAATACAAGCAATCATCAACACTTGCTCTGATAAATCTATCATCATCCAGCTTCCACCATTAACAAATTACAGATCTCTTTTTCTAGGAGACATGATTATGAAGTTGCTTTTATTTTTGTTTGCCTGTGGATTCTTTGGTTCCTTGGTTCCTACTACTAATTATATTGCTTCTTAAAATGTGTTCTGTCTTCCAGCTTCCAGAAATACCATAATGAAAAATACTTACTTTGTGGACTTACATGTGCCAAACTGAGAGAATAGAGCTTCCTCCACTATGAAAGAACAAAAGGAAACTCTCAAGTTATATTTTGTGCCTCTTGATGTGACCTTGAGATCATGATATTTATGAGCAACTACCACTATGTTAATACTCTGGAACATATATTTTTTGACAAGATGACTTGAAAAAATGTACTATATATTGTATCCATCCCTGCATAGTACAAGGTTAAAGATTTAACCCATTACTTCGGTACTCCACATAGTTTTATCTTAATTCAAAGCATTCATCCTTTAGCCTCAAAACAGTATATTTCAAGCACACTTGTCCTTCATTCTGTCCCTTTTCTTTCTCCTTTTATCAAGGCAAAGCAAAAGCTAAAAAATTAATGTGAATGGTATCTCATCTCAATTTACTTTCATTTACATTACATTTCATGCACCAGTTTGGAAGGCATTTAAAATCAAGAAATTATAGACTAACTGACAAGTCAAGGGAAGGACATTAGCTCAGAACATGTTTACTACTTATTGGTAAAAATCAGAATGAAATTTATAGGGAGTCAGTGAAACCTGTCTGAAGAAAGTCTCTGGTCATATACTGATTCCCATGTTACTACCTCTTGTTTTTTTCCCCCCTCAAACAGTATGCTTCCAGGACCTCTTTCATTTTCATTCCTAGTTTCAACTAACTCTTTCTCCTTTTTTTAAAAAGCATCTCTTTCTTTCCTGTTTCATCTCTCACACACTTCTTTATTAATGTGTTGCCATATGAGCTAGGCAAACAAGTTATTTTCCCCAGCATTCAAAATGTACTTTCCAATTAGTTTGCTTACTACCGGGCATCTAAATTTAATATTAGATAAATTAGTTAAGCATTTTGAATTACAGGAATAAAATAGTACCAAAATATATTTAATATGAATGTTCAAGAAAACCCTGAAGAAACATTTTAATCAGCTAGCTCTGGTCATGCATGGCCAATTAAAATACTTCAAATTAACCATCTTCAGTCCTTCAAAGTGAGATGAAAACTTGGTCTTCTGAATTTTTACACATGGAATAATAAGCTTAGGATCAGTGGCCTGTAGAAAAAGACAGAAACCTGAGGACATCTACCACTGATTTTGGATAATGAATGTACTGTCACCAGAAGTGATATTTAAACAATTTGATGCTAGAAAGTTTAACCAGTAAGAACAAAAGAAACATTGAATTTTACTGTCTTGGGAAAAAACAGCAGTTCAAACCAATTTTTGTGTCTGAGTTTAGGATTAATCTGATTTTTTTAAGAGAGTTTATTCATTTACAGAGAGATGGAGAGGAAAGAGAGACTTAATGCAGATTTAGATTTATCCTGGGCTGTCTCTACCTGGTTGGATTTAGCCTTTACAGTTCACAGTGTTAAAAATCAAAGTTCAGACTATTTTTTTTCCATTCCTTTTCCAGGCAATTTAGGGAAAAGGAAAAAATAAAAAGCCTTTTAATGTTTAACAGACTCCAGGCATCCAGTCATTGATGAGACTCAGGCATTTCTAAAGAACTTTTCAGCCCACCAGGATCTGAGTTGTACCCTTAAGCCATTTATCTCTTGCCAATGCTACAAACTGAACTTTGACAAACAGATTTCTAATTTAGTTTTGTGCTTAATTCAGGTGGGATTAAGCAAGGCCATTATGTTTCTTTTAGTCTCCTTTATTTTGTTCTTTGTTTGTAAGGTCTTTCATTTACACAGACATAAGTAGTGAACTACAATGTTAGCTGTGTATATGAAGAGGAAAAGGAGGGTGGGACTCCCGAGCGTTTGCCTCTGATGCACGCCACAAAAAAAAAGCACCCAAAACCAAAACAAACCACCCCCCCCCCCCCCAAAACCAAACAAAAACAAAAAAAAAGGAAGAAAATAAAACTTTCTTTTAAACCAACTCACGTCATTAATCTGGCTAAGAGTGGGTCTGTTAAATCAACAGAGCTCAGAGTGCCTGCTCAGGCACATCTCAGTGTTTGAGAATCTCAATCCCATTTACTGCTGCTGATGTTGCAGCAAACCCTGAATCTGATGTTACCATGGTTTGGTATTTCAGCTTCCATCTTTGTTGCTAATGTTCATGAATATTCAGAGAACTCTCAGTCTGAAGGTATACCTAGTATTGGTGGTATTTCTTTGTATTTGACTACTTCATTGAGATAATCTCCTGTATTTATTTTCTCTTTTTCATCACCTTACCATTTCAATGGAGAAATTGTTCATCAATAAGGTGAAATAGTTAAGTGACTAAGTATGCACACTAACATAAATAACTTGGAAGAGAGACTGATTGCACCAAATGCATGCAGGGATAGATTAAATGATATATAAAATTGTTCTCATGCAAATTACATTATAATTTAAGTAAAGTTTTCTGTCTGAAAGCCTCCTGATTGATTTACAGTGCATGCTTAGGACAAGGTTGAGCAGGGCTACAATGAAGATTATTTAATCTAATCTCTTTTGTAGATAGAATAGGACACCTGCTTTTTCTTGGACAAAACATTAGGCGTAAAAAGCTGAAAATTTTTAATTATACCCTCATAGTAAAAAAAAATCCCTTTTTTTATAAAACTTATGTCACTACAGGTGTCTTCCACAACCTTCTGAATATTAAATGTCAATGATTCATTACAAAAGAGTTTGGTAAAATCGTTAAAAGCAGAGCTTGTAGCAAAAGCTGATTGAAGGCTTATACCCAGTAAAATTGCCATATTGTCAATCAGGTCTGTGGAACTACAGAAACTTCATTATTTATCAGAAAAGTTTCTCTGCAACTACAATATTTTGGTAGAGACACACATGTACAGTGAATGAGCTTTAAACCAGAAAAGTGTTTAGTGGTTTTAAGCAATATACTTAATCTATAGAAAACAGAACAAAGAAAATGTGATACTCTTTTGATAACTGCAAAATTATAGAAGAGACAACTTAATTGAAATGTAATAGTTTCGATATAAAAGATAAATTAGCTGACATATGTCAGATCTTCAATATACTGTGTGAGAGAGTAGCACATTTATGATTATAAGAACACACAATAATTGGTTTTTTAACTAAACTTACCAAAAATATTCAAGGAAACATTTGCAAAAATAAAGAAATAAATGTCTGAAGTCAGAGGTCTAATTCTGAAATGGTAATAGTGTTGAAGTTATCTCTGAAATAAACTAGAGAGGTGAAGAAAGGCTGAATTTTCAGGCTGAGAAAGCTGTAGCTGTTCAGCTTGGAGAAGAGAAGGTTGCACGGAAACCTCATGGCATTTTCCAGTGTCTGGCGGGGGGGGGGCCTACAGAGAATTCAGAGAGGGACTCTTAGTCAGGAACTGTAGTGATAGGACAAGGAGAAATGGTCCAAACAGAAAATGAGGAAATTCAGGTTAGATATTAGGAAGAAAGTCTTTACTGTGAGGGTGGTGAGACACTGGAACAGGCTGCCCAGGGAGGTTGCAGGTGCCCCAACCCTGGCAGTGTTCAAGGCCAGGTTGGATGAGACCTTGAGCAACCTGGTCTAGTGGGAGATGTCCCTGCCCATGGTAGTGGGGGTAGGGGCTAGATGAACTTTAAGGTCCCTTCGAAGTCCCATAACATTCTATGATTCTCTGATTTTATGAGGCATACTTAGGATTTTTTCCAATATATTTTCTTTTTTTCTTTTTTTTTTTTTAATTAACTACCTCTTTTCATGGATATGGTAGAGAGAGCACAAATATATATTGCTGAGACAGAACAGTTGAAATGTGTCAAATTATCATCAAAGTCAGCAGAGCTAATGCAGATCTCCTAGTGGTAGTAGTGAGATTTTTTACAAAAATTAAAAGTGTGCAAGATTGAAACACTAGGAAATGAAAAGCGGCTGTTAAAAGGTGGCACAGGAAAGGCCAGGAGAGGGAACTATGCTTGATGAATTAGAACATTTACAGTATACCCCAGTGGAGAAGTTTTGTCAGATGAAACAGACAGTGAACTTTCAGAGTTTAGTCTGAGTTAAAAGCCCTATTAAAAAACTGTGCAAAGAAGATAATTATTTTTCTTTAAGTTTTCAAATCTTTCTATGTCATTCAGTTAAAAGAATGAAATTCTCTACTTACTCTATTGCAACCAAAAAGTCACACAGGCAAATAAAATTGTTTTCTGCATTTTATAATAAAAGGCACTGGTTGAATAAAATTCTGATCTTTTTGTGCCTTATGTGTTACTCTCCCACAGAATCATGGAATGGCTTTGCTGAAAGGCAGCTCTGGAGATCACCAGTTCAACCAGCCTGCCCAGATCAGTGTCACCTACAGCAGGTTGCTCAAGATCACACCCAGTTGGAGTATATCTCCAGGGATGTATATTCCACAAAAAATCTGGCCTTATTTGACACTGTCATGGTAATAGAGATTTAGAGATTTTTTTTTCTGTTGTTTAAATAGAATTTCTTGCATTTCAGTTGTGCCCATTACCTCTTTTCCTGTCACTGAGGGCATCACTGAATCAGTCTTCTTGCTTCATGGACACATATTCACTCTGACATTCACCAGGACCCCTGGCTGGCTTTGCAGAGTTCCTTTCCACCAAGTTAGCCCCCAGACAATAAACATGGGCGCATGGGGTTGCTCCTCCCATCAACAACAAACCTGAGAAGAATGTGTTTGGGCCAATCATCCAGGTGATTAACGAAGATGTTGAATGGTATTGGCTAAAGTGCCAACCTCTTCCAGCCTCCCACTAGACTTTGAGCTGCTGCAATCCTTTAAGCCCAGCAGCTCAATAATTTTACAGTCCCACTCCCCATGGTTCATCATTTTTACTTTGAGTATGTTTTGTCAGCCAGCATCAAAAGTCCTGTTAAAGTCAAGATAAAAAACATTCACTGCTCTCCTCTCATCCTATCCTTCTAGTTAGTTATCTCCTTTTGGAAACTTCAGATTTTTGAAGTGTATTAAACAAAATCTCAGCAATCTTACTGTCCTTTGTGTGTTTGTAAACAAGCATGATGATTTGCTTGCTAACCTTCCCAGGAAGTCAAGAGGACAGATCAGGCTCTTCTTGGCCAAAAAATAGTACAGGAGGCAACAGGTAGAAACTGATTGGTAGGAAATTCCACTTGAACATGAGGAAGAATTTCTTTATTGTACAGGTGACTGATCCCGGAAGAAGATTGCCCAGAGTTTTTGGACTCTTCCTCACTGGAGATATTCAAGACCTGTCTGGATGCACTTCTGTGCAATGTGCTCTAGGATGAGCTTGAGCAGGGAGGTTGGACCAGGTGACCCTTCCAACATGACCCATTTTGTGATTCTGCAATTCTGTGCATTGCATGATGTTATAATGGACCAAAGCAGGGAAGCTGGTATTTCTTGCAGTTTTTATGTAAATTACTACTTATTACTTTTAGGACTATGAATATCTTGTCATAAATTACCCTTTGAACATTTGACAGCAATTATCTTTTTTATGTGCTAAAATATTAAATATCCATGACTCTTCTTCAATTAATAAATTAGTTGGTATTCTGTGGTGAAACTTCATATTTGCTTCCTGATCTCTACAGATCTCTTACAATGGGTAGAACTAATGGGGCCAGATAGAGCGTGCCTTTTGTCTACTGCATGGGTGAGGCAGTTTAAATGGCAACATGGCTTGGATCTGGATAGTGTTGTGTATTTAACAATCAAAATTTGAGGTTTTAACATACTTGATTCTCACACACTCGGTTGTATTCCTTTCAGCTGACCACCTACCCATAATATTATATTCTATAGGTCTTTAAGTCTCTTTTCATGGGGTAAATGGCTGTCAGACCAGGGGTATTGGGAAGAAAGTTACTGGGAAGAAAGTTACTGACATACAGCTGCTTGCAGCTGTAAGTTTTGGGCATTACTGGCCAGTGTCTTCTCCTGCCAATTTTTTCCATGCTACTCCCCAGTCTTCAAGAACCTTCTCTACTTTCATGATCTTCCCTCCAGCCAGGATGTTTTCTGCCTTCCTTCTAGGTCCCCATCTTACTCAGAACACATTTTTGGGAACCATTTTTTCAGCACCAGCTCTTCTTTATAGATCCCAGAGTCCCTGATTTTCCTATGTATGTGATCAGACTCCTGTGGTTTATATGTGGTTTCCTCTCCTGTCTCCTTTCAAGGTGGAGAATTCAGGATACACCCATTTTGTTTACTCCAGGTGTTAACAGAACAGACAGCCTAGCATTACCAGGGACAGCTAGAAAGTGCCAGGTTTATCCTGAGCATTCAGAAGTTCAGTCTGGGGTATTCATCCCCACCTTCACAGACTGCCCGTTTTCTGCTGCTTGTTTTCCCTGATGACACACAGAACTTTTCGTCCATGATACTCTATGGTTTAGGGTAATCAATTTAGGTGTAGGTATCTACATTTCTTAATTTCATCATCTCACTCATTCATATACATGGTGATATTCAAAACAATTGACAACTTTTTTTTTTTTTTCCTATGAAATATAAAGGAAACAATCTAACAGGCAATATGTAAACAGAGGTAAATTTTGTAAAAAAACATGGAAACAAAAGGATACAACTGAATTTGATTTGATTCCTAGAAATAGCCTACAGTTTTTAATTTTCAAGAGGAACTGATTTCAGAAAATCATCTGAAAATGTTCTACCTTTGTTTGTAATGTGATACAGATTCAATAGTCAAGACCTACTGCTCTTGGCATAGTTAAATATTTAGTCTAGGCCTAGACATATCTCTACTTAAAGGAAACACGCCTCTAAACCTGATTTATCCCAAATGTCTTAGGAAGAGATAAAACTTCTTTTTGTACTGGTTTTGGCTGGGATATAGTTAATTTTCTTTACAGTGGCTGATATGGGGCTACATTTTGGATTTGTATGGAACACAAGGTTGATAATATAGAGGTGCTTTTTATTATTTCTGAGCAGGGCTTACACAGAGCCAAGACCTTTTCTGTTTTTGTACTGCCATACTGGCCAGGAAATTGGGGGTGCAGGGGAGGTTGGGAAGAGACACAGACAGGACAGGTGACCCCAACTGACCAAAGGGATATCCCAGACCATATGACATTGTGCTCAGTATGGGGAAGATGGAGGTAGAGAGGAATATTTGGGGTGATGTTGTTTGTCTTCCCCAGTATCAGGGCCCTGCTGAACACCTGCCTGCCCATGGCAAGCAGTGAATTAATTCTTTGTTTTTCTTTGCTTGTAGGTACAGAATCATAAAATGGTTTGGGTTGGAAGATATCTTAGTTTAAGACAATTTATAGGGCAGAAAGTCCAAAATTTGTTACCTCCCCTTAGTTTTAACCAGTTCCCTTTCCCTAATAAGGAGAGGCAGATGCAAGATATAAGTGAAAAATAGCCTTTTCCTAAAAAGAAAGCAGCAACAACCAAGTTAACAGCAAAAGCCACTAGATACAAAGGTGCTGAGACATCTGGTCCCCTGGGAACAAAGAAAACAAGATGGCAGCCAACATAGCAGCCCACGTGGCCCAAAGGACAAAGACAAGCTGGCAGAGGAGCCCCCTACTCTGGGTCATGCAGCTGAGAGAACAAAGGAAAACAGCACAGCAACTGAGCCTCTGCAGTTGTGGATTACTCCTTGCCCCGTACACACACAAATAACCAAGGAGAAAACAAAACCAAGAAAAATATTTTTGTTCAAAAGACTCCAGTGTTGCCAAGAAAATGCTGGTAGAAACTTCCCAGCAGTTATAGGATCCAAACCCTGCTTGGCACAGCGCAGCTGGAAATGAGGGCAGTGGCTGGAAAAACCTGCGGAGAGAGAGTCTGACCCCTCCACAGCAAATGGAAGCAGCAGCAGTGAAGGTATTGCAAAATTCTCCAAAGTCCAGGGAGAAAAAAAACCTCATCTTGCCTTGTGCTACCTCACAGCCATTGGCAAGAAGCAGAAAAAAATCCAAATACCCAAGCAGTGAAGATGTTGAAAAATCTGCTCAGAGGCAGTTTTGGATTGTGAAATGCAGCTTCTCAGGTTGCTACTCAAAGACCTTGCCAAGGCAACCCTCCTGGAACTTGGAGAGAATACCTATTCTTTATATTTAAAGGGACCCAGTACCCTCTCCTTTCTGTGAACCAGAGTAAAACACGGAGGTTCTGCCGAGACTCAAAGAGACAGTAAAACACACTGCATGGATTGACATAGAAAAAATATGCAATCAGGACTTTTGGGTCCTCTAGGTCACCTAGAACAGAATGGGCCAACCCCCCTGCCATGGGCAGCAGCACCTTCCACTAGACCAGGTTGCTCAAAGACCCATCCAACATGGGGCCCTTTCCATATGTAGGGAGAGGATGGAAAAAGATGGCAAAGAGGAAGATGAAACAGCAACTACATGAAGAACTATACTCAAACTTGCATATAAAACTGGAACTGATGACCCTGTAGTAGTTCAAACTACTGGAAAGGCATGAAAACTCCTCCATATAGACTACTTAGTGAATGCGATTGAGAGAAAAATAAAGGATACATAAAATACCCGATGAAAGAAAAATACAAGAGTTGTGCATGGCCAGGCTGGAATGGTATGGAATGTTGCTAACCAGAACTCTTGACATGGACAAGAAACTAAAAAGCATGCAAATCTTCTCTGTGGAAATGGGCTGGAGTTTTTAGGGAATCTTTAAAACAGAAAAGGATAGGGACACTTTTGAAAAGGACTGGGTTTACAATGTAAAATGTAGAAATGCAAGAGCCATGGCTACATGAAATGCTTCAGGCATTTAATATAATATTATACCCTATTTAATATAATAATAAACTATAGTATAGACTAGTCTTAGGGTATTCTGCTTATATCTTTTCCATGACATAAAGTCACACTAATGTTCAGCCTGTCAGAGTCTCAGAAAAGCCAAAATAAACCCCAAACAAAAACCCAGCCCAACAAAGAGTAAACAAGCATACAACCAAAATAACTTATTTAGAAATATATAAGATAGATAAATATAAATTGAAGTAAAAATTAAAATGTAACAGACTTACAAATAAGTCATACAGTTTGAAGGAAAATAATAAGCAGCAAATGAAATAAATGAAACAAAGTTTAAGAAAGAAAAGAGCACCAAACATGCAGCAGAGAAGGAATCTGATAAAAGTATATTCTATTCTTTGTAAGAATTTTACTTGCTTATCAATAAATGGAAATCCAAAAGGTTTTTGTAAGGAAATATTTTAATAGTTGATAAGTAGTACATCTCCACTATTATAGTTTCACTGTTTTAAAAGACTGAAAAGTATTTCCAGCAAAAGTATTAAACTGTCAAGTTGTTTTATTTACAACTGTTCCCCATTTATATGGGGCTTAGGATCAATCCTCTTAAAGAAGACAATTTTGTTATTTTCCTGTTCCTTCGAATGATCTGATGAACAGAGCCATATCATGCTCAGCCTCAGGAGGCAGTTACAACTCAGATCCAAGGCCCTGCTGCTCTGCTGTCTTCTTGCTCCAGCAGCAAGGTATTAACCCTGGCCTGCTGTAGAATTCAATGCCCCTGCTGCTCATGACCAGCTCTGTAATTGAATCTCTGTTTCCATTTGTTTACTAAGAAAACACAATCAAAAATGATTGCAACACTGACAGCTATGAAAATGGCTGGGCAGCTGTGGGTTTTGTGTAAATGGACTAATCTATTTACATGTGGTCATATCTGGAATGTTTGCTGTAAAACTAAAACTTGGGGGGGGGGTCTTTGGAGGTTTTTTCAAAATGCTAAGTAGAAGGTGAGATACATATATGTTTCTCTAGTTATTCAAATTAATAAGAATAGGGAAAGTTGGTTTTTAAAGAGCATTGTCTTCCCTGGATATTATTTGAAACACTCAAATATTATTTATTTAATAGTATTACACTCACCTTTTCAGTCTTCTGATGTATTTTCCCCACAGTCTTTCTCTCTTTCTTCATAATGTAGGTTTTTTACTTTAAGGCTTTCAGTGGTTAATGCCCAGTTCATAAATTTGTGGAGATTTCTACCCTTCTGTAAGTGACATCAAGAGACCTTTTATTGCCTTCTCAGAAAACAAATCATACCTTCAGCCAGTGCTCATCAGTTCTGAAACAGGATGTGCTCTGTGTCTGCAGGTTGAAGCTGTTATTCATATTCAGTTTGACAAATGTCAGAAAACATGTTTTATTAGCACATAGAGCATATACTGTTAAGAATTAATACAAACTGTTATTCAGGAAGTCAGAAGCAGTCAGGTTTTGGTTTGAGAAGGGAGTAAAAATTAACATTTAATCTAGGACAATGGCACACTTATCCAGATAAACAAAAAAACCCCCCCCAAAAAAAAAAACCACCACCAATAAAACCAAACAAACTTAAACAAAACCCCCTAAAATTATTATATTTTATAATTCTGTTTGAAAAATAAATAAATTAAAATAATGTGCCTATCTATCTTACTTTTTAATAACAGGGATTATATTGCAAATTACCAAAGGACCAGTGCTTCAAAAAGATACACAAGGTAAAAAAGCATGAACTGAAGAAAAATAAAAACTCTGAAAGAGGATGAAGATCTTTGTTAAAAAGTTCCTTCATTTTCTGTTAACCTGATGTAGCTTCATTCCTGGATTCATTACAATGAGACTCAGCATCAGACAACCAATCCCAAAGCTAGACAGTGCAGTAGAGCATAGTAGTTCAAGATAAATCATATCTCACAACAAATCTCAATCCTCCCAGAGTGCTGTCATATATAGCACTTTTGTGATTTTTTTTTTCCACTGCCTCAGACACCTGAACACAACAAAATATTATTATGGTTTAAAAGAAATTATACCATTTCCTTTTTTTTTTTCCTAAATAAAGAAGGCAATACATACTCTGGTCAATCCAGTAGCTGTAAGGTGGAGGTCCTGAAAGTCAGCGAAAGCCATACTGAAATTTAGTCCCTCATGCTGTTGTACATAAAGACAAAATATAGAGTTGTTTCATGTCAGCACATCCCTAAGTGCAGAGATTTAACTGACCTAGAAGGTGCATACATTCCTGGAAAGTTTTGTAATCCACTCTGTAGTCTCTGCAGCTGTCTACACAGCAAGTACTGGTTGCATTTGTCTTCTGCAGTGATGAAGGAGCAAATGCAAACTATTTGTCCTGGTACAGTTAGAGAATTAACCTCTAAAAGCATGAACTCCTTTCCTGAAAAGGTATAGATGGGTCAGTCATACAGACTTTGTTTTAAAATGCTAGTCCCTCCATACTTCATGTAAAGCATGGAAAACTTTTTCTTCACATATTTCCAACCATGAAACTCAGATTAAAAAATATGATGATACAAAAGTAGATTTAAGAAATCTGGTTTTCTTTTTTATCACATTTTAGAGTCCAAAGGAAAACTTGTTTACAAGAATCATACTCCAAATAGTCAATCAGTCTACATATATATCTATATATATCCTTCATGATTAAAGGTCATAAAAATGTTTAAATGGAAGGATCATAAATATGCTGGGAAGGAAAGGGAAATATGAATAGTTCAGTTAAGAAATGAAAAACAGTTCTCAGAATTCTCAAACTTCCTGAAAGATCTGAAACCAGCTATTTTATTACCCTTGGGATTTCATCGAGCTGCTAATATTTTATTTATGAAAAATGCTTTCTTATGATAATGATTTAATTCTCTCATTCTTTGCTCATCTATCTATTTTGATTATAAATTACTTGATACAACTAGGAATTCTTCCTGTGAGTGCAGTTCCTCACTCCTAAAGACCCCTTGGGAACTTTGAAATTATATCTCCTTTTATGTAAGGAGAGTTAGTGTGTCTAATAAGGAACTTTAGCAAACTTAACTTTTTTTTTCCTTAAAAAGTAGGACTTTAAGAAGTCTTGGTAAGTATATATTCTTTGCCATGAAAATGTCCTTATCACAGTTCAATGAGATACTAAACTAGTGTAGCACTTTAAAATATTTTCTTCTCCAAAAGATAATATTCTAGCAGAAAAGAGTTAATATTTTGATTAATGAAAGAAATAAAGTAATTTGTTTCAGGTCATGTAGTCTCTGCTGAAAATTTAGTATGCACACACAAAATCTCCCATTCAGAAAATATCAAAATTTAACAAATAGTGAATCTACTGTTACATTGAAATAAATTTTCACTAGAGAAGATAAGGGTAGCCAGCAGCTGAGATCCCAAATAAAGTGATTTACCTTGAATATCCTTCCAAAGCAGTCCTACAGGAACTGAGATTTTAATAAAACATTATTAGATTAAACTTTTTGCTTTGAAAACAGATACTGAATTACATGGGACCCTGATTGTAATCATCTGTTACAAAGACATGTCAAGGCAATCAGCTGTCTTGAGGAAATGTAAGCCCAGAGGTACAGTTGTTTTATTTGAGAAGGCCAGATTACAGTATTGCAGGGGAAATAATTTTTGTGAGGAATTAAGGTGTCATTTTTGACTTTTGCAAAATTGCTTACAATGTGTTCATGATGCAACTCTATTTTTTCTTGGACATACACTTTTCAGAGGGATTTTCTTCTGTAAACATGTGCCTATTTTAAATGAGACCAATTATGACACCATTAAAAATAAAGGAAGCATAGATATGACCAGTACAATGCACTGATATTCTCCTGGAGATGACAGTGGAAAATCTGCAAAAAACCTACACAATATAAGAATTAATGCTTCAGTAGGTGAACTTTTAAAAAAATAATTACCTTTTCTCCAGGTATTAAAATTAATGTGCCCCAGAAGTTCCCAATATGTTCATTGAACAAGAAGCTAATTTTTTTAATTGATAACATTGTTAAAAGTTAATAAATATTAAGGATAGTCTAGTTTCAATCTGCTGGTCTATCTAAAGCATATAACCATATAACTCTGCAGTGAGTAAAGAGTAAGGAAGAAGAATACATTTCAAAAAATAACTGAGGACAAACCACATCATGTCCATCCACTCTTTCTTGTCCCTATGGACAAGATGACTGCAGTCCCCATTCATGATAATCAGAGATGACTGAACTGTGAAAATGATGTTTATATTATGACACAATAATTTTTAAATTGAGTCATTCACTTCACACTTAGAATATTTGTACATGAATAGTAGTTAGCAGCTTGTAAAAGATCTTTTCATTTGATGGTTAACCAAAAGGTTTTGCTTCTCAAATGCCAGGACTAATAACAGAACATCAGCAAAGTGTGGAAGCTCAGCCAGGATTATTGATTGTTTTAAAGTTGGCTCTTGTATTGCATTGTAACAGATTTCTGGCTGATGTGATGTAGTTGACGTAGAAAGATGGGATTTAAAGTGCTACAGACCTTTACAAATCCATGGTACTTGCAAGGAGACATGGGCTGCCCAGAGAGTGTGGGAAAGCTCTGAAAAGATGACAGACTAGCAGACTAAGAGAGTATTTCACAGAGGTATCCCAAAAACTGCTGCTGAAGAATTGCACCCATTTTCAGATATATTTTCTTAGACATACAAGTGGTTCAAATAATACTTTCCATCAAATGTGTGACTTGATCGTTCTTCAACATTCCTTGTCTCTCTCCTCAAGGCCAGAATGTCCAAGACCAAACTGAACTTGTTTTAATCATGGTTGGGCTCACAGGAGGTAGAACTGAGTTCCTAATCTGTAATTGTAAAGGGACACAGACATAGAATGTTTCTAGCAGAAACATGGAAGCTTTTGAGGAACATAATGAAATATGGGGGGAACTCAAAGAGTTAACTGATTCCTTTAGTAACTGAATATTGAAAATAGGTGATTAAAACAAACCACCAAGGGCCTGCTTCAGGGTGATTTAAAAAACCTGCCGTTGAATTAAATTTTATACATGCGTATATTTATTTGCATGTTTATTTATACTTATATATTTTCCACATTTATTTGCACATTAAATTTTATAAAAAGCTATAAATAGATCTCTTTATACTTATGTTACAATTGAAAAATATTTTGTGTTCCATCATATTTCACTGTACTATAGAAGTCTTTTTTGTGGTTACTAATATTCACCATAAAATACGGAAAACTATCACATTTACACTATTTTCTCTGGATTCCCTTCTCCCAGATGCCATGTTTTTTGATCACATAATTTGTCTTGTTACATTGCACCATTTCTTGCATGCATCTTTGACTCAGGTCAAAGCTCTTGAGGTCCTCACTTCTGTGTGTGCTCATTTATCAAGGACTAGCCTTTGCTGTCAGACTCCATACCTTAAACTCTCATCCTGGCTCTTGTCAACTTGTCAATTACTGAACCATCCTTTTCTTTCCTTTTTGTGAAAATTGCTGTCTAACACAACTTTTGTCCAAATGAGGCTGCAGTAATTTTCTCTACCTTGTCACTTTGACAGTGTCACTCTTCTTGACACTCTGCTGGCTTACACTTCTCCATGGAGTCAAGAACACCACTTCTCTTCAAACATATCATGGATTGTCCTCAGCCTACCAAACACCTCTTTCACCTTCAGCATTTGGAATTATCCTCTGATATGGTACTTTCTGTCACCTTGTACTCATTTATCTTTGGCAGCTCATGCTGCCCCTCTCACTGGGAATTTCAGAACACCATCCCACAGATTTTTTTCCACACTAGTTATTTTTCCTCTGTATAAATTCTTTCCCTTCCCTTTTATATAAAACTTCCATAACCCCTTACACTGTTTCAGAGCTTCTGTGTTCAAAGAATTGCCAGTCATATGTTTTTCTGCAAATCACTTATAATAGGGACCCATTCTCCATAGCTTTGTTTTTATATAATGGTGTGTAAACTGAGACCTTGATCCCTAGGTGTTGTGGTGATATAAAACTTAACATTACAATATGAAAAGCTGGTGAAAAGAATAATTTTACTTTTCCAGTTCTTGTAGCAATGTGGTCTTCAGAAGCCTCCTGTTAAAACTATGAGTTTAAGGGGTCAACAGCATTAAGTCCTATGCCACAGGAGCCAGAACTGAGTTCCTACTCCTCACTGAAAATAGTGTATTAACAAGCATACAGGACAGCATTGGAACAAGAGAAAAAAACTGGAAAAATAGCGGTTTTCAAGAATTATTTTAACATATAAAACAAATAGCAAATACATGGACAAGACATGTTACCTAGATAAAGTACAAGCATATGTACTTTCTCTATAAGCAATAGCTCCAAATAACAGATAATAATGTTAAAGAGAAGTTAAAAGACAATTATTTGAGGTATTACACTGCTTGACTGGTGAAGAGAATTTTCTTTTGACAGTAACATAGCAGTTATGAAAGTGCAACAGGGGAAAAAAGGGATTTCTACTTTGCAGTTTACTGAGGACCCTTTTGAGTCTAAGAACAGCCTGGAGTCATCCTAGAAAATTCTGCATAAAAAATGAACAGACTACTAATGAGCATATACATTAAAACAGACTAACTTAGATTGCTTCTAAGGGTTTTCTGTCAATCTTTATGCTATTCCGTCATCTATTCTGTAATTACCCATATAGCCCAAAGAAATAGTCAAGAGAGGTTTTATGTTAGTGCCTTTACTCTGCAAGAAGCAAAGAGAAAATGAAAGACACAACCATTTTATAATTGCCCCAACTTCTGAATTTTATAATTTTCAGTAATGAAAATGAAAGCAGAGTACATCCACAGCATGGTGAGAATCCATTCAGCATGACATAAACATGTAGTTTTCATCTTGGAAGATGAGAACTAAATTAATTGGGTAAAAAAATCTATATATCATATATATTCTTGGGGGGAAACAAAATGTATGAGCTCTGAGAGTCATATTTAAGAGACTTACTACAGCACATGTCCTCTAAATCCAGCAGGATCATTTGGAAACTGCTGTGTTCATAGACTTAATTCTGTAAAATTTGTGGGTTCAGTTTGTATGGAACACATGAACGAGGTGTTCCTGTGCTGGTTGTCTACACAATGAACAAGTACACGCACTTCAGTAGCACATGTCCCTTACATTATACATGCACCTATACACAAGGTTTCTGGGAGATGGAACCTCTAACATAGTACTGCGCTTGCCCTGCAACACATGGGTTTTTGCTATAATATGTATACACACAGATTTCTTTCTTATTCTTCCATTAGTTTTATATAATAAGCAAATTTACCTTTCTTTAAAAAAATGTAAAGAATGTAATGTGAAGTATGGTGTCTTAACGGTAGGGTGAGGAAATAGCTAATTTTTGTCAATATCCAAAGGTCTTTTCTATGAAGTCATGACAAATCCATCAGCTACCCTTTGATCTCAGTAATGGCATGCCACATACAATATAGAATGTCTTATAGTGTTATAAGACAGCATAAAAAATGCTGAAATAAGAAGTCATTCAGAAAAGTAGAAAACAAATCTTTTATCTTCTATATATTACTGTGTTTCTTTTATATAAAAAACAAACACAAAAATATAATGATAATTTGCTATAATTAAGCATATAATGGGTTTATAATAGATAAAGAACAAAATGGTATTTCATCTTACAATGGGAAAGCTTAACAGAATGTTAAGTGTGTTTCCTTTTTATTGAAAACTTATATTTCAAGCATGAAGGGCTATCCAGATTTTTAGTAACGTAATTTTCTTCCTAGCAGCTGGTACAGTGCAGTTGTTTTTTATAATTTAGTATAAGAATAATGTTGATAACACAGTGATGGCTTAGTTGTTCCCAAGCAAGGCTTATCCTAAGTCAAGGGTTTTTCCATTTTCCATCATCTGCCAGTGAGCAGGTGCATACAAATTTGGGAGGGAGCATGGCCAGGAAAGCTGACCCCCAAACCGGCCAAAGGGAGATCCCATATCATAGAACATCATGCCCAATATATAAACTGGCCAGGAACTGCTGATTGGTGATTGGAGAGAGGCTGGACATCAGTGGATAGGGAGAATTTATATTGTGCATCATTTATCTGATTGGGATTTCTCCCTCTCTCTCTCTCTCTCTCTCTCTTTGTTATCTCCCTTTCCATATTATTTGTTACTATTATTATCATTATTATTATTATTGTAATCATCATCATCGTTATTATTAATTTTGTTTCAATTATGAAGTTGTTCTTATCTCAACTCAGAGGTTATACCTTTTTTAAATTCTCTTCTGCATCCCACCAGAACAGCTGCATGGTACTTATTTACCAGCTGGGATTGTATCATGACAAGGGCCCACATGGTCAGTCTTCTCACTTAAAACCCCGTCTGGTATGCACATTTAAAGGCACAGTCCAGTTTTTACAGGTACATAGGGTGAATATTTGGCACTGAAAATTAAGCTTACAGGTTTGTAAATTATAATTGACTTTTTCTTAAACTATATGAAGTTAGTAAAAATGTCAGGGGAGGTGAAAAATGTATGTATGTTCATGAATAAAACATTTTGATCCTCTAGCCTTCACTTGTAAACATTGATGTGACATTAAGATACTCCAGAAATATACAAACACAAATGAATTATCTTGTACTTCAGTGCACTATATGTTAGTAGACCTTGTTGTTTTTTCTTAATGAAATTAAGAGATTTTCCAGAGAAAGTATTCTTTGAACAGTGACAGAATATTGATAAATCCTTGTTGATGTTCCATATCAGAGAGAATGCTGTTATCTATAAATGAATAAGGGGAGCTTCCTGTTATAAGCAGATGTCACTTTTTTCATCTCTCACTATATATAAAATTGGTTTCCATAGACTGGAAAATTTTCAGCACAAGGAAATTTATTGAGTAAATATTGGTTTGTAAGATTTCAGTTTATTCTAAATCATCATAAAAAGAAATATTACTACATTAAACATTTCATAAACTAAAAGTAATTTTGCAAGTCAAGCTTCCATTTGGAGAAAGCAGCAGTCAGATAAATAAATCTGGTGTATTAGTTTTTGCCAGCACTTCTATTTAAGTTGGCTTCTCAGGCTAAAATATATCATTCTCACAGGTCACCAAGGGGGTAATTCAGATTCCTATGTTTCTTTTTTCCAGTCAGGATTTTTCTTCACATACAGGCTAATCTTACAGAATTCACTCTGAGTTTTAACATTGTCTTCAACAAAATATTCCATATTATTTCACCTTTAAAGTGATATTTAAAAGCTTTAATACTTATCCTGACATGAAGAAGCCTGCTAAAAATAATTGTTTGCTTTGATTTTAATGAGGGTTTTTCTTTTTTTCTTTTCAATTTAGAGCAACTTTTATGTTTTGAAATGTGATTTGTATCCACACCTGATCACTGTTGCTCCACAGAGCTATATCATCTCCTCTAATTTAGATTTGCCCATTGCTACTCCATTGTGTCCTCCAGAGAACACAGAATTCTGAAATGGTAAAGATATTGATTGGTTGATATAATCCTCATTTCCTTGACTTCTGTCTACTATCTGTCTGTCTATCTATCTATCTATATATCATAAAAATATTTGTACTTTGATCAGGGAAGCAAACAGAAATTGCTAGTATTGTGCTTCTGAAAGTTTTGGTAAACTGCTCTGGTGAGCTAATGTTCTATTAAATCAGACTCTAAAAATCATTAGAGCACAGCACAGTCTATTAGTATTGAAAATCTCTGTTAATGCAAATGTTGGCAATAAATAAAGATTATTAAAGACCTACGGTTTCTATCATGCTGGATTCAAATTTGAGTTAATGCTTAGAAAATGTTCACAATTACCTAATGGCAGGCCAGATTGCAGAAATAATATTTTAGAGTTTCTTCTTTTATTGTAATTCTATTATAAGCAATGTGAGAAAGGAAAATTTGGGATTCTCCTGAGGCAGATGCTTATTTTACCTTGTATACAGTCACTCCATAAAGTGTGGCACCTGAAAGAGAGCCAGCACTGATTGAAATATGTAGTATTCTCAAGTTTCTAACAACCTGGAATACAAAATTTGGTAAAAAATGAAAGGAAAAGAATAGCACAGGGCACATGTCCATATCAAACCAGCAAAGAAAACCCCAACATTTTCCTGTGTTCTCTTTCTTCAGACACTTTAGGAAAACCTAAGATAAAACTGCAGCAATAAAAGCTAGAATTAATGAAAGAAAGGAAGGGCTGGGAAGAGTAGGAGGAAGGGAAAGAAAGGGAGACAGTTCTATTCTTACATATCTGTGTCACTTGGGGTCTTTGTAAACTCATGGGTATACCTGAAAATCCTAAAACCAAATGAATGCATTCTTTTTATGATCTTTCAGGTGTAATCTTTGTTTTCTGTAGTGCAGAACTCAATTTAGATACCCATATCTCTACTGAATTAAATGATACTGTAAATTGAAATTACCTCATTAACTAAAATTTGCCATTTGTGGAGAAATAAAAGAATAACAAAAGAAATATTTAAACATAATGAGTGAAACTTTAGGCAGTACAACTTTATCTTGCTTTTTTAATCAAAGAAGAAAAACAACAATGAAAATGAGATAGAGGTCTGAAAATAGATTGTTCCAATTTGTTCAAGAAGATGTTCTTCTTAGGAAAAATATATGTATATGACTTTTTCTCCATGATGAGGAAGCACGTCAAAATCATGGCAGATTATACTTGAGGTTGTTAAGTATGACTGAGATCAAGTAGCACACCTAATAAATGAATGGAAGGAGCTGAAAATCTGCAAATCCCCACAAAAATTATATTTAGAATACTTTCTTCATAGTCTTTCTATCTCATCTGTTTATTCATATTTGCATTTGAAGTGCTTAAGCTGAAAAAAAAAAAAATAAAAGACCTAGAGAACTAAAAATATGTATGAAAGGAATAAATCTTCTCAAATATAAAAACATACCAGCCCACAGAAACAATCAATTTGGAGCTGTGGAGAAAAGCTGATGATGCCAGCTTCCAAAATCTATTTATGACTTATGGTCCATACAGCTACAAATAGAGATCCCTCAGTTTCACCACAGAAATCATACATGGCATTCTCAGTTTCTACAAGAACATTAAGAATCTTCCTTTCAATAATATCAAATATTACTTTTATGAAAAGTTATGTAAACTTGTTATCAATCTGCCAAGGTGAAACTGATTCAGAGGAGTGGAGCTAGTACTCCAAACTGAAATAATTGAATATAAAATATTAATTATTTTGTTGCAAGGGGCTAAACAAGCAGCTTCCCTTAACCTAACAGTGTATTACTTTTAATACCATTGCAGGGAATGAGCTTCTACTAACAAGCGACTCAAACAAAAAGTAATTGGTGGGAAAAGACAATTCCTCGCAAATATTATGCAGGTGGTAAACAGTGAACATCCTGAAATGTCAGCCAGCAGAACATCCTTAGCGGTGGTGAAAATGAGTACTGATAACTGCAGTGAGCTCTAGCACCACTTCACCTAAAATAAAAACTTACCAAGTACAGATGCATCCAGAAGAAACTCAATGTGTGTGAGAACAACAATAGACTATCACTGTGACATATCTAGGCCCACACTATGAAATGGTAAAGAATTTCTGACAACCTAACTTCTGTTAATGTCCAAATCATCATTCTGTATAATCATTGTATCAAATTAAAACAATAGCAATTCCCCTAGTAACTAGCAACTCAGTTGTTTCTAGTAGTAAAATGGAGAATAGAATAATTATTATAGTTACTATATTAGAACAGTTTGTTGTCAGACCATAGCTAAAACCAGAACACAAATGGACTTTAATTAATTTAAAAAGGAAAAAAAGTATTTGGAAGATAAACTAAATGAATTCTTATTTTAAAAAGACAGTTGATATGCTTCTATGTAAAATATTTTCCTGTTTTGCAAGTCTGAAGAAGTACCATTTGTATTTTAAACACGTACATTTTCATCAAAGAAGTGGTAACAACTAGAATACTACTGTCTTCACACACTTGTCAGGAACAGTTATGTTTGCTGCATAATGCAAAATGGAGATCAGTAGAAACAGGATGGCTATGTTTAAAGGAAGAAGGATTTAATAGATTTAGACTGTTCGTGTGTGCGTATATATCTCAGTGGAGACTAGGAAGCTTTAATTATGAAAAATTAATCTTCTTGTCAATTACAGAATAAATTCTACTAAGTATGTAATATACTTCATATATAAAACATGGCCAAATATCACATTATTATGTAAATATTAAATTTAATTTAAAATACTTTGGGAAGGAAAGATAAATTTTCTATTTTTTGTAAAAGATTTTTACGTTTTCATTCACTGAAGATCTTTTTTCAAAATCTACTTTCTGCATTTATGAGTCATACAAATGCATATTTGCTTCCAGCTGTAGTCTATTTCTCTAACTTCTTTCACTTTCATAAAAAACTATGAGGATAACCATAATCCTTTGAGCACTGTATATTATCTATGGCATTTTAAAAATATTTGCTTTGCTGCTCATAGATCTGTCTTTATGAAGAGCGCTTGCTACTACTTTCTGGCAAATTTTGCTTCAGAGAAAAAAAAAAGGAAGAGCACATTATCTAACACATGTTATATAGGAAGGATAGTGATATCAATATAATACATAAGCATTAATAGCTTCTTTCTTCCATGTAACCTATGTAAAATGTAACTTATGTAAAATCCAATTTGAATAATACAATACTGCAGAGAAACCACATCAGCCTATAATCCTCTATATTCAATATTGGCAGTTCAAATACAGAATAAACCAGTATGGCATTATGAAGTCTGTTTTATACATCGTAATACTGAAAAAGGGTTTTCACCATGTCCCAAGCAGATCACCATGCATAAACCAGCACAAACATAAAACAAATATTGATATGAAGACAAGGCATAAACAGCTGTGTTAATTTTCTTCGGATTTCTACTTCTCTTGGACAATAACTTCATGGACCAACGCTATAATCTACAAGTTGACCTTGCAAATTTTCAGTGGCGTGGGTGACAGGGAGGGAGAGGAGGAGGAAAAAAAAGAAAAAAAGAGGAAAACACACAACCTACTAAATATTATCTATTCTGGAGACTATTCAGTCCCAAATTAAAAATTATTTTGATGGAGAATTTCTGGGAGGTGCCAGAACAAAACAATTGAAAAGGGCTGACACCCTGATGTGGTCAGATGTTGTTATGTCTGCAGTGACAGACATTCAGCGCAAGCCAAAATGAAACACTGCATAATGTTCTGAGCTAAGGAAATGGACAGTTAAAAATCAGTCTCTATCTCACATTCCTAGCTCTGAACCTGAAAATGACAGCTATTATCCAGATTTACATTTTATTCCAGTTAGAATAAAGCCAATAAATCACTGGGCTTTTGGCTGCTCGCATAATTGCAATGTGAGTGGCTGGTATGAGTTTCACTGGGGGAAGACGCTTTCCGAGGGTTAGAGCACAAAGTGGAAAGAATGACAGTGAAAAATGGACTTGATTTCCATGTTGAGATGAGAGCTTGTGACATGCAAATCACTGAACACAGTAACCTCTGCTGAGCCCCATCAGCCTTCCTCATCAAATACCCAGAAACAGTAAGTCTGTGTGGTGAAACATCTTTACTGAGCTGATAGCTCAGGTGAGCAAACTTTTGTTTTAAGGGGACGGAGGAGTTTTTAATGGTATATTAAAAAATATTCTCATGTCTTTTTGCCAGAAGTGATTTCATCATAGACATTCTCTTCAATATTACTACCAGTTTGCTTCTGTGAGAACAGGGATGCTTTGAAATCTAAATTCTTAATTATGATTGTTTGATGTACACTTCTAATCATAGCTGCATATCAGATGACTGAGTAGCAAGAATTCCAGCTATACACAGTCCTCAAGAGTATTTGAAAGAATATATGATCCAGAAGTTCCTATATGACTGCTCATTTCATCCTGTAACAAATTCTTTCTTTCCTCAAACATTAATTATGGTTCTGTTTTAAGACAAATGTAACATATATTTCACAGCTCCTCTCCATAATTTTCCTGATTTCCAGTCTGAAATGAATCTCCCATAGTTTTTTTCTGGATGACATCATAATGGGAACCTGAAAAAATGGCAAAATAGAAGAATTAGCTTTTATATTCTGTATGATTATCTAGTTTATATTTTAAAATTCCAAGAAATGTTCCTAAATGAAAATGGGAAAGTATATACAAATCAAAGTACTCTTTTTCAACAGCTCTACTCTTATCCTTTGATGAAATGCCTAAAACAGTATGCAAACAAGCCTAAAAATAGGTTTGTTTTTATTACAGAAAAATTGAGAAAACCATTTCCAAAATGGCCGATAATTTATCTAATTGAACTTGTCCTGGGCAGCCACAACAGTGGGATGTATCTATCATCACAATAGGGATATCTTACTCAATGATTCATTATTATTATACAATGCTTATTGCATCTTTCATAAAATTGCCTTATCTCTTGATGCTTTTTTGTTGCTGTTGTTTGTTTTTTTTTACTGAATGATATAAGACAACTTCTATTCTTTTTTGTAATAAAAACACCTCAGGTAGCAAGTCTGCAGTTAAAGCTATTTATTCTTACCTTATTTCTTTCTGCTTTACAAGGTCTGTGAAGAACACCAAGTGTCTTCCAATAAATGTAGCAGGCATACATTTAACTGCAAAAATTGTATCAAATTTCTATTTAGTGTTGATCCAAATATGGCATCAACATCAGTTTGTTACAGGATAAAGACAATAAATACTTGCAGAGAGCATCAAATAAAAGGTAAAGCATAAGAGTACTCCCAATCTACCTGAAAAAATCACTAGTAAATTAAAAACAAACAAACAAACAAAAAAACCCCAGATATATTTGTCTTGTTGGGAAATTAAAATATCTTTATAAAACGGGGGCAAAAACATCAAATGTGAAGATTCTGCAATTCTCATGAGACTGTATCTCATGAGAATAGCATCACCAAATATCATCACCAAATATCATTACCAAATCTCTGTACTAGCTAGAATTGGATGAGATCATACAAGCTGTAATAAAAGATAATGAAATATAGCTAAGCTGTAGGAAATTAAGAAAAAGCCACGACAAGAACATGAAATAATGCCACTACAGAACTACTTTAATATCAAGGAATGATAAAACTGGGAAGAGGAAGAGCCCTTAGCTAGGAGGAAATGTGAAAAGAGTTGAAATATCAAAGAAGACAGGAGGAAGATAAAACAGACTGGATAGATAGAGAGGATTAATTGTGCTGAAACAGGAAACAATGATAGACTTTAAATATCATGCTAAAGGGCATTTGGGAGCCAGAGCAGTGTAGGTAAATGAAGAGATTGTCCTTGTTCCTTCTGAGATTTTTACTTGCTCAAGTACAAACATGATGTATTCAGTGCTCAGGTACATAAAGGATTATAAATATTGGAGAAAATTGCAGAAAAAGCAGCTCCACTCTTTGTCTCCCTGACCCTTATGCAGAAGAAATAGAATAGACAAACAGAAAACAAATTTGTATACAACAGTGCTTGAATGAAAAATTTCCTCTTCTTTTGTTAGATCCTTTCCTGAAGGACAAATATAAGAATAGGAGTATTAAACTTGTATTTTCTTTATTTCAGAGAATTATAAAATAGACTCAAAAAAATTATCTAGGATGGAGGTGATTCTAAATGTCAGGCAGTCTAAGTCTCTTCTCAAAATCTGGTCATTTTGCATGAAATCATATTGCCCAGAAAAACTTCCAAAACTGGTACAGTATATGCAGAATTAAACCAATATAAAAAGTATCTCAGCAACTCATAACTGATAACTCGTTTACAAAAGCACAATGGTTTCACCCAGCAGTAAAAGTAGAAAGAGCAGTATTAATAGGAAATCAAATATATTCTGTATGTTGCACTAATTGATTGAGTTCCTTGTTTAATTTTCTTTAATTAAATAAGGTTTTTTCTTTTCTTTACTGCTACATTCTTTATTAACCTACTTCTGGATAGAATAAAGAATTTTGGCTTTTACATTGACTCTATTGATATGGATATTTTGGGGTCACAAATGTATTATATTCATTACTGGGAATATACATCATAGTAAATGTGATGAAATTCTTAGGACTCTTCATCGTATCACAATAGGGCAAAAAACCCACCTGTGAAGTGATATTATTGTTCTGAATTCAGAACCTATTAAGTGTAATAAGGCAAATTTTCCAGGGGAACAAAACAAAAAGCAGCAATTGTATACATTTTTGTTCTTCAAATATATTTTAAATTTTTCTTCAGTTTGGAAGTATTTTTTCTCCAAAATGTACATGTCAGTTTGAAGAAATAAATACCTATGTATTCCATCACTGCAAATTATACTGTACTTTGAACTAAACAGTGTACATTTCTATTTGGCATCTTAGACTCTACTGTGTTTAGAAACTGAATATTTAACATGTATGAAGATTTTTATGTAAGTATTGCCTGCTAGATTATGCTGATATTTAGAGTTTCAGAAGGTTTGGGTTAGAAGAGTGGTGTTCTATATAACTATACTTAGTTGATGTAACAGGCATAATAAGGTACCACTGATAAGGGGAGCTAACTGCAGGGTATTCAGGATGGAATGAGATATTTCTCTCATCTCACAAGTGTTCTGGGTAAAGCCAGTTGCCAGTAACATGAGTTCCTATTAGCAATCCACCTGTTTAATATATAGATGCTCTAATATTTCTCACATCAAATATTTACTTTACCAATACCTTTTTTTTTATAAACACATTACAGTATTATCAAAGTCTTAGTAGGGTTGAAAGTAACAGCTTGAAATTCCTTCAGTAATTGCTGAAATTAATAAAAGTTATCAAAACTCATCAAGAATGTTTTCCTAAGGAAAAGAAAGAGAGGCTTGAGAAAAAAACAACCTTATTAGTGATGCAATATATGCTAATGTAGAGGCTACAAGTACAACAAAATATTTAATCCCATCTTCTCCATCAGCAATGTCTGATGAAAACAAAATTGTCTGTATTTTATTTTTGTCTAAACTCAAACTGCTTGGTGCTTGTTTTAAAACTCTTTATTAGCAAAACACACTTTCAAATTAAGGTGATTTTGGCATACTATTTGTCTCATTGCTATGTCAAGTATTTTTTGTGGGGGGAAAGGGAGAGTTTATTTCTATAAATCAAGCTGAAAGTGTTATTTTTTTCTTTTTTCTTTTTTTTCCCATCAACATTTTTCTGGAAGGAAATAAGTTTTGTGACAAGCATTTATCTGTGTCTTGCTGATAAAATGGCAAGACAAGCCCAGAGACATAAGAAGCCACAGAATTCTGAAACCTGAAACAAGTCAGAACTACAATGTCATAGCCAAACACGACAAAGGATGATGCTATACCATGATCTTTTAACCGTGAATGGGCAAACAAATAATTTTATATAGAATAAAAAAAAAATCTTCTGAACATATCATTGGCCTTCTTTGCGTACGCAGAAAACATGCAACCGTAAGAATACTTTTACATATTTCTTTATTCTGTAATCCTTATCAATTTTATACACACTTGTACTCTATTTCCAGGCAAAAAACTCAAAAAACAGAAGTGCAGTTTAAGCAAATTTTTAGGACTTAACAAAATTATTATTTTTCATCTATGTATTAAATTACAAACAAACAAACAAGAAGCCAAAGATGGTTTCTATTCAGGATTTCCAAAATTATGTTCCTTCAAATAGAAGTTCCTTTTAAAAATTAGGATGAATTTCCTTGCCCCTTTCGGCATGGTGCATGTGCAAGCATCAAAAAAATCCTATTATTGCAACTTGTCAGATTGCTTCATTTTCCCCTTGGGAGCACATAACACCAGAATTTCCTGCTGCATCCAAATAAAGATATTCTGAACAGCACTACTCTAGGGTATATATTTTTCTCACAGTGAATAAGCAAGAAAAAATTAATAGAATTATAATCAATTATTTTGACTATCAATTTCCTTGAGTGTGGTTGAGCAGAGTGAGTAATTTGCAGTGAATCATTCATGGGATTAATTTCCCTCCTTTCTTACTTATGGAAAATCCATCAGCTATTCCTAATTTATTTGACTTTATTTCTATCTAGAAGAGATCTTTCTGAATCACGTGGAAGATTTTTCACTGAAGACAAAAAAATTTCTTTCCAAGGAGGAGTACTTTAGAAATATATTAACCAGCTTTTCAAATCTATATGGATTGATCTCCTTCATCCAAAATTTATTCTTATATATTTTAAATTTACCAGTAGTTTTATGTACATGAAGAGTCATATGTAAAATACAACAGATATGTGCAAAGTTGAACGTGTGCACAAAAACATACAGGACTAGCATTCACTAGCTGGGCCTTGCCGACTGTAATACAGCATCATTTCTCTCCTGATCCTTTGCAATGCACTTTCTGTCAGGAAAACCATCTTCATTTACTGAAAATACCTTGCTTTGCATCGTTAGGCAAATGCCTTTTTAATAAAGAGAATCCAGGTGTACAAGTAAAATACTATGATTGAATACCTTTAATGTCTCAGCTTCATTAGGCAATGACAGGCTGTCGTGCTCTTTCTTATTTATTCTGGTTGAGTTGCCATCCCCTTACTGGCTATTAATGATGACACATCATTTATTACTCTATGAGAATATAAATATGTTTCCATCACTCTCTTATACATTTTCCCAGCCCCACAGATTGTTAACTTAGAACTCCATGTGCTCACTTGAATAATAATAATAATAATAATTACATATACCACATGCTTCTAACTGAAACACAGTTTAAACACATGCAAATGCAGAATTAATTAAGTTCCTGACAGTATATCAGCAATTCTTCCTTTTGAAATTATTTAAATATTTGATATATTCTCTATTGATAGCAGTAAACTAAACCTTCACTTTTTTGTTCACATTAAGATGTTTGGCTTTTCTACTCAAATTAAAAAATGTGAGAATAAGTATTCTTATTCTGAGGAATATTAGTGAAAGGCAAAATAACTATAAGTCCCTTGTAGAGAAACTTTCCCCACAGTGTTTGCAATGTAGTTCATTAACCTCTGTATGTATTTCTTCAATAAGTGGAAAATTTAGCATATGAAGAAGAAAATTTCAATGTTGAGGGAAATTATATTTTTTTTTTACATTAAGATTAATGTTAGTTTAGGATAATCCAAACTATATACTTCACAACAGAGGAATTACTAACTCATAAATCAAAACTGCTGATGAAGTTCTGACAGATAACATCAATTGCCTTGGAAGGTAGGGAACTGCCATTCCAGCTTTCAGTGCTCAAGAGTAATGAACACAACACTGGCCTCTCAGTCACACTGTCCTCAAAACAGCTCTGCCCAGAGAGCTGGGCTAAATGCATAATTCCTAAAGTCAATATTTGTAACTTTCTCTGAGTTTTCTCTCTCAGAACTGTTAGTTATTTTTGTATGTCATAGACTATGACCTGTCACACAATAAAGAAGGATATCTTATGATACGTAAATCTGGAGTGTATCCGGCAGGTACTTCTCTACCTTTTCTACCACCTTGTGGATAAGGTAAAATGTGACTTAATCTGATGGTTACATTTGATTTAGCAAGAATTGATATGCTATTTCTGTTCAGTTATGGGAGTTAATTTCCAGCATTCAGAATGAGGCAATTGCTTGTTTTGAGTCTAAATGTGTTAAGTACCTAGAAACTTCAGTGGGAGATTACGTTGATTAGGCTGTGCTTTTTTGACTTAGTGCATTCAAATTACTCTCACACGTGATGGTGACAGCAATCTTCACCTACTGAAGAACAGGAAAATCACAGTGTGATGAACTTTGCTTTGGGTAACCAGGCACTGCTTGGAAATCCTTACCAATACCTCCTCCGCCTACCCTGCTACCATTTATGGCTACTTGTATTAAGACCACAACTTCTAATCCATGAATAGTAAACCAGCCCAGCCCAAAGCTCAATCCATCTGTTTGATAGCTGATGAGAAGTTGAATATCACTGCAATTATTAGGATGAAGTTTTGAATAAAGGAATGTATTAATTCTTCTGCTACGAAATATCCTTTAAGTTTCTAAACACTTCAGGGTTTATTGTAAACATCCTACATCATGGAATTTCACAAAAACCTAAATTCACTCCACTTGTAAACAGTCAACCTGAAGTCACCTTCAGAGAAATTCTGCAATGGCCAAAGAGGAATGTCCTGATGGCCTGAACATCAATACTAGAACAGTCAAGTTATGTTGTAGCTGGCACTTTATTTTAGTATTAATTTATGGAACACAACAACCTAATCTCTGTGCCACAATTGCCAACCTAATTACATACTTTTAATTCCAGTACCTGATAAAGTAATTGTTCTCTGGTCTTGTGAAAATAATTAATTTACCATACAGGACATAGTCGGAAACATTAAAAGACAGATTCATTGTCATGTATACAGATCTGCTACTCCCATGAAATGTACCATGAATACTATCGATCTGTAAAATCTACTTTAAAGAATTAGAAACAAAGTCCAACAAAACTGAGTAATGTATATGCCTATGGCCTCTATATTTTTCATTAAATTAATAGACATCAACGTACTTATCATGTTATGAATTTATGTGTTTTAAGAGCCTGGTGAATAATATTCTTCCACAACAATTTTAAATTGATGCTATTTTCAAAAAACAAGAATAATTTCTGTAGTTTCTCCTTGTCTGGAAATTCATCTTTCTTCTGACTGGACAATGAAAATTTGTCTTCATTAGGTATTATGCAATTCCATTTCAGAAAAATAGAATGTTTTTTATTAATTTTTTTGTACCTATAAACAAAAAAAGTGAAAAATAGAAGTTATTTACAGGTGCTACCAGATAACATGGTGAAACCTCATTTTCTTATGAAAGCCAGATAAAATTAATGAATTTAAATATTCAGTGTATTTTATTAAAGCTATTTAGACAAGAAAGTTCTTCTCTTCTTCTTCTTTTCTCCAGAGTCAACAGCTCCAATCAAAGTGTCCTCACATCCTAGCCTAATTATTTAAGGTTCAATTTATTTAAAACTGAAGAAAAAACTATATCCTCCGCCCATTATAGTTTCACTTTTTTTCAGTGAAAATCATAATGATAAAACAAGTTCTGAGAACATTTGTAATACACTTGATTTGCTTTCCTCACTCATTCTTTGAAAAATGCCAGAATAAAATTTTGTCCTTGCCATCTAGACCTTGTGTCAAAACATAACTGGCTAAAATCTTTTCTGAGTGACTATCACAAGCACTTCTATTCCATAAGAGAAACTAAGTCCAGCATTCATTTCTTTTCCTTGTTTTTTTTCTTTTACTTAATGCTTCCTTTAAGTTTGTTAAGGCTTCATCTAGCCCATGTACTCATGAACTTCTCTTCAGTCACTTAATTTCCTCCTAAAAGTGCAATTTAATACTGTTATAAATAAAAGTGGGAAATTCGTGCCCAAATATGTCATATCAAAATGTAATAAATAATAGGGGGTTTAGTTGTAACCAGTTTTAGAACAAGCAGAGCCTGCCCAAGAAAAGAGTTGTGGCCTCGCCCGGGAACTGATTTACGTTCCAAAAACAGTACTACAGCAGATGACGACACATCGACACATCAAGGAAACATTAAGCCGGCTCCAAATGTCTGCATTTTTTAAGAAGAATTTCCTGGCAAAGCTGATGGCAGAACTGATCAACCATCTCCGAAAGATCCTCTCCCAGTCCAGGTGCTAACGACCAGATCAGACCAGGATAAGGAACATCATGAACCATCAGATAACACCCCCGGATGGTGAAAAATCAATCAAGCACAGGATGCGTTTTTGTCCACCTCAGTTTCATGAATAGCATGCTTCATGAATATGCTGAGTGACAGAAATAATGCCCAAAATCTGGACTTTTCGGTCAAAACTGTATATAAACCAACCGTTGGAAGCAGTCGGTGTGAACAGAGGGAGGTCTGATGCGATAGAGGTCAGACCTGCGTTCACCCAGTGCCAACCCCGGGCTTGGCACTGTCTCCCTTTTCGATCGTGGCATTGCGTGTTCGAACTCTCAGACATGAAATAAATTTTATATTTGTTTTACTATAAATTGGGCATATTTATTTATAACAATACTAAAAAATCATAAGAAGTAAAAGGGACTACTCGTCTGCTTAAAGTACAAAAATAAGTTCTGTGATAAAATAATCAGTTCTTTTGACTTATTCTACTTAGCAGGAAAACCATCATCTTTTAATTTTTACACTCACTACTATCAGTTCCCCTAAGTGGACTTCAGATCAACAGATCTGATTGTAAAACGAGTTGGTTGTGAAATAAGATGTTTGTGTGGCTTAGCTCAAGTCTTGATTATGCCTGCCTTCCTCTGTGATTTAGTTTTAAAGTCATTTACTACATTTGCTCTTTCTAAACCTTCTCTGTATAGCTAAGATAAAGGAATGTGGTTCTTGAAGGTTTACCCATGTCCTTCTCGCTTTGATTCCTTAATTCTGTAGGAGTAACATTTGGTTTTACTGTTATCTCACTGGTTATCTTCTGTAGGATATAAAAAAAAAAAACAGTAGAGGTATCATGCATATTCAGACAAGAATCCAAGCCATGGTTTATGAATTACAACAGCTCTGAGTGACTTCAGAATTAAACCTGAAGTGTGTTTTTAGATATACTCCTTTGCTGTATTGGGTCAACCTGATTCCAGCACATGATGGTTTTGAATTACCAAGACAATGAGGATAAGACTACATGAATAAGTCATCACTAGGTAAACAAGAAGAGCACATTTTCTTTATGTGCTGTCATGTTCCTCCAGTAAATGTGTGAGTCATTTCAGGTTTCCTGCTCTTCAGTGGCATTTGGACAATTCTGTACTATTTGTGAGCCATTATGAAATGGGTCTTCTTAAGCCTACAGACATTTCTGTGATCACAGAGCTTGGAGTTGTGTAATTTATCTAATTTCATAGGTTCCTACATATTAATAGAGATAAAATGAACACTTTGCTGCTTCAAGACTGCTCTGACTAGAGTCCTGCATAACCTTTTGCATTACTTTGTCTTTGGTGACAGGTGGTACCAGGCAATTAACAGGTTCTGAAAGCTCATCTGTGTTTACATTTGCTCATTAAACATACAAACACACAGAAAAAACTAAAAAAAAAAACCAACAAAACAACTAAATCTAACAAACCACAAAAAAATACCCAGACAAAACAGCCAGCCAAACAAAATACAGCTACAAAAAGAAACCACTGAAATCAGAGCAATCATGATGGTATAATAGATACACAGATTAATGGCAGAGAATAGCATACTGTGAACCCACTGGAGCTTGAGGACTGTGCTTCTGACAAGGGCTATTTCCTGTGACTCTTTGGTACGTATATGTAGTGACCAGATGGTGTAATGCTCCATACCTTCTGTATGTTCCATTGCCAACAGGAAGTGGTTTTGTTGGGGAAGGATAATCAAGTTATAGCTAAGCAGATTTTGGACATTATTTTCATGCAAAAATAAGTAGAAACTTTGTCAGCTTATTCTCTCTTTGAACTGTTGTAAGTTTTGGGTAATATTTCCCTATATTTAGCTAGTATTACCTAAAAATCTATGTGATTTCAAGATTTTGTTTTTGAATCAGTATAGTTAGAAGCACCTACAATCCATTAATAAGTACTGAAATTCTGTTAGGAAATTCAAAATACAAGATAACCTTCAGAGTGTATGAGTTGGATGCATATAATTAATATCTCAGAAACAAAGTACTTAATTTGATTCATTAATTATAACTGTGAAAAATTGCAGCTAGTCCTGGCAGTGTAGTTTCAGGGACATTTTGGTCACCAGTATAGAATTCCTATTGTTGGATATAGATAATATTCTCCAGAGAAAACAGTCGATCTTCTCTAATTGAAATGAGCTTCTAGAGGGAAAGCACAAAAGATTAGGTGAAAGAAGGGCTAAACTGTGTTTCAAATACCATCATGTTTGATGTTCGCAAAGTAAGGAAAAGTTAATTTGTTCTACAGTAGTACTGATAAGCAAAGATGCCTATTTCCTGTAATATGATTTCAAATGTAAACAGTAAGTAAATTTGCTGTCATGGCTAAGGACATCAAGCAGAAGGGACAACACATGAAGAAAAAGTGTTTGCTATGAACATGACTCCATAAATGCACAATAATTCCTGCTTTCCAGGCTCTATACTATCCAAATTAAATAATCGTATTTTTCTGTGTTGTTAAACAAATAAGTAACACACATTTGCCTTTCTCAAATTTTCTATTTCCCAGTATCATGATCCTAATTCAAACACCAAAACAGTCAATTAATTGATTGATGTTTTATTTTTAGGCTTTCTGTCAGAGGACGGAGGAATTTAGAGTATGAGTTTAAAATACTTTTATGCCCCATCCTGCTTGGTTTAAGGCAGTTTCTAGGAGATGCTGAAATTCCTTACCAAAATCAACTTGGGTTTAGATGATATAATATCTAAAGGATCAGAAATACAGCATTTTGAATAACTCAAGTTTAACCATGGGAAAAAAAAGTCATCTTTACTGTCTCCTAACTCTCCCTTTTTTCCCTTGAAATATTTATTAAGTGCCTAAAATTATTTTCCAATGTTTGATTTCTTCCCTGATTTTGTTTATTATATAGAAATAGTGTTTTATATCCTTTTTGTTAGGTTGGTTGTCACAGGAAACATCTACAATATTTAAAATTTTAGTAAGGCTGCCTAGATCAATGCAAGGTAAAATCTAAGACCCTACTTCACCCTACTTACCATTTGATTATCTGAACATCTGAAGTCTAAGCCCAGGCAGTCTGAAAAGTTTCCTAGGTGTGTCAGCTCTATCTCAAAAGATATAGATTTTCCCCAGACTGAAGTGTGGAGCATTTAACAAGCTGTGATTTAGAGGCAGGAGGGAAATACCTAAAGAGGCCCAGTCTTTGTGCAGATTAAATTATATTCCTCATCCTTCACTAAGGCAAAGAATTAGAACCTAAAAGTCACACTTTCCAAGAGGAAGGTCCTAACTGCAGGCACTAAGGCACAACTTTTGTCCACACTTCTTGTCATCATTGTAACTATACAAACAACAGCAACAACAATAAAGACTCCAAGACTGCTTTTTCCAATTTTTTGTCTCCTAGATAAATAACAGGTCTCATCAAGCATAAAAAAAGTGAAGGACCAAACTGAAGTGTTGCAGTCTAGACGCCAGCCAGGAGATACTGAAGAAAACAGTGGTATCAAAGGCCAAACAACTGTGTTTGATGACAATTGTAGTATCATAGAATGTTAAGAGGATGGAATGGACCTTAAGGATTACCTAGTCTCCACCTGCCCTGTCATGGGCAGGAACACCTCCCCTTAGACCAGCATATTAGTTTATTCCCAGTTCCCAGTGTGCCCAGAACATTTGCTGAGGAATCTCTCTCAATGTGTATCTGGAGAGAGTACAACAGCAAGTACATTACAAGTTTAAGCTTCAGAGTTAAGACAAAAATGGTCAGTGAATCACAGCTTGATAAAAAATGATCCCCATGGCCATCATTTTGTGCACATTGATAATTAAGTTTTGTTCTATGTATTTGAGGGAAGATCTGGAGGAGAGCTTTTGGGAATATATGTTGGCTTTCCAGCTTTTTTTTCCCCTCTGACACCGAGTTCACTGGAATATAAAGTTTGTGCTTAAAGCAAAATTAAGCACTTTTTTCCCAGAAAAAACCCCAACCAATAAAAATGTGGGTTCTTTGGAATTTCGTAGTAGATATTTTCCCTCTTTTTTTTATTACTCATTCCTCTTTCTTGTTACTTTATTTCTGCTTCTGACCTCCTTTTTTATCCTCTGTGATAGGCAACATTTTGACATTCCTTTGATTTCCACCTATATCATATAAAATGACCATACTGAAAGTAGAAAGCAGCAGAGAAACAACTCCAATATGGTTTGATCTCATGAGTTCTGTGTGAATGAATGCTAGTCAAGTAACATCAGCGTTTCAAAAGTGTTGGAGCACTTCTGTTTCATAAATGTCCCAAAACTCTCTGTTTACAAAGAACATTGCTGATTTTGTTTTTCCAGCCAGAGGAGATGCTTCTTGCAGTAAACAAGAAAAGAGCTCCACTGCTATAGTGAATGTAAGAATTTACTTTTATTGGTGAAAAGCATAGAGTCCCTCAGAACTCCCATATGCCAGTACAACAAAAATCTGCCTTGTGTACAGAATACCAAATGCTTTCAGAATATGGTTTCAGACTGAAGATAGATCAATAGGTATATGGCCAGATTTATTTGTACATCTCAAGTAGTCATCCCTTGATAATCTTTCTTATAATTCCAATGAAACTGATGTGATTTTAACATAAAAAATAAATAACATCTCCAGTGATGGAATTCAATTCCTTTTACTTCTGCCTTAACCCTCTCAAAATGGTATGTGCATTGCATAACTGCATCCTGACAAGTTGTTGCCCTGCTAGGAAAGTAACAAGTTTATGCCCTGGAAAAACTTATGCTGAAAGAATACATAGACTTCTCAGCAAAGATGAAAAGAATTGAAAATGAAACATGATAATCAGTGTCATAATTTTTAACAACTGTATTTCCATAGACTCTTGCTTTTGTCTTTGAAACGACAGCATTTTGTGCCTAGTGTGAGCTCCACTTGACTTACTTTAAAGTTGCAAAGTTGGTGTCCAACTGAGAGCACACACTGAGTAGTTAAATGAGGATGGAAGCCAGTAAGAGCATTTAAGAAATTCCAGTGGTGTACAGTATTTATGTGCTATGGTTTAACCCCAGCTGGCAACCAAGCACCACACAGGCTCTCACTCATCACCCCTGGTGCGATTGGTGAACAAATTACAGGGATAAAAGTGAGAAAACTCATGGTTTGAGAAGAAGACAGTGTAATAGATAAAGTAACAGCCACGAACACCAGCAGAGTAAAACAAGGAATTCATTCACCACTTTCTATGGGCAGGCACGGCTTCAACCATCTCATCGCAGTCACAACTTCCTCATGAGGGGAAGAGGAGGGGCAGAACTGATCTCTTGTCTGTGATGAGCAGTTACAGGACCTGAGGGAATGGTCTGAAGTCGCGTTAGGAGAGGTTTAGGTTGGATATTAGGAAAGGTTCTTCACCCAGAGGGTGGCTGAACACCGGAACAGGTTCCCCAGGGAAGTGGTCACAGCACCAAGCCTGACAGAGTTCAGGAAGAGTTTGGACAATGCTCTCAGGCACATGGTGTGACACTTGGGGATGGTGCCGTGCAGGGCCAGGAGTTAGACTCGAGGATCCTTCTGGGTGCCTTTGAACACAAAATATTCTGTTATTCTGTGATTCTGTGATCTTCAGGAAAGCCAGGCTCTATCATATGTAACAGGGACTTGGGAAGCCATCACTTCAAATGTGCCCCCTTCCTCCTCCATTCCCCAGCTTTATATGGAACATGATTCCATTTGGTGTGGGATACCCCTTTGGTCACTTGGGGTTGTCTCTCTCAGCTGTATTTCCTCCCAAGACCTTGTGCACCCCCAGCCTGCACCCTGGTGGGGTAGGTTGAAGAGCTCTGTAAAAGCACTACTGAGAAATAAATAAAGCACCTCTGTTTTATCAATGCTGTTTCTGGCATGAATTTAAAACAGAGCACCATACTAGCTTCTGTGAAGAAAGTTAACTTCACCCCAGACAAAAACCAGAAAAGTAAGATATCTCTCATCCTCACTAGGTTGTGGCTTCTTATCTCATATCTAAGCAAAATTATGCAAGGACTGATATTAGTCTAATGGACAGAAGTCATAGAAACTACTCTATTTCTTTGTAAACCATTTTGGCAGGATCTGTACTTCACTGCTCATCATTATGTTCTGCATGTCCAGATAGTAATATCTAAATTATGGTTTGACCCTCACAGAATCCAAAGAATATTCTTTCCTTTTGGATGTGTCTCTCATTGTTCCAGAAACTGAATCAGAAAGATAAAAGTATCTTTATGCTTTCCCTCTACTGGCTGATTATTGGAAAGGAGGGGAAAAAAAGGTGTTTTTTCCTTATGTCTTACACATGGTTAGAAGAATGTCAACAGGTCACAACACATCTTTAAAGAAATAAATGCTTTCTCCCTCCATTATCTAAATTTATCTTATACTGAAAATAGATCTGCCTTGTAGCATCATTTTTTTTCCTATTTCTGTCATCAATGAATAAAACAGTAGTAGTTCACTCTTCTTTTTCCAAAAAGGCAATAGAGTCCCAAAAGCCAGAGAAAAAACCCCAAACAACTATGAATTCCAGTTAGGGGTTAGAAATAAGTCCCTGCTTTGATCTAGAGCTGTAAATAAACAAAATGGCCAGGTTTTGTTTATTGTTTTGGTTTAAGGTCTTTTAAGTTATTATTTGACAGAAAGTATCAGCTATAAAATAGTTAATAAGAAAAATATGACTATGAAAATTTCACACAACAAAATTTTTGTTTGAAGGTTCATTTCTACAGACCAAGGGAAGTCATCTCTGCAGTCATGTCTCCGTACTTGCAAATGCAAAGACTAAAATGTAGTAACTAAAGTGACTGAACTGCACAGAATTGAATTGCACAGGAAAATTGACGGTTAAGTCTTGGGAAGATTTAAAAGTTGTTGCATGACAACAGATAAAAGTAAATGACTTTTCATTTTCTTCAGGCTGTGGTGTTAAATCTTACTCTGTGGAAAACTAGATAGTGATTGTAAGAAACCAGATTTAAATAACACAAAATATATTCCTTGATCAATGTAGTTGTCAGAGGAAATTACACTGGAAAACAGTGCTGTAGCAGTATCTCAAGTTCTTTAACAGGTGAAAATGTAAGTCCTTTTTATTTCTGGTTGTAGTAGGGGAACAGCTGGCTTAAATGAGATTCATTTCACTTGACACTGACCTTTCACTGGACAATGTAGGGCATACGTCTGCCAACCTGTTCTTAAATCCTTGTATCACAGTTGAAACATACAGGTATAACCCTATAAATATTTCATAAGCCTGCAAGGGAAAAAATGTCGCCTTTGAATTAAAATGCATTCAGATAACACCAGCAAATATTATGACTTGGAAGAAGTATCGCCACTTACAACACGACAAAAAACAAGCAAATAGTTTGGTGAATCCCCAGAAATGGACTGTCACCAAAATTTTTTTTTTTTTTTTTTTCAAGCTGCATGCAGGAAGTTTATTTCCATTCCTGACCTTTTCTTGAACTTTCTGCTTATGACAGCAAGAGATTTTCTAGACTCATGGAATGACAGTATATACCTAAATTAGTTTAATCTAATTTCTCCAAATGTTACTGCTGAACACACAGACTGTTCACTTTTTTCCCACCATGTTGTAGGGGTGGGTGGATAAAAGGATAGACCAAAAGACCCTTCTTCAAAATCTCTTGCTTCTCTCTCTCCTGCCAGTAGTCATATGACCACTGCTCTTCTGTCACTTCTCCCTATATTTTGAAAGTTTTCTGTCCTTTGGCTCTATTTTGTTATTTCTGAGTTGGAAGGAGGCTTGTAGGCAAAAGAATTTCCTCTTTTGATGCGAAAAACTTTTAAAGCCCATCTTCAAAATAGATCTTGGCAATTGCATGCTAGCTTTATCAGCACTGTGACAGGTGGTATAACCCAGTCCGAGGCTATCTCTCAGGCACAGAAGTAAAAGCAAGTATAGCTATATGTTTTCTCACTGAACTGGTGAATATCTCTCAGCTCTAGCTGTATGCAGACTTAGTGGGCAACTATGTAAACATACTACTCCTTAGTAATCTCATTTAAGGTTTTCTTCACTTGCTTTACTTAGTGTTGTTGTTTTTCTTGATTATGAAATGTTCAGATGTGAAAAAAACAGGATGTTGAACAAGGTCTAGTACTTCTCAGTCTTTTCTAGGAATCTTTTGTTCTGGGATCAAAAACTATTTTTTGTAGCTTTGTTATATTGGTGTCTTATATGTTTGGTGTTTTTTTGTTTTTTCTTTTTTGGTTTTGTTTTGGTGTTTTTTTGGGTTTTTTTTGTTTTTTTGGTGTTTTTTTTTTGTTTTTTTTTTGTTTGTTTTGCTTTGTTTTTTTTGTGACAGATTTGTCTAGTTCAGGCTCTTCCTCAGTCATTTTCAGCAGATGAATTCTCAGGTTATAAGAAAAAAGGAGTTTTAGAGGTGTGCCATCTTGTACTTTTAATGGCTTTATTTATTCCCAATTGTAGAATTCTAGTCATTAAGGTCACTCAGTTTCTTCTGATTTTCTTTAGTTAATAATCCTCTTGATCGTCTCAGCAATATATTTTACTAACATTCACTCTTTAAGTCATGGTCATTTTTGAAAACATAATAGAAATTATGAAAACAGAATGATCATCGAGTAACCTGTGCCTTCATGGATATTTCTCCTTTCAATTTTACTTTCTACTGCTTCCTGTATGATCAATTCCTACATCAGTTTATTGGTTCTATGCTAATTCTTATTCTGTGCATCCTAAGTCAGTTTCTCTATTAGCATCATATTAAATACCTGAATGAAATATTTCAGTGACCTCCAAGAAGATTTCAATAAAAATCTCTTCTAGTAAATAATTCAGTTTATCAAAAGAAGAGGTCAATTTGTTTCAGTGTAATCTATGTGAGTCCATGTTGCATTTAAGCTACTTTTGCATATAGAAAAATGTCTTTTATCAACCTTTACTCTCATTTCAAACTCTCCTTTCATATTTATATAGCTTTAAGATCATTCTTCTACTGTGTTTTTTTCTATCCTTCCTTATCCTTCACCTCCCTTTTTATTCAGAAGAAATGCTGCACTCTCTGTTTCCAGTTGCGAAGTATCATCCTGCAGTTGATAAATTTGTTAAAAATAACCACTGTCAGACCTGAGCTACCTTTGGAAGCTTTTGTCAGCTCTGGTACAGTTTATTGAGGCTCCCTGCCCTAAATGTACTAAGTAACATAAGCTTCATTACCTCCTCTTTTGTCTTTTCTGTTTCCTTGCCCCTGTTCTCATGAGCCTTCCTGCCCTTCTCCCACATTCAGTATCATCATCTTTATTACATAATGAGGCAGTATTAATTAGTAATAAGTATTAATTCTATTTGGAGGCCATCTTTAGCTTTCATCTGCATTCCATCCAACCATTTTCTTTTTGCTCTTTATATGGTTGAAGAATCTTTTGATTTTGTTGTTTCAATTTTTTTGTTTTTATTCGGATTTTTGGGTTTTGTTTTGTTTGATGATATTCTTTGGATAACATGGCAATAAAAGTAAGGATAGAGTGGACTAGAAAGAAAAATTTCTCGATGCCAGAACTACACTCATAATCATTTCTTTTCTGTGGTGGTAACAAATATGATCAGACTCTCAGAGAGCACAGAAAGGCCTTTTCTCCAGACTTAATTTAACACTGAATGGATACACAGAATGTGATTAAATAAAGCTGTGCAAAATACAAAATCTTGGGCTCATGTGGATTCAACAGTCAGCTCACCACAAACATAGCATGAGTTTGAGGATAATTACTTCTCTGCAGACAAGCAGACTTATTTTTGTGTAAGTGGGGATGATGCCTCAAAAGATGTTAAGTATTAAAAGCTGTTATCAGTTGAAGTTTTGTAATGCAGCCTTCTACCTCAGGCAGCCTTCCATTTCTTCATGCTGGCATTTCTTTTCTTTCACAAAAGAGGTTGTCAAGACATTTTTTATTTAAATTAATCTTTAATTAGCACTCATATTCTTCCCTTTGTTCTCATCTGTTCCTAGAAGAATCTAAAATGTACTGAATGCCCTTGAGTTATATTCCTTCATCCCAACTGTTTCTTGACCCAAAAACCTTGAAATTATTGATGTTTCTCAGTTCTTAAAAATAGTAATAATAATTTTTAAAAACCAACAAAAAAACACTTATGTGTATTTGGGCTAACAGTTTTTTTGAGGATTTTGAAATATTGTTAACAAAAGTTATCCATTCTAGTAATGAGTATATGCTAGCAAGGACTGAACAGAGTCACTAATAATTGGCAGGTAATGCACAGCACAGGATAAAACCTGGGTTCTGTATTCTCCAATGAGTTTATACACTGTTGTGCTTTTTTAAGCTGAAAAAACCACAACACCATTACTAAAGGAAAATGCTAAACACAAACATTTTAGCAAGGTGAATCTTGAGGTCTGTGCTATTTTAATTTGTGTGAAATATATGCAAAAAATGACCAGATTTTTTATTATTATAAACATTTACTATACTATACTAAAACATAATATAATGCATATAATATTCAAGCTCCATGATTACTACACGCAAAAACATTTCTGTTGCTCATTAATTATCATTTCAGGCTTCACTTCACAAAACAAGGTCATTTCAGAAGCTGACTGACCTTTTCTACCATAACACTAGGACAAGACCTGACTAAATTACATGGGATAATAAGAGATACACAGACATGATAACTCAGAATTAATCTAGGTGCAGTTTATTTTCTTTCAGACAGCAAATAGCCAACACAAAGTTCCAAGGACAGTAGGAAAAAGAAAGGGACATCTAAGACATATTTTTATAATACTCTTGTTTTTTCTTTAAAAAAGAAATTAAGAAGCATGGGAAATATTCACCCATTAATCAGCTAGTGTCGACTGGGGAAGAAGGTTAAGCTTTCCTAAGTAACTCCTGTTTACTATCATTGATTCATCTCCCTGTTGATGTTACCTCATCATCTTGGACAGTTTGCTCTTTAGATAACTTCCTAAGTTGAAGACCCCATGTGACATTGCAGAAATTCTAAAAAAGAGAACTTGCAGAATGCAGCTCTATAAGTGGAAAACTGAATCTTTTCCAAATAAAAAAGTTCCTTGAAATATTTTAGTCTGTCCTCATAAGGAAGGCAAGCCAATTAAACAGTGAACAAAGTCCTACAAGTAGTGAGGACACATCCTATATTAATGGTTAGCAAATTTATAGCAGTAGCTCTGAAGTCAAAAGTCTAGAATAAGAGTGCAGATGTATGTATTGTACCTACATGGTGAATAAATTTGACTATTATGGTCTTTTATTAGTTTCTTCATTATCATCAACATATTAGAATTTAATTGCCATGACTAAGAACAACAATTTATTTTTTATTTCAAAAAACTATTTCAATGTTGTGTAAGGATTCATTTTGACAATTTGCTTGTCTTCATTTATGCTAAATGCTGCAGGTACAAACATACTGTAAATCTAAAGCTTTAATGTCCATATATTTTAGAACATTTCAAAGCCAAGAAGCTTTTATATATAACTGCAGAGGTACTTTTACCAAATAGAGAACTGCACAATGTCTTTTTATTAAATAGTGTTATAGTGGCTGCTCTACAGTAGTCCAATAAGGTGTTTGAGTGTTTATCCTAAAAAAACCAAAAATTAAAAAGTATCTCTAGTGTCTCTGTAGTAGTAGTAGTAACTCACTAAGTAGCCCTGAAGAGCTGCTATAAGCAGTGAAATTTACCCAAGGAATCAATGCCAGAATTAATCTATAAAGTCATCCCCAAAAATTCATTTGAGGAAAGTTGATACCAAGGATTTCAGCTCAGCGCGATTGTCACATTGTCACTATACAGATTTCTAGTATGCTGTTAATTTTCCTCTGCTTTTCTTACAGTTCAGTGAAGTACTAAAAAATTATAAAATCTAAGATAGTGAGTGTGAAGGACTGCTGACTTTCTAGACTACCTTGCAAAAAACAAAATTAATCATCTCTGAGATGTTACCATTTTTCAGTGTTAAGATCACATTCACAGATGTCAAGCCTGAATCTGTTGTTTTAAAGCTCACTTAGGTTTTGGATGTCCAAATATCCAGGGGGAATCCCTTTATGAATTTGGTGTTCATTAGCTGGTAATAAAGTCCTTCATAGTCATGTCACCTTGTGTGAACCGCTTCATTACAGTACCTGAGTCCTGTAAATTGAAAACCATGCCTTGGATCACCATCCCATAGTTCTCCTGCTCCAAGCTATGTTTGCTATTTTCTCCCACCTTATGTCATATTTGCTGATTCATGCAAGGCTGCTTCAATTCTCACCATGGTCTTTTCACTTCATTACATGACACTGTCCTTAGAATGAGTAAAGATATTTCTGAAGGGGGCAAGCAGCTAATTAGTACATGGTACAGAAAGTTCAACATCAATAAAGTAAAATTAGACATAATGGAAGCTCTTTCTTGTCTCACCAGTTCTTTGAAGGCTATTGCTAATAGCAGAAGAAAAGCTCAACAAGTCTAACAGAGAAAATGAGAAATCATCCACAATTAAATACAAGATAAGGAAACTAAGAAGAGTCAATTTTCTAGTTTCCAGTGCTAGCCAAAGCCCTGAGATCAGTGCACTAAGAAAGACTTTTCTAACTTATTGTGCCTGGAGGGCCACTGAAACTCCCATGAGACATCCCAAGATCTGGGGTCATGAGTGTGGCATCAGAAGAGTATTAAGTCATTCATCAATATCGTTGAATGACAAGGATGCCTCAAGCAGCAAAATCAGTGGGGTTTTCTGGTGTAAGGTTCACATGGAGATGGTGGAGTCATCATGAGTGGAGGTACTCAAGAATTACTGGACATGACACTTTGTGGTGTGGTCTAGTTGCCAAAGTAGTGATTGGTTGACTCAAGGATCTCAAAGTGCTTTTCCAATTTAAATGTTCCTATGATTCTATGCACAGGGAAGACCAAGGACTTCCAAGTCCCAGACTGAGAGTGGTGTGACGAAGAGGAACCACGCTTTGCTTAGTCCTACACCTTAATGTGGGCTGACAGCAATCACAGAAAGACTGATTTTGATGGTTGAAATGTTTGAAATATTCTACTTTCACAAGATTGAAGTTTACCATCTAGTTCAAGTACACTGAAATAGCCCCTCTGTCTCTAGGGACACATCTGAGACCCATTCCTTCTGTGGTAAATTGCCCTCTGCTTTGTCAGAACCCAAACCTGTTGGTCTGTGCTGGTTTAACTCTGAACACAGTAATTGCCTATAAATCAAAGGAAAGTCAGATATAACATCCAGTAAAAAGTCTACTAACTACAGAGATCTCCTAAGAAGCTAGCATTAGAAATATTTAGCCACACAGACATATGAGAGACCATTTCTGTGCTGTTATCTGAAGCCAATTTGTGGATGACCAAAGCTATTCTTTATAAATTATTCATCATAGACAATGCATTCAGTCTGTTGTAGTGCATTAAAAATTTACACAACCAGTACATTGTACAAGAAAAATCTTATCTTCCCTACAAAGAGTGTATTGTCTGCATGCTTGTTTGAAAGGTAGGTATTAAAAGATACACAAATCACCTTATGTTCAATGTTTTTCAGTGTCTGAACTTTGATATGGGCACTGAAGACTTCCTTACAAACTGTGATAGATAATGATAAATATATCTTATTAGAAACAAATTTAATTAAAATTCAACTAAATCAGAGCCCTAATGCAGAAACATAGGCATAAACAAGACTATCCATTATACTACCACAAGCTCACACCCATAAAACATTCTTGACAAGTCTGCAATTTAGGCCAATTTTCTGTCAACGATTTGTAAATCATTAGCCTACTTGGTAGCTCATTTATTAACTTTAGGAAACCTGAAATTGTTTAAATAGACCTTCTGCAAACTTTATCAGGTACTGTATTTTTCCTTTGCAAGGACTTTTTAAAGGTAGTATTTATTTTTAATTTACACATTAATCTTTCATTTTCATTCCTATCTAGCTGTATATTTTTTACTTACCTAAACTATTTTTATATTGATTAACATTCTAATAGGTTTTATTTATTTAACTATCTTGTTATAATGTTCATAAAGAAAGATTATAATACACTTTTTTACTGGTTTTGTATCTTAATTTATACATCAGGTATTCAATATTTAATAGTCTTAGCCAGATACTGTTCTCACTATAAATGAAAAATTTAGCAACATCTGTGTTCTGCTTTAGTTATTATCTATTTAAGTATTAGCTTGTCCATACTTGTGGTCTTCCAGCTTACACTGGAGAGTCAAGTATAGAAGACATTTCTCTCATATCAGTATGAGATTATCTGTATTAAAAAAAACCAATTTTACATGGGAATAAAATACCCATAGCATGACCCACATTCAGTGTGCAGAGTTTTGAAATCAGTGAGGACAAATCATGGCAGAGAGTAGCACTTAATAGGATTTATTGTAGCAACACTAATTGGCAGAGCTCCACTGACTTCAACGGAGCTGTTCCCAGATTATATCGGCTGAAGATCTGGATCAGTGTGTAGAAGGGTGACAGAAGTAAATGCTTTCCATTAGATCATAGGCACTGAAGCTTTTCAAATTAATCTTGCTTGATTCTTGTGACAGATCGAATATTTCAAAGAGTCTGCAATGTACACACAATAATTTTTGTTCTGAACAGTGAACAGGAGTTATTTGACACATGTCATTTCTGCATTTCCATAGAGAAGAAGAATAAGGAACTGATAAATATTAAGCAAGCAACTCTTTTTCTGCAATAATACCACCACAATACAAGATATACAAGAAATTTAATTTTTGAAAATCTTAAAACATGGAGAAAATTATTGTAAAAGAAGTTCCCTTTAAGCAGGAATGGGTTGGCTTTTTCTTTCATAGTGCTCTTGTGAAATAATGTGCTTGTGGTACCACTCATCTCAGAATATGACAAAAGATATCAGTACAGATGTGGCCTCAGAAACACAATTTTTTCATGCTTTCTAGAACATTTCTGTGCAAATATTTCTAGAACAACTTATTACAGACTCTCCTATGCTGCATTAGGTCTGTTGGAAAGCTAAACATTTAGAGTTAATCATAACAATTATGCTGAAACAAAGCTAGTTTGGCATGGCAAGAGAGAGTAGTTATTTGAAAATGAAGGCTTTTAATGAATGGGAAAGAGAACCACTTAGCCAAAGGCAACTGGAAACAAATCTTTCTTCAAATCTTTACATGAAACTAGACTTCCCCTCATAGCAGAACATTGGAAAGACATATTGCCAGAAAATTGGATGGGAAGAGGAGGAGGTTTTCCTCTGATTAACTGAGGTAAATCTTTGAAATTTAAGACCACAGAATCTTGGTCTCTAACCTATATTCATGACCCACATGACCTGCCTACATGCTCATTCTCTCTCCCCTCTTTTCCACTTTGTCCAACAGTTTCGTCACGTTTTCCAATGATAAAAAAAATAAATAGTTTATGTCTCACAAAAGTTAGTGATGAAAGCTAGTGATTTTTTTCATTGATGGTGTAAAGTCTAGAGCCCACAAAACACCGTGTGACTATTTTGCCCATAATAACTATGTGGTCAAGTCTTCTAGAGCTCACAGTTGTGTCAGAACATTCTTCATTTTAGAAAACTGGGAATTAGGCAGAAAGGATAGAATTTAATTTTATGTGGAGCTTCTTTTTCTCTGAAAATAATTAATCAAATTACTGTGAGCCACTTTCTTCTTACCTTTGAGCTACTTCCAGTCTGCTAATCCAAAAGTTTATATGCATTGACAAGAAAATAAAGAAATAACGACTTCGGATATGGCCACACTGCCAGCAGGACTATAAAAAGGAAGGAATAGCAAATATTTCAAGGACAGTTCCCTGAGCATCCATGGGTTGGGTTTTTTGAATTGGCTGGTTTTTGATTTGTTTGTTGCTTTGTTGGGGTTTTTTTGATGTGTGTATGTTTTTTGTGTGTTTCCAGGCTTCCTGGTCAGAAATATTAACATTAGGCAGCTTAAGTTAGCAATCAAATTCTTTGCTATTGCCTCTCAAACTTAGCAACATTTCTGAATGAATGGAACCTTATACTTTGAAATAAATCAAAGTTCTGAAACTTGAAGCCTGATGTATTTGATCCTTAGTATGATAATATATGCTAAAATGTCATTAAAACTCATCCCATGTGCAAACACCACAGCCATGACTGAGCAAAACCTTTCCATTTTATAATGTCATTTTTAAAGTCTCTTAGCTAAGGAAGAAGCGATTTCCCACTGAAAACTGTTTCTCTGTACGTAAAATGGATGACTTTTCCTTCAAGCAAGTTTACATTTACACTTGAAGATTTTTTCAAAACGGTTGCCTCATGAATTTTATTTAGTCTAATTTATGTTTTTACTTTGCTTCTTTAACATTAAAAATACAACCATCCTATTCATCATGTACTGGATTTAAATTATGCAGTCCTATGGAAATGACAATAACTATCAATACTTTCAATACATTTTGCCTCTTTATTCCAATAATACTATGTTAGAAAGAAGCACTGTAATGGCAGAACTTTCTGTAGCCTCCTGAAAACATTTTGGTTTCTACCCACTATTAGAAATTTAATGTTAATGAGCAGATGACAATTTCTCAGTATTAATAGACAATTGCTTTGTGAGGCCATCATTAGCTCAGCAATTTGTGTGACTGATGTACCAATGTCAAAACTCTGTGCAGTCTGGCAGGAAAACCTTTACATTTACACAGGAGCACCATTTTCTTGACAAGCTAGAAGAAACAAAACCAAAACCAAGCAAACCAATTTAGGGCTTTTTTGTTCAAGTAGCATTTCCACGGAAACATGAAGACACATATAGACACAGATGATTCCAAATAATTAAATTTCCCAAAAAAACCTCAAGCGTTCCAAACTTAACTTTACCCATACTGACATTCTGAATTATTTATATTAAAATAGAGCATACCATAAGCTCTTCCACAGGTCTGTGACCCTTTCAAGCACTATTTCTCAGTTCTGAGAAGTCAAAAGGCATGGTTTTCAGTGAGTGAGTTCATTTTTCTGAGTTGAGGTAGTTAGAAGGTATTTGTATAATCCTAAAAATATATTCTGTGGTTTTTGTCTTATGAAATTTTTTTCTCAGATCTCATGTTTTTAAAGCACATCTGTGATAACATGCAGGGAAATCCAAGAGACCCAGCTATTGTCACCTATCTCCCTCAAATCAGAGATTTTGGTTTCCTAACCAAAGAACAGAGAGTAGCCTGTTTCCAGGGGACCATTACAGCACTTGAAAGCAACTAGGCTTACTATAAAAGCATGAATAACCAAATAAAAACTGTGTAAGAAACACGTGAACACCTGCTTACACATCTACATTGCTCCTCAAATAAGAATTTTGCGAATCCTTAAAAAATCCTAAAAATTACTATAGTTAGATTGTAGGAGTACTCCTTATCTAAAAATGCCATTCAAATACAATTTAAGGCTTAATTAAGGGATCAAATCTCCAGAAACTTCTCTAGAATTTGAACCGTCTTTCCATGTCTTACTCAAATTAGTATTCTAAAAAATTCAGCCTTGTTCTTTTCATTTCCTTTCACAGAAAGGAAATGATCTTTCTTTGCAGATCTTTCTCTTGGTTTCTAAATGTGTCAGCTCTCTCTCTTACCTGTTTTCAGTTTCATAGCCTACTCCTACTCTATCATCTTTCATTCATCACAGAGAGATTAACTTTCCCCTCAGTCAGCCAAGACTCCAGTCTTCTTTCACCTCCTCAGCAGATTTCTCATCCCACATCTTCATTTCTTCACTCATGTTCTCCATCATAGGTATATTTGAAAATAATTAAATTGATATCCTACAGAAAATACTATCCATGAAGCTGCTACATATTATGCATTGCTTTTCATCTTTTTCAATTCTTCAGGTTTTATGCCTGGGTTTAAAGCTCCCTGAAGCACTTACCACCATTTCTAGTTTTATTGGGATAGTACTGTAGTCAATCTAACAAGTCGAACTTTTTTAGCATTCCTGAAGTGCAAATAGAGATTTCAATAACCAGAATAATTAAAATATAATAATTCTAATAATAATATTTACATCAAATCTCTGTTGCTTAATATTAAGTTATATTGCTGTATATGCTAGAAAAAATATGTTGCTTTACTCCATTTCATTACCTACATTCATGATGACTTTTCTTAATTATATAAAAAGAGGGAACACAACTTCAAAGATCAAATGTTATCAAAAGCTTAACATAAGTGATCTGCTGCTTATTAATATTTATGGTCTAATCAGTCCTTCTGCTAAAATATGAGTAATCTTTGATTGGAATCTACTAGAAATGGTCTTCTGCTTTTGTCTGTCTACTTGAGGAGACTGGTGAATTGGCTACTCAAGTCTCACCAAAGTAAATGGCTGCAAAACTGACTGATCAGACACTGCAATGCCATGCAATTAAATTCACTGAAAACACAAGATTTTTATTGTTAAAGGGCCCCATTTCCCACTGACTGAAAACACCCAGCTTTCGTCTGACCTCTTTGGTTTGCTTCTTTCTACTTAGAAAACAACCAATTAAAAAATTCTGTTTTCACAAGAGATGAATGAATCAGGTGAGGGATCATTGTTCAATACATTTTTACCCCACTCCAATGTGCCTTTCGGCTGTGACTGGGGTTCACATTATACATTGTTGTAGTAAAATCTGCGTTCTATTTGAAAACTGTTGTGGAATTGAATTCGGACAACACATGGAGGGAGAGCTTTGTAGAGTGTTTTTGGTTGGTTGGTTGGTTGGTTGGCTGAGTTTTTTCTGAGTTGCTATTTCTTTCTGTGGTTTGGAACATCATTACATACGATGAAGATCTGACTAACTCACAAACTAGGTTGTAGGTCATTAGTAAGAGATACACTTTGTAATATTCTAATTATTATTATCAGTGAAAATTCTTGTATAAAAATATCCTAGGTGGTGGCAATAGTCATTATTGCCCAACTGTCAGATTGATGGCTCTTCAACAAAATTTGTTGCTTCCCTAAAATCATGTTTAGTAAGACTAAAAAAAAAAAAATTGCCTGTCATTTTTCCGCACTGCTTTAGAGTTTTAAGCATACCTTCAAATCCTCTATCAACCAGCTCTGTTAAGATCCATCATAGTGTGGACACAAGGATGAAGAGAGAAGAGTCACACAAGATACTACTACTACAGTCTGTGGAGACACAGTGGAGCACCTCTGCACTGTGCTGTAGCAGTGCCTTTTAATTCATAAACACCTGAGGCAGACATTGCCTTGTGTGTGCTGTATTTAGCAAGGCAAATTTCAGTGGATGTTTTGAAAATGATGTGCATGTAGCCCTGTCTATTTAAAGCAATCCAGCACAAAGATCCTTGACCTAATTCTGATCAGAGTTGAACCTGTATGATGTATAAGAGATGTGCAACTAGACAGAAAACACTAACTTGTGTTCTGGAAACAATGTGAGCTACAGTAAGACAGGGCTGACACCACACCACAAAGCAAAGCTTCTGAGCAGCAGTGTTGAGCTGACCCAGCTACAAAATTTTTGGCACTACACCAGATATATCCTTATAATTTTGGGAAAATCTGCATGTTCTCTCTCCTTTATTGTTCAAGTCAGACATACCTGTTTCTTATGTTATGTCTGTGTGTAAATACTGGTATTTCCTACTGGGTCTAATTAAATATTTCTTTAATACAAATGGTACTTTTTCCCTTAATATGGTATCAACTTTCTCATGATAAAGGGAGGTACTTCTCTTTTAACAACAATTGTCAAACTTTCATACATAATTAAATGTATCATGAAAAGAGAACAATTGAGATATGGGAAAAAAACCCAAAACCAAAGCCAACCAAGCCAGAAAACATTAGCTTCTACAGTGCTACCAACATATAGTGAACAATTATAAAGTACTTATAGGTGTGGCAAGTTTTTATACATATCTTTACTGGCCTGGCACACCCTAAGGGCTCTTCAGTTAAAAGCGTGTTCTTAGGTGATGTGGTGAGGTACTCCTCTTCTGTCTGACTTTGCTATTGCAGAAAGTCATAATTGCAGAACTCATATAATCAAGTGGGTTGTTTCAAGCAATAACAACAACAAAAGCCAAATGCTGCTGTCTTTCATGCCTTTGCTTTAATTGCTTAATCTCTGGAAAAATGAGTATAAATATAAGACAACAGTTAGTTGTCACAATGTTGTAAAATGTGTGAGGGTGAAATATGCAATTAGAATAAATGAGATTCCTGCTAATTATTATCTACAAGCAAAGTTTTTTAGCTTTTAAAAAATAAGAAATCTTTTTATTTTAAAATAATTTCTACTTATTATTAAGATGGCACACACACTATAAAAATTTAGTTAGGACATAATTTTCTTTTGTAGCAAATTATTTACTTCTGATTAACTTATGAGTAAGGAATCCTGTGAAACATGAGCAATACCAGTTTCACAGTCACCCTACTGTCAGATATGACAAATGCATCTTTAAAATAATGGCAAAGAATATCAGATTCAAAGAGTCTGACAAAGGAACCATCTATTCTCTGACAGTTTAAAGGACCAACAAAACTTAATCTTCAGCATGAAGAAGCTTGAAAAAATCCATTGACATTTTATTGAGATGTTTTACTTTTTTATGCAGTATTAAGAAAAAACAATCACACTGCTATCACGGAAAATCTTTCAAACACTTAGTCTAAATAAGTGTTTCTATTACATTTCTATAGTGTTAAAATTATATTTTATTGTATTGTCCTGCATATCTCTAAATGAGATATTTTATATTCGGGAAATAGAAAGAATATTTTGTCAAACAATCGGGGAAAAAAAAGGTGTTTTATTTAAACAGTGGGCATTTTCCACTGTTGTAGTAAAATACTTTCTTTCTAATTCTTTGAAGGTGTTGTAAGAAGAATTACAGTAAAAATTATTCTTTTATCATAGTCAAATTTACGGATATGTTTTGAAGAAAAAATACTGAATATTATTTTAGATTATTCGTTAATTAATCCTGCTAATACTGCTGATATTATCAGTGAGTGTATTAGAGTTGTCTGCTGTGGCCTGAGGTAGAGAGACAGAATGTTCTCTCCTCTGTCACATGGTGGGAGAGTAAGATCTTCAAGATGGTGTTAGTGATCAGAAGAGCAAAGACATGGTTTCTCTTTAGCGCCCACTGAGAACATCTTTAAAAATCACCAGTGTAAGTGCTAAGGAAAATGGGAAACCATGTTCATTTAACTGGGGACGTTTTTGTGGTATATAATAGACATTAAAGATCTCTTCCCATGGATCAGAATTACTTGATCATGAACTGTGGCACAACAATTAGGAATATGATAAAAAATTATTAGGAAAATGAGAGATTTCTAAAAATAAACCCCTTTGTAGACAGTAATCTTATCACTGTCTAGAACAAACCCATAGTTTGCTGGTTTGTTTTTTTTCTTTCTTTTGTTTCTTTTATTTTGTTTTTAAATATGAAGACTTTTTAAAATGTTATGCAATAGAATGACTTTTTTCTTTATTTACTTTTACTTATGAATCAACACATAGAATAGAGGATACTGGCATTTCTAAAACAACAGAAGTCCCTTCTACAGCTCAGGAGTGCTTTTCCTCCTTGTCATTTTAAAAGCTAATGAACTCTTTCCAACCGGCATGAAATAGATTTAGAACCAGTGCTATAGCCAAAGTTACAAAACAGTAATATTGATTTGATAGAGAAAAAGGTAGAAAGCAATAAAAGTGTACAACAACTTGTCTTTCCTGGTAATAGCTCATTTAATGAAGCCAAACCAAGAATAACACTCATGCCAGACACATCCATCCCACTGATAATCCCCAGCAGAGCTCTATCTACAATTTTGGATTTAAGTTTCTGGGAAAAAAAATCACAGTAGTCAGTTTGTAATGCTTTACTGCAAGAAATAGATGGTGCCAGCATAAGAAAGGCATCCCCATATGAATGCAAATTATTCTGTTTCTTTTGTCCTCAGTAGTCAGATAATTTTAGAAAAACTTTGGATTGCTTTAAGAAATAATCCCTGAAACAGAGTATTTAAAATACGTTGACAATATCTTAAAGCTGCCAGAGAGACTCATCCTCTCTTACTGTCTGTAATTCAGATTGACATTTGCACAGGAATATAGAAGGAAGCTGTTTATACATTTAATCAGCATTATTTCAATAATCCACCCTGCTATTGTACATTTGGAATCTAAAAATAGAGACTGTGCTTTTTCAAAAACTGTTCTGTCTCACCCACTGGAAAAAAAAAATGCTTATGTTTAACATTAATAAGCTGCCCTAAAACACAGGTGGCTGACTTGCTCCTGTGGCTCAGGTCTGCTTTTGCAGAATCTTTAGCAAAGAGCCTGTACCAATTATAGCGTATATCCATCATTCTTTCCTGTCAGGAGAGGGGTAACTTCTCCCAAACCAGCAGATACTGAGTATTTGTGCCATATATGTGTGAATTAGTCCCAAAGAGATAGGAATGAAATATGCACTGGCATACCTAAACCTCCAGGGAAGCAATTCCACTTCAAAGTACTCCCTATTGTGCTAAGTCATTATTTGAAAAAAGTTTACTTTTCTGTCTCTTAACTAGAGGGCTCTTTGAGCACAAACACACACACACGCATGCACGCACGCACACACGTCTTCTTTGGTTTCCTTCTTATGGAATTTCATGTATTTTAAACATGACAGTAATCTGGATTGTGTTTCTTCTTTTTCAGAAGATTAAGAATGCTGTAGAGGAAAAGGAAAGGAAGGTAAACAGTATCAAAAGAAAGGTGAACAATGTATGGGAGAAGGCAATGCTCTTCTTGGGCAATGAGTATTTGAACTCTTTGTATTCAACTTGTCTATTTGGAAACATAAAGATTTAGCAACCACCTTCTCCTACTCTTGCACTCTATGTGTTTGCACAAGTGGGTAAACATCTGTTCAGAGAAAGCTTTTTTAACTTCCTTTTGCATTCCTCTGCAACTTTGCAATCCTTGAAATTTAAATAATTTCAACAAAAGTTAAGGGAACACTACTTTAAGAGTGATAATAATTCAATGTGCCCCTTCTTTCAAGGACACATTGATGCACTCTGTTAAATAGTAGCTGTAGAGACTACCATAAATAACAGAATAAGTGCTATGGGCATTGTCACATATTTTCTAAAAAAATAGTGTCTCAAGTATGTGCTAAGGGACTTCTGAGGGTTCCATGATATTCTCTACTTGAACCAAAACTCTGAAAAGGGAAATAAAAAAGCTTTTAAAATATTTTTCTATTTTCCTGCTTTCTAAAAGTTACGGTTCTAAATTTATACTACAGGTTGTATTAAAAACATTAAGGGATTTTTTATGTTTTTGTTTCAAGCATAAACAAAATAAGTGAACATGAAGAGAAGTAATAAATAAATTCAATCATTAATTAAACAGTTTTCAGATTCCAGTTTCCTAGAGTTAGTGTCTGGTTTTTCAATTGTCTTCATGTAAGTTTTCCATCACTGTCACACAACAGAGCATGACTTTTCAAAATGATGCTGTTTATACTTCCCTCAATGGAGCACACATGGGGATAAAAACACATTGGGCTTAACCTTATTAAAGGACAACAGAACATTATCATCTCTGCAGGCTGGAACAAAATATTTGCCAGCATCCTCAAACATGATCTTATCTTTGGTATTCACAAATTGTTTTCTCCATGACTGTGTAATTACACAGTCACAGGTTTTTTGTTTCAGATCATGGCACCATTCTTCTGAAGATGTTTTAGCATTGTTCTTTTGCAGTCAAAATTGTAATGGTGAATTAAAGGACAGTTTCCTTTTAAGGAAAATTCTCCTCACAAGAATTTTCTGATCACTTCAAATAATCTGTATGCCAGAAAATATTGTTCTAGTCTGGGACCTGAGAATGATAAACACAAGAAACGGCCTCATGATTGCATCAATTTATCAGGGGCCTGTGCACATGGAGTTTACTACCACTCCGTGATCTCTGAGATTTTTATGACCTCTGAACTTTGATCTTCTCTCTCCCAAAACAGGAAGCTCAAGCTTGTTCATGAGAGTGGCTCCAAGTCTCTCAAAACACTTACATTATCTCTACTCAGAAATTCTACTTCTCAAAACAGACAGGATAAACAGCAGTAGGCATAATATACGAGTCTCCCACACTGTTATTCTCCAGACCTTGGAATTCCCAGCTGCAACATCACTTGAGTGAATCTACCATCCTCCTTGCAATTCTTTTACTTAACTCTTTCCTCCCAACACTCAGTATTTGCCACAAGTTCAAGATTCTGGTGGAGATCAAGTGTGGGAGCTGGTGTCCAGGAAGAGTAGATGGTTTCATTTCTCTCAGGTTTCGTATTTCACCAACCACATTTCCTGTTGCTGTGGCTGACTTTTAAGGGGTTTCAAATCTTGCTGGAGCTATATCATACTTCTAAAGCTTTTTGTGACCTGCTGACTTTGTGTTCCAGTTGTAAAGCATTTTTCAGTGTTATTAAAGTTGGTCAGAGACTTTTGAAAGCCATTTTGCTTTTTTTGCTTTTTTTTTTCTTCAGTCTAATTTGTGTCAAAACTGTATTTTTGGAAGGAAAATATAGTTTAGTATGTTTTATATAGGAGTAGAGTACAATTAAACCCTTCAGGAAACATTTAGAAGTTAAATAAGATAAATCTTTTGTCAGATAAATCCCAAGGAACTAATTCCTTTGGGCTATATCCTTCACACAAAACCTTCTGTTCCAAATTAAACTTTCCTTCATCAGTATTAATTAGGCAATAGCTACACTTAAGAATATACTAGAAGATCAAAAGGGCTATTGGTATTTCTGACAGCACTGAGAGATTAAAGATACTGGTGGTCTAAAGCAGGAACCTTCATTTGAGCGGTTCATAAAGCTATCTTTAGTCTGTCCATTTGTGATATTGCTGTGCTCCTTCTTACCTCATTACCAAGGTATCAGACTGCTTCAAAACCTACATACATTTATTCAGTCTCCATGGTTGTGAGGTAGGAAACTCAGTGGAGCAATTAAAAGAGGCTGAAACTGCTGTGGTAAAGATTTGTAGGCAGCTAAAGATGAAGATAAGTGCCTAGTGGGATTTTGAAAACGATTTATGGGTTAGGATTACAGCAGCACCTTGTGTCTGAGAGACAGATGTCTAGCTGTTACTTTAGGTACTGTTCTCCAAAAGTAAATTGAAAGCACACTGTTTATTAAAGTTTTTTAAAGAGGATACAACTTTTCTTTCTCTGATCTTCTTTTCTCCTCTTTTGCTTTGGTTTACCTTTCCTCTGTTGTCCTCACTTCCAGAAGTAGTCTCATTTCTCCTCTCTCTGTTTCCTACTCTAACCATTATTTCAGAGATAATAGTCCAACCAATCACTCCTCAACAGCAGCAGTTCAATAAATTGTCTTCCCAGTGCTGTTCCATGGGTTACCTGTAGCTGTGGTGTTGCAAGCTGCTTACCCTGCATAAGCCTGAGATATATCCAATACTGGAGGGTTCAGAACAATCTCATTCTTAAACCTAAGGCTTCAGATATTAAGTATTTGGTGTCAAGCATCAGTAGGATTCCTCAAATTGTTTGAAATTTGGTTAGTTCATTGAACTTTCTAGTTATATTTTCCACATATGTTTGCTTCAGGAAAATGCTGCTGTGCATTATCATACAGGTACAAATAAAGAGTAAAAATAATGCAAATATTCAAACAATATCAAGGTGCAAGAAGTTATCTAGTGGTTTATTTAACGTGTTTCATTGTAATTTTTCTATCAACTTTTTTTCCTGTTATATACAATTTTCTTTTTTCCCTACTTAGGAAATTAAAATATCTTCTTTTTACCCTTGTCTGGCTGCTTGGAAGTGGATGGTGTTTGATAATGACTTAATTTAGGTGATAGTCAAATTAGTAATGCTATTGTGAATTCTCTGATCAGCTTATGGTACTTGTGAACCAAGCAAGTGATCACAGTCATTAAATTAGTTTAATTTAAGAAAATTAATGACAGGTTCTGAAAGTGAAAATGCAATCTTGAATGCTGTGGATAAGGTGCTGATTAACCAGTGAAAATTGGCTGACAATTCTCTAAGAAAAACCTATGCAAATTGCTACAACAAGTACTAAATGTTAAAATTATTACTTCTGGAATCAAAAGCAATGAAAATGAAATGTAAAATATTCACTTCTTTCTGTAGTATTTCTGAGATATACACCCCATAAAAGGTTTTCACACCAAGAGAAAATTTGTCATTAATTATACATTATACACACACAAAAAATAGCCTTTATAGAGAAATTCTCATAAGGCTGCAAAAGCAAATGCTCAAAGGTAAGGAAAAGTTTAATCCAGATTGCTCTGCAACACTCTCTTTTTAATAATGTAAGTGTAATAATTGGAATGCATTAGAGAATTCCATTTTATAACTCTTAAATTTCGACAGCTGAGTAACAATAACAAAAATACAATGGTAAGAAATTATACAATTAGAATAAAAATTCTACTGTAAAGGATTATTTTTTTGTGGTCAGGTGCTTGCTTTTTTGTTTGCTTTTTTCTAATGCTTGTTTTTCTAGAATTTAACAGCAAAACAAAATCAAATATTATAGAATTGTTCAGTGAAAAATTCAGGCTCCACTTGGGGCTGAAGAATACCACTAATAAATGGAGACTGTGCAGGAGAAATTATCTTTAAGATCTTCCTTTTCTGTACATATAAATAAATAGTGTTTGCATTGCCAAAAATACACAATCCTTTGCATGATTGTCAGTTGGATCAATATTTTTTCGCACATTTTTCTCTCAAAAAAGTCATTAAAAAAAAAGCTGATGACATCAAATAGGTTTCAAAAGTAATCAGAAGGGGGAAAACAGTTCTGTCTCCCTGGAAATCATTTTTCTTTTTGCCTTTGAGAAACATATAAAGATGATCTTGGAAAAGTTAAGGTTTAGTTGTACCAAAATGTCTTCAGTAAGGTAAAAGGGCTGTTTAATTTATTATCAGGAATTTTACTTCATGTCATATCACCATTGTGTTGCACTGGTGCTCGTTATGGTAAAAGAAAAGTCTTGTCCCATTACTGACTATCAAATCATATTAAAGAATGCCAGCTATAGTGCAAGACTAATAAGATATGATAGAAAATTGCTGTTTTGATAAGACTTTCAAATCACATTAGGCAAGCAATACCACTTCATGTTCGGTTTACACTGAAAACTGCCACTCAGAATTCATTTTTGCTACATTTTTCTATTGTATGGGAAAACAATCTTGGAAAACTAGGAATAATTTGACTGGCAAGCAAGCACTCCTTTAGGATATCATGATCTATATACTCAAAAACACAAGAGTTTAAGGTAATGAAATTTGATGATTTTAAAGTCCAGTCTCTATCTTTAATATTTTATACTCAAAACTGTGTTTTGGAGACAAAGTTCCCTTTTTTCATCAGGGTAAAAGCTGGTGTCTCAGAACCAATTTTTCAAATGTCTGATATGACACAGATGGTGAAGAGAAAGCATGCCAGAGAAGGATGTGTTCTAAATCCCTTGTATCCTGTCCCACCTTCTGAGACATATACCAAAGAAGAAGGTATCAATTCAAATGTATCCTTAAATTTCAGCACAGAAATATTATTAGTATTATTACTTTTGATGCTGTCTGTCACAGCATCCTTGTATAACCCAATAAGTGTGGGTTAGATGAGTGGAGAGTGAGGTGGATTGAGAACTGGTTGAATGGCAGATCCCGGAGAGTTATAATCATTGACACAGGGTCTAGTTGAAGGCCTGTCACTAGTGGTGTTCCCCAAGGTTCAATACGGGGCCCAGCACTGTTTAACTTGTTGATCAATGACCTGGATGAAGGGGCAGATGCCTCCTCAGCAAGTTCAGTGACAACACAAAGCTGTGATATCCCCGAGTGATGTGCAGACCTTCAGAAGGACCTCAACAGGTTGGAAGATGGGCGAAAAAGAACTGCCCAAAATTCATCAAAGGCAAATACAGAGTCCTACACCTGGAGAGGGCTAACCTCATGGACCAGTACAGGCTGGTGGCAACCTGCTGGAAAGCAGCTCTGCATACAAGGACCTGGGAGTCCTAGTGGACAGCAAGCTGTCCATGAACTAGCAGTGTTCTTGTGGCCAAGAAGGTCAATGGTATCCTGGGGGGGCATTAGGAAGAGCACTGGCAGCAGGATGAGGGAGGTGATTCTGCCCCTTTACTCAGCCCTGGTGAGCCCACATCTGCAGTGCCGAGTCCAGTTCTGGGCTTTTCAGTAAAAGAGAGGCATGGAGCTCCTTGAGCAAGTCCAGCAGAGGACAACAAAGTTGATTGGGGGACTGAAGCATCTCTCTTATGAGGAAAGGCTGAGTGAACTGGGCCTGTTTAGTGTGGAGAAGAGATGATTCAGAGGGGACCTGGTGTCTATCAGTATCTGAAGGATGGTATCAAGAAGATGGAGTCAGGCTCTGCTGGTGGTGCTGAGCAATAGGACGAGGCAATGGGCCTGATTCACAAGAATCTCCACGTGAATATGAAGTTCTTTACTGTGCTTGTACAGTACACACTGGGACAGATCCTCAGAGAGGCTGTGGAGTCTTCCTCACTGAAGATACTGAAAAACCAGCTGGACACAATCCTACGCCATTTGGTCTGGGATGACCCTGCTTGAACGGGGAGGTTGGAACAGATGAGCCACTGTGGTCCCTTCAACACCGACCTGTTCTGTGATTTTGTGATTAGGATATGACAACTTTTCAGTATAAAAGCCATTCAGACCTTAAAGGAGACATGTTATGTTCAATGTGTTCTTATGTTCAAAAAAGAAACACATCTTATAGATACTGCTGTTAGTGTAACTGAAATCCTAACAGTGTAATCAAAGATTCATTATTAATTCAGATGCAGTTGTGCAGTCTGAAGAGTAATAGAGTCTGACACATGTTATAAAGCAAAGCTTTATTGAGGCAGTAGGAAAGATGAGCAACTAAAAGCTCATACAGTGATTCCGCCAATCACCAACAGCAAATGTGTCATGATAGAAGAGTTGTGCTGCAGTGGACACTTGTCCAAGGCAGCTCAGCCACAGCCAGTGGCGCAAAAACCTTTTAAGTGTGGGTAAGAGTTATGGCACCCTTTGGCTCCAGCAATGATGGTATAATTCGAGAGGATCCTCTTATATGAATAATAAGGACAGCAACCCACTCACACTGCCTATACTGGTAAGGGGGCTGAGTGTTCTGTTTATGCAGCCAGTGCTGGTCAAAAGCAGGGTGTCAGCAGTCTGTCTATGCTGTTGATATCAGTTAAGGGGCAGGGTATCAGGAGGCAAGGTGCCAAATTACTAAAAGAGAAACAAAGTGATGAAACCTTATGCTACAACAGGAAAAAAATAAGAAAAAATTGATCTTGAGGAATTTGAGGCAGTTAGAGGAATTTTTTGTGGGAAAACTGCCTAACATGCCAATAGCAGTACCTTCTACCCATCCTGACCAGTTCGCTTGAAAGCAGAATGGACATGTTCCAAGAAATATGTTTGCAGAAAAAAATTTGTCAGCTAAATGGCTTAATTCTTCCTGGGAACTGGAGATAGAAAGTATAGAAAAAATAGTTTGAATAGAAAGAAAAATGTCCAGGGCAAGGGAGCCATGCAGCCTGTAGAAGAGAATAGGAGGGTGGTTAAAGTAATGTGTCTCATTGAATTTTTTACCTCTGTAACCCAGCAATTGGCATTGCTACTACCAGGACATAAATGAGTCTTCAAGGTCTCAGGGTTGAAATTTCTCAGGCTTACTTTGTCAAAACTTCTCTTGATCTGTCTGAAGTGAAAACACATACAAATCAACTCTGGTAAACTGCCCCAGAAAATAAGGAAAGGTGAAGAGGAATAAGAAAGCAGCAAAGAATTAAAAAAACTCACTGTCCAATCCAACCATCCCTATGCTGGCCAGGGAAAACTATTACTGTCAGCTTTACAATTGAAAGGGACATCAGAAGGATGAGCATAACAGCTGAAAACAGAGTAGATACTAAGAATGTGCATTCAACAATCTTAAGGACATCACTATTATATTACTATAATGATGATGATGATGATGATAAAATCTACTTTGGGCCTTTTATTCTAATTATTAAATCTGGACAAATAATCATTCTTGACTAAATTCCTGAGCTTTCAATTATATAAATTCTTGTCTCTACTCTTAAATTGACTCCCTTTCGTTATTTTGAATATTTTGAGTGTATCAGGTTAAATATAAGCTGAACAGCTTGTGAAGAATTGTATCATGGGTGCAAGGTGGAGAAGTTAGATTTGCCACCGTACTGTCTTCCATTCACATCTATATGCTGGCACACTTGATCTCTTCTTAGTAGGACACCCTCATCTATCGGATCATACAAAATGCTTGAAGCTACTTTTTGCCATTGGCATTTTAACAGGGGCTGATTCATGACACCGCATGTGTTCTGTGGAATCAAGACACCATGAAGAGTAAATGAACAGCATCTCAAACACTCCATAACAAGAAAGTGGATATGGCTGTACTTACTGATAACTTTGTAAGATAAATTGAATTCAATATTGTAATTATCACTAAGTATGTATATGTGCACTTTTCTCTGTTCCTTTTTGGGTTCTTCCTCTGTGCATTCTTTCTTAAAGAGAAGGAATTAATCGTTCCTACAAAAACATTAAATCGAGCTTTTTCAGTTTGAGACTTTAAGTCTGCAGACATTTATAGCACTGTCTCTCATGCCTATTAGATATTTATCCTGTACATAAAATATTTTGCATCTTCAAATTTCCAGTTATGTTATTAAAAGCTATTCTTGTCATTGGAAAATCACAGAGTGAAATTAATGTGTTTCCTACTGATTTCCTTGGGAATCAGTAAATGCCATATGCATTTCTGAATGGTGACAAGACATGGAACAGATGAATGTATTTGAATAATTAACTAAATGTTTTGAAAAAAAATATGACAGATAATGCCTTTATGTTTATTAACTGTGCAATGTTGTAACTTTTTGATTAAGGGTGTTTGCTACTTTATATGGTTGCCATTACAGTGTTAAGAAATGTTTAATTTTCCATAGTTAAATGCTCATGAAACCACGCAACTTATTGTTTGATTTCTTTCCATGTTCCTTCCTGAGTGATCATCTCATTAAGATTATTTCTGCAGTTTGTAGTCATAAAGTCATTCTTAGTTCTAAATTTTCCTTTAGAGCTGCCACTGCAATAATTTTGAAACGTTTCTCATCTATCAAATTGATTATTGGTGTAGGATGATGATAAGAGATACATAGTTTTGCTATTTCTTTGTTGGATTTAGGTCTTTTCTCCTGTTTATTTTGGTTTTGGCAGCTGTTTATTTCATGGTTTTAAAGCTCATTCATCATGCATTTGCTGCCTACTAGGGTGTGAACCAGTTCTGCGACTGCCAATCAAAACGTGGCTGTTTTAAGTGCATGATGCTGAATAAATAGATTGAAAGAAATATCATTTAACTTCTAACTATATCTGTTAGGCTGTTTTGGGGGTTTTTTTGCTGCTATTTACATGTTGCTGTAGGAAGGAAAGAAGTTAAAATGACCAACAACAACCAGAAAAAAAAATAAATTGTATTTCTTGCTGATTCTTCTCAAGTACTCAATGTTGGCACCAACTTCTCTGAATTGCTTGAGCTTTACTGTAAATTAAATATATTCATTAATAGTCAAATTTTAAAAATGCTCATTGTCCTTTACATACAAAGTTTTGGTATCTGCCTCTTAATTGAAGGCGTTACCTGTGGAAGTTTTAACTGTAAAATACTATTTTGTACACTTCTAAATTGCATCTACACTTTGTTGCTGATAAATTTCTCAAAATAGCAAGCAATCAGGCATGTTTTTCCAGTACAGAAAGTGCTTACAGGACTGTCGTGTTACTCATTAATGCTGCTGACAACAGTAAAGAATTGAGGGCAAAAATGAAGCTAAAAGCTCAGTGAAAGCAAACAATTCCTATTGCATTTTCCTGAGGGCAGAAATTAAGGTCAGTTTGTCTTCTGATGCTGTTGTCTGAAAGTGCTGTCAGGTATGGCTGTCCCCAAGTACCACATCCAGACACCTCTTGAACACTTCCAGAGAAGGTGACTCACCACCTCCCCAAAGAACTTATTCTAATGCCTAACCACTCTTCCAGTGATATTTTTCCCCTAATATCTAATCTGAACCTCCCCTGATGCTATTTAAGGCCAAGGGTTAAAGCACTTCAAGAAAATCTCTCACTAGTGTATGAGTTGCATTTCATCTCTCAAAAAATCCCCCAAAACTTGAATTGGCATTGGGGTTGAGAACTTGTCTCTATTGTAACTTAATTATTTGCAGTTTTGCCTCATTTTTCTGGATTCCTATCTTACCAAGCAAGACAGTTGCTGCTTAAGATCCTCATTCCATTAGAAGGCCAAGATAACCAGCTAGGATATTTATTGAGAGCAAAGGGTGAAATTTTCTGCTGATTTAGCGTGTCTGAATGTTGAAAAATGTGCTCCAAAATCCTTATCCACATACATTTTCTTGCAGTATTGATGGAGGATTGTTATTTAAAATTAAGGAGAGGCAATGTCAAGTGATCTAATTTGATAATTATTTACTGCTGTGGGATATCCTTGACAGCAGACTGGGAATATACGTGAATAATAAAGGGAGCAGATGCATGTAAACACAAACACACCCTGAGTTATTTTTTGCAATGTATTTTATTGGAATTCACATCAGAGCCATCACAATGGTAATCCATAACACACAATGTGCTGCTGGAGAAGCCCATGCCCAGAGGCTGCATCGATAGCCTTTGTTGCTCACTCACCCTGCTAATGTGAAAATGAGAACTGTGGGGTGAATCCTAATAGCTTCTGTCAGGCCTCTTAGGATGAATGTTTGTATGACTGCATTGACTTCTCATTTATCCTTGCTATCACTACCTATTCATTTCTCTCTTGACTTTGAAGGTGAAATCTCTTATTCTCCTTCATCAGAGTTGACAGTAGCACCAAAGCTTTCTCTCCTGTGTTACAAAATTCTTCCTTCTATAACATGGAGACATTTCATCAGGAAAAAACATAAACCAAAACAAAACTGACTTTTTGTGATTAACACACGGTGTTTTTCAAACTGATAAAGTATTTAATCCTTTGGTTTTTTCTGCTGACTTGACATGGACATAAATGTTCACAATGTTTAGTTTATATGGAAAATTCACAAACTAAATGAAATTACTTCTAATTGATCGATTTTAATTTATTCAAAGCTAAAAAAATTGATAACTGTGTTATCTTTATAAAGTATTTGAACTTTACACATTTTTAAGCACCGCCCTATTTCAGGAAGACCTATGGCATGCCTAGCAGCCTACAGGATATAGATTATCAGATTTAATGGAAACTGGAGTTCCATTTTGCCCTTTGGCTCTCTGGATCAATGTACACTGTGAGAAATTGCTTACGTTTCTGAGACACAGAGTCTTCTGCTTGTTATCCTTTCAAAATGTGCAGTTTGTGTCATGGAACATACAATATATATTCTTCCCAAGCTTTGGTACGTCATTCAGCTGGACTGAAAATTGCTTGTTGAGTTTCTGTGTTGCTCTTCGCAGTGGCACAGCTGGGCAAAAAATGACTTGACCTACCATTAATGGCTCACAACCTCTGATAATGATAGAGGGAAGATAAAAATATTACTTAGTAGCTTACTTAGTTTATTTGTAATTACTTTGTCTCATTAGAGAGGAATGCATCAAATGCAGTCAGTAAATGAGATTTTTTAATGAAGTAAAATATAAATGAAAAACTAAACAAAGCTTTCATTTTAAGGTTTCTACAAAGTGAGTAAAATGAACATATTTTTGATATATAATATAACAATTCAATGCAATGCCATGGCAATTAAAAAGCTTCTTAAGAGTTTTTTAACACAATCAAGAAGTATATGGAAAATCTCTATCCAAATAATTCTTTTTGTGATGATTCCACTGATAAACTAAAGGCTTATTCATTCAAGATATAAGCATAACCAAAGACTTCCTACTTGTGTTAACAAATTACTGTCCAAATTGCAACAAGTGCAACTGTCCAAGATACTACATTTACTGCCAGCAATGGTGGCACACATTCTTACCTCAATCATATTTTTCAGTCCACTGATCTATTCTTACAGAAAGGAAAGAATACCCATGCTGACACTCACTGCAGTCTGAGAAGAGTACAAAGACAGCTCTCCTGCATTCCTTAAGAGTCACAGTTCTTCAGAAGAAGAATGAAGACATGAATTGAGCTAAAATATCTGAATTTCCTTACTCCTAGACTTCAAACGTGACTTCTGTGGCACCTAAAATAGTCTGTCCTTCATATATTTCTAACTTGCTGCAGTTCATGGATGTTCATCAAGCTTCTGTGCATAAAAATACAGCAATGCTTAGAAGCAGAGGCAGAAAGTTTATAACTTGGCTTTAACTATGCAAAGAAGCAGAAGATATGATGAAAATCATAACTTTTAACTTCAAAAATAGCAGAAACTCTGACCACAGGAATAACAGTAATAAAATATATTCTTTAACTTTTGTATAAATCAATATTTGAATAGGATGCCTTTCAGTTAATAGTGTAACTGCAGGTATTCTCATGGACAGAATGGAAGCTTCAGACAAATTTATTAGAAAAATCCTCTGGTTGAGTCACAACCTGCAGAAAAGACTCCCTTGCTTTTTAAACTGCTCCTCAGAGGGGAGTCTAGGTGTGGCTGAGTCCAATCTTAGCCCCAGACTTAGTCAATGGTTTATGTTTGAAAGATTATACTGGTGCAATTGAACCTTTAAACAACTTTGTCTTAGAGGATTAAGGATGAAAAATCAGGTGTATTAATATAATACAATTATTTATTTATTTATTTAAATTAATTACAATAGAGAAACCTTTATAAAAATTATTTACTAAACAGCATGGATAGTTGCAGCTACTAGTATAGTGCACTATTTTTGAAGCAATATTGTAGCAAATATATTAAAGAAATTATATTGACGCAATTATATTAAAGCTAGGAAAACAATTAATAAGTAGAGATTGATATTACTCACCTATGTGAACAACTGTGGATAAAACTCTTTTTCTTGGCCTCAAGAAGTAACCTTGAAGGCTGTCCCCACTCAAGGGAAGGATTTTCACGCACATTAGAGATGCATGCTAGAAAACCTCCCCGTGAAACAGTGGTGTTTGGGCTGCTTAGGCAGAGTGTCCTGCTACAGCTGCAACCCGATATTAGTCCATTTAAACAGTTAGAAATCACAGAAATCATAGAATCATAGAATTACATAGTGGTTTGAGTCAGAAGGGACCTTAAAAATCGTCTAGTTCTAACCTGTCTGCCATGGTGGGGAATGAATAATTTAATTCAGTGTTCTATGTGAGTAACTGTCGTATGAATACAACTAAAATGGTATTTAGTCACAAAGTTGTTAGAAAAGTTAGCGGTAGGAAAGACCTATTACAGTATTTAAGACATTTTATTGCTACAGCAGGATTTTTTTTCCTACTGGAATTGTATTTTTAACAGAGTGAAGGATTAAAAGCCTTCCTTATCTCTCACATATCAGCAAGCACTGTCTGGAAATAGCATTTGTTTTTCAGATTAAATCTTTCTTTCCTTCACTTTATGCTCTAATAGTTCTGTATACTTGTGTATGTTAATAATTTATTCTCTGTTCTGGGTGTCAGATTATAGCCATGTTCCTCTTTTGCCTTTGCTTAAAACCCCAGGATATATTTAGTCTGAGTTTTTAGAGGAGCTTTTGAAAGATAGAGGTACAGATCCACTGATCTTTGAAAGATTAATGGGATTTGGGCAAAGAGCATCCAGACTTCATTCTCTGCTTTTGAAGCAAACTACTTCTTTCAGCACATTTAATCCATATTAAAATTTCTTGCTGGACTAATTATCTTTCAGCATCGTGCAATATGCAATTACAGTGATAGTCCATGTTCATATGAATCATAATTATCTTCCTATCTATTATCTCACGATGACTATGTGCTTTTGCATATACTTACCATCATTGGAAAGGATGATTTTAACTGTTATATGTGCATTTTAATGCTGTGTCGGTATATCCATTAGGAGATATTTATAATTACTCCCACATAGAAGTAATTGCATTGATGCATTTTTAACTATTTTCTCAGAAGAAAAATCACATCTCTTTTACCAGATGAACCTTAATATGAACATACTCATTTGTTTTAGCTCTCCAGAGTAAATTTCTCAAACAACATTGATCTTTTACTTTTATTGTAGTGTAGTATTGGTTGCATACTACTAACTGCCTTTGCTTCTACATATTCACATACTTATTAAAAAACTTCAGATTTAATGTCAGTCATTCTGCCATCATCTCTGGAAGTCAGGTCAGGCTTCACAGGAAGTTACAGAGCCATGGCCAGTGTTGGGTGGGATAACAAGAAGGGCTTTTATACATTTGTTAAAATCAAAAGGGGGTCTAGAGAAAACATTGGGCCAATAATACTTGCTGAAAGTGGTCATTTAGCAAATATGAATGGAGAAAAAGCAGATACATTCAATGTGAGTTTGGGGTTTTCTTCCCCAGTCTTTATTAATACCAGTAGAACTTGAGCCACCTGGTCCTGAATTCAGTTCATGGGAATGGTTCAAACCTGTGTCAGAGGAGGTTTAGACTGGGTACAAGGAACAATTTTTCTGCCTGGAGACTAGAAAAACCCTGAAACAGGCTTCCTAGAGAGCAGGTCAATGTTCCAAACCTGTCAATGTTTAAGAAGTATTTGGTCAAGGTCCTTAACAGCATGTTTAAACTGTTGGCTAGCCCTGAATTGGTCAGGCCATTGCATTGGATGATTGTTATTGTTCCCTTCCAATGGAAATACTCTAGTCTATTCCACAAGTAAATGGTTTACGACTTAGTTCCATTATGTGATTTCCCACATTTACAAAGGACTTTATGCATCATATTTCATAAGAAAAAATCACGGTAAAATTCTCATATTCTCAGTGTGATTATTAAGATTATATTCCTTATGCCACTGTTATCACTCTCTAGAGGCCATTCATCATCCATAAAGAGTGTAGGAAACAGATGTATTATTTAAAATATGTATTCCAAAACTGTCTTCTAATAATTCCCACAATATTCTGTCAGTTCTCAATGTCTGCTCCATACCAGCTACTTAAACAGTTCTTTGAACTACTTGGATGGGATGCAATCTCTTCATTTCTCAAAAAAGCATATTCTACAGTTTGAGAGTGGTTGATTTCATTATTTTGATGCTTAATATCCTTGAAGATGTCTCAGCATACATCATGAGCAATTCCTTGAGTTGCAAAGTTATACCCCTGAAAATGGTCTATACAACCCTGGATGCCAGGTGATCCTGTATTACAAATGGTGTGTGCAGTCCCTGTTTCCTGATTGGTTCATTTTCTTTTATCACCAGTCTCTAGCTTTCTGATATCCTCTGTCATCTGTGGACATTTTTAAAGCTTTTTGCAGTGTTTTACTTGAGGAGAGAAATGGGTGAGACTACACAGGTACTTGAAGAAAAAATTCTGGAAAAGGATCTACAATAGGCAAGGATTCAATGTGTAGACAGAGCAGGAGCAGATGCTCTATTAGCTCTTCTGTCAAGTCATAACATTTTTTAGGCTTTTATCTGTCAACAAAAGTCCAGGTGCATCTGTACGCTCAGTACATGGGAAAGGTCACTGTCAGCGAGAACCAAGAAAACCTCTTCTATGACTTTGAAGATTTTTATGAAGACAGGAAACATAAGTAGATTGTTTTGGTTTTTGTTTCACATGTCAATCATCAGTTAGCAATGGTATTTTATGTAATGAACTCAAGTCTTAACCTCCATATAACATTCACTGAGATAAGCTAAGAAACATTACAACTTTCCAGAAGAAAGAAGCAAACAAAATAAACTTCCATAAATAATTTCTATACAGGTTATGAGCAGATATCTTTTATTCTGAGTCTTAACACCAAAATTATTTTGCATTCTCTGCCTTGTGGTACTTGTATTCACAGCATAAGGAAGTAGAATTGAAAAGTATGGTTTACCATTGGTAACCCCACTTTCTTTCTTATAATGGAAGTCTCTTCCCAAAAGCCTAAGATATTTTTTCAGTTCCTGGAGTAAAATCCGTGGTATAAACGTACATAATAATGGGAATATTTCTAAAGAAGTCATTGCATCCCTGTAGTGTGATATTCTGAGCTTTCACAAAAGTTCTAAAGACTCTGTGTAAATCACCAACCCGCTTTCAAATAAAAATATGCACTTCATGCTTGGGAAAACTATGTCTATTGATGCTATGTATTAGGAGTCTTGCAGAAGATCTTAGAGTTAAGGAGTTAGAAATGTACAGCAAGCCACAATAGCCACACTACATTTTGTATTTAGGGCTTGAGAAACCCGTATGTCATCATCAGTCACCACAGTATAACCCTATATATATCAGAGCATAAGAGATTCCACTGAAATACCACGGATACTCACTGTTATTAAATATAGGTCATAGATATGTGCAGCTATGATTGCTGTAATGGACATTAAAAGATAACATTCCTATCTGTCAGAACAAGCTGTATGGTTTTGTTTGTTACACTAGAGAAGCCATTGCATAGGGAAAATGACAATTCCCATGGATGAGCTCTGCACAGCATGCTGTGGCTGACTAACTGAGGTCCATTTGGTGCTACATGAAAACAGGGATGGAAGATATACTCTATATTTCTATTTCTTTCTTTTTTGTATCTTGTTATTAAAACAATTTTATTATAATATTTGCTGTCATACTTTTTCTATTGGGATCTGAAAACAAACCTGTGCTTTTGTCCTTCTGGTACAAGCCATGATGGAAGATGCCAGGCAGAAAACTACTGGATAAATGATGCAACAGTGGATGTTCATGAAATCTTTCACTATTCTTGCTGTGTACACACCGACTGCCTCTTTCTTTATTACTGTAGCCAGTAAAGTTTTATCATGAGGGAAAAGATGTTTTTGTTTTCCAAAAGTTGTGGAAGAACAATGGCAAAAAAGTAAGTTGAAATTGCCAGTTCAAATTTAAGTGCCTAAGATATTATTATTTAGCTTACTAAATAAAAAGCAGACAAATATTGTCTGTCTGGTCTGAAGTTCCTTTATAAGTTGCAGTACCTCCAGTAGGATAATAGAATAGTGATTAGCATTCCTTTCATGCTGTAACAGTTAGAAATGTTCAGAACTTCTGTATAGACAAAGCTAAAGTACCCTGCTCCATCAGACAAGTTATGGTATCCTCTGCATAGTGCTTGTACAGGGACTCTACTATTTCAGAATGGACTGTGATAACCTAATTAACGTATCATTAGGTGAGGTGCAGTTTGCCTTCATTTTAATAAATTACTAGTAGTAGAGTGTCCCCTAAAACCAACTACTCCAATGCAATTTGTTGAAGAAAGTAATAAATTGTGGGACTTTTAGGTTTTGCTAAGTAAACATTTCTTTTTCCTTTTTCTTCTCGCTTTTCCCAATGGAAAGCTCCCTGTAGAATAATCTTGTGAGTTTGTCAAATAAATCTACATTTTATCCTAATTTCCATAGGTCCTAGTTTTTTTGACCTTTATTAAATAGCTCACTCTCACTTCACTAGTCAAAGGTGATGAAGAAGAGGCTAATGAGCTACACTGTCATTCTGCCAGATGGAAAAGTAAGACAGAAATTAGATGAAAAGCTGCTCAAGCATTAAAAATTCTAAAGCTTTTATTGTCATTCATTTAGCTCATAACAAGCATTTTAAAGCAGTTTGACATGACCTGCAAATTTGTTTTTTGCTAACTCTGAACACATTATCATTAACACATTGTAGAACACAGACTATTTGCAGTCAAGTAGCTTCCAAAACCACATATCTTACACTGAAGTATCAATTATCTTAATTTTGATTGTCCATTTGCTGTCCATTGTTTACTTATGTTTTGTTTTCTCATACTTACAGACCAATATATAATGTTAGAACATGTGACACATGAGGGCATACTGTATCCTTTTTAGCTGCAGATATCAGAAAGCATAGTAATTCTTTCAAAATTCTAAATTTGCAATTCAGTTTTGGCTTTCAATATTTTTGTTAGTTTGTGTTTGGGGTTTTCTATTTTGTTGATTTTTTCCCTCCACAAATGTATATGAAACAGTCAGATCCTTAGAAATTTCTTAGATAACATCACTTCTGAAAGTTCATAGATTCACAGACTCATAGAAAGTTTGGGCTGGAAGATACATTTTAAGGTAGTCTAACTTTCCTGTGAAGAGCAGGGACACACTTTATTTCAATCACGTTGCACAGAGCCACCTTCACCTTGATCTTGAATGTTCCTAGGGATGGGGCACCCATCTCTCTGGGCAACCTGTGCCAGTGTTTCACCATCCTCTGTAAGAAAATTCTTCCTTATACCTACTCTAAACCAAGCCTCCTTTACTTTAAAACCACTACTCCCACTAAAACATCTATTCTCATCTTTCTTATAAACACTCTTCAAATACTGAAAGGCCACAACTTCTGACAGCGGAAACCTAAAATAACATATCTCATATTTTAAGGAACCTTGGCTTTAATTCTGATGTTGGGATAGGCCTAAAACATTTGAAGACTTTAAATGTCTTCAGGTTTCATTTTGAATAGGAAGTATTAGTGTGGCTCATCGTGTCCATGAAAATGATGTCCTCTCCACACTCACTCTCCTTCCTTTGGGAAGTCATATATTTCACAGGAGGTTGGTTTTGGTTTTTCCTCTAATCAGCTGCAGTATAATTTTGGGGTGGGTGATGATTTTACTAAGTTTATGTATTATTTCCAGTTTAAATTATGCCATTAACAGCAGAAGATAATTTGCAGACTAAAGTCTTGCTCAAATCCAGGAAGTATATCAAAATACAGTACTTACATATAGATAAGCCATAAAAATTGAATGAATATCTTTATGATAAGGAAATAATGCTAAAAATTCAAATATTAATTTGAATTCAGTCAGAATGTATTCTGAATAACCCACTAAAATCAACAAATTCACTTGAATTAAATCAATATCAGATTAAAAATTGGAGACAAATCTTTATGAAATGGCTTTCAAATTACTTGAGTTGTTTAATTTTTTAAATCAAAGGACAGATTGATATTAAAGAAATTCAAACAAAATTTTTATGGAAAATATTCCCTTATCTTGTTAAATTAGGAGAAAACCGACTAAAGAGGGGGAAAGGGCTTTATTTAATAGTGGACTACTAATAAAAACAGTACTTTGGGAATTTCATAGTCTGACATTCTCTGTGAAAGGCTAGAGCAATAAAGCAGAATTAACACTTGACATTATTAGTTAGTATTAAATTTAAATTGTGCCAAAACTAGATTAAGCTAAATTATGTTTCTCTCCCAAAACAAGCATGGCAGCTGTTAAAGAAAATTTCAAATTAAAAATTACAGAGTCTTTATTTATGCGCAATTAAATATGTGAAATCTTGGTGAAATCTGAGTGATCACTAGTTTTGAGTGTAATTTGTTTTTATACAACGCTCTCATTTATTTTAACTAAGCGGGACTTATTTTTTTCTTTAGCATGATTAGATGTTTATCTTTTCCATTGTATATTTACAATTCATTCATGTGTAGGTTTTAAGATAAAAGACAGATATAGACAAAGTCATGATATATTTCTTATGGTTTCTATCAAAGCCATTAAACATAATTTAAAATATTAGGATTAATTCATTTCTATATTATATATAATTTATTTTAAATGTGATCTTATTATTTCTAATTATACTTACTCCATTTAAGTGCAATGGGTGTTAAATTTTCTCAAATGGAAATTAATGTTTCATTTCTGAACAAAAAAATAAACAGCAGAGCCAGTGAGTTTTAGTGTTTTGTTAAAAACGTTTGCTCTTTGTTCTTTTTTCTTTTATTTACTGGCATCTCTTTTTATCTTTTTTTCCTAGTAAATAAAGCAAAGTTATGGAAAGGTACTTAGACGTTAATATATACTGGAGGTCATTAGATTCCTACAGTGTTTTTTTCTTGTCATATAAAGCTTTTTTCTTGTCATATAAAGTCATAACTGTGATAATTATACAAAGTTGGTTCATAAGATAGTCCCTGTTGAAGCAATCACAATGGTGTTCCACAGCGAAGGAGCTGGAAAGTGGGAAATTCTTTCTATTGATCATTCACTGTATTCAACAAGTTCTAGAAGGTCACTGTTCATTAAAATGAAACTTATGACATTTATTGAAACTACCTCAGAAACAATAAAAACTTTCACCAATGAAAAAAACCTATTGTCAGAAATTATTTGCATGGGAGGCAATCAAAAGTAGGCAATTCAAAGACAGAGTGCAACACCAATCAAACAAATATATTTTGTTATATTGTATTAGAGAGTGAGAACAAAACTATGGGCATTTTCCTTTTCTATTTCAAATAAGCCTATTTTTTTCCTCCCACATTTTTTAACTTTTCCAAAGAACATTGATGCTCAAAAGAGTGGGAAATGACACTACTGTTATATATATGGTACAATGTCCATACAAAATCTTAAGTTTTAGCCAGTGAAGTCACTGGAAGAAGCAATATAATCATAGAATGCTTTGGGTTGGAAGGGACCTTAAAGATCATTTTAGTTCCAACCCCTGTGCTATGCTCAGGGTCCCCTCCCACTAGGCCAGCTTGCTCCAAGCCTCATCCAACCTGGCCTTGAACACTTCCAGGAATGAGCCACACATATCCCATCTCTCATTACCCTCACAGTAAAGAATTCCTTCCTGATATCTAATCTACAGACATCTTTCAGTTCGAAGCCATTCCTCTTTGTCCTGTTACTACATGCTCTTGTAAAAAAGTGATTTTCCACCTTTCTTGCAGGCTTCCTTCAAGTACTGGAAGGTCATAATTATGAACCTTAAATAGAAAGGTTGCAATCATAAGATGATTAAAATTTACACCAAAAATTTGCACATGGCTATTGTGCTATACTGGAAACCAACATAAACATTCAAATGCAATCCATCATTGATTCAAATGTGTATGAAGTTCAAACTGGAATCTTTAACCTCATAATGTAAGAAGTATCTGAAATCTGCTTCAGGTATTCAGATTTTGTGCAGTCCTAAGTAAAGGCCTTACAAAAATAGAAACAGAGAGAAAAAAAAAAAAAAATGCTGCTTTTCAAATGTTTTCCTCTAGGATATAAATTTCAGTTCTCATAATGTTTTGGACCTGCCAAAATATAAAAAATTAATTTACTTTAAAAACTTATTGAATGTATATTAATATTTATTTTAATGATATATGTCCAGATTTATATTAATAACTTCTATTTTTTCAATGTGCTTTGATGTTGGTTTTCAGAAATGTTGAGCAATAAAAATCTAACTTTCTGAAGATGTGGCCATATAATATTCAGAACGAGTGGTGTCAGACATCTATAAAGCTAGCAAGACAAGTAAGTAAATAACACTTCAGTGTCTAAAGACTCGTAGGTCATTTCCATAATTTATTTTTGTTTTCTACCCATCCCTGGCACATCTTCCCCAGGTAAGCAGGACAATGAGAAGAAAAGTTTGAAAACATTGCAAAATTGAAAGAAATTGCTCTTTGAGCTCTCATTTAAAGCCCATACAAATTTATGTAAATGTATATCAGACTGGTACTGGCAAATTCCCAATGTCATTCTCATCAATGCTCCTGACTCATTCCATTACCCAAGAAGGATGGCCTAAATCCAAGTCTAATCTCTGGTTTGAAAATCTGCATTTCTTCTTGATAGACGACCAGATTTCCTTCCCAGCCTGTCACTCCCTATTGCAATCCCAGTGTAACATATAATGGTAGTGCAGAATAGTTTAGAAGTTAATCACAAGAGAAATTATGTCATCTAAGTCTCTTCTGTACATCTGAAAAAAAACAACTTATTGCCCCTACAATATCATATGATTAATTTATCATCCTATGAACAACCATTAAATGATATATTATGACTAAACCTTAAAAGTCTCCAAGAAAGTTGTGGAAAGATGTTTAATTCCTTCATAAAATGCAGACTGAGCTACAAAATGGAGTGAAGGCATTGGGGAAAGAGAATGTTAATAGTGGGAACTGCAAAGTGAACAATGTGATTTATCTCAGCTAAAACAGCAGAGATTTTGAGGAGATAAGACTGTGACTGCTGTCCTACCTCCAGTCCCACATTAGCCATTTTAGTGTAGTGAGTGAACCAATTCTTCAGGTATTCCCCTAAGACACAACAACCCTGAAATTTTTCATTACAGCACTTTATCTGGAAATCGGCACAGCACAAAATACTCATCAGTTTTAATATCATAATGTTTCAGTCTAGAAACAACAGAACAGTAAGGGTTTCACTAGTGAAAAAGATCATGATTAAATTAATGTTCTGGAGACTGCATTTCAAACATAGATACCTGTCTCCTATAAACAGCATCTGTTTGAAAGACATTGAAAGCATCTGTGTTACCTCAGAGTTATAGTCGCTAACTTAAACAACATTTCAATGTTCTTCAATGTTCAATGTAATATCCTAGGCTTACAATCAGAAATAATTATTAACCTGAGATATTTTTCTGCAACAAGTAATGTACACGACAGATTGATGTCTGACAGATTTTGATCGAACAACCTCTGATTTTTATTAGTGTTAATGCTCTGTTGCTCAGATATTATCCATTTTGATAGGTTTATGCATCTCAAAGAAAATACTCCCTCACTTTCTTTATTGAAAGAAAATGGAAGTCAGATAAAAGACATTACAGCTATCGAATCTGGAGTTTGGCAGAAATTGCACGGCATCTTCTGAATACTAAGATCCCAGTACAAATAACACTTCAAGGTAATTCTATTTGGAGGTCTGGGAGTGTCAGGTACTGAATATTGTAATTACTCTAGCTAATGTGGATGATTAAATGGAAGTTTCTCTGGAGTAGATTCCAAAAATGTATTATGGCTTTGGTACAGTGGAGAAGAAGATTATGAAGGGATATCATATATATATTTTATAATACATTACATACATTCAGTTTTGACTTGGTACTTTTCCCAAGGGATATTAAGACACTTGTGGGAAGTTTTTGTCTGGTTTTCAGAACTGTATATCAGCATTTATGGCCACAAGAGCAACAATGGAGATGTGATTTAGAAATCTGCAGATTTGTGACATAAAATAACGTCCACTTCCATTTGCATAATTGTAGAAGCTCAGAAGATAAGGGGCTAATGTATGTGTCTCAAACACCAATAGCTGTGGAACCAACCAAGGACTGTTATATAAGAACATGCTATGGAAACAGGCAGGGAAGAGCAGGGTGTGGCTGGAGAAGGGTGCCATACAGAGATAGGGCAGCACTTTCCTGTGGCAAGTGGCCTGTCCTGGCTCCTGGAGATAAACACAGAAAAATACATTGTGAGATCAAGAAAGAGTGAGGTAGCAGGCAAGACCAGTAAAGGAAGAAATAAGACCACCAAAGACCCCCAAAGCCCTTTTATGGATTTCCAGAAAGGTCTAGAAGAATGGTCTGTATCTCTATTACAAGAAGAAGATAAGAAACTAACTTGGACCAATTTCCATGCCAAGTGTATCATTTACTAATAAAATTTGCAAGATTTTTTGGACCTCTGACATTTGTTGTTCCTCTTCTATCACGGGCCTTTATGAATTTTGGATACTTCATTCCTCTTAGGAGTGGGACGTGACAATAATATTTGACAAAAATGTCATAAAACTGAGGAATATTTCTCTCACTACAGGCACAAGACTGTAGAAATGTTGGGGATTATTTTTCATGAACTTTCCATAAAATCTGATTTTATTAACTTTCCCTGCAAACCCTATCCAAATCAATAGAAATCTTCAATGAAGGAATTGAACTTCTTGTTTAATACATTGAAGACTACACTTGAAATTTATGCAACTTCTGAAGAAGCCATTTCATCATCAGGAAACATTAAAACATTTCTGGAATTTGAAGATTGTAGAGCTTCAACTGTAAAATACTACGTAATGTCATGGATATTTTATTTTTCCTGGTTCAGGAAATTGAGGGTAAGTGCTATTTATTTTGGAGTCAGATGCTGTATTATGAGTGTCTAACTGGTGTATTGCAATTCCTAGGCAGCAGACTCTGTCCTACTTGGTAAAGTTGTAGTTCTCGTAGCAGGCAGTAATGACGCCTTATACTCGGTAAGGAAAATTAGGTACCTCCAGGGAGCAATTCAGAAAACTTAGGCAAGTTATCAGTCTTTTTCTATTGGCAGCATAGAAAAATGCTACAATGATTCAGTAATTCTGTGCTCAGAATGAAACCTCCCAAAAAGCAGAGCATTGTGTTGGAAAAAAACTGTCTGTAGTCTTTGAGTTTTATTCTGCAATATATAAAACTCAAAAGATAAAATAAGATGAAGATAGGATTTATTCACCAGAATATATTTTCCCCAAGTGGAGTTCTTAATATTCTCAAATAGTCTTAAAGAAATAAAGGTTTAATTAATGATCCATTGCTGATTAATCCCTCAATTAAAACTGTTCCGTATTGTATTCACATAGAATGCCTCTCTGAATCTTAGGTGACACAAAGTGATTTGAAAACATGGTAGATGAGCCATTTCTTTACAGATGCACTACACAAATACAACACAGGAACTTGTACTTCTAAAATAAGCCTATAGCATGAGTAGTATATGTCATTAAATCAGGTGTAATAAACAAGATTTCATATTCAAATGTTAGAATCCTAGGTGAGGTGATAAGCAGCTCTTCTGCACACACAAATCGAGTGGAAAAGAAACAGTGTCAGTGGGATAAATGAACTACTAACTTCTCCTGGCTGCTCTCAAGCTTACCACAGGAGGACCACCAGACCATCAAAGGCCCATCTCCACAAGTACAGGGGAGCACACAGGCAGGATGAAAGGCAAAGGAACACAAACTACAGACTCCTGAGAAGGGACATCTTGTCCAGGCTCCTCACAGGACTTTTCCAGGACCAGCAGATTCATTGTTCAGGTGTGAAATCCACCAAGATGATGGGAGCAATGCTCTAAAACACCTTTTTGGACAAAGAGATGGTTATTGCCTGTAGGTGTTAGACACAATGTGAGTTGCAAGAGAAGAGAACTTTGGGATTACATGAGTTTTTGTGGGATGTATGTGGGAGGAACCAAAGGTGACGTAAATGAGGGATCTACATGGTTTGTGGAAAGAACTATGGTGAGCAAATGAAGGGATAAGGAAATAAAAAGGCCCAGCCACATGGAAGTAGGGTCTTTTCTGTATAATCTAGAGACATCCTGCACCTGATCACTGCAGTCTGTCCTGTCTTCTCATTAGGTTCTACTTACAATTATTTTTCCAGTAATAGGTACCTAAGCCCATGTGTGTATATGTCTAAGAGGGATCTGAGTGCCAGCAAGTGGAGTCAAAACATGGGTCCAGATGACCTGTGTGTCTATGGTGGCAGCAGCTGGAGAGACTTGAGTGAGCAAAACCTAGTGACAGGCACCAGGGTGGTTCCAGGGGTCAAAGTCACCTGTGCCTGTGAAGTGACACCTGGAGTGAATGCAGGAGTACAAGTGTGAGGGCACTGGTGAAGAGCAAGCCAGATGGTGAGTAGGTGAGGTGGACTGGGTTTCAAGAATTTTCTAAGGGTGAGATCACAAGGTTGGAGGTTGCTGTTGGGGATTAGAGGAGTCCCAGCCAGTGATAGCTGTGGGTGCACATGCTTTCACTCAGATGTGGCAAGGAAAGATAGTGCTTATCAGCAGAGAGTGGAGTTTGTATGTCCTCTGTATGCCATCCACTGGGGACACTGGGTTGTAGGTGCTGCTACTGCGCCTACCAGAAACTTCAGTCCAGCTGCTGGAGGGATCTATACTGTACATATATAGAAACATGCATATATATATATATATATATATGTATATATATATATATGGACTAGTTTTTCTTATATATACATACATATATTCCAGCTGGGCAGGGTGGAGGTGCATTACTGACACTAAATACTGGCCCCTCCTCCTGGTCAGCCAGAGAGGCTGGTGTTCATGCGTGCTCTGTAGGTGCAGCTGTGCTCTCTGTGTGGCCAGCCATGTATGTATGTGTATATATTGCATACAGAGTAAGATATCTATTACTAATACATGCTCAGCCTTGCTGCTGGAGACACCAGCTCTTCAATCAGACTAGGAGGAAACTAGGAAGTGGCCCAGCAGATGTAGGAGAAGCAATCTCCTACATTCCCAAAGCTTTCCAGATCAGATAGTCTCATCAGATGTTAACCAAGGTCAGAACTACTTCTTCATAGTTTACTTCTGCAGTGGTAGCAGATTGCAAGATCCAAATTAGAGAATCCCTACCCACAAATCACCGTGACAATTTCTGTAAGCAATCTAAACTGGACTCTTAGCTGTTAGGCAGGCAATACAGACTAAGCAGTTTGTTGGTTCATGCTGTTTCTCTGAACTTCATGAACTCTTAGGGGGGAAATGCAGAAGCTCTCTGCTCCCTGAGCATAATTTCAGAAATCCCTATGAAACTGTGGACACAATTTAGACTCAGAATTTTGCCACCAGTGCTCCGCGTGCCCTTTCCCTTCCCTTCTTGTGCAGACCATGTGTGTATGACGGTCCATAACAAATATGGGAGAAGGAAATGCAGAATTTGCTGTGCTGAGATGGAAGCAAAAATGTTAAACTCACTGCAGAACATCATTACAGTGTTTGTGGGTGCTGCACATAATGCTATAATATGGCTGATGAGAGTGGAATTCAGGGATAAAAGTCAAAGCAGCTGAATTTGGGGTACTCTCCAGTCGCTAGGAGTTTCATGTTCAGACACTGGCCTGTGGACAGGATGAGGGAAATCCCAGGAAGCTGAATTTTGATCCTAGTCTGTAGGCAGGGTAGAGGCAGCCCCAAAGCCCAGCTGGACAGAGATAGTTAGGACTGTTGATGCCCTCAGAACCCTGGAACTGGAGTTGTATCATGACTGCTATGATAGGTAACACATTATTAGCTAATTCATAAGTCATATAATTTATATGGATACAGAAATGAATGAAAATGATTTTTTCATCTAGATAAATCTGCATTTCTTCTCCATTAATTCTTTTATAATGAATAATGCAGCAGGAAAGATTCTAATTATAGAATGCCTTTAATTTGGATAGATTTCTTACATTTTTTCCATCTTATTAACCACAGCGCTCTTTCCTTGATGTGGGAGGATAATTTACACTCATTCTTTTGTTTAATTGTGCCACTTACACAACAGGTGCTCTCTGTAGTAGTTCATACCATGTGCAGATCAATGCTGTGCCACTGTTGAACACTTCTATATTTAAATTCTTAATAATACATACTCCCTTGTTACATTAAAATGTAGGAAGCAAGAAGTCTGCCTGAAAATTTGATAGGATTTGGTCATGCAATGTTCCCCTTTCTCCAGCTCATGAATAATCTTTAATTAGATATCATTTCAGGATGCACAAAATTTTAGGATTATGGCTGAGATAATGAACACAAGAACACTTTATATGTCTAGTCCAGAAGGACAATAGTTCCTCAAACACTTGCAATTTGTTTTCTCAGGGATGAAGTCAAGACAAGTCATCTGGAAACAAATTTTATTTTAGAGCACCAGAACTCTTGCAAATTGCAGTGTCCATTGCTCAGCATTACTGCAGTCTTTGACCCTAATCTTCCTTTTATCCATCCTTTTGGTGCACCCCACTGCAAATAATCATATTGTTACTCTGTGACACTAATTTGTAGCATTGTTTAACTTTGATAGTGTTTGTCTACTTTTTGGCAGCAGTGCTTATAATAGTACAGGATAATGTAAGAGGTAAACTGAGGTACAGCCATCCTAACCCAAACCTACTGTGCATCAAGGAGTCAGGGATCCCCAGAACAGCTGACCTGAATAGGTGCAGGTCTATGCTGTGTTGTACACACTTGTGGTCTGCCAGATGAGCTTCACTGATTAATTTTAACATGAAGTCCATATGCAGCTCCCTCTTGGCCCCTGACCTTTGTGCCACCTCATGTATTTTCTTGTCTTGAGGATAACCAATATGTTTACATAGAATGTTCCTCTATTTGACAATAGAAATGATGAATAGAGCTGTTTGTTAATGAGGAAATACTATAAAACCTCTGAAGATCTGTGAAAGGATCTGAAGATCACAGAAAGGATCTGTGCAGAATGCCATGTTCTGAATACTGGGGTACTGTTCAATTCTATAAAATTTTGGGTTCTCACCATTTGGAGGAATGTAAGATTATCTCTGTTATGTCCTTTTTTCTTCTCCTGTTATGTCCAGTAAATAGCATTTTAATCAATATCTGGCAGAGCTTGATTGCCTTTCTTACTGGAATGCATAACAAGCGCTTGCATTAGTGTATTACATTAAGCATTTGCTGAATGTGCATGTCCAGCACCAGTGCCAGAGGCTGGTTCCTTGCCAGCCACTTTCTCCAATCTGTCAAAGTCACTGGATGGCAACCTGACCCTCTGGCATGTCAGCCACTCCTCGCAGTACATTCTGTCCCATCATCCGGATCATTAATGCTGCTGTTAAACAGGACTGGACCCAGTGTCCTGGGGTACACTGCTGTCATTAGCCTCCAACTAGATGAACCAATTGGTCATAAACCTCTGGGCCCAGCCACGTAGCCAATTTTCAACCCACTTCAGCATCTTTACATCATCAGCTCCTCTATGGGAATCATATAGGAAATGCTGACAAAAGCCTTACTGAATTCCAGGTAGACAATATCCTCTGTTCTCCCCTCATCTACCAAGTCAGTCATTTTTTCATAGAAAGCAAGTAGGCTTGCCAAACATGATTCCCATTTGGTGAATTCATGCTTTTTACTCATCACTTTCTCATCTTTCATGTTCCTGTTATTTATTTATTCTGCCTTAGTACTTATTTACATGTGTCTATTAGTTATTTATTAGGCCAAAGTATACTAATTTTAAAATTTAACATCATAGCCCTGATTTTATTCTTACTTATTTTGACCACTGAGGGTACATGATAGTGCTGCTGGAAACACTGGGCCAGGACCTCCTACATTATACCATAGGCCTGCAGTAGACACCGAACAAGGGTTAAAACCTTTCTCCAAACTTTCCTGCACATGGTCACATGAAGGTTATCTTCACATTAGCTTTGAGTTATTGTGTTTGCAACCAAAACTGATCAGCACCTTTTTCTTTTTCACCCTTTTTAATCTAGGAAAACAACCCTGGGTTTTGACTAGGCATATTAATAATCTTAAAAAATGAGTGAAACAGAAAAGATTTTACTCAAAATATACAAATAGTAATATTTGCTTGATCAACAATTTTTAGGTGAAATTAATATTTCACGGGGTTAGATTCTTTAAAGTACTATCAAAGGGAAACCTATAATTCTGGTGTGTCTTATGGGAAAAATATTCTGTCATCTTTAATTCAACACTAATTTATTAATGTTCAAAGAAATTGTCACCAAGAGGTTTTAAAAAAGTCAGTATGATGATGAAAAATTAAAATAAAAGTCATTTGGAGGGAGATCTGGTAGTGCTATTTTCTCTCCTTGAGCAGCCCATTGATTTAAAAATCGGTATGTCATAAGAGTCTAAGATTTTAATAGCCACAGGTCAGATGGTCAAGTTAATTATTAGTGGGTGCAACAGCTGACAACATACAGCAACTCTAATAGGAGAAGTTACTTTTGGGGAAGAATAAAAAAGGGGAAGAGAGAGAGGAAAAGGAGGAAAAGTGGGCAAAAGCATTGACAAAGGAAGATGAAGACTCACCAGTGACTGGCCTGGAAGAGCACTGGCAGGGTCCCAGATGAGCATCCTCTGAAGGAGGTTCTCTTCAGTGTAATAAGTGATGAGGAGGAACATGACAGTAGTGATGGTGATTAATTTGCCTTGCTTTTAGCCCCTAGAACTATATAATTCTTCCATGACCCTCTCTTATTTGCTATAATTTGTTCCTGTGGGTGATGATGATAGCACAGGTTGACATATACTAGTCATGTGTGATCATTGAATACTGATTATCTGTTAAAGGTTCTGTGCACAAGTATTATTGGATAATGACAGTCAAGTATTTAAGAGACCATTGTCTATTTTACTGTATGCTGTCTGGTTTTTTCTATATTGGAGAAAACTGGAAAAAAAAAACTTATAAATACCTAAAATCTGCCAAACAACAGAAAAGAATAGGCATTTAAAGAGAGGTCATTGCTATACCAGTCATAGCCACTTCCCACGATAACCCACTGTAGCAACACAGGTGCAGGTGCAAGCCCATGGGGTCAACAGTATGAGAATAACAGTATAGAAACAGAAGGAAAAATAAGACCAGAGAGGCTCCAGTAAAGCACTGCTACAGCAGCACAGCTGAAAGGTTTCAGAGCTGCAAAGAGCATGCCCTTAGCATTAGTAAGACCAGGGTACTGCTGCACCTCAGGCACTGCAGCACATCATTATTATATTTTATAATGATGTATATGACTGTATTTGGTAGCAAAAAGATTAGCTATGTCTGTATTTACTTTGTCTTGTTAGTTTTTCTTCTTTTAAGATAAAAGCTCACACTTAACTTTCTCTATTACAGCCATAATTTTGCAAGTTCTACATTATAATATGGAAGTACAAAGGAATAACAACTATTCATTTCATTCAGAGACTTAATTATAATTCAACCTCACATTCATGAAATCTGTGGAAGTGGTGTCATCTCTACATGTCCAGAATATTAAATATTACTTAAAGACAGCATTTTTAGTACTGACTTTAGTTTTCCTTTTAAATGGCTATGGATTAAATCAGTACATTAACGTGCTGAAATAAATATTATAAACATGACAACTGTTGCATTATACTAAATATTAGTGCCAGAATAATCACGGTAACCAAACACCTTGCTCAAAGATTTTGAAAAATGAGTTGCAAGGCAATTAATAAGGGCAAATTTATTGCTAAATCTGAAGAATACTTTGAAATGCAATGCTTGTGTAGGCAACTGTTCATTTTAATAAATTGATCATGATTTTTCCTTCAAGTGTGTAATGAAAAAACATAAACATTTGCAGTTCAGTTTTTTGAGAACTTAGAACAGTAGACCAAAAAGTGTCTACAATTCTAAAACTGTTTTATTTTCTTGGTTTACCAGATCCATTATTAAAACGCTGTTTAGGTTTTCATTGCATCTCTGTTAATGTTCAATATGATGAGAATGAATCTTAATTCCTGTGGTCAATGAGAGGTTTTACTTTAATTACCAAAGCCAGAAAGTATTTTAACTTATCTGATAATTCTCTGTGTACAAATTTAGGTGAGATTTGATGTTTACTTAGCAGAATTGTGATACCCCGAATTTTCATTTCATATTATTCTGAATCTATGTGTGCCTGACGAGCTTTCCGTTTGAAACCTGAGTAGTTTTTGTTTGAAACAGATATCCAGTGCTTATTGTTCATTTGCATATGTGATCTGTTGAGATATTCCTTTAATCAGTAACAGTGGAAATACAGGCCTTATGAACTTTACAGTTGTTTTTTGCAGCACATGATAGCAAAATATTCTCTGAACTCTACAGAAACAGATCTCATTAATCCCACCTGGTGTGAGTTTCTTTGATGGCAGAGTGCACTAGGTTATGTCAGATGTCTGACAAGCACACTTAGGTTTTGGTTAAGAAGTTACTGGGCACTACTGTCCCACAATTCTGGATGATGATTTAGGTTTGCATGTTATTTTGTGTTATTTTAATTCATGTAACACATTACCTGTGTTATTTTTAGATGCATGGAGGCTGGGTAGATTTTGCCAAAAGGAGTGCTTAAAGAAATATTTTGCTCTCTTTTCTTTTATCCTCACCTTCCTATAATGGGAGTTAGTATGGGGAATAAAAAGCTTTGCAAAAGAGGTTCACTAAAATAAAACTGTTATAAAATCCGTTCTTGTACATAAGTTTTGTACCAGCATAAGGGATTGACAGAGCTGAGGGCTGAGTACCACATAAGCCTTAGCCATCAGGTCTAAGAATATATCATCTCACATTTTAATGGAGAGAATAAAATTATTGTAGTCTTCAAAACTGTGAATAAACCTTGAAGACACTGAGCAGCAAAACTGATATAGGTCGAAATTGTAGTTTTCAGAGAGCTAACTGCTCTGTTCCTTGTATCATATCAATGTCATAACCTAGAGGGTTACCCAGCCTGTGGGTATTCCAAGATTCTGACAGTGCATTCATTGGATCTTGTAATACACAGGACCACAGAGGCTTGTGTCCCCAAAGTTTCTCTACTTTATATCAGTTTACAAAAAATGCCATACATTTCACCAGCAACAAATATATTTTCACAGAAATTATCACTTGCAAGTTTAACTATGGTTAATGAAGTGAATATATATATAATGAAGTGAATATATAAGTTACTATAAGCAATCAATAATAGAAACAATCAATTTTATACCAACAATCAATATAAAAGCAATGTTCAAGTACTGTAACAGGTTACTACAAATTTGTTACTAGTGAAGCAAGCTTATAGACAATACAACTGTGGATATACTTATGAGAGATATCAGTGTCAAGAAAATATCAGTGCCAAGAAAATTAGGCAGATTTCAGAAAAGACCAAACTATCTCAAGGAGCTGGATAACTCATTCCCAGAGAGCAGGACATAACCTTCCCAGAAAAAGGAGAAAAAATTGAGCTAATCCCAGAAGTATGAGTGGGGAGAAGCACCAGTGGAGTAACAGAGTCTTACTTCAGAGATAACTCACACCACAGACTTTGGAGTCAATCACTAATTCCCAGCAAGGGTCCAAGATATCATAGAAAGTTTGTGAAGAGAGTTCAACTGTTTGTGAAAGAACAAGATGCATGGGAAATTTTCCAAGAGAGAAGATCCATTTTGGACAAAAAATAAGTCCTTTTTGTATCATAAACATGTAAGAGCGCATGGTACACCAACACTTAAAGCAGCCAACAGGTGCTCTTAAGTTTACCTGGGACAGCATATATATTAAGTTGATTTCTCTTTTCAGACCAACTTTTGCTTTCCCAGACTGTTTTCCTGTTCTAACAATTACAACAGCCCATGACAGCTTCCAATTCTCATTCTTTTAAGATGTTTCCCCCTCTTTACAGACTATTTCTTAACTTTTTTTCCTTTAAGTTTCCATTACAGTTGTATTTGCAGTAATCAATATCATCTCAGGGTGTCAGTGGTCTCCAAGTACCCATCTCTATTTCAAAGATGCCAGCTGCACTTCTCAAGGTTCTGGTTCACAGACCTAGACAAATAGTTCCCAGTCTGTCAGGTGTTTTCTCTGTCAGTATTTGAGCAGAGAATTTCTACTCAGTAATTTTCCCCCTCTAATCAAGTCACTTTTCTGGCTGTTCACAACAATTGCTAACTCCAAAGACCCTTGTTCCACCACCATTCTTTCTCTTCCGGCTGTGACTCTTACTGCAGCCGCTGTAGTTCAACAAGTGACAACAGAATAGGTTTGAACCATCTCATACAGTATTCTTCAAGATACTGCATTTCATACCAGTCTTCCAAAATCAAAGACGTAACAACAAATAGAAGTGATCCATTCCTGTGGAGTCCTTTTCCTCATCCCACCTAACTCATCTCCTTCCCGCAGAGGGAATAAAAAAGACAAGAATAGGAAAAGAGAAAAAAAGACACCCTCTCTTTCCAGTTGGAAAAATTCTGGACTAAAGGAGCAGCCCTTGGCAGCTTTTCTTTCAAAGACACATGGCAGTAAACCTTAGAATGGTCTAGGCAAAGTAGCTGAGTTGCCCTGGGGCTGAGAAATACAAGAAGGGCACATAACAGCGTGAGAACAAATAATTGCAATGCCTGTGTAAAAGTATGAAAAAATAACTTTCTTTAAACCTGAAATGCAGAATTAATTCAGTCTTGCATGGATATAGCACTCTGATAAGGGGCTCAGGGGAAAACCATGGATTATTCTGTGAAATGGAATGATTTATTTTTTTTCTTTTCTCTTTTCTTTGCATAAAACTAGGACCACAATGCATGTTCTCATGAGAATCAGACATATCTCATGGTGCTTCCTAATGTGAATATGAATTTCCCATCCATATGCCCAGCTTTCTTCAGTCTGATACTGAAAATACAGTAAAAATGAAAACTCATGAAAAATGCATATATTTTGCTTTTCTATAGGCTTATAACTGCATTTACTGTTTTCACCTTTGAAAAATCATTATGCAACCTTCACGTTCTACAAAGAAGATTCTAAGGGCTTAATGTTCTAGCATATTGTCTTTTTGGTAACTGACTGCTGGACTAAAAGCCTTCCTAAAATGCTTTGAGATTTTTAAAAAATGGATCCTTTATAATGCAGAATCAAAAGTCACTGTTCTTTGTGTTTTGAAGCTCATCAGCAAGGCTTTGATTTATGTCTAGAATAATTATCCTTTTTTATGAATTCTGTGGCTCATATTTCTTTATTTTGTTTCTTTTTTTGCAGATTTTCTCACTAGTCTGTATGTAAGTCTTCAATATGTATTATGTTTGCAGCTAGTTTTGGCATGATATGTGACATTTTAACATTTGTGCTGTAAATTCATAGTATTTACCTTGGTTTAATGTTTTATAGCACCAACATGGAGCCAAAGTCTCCTTTTCTGAGCAAAAATTACTTCCAGAATAATCTTGAATATCATCCTAGAGGTAATGAATAGACTCAGGAAGCACTAGAAGGATAAAGTCATCCCTTTTTGACACTACTTTAAAAAAGAAAAAAAGGGAGGGGGGAACCCCCATTTTTTTATCTTGTCCTGTACACTTAAGCAACTCAATACTGAACTTTATGGCAGTGCAGTAATTTCTCTCAACCTTATATCTTCTTATTCAGTTTTATGTCAGTTTAGATGTGGAAAATAATATCTGGGAAAAAAATGAGAGTTTCTTCTTGTTAATTGGTCTCTTGAAAGCATCCATATATGTGTAGAAATACAGTTCATTTCTTAGTCCCAGAAATTCAATCCATTCACATTCTCTTGGCAATTTCATACAAAATATTGTTTGTTTGGTGGTTTGGGTTTTGTGAGGGGAAGTTGCCTTTTTTTTTGCCTTTTCTTTTTTTTTGTGTTTAATTTTTTTTCTTTTTTAGAATTCATTTTTATCACAAGTATTTAGCTCTTTTTTCATCTTTTGTCAGTGAGATGATACTCCTCATAGAGATTCTTGCAGAAGAACTGTAACATTTCTTGTGAGCAACCCAGGTATAGCACTTAATGTTCTCTCTTTTTCTTTGAAGATTCTTCTGGAGGAAAGACCAAAAGGAGCTGAGACTGGGGGAAAGCCCAAGGTTAATATATTTTTCCTTAAAGACCATGGATTCAAGATGTCTCAATCAAGCATTAAATATCAATAGCAAGTAATGAAAATAAACTAAAAATAACATAAATAGAGTTAGAAGCAATCACAGGACAGAAGGTTTGTGGTTGAAAGGGACCTTTGGTGGTCCAGCCCCCCTTCTCAGGCCATCCAGGGCCATCCAGAACCAGTTGCCATATAGCAGCAGCTGACTGACTGTCCATGTCACCTAGTTATACCATACCTCTGGCTCAGCACAGCTGGGCTTAACTAGCAGTAAATCAGAAAATGTCTAATCAACAAGTTTCGTGCCCTCACCGCTGGCTAATTTGAAGTGCTACTTCAGGCAAAGTTTGGCATGAAAATGAGTCCAGAGGAATTTCTCCAGGTGACAGCTATGACTTCATGAATCTTCTGCTTCATGTTTTACTTTGAAGTCTATGACTTCAAAGTAAAACATGAAGCAGAAGATTCATGAAGTCTCCTGCTTTGTCAGCCTTCAGTTCATAGGCCAGTACAAAGGCACTAGCGCAGCTTGTAGGAGGGGGAATTCCCTACTTCTTGGATAAAAATGATGTTGAAGAAAAAATGCATTTTATTAATAATTGTGGGTGAAAACACAGTTGAACCTTTCAACTATGAAAGTTTCCTCTCATGGGTGATATATCAGTACATTATCATATCAACTGTCAATTTTTCAGAAACTGTGAATGACTACTGAATCAATGCTTCTATTCTACTCAAACTCTATTTTCAGTGGTAGATTTTTGCCCAGAATTTCATGGCTTTTATAAGAAAATTTCTACAGAAGGCAATGTTTAAATTTGGTCATTTAATACATAAAATCCCCAGTACAGAAAAAGTGCAAGAAATCCCACAAGCTAAAGTCAGTGGATGAACCTCTGCAGAGGTAGCCAATGATGTTTGGAAGGACTTCTGAGAAATGAAAAGGATTCTGGAAGTGAGGCAAACAGAAATAAAAGGAATGCGTGAAGCAAAGCCAATGCTATGGAATGATAAAGGTGTGTATTTGAATAACTCTTAGGCATCAAAAACATTCACAGCTGCTGGTACTTAAAATTCTCATTAGAAGTCATGCCTTGTTTCTTTGGCAATTTACTCCTTCAGAACTCAAAGCAAAAACTTAAAAACAATATTTTAGTTTCTTTTGCCTTTCACCCACTTCCTAATGGTCACTATTTTGCTTTATTTTCTAATTTGAGTGTTTATGATTGTATATTTCTTCAGCTAGTTTTCACAGACCTTACTGAAAGAGAAGTATGGTCCTTCCATTGTATAATCTCTAAACATCAATATGAGAACATTTATAATTTCAATTATGTGTACCCATAAAGCTGTTATCTTGGAACATACAAATTGTACATGACATCTCATCTTTTAAGTCCGTAAATCAAATAATTCCCTTCACAATTTCATTTGGAAAGAAAATGTAATTGGTAGTCCAATGAAATCTACATTAGCTTGTTCTAAATTCAATCTGGGAAAAAAAAAAAGAAAACAGCAAAACCCTGGTGCAAAAAATCACTTTATTATAATCTCAATAACTCCAGTAAACCAGTGGCTGTACTGAGCAAAATGCTGCTGAAACAATCATCAGACAATTACTAATTCTGAAATTGCTCCGTTTTTATGCTGTCTAGTATTGGGCTTTATTTTTTGTTTGTTAATAAACAAACCTTAATGTAAGATTTTTCTTTTATTTATTCTTTTGCAAGAATGAAAGTCCCACACAGACACATGGATCTAAAAGCAGTCTTCACTATAAAACCCCACTGTTTGCCTTTGGCTATGGGTATTACTTTCTTTAAATCTGTATAGGCGCTTGAGGATGAAAACATGAAATGGAAAGGAAAACAGGTGTATACAAATATCCTCAAATCCTTTGTACAGAGCTAAACTCAGATTTGTATGACTTCAACCTATCTTTGAAGTTTAAAGCTGGAAACACTGCTGTCAGCTACTCCATTTCCATTTAATTCAGTCTCAGCTTTATTTTTATTTTCTCTATAAGTCAGTGCTATTTAATCGTTCTGCTATGCTGACACACATGGAGGACCCCCTTCACCACTACATGAATTCACAAAAGCACTGTCTACCTGAATTCTTTCTCGAGACAGTGCAACAGTGCCTACCAGAATCCAATCAAGAAGGACTTTCTGACATTTACTTTAATTTGATGGTTTTATTTTACTTCATCTTTTATTGTTGACTATGTAATTTGTTTCTCAAACTCATTTATATGAATAATCGTTATACTACTCTTTTCTTCTAATGTTTTTTGTATTTCTTCTCTATTTTTTTCACTGCAGTCTCCTGTTACTCCTGAGGGGGGAAAAAGAAAGAAAAAAAAAAGGAATTCCATATTTTGAGAATATAATATATTAAGGATCAAAAACATATTGCTTTGATAGACAATGGTTCATTGGCTGAAACTGCTAAGTGAAATGGAATCTTAAAATTAAGTTACAAATAAGCTATTAATTAAAATGTGCACGTACAAAACTTTTTCTTTCTTCACAGCTGTGGTTAGATAAAATATAACGCAATTTGATTTTTTTTCTTTTTAATACGATGAAGTACAAGACAAATGTGAATACTTGTTTCAGTCCCCAAGATGAAAACCAACATAAAAGGTACAGAATGGCTTTTGCAAAGTTGTCAGTGTTTATTTTCTTTGTTGGGTTTCAGGTTTTTTTCCTGTATTTCAGAAAGCAAAAGTAACAAGAAACTCAATTATACTTATCCAGTTTACAAAGAGCTAATCCAAAGTTCTGTGTTGATACTTATTTTTTTAGTTGAACTGGTCTATACAATATTGCAAAGCTTTCATGTCAACAGATCTAAGTGAAGTAAAAATTTGGATGGGGTTGTAAATTAGCCCTGAGCAGACAGCCAGGTAAGGTTTTTAAAGAGCTTTAATAAAGCATGAACAAATCCTTTGAACTAAATCTCTTCTGGCTAGGCCATTCCCTTTTGATCACTGTTGTGTCAATTGGCTTTAGTTTGTTCTGTAGGCAACTTTGGGGTCTGGAAGACAAATATTATCTAGCCAAAAATCTACCTCTAGTAAACAGAAGTCTGTGGTGAATATATGCGCAAATGAAGCAAGAAACTTGAAGAATTTTTTAAACTTTGACTTCTCAAATGCAAAAGTAAGAATGCTATTTAAAATACTGACATATTAGGTGAGAGAAATTTGCAAAGTATTTTTCCATATTTTGTTTATTTTATCAAAGAAAAATATCTCTACTGTACATATATATTTAAACCATCCATATTGAAGGAATTATATTAGCAAGATACGTAAATACACTCTAATTTTGATTCTTTCAAGAATTCTGAAGAGATGCCTGTTGTGGTTAAATCTGTCTCATACAATATTAATAGATTTGAAAAATCGCATCAACATAAGAGAAATGGCATAGACAAACTGCAGGGCTTATGCAGGAGTCTTTGTACTTCACGTCAGATTACTGTTCAAAAGTTTGACATTAAGCTTTTTCTTTGATGTCATGAACTGATGATCAATTAGAAAGCAAGCTTTAAAAGTACAATATGTCTTGAGAAAAATCAATAACTTGACTTTGTCCTGTTTTAAAGATAAGATGAAAATTTGCAACCGTCAATGCACATTATTTTACTAGCAGCGGGAAATCCAAAGACATACTAAATGGCTACTTATGGCTACTTATGTACAACAAAAGGTTTAACTCAGACCTACTCACCAACTTCAGCAGAAAACCATTGCAAAATAAAGACCTTAGTATTGATAAAAGGTTTGAATTGGCATCATAAATTGATATATTCATAGTTACACCAGAGCCTATGCTCTTCACCCCTTAAAAAAATATAAGTCTAATGCACAGAGCTGTATGCTGCTGCAGAGGTCAGGATTTAGAAAACAGAATGATAGTTTTTAAGGTTTTCTACAATACTGGGGAAACCCCAGTTGGACTCTTACGATCCTTTTGGGTCTCTTCCAATTAAGGATATTCTATGATTCTATGCAACAATCCCTCAGTTACGTGCTTTAATTCCAGTGGCATGGATTTTCAGTCAATTTCTGTAGTAGTCAATTTACAATGGCCCTATTCTGCTGCTAAGTGCCTTCTGAGAACTATCCTTTTTGACCAAAGTGTATCATACAACTGTCTGAGATAAGGTCAGGCAATATATAAATGTTACACTTAAAGTTAATTGACTTCTATATTTAGATTTTTTCCAGTTATTTCATTTTAAAAAACACTGGCCTAAGAAATACTATTACTTGTATCTCTTTTCTAATACTTGGCAGAGATAAGCATTACAATGGAGAAAAATTTTCATCTATGAAACTCTTTTCCACTTTTGCTAATAACATTCACTTTTTCTCTTTCCTCATTTCTTCAGAAAAATTCTAGAGAATTGTAAACTATTCCTCTGTCTATGGTTGTCCACCATCAAAACCACAAAGTTTTAAATAGGTAAAGAAAACAAAGGGTGGACAAGCCAATCCAAATCCATTGTCTCCTATTTAGATTTATAGAATAACGTTAAGGATTCCTTCCTAACTTTGGGGAACTACTTGAAAAAAAATTTCATATAAGTCAGTGTGAAAAGTCAATTCTTTAGTTTAGACTTGGCTCTCATAGATTCACAGACCAGACCTTAAAACCGAAGGACAATCACAATTTAAAAACTGCGCTTGTAAACACACAGAGCTGTTCTATATATCCATATCTGAGTTAACACTTCGCAAAGAAGTAATGATGGTGAAGTCAACTGAAAAATTCAGATATAACAACTGACAAATTTGTGTGTAAAAACATGCTCCAATTCCATGGATCCTGAACCACTTCATGTTCTACTTAAGAGGTCTTTCTGAAAACAATGAAATCAACTACCTGCTGTCACCTTCTAGGTGATCAAAAATTGTTGTTTCTAGAATTAAAAAAACCAAACTTCTTAATTTGCCAGCTAAATATTGTCTGACATGCATATGTTCCTTAAAATTCTGCTAAAAAGTTAAGGCAACCAGCAATTTCACACTGTGAAATTATGAAATAGAGGGACTAGAATATCTAGAACACCAACTGTATGACCACCCATTCCTGGAAAGCAAGTCATTTCAAGGAATATGCTTTTTGCCCTGATCTATTTCTTGTATTTCTTGCCTAACTCTATTTCTTGTATGATGCCCCTCGGAAGATAAATAGGAACATGAGGAATGAATCTTTTCTGGCCAGGAGTAAAGCCATTTTATCTCTTTTTTTTGTAAAAGAGGTTCACTACAATAACCCTATCTGTTGGACAAAATCCTTGACTTTATATCCACAGAGAGTACCATACTTTGTTTAAATGTGAAGGATGACAACTAAGAAACTGCAGTTACTGTACAAATATAAATTTTGTTTTATGTTAAAGCCTCTGGGTATGTTTTCTTCTCTTCATGTGTACTAATATTAATCTGATCTTATATTAAATATTCTTCAAAGTATTACTGAAATGCTGCTGTGACATTCATACTCAATTTTCCCACATTTTATCATTTACAAGAGCATGAACATGCTGACATTTAAGAGACTTATAAAAGCTTATATTTGTCAAGAGAATCAAAGTGCATGCTATTCTACATGAATGCTCAGAGAGAGAGAAAATTTTTAAAAAATAAAATTTAGGAAAATGGAAGCAATGACGAACTCAAGACTAGGAAATGGAACACTATATTTGATTTCTGCAAGACTTTTAACTGTTCAAATTCACTGGTACATTCAGGGAATATCTACAGCGATATATGTATTATCATGATGTTTTACACCTAGCATGTAGATCCTGACAAGGTAATATTCCCATTGATATTCTAGCTCATATTTAATTTTACTTAAAAAAATGGAGATAATACAGAGTGAAAAATAAAATAAAAGCATATCTATTCGTATGGGTCATAAATACTCTTCAGTGAAATCAACATGGTTTCTTGCTATGGATCAACTCATATGAAAACTGAGTCATTTATTTCAAAGGAGTCTGACAGAAAATTAAAAAGATCCTGAGAGTTTGGAAATTCACTCGTAAGAAATTAGGTGTCTAAATCCAGCACTGTATTTAACATATTCAGAATCACAAATGTATTTTCTTTTAAAATACAAGACTCATATGAGGCGGATTGGTAAATCATTAAATAGCGGTAAGTAATTGACAAGAAACACCAAGAGGGTAAGTGTGCAGAAAACCTAAACAGAATGGAATAGAATAGAACAAAATAGAATAGAATAGAATAGAATAGAATAGAATAGAATAGAATAGAATAGAAGTATTTCCAGGTGGAAGGAACCTACAACAATCTTCTAGTCCTACTGTCTGACCAATTCAAGGCTGACCAAATGCTAAAGCATGTTACTAAGTGCATTATCCAAATGCCTCTTACTTCCAAGGCAATCCTTGTATTAATTCAGGCTGCTTTATATTCAAGGATGTAATATTTCTGAATACAGAAGAGAATCTGACAGTAGCATAAGGAGAAAGTTCCCTCAGCTAGAAGGTGAAAGTTTTATGGTATGCCTACGTCAATAAATTAAATATACTCAGGGCTGTTCTCTGGCACTTAGGTCAGCTGTCAGTGAATTGCATCCTTCCACACTCTTAAACCCTCATACTCTCTGAGGCAAGGTGGCTGACTGCAGACCAGGAAATGTTTTGTTCAGCCTTAAAATATGGTGTGCACCTTTGGGTAGGGCATTCTCCACAGTGGAAAGAATTACGGATTAATCATTCTTGAATACTGGTAGGGATGCTGCACTCCTCAGCCTGAGAAATAGGTGATACAACATCTCCTCAAAGATCCAGCCAAAAATGGGGCCCAGAAAGTGAATACAGCAGAAAAGTGCTTTGTTTCACTTTAGGAAAAAATTATGTATTTGGAGTATTTCTAAACAACTACAGTGAAGAAGGCAAGATCTGAAGCAGTTATTTGCAAAAACTATCTTAAAACCTATTTTATAGACTAAGGTCTACTCTGTTTTAAAGTGTTTCACAAGCAAGAAGAATTAAAATTCTGGATAACAACAAAAGATAAAAGTAGACTAGAACTTTTTAAAATCTTCTTTATATTTTCATTTGCCAAAAATTAATTCCTTATATTTCTGTTGCTTGTAGACTCTCCAAACCTGTGAATATGAAGAACAGCTCACAGTAAGGTTGTGCGTTTTCTGTGTACATTTCACACCAGAAAATTTTTCTTTAATCATTTTTTCTTTCATCCTAAAATAGAAGGTGAGAACAAAAGGTAGGGAACAGCAACAATTGAAACCTTGTTAGTCAAAAAAAGATACACAATGAGGAAAGAAACAAAAAGGAAATAGACAAGTCTTCACAGCAGAGATATTAAAGAAAAAGTAATCAATATAAAAAGACAACACTCATGAATGCCCTACTTGAAAATACAAGGAAATAGAACTTCTTAATGTCAGTGCTCTGATTTTTTTCCATGACTTTAAAATAATGTTGACACATATTTTGGTCTTCCTACTAAATAATAATAATAATAGTAATAATAATAATAATTATTATTATATCCTACAATTTAACAATTGTAGAATACTGCAGATCATTATCCCAGTTAGGATTTGATCTGAACCTCCACCTCCATCCTTGAGTACAGATTTTTTGTCTACAAGCGGACTGCTGCACACAGCCAGTCAAAACCTAAAGACTCAAAGGTTGCATAATTTTTTATTTCCATCCCAAGAGTTTATATTGCTTGCAAACTGAGGTTAGCTCAGATTATTGAATCTGAGTGTCTCACCCTGCCAAAGAAAGATGCCTAGGAAGTAGAAGAGAGCTATTAAGTTGTGAATAAGATAAGGTGAATCAGGATATTTCTGAAAACAGTCTGCTACACAGACTTTAAACTCTGATGTTAGACATGCTGGGTGTAACCTCACCTGTGAAGGTTGGCTGCTATTGTGTATTTCCTTCTGAAATGTGAATGATTGATGAGGTATGAAAATTTTATTTTTACATAATGAAAGATATGCCATCAGCCTTCATGGATGAAACAGTCAATGATGGTTTTTTTTCAGGTAATAAGAAAGTGTTTAATTTTTCAGTGCATGCTTTTAGAGATGGAAAAAATCTCAATTTTTTTACTGTACAGGATGGTGATATTAGGTGAATACAGGGTTGTAGTCTTAAGAATGAAATTATGAAGCGCTACAGCAAAGCACTACTTTTATATCTGATGTATGAGGATATCATATCACGAGGATACCATCAGCCACACTTGTGAGAGAGACTGGAAAGGATTGATGTCTCAAGACATTTTGGGGTGCATATGTGTGGGGGAAGGGGCAGGGTGAGCCTTTCCCTGGTGAGGCTGTGAACTGCCCCACAACCTCCAGCTCCCTAGAGCCTATATCCCAGCCTGGCAGTGGCTGCCAATCACTGGCACACAGGAGGCAATGCTCCACATCTGCCTTGAACCACTAACCCAGCCCCTCAGTGGCCAAATTACCAGAAGTCCCAGCTGAGGAAAGGTCCCAGGAATGTCAAGGGGTGTTTAAGGCTAGCAAACATCTTGACCCTACTTTCTCTTGGAATTTCTATCAGCTGAACATCAATGGAACCCAGGAGTTGGTAGCTATGTATGTCCTTTTCTATATCTTGTCTGTCTTTTTCTATTTCTTCCTCTTCTAATTCCCTCTTCTTGGAATTATTGAGTAGCTAAAATAGAGCAGGCTTAGAGTTTGCTAAATGGGATGGACTAAGTCAATGTGTTGAGAAGTGTTTTTTATGTTGATTGAATGCTGCTCTAAACCTTTTGCCAAAGCTCTTTACCAGTAAAGTTCTTTTTTGTTGGTTTGACCTCTTGAGAATATCTTGTTGGTATTTCCTCTGTGCATGAAACCCAGAGTACATGAACAACCATAAGCCCTCTTAAAAGCCTCATCAAGTAAGATTTTTTTGGGCCTTAAAACACTATTGAAGTCAATATCATTTTTGGAGATTCTTAAAAGGTAATAACTACATTGCCAATCTTGCAGCTTAGTCTTTTTTTAATCATTCATCTCACTGCTCTCAAAATTTTCTCCCATTTTATCATGTCTTAGGAAGAGCAGCAGCCTTTTGTTTAACTAAAATTGTTACTCAAAAAGCTACAAAGTTCCAAGTTGCTTTCTATGCTTTCTAGTTTCTTCTTTTATTTTCTTTATCGAAACAAATTCTGAGCACACCTTTACAATTAATTAATCTCAGAATTTAACAGTTTCATTTATTTGTGTGCCTTTCATTCTCAGAATTTAACAGTTTCATTTAATTGCGTGTCTTTCATTCAACTGGATATGACTCCTTGCCAATAAAGCTTGAACGCATTGATGTTATGTTTAGTCCACAGGCCTTGAAAATCTCTTAATACACTTTAATGTTTTTTTTGAAACTCTGAACTTGCTTCTTGGTTTTTAAATACTTATTGCATTATAAATTGCCTTAGGAACATGAGAGACTATGAGACAAAAGGATGTACATATTCCACTCAGCATTTCTGAGTGCAGCTTCTCTGTTCAGCTATCCTCCTCCTCTATTTAAAAGAAAAGAGAAAGAGGAAGCATTTCTGAGCCTCTCATTATCCTAACTTAAGAGAAAATCTCCACCCAGCTCAGTTTGTGAAAAGGTTTCACAATGCATAGTAGAAGCGATATAATTCTATTATAATAATTCTCTTCTAGTAGAAGCAATATAATTAGTGTTCAGGCAAGTTTTGCGAGAAGTGATCATCTAAACCTGAGGTCGTGCCAACAGAACTGAAAATACGTGCAAGTTGTTGATGAAATCTGACAACATGACAGAACACCTTTAAAAGCAGGTCAAGAAGCTGTTTGGCCCAGTAACCACGCTTTTTAGGGAGATTTGATTAAGTTTTTGTGCTGATGCAGAGCTATTTTTCAGGATTCTTCAGTAAACTTGCTCACAGACAGCACACCTTTCTATTCATCATGCTCCATAAGGTAGTGTAGGAATATCAACAGCTGGAAGTGACTGGGTTAGCAAACTATTGGGAAATGCACTGTTCTGTATGCACTACTGGAATCTGATTTCTTCCTCTTTTTTCCTTTTCCCCCTGTTATCTATATATGTACTCAAATAAACCAAAAGCATTTCTTTTACATAAAAAAGGTTTTCCTTCCAAGTTACTTTCTGTAGGTATCTCAGACTTTCTCCTACAGCAGTTGTAGAATCTGAAAAACACTCATTAAAGACATGTATCTCTGTTGGGATGGGGTGGGAGGGGGCAGGAAAGAGAGACATGGAAACAGACAGTGCTAACAACACAAAAAGAAGGATCTAGCATTTTTCTGCTACTTTTGTCAATAAAAACATAAGTCCCCTTAAAGGAAAAACAGTGAAATCATGCTTAGCAATGACTGATGAATTAAGAGTTGTCCTATTATCTTCAGATCACTTCTACTCACAATTTATTATTGTTATACCTCAGGAAACCACCCCCCACTCTTAAAAACTTATCTATTTGACAGCATACAGTGACTCTTTCGGAACGCAGTGGGAAAAACATTGTTGAACAAAGTTTAAAAACATAAAACCACTACAAAATTATTCTTTATTTTTAACCATCCCAAGAGTGCTTAAAAATCACAGAACTTGGATAAAATGACAAAAAAAATGTTAGTAGAAAAGGCCAATGAGATTCAAACTTGAAACCATAAACTAACAGCAAAAAATAAACCTTTCTTTTCACAGGACTCTCTTGCATTTTCATCAAAGAATATTAAATATCTAATGATGCATAATGATACCCCATGTACTGGATAAATGCTGCGCCATCTGCTTTTCTTCCTGTTTCATTTTTCCAAGGTGATATATTGATCCAAGTAATAACTCTTTTTTTTTGTACAAATCATAACTCTGTTCCCTACGACAAGGGTAACCGCAAATTGCCAATATGTTTGGACATTTGCTGTCAATACAAGAGAGCAGAGCAATGCAGTGTACACTGTCAGTGTCTCACTAAACTACAGCTTTTGTTTCTTCTGTCTTTTCAAAGAATAAATCTTGCCTTACTGCCACAGCAGATCTTCCTGTAAAGTGAGTTAGTAGAGCAACAGACAAGATTTTGTTGGTCTTCAGCAGGTACCTGCAGGTCAGAACTGCACTGAAAGACATAATAAGTTGTTTTGTGTTTGGGGTTTTTATCCCATGACTGTAACTCTTTCTTAGAAAATAACAGATCAAAATGGAAGCTTCCTGTCAAGCAGTGTGTATGATCCACAAAAACACCTCACCACTCATTTGGATAAAGAAGAATTGACCCCAATTTTACTATCTCCATGCATTCTAAGCAATTCAGAGAGTAGGAGTCAAAGAAGGTATCCATGGACCTAAAAGTGAGAACAGCTCAATGGGAACACAGAAATCTTGTGAAATGAGAGACCTCCGTACTTTTAAATTGCAACAAAGAGAGAGATTTGTTCTTTTGATAAGAAGACTAGTGCTATATACCATGTAGATTCCATGTAAAATGCAAAAGTTAAATGATGATTTCCTACAGCTAACAATAGAAAGGAATTGTGAGAAAGACCTCAAAGTGAATGAAGTTGGAAGGAATCAGTTTAAAAAAGGGAGACACACACAAAGCCAGTGATCAGTGGTGAACAAACATCTGGGTTTGTTTTTACACCAAATATTACTCTGAGTATTTTCAATTTATATATTTCACCCTCAGGAATTCTGACTATTAAGGAAGTTCTAACACAAAAAGACCTAGAAATGGTTTTTTCTATTATCTCATCCAATTAAACTAGATGAGACTCATACCTGAATATTCCTTAGGATGTGATATCTACAATGATGGTAATTTCATTTAGCTTTTGCTGGTATTAGAAACTTAATTTGAATTAATTTATTATAATTCACAAGCAATTATAGAAGTGTTTTTTAAATTAAGTCAACAGAATTTACTTATATATTCTCAATTAAAGGAAGAGGAAAAAGGAAAAAGTACAGAATAAATGAAAACAAACAAGCAAAAAAACCTGGGTAGACCTAGTTGGGCAAGAAGTAGAACAATGAAATCATTAATTATTCGTCATGGACTAATCATATGCAGATGTCCTAACAGTATCATTATAGAAATTTGGCTATGAAGTGTATGAGAGCTATACTAACCTATCTGAATGGTTTTGAAGTCAGATGTATTGCTTAATGTTCTTTAATACATATGTCCATAAGGGAATAGTATTTCAATTAAATACATACATGCATGCACATGTATCTCCAGATAAAGCTATTTAATCTTTCACCTTGTTTAATTTGAGATGATGCACCTTGAAAAAGGAGATTATTATTTTCTTTAGCATGTACATTTGAATAATATCACAAGCAAGTTTTAGAAACTTAGTTATATTTCAAAAACAATTTGCCATGATATTTTTTTAGAATCTCAGGAAGTACTTTAGAAGATAAGCACAACACCTTATTTTCTAGTTAAAAAAACCCAAGAAACCAAAAAAACCCAAACTTCTGAGTTGTAAAATGACATCAGTTCACTGATGCCAAATGTGTTCCTTCCATGAGACACACACCATCACAGGAACCTTGCCACTCAGATCCATTCACAACATAGTCCATGAAAAATCTCAAAGAATTGATATAAGAAAAAAGAATACTAGGCATACCCAGAAACCATACAGGACAACATCCAACTGAAAAGTGAATAGTGGTTTGCACACATAGAGAGATGAAAAAGAATTCCCAAATGTAAACCTGAAAACACTAGATGTATAGAATCAGATCTTATTTGAAGGGGACAAAATGTGAGAAAAATTCTTTTATTTTGTGTTCTTGGAAAATCACTAGTATTCTAAGTGGTGATTGTAGTCTTTAATTTAGCATAATACATTGCATCTCACTGTAATTTGGCAAACTTTAGCAATATAGGCTGTAATTTTCTGTTTCATGACATTTGATGGCATCCAACCAGTGCATAGGAAAGCACAGACTGTAGTTTAAACCCATTCATACTGGTAACAAGGGGTGACAGTCTAATTTAACATGTTTTGTATAAGCACTCAGATTAAGTCTTTAATTACCTTGTCACTTGGTATTTTTTCACAGGTTGTGCTTCTGAAAGTGCACAAAGTACTTTTCAGAATACCAAAACTGAACTGTGAAATAAACGAGGATCTTTGTCTCAACTGCCGTAGAAGTTGGATTTCGTGCAGTGAATGAGCTAAGAATGGCAGAAGGAAAAAGGGTCTTTGCCCAGGTAATGCAGATAATCATCAGTCTGTCTCTATGATGACAGGGAAGTCATGTAAATAAACATTTTCTCAGATGCACACCAACTGTATATTTTCCATGTTCTGAATACTGACAACTGAGAATCAAATTAGCAGGCATGCTGAATGCTTAGTAGCAACAACTGCCATTTAGGAGGGAATACTTTGGGAAGGATAAGTGCTAAAACAATAATCTAAAAATCAGAATGTAGACATTGAAGCTTACTGAACAGCTTTGGTTTTAATGTTTTTCAGTCTTTATTATTCATTAATTCTATCTCCATATTCATTGTGAAAACTTTAGTAAAAGGCTATGAAGCTGTGAAATTCCATAGTGACATCATGGTAGAAAATTCCATGAGATAATTATTAACTTTATAACTAATATCTGAACAGTATGAAATAAAATGGGACAAAAGCCATACATGGAGTGAGAAAAAGGCAGTCTCTTGGAATAACTCCTTTGAGATATATTCCACCTGAATAATGTCGAAGCTTTAAGAAAAGTAAAATCTGAAATTAAACTTCCTTGAATACACTTTGGGTACCATTTCATGTTTCAAACAATAAGAATCTTCAGTGACAACTGGTGTGACTCTAATTTTACATTCCAAAATAGGAGTTTTGATCAATTTTTGTGGAGTTATGCTTCATCCCATCATCATATTGACAATAGCCAAGTTGCACTGTCAAGCATTTTCCATGTTTAGGGTGAAAAACTGAGGAGCAGAGAAGAATGCCAAAAAGTCTTGTGTTCTGCTTCACTATGGAAAAAAGAAAAGACAACACTGCAAGTATTCCACTTGCCACTGAAAAATATTATAGACTAAATTTTCTAGAAGGTCTGCAGTCTTAGTGAGCATTTCTGGTTTTGTCATTGTCATTCCAATCTTACTAAGTTCACAATTAGCCTTTAAAGTAACAGTTTTACAGTGCAATACTTTGCATAAGCCTTGATTAAATTTCCTGTGTAAAACACACCCCAAGGTGTTAAACAGTTTTATGCCAGACACCAATGAGCCAACATTTCAAATGCTGCATTATTATTGTTACTGGCATATGGCAGTACAAGAAGAAGTTCTATCTGTTTTAGGATTTTGTGTCTGGATATCCTTCAAGATTACATAAAAAAAAAGGATATTCTGTCTAATATCCCAGCTAAAATGTAGCAGTTAAGAGTGTTGTGGTAATAGGGCATTTAATCATAATTCTGATTATAACCACCAAGAATTCCCACTACAAAGACTCTACTAATTTCATGATGTAGTGCAACCCCTGGGTCCAAGCTCTCATGTTGCTGAAATTTTCTGATTAATCTTGGATAATTTTAACAGTATAGGGAATTTAGCATAAATCAAAATAGACTGACACCGCCATCAAAGTTTTCATCTGCAGTTTTGGTAGAATCCCAAATCTAGAGTAAGAATTCTAGCTGTGTTTTAAGGCAAAAGCACAAAAGAATGTATATGTGGACTAACTGCCTCACATCAAATTCTTGTCAGTGGAGATACATGTTTCAACTCCAGCTGCTGCATCAGTGGTTCATGCTATTTCCAGTGCCCTGCACTACCTTGCCAGCCTCCAGTTGCTTCCCTGGAGGGCATGGATCCCTTGTAAATAATATGTTGTATCTGAACACTCCATGCCTCCTCTACCTACACATATATATATATATATATAAAAGGTTTATAAACCAATATGACTTCAAGCAGGAGACAAATATTTACCCTACTTGTCTAAAAAGTACATATATAGAGAGATATATATACAGTTGTCAGATAGCTGTGATACATCACAAAGATTGTCTTCTCTTTCATCTCTGCTGAGCAATCTCCCCTTGATTTTTTTGTTGTTTCCTCTTTGGAACTGAAGCCTTTATTGCAACCTATTTGTCATGAAGGAGTTCTGCACTGGTCAGACCCCTGCAAAAGGTAAATCTTCAGTAACTTTTGCTTTACTGGCTACCTTTGCAATTTATATGAGCAAGTAAAGTTCATAGCATTTGTTTTTAAGGAATCTTTCAACCTCAAATATTTCCTAGGCTGTGTACATAAAGTAGTCAGTAAATTAATAATGAATTGTGAAGCTGTGAGTTATATAGTTCATACCAGACCCACAGCAATAAAATCTTTATATTGCAGAAGTGCAAATTCTGTTGAAAAATTCCACATTTTACAAAGTAAAGCTATTATAGAAATGCTTCAGAGAGTTTTGCTCTGAATACAGTCATCTGTAAAACTAGTCTGCTTCACACAAAATTTATCCACAGCTACAGGCCTCTGAGGAAAAAAAAATCATAAATTAGCTTTTCTGTACACCATGATGTTGAAATCTCTTGAGCTTATATTTATTAATGTTGTGGGCATAGACGAAACTTCTCTGCATCTTGTTCAAGGACAGCCTTGCATCCTATTCAAGGACAGCCCTGATGTGCCTGAGGTAGTGTCCTCCTCCCTGCTTTGTGCCCTCCCCAATAGTCTTGTGTCAGGCCAATTGTCTGACAGGGACTTATGTGACAAGGGTAGGAGGACAAAAAAGAGCCAGAGCTGAAAAGGCAGGCATACTTATTAAACACTGCACAGCACTGTATTTTTTTTTTTTCTTTTCTTTTTTCAGAAACTTGAGAAGAAGTTATGTTAATGCACCACAGGCCAAATCATTAGGTTGGCCATGGCAGGTAGGAAACCAAGAGATGAGGTTTACAGAGAGGTCTAACACCTCCTTCATCTCTGTTTCCTTGGAAATGAGGTAAAAAATCAGTTATAGTGAGTGTATGTAAGAGGATTTTTGAAATGCACAGTCTTCTCTTCTAGTGTTAATGGTGGTGTTGATTTTATTTCTGCATTCTATGCAAGCAAGGTATAGATATTTTATTATATGTCTGTTGGTTTTGGGTTTTTTTTTCCCCCAGAAAGCTGTATCAAGTTCTAGGCAAGTGTAAAGCAAGTAAATTACAGACTAAAAATCATTTATATAAAATTTAATCAAAATATTTGGTAATGCTGTTATGTTCTTGTGCTCCTTTTAAAACTCAACAGGAAAATTAAATCCACTCAAATCGCCCCCTTTAGATAATAGTTGAACAATAGTAGGAGAGATTATAAATTGGTGTCACAATTTACTGAAGAGATCTTGATAAACACAACAATATTGATAAAAGACTGAACAATAGAGAGAATGGTTTACCCATAAAAAGGATGTTCATTACCAAAAGATATCACCTGTGCCACGTGGGTCCCCTGGGAACAATGACAAGATGCCAGCAGGGTCCCTAACTACACCCCGCGGCTCCAGAGAACAACTCCAGGGAAAAATTAACAAGGAAACAACGTTGCAAATTAGTTTCCATGGTTTAACACCCTCCCCCAGTCAGGAAACCGGGGTAAACAGGGGCAAAGCAAAACCTGGGGAGCTATTTTGTCTGAAAGGAGTTTTGCTGCTGAGCTGCTCCTTCCACATCACCTGGCAGGGGCTCTCCCTCTTGGTGGCAATCTCAGGCGGTGGCTGGGGATTGCGAAACAGCTCCCCAGCAGTGGAGATCTGGGGACTTGCTGGGTGACTCCCGCTCCTGAGTGAGCCTGGCAAAAGAAAAAGGACCCCTCAGTGGTTTTTAAAGGGGAAAAATCCACTCCCTTCTCCCTTCCGTGACTGGACAAGAAAAATGTTTCACTCCTGACGCCTCAGCATTCCCTGTTGAAAACTGGTCCCCGCTCTCCACAGTGGTGCGTGTGGTATAGAATAAAACAGCACCAAGACTCCACCACTTATCCGTGCACCCAGGACAGTTATACAGCAAAATGAGATGTTCAGGATCTCCAGAAGTTCTGATGTTTGTCTTCATGAACAAACGCTATGGGTGCTGAAGCCTTGCTTCCAGGGAAGTAGCCAGACATCACTTGCTGATGGGAAATAGAGAATAAAATATTTTTTTCTTTGATTCCATGCACACAACCCTTGCTTTTGCTTTATTACACTGCCTTTATCTTGAACCATGATGTTTTTTCCATCTTATTTTCTCCCGCACTGTGTCCTGCTGAGAAAGAGAAGTAATAGGATGGCTTGATGAGCACCTGGCATCCAGCTTGTGTCAACCTACCGCAGGAGAATCCCTGCATCTCATAGGCATCTCTGTATCATTCCAGAAACGTGGTGTCTGGGACTAAGGCTTGGAGCATTTTCTGTATTTATATAATTGTCATTCAAGTTAAATTGCAGTTACAAAGCAAGAATAAATCCACATTAAGTTTTATAAATCAGATTGAACCTGAAAGTTAGAGAGATGAAGTACGGTTTTCCCTCTCAACTCTCATGTTTATATATAAATCTAAATCAAATATGACAAAAATCACAAGTAAAGGCTTCTTTTGCTGATGACCTTTTATACCAAGCAATTGGTTTAGACAGGTATACAAAACAAGGCAGAGCTGGAATTTGTTACACAGGATTGTGCACCTACAACATTTTTCAAAGACTTTGGTGCTTAGGACTGACTTCATATTAAAGGTGACCTTATACGAACTTTCATTGCAATCCATTGTTAGTTTAGAAAGCAGTGCTGAAGTGACTTGATTATAAACAACAGTTTAAAATAATTCATGAAAGCCATATTTCTGAAAGAATTTTTTGACTGTCAAAACAGGTCCCTCAGGGAACTTTCATGCAGGTGTTAATATTAATAACACTATACCTACCATATAGCACCTACCCTTCTGGTTTATGTGCTAGCTGAAATATCAAGGTCCTACTACAACATAAAAATGTGGTATGAGAAATACGTGTAATTATGCAAACCCCTGTGACATGTAAAGGCGCAAAAGAAAGATGAGGCTCAACTCAAAATAAGGTCAGACAGAAATAATAGTGGTTAGAATTGATCTATAACATTTCTTTACCATTTATTAAAGAGGCTTGTCCTTCAGCTGTCAGACTGGCCCTGAGAGTCCTCAACATCATCTCACAGACCTGTTTGGGAGCAGGATGCTAAAAACAAACCAACAAGTAAGCAAACAAAAAAACAAAAAAAACACCAAATAATATTATTTCCATCTGTCATCAAACAGTGATTCTATTTCTATTTAAGTTTTCAAATCAATCTACAAATGGGAAATAGTGGAGTTACCACAACTACAGAATACTTTATCAGAAGGTTTACTCACTTGTCCAGTCCTTCATATCGCCAGAAGATTTCATACAGTCAGCATTAATTTCACCAGAAAAAATGATTCTGACTCTTAAACTTTTTAGTGAAATTCTGTAATCTGTATGGTGCAGGCACTCAGGCAATCAAGTGCCCTCTTTACATACCGATTTTTTGGAATTTTTCTGCAGTGAATAGTATCTGTGGTCAAGATACATGTGATTACTAAAACGAACTAAACTAAGAGATGTGACCTATGGCTACCTTGGACCAGAGGATGTTAGCCACTCACAACTAACAAGCTCACAAGCTTTCTGAGGAGACATCTTCATTCTGTTAAAATTCTTGCCACTCACAAGAATAAGAACTGAGAGATGTGAGAAATCTTAATCCTGTAAGCCATTGGGACAGCAATCTTTACCAGATACAGAGTGTGGTTCTGAATAGAAACTTCTAAGAAGTTATACCAACAATTAAATATATTATTTTCTCCTATTCATGCAGAAATCTGGCTCAATTTTTGTTAGTCTCTTCTATTTTTACGCAATTTCATTTTCTCTTTAATTAACAAATTTTACTTCCAATTTAGGGCAATATGTTTTCTCTCACTCTTTCTCCTTTTCCTTTAAGGAGTGAGTTTAAAGAATTTGTTTAAATTGCAATTTAGCTTTCTCCTTGTCATGCAAACTGCTGTAATCTATCACTATGACTGTCTGTTGATCCTGCAATAACAATTGTGCCTTTATTCAATACTCCATCCTTTCCAGGAATCATTTAGAAAGATTAAAAAAGTCTACCTATGTTGGTCCTTAGGCTCATGGCAGGAAGAGTCAAAACACATGGGTTTCCTTATATCTTTGAGTAAGAGGGAGTTTCCCCCTTAGACTGAGACTGTTTTCTGTTTTTATGCTGACTATTGAGTTCTATTTCTCCCTTAACAACAGAGAAATTATTAACTTATCTGGAGGAAGCAAGTGAAGGAGTCATGATCAAGTTTCCTGCTATTTAATTCCAGAGGAATTTCTTCCTTCAGCATTTTGGGAATGGGTTGGAGAAAAAACATTTGCTTCCAACACATAAATGTTGGACAAAACTATCCTGAGCTACTGTTAGTCCTTGGAGTTTTCTGTAGTAAAGTATAGGTGAGATCTACCATAGACATCAGAGGTCAAAACAACTTTGAATGAGACACTTTCTGCCTCGGGACAGTTTTGTGAGCAGTCCTATATTGCAACATGTAAGGAATACCTTAGGAAGAGAGGGAGATTTCCACTATCAATATTTATCTAGGGTAATTGACCTTCTTATTCCTTAAAAAGTACTTGGAAAAAACAATCATATTGCAACAGCAATTCAATAAGAATAAATACTGAACATGAGTTATTTCCACTATTCATTACCCCTAGTTCATTATTTACTTCTTAGTGGGAGGATTCATAGTCCAAATTCAAAAGGAAGACAAGTAGAATTCAGCAAATGAAATGAGGCACAAGCTAGTATACTGAAAACTGATTAGAGATTGCCTTCTCAGTAAAAAATTCACTTTGACTTTAATTTATTCATTAAAAGACTCAGCAGTCAACTGTGGTCATCTCTGTTGGTATTTTCCTTGTGAGATGTTTCTTACATTTTATTATCTGCTCATTCAATGAACATGCCTAAACATGCCTGGGAGATAATCTCTTTTTAAAACCTTGCATCTTGACAAAGTGGAATATTTCATCCTTTATCTCTGAAAATATAATAATAAAAATCATATATAAGTGAAAGATTACTGACATTAAGCTCAATCTATCTACATTTCAGAAATTCTGTGCAGCTCTGTATTTTTTCTCACAGGCCTGATTGGTTATTGTTTTTTTTCTTTTATGTATTCATCTCTTTTAACCAATCCCTCTTATTGTAACCCAAGATGATATATCCAAGAAAAGATGGGGTTCTATTCTGTTTTCAGATGAATAACTAACAGATAAAGGACTTTAACAGAAGGATTCACTTTGGCCTCTTTCTCTGCCAGCCTGGAATCAATTCATTAAAGCAATCTTATATGGAAAAATCAGGAAGAGTGGAATGAAGGGAGTTGATGATACATCCTTTTTTCAGAGTTTGGTAGAATGATAACACAGGAAAGTACTATAATGTGGTAAGGCTAAATATGTGAGTACATCTTCATGACTAGGTCCCATAAAATGAAGTTTAGGGAGTATTCTTCAAGAAGAGCTTCTATCTGTTCTACACCACACAAGAAAAATGCACAATTTCCACTTAAGAAAATGTTTTGGTATGCAGAAAAACCAGTGTGGAGGAGCAGATCTAGAGGTTAATTTACAGGCATTACAGAACTGAGTTCTAATCTTTTCTGCTCAAGTTGAATGCTACATTTTTTTTCTGCATCTCTGTGCACAGTTCAAAAACAATAATGGTTTTTTGTTTCTACTTCTAAGTTTCAGAGTTACATAATGATTATGATCTCTGGCTTGAATGCTGATACCATGCAGCTTCTCCTGCCTGCTGCTCTGGTAACCAGTGCCCAGTCCAATGGAAAATAAAACAGGAAGATTTCCCTCTCATTGGGATGTAATGTTCCCTGGAATTTCACTGTTCTTGTGTTTTCCATTTGAACCTTCAGTGCCTGATGGCTCTGAATCAAATTGCCATAAAAAATTAAGACTCTATTCACATTTCTTTCCCCATTGTTTTTGAAAGGACTCCATCTGTGCAAACTTTCAGAGGTAAAAAATTCATTAGGATGGTTTTAGAGAGCAAACAACATGGATCTGAAAAGAGTAGTAAAATATAAGGACACAGCTTTTTTCTGTGCTTCATGTTCTACTATCCAGATAATTTATAATTTTTGGGAGGTTTAAAAAAAAAGAAAAATATAAAAAAATGCTAAAACTTATTGTGTAAAAATAACATAGACCAAAATACCTGTGTATGTGAAGAAATGACATTTTTAGACAGCTGAGAATATTATCATGCACTTCATTGTTGGCCAGGCAGAAACAACAAAAAAAGTCTTCTTCCCTTCTAGCTGTACAAATATCAGACTAATACCAACTTTTTCAGATAGGAGTTTGATATCTTATTATGTTAATTTATGGAATATCAACACATCAAAATACCATGGATGATTATTAGGACACATTTTTGTATGAGAATTGTTTTGATGCCACTGGAACTCTTTATCTGAAAAACTCAGTGCATATATCTATATAGATATAGATATATACATATACAGACACCCATACATAATTCTTGCTCCAATGTTCTACGTCCATAAGTAAGAATACAATAAAAGAGAAGACAGAACTGTTTGAGATCTTGACCATCATTTATGCAAGTATCAGAAAAAACAAAATATTAAATTAACCAAGTATGAGTAATATTTTGAACTATTAAAACTAAAATATAGCTAATTTTGAAATATTATAATAATACTACTACAATAATGCTACTATTTTCACCACTGAAGCTGGTTTTCTGCCTAATTAAACTGTAAGCTGATGTTTTTAATTAATATTTCCCTGCTGTTGTTTAAGAATTTGCACATATCATGGTTTAACATGAGAAACATTAATAATTCACAAATCAACTGTAAATTACTTAAAATTTTGAAATAAATCAGACAAAAAGGTTAATTTATTTTTGTTTTTCCTGTCAGAGTTTCTTTATTCTCTCTAAATGCTTGGTATAGGAAGAGTGTACATACTACTATTCTCGTAGTATTCTAGACATGTATTATTATAGGTATGTTTCAGACATGCATTCTGCCTGAGACAGAGGACAGTAATTTCTTGATATGGATCTTATTTCTCTTTGTTTTTTAACTATTACGTATTCTACATACAGCAGCACCACTTGCTGTCCAGAACATTAAACAGTGTTAGAAAGGGTGGGTATTTTTCCACCTGATTTTCATCCTGTTAGTTTATATTCAAGTGCTATGACACATCTTATCCAAAGAAAAATGGAAACAAACCCATTCAATATCTTTTGAAAAATGCATTTTTATAGTACTCTATTTGTAATGTGAAGAGATTAAAAAGAAAAAACAGGCTTTATTTTTCAGTTAAGTATATCTTTTCAAACAGGTTTTAGTAAACACATATGTATTTTTAAAAAAATTTGGTGGTTAAAACGTCATATTGCAGGGTAATAATATGAAGCAAAAGGTCTAACCTTGAAGATCTTCAGCCTTAAAGAGAGGTTTATCTCTAAAAAAACACTCCAACAGTAACGCTTTTTTTACAAGAAAATGACCCATTTATCCAGACAGTCATACATTTGCCAATTTACCAGTTTTTCCAATATTGAGTCAAAGGCTTTATGAATGCTTAAAGTGCAGCTGTAAAGTGTATATTTTAAAAGGTTGTTCATTTCTACATTTCTGCAGGTAGAAAATTTAACATATCCCACTCTGCATTTCAATCTAGCAACTAAATGCAATGTTTTTTCTTTTTCTTTTTTGCTTTGGTATGAAAATAAAAACCCAGAAATGTAGGGCAATAGACCATTTTTGGGGGGAGATTTTAAAGTGTATTTTAGTTTTACGGGAGGAAAAACAAGGTCTGATAGAACAGAAAGAAGTCCTTGAGTAATTTCTAACTCTGTCTGTATTCGCAGTAAGGCAGAACATAGGATTAGATTTGTAGGTAAACAGCTGCTTGGGGGTCATCTGCTGTACAAGTGTTTGGGGGACTTTTACACTGAGCAAGCTCTAGGCTGGAAGTGTGCTCATAAACATCTGACACACTTACTGCACTCCCAGCACAAATCTACATCCCTATATCCATCCACACACAGCCTGAGATGGCCTTGTGGTGTCATCCAAAGCACACCGATGGGGCAGAAACAAGAGATTTACTTTAAAACTGCCTCCTATAAAGCAAACTAAACATTAATGTGGACACAAAGTCTCTGAAATTTTCCTGTCCCAATTGTTCAACACCATTATTTTTGCATTGTCCAAGAAAGGACAACAAAGCTGGTAAAGGGTCTAGAAATCTTATGTGCAGCCAAGGGAGCTGGGGTCCAAAAGGGTCAAGTACTGAAACAGGCTTCCAAGGAAAGTGGTTGAGTCATCATTCCTAGAAGCCTTCAAAGGATGTGGTGCTTAGTGACACAGTTTATTGGAGGACTTGGCAGTGCTGGGTTAACAGGAGTGAAGGTCTTAGAGGTATTTTTCAAACTAAATGATTCTATCATTCTGTGACTTTTAAAGACAGCCAAACTGAATATTATGTTTCACAGTCATCAATGTTAGGTTTTTTGGTTTCTTGCCAAATGTGTCACCTTTTCCCCCTTCTAAAACTTTTTTAGCATTGTCTTATGAAATGGCAATACTAATCACACAAATCTAAACCGATATCTCACAGCTGTATTTACTATTCTACCTCTGCTATTTATACACAAACAGTACAAACAGTACATTTTAGTTACTACTTTGCTGCAAGACATTGTTTTAAATTCAGTCAGCTGTGCTTTTACCATCATTCCTCTGGTATGGTTTGTGTGTCTTCCTTCCAGTGCATTTTGTTCAGTAGTGATTTATATTTATTACCAAGTCATTGATAGAACTGCTGAACAGAACTGTGTCCGGTACAGATCTTTGTGGAACATGATCCAAAACAAACAGAGTAATAACTCCCCTGTCTTTTAAGCAACTGATGATCTACTTGTGTGATTCCTTTCATTAGAACATTAGGTGGTATTAAGTCAAACACTTTGTATAATTTCAACTCTATTTACCAAATCTACAATCTTATGCAGGCTGACAGTGAAATCAGATTTGCTTTGTAAGATTTATATTCCAGTAAATCATGTTGACTACCAATAATTATATTCTCACTATTTAATTTATTATGGTATAAATTTTGCATCTATTTGCCCATAATATTGTCCAGAACTTATTCCAAGACCTTTCCACAAAATTTCCAATTCTCTTGTATGAATTTGTTCCTAACTTACTGTGTGAATTTGTAAATAAGTTGTGGTTTTACACTCTTAGTTTTCTGAATAAAGAGATTTGGTGAAAGAACAGCGAAAGGCCTATTTTTGCAAAAGAAAGTTAGCAGAGGAATGAGCTGCTGACTGTTCTTTCCAGAGTTTTCTTCTCCTATTAACCATTAGCTGCTCTGTAACACAGACTGGAAAAAGATTTCAGGACTACTGTAATGCAAAGATCAATTAGATATTTTGATCATTTAGGGCATTTCAAGCAACAGACATTTTCAACTGTCTACAAATGGCTGCTGTGGTAAATGCCATTTTCCTCTGGGATCTAGCTGGGGAAGATATGGGTCACAATCAATATTTCCTAGAAAATCTTCTATTTATTAAGCTGGTATTAGTAATAAAGTCCAGGTGTTATTATAAGTCATAATAATTAATACAATAATCTAATTGAATCAGCTGGAAAAAAATCCTAATAAAATTCCCCTTGATATACAATTTAAATACACTGCCAGAACCAGCTGTAACACTGCCAAGTCTTTGTCTCAGATCTATATAGACTTCCACAGGCACAAGCCACTCTAATGCAGTGTAACTTTAAGCAATAGCACCACAAGCAATAAAACCAAGCAAACAGAGGGCTTTTACATCAAAATCAAAAGGCCTGCTTTTTGAATAGATCACAAGACAAACAACTCATCAGCAGAAAGTCATGCACTCTAAAGAGCTAAAAGATGAAAGCAAGGTTACAGTACATAACGTTACCCTACCAGGAAAATAAACTGTAGCCAGATATGTGTGCGGATTCCAAACTTACATTGAAAAATAAAAAGCAAAAAACAAACACTCAGAACAACAACAACAACAACCTTGCCTAAGGTTTATGGAGGCTGAAATAAGTAACATACTGAGGCAAAGGACTACTTTATAACACCTGTTGATTTTGCAGAGTATTTAAAATTCTGTCAAAAAAATAATAAGTTCATTGTTGTCGGTTAAGAAGAATCCAAGACAACCCTCTTTAATACACACAAGTGTTCCTGGACAGGGAACATGGACATGCATACCTTGATGCAAGTGTGAAAATATGTATGTGAATGAACAAAATCTACGTGAGAATGAATGTGACAGCTGAAATTAACTCCCCTAAAAATTTTGCAAATAAATATCAGCTTCCTCTGCTCTAAAATATAGGACTGAATCTTGGTACTTTAATTTCTTATATTATCCATATTAATTTGAAGCTGATATGAAAAGTTGATTGTTTTATTCATTATATATATATATATATATATATTTGTATTGTTTATTATTTTTATTAATTTGAAGTTGATATGAAAAGCTTTGGTTCAAAGCCAGTACAGGGTAACCAGAAATTAGGGTGATTTTACTGTCTTGCCTGCCATGCATTGGCCATGTGGATACTAAGGAGAGTAGATAAGTAAATAAGATGGTTGTTACCCAGAGACACACTTTAAAGGAATGAGATGGTCAAGAACGAGTCCCCAATTTCTCCCCTGCTGCTGAAGAGGAGAGCACCTGAATGGGGACTTCCAAGTGAGCAAGTATACTGATCATCTTGTTGTGTGTCAATTTTTGTCTTGTTATGTCTTACTGTATTTCTATATAATTATTTCTCATTAATAAATTTTATTTGTGTCCCTGCCTACATTTTTCATTATTATTTTGATCCTGTTAACAACACTTGTTTTAAAATTCTGCACGCAGTCTCTTCTCCTATAGGTTACCAACTTTTGTCTTGTTTTTAGAATACCTTTCCCAAGTGCTTAATTATCTTCCCCAGGTACTAGGCACACACTGAAGTGCCTTTATTAAAGCCCTATAGTAAGTACATGTACCAATCACACCTCTCAGGCACTCTGTGGAACATTTTATTTTTCCAGTATTCTCATGATACATTGTGCTTCACATGGCTGATGTGAGAATACCCATATCTTGGTGTGATGCAACTAGGTTGATCTTTGTTTCAGTTATCTCAACACTCCATAATTCAGTTGCAAGCAGTTAATTTTATGCAACTACTCAGCCCTTTTCCACAATATTTCTGACATTAGCTTTCTTACACAGTAAGATTCGACATGAAGAGTTCAGACCTTCTTGTTTTAAACCTTCTTCTATTAAAAACTAATGCACAACTTTGAGACTGAACTTTTACCTTAACTTTACCATTTGACTTATGGAAGGAAAGGAAGGAAAAAGTAGTTTGCTTCCAATTATAGCACTTAATTGTTCATTGTTGCAATAAAACGGAGATTAAATGTGGTGTGGGTAATATTTAACATCTGGCTGTCATTTCTTATCTCTATGCAATGTGAAATAAATTAGTGAATGCTTTAGGATATTTCTGATAGATAGCTACATTATTCAAACTGTATTGATGAGAAAATTTTGTCAGTAAGGCCAAAAGTATGGACCATGGTCACAGAACAAACCCACAATTGAATGACAAAAGAGCTGTTTCTGACAGATGATCTTTTGACCTCTAGTAGGAAGATAAAATTCCTGAATGTCAAATGACCTTCCAGGTGAACAAAATTTTCCACAGAAGCTCATTTAATTTGTCTATTTTTATACTGTGTGTGTGTTTGAGCTTGTCTTTAATTTTTCCTCTTTATCATGTAAGCTTTTACCTGTGTAAGATGACTTTTTAAACATGGGAGCAAGGACATTAGTAACTGGAACCTACAAACCTAGGCTTTGCATTTGTTGTAGATGAGAAAATGAATTACTGCTCAGTGAACAACTTTGAGCTTCATCGAAATGCATGCAAATTGCCAAGTTACTGCCAGATGGACCAAATCCCAAGACTGTAATGTTATGGTTGTAATGTGTGTCTGTGTGTGTGCTTAGAAGCCTTCACAGGCTTGTCAGTTACAGCACAGGTATCAGAAGTGTTTATATGATCTCACACAGCCAGGCTCAGTGCTTGTATTCTTCCATATGGACATAGATGAAAGCTGATGCTGGATGTGAAAAAAATGAGCTGGCAAAATATTTTAATTTCTTCTTTAGACTGGAGACATTTCTGAATACATACATAGAATTTCAGGCTCCTAGTTTTTTGCACTTTTGCTTAGGTAGATGGACACTCGATAAGCAGCATTTTTTAATTTCTGTTCTAGTTATTTACTAACATGCTGCTTTTAAAATTTTAATTTAAATACTAAAGGTTGAGATACCTGGTTGAGACTGGAGAAAAAGTTAAAAGATATTGTCAAGGTTATACTCCTACCTCACACAGCAGTCTTTTATCTATATTAAAAAAGAAAACCCATGCAAGGTTAACCCTGAAAACTTAATCTAGTGTCCACATGCAGAAAGTTCACAATTAAGACTGATTAGCTTGGAATTGGAAACCACTTTTCCTAAATACTGCTGAGCTTTGTTTCTCTTCAACTTTAGCCTCTCTAATTCACAGATTGCCTTCTATTCATGTGCCTCACGTATGTCCCCTGCCATGTTCTCTTTGAAATGCTATAAAAATTTCAGTCTTTCAACATCAAGAGAATGATAAAACCACTTCAGAAAAATCTTCCAGACAGTGGAATGTCCAGTACTACATCCATTCATGCCAAAATAAGATCACAATTTTGTAAATACCAGTTTTGTCTATTTCTTGCACAACATAAAGAAAGTATTGAGGTGTGTATATTTACTTTCAAGAATCTTCTACTTATGGGCTGAAGGACGATTTCCAATCAAGGCTGAAGAATTTACGAAGTTTTACTTTTAAATAATAAATAATAACAGTACTTTAAAATGTTATAATTCTATTCTGTATCCTACTAGAACAATTTTTAATTATTAAATAAGAATAATGAGACTTGTTACTATTGAATGTCTTAGTATTATCTCTCAGGTATCTGATCACCCTGAAAAATTGTTTATTTTAGTTCACGTTACCCTGACATTAGGATTAGGTCTTCACTGGCTTGCCTAGCAAAGGTGCAAAAAATGAACTCAGAGGAAAAAGGTGGTTTAAATTTTATTTACAGAAATGTTTTATATGGCTATTAAACAACTATATTTATAGATTATGGCCTTTGGTGTGTGTGTGTGTTTAAACCCTTTTTTCATGATTAATGAGGTTTTAATCTATCACACAGAATCACAAAAAAGAATACCTCATATCCAGTCAGGAGTGAAGTAGCTGTTTGATTGTATGCATTTACTTTGTTGATGTAAGGGCTATAGATGAAGAGGAGTGGCAGCAGCCAGGACCCCTGACTCAGCTGTACCTCAGGGTGCATAGGCCAGTGAGAGCTGTGGCAACTGATCATATTAGCTCAACTGCATTTATCTCTTCCTTGATAATATACAACTCCATTTATGCAGAATGTTTATCTAGAATTGTATATAGCTTTATGCTTACAAATTTATTTCAACTAGATGAACCATATCTGTAGAGTCTTGAATATAATAGATTAATAGAAATATAACCAGTTCATCCTGAAGTGTCCTCTCATGTGTAATCATAAAATCATTAAAAAACTCCCAGGTGAAAATCTGAAATTCAGAAAGTATTTATTTATCTGAAATTGACAGATATTAACATTGACTGATTTCTTTCCAAATGCCCATGCACAAATAAAAATTTAGCTTTTTCAGTAATGAATTATTCTGTATAATGCTTTTGCTTTAAAATAATACTGCTATATTTTAGGCACTTGAGATTTTTACTTCCAGTTGCAATAGTCTGTTCAATGAAAAATCGAACAGTTTACCATGAGGGAGCAAAATATCCTGTAGTAATCTCTCAGAAAGAAGCACTTAAACCCCTTTTAAAGGGCACAGAAGTCAATAGACTCTTAAAAAAGTCGGTGAACTTTGGATAAGAGCATACAAATAAAATTTTGATCAGCCAGCTCATTACAACTCTTCCAATTGATTCTCCTTGATATTCTGCCATGTGAACTGTGACCACATTTAAATTTTACATTGTGCCTGTAGCATAGAAAATAGGTCATAACAGAAAGGGTGTTGGGCCACAGTGTATAATGAAAGTCTGAAACACTCTTCTGTATTCCAGATGGTGTTAGTTATATGCATCCTGAATCAGACTTACTGTATTGTGCAAAGTCTCTGGTGTAGAAAAATTTGTACACAATTGTCTGACTTTTTCTGACAAAATTTCTTTTACACAAATCTGGAGTCCTTTTAGTTCCCAAATTATGCTATATAGAAATCATATTTTGCAGAAAACCATTGTCCTCATATCCCTTGTCTTAGAAAAAGAGCTTGACTTTTGACAGAGAAGTTAATTCATGCTACTGAAAATCTATGGAAATCTACACAAATCTAGCAAATTTACAAAGCCTTGAAAATCAAAATTTCCTTTGCTTAATGAATGCTTGCTTAAACTCGTTAATACATTTGAAAAAGTTCATTTACACTTGTGGGTTTCACTTTTTGTCTAAGCACAACATTTTGTGATCTGGTCTTAAAGATCTGGAATCCAATGGTAGACAAACAAACAAAGAAAAAAAAAAAAAGAATGTTCCTACCATGTTTTAGGAGCAACTGCCATTCTTTCATCAGCAGAGGAGGCAGAAGAGGTTTTTGGCTTGAATAACAAGATGACAAGATGCAGGTCAGAAAGCAAATAACCAAATACAAAAGTGGACAGAGTACCCAGCATGAAAATATAAAATATGTTTCTTAAATGGAACAACCAGGAACAGCTGCTGACTAGTGAGTACTAACCTTTCCAGGCACCACATAGGGCAGATCCCATGTAAATGTGGCCATGCTAAAAAGACAGACATGAAATAAAGAGGGATGAGTCCCACTGCAGAGACAAGCTGGTTTCTGAGATCTCATATTTTTGAGTTTCCTTTTTTTGGATTTTGTTAAAGATAGTGGGGTTTAGTTTCCTATTGGAATATTTTATAGTGTTACATAGAGATAATGCTCCCTTAGATCACTCAATAAGAAAAGTAGCAGGAATTTTTCTGAGGCTAAGATTGAATGGAGAAGAGTATTGTGTAAAATTCACCTTATCTAGCTGGTTGCTTCTGTGACAAAGAAATGCACTGCGTTGCTATGCTATCCCAGAACAAATACATCACTCCAATATATTGAGGTTAGGTAAGTCCTTTCTTACCACATCAGAAGAAGAAACCCATTTATTTAGTTTTATTGTGAATTTGTAAAACATGTTTCCAGGACTTAAGAACTATAGAGAAAAACAAAACAATGAAATAGAAAAACAACAACAAAACCCACCAAGAATATAGAAGCTTCAAGAAGGAGCTTTCTTGCCAAAAAGAAGAGAGGAGCAAGAAACAATGAGCACCTACTTCATCTAGGCAGACTACAAGTCTGTCAGGAAGGAGATGTGCATGGACTATTAAAATACAGACTCAAGACAGGGAACTGCTGTAGTTACATTTCAACAAATGTGCTGACATAATAATGCTTGATTAGCTAAATAAACAAATTAGACTGCAGTCAAAGGCTTCCCTCTTCTCTGAAAAAAATTGTGCATTTATCTCTGAAATTAAAATTTTAAAAACTTATGTGGTTTTTTGTGTTCTTCAAACAGCTTTAATCAGGAGCTGACTGACAACTGCTTTTGTTATTGTGGGGAAGGAAAGTATGTGAAGAACATGCTTATAGTTCTCAAGTGGTAAAAGTACTAAGTGTGCACAGGTTTACAGCATTATTCTTCAGGCTCAGCAGTTCACAAAGACAAAAAAGACAAGCAAATATGAAGCAGGGTTCATTTAAATGAAGAATTTCTCATACTCAATATCCAAGGCTTGTTGGCTTTGATTGGATTTATGTCCAGATGTGAAACATCCCAACGGTTTCCTACTTCTTGTTGGCATCATGATTAAATGCAACTCATTTTGCAGAAAGAAGGTTTCAAATGAGTGCAGCAGGTCAAACTCCTCTCAAGGAAAGACGCAGCTCGCTTGGTAAGCTGGTTACAAGCAAATTGAATTTGATCTAATACAGGGGGAAAAAGTCCTATATCTTCCTTCAGTTGTAGTCTCAAATGTGCTTAGAACTTAGAGGAAATCATCTCAGAAGTAGTGCCTCTGAGCAGGGCTTTGGGGTCTGGGGTGGATAGCTCCACTCACATAAACAAAGGAGAGACTATGAGGAAAAATTCAGGTTACTAACTGCTGACTTTGTGCTAGTGTCCCATGAATAGAAAGTCCAAGCCCTTACTTCATTTCAAGACTTTTAGGAGCATTGTGATCACCCAAGGATCAGGCTGTAGGCAAAAAAACAGAAGAAAAAATGATAGTGAGGACTGACCACAGAACAAGAACAGAGTGTCTTAGGTAATCACAAAAACTTTAACTTAGTGTAAGGGTTAAGCCTGGGATATCCAGAAACATGTGATAACTTAAGTACATCCGCTTCTAGTACGGCTATTAATTAATGGTTTTGCTAACAATTGCAGAGTAAGAAATGAACTCTTTCCCTGGAAAAATGTTCTGGCACAGAGCTGAACCTTGAGGTCCTAAGAGGTCAGCCACTTACAAATATTTCTTAGCATCTGAAAAATAAAGAGAGTATAATTCTTCAGACTCTTCTGTTTCAATTATGTTTACAAGGCTATACTACTTCTGTACTTTTTCTTTCAGTTACATCACTCGGAACAATTTCTAGAATTCTATTGCTACTATTTTCAGAAGAGTAACTTTAAAGTCTATTCTCGACTAATACTTTGATTTCATTGAATCAGGAATTTGGCCTTGTTTTGTTCTCAGCTCATATCTTTGGGTCAACATCATGTTCTTACTTTAAATCACTTTTCTAATGAGAATTAATCTTTTAAAGCTAGAAATTTAATTAAAGAGTGCAATCCTAAATAGTATCATAACAAATTAAAAATGTCTGGTTTTTTTTAATCTTATGGTGATCATTTCAGTAATTTTAAATTTTAGTCTCCATTTTCACAAGAACTGCTATGGACACAAAAATCAGCTCTCTAAAAACCACTCAGAAGAAAGAAGCAAAAATTAACCTTTCTTCCAAATCCCATATTTGCATGAATACACCAGAGATGGGTCTCCACAGTCATGAAAAATTTCCTTGCTTGCACAATTTCAGCTGACTTGAATGGTAAAATTTATCTATTGCTTTCTTCTCTCCAGTAACTTTAATTTGCAAAAGGGTTGACCTTGCCAGTAGTTTGGTTACAGCCCATTGCATTTGTGACACAGACTATGTTCAGGATTTGCATAGGCTAATTGCATCCCCAGATCTCCACCCTCCCAGGTATTCTTTCCCTGAAATTTGTAAAAGCAAGCTTTTGCTCTAGTCCTGTATCTCTGTAATTTAGTAGCTACTTATAAATGTGCCTGATTCCAAAATTAACATAACGTTTACATAATGATTTAACCCATGTATCTGAGAGCACTTGTACCACATCAGATGTTCTGTCTTTTGTATACTTCAGCCTCAAACTCCTCTAAGGAAATTTCTTTTAGTAGCAAGGGAAGTTTGAGGAGCCACTGGATCTAAGGGAATTATCATATCTCAATTTTCCTTTTTCATCTGGTTATTTTCTCAGGGTTATTTTAGTCTTGGTTTAATCATCTCTTTCATTTGTTCTACTATGCCAGGTGGCTGAGTTAATAAGAAATGTATTTTTTTTGTTGCTGTTGAACTCTTCACATCTTTGAATATTCTCGGAACAGCTGTCAGATTCAATCCTCACTGGGACTATGTAGAGAGAAAAAAGCCTTTTCCACCATATCTGTAGTTGTGGCTTGCTCAACAGTCCACTGCAAAATAAATGTTATCACCTTACTTCAGAATACTAACTACACTTACATGTAGAAATTATTCCTGTAGGGATTTCTATCAGTGGACCCACAAAATAATTTTGAAAGCATTCTGTCATTCTTTCTGTCTCTGAGAGCCTGAGGGGACTTTTTCTTTTAATTTGATAGCTTGCTTGGAGAAAATTCAGGCACACCTTTGTACATTCAAAGCCAGAAGCCCAAGACAGAAAGCTTTTAGAAAGTCTTTTCCTATATCCCTTCCACTGAAGATCTCATCAGCATAATATCACATTTCCTTTCTAAACTCTGTTGATATATGTACAAGCCTTGCTTCCTTCAAATAGCTGTAACCCAAACATTACTTTTATTTTACCTAAGGATCATTTTTACCAGGTCTTTTTACTCTCCACTATTACTTTCAAAGACATGAGGAGATGTTTAAATTATTTTGTCTTTTTCCCTGTCTTTAAATTAAGTACTTCATTTTCATGTGGTTCTTTCATGAAAGTTGCAAACAATATATCTGCTTCAATGGATTTTTAATTTCTGTTTAAAGTTTACAGAATTCCTTGTTTTACCAGATGATCTAGTATCTATTTTGAGTAGAGTCCCAGAACCTTTTAACTTTTTCACCATGAAATATTTCTTCCATTTAGTGATGCCACAAACACACTGCAATAAAAGAATAAATTTATAGAATTGACTCACCAGAAGTGTGCTCATGAGCATCCTGTGCTGATAAGAATCGTATAAGTAAACTGCATTTCCAAATACAATCTGAAAAAAAAGTAAGCATTCAATTGTAATGAAAATATTCAGCTGCAGGTGATGGAAAACAATTCTATGGCAAGCTGAGCATGGGACAGCTGAGTATCACATGCTTCAAGTGCTTCCAGGTGTTTGGGTAAAATTGTGTGGTTGTCAAACCCATATGCCTTTTCTTGAATGCATTAACTGGAGCAAGTATAAAACATTCGTTTTCAGGCCCATCTATATGAGAAAGTAATGATTGAAAGTACCAGTTCACTCTTCTCCACCTTTTATTTCATAGCAAAAACTGTACGGTTCTGTGTGTATTATGCTATACATAATAAAGAGTGGTTTGGACCAGTCAGAGATGCATAATGTTTGGTGATCATTAGAAAGTGTTCCTCCCTGTGGTGGTACAATACCTACTTTCCTCCTTGGGATGCTGTGTGATCTCAGAAATGCTCATTAGGCCTCAGCCTTGATCAACAACACCCACAATAAGCTCCTCTTGAGTTTATCAGAAACACTCTCTGCTCCTAAGAACTTATGCTGTCTAATGAGAGCCTGTTTTTTAATGAACGGCCTTAAAAACTTATTTTTCTTGCCTGAATAACAACCCAAGTGGAATAATTTGCTATTGAACTTTGAAAGAAAATTACTGACCTGAATTGCATGCAGGATGAAAAATTATTATGACTAAAGCCAACTTTAATGACCTATTTAACAAGTCTATAAATGTGATCCTGAGATCCTTTGAGATCTCCTGGAAGGCAGCAGGATGTAGCCAGAGATCTCCCTCTGAGTGGGACATCTCTCAGAGCCAGCAAACTCTCAAGTTTGCTATACTTGGAGGATCACTGCTGAACGGTAACAGAGAGCCTGGGCTGATGCCCCCACTCCTAGAGATTCAACCCTTCACCCCTTGAGAAGATGCAAAATTATCCAACAGGAGTACTTCACTGAATTTAGGGGAAATCTTTCATGGGTACAATTTTCCCATGCTCAGTTGGGTCTGTGTGCATGTGAGTGTGGATATGCTATAGCAAATGTACTATGAATGCTGCTCTCTAAGGTTCTTACATATGTTAGATTCATAAGTTAAACCTACCAGTGAGTTACTATTGTGATGTAATAAATGCTTTAATAACTTTTTGTTAAATTTTTAAAATTAAGTTATTGATTATGTACTGTTAAAACCTTTAGGCCTAATTGGTTGGTCAAAGCCACAATGAATCTTATGCCTCAATAGGAGGGTCTCCCTTATTTCTTTATATCCTCACCCTTTCTTACCCTTACCCTTTTCCTAGTCACCCCTCACCCCAGCATCCATATAGATAATTTTTATGTTAATTTTAGTTTTAAATTGATTTATTTATGATTTTAGGGCTTTTTTTTCTGTGTGCTTTAACCATCTAGTAAGTAGTAGAATGAACATTGCCAGCAAATTCTGTCATAATATCATTTTTGTATTAAACCTGCTTTTGCCAATACCTTTTTTGGGGATTCTTTAAGTGACTTAAACCAGTAATTTAAAGTATTTGTGTGGCTCTTCTTCCCATGCCATTTAAACTGCTGTTCCTGTAACCAGTACAGAGGTTCCACTGAGTCAATGACATTAGGAATTAGTTCTAAATAGTACTATTTAACATCCAAAAATAAAGTATTGGTGGTTAAATGAGAGTTATTTCACCATGCTTTCATAGTGACACAACCCTCATTCTACCACAATTACATAATTTTTTATACTCGACCACCTGTACCCTTCTATTTTACAGGATTGATGTTCTGGCCACATTTAGAGCTGTAGAGCTATAGAATCATTGAGGCTGGGAAATATCTTTAAGGCCATCGAGTCCTACCTTTGAACAAGCACCATCACACAAACTAAACCATAGCAGTGAGTGGCATGTCCAGTCGTTTCTTGAATACCTTCAGGGATGGTGACTTCACCACTTCCTTAGGCAACTCATCCCAATGCCTGACCACCCTTTCAGTGAAGAAATTCTTCCTGATGTCCAGCCTGAACCTACTCTGGCACAGGTTGAGTCTATGTTCTTTTGTCCTGTTACCGGTGGATTGAGAGAAGAGCCCGACCCCCACCCAGACACAAACTCCTTTCAGGTAACTGTAGAGAATGATAGGTTCTCTCCTGAGCCTCCTTTTCTCCAGGCTGAACAACCACTGCTCCCTCAACTGCTTCTCATAGGACTTACTCTCTTGACCCTTCACCAGCTTCATTGCCCAACATTCACAAAGTGGCATACCAGAAAAACCCCTTCACTATCAACTGCACTTTTGCTGAATTATACTTGAATCCTGTTTCATTTTGGTGACCCTTGTAGTTTTTACATTTAATTCTATGGCTAAGGCTTGTGCATTTTGGCAATTTCATTTTTGTTTGACACATTTGCCAATGGAAATTGAAGAAATAGTCAGAAATTCCCTGGGTAAACAATTAAAATATATACTCAGTACCCAGGGAAGCAGAGGTATACTTGGTCTAGCACCTTCAGCCAGATGAATAAAGAAACAAAAAATCATTCATTGCATGAGGGACTTGAAATCACTCAACTGTAAGATCTAAACTCATATTTAGATCAAGCATCTTAACCATAGCTGTAGCACACATAGATGGAACTTGATTCAATCTTCAGTAATCACTGTGAACTGCCTCTTTTTCCTTTCAGTTAAACTGTGAAAATAGTGACTAAAAAGGATTGTTAAACAATGTTTGTTACAAGCAGCCAAATCAGGTAGCAGGACAGAAGTCCACTACCTACAGGCTGCACAGCTTTCTGCCCCTGGGTCCCACCTCAGTGGGGTTGTATATGTACTGCCAGCAGCCAGGGTCTCACTGCTGGCAAACCAGAGAGAGAAATGTAGGCAGAGACATTCATGGAGAAACTAACACATCAATGGTCTCATCCTGTTCCCCTTGCTGACTGATCAGGATGGAGGTCTGTTAGTAGAAAATAAATGTATAAACATGTATAAACATGTATAACATATATACAATATAGGACTCTCAAGGAACTGTATTTAAGACCATCTACACAGCAGCTGTCCCTGGTATCCCACTGGCACCTATATCTACAAATGTCTGCAGCTGCAGTCCCACTCCATCTGCTGGAGCAGCCCACCTTTACGTGCTCACACCCCCACACACGCACCCACGCCCTGCACACTGTGGGTCTGTCTGGTGCTGCCTCCTGCCCTACAGCCACAGTCCCACAACTGAGCAGGTGCACAGTCCTCCCACTCCTCAGGGAGCCTCTGTGTACGAAAAATATTCAAAATGGAGCTTAATGATAAGGCAGGAGATGCTGTGTTGTCTGCTGCAGACAGTGCTGGCACATGGACGTACAGGCCCCTTCTCACACCCCAACAGCCCCTTTCATCCTCTTTTTCTCTGCTGCTCTGTTTCACTTCTTTCTCTCCAAATCATCTTGATGTGTCCCTTTCTTGTCCTCCATTCCTTACCCTGAACAGCCACAATGATGCAGGGTGCCACCCTTTCTTAGAAACACCACTGGTCTTTTGTTCACAGCAGCACAATGACACCATTTGCTTCTTTCTGGCATCTCATTGTTTGGCCCAGCACATTTCACACTCATGTCTCTGCCTTTCATGCTGCTCTCCTTGGTGGCTCTCTGTAAGCATCCTGCATGAACACTGAACACATGCTAAGTAACTGAAGCCAGCCAAATTTCTTCTGTCAGAATTTTATACAGTGTGGTTTTGGAGCTGTTGAAGAATCTCAGTAGCAGGGACATAAATTCAAAGTGACTGTGAGAGAGAAAATCCAACACTGCCCTTACGGAGATATAGGTGTGATGGATTGGTATAGTTCTCTAGGAGACCACTAGCACTTAAGGAATGTAAGCTTCTGTGGAAAATTGCAAAGCTTATTTCATTGATGGCATCACTTTGCACAATTATTCACTAGAGCTCCCTTATTCTCTGCAGTAATACTTGTGTCTGGTTCAGATTATTTGAGCAATTGTTAGGATTAAAGAGCTAGGAGAGTAGCAAACTTCCTTTCTCTTGTTGATAATACTTCTGCAGCAAGGGCTCTTAATTTCTGATTCTTCAGGGGAAGAGAACCATAAATTTTATTATGCCAATGACTCTTCAGTGTGGAAAAGGAAGTTAAGTACTTAATCAGGAGTAGTTCTTCCTTTTCCTTTTTGTGAGTGGAGTTGTTAACAAATAAGCTAATATACTCAGAATTTCCAGGGGGCCCAGACAAATCCTCACTTGAAATTCCACATGAATGATCAATGGCTGATATTTGGGTGTTACTTTTTTTCCAATATCTTTACAATGGGCTTGTAAAGGTCTTTATGTAGAACATTAGGGTAAGAGCTCTGCAGATGCTGATGAACTGTCAAATGAAGCAAATTAATCAGAGCATCAGTATCAACAATAACATGAAAACTGGGACAAGGTTTTTAACAAGTACCACTTGTACAGCTATCAGATCGTTTTTCTTCATAGGCTCTGCACTTTAGTTTGAACATCTTAAATCTGGATACCAGTTATAAATGCAACTGGAGGCTTAACAATTCTGTTGAAGAGGAATGAAGCTGATGAATAGGACTCATCCTCTAAGTACTGCAATCAGACAAATTATTCTATGATGAGGAAATGTCTTTTAAGATTAAAGGAATGAGGAAAAGGAAGGATGTTAAGACTACAGATGTGATGGGTCTTTGTCTATCAGCTAGGAAATGCTGGTGTCATCTGACAAGAGTGCCTAGATTGTAAATAGCACCTTAACAAGCTGTATGAGTGCCACAAGCATCATGTAAAGATCACATTATAGCAGTGATTGGTTGTGAATGCTAAAGTAGTTGAAATGTGCTGAGTATCTCTAAAACAGCAGCATCTGCAGCAGAATGCAGTGCCTCTCACTGTTGAATTTGCTCTGTTGCAAGGATCTGTTGGAAATTGGAACTGGAATTGTTGCAAATACTGGGCAAGTAACTGTGGGGAAGAAGTATCCCACATAACAACTTATTGCAGTTTCAACATGCTGAATTGGAGGTGGCAAATCCGATTACTCCCCCTGTGGGTGAACTTCTGGCACTGGTAAATTTTTGGAGTGAGAAGAGGGCTTGTTTCTGTGAGGTAGCCTCAGGCACCCTGCTGTGCTCTGCAGAGTGGCATAACATTTTGTAACTTTCACATATGTTAGACATAATGTTAAAAAAAATGTATCAACTTCTTAATTTGATGAAAATGCAATAGCTTTGGGGGTAAGCTTAAAATATGTAGTCCTTCTCCCATAGTTCAGTCATTGCTGGTTACTCTGAGTTTGCAAGAATTGGTGATGCAGTTTGTGATTCACAGAAATGCAGTCAATTAAGATGCATTCCTTTGCAAGGTCTACACTTTCCAAAGGCTTTGTGCTCTACTGCTGTGCTTCAGTACATGGCAAATATATTTCCCCGTATTTCAATGGCTTAAAGCCTGGGTTGTTGCAGTTGTTGGCAGTAATATGACAATCGACAAAGGGATAAATTCTTTCAGTGCAAGATCTTCAAAAATAAAAAAACCACTAACAAATGAATTGTATATTCTGGGAAGACACAATAGAAGAATTTAGAGGAGGGCATAGGGAAATTTATGTTCAGTGATACAAGAAAAAATCCTGCCAAAACCACAACTGTGCTGTATTGCAGATCTAGAAGACTATCTCAGGAATTATGTGAGAGTAAAATCTTATTTCATTACTTAGCTTAAGGAAAGAAACTCAAATCTCAGAAAGCAACAAAACAAGAAAAACAGATCATTAATAGCTGAAACACAGTACAAGAGGAAACTGCCTAAAACTTGTAATCCAAAACCAAATTAATTTGGTCACGTAATGCAACTGCTAAAAAACTAAAAAACTGTCTCAATAAATACAGAAATGTGTATTAAAACATCCCTACTCACAACTCTCAATTCACTTAAAGGAACCAGGAAGTCAGGAGGAAAAAATTTTCTGGGACAGACAAAGTTGTAAGGATTTTGCCTTAGATCAAAACACACTTATGTCTAACTTAATAATTTCTATGTTTAGCGGAATTTGCTTTGCAGCTAATTTTGATTATTTTGATAAAAATGTCTATTATACAGAATTCTTTTGAAAAGAACTGAACATATGATGAATTATAGCTGTCTATTAAAAGCACTGCAGATTAGTTCTCACAAGGATAGATTCCAATTCCAAAACAGCTACAACAGAAACCAGACAACAGCTAGCAAGATGCGATGTCACCATGGGAAACAATCAAAAAAAGTTATTCTTTAGCACCATTTTATCTCTCAATAACCAATTTATAGACTCATAAATTACAACAATACACTATACATATGCAATGTATGGACAAGGCAGGGCGCAGATTTGCTGAAAAGTGCATGGGGTTCCTGGCATATGTCAGGCTGAACATGAGCCATCAGTGAGTTTAATCAGGGGAGGGGACCAACAACATCCCAGGATGCATTAAATGAAATGCAGCATTCCTCATTCAAGTTCAGATAGTGCCTACAGAGTTGAGCACCCCAACACAGCAAGGGCACACAGGCAAACGAGCTCAGTGGGAACCAGTCCCTGTCAAGATAATAAAGTAATATAGTTGCTTTTCCCCCCGTGTTATCTACAAATATCAGATTTTAATAATGTACTTATCAGGGACGTCAAGAAGTTCTTGTCTCCTTGCGCTGAAGGAAAAGCTTCACTAAAGTAACAGTTTCTCTCTCAATTACCATGAAAGGTAAGTTGCATAAAAAAAGTTACCTGAACAGAGTGTTTTGAACAGTTGACAGTTCAGTCAAACTGATCAAAGAAATCCATTTCCTGAACCACAAATTACTACATGCCTTAAGAAAAATCTTGTCCCCACAGTCTTTTCAGTTCTTCTCTGAGAGGAGCTACCTGTCCACAGCCTCTCATTTTCTGAGGTCAACACTGCAAATGTCTTCTGATCTTGTCAAAAACATAAGATCTCTGGTTTAACACTTTATGGCTTATATTTTAATACAAATTGTCTCATCCTGTAGCTTTTGTTATTTTTGTACCCACATCTGATAGAATCAGTCTGTTGTGGTTTTCTGTTTGGTTGGTTGGTTTTGTTTTATTCTTTTTAAGTAGAAAGTACTAGAGAAATAGACCAAGTAGGTTGACAAGTGGGTGATTTTTTTAATAACATCTGTTAATTGTTTTTTATACCTTAGTCAGTTATTCCTTTCACTCCCTCTTCTAATTTCCCTGCTTCTCTTTTCCTTCTGCCACTCCATTCAAAGCAAGAGCCATTATACTAAAATAGGAAAGAGCTTTTAGTTGGATTTGAGTTTGCTCTTTATTTCAATTATATTCAACAATTCTGTCCAGAGAGGAAAAACATCTATTGCAATTAAAAGAAAAAGACACAAATTTTATTGTTACTGTAAAGTTGATCTTACTACCTGCTCCAAAATAGGGAACGTCTTCAGAAAAATACCAGGCAAAAATCAGTGTATTTTAAATAGCCAATGCTGCAAACACAGTAGGTTGCCATTACCATAGAGATAAGTTCAGAGGTTCCAAAGCATGCAATCCAAATGATAAAAAGAAGTAAAACACAAAACACCATAAAACTTATCGGTGAAAAATGCTAAAGAAAAAAAAATTATTTGCAGACATGAAAATGACTGGATAGAAAATTAAAGATGCAAAATGAATGAAAGAAACTTTAGACTGAAGAAAAAGTAAGCAGGCAAACACTGAACATAAAATAGGTGTAATACTACTGTTATTGTTGAAGGTCTAATGTTAGGTATAGATGTGCATTTGGTGAGGAAATAGGAAGGTGGGGATGTTTGGATTCCATTCCTACTCCAAGTGCCAATTGCAAATCAGATAAAATATCAAGATCAGTTCTGATAAAAATTAAAGAAGCAACAAAAAAGGTAGATAAATGCAAAAATTTAAGTTAAGAGATTTGCAGGTGCATGGTACACCTTGCTCATTTTTGATGAGTGATTTCATAAAACAACTTTAGACCCATTTGTGATCAATGTTAAAAATGGCTAATGATGTTTCAAATAAATCTGTATGTTAAACAAAAAGCAGTTTCCTATGCACAATGGGCATTTTGTTTTTAATGAAAATAGTGTCTTTGTCTTGCAGCAAGTACTGCTATTAACTCCCATTGTTTGCACCATTACCACAGTGTAATTAAATATAGAGATACGAAAAATTAACATGCTGCTTGTGCATGGAAATTTCATTCAGCAAGGTGTTCTTCATGCTTTGAAACAGTTTCACAAGATTCTGCAAGGTTTCCTCTCTTTTAGTTTGGTTGGTTGGTTGGTTGGTTGGTTGGTTTCATGTGATTAGTTTTTTGGTTTTGTCATTATTGAATCTGGGCTTTAAAATAACCATACAAGATGGGCCTTTGTCTGGGTAAAGCCCTCTGGATGAGATCCCTTCCCTCCAGCATGTTGACACCACCAGACAGCTTGATGTCACTGGCAAATTTACTAAACTTGCATTCATTCCTACTGTCCGTGTTCCTGGATAAGATGTCCGTGGAGGGTTTCACAGATATGTTGGGGATATTAGTATGCTGGTATGTCTCAGTAGCCTAGGAACATCCTTTTATCTTCATGGTTGGCTTTAGGATATCAAGAAATAAGAGTCCTTATCTTTAGGATAGGAGATATCCTTCTTCTCCTCGCAATTTCCTTTAGGCATATTTACTGAATTATTCCTGTGGTGTCTAGAATGTAAATTATATGTATCTTAAGAAAGTTAATTAAATCTTGTATTGTTAAGAAAGTTTATGCAATTTTCTGCTATAAAGACTAATTGAATACAATGGTTAGGGAATAAGATTTTCCAAGCATATGTTAAAACCAGAAAGAATTTTAAAATTTAACACAGCAAATAGTAATGATAATGATGATAGTAATAATAGTAATCTTTTGCCCTAGGAAGCTCACACATCTCACTTTTATCAATGGTATGCCCTATGAAGACAGAATCATCAGATTACTCTTACATCACCCATGATGATGATAAGTTATTTAAAATGGCCACTTTATTCCTATTCTCTGTTTATTCATCTTTCCTCATCTAAGAGTCATAGCATATAGCTTTCAATAACTCACTGAAGTAGAAACAAGAAGTATTGTTCAGAGAAGTGGATGCAACAGTACACCTGGCTGAAAAGAGTGCATTCACAAGCTTATTTACAGTCCGAGAGAGCAAAATAATAAATTATATGCCCTAGGAAAAAGTATGAGCACAGGCACTTACCTAGTAGAAACTGAAACAGGTCTCCACTTCTGTGTGTTTGGTTTTGTTTTATTCTGTTTTGGTTTTTGTGTTCTGTTTGCTTTTTGTTTTTTTTAATACAGGCAAGTAGATAAGTATCATAACTCAAAATATACTGGATTTGTGGGACTTTTACAATCCTGATTGTGTTAGAGTTGTCAAACTATCTTACCTTCTTATCTTTTCCATTGTTTTCCATCATTATTTTCCATTATTATGTTTCTAAAACTTTACAAATGTGTGGGTATGTGTTGTCTAGGCTCTTTCTTTCTGGAGTATACATAAAATTCTAGTCTCCACTGGTAAGGTGCTTTCCTTTACACAGTCAATTCCTATCATAGGATCTCTAGGAATTGCTTTTTTTCTAATTCTGTGAAGATTAGTCAGAAGCAAGTATTTGAACCATTTTTAGCACTTTTAATTGCAGGTTTTCTCTCAAATGGGGGAATGGCGTCATTCTCTATTTACATCCTTGTGCTTCCATGTAGAAAGGTAAATTAATGCTAAACAAATGGAAAATAACTATTTCTTGTTGAATTAAAATACATGGCAAACTCATGTTTCAGGAATATTAAGAAATATAGGAAGAGTTTGCTATAAATAGGGGTGGGGGAGACGTTCACAGGCATTGTAAAGGACATATCCACTCCTATTGAGGCTCAGAATGCAAAAACCTGGGTAGTGCTGGAAGCATGTACAGCAGGACTGTTGGGTTCAATTTTAGGCATTCTCAGCAAGAAATATGTTGTGGAAAAAAGTACCATTTTGAGAGGCAATGTGGGTCTCTGAGAGAATCTTAAATGTTGGAGTGATAACATCTGCATGAGACTACCCTGGGATAGACTAGGGGCAGACTCCAGCACTGAATTCCTTTGCGGCATTCATTTATTTGTCACTCCTCTAAATATGTAAGACTTAACCACTATACGTATGAGAATGCAGTTTGTTATTAGATGGGACTATTGATATATGTTTCCAATAGACCTCTTAATTTCTGGTTTGCACAGAACTGTGGATATTGCTGCTCCTTTGGGGCTTCTAGGCTGCAGGTTTATCTTAAAACCAGATGGCACTGATGGTATAATGAGAAGGAGGAAAAGAACATTAGCTTTAAAATCTTTCAGGGGAAGCCAAATTAACATCAAATTTCTGCTTATGCAAGGGGAAAACTGTACGTACATCAACACAGACACCTTTACCATTTTGTCTTCTATGATTTGAGTGAGAAAGGAATTCAGTTAGGTTTTTTGTAACTGAAGCATTAGTTCTCTGTGCTACTTTTCATAAGCTAAAGTAAAAAAATGTATTGTAAGATGACACAGTCCAAGGGATGGGAATGGGATGGGTTAGCAATATAAAGAGCAGGGTGAAACATAATTGCTGGTGCCCTGACGTAATTTAAGGAAACGAGAATCTGAGATTCTGGCAACAAATCAGAACAGGCCAGCTCAGTAAATAGCATGACTCCCTGCTTAATGAAAAACCATTTGGCAATAGTGATTGGAGGTCCCTGTGGGGGAAGGTCAAACAGCTAGTTAGCTTCAATGTTTTATTCCAGTGGAAGACACTGTACATTGTTACAGATGAGGTTATACTCTGAGAGTCAGATATCACCTAGTCTTACACTTACCTAGAGATGTCGTCTGCTGCTTTATGGAAAATATTCTTTGGTAAGTAACCTTTCAAATAATGAAATATGAGAGGCATAAAAGTTTAGTTAACTTACCAGAAGAAATTTTTGTTTAATTTTTTCAGTCCATGCCTTTAAGTTAAAATATATTTTATGTTTCTGCCACTTTTTTGTTGCCAGAAAGCTACACTTGCACCAATTACAAGCACGTCTTTATTGAATAGTCTAACATTCCCATTATTCTGGCTAGTGCTGGAGTTCAGGATAAGTGGCCTATAGTTACCTTGTTCACATACAGAAGCACAGTATCTGGGGATGACTGAGGCTGGGAGGCACCTCTGCAGTTCATCTTGACCCACCACCTGCTGAGAGCAGTTTGCTCAAGGCTATGTCCACTCAAGTGTTTATTAATTCCAAGCATAAAGACTCCATAATGTCCTGGGTTACTTGTTCGAGTGTTTGACCATGCTCATAGTTAAAAAAAACCCAAACTAAACAAATCAAAACCAACCAACCAAACAACGCCCACCCACACAAGGCTAAAACATAGCAAACTTTCAGAGTTTATTTTTTTTTAATTGCAAAAACTGTGACATTAAATTCCTGAAAAAACAATGGAGAAGTAGAAGGAGCTCTGTGGCAAAATTGGAAGAGCATTGTCATTGAAAAGGCTGGTAAAATCAGGAAGGAATAAATGTCCATTTCAGATCCTAAATAACATTAGTCCTAATTCTTCAGGCAGTACAGAATACTGACTTGAAGACTCCTCTGACTAAAGACTCAACTCACTGGAAGCTACAGACAGAAAATCAAGAAACAGAAACAGTCAAAAAGACCTCAGAATGGAAATAAAGTCTAAAATAGAAAGATACATCTCAAATGTATGTGGTGAGACTGAAATAATTTGTGGTTTTGTTCCAATGTCTGTTTCAGAAACATGCCAATATATACCTAGAACAATATGCCCTCTTCTGTTAGACTTTCCTTTAAAAAATAGATTCCTAAATTTTATTTCCTGCCTGACTTATTCCGCTGTTACCAAAAACATCTTGGCAAACAAATTAAGAATGGTTTGTAAATTTTGTATGCATATGTGTACAAGGTAATGAAAATGTCAAGGTACTTCATTGGTTTTCTCATAAGCTTTTCCCCATTTAAACCTTTATTAGTTTAGCAAAAGTGTCTCTCCTCCATGGAGTCAGTGAATATAATGGAAAATGAGTTATTTCATTAATGCTGTTTAAATTAATTTTCTGAATGGCAATTAAAGTTCAAAAATTGTTAAAATGTCTTCTCCTGGTCTTTTTCCTCTTTTTTTTTTTCTTCTGAATGTGATTAGATTTAGGAGACAATTATATTTACTTTATGGGTTTTATTTAGGATGAGTCTCTGTTTTCATCATAATTCAGAATCAGAGTAATGTAACAGTATAGTATCACTAGCTATATAATTTGATATAAGTGGAGAAAGATGTAGTATTTTTTGCTACTTCTCTGTATTCAGTTACACACCCCCACCCGCAGTCTTAAGCAAATGTTAAACAAATTATGCCTTTGACTAAATTAAAACTGACTGACAAGCTCAAAAATGGTACTAAGTAGATATTACTATTACCTGATTTTTAAAATGTACCAGAGAAAGTTAGATGCTCCTTTCCATTTTCCACCTTAACACAATGCATAAACAAACACCACAAAAGGAATACTAATTTCCTGCAGTCCATCTTAAGCAGAATGTTAGTTAGGGCTCCTTTGATTTTTAGTACATAGAAATGTACTAAAATGCGCACGCTGGGAAAAATCTACATCATCTTAAAAAAATCAGGCCAGCTCTTTGCCTGTACCTTCAAATAACTCTTGATTCTCTATCCAACTGCACAGGGTAGGATTTCCCAAAACTTGAAAAGAAGAATAACATTTTGAGCAAGATGTATTAGAGATGAAGTGTCAAAAAAGCAATAGATGCTGATAAATTTGCAAGATTTAAAAAGTAGTATTGGAGCATTATTTGAAGTGAATAATCAAACAGTGATTGCACTTGTTAAGTCATACATACAGAATTCATTTCAAACACTGCAGTTTGCTTCAATGGAGCTTATTCTGTTGAAAAAATGGGATCTGAGGATCTGGTCCCTCATATTTAAGCTTAATATAGTTGAAATTATTTATATTTGATATTAAATTGGGGTACTCCTTATGTTTTACTTGGCACTTGGTGCTTGTGATGACATTGTAAAAATAACCCATGGTTCAAGACTGGAAACAAAAAAGAACAATATCTTGAAGGGAAAGTCAGAGAAGAATAAAATCATAGTCCCACAAGTGTTACCACCAATTTTGGAAAAAGCTTTTGAACAGTCATACACACATTAAAATCAAATAAACCAAAACCAAACCAACAAAAGAAAAAACAAACCAAGCAAAACCAACCAAGTAAACATATAACTAAAAACACACACCAAAAATACCCCCTAGTTTTATAAACATAGACAATTTACTAAGTGTAAGTTAAATATGCCCAAACTCATTGGGGTCCAGTTCACTCTGCTTTGGAAATTTACCAGATTTTCCTAATTTTTTTGAAGTTATTCCCAAAGATGTTTTACAATCAGAATATATAAAGAGTAGTTAGAAACAATACAGCATTTTCTAAATTCAGGCTGTTCCACCCTTCTCTCAGTAGGGACTACAAGCAAGCATAAAGCACTATGATTAAGAATTCATTTGTTTTATGGTTCAAGGGGAGCTGAAATGATTAAGCTCCTTTATCATGTTTCTCTTCCTATGTATATTTTAAGAATACTTCTGCTAAGGAAAAACAGCAACAAAACAAAAGGGAAGCAAGCTCCTCTTCAAAGTGTGGCAAATATTTACTTACCTACTGTATACATATGTTTCCATTTGATAAATACTGCTTAAACCAAGAGAAATCGCAGGCTGCAAAAATGTCTGCACAGCACAGGATAGAGAGAGACGGCAAAGGCAGTTTTCAACTCCTTATCTGCAAAGGGAAAGAGATTATTGCCTTAACCTTTGTTATCAGCATGAGACCTACTTTAATGCTCATAAGGCTCAAAAGGACTTATGAATTGGTGAAAGGCTTTGCTAGATGGTCTGCATCCTACTGCCAGTGTCTGGCTCTCCAGCAGGGGAGCCTGTGCTGGGGCAGCAGGCACCCGAGCACAGCGGCACACTGCTGCCCTCAGTGCAGACCCAAAAGATGTTTTCTTGCCTGTGGCAATTCACGTTCAGAAGGCATGTTCACATTAGAAGGCATGGCTAACACCGACATGTAAAACTCACAAATAGATAAAATTATCAGCCATCAGTGTCTTCTTTTTGATCCAAAATTTGTCATACTAAAAAGATGAGAAACCTAGTCTCCCCCACCCCGACTCCCGAAGCCTGGCTGTGATGACTCAGCCACCTAAAGGGTTCACCAGCAATCAGTCTGGCTCTGCAGAATGGAGTGGACTATTTAGGCTCGGCTTGAAGTATCTTATTTTATTCTATTCTAAATAAACCACCACATAATAACATAGTAAAATAAAAAATAAATGGAGTGCACCCCAATTTTCCACTTCAGTTTGTAAAGACTACATAATTTCTTTTCTGTCATTATACCCTGCTTATGAGACTTCACTCAGAATTTCTTTGCATGTTCTGAAAGGGTTTATAGATGCTGCCATTTTGCAGATTTTTACTTTTGTGCCTTCTTTGGTATACCTATATTTTTGGGAAATACAGGATTTCTGCAATATAATTAGGCTCCAGCCTTGCACTACTGCACATGTAAGGTTAACACATATTAGCAAGGTTGGACACCTATTTAATGCCCAAATAGTTTGGGATTAACTCTCCATTTTTAAACAATAATTCCAAGGTTATTTATAAGTACCAAATTCCAAAGTCTAGGAAGGCAGAAACAAGGAGAAGATTGGGTGTTTTATAAAAGTGATCATTCATAAAATGTAGTTTCTCATTTATTTTTTCTACTGCTTTCTCTGTCAACTACTTCATTCTTTTTTAACCTATGAACTGAATGCTACTGCTATGAGATCAGTACGTATATATTCCCTAGCCATTATATTTTAAGAACACAGTACATTTTACTTTGGGAAAAAGATACAAGACTTTGTGCGAATGCCTCATGAAGAGAGAATCAGTAGTCCAATATGTTCAAAAATACTAGCTAAAATATTCTCCCTTTTTCAAGGCTTTCTGTATGTCGAAAATATAAATTAGCTCTTAGACATTTTCATGACATGCAGAGATATAATCCAGCCCATAAAAAAAAGAAAGTTAGAAAATTGGGATCAGAAATTAGAAATTGGAATGAGAAAAGGAGAAAATCATCTCACACCTGTGAACCTTTTGTCTCTTCCAATATATCTTTTGTTCAAGCCTAATTCACATAAAATATGTATAACACTTTTATAGACCTTATCTTTGTATCTTATTACAGGTAGAAAATTTAAAGGTGTGAGTAAGCACTTTTTTATTTTCTGTATCTTTGAATATAAGCTCTTTACATTTTCTTTCTCTGATGTGAGGGAGTGAGCAGATGTGATACACATGTTTCTTGAAATGTAATATCTTCATCCACTTTGTTGAATTCACCACTCATAAAATACAGAATGGAATGGTCTTACCCCTGTGCAAACCTTCAAAAAACTCAGAAAGTTGGTTTTAGTATCATTTGCCTAACTCTGTTAAGACAGGTAATGAATGTAAGTGGTATATTTCTGCAGTCAGTTGGGAAACATCTGGGGTGAGGATACAAAACCGTGCACCACAGTCTTACATCAGCTGCCATCTATGTCACTATGCACTAATCCATGTGCTCACACAAAAGTGCCTCACATGCATTTCATTTTTCCTAGTTTCCTGCTTGGTCTTTCAAGTTTCTTGTTTATTTTGTGTTATTTCAAGAAGCACAAAATAAAAAATTAAAATATATATTGTGATTGGGAATGAAAGAAGAAAATTAATTGAAGCTATTTTTTTTTTATATGCAGGTGTGCCTTTTGACAACATTGGAAAGAGAACCTACAAAACCTTACGATCGCAATGGCTCACACCCATGACCCAAGGTACACTGTGGGAGACAGGGGAGACATTGACAAGCCATTTTAGATGGAGAATTGAGAACTGAGAAATGCTTAAGAAGAAACATTTTCCACTTTTTGGTCAAAAGGTAAAAAAAGTTACATCTGGCATATGTGCTAGACTTGGTAATATACTTGAACCACTGTTTATATCCCAGTCTGGCCAAAATCTCAGTAGTATCTAGATTATTCTTTTCTTTAAGGGAAAATTAGTTTATAGGGTTTTTTACTAACAACATCCTAAATCTGTAAACTAGCAGCATTCAGATTTGTAACTACATGATACATTTTTCCCTAAGGCACCTCTATCTACTTCTGTCAGTACCCCAGAATAGACCCTTATTATGCTACCCTGCAGATATATGCATCATCAGTTCTCATGGCTCTCTTTTCAACAAACTTGGGATATTTAAAAAAGATACAAAAACTATTAAAAAGAAATAAAGAAATATATAGGAACATGAATCATTTATATAGTCAATAAGAACCCATTTTTATTTACTATTTACTGTATTTGTCTCAGAATGATTTTTTTTTCTGAATACTGACTTATAGTCATCATTATCTCTTTTTTACATGTGGGAATATTTGTACTTGAATATGCTTTAGTCAAATTGCATTCATATATTTTATAAAGGACTAAACTTAATAAAAGTGAGACAGAGTAGGCCTGTTTTGATGCATTCTAGATTCCTTTTATACTCCCACCAGTATACATCAATAACTAATCAAAAATCTCTTGAACTATGCAAAAGATTCTTGTTAAGTTTTGTATATTGACTGTGCAAAGTATTGAAACCTTAAAGTGCCTGAAAAACTTAGCAACTAACTCATGAACCAACTGCCACAAATTCCCATTTCTCTTTTTTTTTTTTTTTTTGCATTTATGAAAAAATTAGTTACTTGTCTTAGTAAATGGAGAGTGTTAATATCTTCTTCAGATTTTCCAGTCAGTGAAACCATGTAGAATAATACTGGCAGTACCTTTCAAAAATCTTGAACTACTACAATTCTCAAGATCATTCACAGGAAAATAATAGTATTAAAACATGTATGAAAAAATTGACAATACACTCATGGTTTTAGTTATTGTATATTATTGAAAAAACTCTCCTTCCAAATATTTCTTTTTATGTACAGCTGTAGATATAGGTATAGATGTAGATATAGATATAGATATAGATATTCATGTAGAAAGAGGAAGAAGCTATTGAATAAATATGGAGTAAAATTATTGTTAAAAAAATCTAATAATATGACTCATTTCAAATCAGAAAATGCAAAGTCTGCTCAGATTATCACATAGATAGTATTTTATAGAAAAGGATTGCTATCCACCAACTACACTAAATTTCATTTCACCTTTTTTCAAAGATTCAATGTTTCAATATGCACATTAGAAAAAACAAATCATGGATTAACAGCTTGCTCTAGTACCGCAAAGAGTAGCTCCAGATAAAAATTACCTAGTGTATTGGGTCTGACTGGGGTAAAGCTCACAGGCCTTACACTGCTGTGCTTTGCTTTGGTAGCTGGTGTTGATAACAGAGCAGTGTTTTGGCTACTGCCAAGCTGTGCAGTCCCTGTGACATTCCTTCCCCCACTGAAGGGGATGGGCGGGGCAAGATCCTGGGAGGGGACACCAGCAGGCCAGCTGAGCCCAGTCAGCCAAAGGGGTATTCCATCCCATATGACATCAGCTCAGATATATAAGGGAAGGAAGAGAGGAGGAGGACGAGGCACTCAGGGCTGGTCCATGTTTGCCTCTGTCCTGGGTTAGGCCAGAGGGGTAAAAATCTAGGAAGTGATCTGTGCTGCAGGAAGGAATACAACTTCCTTCCTGAGAGAGAGAGCCAATAATCAGGTAGTTTCAAGGATTGATATGTAGGTGAACCAATTAAAAAGTTGATCCACCTTCGAGGAAAAATTATATATAAGCTGAGACCCTCTGAACCTCTTCCTCTTTTGGCCTGCTGCTGTGTAGAGAGGAGCATCTCCTGCTTCTCTCCCTGGTAAGGTCCTGTCCCCCCGCTCCTTCCAAAGGAGGGGAGGAGGGGAAGGGAGGTTTGGAGCGGCCGTGCCGCTGCAGCCGGGAATGGGGGAGGAAACCGGCTGGAATGTCCAGCAGATCCAGCTCAGCCGGTGTGTCAGCCACACGAGACAGGGCCAGGCCCCTGCTCCAGGCCAGGCAAGGACTGGGCCGGACTCCATCCAGCTCGGGCCAGGCCCTGCCCTGTCACCCCGGGCCCAGATGGCCCCAGCAGGCCGAGGCAGCTCCGCAGAGCCAGGCACAGAGACTCTGAGAGCTTCTGCCATCCAGCTGGGACCTGTTCAAACAGCCCGGCAGGGAGCACGGGATCGTCACACTGCCAGAGAGAGAGAGACAGAGATTAACTCTATCCATGCCTGGACTAAACTTACAGACACCCATCCTTCCTCGCAGAGAGAGGAACGAGTGAGGACATCTACATAAATGCAGCATAGAGACTTTACAGTCAGTGAGGAAAGCAGAACTGATACCTACAGGGAGGTGCATGAGAAGTGCTTCAAGAGTGAAGCTGAAAACTTTTGGAGAACCATGGTTGGGGACTGAGCTAATGAATTCCCTGTAATATATGAAGATAGAGTCCAAAAAGGGGGATGTGAGGTTCTTATTGCAGCCAATGAACTGAAACACCTTGGTAAAGACAAGTAGGTGTTGAAAAAGTACAGCCTGATGAGAAACTAGAACCAAGAGAGAGGAGAGGCTGTGACCCAGAGCCCTGGTCCTGGGGAGAATGCTAGAGAACCTGAGTTCTCAGGAGAACCTGTGTTGCTCAGCACAGAAGAAGGGATTTTCTTTGTTGCTGCAATTGAACTGTGCATCCTTAAAACAGGTACTCTGTAGACTGTTCATAACCCACCATAGTGGCTGTGGGAAGGCTACTGGTGTGGGAGAGATCCACCATTAAGCTGGACTTTACTCCGGGCGGCGGTTAATGGTGAGGCAGAAGACCCATAAAAACTGTATTTTTCTTACAGAAAATCCATGGTGTAAGCAAAAGAAACTTCTCTCCCTAAATGAACTGGAACAAAAGCTGTTTCTGAGGTGGTAAACTGACTGGAAGTCAAAGTGTTGTCTTTTGTATGTTGTCAGAGAGAATGAAATGGAGAGTGGGGAAAGAGGGGTAGTCTGAAGAGTTTGTTCTAGATTTTTTTTCTTGAGGTTTTTTTTTCTTTTTTCCCTTTGTCTTAGATATATTAATAAAACTTCTTTGTACTTTATAAAGTTTGAGCCTGCTTTGCCTACTCCTAATCCTCATCTCACAACAATCAAGTAAATTTGGGTAAGTGTGTTGGCATTTAGCCACAAACCTGAATAGGCAAACTGAAACCACTACAGCCTCCTTGAACAACCATCACGCGTGCCGAAGCCCTGCTTCCCAGAAAGTGTCCGGACATCGCTACTGATGGGAAGTAGCGATTGGTTGTTTTCCCCTCTGCTCTTGCGCTTGCAACTCTCAGCTTGCTTGTTCTATTTTTCTCCCTGCTGTAATAAAACTGCCTTTTCTTACCCTGATAGTCTTTTTCAATATTATCCTCTCCCCTCACCCAGTGGGAGAGAGAGAGTGACTGAGTGGGCACCTGGCACCTGGCCGGGGTCAACCCACAACACCTAGGTATATTCTGCTTTTCTTTTTTCGTTTTTATTTCTTTTTGTCTGTTCACAAGTTGTTCTCCTATTTTACTTTATTTCCTTTGCATTAATCTTTCCTTTTAGCTTTCATTTGCAACAAAAACAGCTAGTTCATTATGACCATGAAGAAGGACCATCTCCTCATGTTTACATCTAGAACTACACCTAGGGGAATCTCAGTTTTTTGCTAAATTGCTAAATGTATCAAAGTTTAGGCATCACCAAGTGATCTCCCTTTTTGCAGAGTTCAATAAAAAGAAAATTATAATCTGCTAAAACAAATTATGGAAATTTAGTGGGGTTTTTCTGCATGAAAAATAACTTTTTTATTTTTTTAATATTGATGTTTGCAAGTGGTAAATCATGTCTAAATCCCTTACTTACCACATGGAGAGAGTCTAGATCTAGAGGTAGAAAGGGGATTGTGTTTCATGTTAGTGCATCCACACTGTGCATCATTGACCTGTGCAATAACCCCTGTGACTTTATGACAAAATTACTCTTTTTGCATGCACTTTTCTGAATTTCTGAAGTAATGTGAAGCTTAGCTGAAGGCCACTACTAGCATATTGGATATGACACAAAATGAGAGTCTACTTTGCATGCTCAAGGAGGTAGGATGAAGATGCTTGTGGCTATTTGAAGGTACAGGCCTGTTGCGAGACAGGTGATTAGATGAGAAAGCAGTACTTTCTGCAGTCTCTTAGTGGTCATATGTTACTGGCTCTAGCCTGCTTTTAGGCATCACCCAGCCAGCTGGTACCTGACCACATCTGTGCATCTCAGACTACTCAGACTAACCTGGAATAAACTGGATAACAAAAGCAGTACTTTATTTTTTGTAGCATTTTTGACGGAAGATGATGAAAGTCATGGTAGTGCTAACTGACATGAGGTTTTTTAATTAATTAATGAATACATGTGACTTGTTCTGAAAACTTAATAAAGAAAACAGTGAAGAGTTGAAATAATGACTCCTCCAATAAGGATACTGTAGGAGCCAGGTGAAATTATTATTGGCTCAAAACAGCTAATATGTGGGGAGGAGGGCAGGGCAAGTTCTGCATAGGTGGGGCAGAGCAGTGCTTCACATCCCACCTGCTGGAGCCTCTGGTCCAGCCCCAAAGATGCTGCCAAGAGAGTGGCACAACTAAAATCCCAGCTGGATTTTAGTTGTACCACTAAACACCAGAGCAGATAAAGGCCATGACATTGGTCTGACATACCCCATTGCCTCAGATCTCACAGCAGCCAAGACCACACTGGATCCAGGGCTGTAGTGTTCCAGCATTGTAGGCCTACTCTTATGGCAATATTTGCAGTACTCTCCCGTTCTATTACATCAAGCCAGTTAGGACTATTTAGAATGGAAAAGACCTTAAAAATCATGGAGTCCAACCATTAACCCAGCACTGTGGAGTCCAGCACTAACCTTGTTCCAAATGTCACATCTACATGTCTTTTAAATAGCTTCAGGGATGGTGACTCAACTATTGCCCTGGGCAACTTGTTCCAGTGCTTGACAACCCTCTCAGTGGAGGAATTTTTCCTAGTATTCAATCTAACCTCCCCTGCTGCTCCTGGGCCCTTTGAGTGAAAGTCAGTGGTGGATTTATGACTCTAGGGACTGATTCTGATACTAGCAAACAATCCAGCCCTATTGGCATTTAATGATTTTGTGGTTTTCCCCCTTCTTTGGGTGCCTTTATCTATCAACACTGTAATATCTAATGCTAAACTGTATTGTCAAGAAAAGTTATTTCAGTAATTTATCTATGGTTTACTTTGCACTGAGGTTTTTTGGAAAGTATGCCTGCTCCCAGAAACACTATCATATCTAAGGCTAGGATCCATCTTTTACTCAATAAATCATCTCCCTCTTGTTCTTCAATGCCAAAATGCAAGATTATGTTTCAAATAATTCAGTTTTGTATGGCTTTGTACTCAAGCATTCATGAGGCAGAAACCTGTTTATGTGAGAACTTCAGCTGATGTACACTGAATTTGGAGGCTTTGCTAATGCTGACTTGATTAGCATGCAAATAGCTTTTGATGTCTCTGCTCAAATTAACATTCCTATCACCTTATCCCTCAAGATAACTGTTTCTCCTGGCTAAACATCAAAACTGGATGTCAGTATTTCCCAAGATCTTAAATTTAAAAAGACAGAGCCCATATTTACCAATAATTTCTCCATTTCTAAAGTGAATTCCCAGCAGATAAAGCTCCATCTGGCATAGTTATTAACTACATTTTGCTTGCTCTACAATCACAGTGAAATTCCAGTGGTCCACAGAAAGAACTGCATTTCTTCATTGATACATATCCACCATAAAGGAATGGCTGATGCCAGTAATACTCAATTTTCCCTCCTTTTCCTTCTGTAATTTTCTTTCCCTCCGGTAATACTCAAATGTGAGGAAAGCAAATATTGCCAAGTCCAAATTTCCTGGAAGAGAGACATTTTAAATTTCATTTCAGTTTTAGCCCTTTTTTCTCTGTCTCTCTTGAAAAAGAATGAACCTGAAAACAAAATGCCTGCCAGACCCTCCACAGTTCAGGCTTTTTGCAGCCACTACAGCTTATTTCTCCCTCTCACCTGCCTCCAGTGTAGCAGCCACTGCTCTTTCTAGAGAGCCTGCAAGCATATTTTATTTCCGTGGGTACCATCTCCCCTCTGATGCTGCGGCTCCTCCTGCTGACCACAGCCTCGTTTCTTTCCCAATGCTGCAGAATTGCTCTGTCAAATACAAAGGCAGCTGGCCCCTTAGAATTCAAGCCTGATGAATGGTACCTTTAACGATTGACCATTACAGCCAATATTGTTGCTTTTATCACAAGAAATAGAATGCATCAATCTGTATTTGTTATCACTAGAGGAGAGAAACAAGAATTGCTATAGTCATTTTTTATAGGTTATTTCAGTGTATTGGTAAGGTAGGCAGCATGTTTTTATATTCTATGACTCTTGCTATCACCTTTTTAATAACCTAGGTCACATTACTAATTTCTCTGATTTTTCTACCGTTTATGTATGGACTTTCTCCAGAAAGAAATATGCAAAGGCCCTTTAAAAGTAACACTTTTGATCCATATTTTTAATGGGGTAATATTTCATTTGGAAACATTTAGCTCCTTCTTCCCAAGGCTTTCCGCTTGTGTTGATCAGATCAATAGCAGTTGTCGTGATCATAAACTATGTACAAAGCACGTTCCTACACCACCGTGTCTGAAGCACTGTGTCGATATACTCAAGCTAATGTTAAACTACCTATTCCAGTTTCAGTGATTTGAAAGTGAATACACATTTTTTATTTGAGTGTTTAGTGAGCTTTTAGTGCAAAGTTATTGCCCTGGTTTTGGATGAAATAGAGTTAATTTTCTTCTTAGTAGCTGGTAAAGTGTTGTGTTTTAGATTTGGTATGAGAATAATGTCGATAACACACTGATGTTTTAGTTTTTGCTGAGCAATGCCTACCCTAAGTCAAGGACTATTCAGTGTCTTATGCTCTGCCAGCACAGATCTGCACAAGAAGCTGAGAGGGAGCATTGCCATGACAGCTGACTTGAACTGGCCAAAGGGATACTCCATATTAATGAACTTCATGCTCATATGAACCGGGGAGACTGGGCCAGAAAGGGCCAATAGCTGCTACAGGATGGGCTGGGCATTGGTCAGTGGGTGATGAGAAATTGTATTGTGCATCCCTTGTCTGTCTTGATTTCTATTTCTCTCTCTCTCTCTCTTCTGTTCATTGCAATTAACATTATTAATATTAGTATTCATTATTTCTAGTTTATTTTAATTTAATTCAATTATTCAGCCATTCTTATCCCAAACCATGGGTGTTATCTTTTTCTGATTCTCCCCTCCCTCCCACCAGGGAGTGGGGGGAGTGAGCAAGCAGCTGCATGGCACTTAGTTGCTGACTAGGGTTAAGCCTAAACATCTATCAGAGATATGTCTAAACTATCCTTCCATCATAATCTTCTTAGACCTGTAACTGTATCAGTGGTCTAAACATGAATGTAAAGATATGAAGCTGGATATACATTGCTAGCTGATTACCCATCAATGCATGTTTTACCATAGCACAGTAAAATAACATCCCTTACAAAGAGATTGTGGGGGTTTAGGTTTGAAAATTGAACTCTACCAGCATTTGATTCCATTTTAAATGTAAGTACAGCATGAAAATATAAAGTCTTTTAATAAATATATATTTTTTTTCAGTTACCGTGTTCACTAGGGAGAACATCAATAGAACATCTGGATAGGATGTCATCCAAATAGCGATAGAATCTGACAACACTGTTTAAATGAAGCTTTACTGATGCAGTAGGGATGGTGAGCAACAATTCACCCCTATGACGACACACTCATAATGAATAATATGGGAGGGGATTTATTTTCATTTTTTTGGTTGCTAGTGTACTTTTTCTGAAGTGTACTTTAGTTTGTACTTTCCCTGAAATGTACTTTAGGTTATACAAATCATGGAGGTACCTAAATATGTTAAAACTATTCTATACATGTTTTAAGTCCAAGAAGTTTGAACATCTCTACTACATAAAAAAGAGGAATACATGGTAGATTTCTTTCTTTGTGTACAGAGCAATATCTTGAACTTTGGTGTATTAGATGAGTTGAATTCAACATTTGTCAAAGACACCCATCAAAAAAATCTTTAATATGCATTGATCAATGACAGAATCCCAGTGCAAAATAGAAACATAAGATTTTGCAGACTGCTTTTTTCTGGGTTAAAATTAGTTTTCTTCACACAGTGGCTGTTATGAGGTTGTGGTTTGGGTTTGTGCTGAACACAGGGTTGGTAATAGAGGTGTTTTTGTTATTGCTGAACAGTGCTTGCATAGAGACCAGGCCTTTTCTGCTTTTCATATTGCAACTCTGCTGAGGAGAGAGGGCATGCATGGGGTGTTGGGAGGAGGCACAGGCAGGGCAGTTGAGCCAAAATGACCAAAGGAATATTCCATACTATATAAAATAATGCACAGTCTGTAAACCCGGGGGAAGAAGGAAGACGGAGGGTGACATTTGGAGTGATGGTGTTTGTCTTCCTAAGTCATCATTATGGGGCCTGACTCTGCTGGAGATGGCTGAACACCTGCCTGTCCATGGGAAGCAATGAGTTAATTCCTTCTTTTGTTTAGTTTGCATGAGTGTCTTCTGCATTCCCTATTAAGCTGTCTTTATCTCAACCCACTAACCTTCTTTCTTTTACCCTTCTGATTCTCTCTCCAGTCCTGCTGGTGGGGGAGTGTCCCTGGCTGTGTGGGGGCTTGGTTGATGACTGGGGTAAAACCACAACTTAGACACAAATGCATTCATGTTTGCTGTAACTTGTATGATTCACACAGGACTGACTCCTGTAAGATTTAATTTGTAATAACTTTGGATGTAAGTGTGTACATTTCAATATTGTGCTTATAAGAGGAATGTAGGCTCATCCCATGGAAGAAATTAAAAGAAATTTCAAGTTTAAAATTCAAAATTCAAATTTCAGTCTATTCCAACCAGTTCAAAGATGCACTCTATCTAAATTAGCTACTTCTAGTAATGCAAACAAGCATCTTGTTTGCTATCCTTGCCACACTCATTCCTATGTTCAAAGGACTCTCTTTTTAATTTCTTTTTTTTCAGAGCTGGGTGAATGCCAAACTATTCCCTTTGTGGGTAAGTAAGCACTCTTAGTTCATCAGTATTTGAATGATGATCAAACTATTCTGAGGGTCTCTGAGAAAATCCCTTCTCTCTAGTGACCTCTTTTACTGAACCAAAGTTTTGAATCACATACCCCAAATGAAAATGTGAAATGAAGATTTAAATGAAAAATCAAAATGTCTTCTTTTTCCCTTTTGCTTTTCTTTTCCCTCGCTTTCATTTTTTTTTTTTTTTTCTCTCTTGAAAAGATTGTGTGTGTTGCTTGAGAGAACCTGATATATCATAGAAGCTTTACCATCTGGAAAGGTTTTACTGTTCCAAATCTCCAAACTCCCACTGGTCTTAACTTTCCCAGTATATTAAAGCCATAAAGTCATTTTAACAGGCACAGTAGGACTAGTTCAGTAAAGGGGGGATTGTCTGGTAATGGAGAGCTGCTGTAGCAATGTATCTGCCTCCCCATATCTTTTTGACATTGAAGAGGTGCACATGGAATAGGTTGTAATTCTAGCTTCCCTGCTTTTCACTACTTTTTGGCTGCTAAAGTTCATTTTTGGATTCACTGGCTGAGGGCAAAAACTGTAAATACACAAGAGCTATCCTATCTTACTATAAATTCATAGAATATGCTGAGTTGGAAGAGACCCATCAGGATCATCAAGTCCAACTCCTGGCCCTGCACAGGACATTCCAAGAATCACACCATATGCCTGACAGGCTTGGTGCTGTGACTGCTTCCCTGAGGACCTCCAGTGCTCAAACACCCTCTGTGAGAAAAGCCTTTTCTTAATATCCAGCCTAAACATCCCCTGACTGAGTTCACATTATAAACACTAATATCTGTGTAATCATAAAAGTAATTAAAAAAAGTGGTACCACTTTCTTTTTTTTCCCTCTTTAATTTATTGCATCCCTTCTTAGGATGTGCCCTGCAATTAAGTAAAATGCAGAAAGCAAAAGTGGAATGGGGTAAGAGGTATGCTCTTATAGTGGCCTGAATGTTTTCTAAGTATGGACAAAAAAGAAAGGTGAAAGTTTAGGAGTTCCTGATCTCTGGCTGCTACTGTGACCTAAAGAAACAATTCTCTGATCTATAATTCCACTACTAAATTTATCTCTGTAACAACTTTTTCGTGAAATGGAAACTAAATCATTACAAGAATAGCCAAGAACTTTTTCTTGTCATTTGTAAATCTATATCTACTTCTTTCTCCTGTGAGGAGATAGGTGTGAAATCTTCCTTCTGAAAATTATTTTGGAGGAAATAATCTGTAAAATAATTATTTTGATAGAGAATATTTTCTCTCATATATTTAAAACCATCAGCTTTTTAAAGACATCTTTAAATGGAAATATGTTAGAGAGCAGTTTACTGAGCATTAAAATGAGCTTTCACTGCACTGTCATTGCCCTGGAATGTATTGTTACTTCTTGAAGGATTTTTGGACTTTCCATATGTTAATTTATTATAACATGAAATCTTACTTTCAAGAAAAACTAAGGAAAAAAAAAAAAAAAACCAAAATGCCCCAGAAATTATGTGTGCATCTATATCTATCTGTTTGTCTGCCTGCCTCTCTATCTACCTACCTACTTACCTATCTCAGGCATGACTACTTATACCAACATGGAATTACAGGTGTAACCATGTCTTACCAATTTAAGTGTTTTCCAAGGTATTACAACCAATTTTGCAACTTCCCTCTTGTAACAATGTCTGTGCTGCACTGCTAAAGCACAGCAGATAAGCTTTCTGGTTTACAAGTGTTTCAAGCAGGTTTACGTACCTGTAAATACAGAAAGTGAAAGAAAGAGCAATAAAAACCCCAGCCCTGCAATTTACAGCTCTGATAGCAGATTTGCAGGCCTTGTCTGAGCCCGTTATCTCTAAAAACCTAGAGGGCAACAAAATTCCAGCAGAAGTGGAACCTGTCCATGCAGAACCAACTACAGGATAAAGGCTATATATATGTTTTCAAAGAAGTATGCCTAGAAATCTGCTCACTGAGTTGCTCAGTCGAGAGAGGTAGCTGCTTGTCAAGTGTCTTTTGTATTGCATTCTTCCAGCAAGGGAAGCTATTGATCTGAAAGGAATGGATATTGGTGGATTCCTGGGAAAAAAGAGAATCTTGATTTGTTTTGTTCTTGCTTTTTGTCTGAGGGATAACCACAAGTTAAAGCACAGGGTTTGCAGTTAATAGACTTGAAAACACCACCTTCAAACTGTTTAGAAAAACAGGCATCAGTTAGGACCTACCAGGTTTCATTCAGTGGGATTAATTTTATTATAGCAGATATTAATGAGTACACAATATGTAGTTATGTTGCAAAAAACTCAGCTTAATATTATACTGAGATATGGACATTATGTATTACAATTTGCTTCACAAATTCCAGAAATATACATAAGCTTATTCTGCAGTCCGAGGAACAAATTGATAAATATATATGTTTAATAAAGTGTGGATTCTTTTTCAGGAAATTGCTGTTAATAGAACATCTTGGTATTTATTTTCAGTGTCTCTGCTCTAGTTCAAATCCAAACCAAGTCAGGGGTACTTGCCTCCCAAATAAATTGCAAGTCATTTTCAATTTATTTGGCACCTCTGAAAGAAGTCTCATCTCAGGAGACCAAGGGTGGAATAAGCAATGAAGATTGAACTGAACATTCACCAAAAGAAACAATTCTTCCATATTCGACTTGAACACCAATTACTTTCCCACACATTCATTATTCTGGAGTCAATTGCATTTGGAGCCTAACTTCTTTTTCAGTTTAGAAATTGAACTATGGTCCACTGAAGTAGTTTGTCATAGTCTTGGCATAAGACTTTTTTTCAGTCTCATATACCCATGTAGGTGAATCATTCTGGCTGGAGCATGGATTTTCAGACTGTTGACAGACATTTGATTTAATCCTTTATTTTAAACAGCTCCCAATCTCCAAACAGTATTGACTGATATCAAGTTGCAGAGTGTGAGCCTCTCAGACCAGAACCAGAGAGCAATGCAGTGATAGTAACCATGACGTGACCAAAGGCAGAAAAGGGGTGAGTAAACAAGAACATAATAATGTTCTTTTTCCATTTGATAGGGGTTTCTAGTGTGAACAGTCTTTAAATGTCATGTTGTTAAAACCATTTAGCTGGAACATACCTGGCCAAACACATTGTTGCATTAGAAAAGTGGTGCTGATTTAGCAGGCTTGATAAAACAAGTCATTGAGGTCAAGAAATATTCTGGTTAAATATGGAGAAAGAGTAAATAGGGGAAAAAAGTAAGCAAAAAACCAAACAAAACCAAATTAACAAACAATGCCCAAAAACAACTGAATCTAAGAAAATATGAAAAAGATGAGATTTTATCTCTCCTCCCCCAAAAAAATTACTAATTCATTAAAAATGTCTACTGCTTAAATTTTTGTTTGAATACAAAATCAGAAAAATGTGTGTTTCAGAGCATGTCCTTATTATTTTATTTTACTTAATTTCTCAAACTGACTAGCACCGTACTAATAAATTTTAAAAGTGCGGGTGCTTCAATCTCTGGCTATGCCAAAGAAAATGCTTCTAGGATATTTCCATGGACATGCAATGATTCAGGTCTTGAGGCTGCTGTTGGAGAGCTGTTTGGAAAGCAGTCTAGGTAGACTGACCGAATCCTGTAAGGCTCCAATGGTCATGGCAGGATTTGCTGGCAGTCAATGTGGAATCTTTGGAGTTCCCCTAGAAAAAGAAATACTATTCTTTTGTGTCAGACACTGCAAAAACCATGTTTGGTTTTTTTAACTGAATGGCTAGTATAACAAAACACACGGTTGAACTGCCTTTACCTGAAAGCTGGTTTTGCATGTCAGCATATACACCTGTCTTTTTTTCTGGACTATGACAAGGACACACTGTGATGCATACAGCTTGTCTTTTTGATGATTGCATATTCACCTTCCACAAATACAAATTGCTTGCTTGTTTTTTTTAATGAAAATTCCATTGGCTTAACTCACTGCTACAAGATTATTTTCTTAGAAAAACCTTCTTAGTTTTTACCCTCTCAGCAATGCTAGAGTAGTTGATGCTATGTCAAATTGACAGTGCTTAGAGGAAATTAAATATTTTGAGAGTTAAGAGGACTCTGTCCCGGCCAGCATAATGATTAACAGCTCTCTCATCTGTCTTCTATGGTGTTTTTTCTCGAGGTAACTTTGATACCAAAGGTAGTCCTCTGACAAGGGAGAGTTTAAATTCACTGCTGTGAATGTTTGTCCTTCTCATGTACCCAGCAGCTCACAGTGTCAAGCATCAGCTATGGAGACCAGCAGATTTTAGACATGCTTCTTTCCAGTAGGGAAGATACAGAAAAAACAAGCAGAAATGTAGTAGGTAGTGCTCATTTAATCACAGTACCGAAGTGTTCTGAATTAACACACTTCAGGAAAACTGGTATATTCATGCCATCCTAATTTAAATGGGCAATTGTGTGCATAAAGATTAGAGCAATGACACAAACAGATATAAATATACCAAATATTTGATACTTCATATGTATGAGGTAAAATTTGAAAATAAAAGCTGACAGGTTATAAACTACCCCTATAAAAAAGCAGATTGGGAGAAAAAAAAAGCTGATTCTAGACAATTTTTCTGAAGCATTTTTCATTAGCAGCATTTTCTTTATATAATTTTGATCACAATATGAAGGTTGAATAAAGTATAAAAAGGCTGTGTTTGTGTACTCTTGTTGTCTGATACAAACTGTTTTGAGGGTCTTTGCTTTTGCCTACATGAGTCTTTTGGCATGATTTTGATAGACTCTGACTGTCAGAGAGGCATGGGCAGAATTTTGAACACTGTAAATGAAATATGTTTAAAGTCTGAGAGAGAGGACAACCATATGAATTTATATATTGCAGCTTTTCACTGTGCCAATCCATAAAAAAATTAGATATAATAATTATTTTTCATTTGCTGTAGTTTTTAACCATGTTTTCCTGTTTCACAGGAAAGATATTCGACAAGTCATTAGGGGGAAAAAAAAGCTAAATATATGATTAACTGATATGAAAATCAGTAGCCAACAGCTTAGCACAAATATGTTTCTATATTAAATGGGTACTGTATTCCTTTGCAATAAGAGGGAATTGTAGACTATTCAATGGTAAAAAAAAGGAAGAGGCAAAGGGAAGAACAAGAGAAGAAATAGGATACTGCTATATTTACTAAGCCTTGAAAGGTACTCTGTTCAAAAATCACCTTCTGTCTCAATCAGTACCAAAGGCTGATTTCAACCAAATGCTCTCAATATCAGAACTGTCAGTATTTTTCCCTTTTTCATGCAGTTACACTTATTAATTTATGCTAATTGTGATTAAGTGCATTGTAGGATCCTGCTGAGTTTTTCAGCAATAATACATATATTTGCCATATGTTTTTCACATTACCTGGTTTTCCGGCAAGATATGTGCAAGGTTTTCACCTCAGAAACTGGGATCCAAAGTAAACCCTTCAGGGTATACCTTGAATAGCTTCTGGCATCATGAATAACTTCTTCTTTTTAAGGGGAGGAAAAAGGGAGGGCATGATACATGTTCTCAAACACTTCCAAGATATAGAATTTAATATGAAGTAAACAATTGAAACTAACATTAATTTTAATTCTGTTTGGGAAGAATGCAATGTAAATTGACAGCATTTTGTGCAGTGGAACAGACTAATTTAACACAGTTCAGCCAGCCAGGGTCTCACAAACAGGAAAACAAGTGAAACTACTGGGGGAAGTATTCAAGTGGATTGTGTCCTACATGCATTTCTAAATCTATGTTTGCAGACTGAAAAGCTATTAAAAAATAGGGCTTATTTTAATTTTTCAGAGGCTAGGTTTTTCTCAATGCATTTCTGGGGAAAGTAGATGTGATGTACAGTCATTTTGCAAAGCCATTAGAAAATATTTTAGAAAACCAGTATCAGTAGGAAGACTTTTCTGAAAGATGACTGCTTGGCTGTAATTAACTGCAACAAACTGTACTTAAACAAAAATTTTATATTTCTCAAGGTTCAACATGACCTCTGAAACTTGACCAAGGATGCTTTCAAGGGCTCAGAAAAGTGCCTGGCGTTGGTGGGGAAGGAGGGAGCAATTATTCCCTTTCTATTTTAGCCTTATTCATCTCTGCCTTCCAAGGAGGAATAATATATTTTTAAAAAATACATAAATAGGCATAGATGCATAAATATAAATGTTTATAAGTACCTTTACTTTGGGAAAATTCACTTGCATGACTTACCTTTCTCAAAGAATCACTGTCACATCCTCTGCAGTGTCAAATCTGTTGACAGCAAACATCATCATGACCGTAATTTGTGAGTCATTCTGCCAGCTCCTGTCTGGTAAAAGCAAACTGTCCTTGAACACTGAATATTTTTCCTACCACAAAGTGGCCAGCGACTCTCTCCTTAGTATAGGATCCCCAAGATGTGAGGAAATGAGCTTTCTTTTTCTATGACAAGATAAACTATTCTTTTTTTGACCACAGCAATCTTCAGATAATTCAATATACCAGTCATGTCTAATCTGGTTATTTTACAGCCCAAATGTGACTGGGTTTCCTACAGTTGTACTGATTTGATGCAGCAACTGCTATGCTGTGGAAGAATAATAGCATTAACCTGAAGAAAGGTTAATGAAGAAAAATACAGGGCAGTCAAAATAGTTTTGCTGATTTCAAATGCTGTTGAATGTAAGGTTTTACTCACTGCACTTAGAGGTCTTACTTCCAAGGTTTGGTAGCACATGAGAAACATATAACAAAAATATGGCTCTTAATTATTGCTTCATGTTTCTATTTCCATGTTCATTACTGTGAATTTATAGAGTGTTATATTAGGAAAGAAAATATATCTCAAAATAGTTTTCACTATACATGCAAACAAAGCTTTATTTTTGTTCAGGCAGAACTCATGTTCTGGGTAAACAATCTCAACCCACCTGAAAGTATAACATGGAAGTTTCCCAATTCTGTCATGTAGATGTCATTAAAGACAAGGGCTACTCTTTAAAACATTATCAAGTATCTTCTAAATAAAAATTTAGTATAACCCATAATTATTATTATTTTAACATCTTCTCCAGTGGTTAAACCATGCTAAAAGAAAAAAGTCAAGAACAAGCACCTGCTATATTCTCTAAACCACTGAATTTTGTGTTTGTTTCTTTGTTGTTTTTTTAAAGTTTTGTCCTTAATGGCTGTTTTTCATGTTTGGCTTGGTTTAGTTTTTTAGGTTTTAACTTGAGCCTCTAAAGATATAATCTGATTCAAACAGAAATGCCATTAGATGTGGAGAATAATTTTTAAAGGTTAATAGCTGTTTGCACATTGGTATTTTTAGGAATACACCCAATCTTATCCAAGTAGCAGCTGTTTTTCAAGGATCAGTGAAAATATTATTCTGTGCTGAATGGGAAGGCAGTTTCCTGACATTGTGCAATAGCAGCAGTGCCAAAGGAAAAAAGAGAAGAAAAAAAAAAAAAGAAAAAGAAAAAAAGAGGAAATAAAATTCACTGGTCCATAAATTTTGGTTTAAATATCTGCCATCTATCTAGAGATCATTCTAAGAATTTTAATTTGACTGAAGTAGGGAATAAATTTAAGTCCTGTGATTAAAGCCCAGAAGACAAAGCAGGTTGTCCATATGCTCCTTCTCTATCCTTTCTTATGTCCAAGAAATTCTGCTCTGGTGATATCCATTGGAGACAAAGGCAACTAAACAGAAAGAAACCAAAGAGTAGACGTGAAATATTGTTTTCCATATGTTTTTTCATTTGTACAAAATATTTAAAGAACAAATAATGGTCAAGCACAAGAATGTGAATTATTGATAGAATTTGAATCACCTTTGCAGATGATAAAAAATATTAGTGAAACTGTTTCTGGGTGTTTTTCATATTTTTTAGCAAGAATTCAGCAGCTTAGAAAGACCAAAAATGGAACTTAGAGGCAGGATTTGTCTAATTATTGAACCAGAGGCCTGTCTCCAGACAACTTAGAGAGATAAACACCGGTATTTTGTCTCACCTTACTGAAGATGCTTTCGGCAGATAAGAGGAAACATTAACTAAGACAACTTAATTGTGTCTGACTGTGAATTCAGACTGATTCACTTGGAAGCATACATCTGTATATTAAACATCTAATACTGTGTGAAATGAATCCTACTTTAAATGCTCAGAGGAAAGGAAAGGAAAAATTCCCACCATCTGAACATTTCAAACCTTCACTAAAGCTGCAATGCAAAAGTTCACCTCAGCTCTAGTTCAGGTACTGGAAGGAAACCAACAAAATGGGAAAAACTTTCTATATTTGTTGTTGTCACTTTATATACTTACTCAAATTTATATGCACACACACATAAAACATGATATATATATTTTGTGTATATATATAAAGTAATGAAAGCACTAAGTGGTCAGCATTTATCAAATCACTTATTATATAAAAATTCAGAAAACTCTATAAATTTTTGTCACTGAAGAATTTTATAACTAGAATTTCCAGGTACTATGTCATCAGAACCAACACTACTTCATTATAGTAAGCAACTGTCTAATTTATTTTTACTTATACTCTGCTGATATTTATCCATCAATATTAAAAATAATGACCATATGGGATGTGAAAAAACATTGAAAAATGAAAAGATCAACTTAAAAGAAATTTAAGTAAAAATATTTGCAGACAACATATGTAAAATGTATATAAGAGAGTGATAAGTGGAGAAAATACAAAATGACTTAAGCAGATACTTCATAAATCTTTTAAGACTAAACTTTGTTACAATTTGTCCATGATAGGATTTACACAGTCAAGTGTACCAATATAGGAAAAGATGACAAAAATATTTAACCAATGTACAGCAAAGAAAAGATCACACTTGAACTGTCCCCCAAAATCTCGAAGTAGTAGAAAATAATTTCTAAATTAAACAACATTAAGCTTTCTAAAATTGTTTGCATTAAATTTAATATTACAATATCCTTACTCTACTTCAGAAGATTAGTAGAATGCTTTGGATACTTTAGGATAATTGGATACTTTAGCTGACAATAAAACAAGAAGAGATGCATTCAACTATTCAATTGTGTGAGCAATTACACTAAGATATGAAAATTATCTTCCTTGCAAAGTTGGAAGAAGATCTTATTTTGAAACTCAAATTTATTTGGAATTCCTCCAGCAATGCAGCAAACTGGAATTACGAGAAGAATTAATAATTTTGTTCAGATATTTACTGTTTGGCTGGCCTAGAAGAGGCATATAGTCAATGCAAAAGTGGAGACAAGTAAGTTGTGTCATGGGCTTCAACTGAAAGTAACAAAATATTTCCATGTGTACAGCTTTCACAACATTTTATGATATACCCTCTTATGCTGTTATAAGCACACAGACAAAATATATTTGTTCCTGAAGTGAAGCTGAGCAGGATAAAGGAAGCCATTACATTGCTTTTCTTATGGGATTTTGATATAGTAGGCAGTTTTGAAAGAATACAACTCAATTCACAAGACTGTGAAGAATGATAAAAACAGCTTGTATTGGCTGCAGGCCAAAGCAATTAGCTAATATTGATAATTAGAAAACTAAGCAATTAGTCAAGAATGCTACTATGAGCTTTGCAGGGTTGTTTTTGCTGGAAACAGAAACTCATGCCAAAAGAGCTATATACTGCTTGGATGCAATTCAGTTCATTCACAGGGAATGTCTATACTGCCTTGTTTCTAGCCAATGGATTTCATTCATAAATGTTTATTCCTCATGGCTAACTAAGCAGACCTGACATTTTTGTTGGTGCCATAGAAGTGAGAAATTGGGATTTTGATTGTCTTATGTGATGACTAATTCATCACTCTTAGCATATTTGAATATTTATAAAGATGAGAAGCATTATTTAGCCACTTTTGGGGGTTACATCTATCTGGCAAAACCTCCAAGTTTGTGATTTTCTACCCCACCCCCAAATTACTGTGCCCCATGATATGTCAAGTAGATTTTATTTATCCCGTAGTAGCTGAAAAATGCTAAAGAACTAGTAAATTGTGTGCAATTTTCATAGGAAAACATGCTTCTATAACTTTTTTGCAGAAAATTTCCTTGCACTTTGTCATGACTTAATGTCTTTCAGCTTGACAGATGTTTGAAGAAAAGCTTTCTTCAATTTGTTCCTTTATATAGAGCCATTTATTCCAGCTTCTTCTAAATCCTCAGATAACACCCTGCATCTTCCTATCTTTGTTTTATGTAAGTGTAGAGTGAGTGGAAGTACTGTCTAACAGTTTAAGCTCATTTAAGATTGTGAAACTCATACCTAGGATAAAAAATCAAAAGAGGTGATTGTGAAAATCAATACTAAAAGTGCAACATGATGCCAATTGTTCTGAAGTGAGCTGCATACTTCACAGTAAAATTGTAAGTATTAAAACCAGTAAAGAGATCTAAATAGAAGTCAATTTTTAAACAAAAAAACCCCCCCAGATTAACTATTGGAAGGTAGCAGTTTAGCTAACAGATGGTTAAGAATCATCTTTAGTGCTTAACTTCCATTTAAATTCTGGATCAGCCATGCAGAACAACATTATAAAAAAAATAACTGAATCAAACAACAGCTAAGAAATGCTGAAGAGAATATCTTTGCAAAAAGATACATTGTTAGATAATATCAATCAAAAAGTAAAGAAATTGTAAAGAACATTCTTAATCACAACTGAAGAAAAAAAAAGAGACAAAATAATTTTCATAGGTGTTCCTTTGTAAATTTCTCCAACATGTAACCTTTCCAAGGGCTGGAGGCATGGGTCGCTTCCACAGAATGCAGTCGCTCAGGAATGAAGTGCTCAAGTGTGGGTCCCCCACGGGACCAGAAGCCCTGCCAGGAACCTGCTTCCCATGGGGTCACAGCTTCCTTTGGACATCCACCAGTTCCACCAAGGATCCTACACAGGTTGCCAGTCCACTGTGGACCTCCATGGGCTGGGCCATCTGCTGTGGCCTCACCATGGTCTGTCTGCACCATGGGCTGCAGGGGAATATCTGATGCCTGGAGCACCTCCTTCTCCTTCTTCACTGACCTTGGTGTCTGCAGGGCTGTGCCTCACTCCTCTCTTCAGGATGCTGTTGTGGAACACTTTTCTCCTTCCTTAAATAAGTTATCCCTGAGGTACTGCCACCATCACTGATGTACTCAGCCTTGTGGCAGGTCCATCTTGGATCCACATGGAATTGGTTCTGTTGGACATGGGGAAAGCTTCTCAGAGACGTCATTCCTCCCCTCCCCTCCCCTAAATTATATTGATAACAGTATTAATCTACAATGTCTCAGACTTGGCTTCTTTTCTGTTGAAATTACATGCATTTAATGAAATTCAGTCATAGTGATAACACGTCTTATACTCAAGAGCTTATCTAACATTCACAAAGCACCAAATAAAGTTTGAGGCCTATGAATGGGGAAGGACAGAAAGGAAGAAGAAAATAGCAAATAAATAGACTTGTGTTATCTGGCTGTGAAAACCTCTCTCAAGGAGACTGAAGTAATTAAGTAAAGCAAGAGCTGAAGAGGCAAAAACTGCTGTCATGTAGGGGCTTACCCAGAGAAGTCTTATGCCTTTTAATTGGCTAGGTCAATGAAAGTCTTTTAATTGGTAAGGTCTCAGTGAAGGAAGCAGTGCACACAAGGAGACAGAGCGTAGAATCATAGAATCATTTAGGTTGGAAAAGACCTTTAAAATCAATGCATCCAACTATAAATCCAGCACTGACAAGTTCACCATTAAACCATGTTCCTAAGTGCCCCATCTACTTTTAAATGTGTCTAGGGATAGTGACTCAACTGCTTTCCTGGGAAGCCCATTCCAATGCTTGACAACCCTTTTGGTAAAGAAATTTTTCCTAATATAAGTGGTTGTCAGCATATAGAAGTGTATAAATTCCTTTAACCTCCCTGATGTCTCTTCTGGTCTTTTTAGTTCTACAAATAAATTTCATATCACATTCTAAATTTAGAAGGAAACTGTCTACATATGTCTGAGATTTCTTAGGATGTGAAAACTTTCTTTGCTGATTTTCATCCTGAGCTGAAGCTGAGATTGTATTAAACAAGGACTGAAGTTCCTTATTTTATTTCTGTGACAAAGAATCTATTGAAGAATTGTTATTTTGACAATGGCTAATGCTTCTGAAGTTAAAGTAGATATTTTAAAAGTTACAGGGCACAAAAAGGAAGGAAATGCAAAAAGTCAGGGAAGCATGAAAGTGATGCTACAAGATTTATTTTTAAAAAATCATGGAAACAAAAAGAGAAAGAAATTTAAAAATTGAAATGAGAGTTTGATTTTAAAAATCACACAGTATTTAGAAGACAAAAATAGAGTCACTTCTGCAGCAAAAGAAATTGACATGAATTGCAGAAGGTTGTTATCAATATAAGTAGTGCTTTTTTGTGATTCTCCTTCACATGCCCTGACTATTCTGAGCTCTAACTTACTTCTGCCTGTACTCAATTCCTTGGGAATAACGAACTCTGGCAATCAGCTGCCTTTGTCTCCCACTTCTTTTTCTGCTTTCCTGAATGCTGTACTATATCTTCTTGACTGAGTAGCTTCCTTTTCTTTTCTGGCAGAGAATAAGATATAAAAGGAGTTTTGCTGACTACAAATAGGAACTAGCAATCTGTCAACTCCTTCACTGCTGCTCAAGGCAACAATGAAGGTTACAGGATCTTTAAAAACAAACTTTCAGATTTTTTGCCCAAGTGATAGAATTAACATGCAGACAAGGAGTCCAGGAAAGACACACAAGTTACTCCTCCTGCATTACAGTCTTTACATGTTAATTTACGTATTATTGTGTTAGAGCAGGAGTGTGAACCTATTCAACTACTCATACCTTGTCAATAATTTTAAGCATTAGACAAGTTAAAGTATTGACATGAGGCGGAAGAGAAAGTGTGAAGATGTTAAGAAAAAATTTTATATGGAATATATTGGATTAGAATGAGGGAAAAAATCTGTAAGGTGATCATTCTGTATCAAATGTTTAGTGTCACTGTGACCTGGTGATAAATATGAGCTACACAGCTCATCTTTGAGGAGAGGGGAAAGAAAGGTTGTATCTCTACATATAATCTGAGAAGCTGGTAGGATTTTATATTTACTGTCACCTCCATTTCCAGTGGTTTCTGGTCAAAGTTTAAGACAATCACGCTCCACATATTTACGTTCATTTTGACGGAAAGCATCTATGACACTAAGACAATACTGTTTTCTTTACACTGACCTGGCTCATATATGGATAATGCAGTTCCTGTATTAAAACTAAATTTGCTGGTACAATTTCTTTTACCAGAGTTTCAGGTTTTAAGTGTATTGAGCTCTTGAGTCTACTGTGAGGTTCACTTATTTAACCGCTTCTTCAATTAATAATATATTAACATCATGATAGATTTTGTGGCTTGTGAAATCAATTTGCTTGATTTTGCTTTGGGCAGAGATCAATACTGTACTGTAATAGTATATGGATTCTCAAAAAAAACCAAAAAAACCTAAGAAAAATTAGTCAATACTGTTAACTGTTATTCTCCTATATTAAAATTTATGTGCAGAGAAAATAAAACAGGATTTTAAAATGGATGGTTTTATTGAGAAAACAAGTGCTATTCTCTTTGATGGTGCATATAATTCTCATTGGGGTAGGATTCCTGAGAGACCATAACTACTGAAATATGAAATGCAATTGTTCTGAAAATATTAGTTGAGAAACTATAATATTAGTTGAGAAACTATAATTTTCAAAATTTAAAGAGATGATCCAGTGGCCATCAATGAAAGAGAGAAGATAGGAAAAAACTATCTTCCTAAGGGATTAGGGATTTCCTTCTAATGAATTCAAACAATGTTATTAAAAATTGCTTAACTGGACGAACCATTTCAAAGTGAAATAAAAATAACTTCAGGTTGTTGATAATGTTCACTCCTTTAAAAAATACAACCTATCTCTTCTCAAGAGTATGTAATATGAAATATGGAATATTTCTCCTGTAATGTAAGAGTAGCAAAATAAAATACACAAGAAAGGATGAAAATAATAGCTTTTTTTTTTTTTCTAAAGAATTAAAAACTTTCAGTAACAACCACTGGGAGTAACCTAAAAATAACCTTCATCCATTTTTTTCAGTCTATATACATAAAATTATGAAGCATAGAACTCATGTTTGGGTGCTCTACTGAAAAAGAAAATTAATTAGGAGACTAAACAATTATTTATGACTAAATATCTCTGTATATAAGTAGCCTGGTTTATTTAGTGATTCAGATAACAAATTAGTGATCAGGAATGTGCTGTTAGAGGTGACAATATGACTTATGATATATCAAATCCTTTAAACTGAGCTAGAACGAAGAAAAACCTTATGCATTGTCCCTATATGAATACAGATTTGGTCTACGGAGTTGATAAGTAGTGGCATCACATCTTTAAAACAGATCTTATCAAAGGTGAAGACGAAGAAAATAATCTTTAATAATCTTTAATAATCTTTTATGGTCTAAGCATCTGGTATGGAATGCTGTACTATAAACAAACAATAAGTACAAAGAAAAGTTGCACCCTCTCTCCCAGTTGCTAACCACTAGTTGTTAAATACTTGTAGTTTATATGGTTTTGAATTATGAAACAGTATTATTCTTCTGAATTACTTGTCTGAAGGATGTTTTTCACAAGAGATTGGGAAAATGTAGTCTCAGGGATAGTTGTTGGCTTTCCTTAGACTTCAAAGTTTGTGAAAACTATAACATTTGGATCAAATAGTTCTAAATTACCACTTTAAGCACCTCATGTTAAATTGAAATATTAGTCCACAACTGCAAAAAAAGTATTTTCAGTGAATTGGCCATATGAACATCTATTGAACATATGTCTGTGTGACTGATTCTGTCACAAGGCATAAAATTCACCCAGTAATTTGTGTATGTGGCTCAAGAGCTGCACATGAAATAAATGGTGTATTCAGAGATGTGCAATTTCACAATTTAATAGTTTCAAAAATAGAAGGGAAGGAGGGGGTAAGCTTTACTTCACCATTTGATAAAGTGCTTCATTTATTGAAGTAATTTTTTTTTAAATTGTGTGATATATTCCTATTTGTGCTTACTAATTTTGGCCTCGTTATCTGACACTCAAAAGTTACAGGCGGCTCTGACTTCATGACTTTGCATCACTAAATGAATGCTTAATGTCAGATATTTTTGCCATGACATCACACAAACAGATAACACTATCTAACTATGAAGATGCTCCAAGTCCTACAATGACTGCTCTTTTCATGCTTAAAACGAATCATTTTCTTTTAGTACTTCTTTGATATTAAAAGTAGATAATCTAGATCAATTATCTCATTTAGATCACATAAACAATAACCTTTGCTCCGTTAAAAACTCTCTGTTGAATTTTTAGAATCCATCAAATAACACTGTACAGCATTTGTTCTAATAATACTCATTGCTATGTTGGTTATTTAGCATCATTTTGTTTTAATCCACCTGCAGGACTCCTTTGCTAATGAACCTGGTTGCCACACCTCGGGGGTGGGTCACAACACCAGGCTGAAGCTGCTCATTCCTGAAGGGCAGCATCCCATGGAAGGGACCCACACTGCAGAGCCTTTTGGGAAACGCAACCTGTGGGAAAAACTCACACTGGAAAAGTTCATGGAAGACAGTCTCCCATGAGAAGGGCCCAGCAGGGGAAGAGTGTGACGAGTTCTCCCCCTGTGGAAGAAGCATCAGAGAAATGTGTGATCATAATACCCATTCCCCATTTTCCTGTGCCACATGGGCAGAGAAGACAGAGAACTGGGAATAAAATTAAGACTGGGAAGGAGGGAGGGGTGGGAGGAAGGTGTTTTTAATGTTTGTTTTACTTCTCATTATCCTACTGTGATTTAATTAGTAATAAATTAAATTAGTTTCTCCAAGCTAAGTCTGTTTTGCCTATGACAGTAACTGCTGAACAATCTCCCCCTGCCCATATCTCAATTTACATCTTTCATTTTCTCCCTCCAATCCAGTTGACAAGGGAAGCAATAGAGCAGCTTTGGCAATCATCTGGCATCTAGAAAGAGAAAACATCAGCTAAGTTTAGAATATTCAGCTCATTAAATGAAAGACAATCACTTTACTACAAATGAGTTTCAAACTACACCATATTTTGTAGACTCCTCAGCTTTGTCTATTACAGTTGCTTCTGTTACCTACTATCTGAACAGTCACTTTTTATTCCCTATCATTAAATGGAGATCTTCTGCATATTCCTTCTTCTTTCCCTTATCTTTGTTTCCCAGTCCTATGCCTTGGTAGTTTAACCTCTAGCTTTCTTCTAACCTGATATTTTTTTCCTTTTTGGTAACAGCAATGCATTCCTTTTTCCTTTTCTTTTCATTATAATGACAAGTTCCTTATATCTATTAAAAAAAAAGTCTCTTATGGGATTCTAAAATTTATACCTCACATACATCAATAAAGACTTTTTTTAATATGAAAACTAATGCTTAAGTTCAAATGAGAATTAGAAATAACTAGTGTAAAGCAGTCAGAATCAATGAAATGAGTTAATAAATCACAGTTTGGACAGTAAAGGCACTAAAACAATTAAAAATTACCTCACAACAAATAGAAAGAGAAATGTTTCAATCTGCTAGATATCTTAAATCAAATTCCCTCCCTAATCAAAGAAACCCTACAAAGGCATGCTGAGTCAGGCACAGCTCAACATGAATAAAAGTTTTCAATTTTTCATTTTTTCCCCCCATTATCCTCCTTTTCACACCTGGGAGCCTCAGTAGTATTTTAATGTTTAATGATGATGGTTTTTCTCCATTCAATAATTCCATTGGAATAATGGTCTGCATAATGCTACAAAGTGGAGTATGATAATGTTGCTTTATCATCTGAGGCAGTAGATTTTGCTTCTCCAAAGAAAGAAATTTTCATTGGACAGGCAACGTAATAAAGTAAATTCCCGAAATCCTGCAGGGTACTTGTATCTGTTACACTCATGACATTTTAACTGAAAGTGTGTAGATCTAATTAGCCAGAAGCAGAAGTGTAATCAATACTGATTTATGAATATTTCCCACATGTAACACTACTTGTTTGGACAGAATAAATTGTTACCTGTGTAATTTAATCCCTGTGAGTTCTTGGTGCTCTTTGTGCATATAAATAATAACGCTTTGTTAGAACTGAAAATTTCCAACTGCAGGCATCTGAAACACATATTTTTCTACATGTATATGTAGAGATGCCTACGGTTGCTCAGGGGACATGAAACTCCAGGCTCAGGGAGCTTATATAAGAGGAATGAAACGGGATCAGCTCCTGACTGAAGATTGCTTGTGATGTTGTGAAAATTAATGCTAGCTAGTTGCCAGTCATTCATCTGTTCTTTTACAGATTAATTTCTGTGATCTCTAGCCCCAAGCAAGCCTGAGAGTATTACAAGCATCACAGTCTTGTAGGCTGGCATCCCTTTGAACGTGAGATATTTTTAATCATTTTAATTGCCTTTCCCTTGACCTTTTCATTTCTTCCATAGCTGCCTTCAAACACACGATCTTTAATCAATATTCTATGTGCTGGTACCTCATAATTTTTATTCTGTCATCTCTTTATTGATACCTTGATTTACATTTCTGCTTAAAGTTGACAAGGTTTTCTTTCATACTACTTTGTGACTGTGCCAGCATGCCCACCGATGTCTAAATAGCTTTCCCTGAGTTAGCCCCATGAAAGAGGGATCATACAGCCAAATAGAGAAAAAGGAAATCTGTAAGAAGGTCAGAAGACAACTCGTTTTGCTCACACCAGAGTTCTAGAAAGTGCTATACACTTTTCTCAATTAGGAAGTGATAGGATGAGGGGAAATGGGCTCAAGTTGCACCAGGGGAGGTTAAGATTGGGAAAAAAACTTATCTTAAAAACCACTGCCAAATGCTGATTATAAAATATTTCTCTTTGGGAAGAAAACTTTTAAAGTGGAAGGCAATGATTTTTGGAAAATTTCTGCATCCAAGAATACAAGACAAGACTGAAGCACGGAGTCCCTCTCTCAAGAGAATTAGACACAAGGGTTTTGATTTTTTCAAATGACTTTGCTATTCCATCTTTGGACAATAATTTTCTGTTTCTGTATTTGGAGCACATCATCTACGTCCTCATGGTTCCATGTGTAACACTATATTACAACGTATCTATTGAAAATCAAAAACACCCAAACAGAATACTTTATCAGATAAACCTCCCTATCTCATTCCAAATAGAAAATTTAGCAAAATGAAGGATGACAGTGGCACAGAAATTAGCTTTATATCTTTATAAGGATTTAGGAAATACTAAATTTTTTCAAGTTTCATCTTATTTAAAAAATATATTTATTCTTGATAATGTAGGAATTTTTTTACACCTGAACATTTCAAAAACACATAGATAGTTAGATGAACTTAATGGTAAAACTCAAACAGAACTAATCTTTGATGAAATAAACCTCTTCTTATATGACATAATTAGTTCTACAGACATCTGTGAAAAGCAATCTGAGGCAGAATAATTTAGTAACATATTTTTTAAAATATGAGAACAGCAACCGAACATATTATCTCCTGGTGACTGAGAAAGGCAAAGTGCAGCCTTTAAAAATGCTAAATCACAAACAAGGGAGGACAAATAGGAGGTTACAATGGAATAATGAAGGATAATGAAAAACGCGACACACAAAGCAATCAATGCAGAAGCAAATATGGTCTTCAGCAACTCCACAATTAGGAGGGCATAGAATGGCAAAGTATACTCATTAGTAAACCTAAAAAAGACAGAAATTAGGTTGCATGTTTGGGGTTGTCTTCCCTGTTATTCTACCACTCAGTAAAAACTGTCTCTTTAGTGAGTCTAAAAAGTGAATAAAGCTGACAATGGCTCACTCCTGGAAAAACAAAACAAAACACAATCAAGATCATATAAAACTGATAGTTATTGAGCTTTTTACAAACATATAGCATCAATTTAAAATCAAGCTGACACTTTATGAGTAGCAACAATTTTACCCTAACTTTTCACCATCATTCAAATTGATTGTTGTTTCATGTTGAATAAAATGTAAGTGGTGTTTCAAGCCTGTACAAAACACCACAATAATTCATATTAAAATGACAAGGCTGTGAACTGTCACATATTACCTCTTCGTTTTTCTGATTTTTTGTGCAGTTAAACATGATCTATTACCTCTAATGAAATTTAATCTTCAATTGGACATATGAAATGTATCTGGGTATAAGATGTGTAATAAAAAATGCCCAGAAAAGTTGTTAGGGCAACTTTGTTTTGGTAGCTATAAGGAAGAGAATTCCCTCTTCCTGTTTATTGTTGGTTTTTTGTTGTTTCTTTAGTTTTGTGGGTTGGTTTTTGTTTCACCATAAACCAATATATACCTTTCCAGGACACCGTAGACCTACTAAAGGGTCTGGTCTGATGGCAAAATTCATTCCCTGTTTGCATTGCCCCATGAATATATCAAAACTACCAGGGCCTAGATATAAGGGGGCTTATTCAAACTTCACATATTATTACAAGTGTGTTCCTTGTGGAAACTGCAGGCTTTAATAAATGTATTTTGAATAAACAGGTAAAATGCTTCACTAAATTAAGTTAAATGAAGTTTTGCATTTCAGATGGCTTTTTTTTTTGATGGTCACTATACAAAGACGTAGAAACCAAGTGCTTTACAAAGTGAAGAAGCAGAGACCCATATAATGATATATGTCCTGATATCTCAACTAAGAACTCTGTCTTTGTATGAAAATAAATTTATTTAAAGTGAGCTTTCTAGTTTTGTCAAATTATAGTGTGGTGTTTTATTATTTATCATTTGACATATTCAAGATAGCATTGGAAAAGCTTCTTCCAAATCCTGCAGAGTGTCATTGAGATCTCAAAGTAAAATGTGCAAGTATTTCTTTTTCCTGGAAATAAACTACAGAAATTAATCTGGAAAAATTATTTTGTGATAGTCAAACAAACAAACAAAATCGAGAGTTCCTGTATTTTACTAGAATAATTTCTGTAATTGTCTTAAGTTCCTTAAGAAGAATAATAAATCAGTGTACATTGATTTTTAGCTTTCATTATTAGATTACTGAAATAGTGCAATCTTTTTCATCTATTTCTAAAGCTGTAGCAAGACTTGTCATTATTTAGGTTTAAAGGAGAATATATTGCTGGCAAGATTTTTGATTTATGAATTGCATTACTCATTGACTTTTATTTTTCCCAAATGCAATAAAGATTTGAATTGAGATGCTTTTCCACTTATAATAATAAGATGTACAGAGATAAAGAATAACAAAACCAGTAGGCCAGATGATAATTTGAGCTGACTATTTGAAATCATAATTTCCTGTAGGTGATCTTGCTGTGTAGGACACAGTCTCTTAAATAGGAATTGTAACTTCCTGTATGATAAAATTAAGATTCTTAAGAAAAAATGCAAGTCATATTGAGGAGAGACTGCATCCTATTGAAAACACAGATAACAGAAATATGCAGCATTCTCTTGTACTTTCTTAGCTTGAAAATTTCTTAAAACTCGCATATGAAATTAAAAAAAAAAAATCACTGAAGAAAACATATTTCCTGTTCTCAATAGAGATGGCATGCATGATATTTTTTGATGGCTAACTCCTGTAAATATCCACATTGCTATAAGAAGCCATGCAGATCTGAGAAGTGGTGAGGAAACAGTGCAGCATCTCCCTGGGTTTCCCTGCTGCCTCCTTGGCTCTGCTGAAAGCCCGGGACACTGACAGAGCAGGAGGGGCAGCAGCAGCACTGAACTGTGGCAGCTGGAGAGCTGAGGCAACCTGCACATTGACCTGCTCTAAATTCCTATGTAAACAGTAACATTTTTGTTTATTCTGGGTTGTTCTTGGAGAGACAATATTCTTTGTTCAACCCAGCATCAAGAAAAATACGTCTGAGCTGTCACGTTCCACACTGCTTCTCTCTTCTTTTGTACCCAAACCAGTCACACCTGAGAGAGCCTTACAAACTATGCCTTAGTGATAGTATTCACTATTTTTCGCTCTGATGGGCCTTTTGGGGAACTTGTCTGAGAAAAACAGCACATGTATAGACATGTCCAGGGTTTATTGTCTGCAAAAGGCAACTTCAACTCAACAAGTTATTATAACACATCATACAAAAAGAACATTTGCTGCAGACAAAATTAACCTTAAAATTCCTGCACATAGATGACATTATTTAAGGAGAAAAGGAAATATGACTGTATTTTTAAATCCTTCTGTTTCAGCTGACATTTTTCATTGGTTATGACTCTGTGTTAAGAATGTATTTATAACTGTTCTTGGTAACACTTATCCCCGAAAATATTGACAGATGAAAGCACACGGTGTATTTAGAATTGTAAAATTTGGAAGAAAAGAACAAAGAAACAAACCTTTATGAAACTTGTCAGTGATAGCATGTTTTTTTTAGCTTGATATCTGTGTCTAAAAATCAAAGTCCCAGTGGATAAAGGTAAAAGTCACTTAACTGACAGAATTCCTGAGTGACTGAAAACTGGCATCTGTTCTTTATAGGTTCATCTTTGAGATTTCTCACTAGAAAACAGCAGTTGAAAAGATTATCTTATAGCAGTACTGAATAATAGACTGTTCTGCGACATTCAAAGGTCTGAAGCTCCCTGTGGAACCAATGACATTTGTACAGCAAGTCAGGTTGCTTCTGCAAAGGAGGGTGGTGGAAGCAGGAAAATGATAGTTTTTTGATAGAATGTTAACCCCAAGTTGCCAGGTTTTCTGAAAGATAACTTCAAATAAAAGAGCTCTAAAAACACCTCTTATAAAGGGCCTAAATCTTAGATGAATTTTAAACTTATACACTTCCACTGATTTTGATGTTCACAGCTGATGCTGTGTCCCTGACACTTTGGAGAGGGGAAATAAATGCCGTATTGCTGAGCTCTGGTGACAGATCAGTAAGGTACTTTTTCTCAGAAGATATAATAAGCATTTTATTAAGAACAGTTCCTTTTGCTTGTCACTGCAACACTCTATCTTTCTTTTCTTTTAAACCTGGAAGTTTAAAAAGTTTCTCTGGACTTGTTTGAAATATGGCTAGCTCAACCATTAAGCATTGACATGGCCTCCAAATGAGATCTCCTCCTATATTTAATCCACTGATATACTGAAAAAATATTAAGGGAGAATTAAATCATGGGCTCCTCTCACCCAGGAGACAATTTGACCTTACATGTCCTGAATGCCCTTAGTGCAAGGCTGTAATATCTGCAGGGAAAAATATTGGGAAGACTCTTCATTTCTCTGATTGAATCTGAGGAAAATTGCAGCTGGGAATTTAAGTTACAGGGAAAGAAGCCAAGAGAATGAGGATAACTTGCTTTTCTCCTGGAAGAGAGAAACACTCAGCTCCAGACCTCATGCCTGGATGTGTTTTACATCCAGATCTCTTTGGCTAGCCCTCCTTCCTGGGAGTCTTTCTTCAGTGTATGATAGCATAACTTCAAGCCAAGGGTTAAGAGTTTATCTGGCTCTGATATCCCACAATCCTGATGCTGAAGCCTGTCTCCCCACGTATGGGAGTCAGATTATTTCAGAACAGGATGGGTCTGCTGAGGAAAATTGGCACAGAAATATTTGTAAAGGTCGCTTTGTTCTGCTGCTTTCTACCACCCACTGCCTGATGCAGCTGCCTGTGAGGAGCAGCACAATGACCTGCTTTGTAGACTTCTTTAGGGATTTAAGCAGAATTGGGCAGCTATCTGTCTAAAGTCATATAGCAAGAGAACTCAGCTGGAAGAAGAACATTATCTTCTCAACAGGGCAGCTAAATCTGTGTTTAAGCACTCAGTCAATTTCTGCCTCAAGAAACTGGAAACCCAGGCAGTGTTAGAAGTAGATGCTCTTGATTACTGTCTGAATCCTCAATCGAGAGACCAAATTCCCAGCTGAGACATGTTTCCCAGGGCTGCATTTAGCCCCATGGGCAGGCAGCATTACCTACCTGCACTTTCTGTGTCTGTCACCTCAAAACCTGCTCAGGCTTTCTCACTCAGCATAGGCATGCAGAGAAGCTGAGACTTACACCACAAAGGTTTTAGAGACGTGACAGTATTGCTCACTAGAATTACAAAAGAGATAAAGAGAGGGATTTACTGTGCATTAGTAATAATATGGCCCTTCAGGGTCAGCCTGTACTCTGAAAACTTTTAACTGAAATACTGCATACTGTTTAGCTAGCAGAGTAACAGAGTCTGTTTGGGTAGGAGACCAGTATTTAAACCAAACTAGCCATTATATTTCTCCAACTATATACTCACATTATCTATGTTACCTAAAATACAGACTTAGAATAAAAGTTCCCCTGAGGCATAGTGTTCCATATGTATTGGGTATATATATTTTCCCTTGCAGCTGTTTACATTTCCAAACGTTTGGTGTACACAAACAGCTTTCCAGATATAGTGGCCTAAGTGATTTACTGTACTGAAACCATCCACGCCCTCCTCTTCTCTCAACTACCATATGTGAAAGTGTTTTTATCAGCATAAACTTGCTGGACAAACTTTAAATCATAACTTCTGTAGCTGTTACAAAAAAAGTCAGTACTGCTTTGGCTTTAAAGATTCCTTTTTAACTTGCGCCCTTTTTCTTTGTGATTCCAGATTGACAGATGGTGTTCTCATGTTGCTGAGGTATTTAAAATTAAAAGTAGTAAAAGCTTATTCAAATTTCAAAACAAAGTAAACCCAAACCTTCTGCCCTACACTCCTGTTCCTTTTTCAATAATTGAAGAAATCTTTCTTTTTGTATGGAAATATCTGAAATTTAAAATGCACCTTCTCCTTTTCTGTTAAACAAATAATCTTCCTGTATTGGTTCTGCTCAACACATGGACAATTAAATAAGGGTATTAAGGGAAGAAAAAAGCAAATTAATAAATTTTAAAAACCTTGATTGTTCTTTCTTACCAAACAAAATCTAATCTTAACAGAAGCTAATATTACACAAGGCAAAGTAAAATGTAGCAAAGTGGATCCACCCTTGATTTGTACTATGTCAATATTTTCTTAAAGAAAATATTTTCTGTGTTCAAGCTGAAAGGTGGAGGGTTACAGAGACAAAACCTTAGTACAAATATCCTGCATTATCATGACTTGCAAACCAGTTTGCTCCTTTTTTGCACCAGTTTTACTGGTGGTTACCACATCCCACTAGTCTGCATTGCCTAAATCTGTTCTAAGAGCACAGAAAAAGGGCAAATGCAGAGGCCTTTTTTTTCTCTTCAGATTTCATCATAAGCTCTCATAAAGACAATAATGTTTTCCCCTCTTCTAATGGTTCAGCATTGATTTCTATTACATATAGAAGTGATCCTGAGGTTTTAGACTTTTCTTTTTTCCCCTCAAAGTTTTCATTACTTGGTAAATGATAATTAGACTTTCTGAAATTTAATCCATACCAATTTTAAATGAATATGCTTTTAAGAAAATAGTCTGTGTTGACTTTCTTATTTCTATAAAGTCCTCTGAAACCAAATCCAAATGATTTTTTGTGGCATTTTATAAATGTTTCTTAGAAATAGTCCAAAGGAAAAGGCCAGAAAAGCAGAAAATTATGCCACTGGCTTCTTCCAAGCCTCCTACCTCTCTTGATAAATACTGCATCAAAGCTTACCCTATGAGGCAAACAGTTTCCCTGCTTTTGAGTGCTGTGGTTTTAGTTTGTTTTTAACAGTTTCTCAATTGAGTCTGCCAGCAGGCCCATGATCTATCCAGCAGTGATAACAGTGTGCAATACACAACTCTTTTCTACACAGCTTCCCTGCCTCTCTTTCTGTGTCATAGCTGTGTCTGTATGCCATTGGGCAGAAATCCAAGCCTAGGGATTTAGCCAACTCCAAATTTCAGGTATTATTACTGCACCATTAAAAAGCTTCTGCATAAAAGTCTGCATACTCTATCTCCATCTTTTTAACCGTCTGTTTCCCTTTATCTCCTCTAATAAATTACTCACAGACACACACTTTCCTCTTCTAAAGTGCAGTACACTTTGCTAATTATTTGTATAAAATAAATTTAAAAATAATAATATTACTAAGTTATCACTATATTCTGCATAGCTTTTAAATTAGCACTCATTAGCATTGCAGCAGAATCTGATGGGCCCCACAGGGAGCAAGGTATTATTGTGCTTATTGCTGTAGGAACACAGAACAAGGATCAATCTCAGTCTTAAATAGCTATTAGCTGCGTCAAGCAAAAGAATTGTTCTACCTTGTTTAACAGATGAGGTACCAAAGTACAGAGATTAAACAATTTGCTCAAGAAAATCCATGGCAGAACTGAACCCAGGCCTCTTAAATCTGAGCCAGATGTCCAGTTCAGAAGATGTCCATTTGTCTTCCTTAAGATGAGTCACATTCTGTAAACATCTGTGTCTTATCTGCTGTCTCCGTGTACCCTGGCTCAGCAGAGATTTCCTGCAGCTATCAATAAGAAAACCTTTCATTTCTGCTCTCTTCACACATGATAACTTTGAAACTTCAGGACATTCAAAACTGTTGAATTTAAAAAAAAATTATAGACTGTTGCCATTGCCAGAGCCAAAGCTTCATTTCTGACAGAAAAACTGGCACAAACACAATTCACATTCATTGCTGTAAACAAGATGTAAAGGAGCAGCCTCGCAGCAGCCATGACTGTCACATATCATCATTGCTCTACTTCCATAGAATTAATTCCTTGTGAAAGGTACCATTATAATAAAACAATTCAAAATTGTCTCCCAACCAGTGTTTCTTCCTGGAAACAACACGTCACAGTCAGGAGAATGGTTTCAGTTAACAACACTCCCCTTGTTCTGGACCAGAGCCAACAAGCTCTGTATCCATCAGCACTGCAACCAGCCAACCCACAATAATGAGCTTATTGGAAACATCTGTAATGGAAAATGAACCTATAGTTTCAAGGTATTTTAGAAATAGAGCAGGGACAGAAGAACACACTATGGAATATGGGATATTTGTACCAGAGATATTTGTGAGGAGGTTTGTATCTGTATGTACGTTAACCAGTGAGTTGTACACCATCTTCAACAGAGAACATTATTGGTCAGGATGAATATTCAAGAGTTTTTAAAGAAAACCAGGACTATGGGTCTATTTTCTGAATTCATAGTACCTGGAAGCTGATCTCCTCAAAGATGGGAAGGTCAATAATTTAAATTTGCTTATGTTATTTTTTATAAAATCTCCTTTGATACCTCAATATAAACAGGAATAACATTATGTTTAAAATTTTCTTCATTGAGAGTGATGTATTGAAATGGCTTGGTCAGAAATAAAAAGACAACAGAGCTGCACTGTTACTTCTACATGTGATAGTATATTTCTCTGTGCTCAGTGCTGTACTGAATCATCTAGACACATCCTGAGAGGCCCCAGGGTGTCAGAGGGCTGAGGCATAAAATATCTGATTAATAAGGTCAGTTTGTGCAATCCCTTCCTTCTCAGGTCACAGAAGAGGAAAAAGTGATCCTTTTAGACCTGTAGAGTTTTGAGTAAAATTTCTAAATTGAAGTGTGGTAAATCAGATTTGAACCCTTCCTACCTGACACCCAATGAGCCCATGTTGTTCAGAAGGAAGTTCTGCTGCAAGTCATTTTGGACTGTGGCATTTAACAGGGAAAGTCCACCTGAAAGAATTAAAAAAATCAGTGGGCAGAATTGCAAACAGGTACATGCACAGCACTGTGATTTCTTTTGTGAGCCACAGGGAAGAAGAGAAAGGGACATCCTTCTGCTGCTATTTATGACAGGATATTCCCCCAAAAATTAAGGCATCTTTAAAAAAAAAGGTATAGAGTGTGTTCATGGCTCCTCATGCAAAGCCACATTAGGAATTTCCATGCATCTCTGACAAAAAACACCACAGTATACTTAATTGTCCTGGTCAGTGTAATTAACTTAGATGCAACCCTAGTTACTAGAGGGTCCTGTTTTGAATCTGCAGTTATTTCTAACAGCTCAGAGAGCAGAATGGTCTGAAAGTTAAAATGCTCCATGGGAAGGCGAAAAGTGCCTCAAGCAGAAGCTGGGTTTGAATCTCAGCCTCCATTACCCCAGTTCACACTTGCACTGGGATCCACTGGGGATGAAGCCCCACACTGTTGTGTCTCACACTTTTCCATAGCATTTCAATGAAGGAAATGTTTCAAAAGGTCGTTCTCAAGCTCTAGGAGTCTGATGTATTTATTGACTATTTTTTGTACTTAAGTGTTTTTATTAAAAGGGAGAAGGCAAAATATGAAGCAATGTATTTGCCTAAGTTATCAGCACAGAAAATATTTCATAACCATGAAGTTATAAATTTACAAGTATGTATATATTATGAGTTGAATTTATTAACATAAACACTAATATAGAATTCTGTTTGACTACATAAGGCTGGATCGTGCATCATTCATTTGACAGTTAAAAGAAATAAAATTGAATATTATTTGCTAATTTCTACTACCCAGTTAAATATAAATAAACCTTTATTAGCAAAAACTACAGGAAAATCTACTTTATCTTCTACAAAATATTCTGGAATTGTGGAGACTTTCTGTACTTTACCTATTTGTTTTACAATTAATACTTTTCTTTCCTTTTTAACTTTTCCCCAATACCTTCAACAGTAATTAAAATTGTAAACAGAGTCACCTCTCTTGAGAGAGGTTGTACTTGATACAAAAGAGATAAATAAGTGATAATTTCTAAAAGAGCTGTGCAGGTAAGGTCCAGAAGGATCAGAAAGGCACTGTATAGCTCATCATCCAAATTTACTTCTCACAATGTATTTGATAATATTCTTCTTTTGTCTTGCTATGTAGAAAATGCAAAAATAAAAAATTCCTAATATTTTATTCTTTGGACTAATAGCAAACCATGCTGCTGATTCTTTCCTATATACTCTGTAGGGGATTGCTCCTTTACACACGATTTTGCCAGAAACAAGATCTTGGCTCACTTAGTGTTATGGAAGTAAGCTGTGGTTGTCATATCTGCTTGCATATTCACAGAAAAGGACGATTGAAGGAAAATAAAAATGTCTTATCTTTTTTCAGTTTACAACTGGATTTCACTAGCCTTGTTTACAGTAATAATGCCACTGAAGCTGAAATATGAGTTGAGTTTTGGAAATGTGGAAGTTATGGTCCAGCAGATTTCTCTGTTGCAAAAGACCGTGCCTTTCAAACTCCCTGTAGGAAACCAGACTTAAACATGGAGTGCTTAACATTTAAAGCTACAGTGGGTAAATAAATTTGGACTTCAAAAACCTGTGCATACTTCCATGTAATATTAAGAGCAATACATCTTCAATGAAAAGTGATTGTCCATGAATAAAAGGTAATACGAATTTCCCTTGATGCCAATTTTCTCTGAAGCCATAAAACCTCTATCAAATGTGGACAAGCAAGGCAAGCTCCTTGCTAAATGTCAAGCAAATGGTCAAGTATTTGTAAATACGATCTGAGGTGGCTGTTAAGTATATGATGCAATGCAACCATCTGGAATCAACTACAAGCAGCTATGTAAAATGGCATGCAATTACATACTTAAATACATATAAATACTGAAACTACCTAGCTCCCAAAGTTATTTATTTTAATATTTATATAGGTTTAAATAATGTTACTGATGGTTTTTTTTCATTGAATTATCACCTCTCTGGCAGTTACATGAAAAGCTGTTAATGCCAAACAGGTTTAATATATCGGTAAAAAATCTAACTGCATAAAAACCCACACATTTTAAATTCTTTATTTTTTTCTTCCTATAGCCATTCATCATTCATTCCTTTTGTCAACACTTGACCCTTTATGCCACATTTCCTTTTACTCAGTGTCTTAACTGGTCATACTAAGTCTCCATTGAATCCTCTGTCTGAGACAAAGAAAGAAATTAAAATGCATGTTAGCTGGGTTGCAGCTTCCTGAAATTTCAACACTGTCCATGGTCACTCAAAGACAGGAAAAAAGAGAAGTGCAACCAAAACAGGAGATTTTTTTCAGTATTTTCCTAGATTAATGTTTTTCTTTGATGACAAAGAAAATCTCACTTTCCATTTTTATTCACCCTTTGACTTGGTCTGCCCCTTGATCCATGAGTTGGTACCAAAGTCTCTTGCAATCTCTTTATTGCGCAGGTGAATACAATATGTTCATTGGGGCCACCAAATCCTCTCATAAAATTCACTAAATGTTATGCCAGCCAGTCGAAAGCTTCTCCTAAGCTTCAAGTGGAAGTGTCCATATTTCATTGCCAAATCACCCAGTTCTTGATATGCAACTTCTTAGGATATCCATTCCTACTGTTCTTTGTTTTGCATTATTTTGTGAATATATTATTTTGTGTATATATAAAAGGTCAGTCTGAAAGTAAAATCATGACAAGGATCATGAGCTGTATCTAGATTATTGAATATTGAAGGACATTCAAAGCAGTTCTGTAGAGCAAACCAGCAGGTGACAATGACCTGATGCCCATGCTGTCTGTGTTCAGGCATTCTACTTCAACTGCCTGAAATGTGGACTGAAAACCCATTAAGACCACATTAATTCTTTGAGTACATCTTCTGGTTCAGTTTCATCTGAAAGCAATCAATTTTGCACACTTCAAGCTTTCATATGATTGAACCAAACTGAGTCAGCAGACAGAATCAGTTTTGTTGCAAAAATGTAATTCTAATCCACACCAAAACACTGAAGGCATTTTCACCTCACATTTTTGTGCATTAGGTGGCTCCTTGTAGTAAGTTTGGTGATTAATGTTGAACTGCTGGCATTCCTTTAAAAATCCTAAAATTATAAATATAATTAGCAAGAAAATTAGTCATTCTTAGAACCTGAGTAATGTTTTCTTTTTCATTTATTAAGATTTCTAATTCTATCAAATTTCTCTCAACAGATATTTATCACACATTCCTGAATATGCAAAAAAAAAGTTCCCTAGAAGTATGTCTGTCTAGTAAAATAGATTTGGAATGATCTAAGGTTGAAAATGGCTAGTCTGATATAAAATTTAGTTTTTTATATAACAAGCATAGTTTTGAAAAATTCTGCCTAACAAGAATTTTTAGACTAGGAAATTAAAAAGACAGACATTTTCAAAAAATTAGTTTGGTAGTGACAAGTGGCATTTATAATTGCTAAACTGGAACAAGATACAAACTAAATTTCTATATACTTATTTTCGTGATTTCTCTTTATTTCTTTTCCTGTCTTCTAAAATATTTTGTTAGTGTTTTTTTGGTTGGTTGGTTGGTTGGTTGGTTTTTTCTCTTTGGTGTCCTCAAACAAGTTGAAATGGGCTTTCGATTCTACATGTAGGATTATTCAAATAGGATAAAACCCTAACCAACTCACAAGCCAAAAGCACCTCATATTAATATGTTTTATTTTAAACTGCAAGGGGTTTTAAAATGTTCATTTATGCACACAGAGTGACTTTTAAAATCCTTATATTTTGCTAATAGACTTTTCAGAATTAAATCCAGCAGGTCTAGGATTGGGTGTAAAAGCAAACAGCACATCTCATATTTGGATGGAAATTTGCCTCTGAGATGATTGTACAGAAAGAAGCACAGAAACATACACAATTATGAGTGACTGGCTTTCTGCAGATCATCTCATAACACCAGTGTCACAGAGCCTTTCCATAAAAAGCAATTCTGCTTTTATGTTATGATTATTAATACTGCTGTGGGTGGTTACATGAATTGCAGAGCAATTTTGCTTGACAGTCTCGGAAACTGTGACTAACACGACTAATTTGTAGGCTTAAAAGAAGTTGATCAATCTTTTAAAGAGTTCTTAATTTGTTCAAACTTTCAATTAAACTTTGCTAAAGGTGGCTTTTTAAAAAATAACCCTAGAACTTAATGTTCTTCCAGATATGTTTTACTAGTCATTATTTAGTATCTAATCTATATAAACCTTAGAATATATTATCTTATGGTATTATAGCTTTCTTTGCATCACTGAACAGTCACAATAGACCAGAAGCAATTTCAAAACTGTCATTTTATCAAGTTCATGCTTTGATTTCTGCATATTCCACCTAATTTTAGTGATGTATGCATATCTAGGATTATCAGGGTAAAAATAGCACATCAAAAATCACTTTAATGGATTTCTCCTCAAGGTTTTTAAGGTCAGCAATAAAATGCTATTGCTTATTAGCACCACCACACAAACATTTGGAGAGGAATGTTCCTTCTAGGGGCCTAGACCGACTGGAGACCCTAAACATAAAGGAATTTTCTTGTCTTATTTCAGCTTCTTACCTAAGTTCAGCTTGCTTTAAGCAGTGATTAAGGACCAATAAAATTATGTGGTTTCAAAGAGTAGGCAGTAGAGAATCTAGAGTGCAGACTAAATACTAGAGGAAATAAGGGGAAGGAAGAATAAGACAGAACAGCAATACAGTTTTATGTACAGTCAGAAGTGAGTGAACATAAATCTGTTTTGAAGTGAAGGGCTGTATAATATCACCATTAACCTGAGCATGTGTAAACTATTTCTGAGCCATATGGGAAACAGAGAGCCCAAGAGCCTCAGTTGTACTGAAGAGATGTAGTGCCCTTTACTTTCTGTTACTACAGAATATGAAATACGAGTGTCTCACTAGGAGATTGCTAAGTTGAATTATACTTTTTTACCTACAATCAGAGGGTGTTCACATCTATTCCTCATAAAAAGTGGAAGTCTGTCAAAGTTGCAAATCTAGAGGATATACCCAGCTACTGAAGAATTCTCATGAAGTGAGAAAACTTAGGTTCATTATTCCACATCTGGCTGCTCTGGAATCGACAGTAGTAGATGAAAGACAACAAAAACCTGTCTAAAAATCTATGTTACAACAGCACATTAAAGCCTAAGCACAGCACAAAAATAGAGAGCTGGCACAATACACATTCTGTGTGTTAATTCACTCATCAAGCCTTTGTCCACAGTTTAAAATTCCTAAAATACAGTGTAGATAGCACAGCTGGTAATGTTTAATTAAAATATTTCTTCTGCTTTGGTGAAACTTAATTCTCTATTGAATCATATTCAGAAATATCTCCTTTGCTGAGAAACAATCAGGAAAGGCAGGATTCCCAAGTGTACACCCAGTTCCCCATACCTAAGAAAATATCAGAGATTATCTCAGTTTTATTGTCAGAAAATACCACCACAGAAGCAAAAGACTTCAAAGCAGAATAATCAGGGAAGTTATTCCTTTCCTCATGAGCCCCCTTCAGAAGGAAATGCTCAAGTTATTGTAGAATCTTCAATCAGTCCCCAAACACCACTGGGATAAGAATGGAAAATAACCAAGTTTTGCACATTTTAAAAGAAACAGGAAACTTAAGTAATTTAATTTGTATAACTAAAAGATCTGGAACTGAGCAGATTCTATGATGTCACTCAGCCAAAGGTGTGCCAAACTTGCCATTTGCTAATTGCTTACATACACATAGAAGACTTTTTGCACAAATAGTTGAAGGTGAGCCTTTGTGGAAACCTGGTGAAAGCAGAAAATACCAACTGCTTGAATGCCATCCTGCATACCAGAACCCAAAGAGTAGACAAAAGTTTCTGAACACATTATAGGACAGACTTTGATCATCCAACGATATTTGCACAGCACTAGCAATTAGTACAATCAGAGTTTAACATCTTCCAAAAATTTTCTGAATTGTGCAAGCTCTTCTTCTTGCAGTGAAAAACTTGATCATCTCTTGCTCACTTAATAGCAAGCAAAAGGCCATCAGGTCTGCATTTGCCAAACACCTACAAGTGTTTTGACATATTACCTCTCAGAAATACAAACAGCACAGAAACCATCTCCTCTCTGGGTGGCTCCTTAGCATTACTGCAAATTACTGCTGCAAAATGATTTTGCAGTAGGGCTCTCCAGAGAGAGTGCCTAGATAGAAAGACAGATGATGCAGCAGAAGCCTAGAAACCTTAAAAACAAATTAGATTTGAAGTCTTTGTAAGATCAAACTCAGTGTTGTATCAGATCAAAATAACGTTTGTGTGATAGCCTTCTCAAAATCTAATGAAAAATGAGCTGTAAGTTTAATTTTCCTCCCAACCCCATCTTAAGTATTATAGTTCTAGTTCTTGTGCAAAGCTCATAGCAAGCTAACATCTATCTTTAAAAAAAGGCCTTGAATACGACCTTTAAAAAGATCTTGAAACTAATGCTGCTTCCAGTCCGTAAACAGCAGCCTACAAACCACCTTGACTTGAAAAAGCATAATGATCTAGAAACTATTTCAAAAGACACAGAAAATTGTCAAAGAAACAGATGCAAAGGAGTAGGTGGCAATCACTGAACTTATGCATTATAACCTTCAACCACTACTGCTTGAGCTTCTTAAAATGCAAGCAAAGTTATTTTCAAAGAGCAAACAAGTCCTTGATAAAGATTCCCTTCAGTTCCTATCAGCATTTTCCAGATCAACACTCTCCATAAACTGCAAGTAGGTCCTCTCTATTCTTCACGAGCTACATGCCATTTTCTGAATGACATCAATGTTCCACTAGGAAGTTTCACAGATGAAATCCTGTCAAACATGTGGTGAAGGTGTTTGAAGCACAATCAACATAAACAAAGATCTTAATCACAGATATAATTGCTTTACAAAACTATCTATACCCTGGCAAACACTAGGCTAGTAAAATTATATTATTCACTGTGATGTGTTATCATTGCAGCACAAGCCTGTGATTTATTAAAAAAGTATGTAGACTTCATGTACTGATTCTGCCTGAGCTGGAGTTTATTTTCTCTTAGCAGCCCTCACAGTGTTCTTTGCTTTGCATCTCTAGCTGTAGAGGTGATGATAACACACCAGTGGTTTGGCTACTGCTGAGCAGCACTGGCACAGCACAACACTGTCTCTCCAAGATCCTGGGAGGGGCACAACTAGTCCAACTGACCCAAATTAACCAAGGGGATATTCCATACCACATGAATGCATATCAACTCAGATATAAAAGCAAAGGGAGGGAGGGAGGAGGATTGTAAAACTGTCATTTTACAACATTTTCCTTCCAGAGTAATCACTACATGTGCTGAAGCCCTTCTTCCTGGGAAGTGTCTGAACATCACTTGCAGATGGGTAATAGAGACTTTTTTTTTATTTTCCCTTTGCTTATGTGCACAATCTTCCAGCTTTTTTCTTGCTGTAGTAAACTGTCTTGTCTCAACCTGCTAGTTGTTTACCATCTTATTTTTCTCTCTCCTGTCCCACTGGAAAGAGAAGTGATGGAGCAGCTTGGTGAGCATCTGGTGTCCAACCAAGGCCAACCCTACAGTATTTTTTGACACCCAATGTAGATCATGAGGGAGGAACCAAAAAGACTGTAGTGGGTTGACCCTGGCTGGATTCCAGGCACTCACCAGAGCAGCTCTCTCACTCCCCTCCACAGCTGGACAGGGGAGAGAAAATATAACAAAGGGTTCACAAGCTGAGATAAAGACTGGGAGGGATCACTCATCAGATACTGTCATGGGCAAAACAAGCTCAAAATAGAGGCATGAAATGAATTTATTCATAACAAGATCAGAAAAAGATAATGAGAAGTAAAATAAGACCTTAGAAACACCTTCCTCCCACCCCTCCCTCCTCCCTAACACTACCTACTACCCCAGCAGTGCAAGGAGTCTGGGACTGGGTGTTATGGTCAGTTCATCACCTGAGGCTTCTCCCACTGCTCAGGGAGAGGAGTCCTTCCCCTGCTCCACCATGGGATCTCTCCCACAAGAGACAGTTCGCCATGAAGCTGTCCAACATGCAACTGATTATGACTCTCTGGGATCTGCTGTTTAGCTGGTTCTCACCCCATGTCACTGCTCACTAATCCAGTCCACAGTTCCTGAATTTGCCTAGAAGGATGTTGTGACAGAGTGTTAAAAGCCTTGCTGAAGTGGAGATAGACAACATCCACTGCTCTTCCCTCGTCCATGCAGGAAGTTGTTTCATCGTAGAAGGTAATCAGGTTGATCAGTCATGATTTACCTTTAGTGAATCCATGCTGACTACTCCTCAACATCTTCTTGTCATCCGTGTGGATAGAGATGGCCTCCAGAATGAGCTGATCCATCACCTTCCCAGAGATTCAGGTGAGGAACTGGAATTACACACAATATCTAGTCATGCAAGTACTCCATAGTTAATGTGAACATTTCTTATCTTCAAGTTAGAATATTAGTCCATACATGTGTCCAGAAGTCATTTCATTTTCTTCTTTAAAAGAGGTATTAGACTATTGTATTTCTTCCCTCAAATACCTCCCTTTCCCCTCGGAAAGCCTTTCTGTAAAATGTGAAGATTGTAATGAGCTCATTTGTCCCAGTGGTTATCAAAATGTGATTTGTGTCTCCTTAAGCCTCTATAGTTAAAACTGCCTAGATATTCTACATTAGACTTTGGGAAATAAGTATCTTAAGTCCTCAAAGCATAAAGGAGTATAACAGTTGTCAGGGCTAATTCTAGAAATATGTCCAGAGTCTCTGTTAATAATATGAATTTAGGCCTGTAGCCTAAACATAACATGTAGAACCGTATTTTAATCAAAGTGTATCTCATTCAAATAACCAGCTTTGGTGTCTCTAAAAGGTGGTGAATAGAAAGAAAGAAAATAAGTTACTTCTGAGGCATAAGTGAAAAAAAAGCCCTTCTCAGATTTCACTTTCTATTTATTGCCAAAGTACAATACCTCAGTACAAGCACTAATCAAATGCTATTCATAAAGGAAAATGTAACCTTTGATTGTTCTATCAGAGGAATGAGAACTTCTCTAATTTCTGGGTTGTAGATGCATTATGCTGAGTGTGAGAATAGAGGTCTAATGATAAATTCTTGCACCTTAACAAAAAAATGTTCTAACACTGCTGGGGTGTTAACTTTTTCCAGGTAGCATGTCATCCCCAAAAAACCTACGAGCAAGATAATTACATCACCTGTCATGGGAGCACAGGACTCAGGCTCTATTTATTTAGAATCATCTTTATTAGAAAGATAACAGTTCTCTTTAATTTAGGTAAGAATTAAAAAACCCAAACAATTGAGGATGGGAAGCAACTATACAAAGAAAACCTAAGATAAGAAAGGGAAGTTTTGTTTACAAAATGTTTCTTTCTGTATTAAGTTCTGTGCCTTATCTAATCTGTGAGACTGAAACAAGCCTTCCTTGCCCCTGATTCAGAGAACACTGATAATTTTTCACACATTATTTAAAGATGGACAACCCTCACGCAGCAGAGAGCAGTGATGAGAACATTACCTGCTTGTTCTTTTCCTGTGCAGGAATTTCCATTTTTTGTTTCACTCATTGTTTATAAAACTTCTTATCTTTTATAACTGGTGGCAGTGTTCCACATGGTAACATTGTCATTTTAAGTTATATGCTTCCTATTTAGATAGGTAGACAAACAAGCATTCATTTTCTTAAAGCCCATTTCAAGAAAATATAATAAAAAATAAAATTCCTTGAATTCTTACAATTTTAGAATCACCTGACTGGACTCATTTCCTTACTGCTACTACTACAAAGACGAAAAAAGAAGCAACACATTTTGAAATCGGGGATTAGGTCCTTAGAACAAGGATCTTCCTCTTCATTTATTTTAGAGAAACTCATCACAATAAAATGTTTGAAAACACTAGTTATTCCCAATTGAAATTGTTAGCTTTTCTTGACCTCAATTCTGACGATAATTAAGCATCATGTCAAGAAAAGTAAATTATTTCTCTGAGATTATATATAATAAAAAGTACTGCAACAGGCAGACATAAATTCAGTTAAAAGAATTTTCTTACAAGTGCTGGTTTTGCAAATATAAACCTTGGCTAAAAAATAAAATTACATTTCTCATTAAAATAAGAATTTAATTTTAGATAGACTAAGTAGTTTTAATTAATAAACATAATATTTGAAGACATTCAAATGAGGATTTTACTGAAATAATTATGAAAGTAGCTTTCAGTTGCCTGGCTTTAAGTAGCTGATGTGCTACTCATTCTGAATAACAACTGAGCAATTAGAAGTGGTGGCTTATGAAGATATCTGCACAGAATTAAGAAAAAGCAAGAATGGATCAGTTCTGTGCAAGACCTGAAATGATCAGATTTTGGGTGCATGTTTATCTTCATCTTATTTATAAATCTGTTTACATAACTGAGAGAATACCAACCTTCAATTTCAAATTCAGGAGGAATAGGGAAAAGTAGTCAACATATTCACAAAACTTAAACCCTCCTTGTCAGAAAAAGACATTTGTACTCTTTGAACTGTCAATTGAGGGAGCATCAGCACATATTCTCTTTCTTAAACTGAAATTCAGTACACCAATTGCAAATGTTCTTTCAAGGAAATGTCTTGGAATTTTCTGGAAGTTCATCCCTATCTTTCTCACTTTACTTGTATATTATTCTACTTTCTTCCACACAATCTCTGTGTTTTAAGTGCTCAAAATCCTTGATGGGGGAGGCTAGTCACTGTAAGATTAAGTCTTTGAAATCTCTGTGCATAACCTCACATATAAAAACAGCTGCTCAGCATCCTCCTGTACCTGAATTAAAGCATCAATTATATCCTTCAAGCTTAAATTACTCACAGTTTTCATCACTTCACAAAAAAAAAATTAATCTGGTAACATCAACAATTTATTGTTTAAGGACAAAGTATCTGCATCATTGCATTACAAATTTGAGTAAAAAATAGCCTCACTAAAAATACACTGTCAGCAGTCCATTCTCCGAAGAATCACAGCTTCTTTATTCCTGACTTTGTTGTCACTATCAAATATTGAGAGAAATTCCTTCAGTTTTCCCACAACAGAAATATAATGGTAAGCAGTGACGTGCAACTCCTTCATTACTACCAAACAACTAAAGAAGCAAAATCATTACTAGAATTGCAAAAGTTTTTGTACACACTTTCCCTGAAAGCAAATAAGGTTAGCTAGTGCAACCAGTTTTCTGCATACTTGAACAATCACAAAAAGAAGACACACACATGTATTATACCAAAACGGAACAAAACAAACCAAGCAACCAACCAACCAACCAACCAAACAAACCACAGAAACCACACACACCAGCCTGTTCCACTTCCCATTCAACAATTTTTAGTGTCTTGTCAAACAGTCTACTGTAAATCAGTATAGAGTTCTATTTTTCTTGGGTTCAGAAGGGAGAAATAAATGCATACAAAAAGTAATGTAAAGAGGATACATAAAGAAAGAAAAAAATTACAAGGAAAGAAGTAAGGAAACAATAGAGAAATTTTGTAAAAGAAGACAAATTAATGGAAGGTAGATTCATCAATCAGAAATAAAAGCAGAAACTGTGGCACTCTAGTAGCTCAGAAGCCTTTGCTGCAGCAGAACTACATTGAGTTATTCTCAGCTTGGATATTCTAAGTCAGGGGATGCAAATAAGCACTAGTTTGTCAGGAATCTTGTAAGATAACGTTTTAAGGCATGTAATTGTCTACGTCTTAATAAGTCTGTGTGTTTATGGAGCTAAAAAGAAGGCATATGAAGCACCCTGAAGCATTTCCTCCATTTCTAGGTGAACTAGAATTTGTATTTTCCCCTGAGCAGAGTGCAATATTTTGCCAGGCTCCTAGGACATTTTTAGAAGAACCCAATGACCCTAGCACAGTCATTTATTCAAAATCCCTAACTGAAAGCCTGGATCTAGATTTATAGATGGTAAGTAATATAGAATACAATTATGATCCTACTGTGAAAATGAGAAAAATGCTGCCCATTACACTATATCTTTAATCTTTCCATCACTGAAAGTATTTTTTCTCCATAATTCAATTACAGATTTTTATGTGAAATAATGTTCAGATTCAGCAAGAAGTCAGATATCCTTTCTGCTTCCTGACATCCATCTCATACTTGTTCTTAAATGTTCCCATTTATATGTTTTCTAGCTTGGAAATTGTAACCTGCTTACTATACTATTCATTGTTGCTCAAAACTGCACATTCAAGTAATCTTTACATAAATAAATTCATAATTAATTAACAAATTATTTAAGGAGAATATCAAAATCTCCATAATGGAAAGGATGCCTATGGACACTTGTATGAAGGTGCTGTTTTTCTGATCAAACTTGAAGTGTTTAAGGGCAGACACACACAAGGTTTTTATTGGAATTGGTTTTGACTTCAAATACATATTGCTGCAAACCACAGAAAATCATTTCTTTGAAGAATTGTTTTCAGCTGGGTTTTAGTACCTGAAAAATGTTTAATCCTCTTTTTTTTTTTTTTCTCCAGATCCATCTGCCCAGTCAGGAAGGTCTCAATTTCTGTACTACTTTAGGCATTTCCTGCAACTACAACTTCTAAAATCATCATTCTGATGCCCATGAAGTTAATCAGCTGTTGACAATGTGTGAGTTGCCACTGCTTTCTGAGCTTTCTCTACATGATTTTTTTCCTATAAAGGGCTTTATCAGGACAGAGAAATAGAGGCCAGGTACAGCAGTGGAGGCTCTGAAAGATAGAGACACAGTGTCAAGGGTAAAAGAGTAAAGATATGGGAAATTAAGAGAGGAGGCACTGGCTTGTGCCCACAGCTATAAAACATCTGTTAATGATGGCAGGGGTTTTTTTGTGGGTCTTTTGGCTTTTTGTGTTTCTTAAAGAAGAAGACCCAGAAGCAGTCAAAGCAGTTCTCCATGTAACAAAGAACGAATAAATAGTATATAAAAAAGTAAAAGGCATAAAATTCTCATATAACCTGGAGCTATAGACCAATGAAGTACTAGATAGCTGTAAAAGCATTTTAGGAAAAATAAAAGTGACCCCAAGTAGAAGCCAAATATATAAAGAAGAAAACCACAATCATAAGACACATCATATTCCTCAAATAAAATACTCCAGAGAGTGCTGACCTATAGTGTTGCCCTTTCCAGCAGTCTGAAGCTATCAACAAGCTACTGAAACAAGTTCTGTTTTCATAATTGCTAAATGTCTAATTTTATTTGTGTGCCTGTCATCATTTCCATTTCAATGTAACCAATACAGGTATCCTACTAAAAATATTAATTTCTCACCAAAATTTGTCTGCATTTAAAGGAAAAGTTTCTAACAGCTTGCCACAAGAAATATTTAGTGGATACCCTACTTAAATAGGGACAGATATATTTCTCCCTTGAGGAAAAACTTGAAGGTTTTTATTTCACATTATTCACAGCTTCATAAGACATGGTATTGCCTAATTTATGCAAAATTCATAGTCCTGCATTTCTTAAAAAAAAAAAGCATAGGAGCACTTTCACTTTGAGCAACCTGGTCTAGGGAAGGCATCCCTGCCCACAGTAGGGGGATTGGATCTAGAGGATATTTAAGGTTCTTTCCAAACCAAACCATTCCATGATTCTATGATCTGAAGTTTTCTTAGATTTACAGTGAATGGATGTGTTATGCTAACAAGTAAAATTTCTCTTTGCAAATGGAATCAGCTGCCCAGTAGCAGCGTAGCTGAATGGATAAGAAACAGTTTAGAAGCTACAGCTAGTGGTTCCTGTACTCCTGAGGCAAATGGCTCTTTTGAGTTCTGCAAACACGACTACAAATAACCTTATTGAAAAGTCAGGGAGAGAACTCTCAATACATCTTTTCACTTTATGAAAAATCGTTTTATTCTCCCCAAAAGAAAGAAGGTGTATTTATTTTTTTCTTTCTTAGAAATGCCAGTTTTGTCTAGACAAATGCTAGTGTCATGAGAAACAAAAGAAAATAAAAGAAAAATAGCTACTCAAGAATAGAAAAAATATTCTACCTATTTGAAATGTTTCTTGTTGCTGACTGTTTAATGTCGGTATATAGCATGTTGTGCTTAAAAAGAAATTATTTTAGTAAGAAGAAATATTATAACAGAGTTTGAGGAAAAAACAGAATACTTAGATGTTTTACAGGCTAAGCACATATTTTCAGGGGGAGATGTAAGGAGAAAGAAAAATACAGTATTCAAGAAAATTTCAGATGAAGTAAAAACCATTTGTAATTTCCATTGCAAGTGTCACCAAGATGACAGAATTTCAAATATTTTCTAATTTTTAAATTTTGTTTTGAGCAATATCCGTCATGTGCTACCCCAAGAGAAAGAAAACATCATTGGATCATAAGATACATTCAGAATCTTATATAGTGCAAAAGAACTCTTATGTGTAGAGTTCTGTAAGTAACTCACTCTACACAATTTCCTTCTGCTCAAGGTAAATATTTTTCTTCAACTTTACCTAAAACTTGGCTTTTATGTATTCTAGTTAACTTCTGACCATGCTGCAACTTCTGCTTAGGAGTTAGGACTCTCATGAAAGTGAAAGCTCATTGTATTCAGGTTCATCTTGTCTTCAGAATTAGAATGGGAAGGAGTATTCCACCCACGTGAGGCAAGCGTTGGAACAGTATTTCCTCTGCAGCTGGGGTGTGATTTAATGCCAAGGAGCTCTGGGAAGTGCATCTAAGCAAGCATTCTGCTTTTGCAGTGTCCGAGTACACTGACAATGATCTGTTTCTGTCATGCTCAGGGTGCAGCTATCAGAGGCAGCCAACACACACAGGCAGCACAGAAAGGGGCCAGAAGCTCAGCCCAGGGCAGTGACCCTGGCTGGACAGCAGCAGTGACATGCTGCAGTGCACAGTCCCTGTGGGTTTCCTGGTGCCCCTCTCTGGGTCGCTGGCATGAGGTAGGGAGACTCCTCTCCCATGGGAGGTGTGTGCTGGTAGAAACTGTTCTGTCAAGGAAATTAACTCCAGGAGGGAGACAGTGGTTTGTGCAGCATCTGAGATATAGAAAAGGGGAATGGCTGAAAGAAAAGCAGTAGATATTGTTTATATTGAGTTTAGCAAGGCTTCCAACACCATCTGTCACAAAGTCTTTATAGAGAGGCAGGCAAAGTATGAGTAAGAGAAATTGAAGAGGTGTTGAACTCAAAGTGCTGTGATCAGCTGCACAAAGTTCAGCTGGAGGCCAGTAACTAGTGCTGTACTCCAAGGATGTAAGGGCCAGTGTTGTTTAGTGTCTTCACTGGTGACTTTCTGGATGACAGCATTAAGTGCATCCTCAACAAATTTGCAAATTACACAAAACTAGGTCCTGTAAACAAACTTTGCACTACAGAAACAAAAGAGTCAAATTATGACCTACCAGACCGTTATTAACTTTTGAATCTTGTATTATTTCAACATGGGGACTCCTTTTTTTTTTCTTTTGGCCCATGTAATATATATGTGCACCAAAACATAATTTTACCTATTATGGATGCATTACATCTTGTTCAGCAAAGAAATGCACAATCAAATTATCCCTATAAAAATATTGTCATTAAGATTTTTTTTAACTCTTGCATCTGAAAAAGATGAAATTTGAGAGTAGAAACTTTGAAATAATATTAATTAATACATATTTTGTAACTAATCCCTCCTGCCTAATTGTTTCCTTATGGCATAGACTATCAGTTGGGTTTTATCTACATTCAATCTTCCCAGCTTCTTTTTTTTTCTGAAAAATCTACACATTCTTTGAAATCTAACATGTCCTCTTTTAAGTCCCTTCATGCAATGGCTGTTTGATGATTTGAATGTGTAACAGGACATATTATATGTCTGCTTTGCACCCAAAAAGTGTTTATTTTTTTCTCTATTAATCTCTAATCTGCAAATGTATGACCAAGAGTGAGAAACAAAAAATATAGAAAAATAAATTAAATATTAACCCTAAAACAAAATTATTTGTTTGAAACAAAAGTTTCCACAGGTGAAAATAACAACTAAATTTACCCAAGAATTAGAAAAGAAAAGAAGATTAAAGGAAAGTAAGTCATGTTTCAACCTCAGCCAGCAATTAAGCCACAGAGACAGTGGAATGGAAGAAAGAATATGAAGCCTAAAAATAAAAAAGCTCATGAGCTGACATAAGAACAACCCAGTAATGACAGTAAATGAAAACTCAAAAAAGACTAATTACACAAATGCAAAACAATTTTTCATTACCAATTGACCAGTGTCCAGCCTGTTCTCAAACACTGCTCCTCATTGACTACCTTTACTTTTATTTTATATGCCGAGTGTGTCATATGGCATGGAATATCCTTTTGATCAGATGGAGTCAGCTGTGTCCCCTCCCATCTCCTTATTCACCGGACATCCTCTCACTGCCAGGGCAGGATGAGAAACTGAAAAGTGTGATTTAGTGTAAGCACTGCTCAGTAACAGCTAAAACATCAGTGTGTTGTCAACACTGTTCTCATCCTAACTCTGAAACACAGCACTGCTAGGAAGAAAATTGACTCAATCCCAGCTGACCAGGCAAGGAAGAAAAACAATCTTCCTTTTGTTTGTGGTGTTGTTATTATTTGGTTTGGTTTGGTTTGGTTTGGTGCTAGGCTTCAGCAGTGCCTTTAAGAAGGGCTACTTAAGCTGGAAGTTTGACATAGAAAAGCAAGATAAATTTTTGTGCTTTTCTCTGGCAGCACACTGTGGGTATTCATGACTGGCATTTCAACTGCACTTGTGGACAGACCTGTGGTTTTGCATATGAAAGGGCAGAGGAGGAAGAAGAGGCTACAACATTCAGAGTTATACACTTGTGTAATTTTAAGACATCACAGTTTGCTCAGTCTCATACTTTTTTTCGAAGTTGATCAAATTCACTAAATGAAAAATACTGCATAATGTGATTTAAAGGAAAATAAAGATATGAAGAGAACATCCCAGTGAGATAAGAAGGGTATTTGAATGCTCAGAACAGCTGGTTATGAAAAACACAGTATAGGACTCAATCCTGATTTAGCAAGGAGTGATATATTGTAATTTCATTAATTGATGATCTTTTTAACTTTAGGCTTTAACTACATAGAAAAAAGTATCATGCTAGTGATGTTACCTGGGTCAAAATTAATTCTATGACAGGTAACCTTCAGCAATATCAGGATGTTTAATAGAAGTTTTTTCAAAACTCTAAAACCACCCAAATATTTTGAACTTCTCCCTACACCTCTTCATTCTCCTGTCACTTTGTGTTACAAGCCCTTAGAGAAACCATGGTCCTGTGTATGGTGCATTTCTAAGGGTTACCAATATGAATTATTTAAACTCCTTAGCCAGTAGCTGCCACAATTACGGCTTCGTGAATGTCCCTGATTGCAAAGAGCCTGTGCAGTCCTACTCTTGGAAGAGGGAAAGAAACAGGAGAGAATGCACTTCAAAATGCTCATAGGGACTCAGGGACTGTGAATTCTTCCTTTAACTCTACTGTCAAAGCCAGCCTTTCAACCTCTCCCACATTTATTCCTAGTTTCTAGTTTGTCTACAAGGACTAAAGAGCAAAGCTTCCTGGTACAACCCTTATGTAGTCTGCATATTCATTGCCCTTAAACACATTGAACAATCATACATCTGAAAACAGATTGGATATTTTATTATTGTTGTTATTATTGCTCCTTGTTCTAACTGCTAAAGCTATGAATTCCAAATATAAGTGTTAAAAGTATTCTGTAAATAATTGCAATGTGTTTTCTTTCTAGAATGCTAAATTTACACTGACAGGATCAGCCTGATCAAATATGTTTAGGGCCAAAAATAACCTTGTTCTCTAAACAAAACCAAAAATATATTTTATCAAAGACTTCAGAATACCCAACTGAAATAAAGGGATAAAACAGTGAAAATGAAGATTGCTGGAAAGGTTAAAGGAATGTTAAAAGCTAACACTATATCAAAGTGTGTCTGTAGGATGCTGCTGGAAACTTCAATAAAAAAAAACAACATACCAAACTTTCATATATAAATGACTCAAGGTTTTCATTTTCTCCTTTTCAAGTCATTCCACTACTGGGCTTTTTTTGTTTGTTTTTTTTTTCTGTTCCTGATTGTGTTTGGCAATGGATTGTACACAGTACCAGGCCTTTTTTCAGGCTTAGTGTTCTGCTTAGCTGGGTCTCTGAATAGACGTATGTTTCTGTCTTCTACTTTGTCTCTCTATAGTAAAAAAAGTTAAAATTTCTGTGGCTTGTTTGTTTGTGGTATTTTTTAATTAGTAAAAGTGCATTGTTCAGCTTCTGTATTACTTTGACTAGAATTCAGGTGGGAATAATGTTCAGAAATTAATAACAGAACTTTTCTATTTTTAGCCTCTGGAATTCTGCTGCTCTCTATCTAATTTGTCCCACTAATCCAATGCTGTACTACCTGGTTTCATAAACATCACAAGCCATGGCTCCTTCGCTTCATCACACAGAAATATGTGTAAGATAAGTTGGGACAGAAATTATTTCTGAAATTATGAATCACCTTCTGCTTTTGAAATTGCTTTCCATTTCTCATTCTTACTCTTCCTTTCCCCTTTAAATAGTCTCTTTGCTATTTATATCCTTCCATGATTTTAAATTGCTACGACATGTCCTTTCTACCAGTCATCATTTAGAAAATTTGAGAAAACTTGGAACCCATCTCTTGATCACCTCAAATTATTAAACTGTTTTTTCTAGTTTGTTAGTAACCTTGACTCTCAAAGGACCAGTGAAAGTCCTTTAGTAGCTGTCTTCATTATTTTATTATGGTAACTTCCAGAAAGGAACCTGTACTCATATGGCAAATGTTCTAGTTCTGTGAGGTAGGAGTCACAATGTGAAACCTTGATGAAATTATTTACAAATGTAGACTTCTTATTAAAAAAAAAAAAAAAAAAAAAGTACTTAGGAACCTTTATAAATTGATAAACCAACTAGTTATCTGCCTAAGTTTCTTCCAAGAGAAGTTACAAACACAGCTTTTAATTTTTTTTCCTTCTTTTCCTGAAATTGTTTGAATGTAAACAGTGGTAGAAACTGAAACTACCTAAGCTTTCACAGACAAATGTCAAGGTTTTAGAACTATTCCACTTCTAAAGTTTTCTTTTATGGTCAGCTAATTGTTCCTTATTGAAATTCCTAAATAGACCATATCTCTGGTGTGTCTATGATTCCAGTATAGAAACACGAGAATATTGCTGTTTAACTTATGACAAATTCCCATTTAAATATGTTCCATAGTATCACTGTTTTTATTTGTTGCATACTTAATCTTTGCGTGGTTTCTGTTTCTCCTTAGTTTTCATAACAGTATGTCTAACCTGAAGAAAAGTTGCTGTTACACAGACTTCAGATACATTTGGAAAATTAAATTCTAAATAATTGCTCAAGTAATATTGTTTTCATCCTCAATGTTTTTTAGCATTTGATTCCCCAAATTCAAAATTTTAGTTACAAAGATTTAACTTTTTCAAGTGCATTTTCTCTCACAGTGTTGTGGTTTAAACCCAGCTAGCAACTAAACCTCATACAGACTTTTACTCTGCAGCACTGAGATGCAGACAGAGTAAGAAGAGCAGAGGTGAGAAAACTTACAGATGGAGATAAAGACAATTTATTAGTGACTTTAAAGCAGAAGTCATACCTACAAGTAAAGCAAAACCAGGAATTCACTTTCAACCAGCAGGCAGGTGTTCAGCCACCCCCAGGAAAGATGGAGATTCCTATCACATGGAATATTGATTTGAGAGTCAGTTGGGACCAGCTGTCCCATCTGTGTCCCAGCTCCTTGTGCACCCCTAGTCTACTTGCTGGTGGGGTGAGAGGCACAGAAGACCCCGGCTCCATGAGAGCCCTGCTCAGCAATGGGTAAAAAAAACATCCCTGGGCTATCAACCCTGTTTACAGCACAAATTCAAAGCAGCTGAACTAGCTGCTGTGAAGAAAATAGTTATTCCAGAGGAAATCAGCATTCTCAAGTACACAAGGGCTATCAGTTTCTGTATTATAAAAAACTTCAGTTCATCTGCTGCTTTTATTGAGCTTAACTCCTTCAAAGGGGTAATTATTCTCCCAGTTTTAAATGGTTAACTTTGCATCACATCTGTTCTGTTTTAGATGAAAAATTATCTGTCTCTCATTTCTTTCCCATCAATGAAATTATTTGGTTTCTGTATTGTCTTTCCATCTCCTTTCTTCCCATTCTCACATTGTGAATTCAACACTTCCAGTTAGTTTGATTACTGCCTTTTCCCTCCTCTGTGGTATATTTGCTTTGCATACAGATCTGAAAGAATATTATACATTTCAGATTAAATATACATACTTTGACTGTTAGAATTCCTTTGGATGCTTTTGGAAAGGACCCAGGGTCATGTCATGTAACCATAGTGTGAGACTGTAATTGATCAGGGGAGAATGTTATGCTAATGTTGTATTTTTTTATGTTACCTATGTTATAAATCATACTACATATTGGAACAGATAGTCTCACAACTTTTCTTCTCCCCATACTGGTTTTCAGTCACACTGATTGCAAATTCCCACCAACTCCAACAAGGTTTTAATTTTTTTAATCTCCTTGAGCTAAAAGAGTTTAGACAATAGTTATGTTACTACTTTTAGATGACTACTAGAATAAGTTAAGACCAGTCTGTGGAAACCTTAAACAAGTGATAAGAACCTCAGCAGTAAGTTCAACAGGAACTCTGTGGCCTTTTATTAGTAATGACAAAAGCTTATTTCCTGGCCCAAATGCTCCTAATACATGCGGTGGTACAGAACTAGAAGTGTCTTAGTGTTGGCAAAAGATTTTACACGCCTACTTCTTAACCTCGATGTCTGAAAATTTAGCTTTATAAACACAAAACAGTTGTTCATGAATATGTGTGGGAAGTTCTGGAAAAAAAATACATTAACTAAATACCTTTATTACCTTTACACATCTGTATTAACTAAATACCTTTGCTTTTTGCAAATATTAGAATTGGCCCTTCTCTTGTTTTGGTATTAAAAGTAGTAATTCACTAGAATTACTTGTAGATCTAAAAGTAGATGTAGTGTTGAGATAAATTACTTTTATTTTAGCTCTACTGTGGGCTTTACTCAGAAAGGATAATATCCTTATCGGTTGAATGTCTACAGTCATACTGAGAAGAATAGTGGGTGGATTTAAGAGAGAATGTGTGTGGAAAAGCAGAAGAGGTGAATCCCTAGGGGAACATGGCTGGGAAAACTAATTGTAATACAGGATCTATGGTATTCAGTAATGTTTTACAATATACAATACATAAAAATTACTACTTCAGCTAGTGAACCAACTAGCTAAAAGAAACTTCCAACATATATTTTAAAATCTGTTAAACACGACTTATCTATTTGGTCACTACTGCAAAGATCTAGTTTTGCATGTCACCTTCTTCTGTCAAAACAAGTGTTTTGCTTTTTATTGACAAAAACTATTGACAAAGAGCAGTTCATAAGCTAACAGCAGGTAAGTAATCTTCACTATTACATTCCAAGCAAGAATTCCAGAAGCCTAAAATTAGATCCGTAAAACTACCCAGTATTAATGTGATCTGATTTATAAAAACGCTTCATCAACCATCAGATATCAGTAGAGTTCAAAGAACTAAGAGAGCTATGTTAGCTAAGAACAGGATTCTGCCTTTTCATACATAACTTAGTTTAATTGTATTCCCTGCAGCAAATACAAGTTTTCATTTTTCCATGCGGTATATTGGAAATATTCTGTGATCTTACCTCCAAGGGTGCTAGTGGGTGCTATTCTAAGGGCTGCAATTCTTCATCCCTATAACACCTCAAAGTGTGGGATTGGTTTGGTTTGGTTTCTAATATGGCTGCCAGGATCTTTTTGCTTGCTTGCGTTTAAGTACCAAATACCGCCTTGCCTTTCATTTGCATGGATCTACCAGATGTAATAAATCAACTCAGACATTTTAGAATATAATGAAGCACACTAGATTAATTATGAGGAAACTTTCTTGTCGTCTATTGCCAAGTTTTGGTCAATAGGATTGACACTAAGAAGAGTAGCATTGCTGCAGGGAGTTCTCAAGGCTGAAACACCCTTTTTCACGTTCATTAAGGTTCCGAGTTGTTTTTCCCTTTTCCTTCATGATAATTATATCTATATACCACAGAAACCCTTTTTGGAGTGTGTTTGCTCTCCCTGATTGGATTCAAATGAAAAGCTGCGTTTTTCTGTGGGCTGATTTCTTTTTCCCTTCTAATCAGAAGCATGGCCTGAATCCTAATTACAAGTTAGGGACTTAATGAATGAACTTTGAGAATATTAATTTAATGCTTGAAACACCAGCAAATAGAGTGAATGTTTTATTTAGAGCTTGCTTCATGAAGTCTCCTTTTAGCAGCATTAGAATTTAAGGTTTAAAATGAGAACATGGTGAAAAACAACATTTATTCCTCAATGAGAGGAAATTAGTAAAGACTTATAAAAATGAGGTGGTGAATTAAAAGAGGGGAAAAAGGGAAGGCAGCTGTAATTAAACTTAGATTTTAAAATTAATGATCTCACACATTTTAAATCATTTTTATTTACAACAGTAAAATCAAAGCCACAAGAATATGTATTACTGTTAATTTTTCAGGTAAAATTCATTACTCAAGTGGATCTGAGTTCATGTTTGTTAAACAGTCAACTTATACCTGCAGTCTTAGTTTCTGGAGAAAATTTGGTTTCCTCCTAGGGCACTGAATTACCTGAAAAAGATGGTGCTTTTGAATAACTTCTGAAGGAAAGTTCATGTGTTCCTCTGGCTTGAGTGTAAAACTTGAGTGAATACTCCTTGTAGGAGCTTTCAAAAGCTTTCATTGGGCAAAGGGCATTAATTGGTCATATTGATGGCTAAGATACTAAGCAGCAGGAGTTTTCTCAGCACCTAGGAGAAAAGGCTCAGTCTCCAGAGAGTTTCTTTCCCAACCGGAATTTTCCTATGCTGTCATTCAACACCAAGTCTGTAAACACAGGCCTTTTAGTCAAAACTTAATTTACTGCCCTTCTTACTGAAGTGTTTTTGTTTAGTTTCTTTAATAGGATTCCAAAGGAAAATCTTTGCTTATCTAACTAAAAAAAGTTTGAAATATTTTGATACAGCTCCCTTATCATTGTGCCTATTGCTTTAAACATTGTATAGGAGCTTCATTGGCCTTTTGGTTTTTTCAATGGATTTTTAAAGAGATGGGTAAGAAAAAAAAATTAAGGTGTCAGATTAAAAAGCACAAATAAGAGATGAAATATGTTGTATCAGGACTTGCTACCACCACCTTTAGAGTTTGAGCAGACACCAATGGGAATAGCTGCCAGAGGTTAGACAGACATTTTACAAATTCTCTTCATTAAGCATCCTCAGCAATTCAACCTGCTTTTTCTCTTGGACAATTTCATGATCATCAAACAAACACCTCTATTTTCTCTTTGTTTTCAATTGTTGGTATTTTAGGTTTTCTGTTTTGTTTTTGTTTGGTTGGGCTTTTTAAATTTTTTGTTTGTTTGTTTTTGGTTTTTGTTTTTTAAGGAATATTATTATAATGTGCACATAGTAGAGAGAGCAGATGGTTGCTTTGTACCCAGGTACATTGTACCTTGTCAAGCCACAAGGACCAAGAAAGATCTACGTGGAATGATTTCAAAAGGTTTAACTATATGAACGTTTACTCTTGGAAAAGTTAGGAAAGGAAATATGTTTATTATTACAGGACTCAAATATATTCATTGGTCAGTGGGTATTAGTATAGACCAGAAATTCAGTTCTTTTCTACAGGGAAACCTCAGTCCCTGTGTTCCATTTAATTAAGAGTTTACTATAGAAGAATAGGCAGGATTTTTATTTTTCTTGAATGGCTTTACTTTTACATTTCTTTCTATGGGCAAAAGGAAGAAAATAATAAAACCCATAAAATTGTCAATAATTGTTCAAATATATGAAAATGTAAACATTCCTCCAGCTATGCCCTTGCAGTCCCTGTGTGGAGTTTTACCTTTAAATAGATTAACTAAAACCATTGAGTTAGATTTCTGTTGAAGTTTTCCATACATTTGTCTTCTCTCCAATAAAATTGTCCCGTCCTCCAAACACATTTAAACACATCATGCTGCTTTCTGTGACAAAGATACCTTTGACCTTCTAAACAAATCAGACAACTATTTCAAGATACACTGAATGCTGCCCTTCAACTTGAGTCCATATATTCATAGGACTAACTGCAGATGGCCACTTTAAATACAACTATGATTCAATTTTTTTTACCTCTCTCCATCTGCATTTAATCTGCCTCACTGTCTTGAGCCATCAAATACATCTCCTTCTTTCAGGTTACACCAAATTTCTTTCTGCTTGTTTATAGCTTTTTTCACATTCTCTTTCTCTAAGAAGAGCTGTTTGTTTTTGTATCCTCACTAGAAAATAATATACACACTCTAAAGTCAATGGGCCTTCCAAAATTGTTTCTTATTACACAAAATTGAAAATAATTTTTTATTACAATTGATTTAAATTGGAACACTATTCATGGTTATGCAAGTTAGGGGAATGAAAACATAGGTTGAGTTAACAAAAAGCTAATATGGCCCTTTTGAAAAGTGCTATGACTTCAAGTATCCACAGGTTCTAATATAAAACAGCTGTTGAGAAAACTAACCATAAAACTATCCGTGTTTACAAGATTTTTATTATACAAAACTAATGGCTCCCATGGTTTTAATGCACTGCAAAATAGTCTTTCCTCTTTCTTATGAACACAAAGCACATCTCCCTAAAGGGGCTTTTCTTCCTACAAGCTATCAATGCAATCAAAACTAGTGATGCATTTTATTACATTACTGCCTCTTGAAGAAACATGTTTTTATTGTAATATTTCATAAAGATTTCCTGCAGGCAATGTAAAAAATAACTATCTAATAAAATTTAGTAGTGTGATCTTGCAAACCCGATTAAAAAATGTATAGTAGGCTAGCAAATATATATTTATATTTTAAGCTTATCACTAAAAATTAATGTCTTAGGCTTATACTACTGAGCTTCTACCATCCTGTCTCTCATATTCTTACCAGAAAAAATATGTGCCTGAATTTCTTGATGAAAGTCATAAAAAAAAGCATCAAAGTCTAAAAATCTGCTGTAATGCATATATAAAATATATGGAACTATATCTATACATATAAACACTGTATTAATTTAACAATGCATTAATGTATAATTAACAACATTAGAAAATTTGGTGATGAAAACCACTGTGAAAAGAGATAAAACTTTCTAAAACATAGAAGGTAATTTTTAATAATAAAAAACAGTGGGGATATTAACATGGTTTATTTTAGCCTACTAAGATTTATCTCCCTTTGTGGTATCTAATCTGAATAGAAATAAAAGATTACTCTAGAAGACAATTAAGAACAGGAAACCAATTCAGTGCATCTAATGTTATGTATACATTGGCAAATAGCAACACTATTCAGTCCTACAAGTGCAAGTAGATTTGTGGAGCAAAACAATTGTTATTGAGGACCTGGTATTCACAGTATGCACATTTATTCAGTTTTTATTTCACAGCATCTCTAGCCTAGCCTTGAGTTTGATTGCCTTTTAGTAGTTGGAGGGTATTAAGCACATTCTGCAGTTCATCTTTCAATTTAGTTTAATCTTAAACACATCCAGTCTACATGTTCTCAGGGTGCTTCACAAAGTGCTACAAGGGAGGGGGAAATCAGAACACTCATTTCAAAAGCAAACTTTTAATTATTATGAAAATGCTGATGTAGATACATTCTGAATTTCTTAAAAGTGGAATTTTGGTTCAATAGCTAAAGGAATAGTTTAATAGGATGACATGCAGGATGGTCTATTGGGTTTGCATAGCAAAGATTTGGTAGTGGTGGGACTACAGGGGCAACTTCTGTGAGAAGCTGCCAGAAGCTTCCCTCTTGTCTGACAGAGCCAATGCCAGCTGCTCCAAGACAGATCTGCTTCTGGCTGAGGCAGAGCCTGTCAGTGATGGCAGTAGCACCACTGGGATAACAGATTTGAGGAGAGGACAGGAAAGAAATCAACTTTCTGCAGGACAGCTGTGGGAGGAATAAGAATCTGTGAGAGAAACAGCCCTATAGACAGTGAGATCAGTGAAGGAAGAGGGAAGAGGTGCTCCAGACACCAGAAGAGAGATCCCCCAAAGCCCCTGGAGGACCCCATGCTAGAGCAGGTGGATGACCAAAGGAGACTGTGACCTCTTGGGAGGTCTGTGCTGGAACAGGCTGGTGGCATGACCTGTGACCCCACAGAGAGAGGAGCCCACACTGGAGCAGGTTTTCTGTCATGATCTGTAATCCTATGGGACACCCAGCGTGGTCTGGAAGGATTGCACCCCATGGAAAGACCCATGCTAGAGCTGTTAATGAAGAACTGCTGCCTGTGGGGAGGACTCACATTGGACAGGTTTGTGGAGGACTATCTCCAGTGGAAGAGACCCCACACTGCAGAGGGGAGGGAAGAGTGTGAGGAGGGATTCATTCATGACTTGATTGATAAAAAATTAAATTATTTTCCCCCAAAGCTGATGATGTTTTGCCCTTGGCAGTAACTGGTGAGTGATCTCTTCCTACCCTTATATGGACCCACAAGCCTTTTGTTGTATTTTCCCCTCCCTGCCCAGTTCAGGAGTTGAGTGATGGAATGGCCTTGGTAGGCAGCCGGCATCAAACCAGCATCAGTCCAACATAGAAGAACAACTAACCTTTACATAATGCAATTGTTTCAGTTTTGTGAATGTTTTAGTGTTTGTGTTTTTTCATTTTGTGTTTTAAATAAATGGATTTCGTGGTAAATGGAAGGAACTTCTTTCAAGGGAAGAGCACTTATCCATCATAATAGCCTGGAATCTGTTCTTAAACACAAACTGGTTCCAATTGGCTCTGGATACTAAGTTTCCCAGCTGTCCTCCTAAGGATAATTGGGCAATTAGCCTTTGTCTCTCACACTAATTACCAGCTCATCCTACCTGGCTGATTCTCAAGGAAACCCAGACAACTACAAGCACAGAAAATAGGAAAATACAGCCTTTCATGAACATTAGATGCTCATGTACCATTTACCAAGCTACCCTCTCCCAACCTATTTGTCATGAAGGCACCAGACCAGAGCTCTGGACCAGAGGAATTTACCGGGCAGTCAGCAATGACTACCTAATTAGATGTGACTTTCTGCCATATGAAAATACTAGTAGCTCCTGATCCTGCTCCAAGTCTGGGCAGGAGAAAGGTTTGGTGGCAATTCTTGTGAGTGTGTGGTTAGCTGTAGTGATTTAAGAGTATTATAATATGAATCAGACAACAGAAAATAAAATAGAGGTGTGGAAAAAGCAGAGTACATTATATTTTTTCATAGATATGTATGTGCATCATTCCCAGTGAAGCTAAGAAAAGCTGCTATTAGGGCTGAGGAGAGGAGAAAATAAAAAAGAAAAAGGAAGACCCGTTTTTCTCCTTGACTCCTGCACTCAGCCGCTGAAGACACAATTTGGGACCTCACTTATAATCTTATTCTATTAGTTGATGAGAACAGCAACAAAAAGAAATCTGTCAGAAGAGCAGGTCCTTCCTAAAGATTACTGACTTTTCCCCTTTTAATTCTTCACTCTCAGAAAATGTTGACTATATAGAAGTATTTTACTCAGTATCACTTGCTTTTGAAATACAGTACCTGTGGCTCAACAGCATAGATAGCCTTTGGAAAATCACAATAAAGCTTAGTTAATATTACAGAGGCTTTCATGAGGACATTGCTCACAACAGGTACAAAGAAATATTAATAAATTGGTTGCCTAACCTTTGTTCTTTAGAAAAATGTAGTTCCTTCATGCTTTTCTTCCCATGTTAACTATATGGAGCTTTTATTATATGTCTGCCTGCTTTCCACAAACACCATGAAGTAAGTGTAAGTCAATTCAGCTTAAATTTTTCTAATCTTCCAGAACCAAGGGACTTTTTATTTGTGCTTTTTTTTTTTTTTTTTTTTTTGAGGCCACACTTTAGATCTTCAAAATGCTCCACTACACAACAGTGGTTCAATAACATCATAAACCCCTGCAGAGTAAGGTTTGTTGCATGCTTCAATGAGGACAGAGGAAAGGAACTCGCATGGAGAGTACCACAGAATTCATCAAGTGGCTACAGACAGAGTTCAGCAACCCTTGTGCTCCTTGAGGAATGCACTGCAGAAGCTGATGAGCCTTTCTATAAATTTTATAGACTGCTGAGGTGAGAGTGGAGAGAAGGGGTCAGATTTTCTAATGTTCTTCATGCTGTTTTGCCACTGAGATTGCATTCAATTACTTGGTTTGCTCACTGTAAGCCAGTGGGCTGAAACATGGGTGAGGTCGTGGTTTGTAATAGTATATGGATCAATGCTTGCCATTTAGAAACTAGGCAAATTGGGTTAAAAGACACTACAAAGTATGTGTCTGAGGAAAACAGATGGAATATTTGCTCTTTTTTCCTCTCATATAAATAGAGTGGACGGGCTTTTGGTTGGTTTTTGGGTTTTTTGGAAGCAATTTAATAGAAATGGAGCTGAATAACATATATAATACTTCTGTTTAGCAAAGATACAATTACTGTACCTCTGATACTGGATAATGGAGCTGTATAACTGAAATAACAGAATTTCTTTAAGTTGACATAATAGACTGTGTGCAAAAATCTTTGGGCTTTGTTTTATTAATTAAGTTTAGCTTTTACTTATTCAGGGAGATGTTCAGATATGAGTTGTCATATTATACCCAAATAGAATTGCCATGTTAGTCAGTCCAGTGGGATCAGTATTTGTGGAGCTCATAGGTCTCTAGAAACAGAATGAAATCTCATGTCCATAAGCATATTTTCGGATGTGGATCCTCTGTATCCAAGAGCTTGGATGTTGTTACTGAATTTACAACATTTCATAGCTGTTGGAATCACTGTTGGAGTTGAGTCCTACAGACTGTGCTTGCTGTTTTATCATTATTGGTATGAATTCCGAAGCAATGGACTATCTCCTGCATGAGACACACAGATTAAATCAAAATTAAGCAAACACTGTACACATTTATTTGCCTAAGTTTTAGTATAGTTTCTGACTACTCTGATAAGAACTGAAATTATATTTTCTACACTAATTGGATAGTTAGTCAATCCCATGGCTTACTTTCTCAACTTTTAAGACTTTCTGGCTCAACTCACATCTTTAACTTTCTTTGTGATTGTATCTGCAATAATGAATATTTTCTTCTCTTCCCCTCCCACTGAACAGTATTGTCTTTTCTTTCCTTTTTCAGCCCCAAAATGTACCATGTTGCCTTCCATAACAAATATGATTCTCTCCTGCTCTGAATATCTTCTTTCTGTATGTGGTAACTTCAATTATTTCAAACCCATTTAATGGAGACAAATAAGAGAAAAAGAATTCTGTAGAGATACCCTAAACAGAACAAACACTAACTTTGCAATGCTGAGATCTAGGTCCCTATCAGAAATTCTGATTTTCTATTCATGTCGCAATATTAAAGCAAAACAAAACAAAACAAAACAAAACAAAACAAAACAAACCCAAAAAAACAAAAAAACCCAAAAAAACCCCCAAAAAAACCCCAATAACTCTTATACATTTATTTTATTATAAAAATAGAATATAATGGAATGGAAAAAAATAGAATAGAATACAATAGAATAGAATAGAATAGAATAGAATAGAATAGAATAGAACAGAATAGAATAGAATAGCCTGAGTTTTAAAAGATCCAAGATTATCCAGTCCAATTCCTGGAAATAAATAGATATTTTTTTTTTTAATATTCAATCTTATGTGAATGCCACAAACCGTATTTGCTATACTATACCTTAGCCTTTCTGTTTTCCATGTTGAAAAGGGCTTCATAATTTTCATAGTAGCTGTGATTCTGTATATTTCCCTTTTTAATCCCCTTTCATGTTTCTGTGTGTCTTCTTAAAGATCACACACAGTATTAAAGGAAATAGTGTACTGTGCATTTATACCAGAGCAGTGTGATATTTTCTATTTCTCTTCTCCTTTTTTAACAGCTTCTCATAATCTATTTGCGGTTTTAATTACCGTGCAACACTGAGCTGATATTCTCAGAGATCTGACAACAGCATAATAACCTAGAACATACAGATCTATTTAGAATACATTTATTCAAGTGCACTACTTAACAATGATTTTTGTCTGCTCATTTTGCCACTCAGTATCATGAGATAATCTTCAGTCCACTTTACACTTGACTATCCTAAATAATACCATATTCTTTGTAAGAGACATGTACATTTTATTCACTCCTTCCAAGTAATTTGTCAGCATATTGAGCTGAGCAGGCTCTTGTGCAGATTCCTCAAACCCCCATAGGTAGTAGCTGGCACAACGTTACATTCTTTTTGTTGCCTTTACAAGAAGGGAGCTACATCTGAAGATCACAATCTGTCATAGAAAGCCTTGCTTATTATTCACATAAACGCCTCCTTTACTGCTGTAAATGTAATTCAGAGACGCTGTTAGTAACCAGGATCTCCAGGGAAATGAGATAATTTGAACCACACATAAGCAAATTCAATCTGTAGTTGTGAATATCATGCATACCATGTGATTATTGTGTACCTCTGAGAAGATTCTCTGTTACAATAAGCAAATATAAAATGTTGTCTTGATTTGTGGAAAACTGGCTGTTAAATTCTCCAAACCTACCTTGAAATTTCTGCCAATTATTTTAATCACTTATTTCCACATCAGACTTTTGAAAGTAAGATGAAAATCAGTCATTTTGTTAATTGCTGTAACTGGCTATATAATAGCTCATATCTAAATGGTGGCCCCAAAATATGGTAACAGAGATGGACAACTTATTCATAATTATTTACACAATTTCATCTTGCTTCTGGGGCTCTCAGAGAGCTTCTCCAATAGATGATTTTTTAAAGTTTTGTTTTGCTTTAATCAGTGGCAATACAATGAAAATCCAACACTGTCTCAGTCTATCAAAGTAGCATTACACTCAAAATTAGCTGGTTTGCTTCTGGAACATTCAATAAATACAAAGATCTGTGGTTTGGATACTGTCCAAGATGAGGTGAGTATATATCAGTTCCCATTATATTTTGTGAAAAAGTTCAACACCCTTAGGGTATATCTGGAGTATTGTGTTCAATTCTGGTCTCCTCAGCATAAGAAAAACAAGTTGCTACTGGAGAGGGTCCAGTGAAGGATCACAAAGGTAATGAGGGGACTGGAGCATCTCTCTTGTGAGGAGAGGCTGTAGGAGCTGGGCCTGTTTAGTCTGGAGAAGACTGAGAGGGGATCTCATCAACATGTATAAATATCTCAAAGGTGGATGCCAAGAGGATGGTGTCAGGCTGTTTTCGGCTGTGCCCAGCAACAGGACGAGGAGCAGTGGCCATAAACTAAAACACAACAAGTTTCACCCCAACATGAGGAAGAACTTCTTAATATTGAGGGTGGCAGGGCACTAAACAGGCTGCTCAGAGGGTTCATGGAGTCTCCCTCTCTGGAGACATTCAAACCCCACCTGGACACATTCCTGTGTCACCTGCTGTAGGTGACCCTGCCTTGACAGGGGTTTGGACTGGACAATCTCCAGAAGTCCCTTCCAACCCTTATGATTCTGTGATTCTGTCATTCTGTCATTCTGTCATTCTGTGATTCTATGATTCTGTATTAAAAAGCTAGATTCAACATGCCTCAAAAATTTTAAGCAAAGCATATCAGCTGCTCTGATATTTGTCTTCTTTTTGAAACAAAGCATTTTCAACCAATATTCTTAACTGTCTGAACTTAAGAACACTTTTTAAGATAATATGTTGTTTAATTGAATAAATTATTCTAATGCTTATTTCAAAGTTGATATGCTCATTGGAGAAACATCCTTCCTTAGTCATTTATGTGTAAAAGCATTCTTATCAAATTACAAAATTGCACAGAATGACAGTTACTCAGATTTCCTTCATTTCTTCTACCAAACTGGTGAAAATCGAGACCCACATCACTGGAACCAGTGAAGCTAGTTAGGCTGCTATGCTATCTAGTTAAATGCAAAATAGAGTGAAGTCTTCCTTTTCATACTGCCTCAGATTTAGGTTTAGGTTTAAGTATTGCAACCCCATTAGTCATAATGGGATGGCACAAGGGGTATTCATAGCAGAAATTTATTCAGCACATCAATAATGATCCATTAAGGATAAATACTTTTAAAAGGCTGATAGCTTTGTGCAGATTTCCCATTAGAAACACAGTAATATCTGGCACTATTTACTTCTTGAAAGCTAAATTTTTATCATTTTTTGCACATACAGCAGTGCATTATATCCTTCCAAACATGAACCCCTTTACCTGCTGCAGCACCAGCCTTCTCCAGTGAGCATTGTATTGGTAGCATGCCTGACTACAACATTCTGTGACTGCTCTAGATGGGAGACAAATGTGTAAACCATGAATTTCCCTCTTTCAAAACTGTTGAGAAAGATGAATGGAAGTTATCTGAAAACCTGAAACAGAGATCTCTAAAAATAATGCTTCAAAGTTTTCTTTCTTTCCTTTTCTCTGATTTGTTTTTATCATCCTTTTATTAGTTCAGAACAAAATGTGGTGTTTCCTTCAGGGGACTTTGATTACAGGAGAAATCAAGCATGAAAAAGACTGTTACAATCTGATACAATTCTTGTTAAACTGAAGGGTCACTTAAATCATAACCCATTATCTCTTGGCGCTTGAACTTTCTCATCCTGAAATGACATCTTGGCAGCAATGTGTATTATTAAGATGATCGAGATTGATACCAAAAACAATAGTCCTTGATTTCTGATATTGACATTTTGGACTATTATTAAGAACATAACAGATAAATTACCTGAAATGCTGGTGGGACTATGGACAGATATTTCAAATGAGAAGGAAAAAAGGTAACATAAAAATGAAGTGGGAAGAAAAATTACATGCTGAACAAGAGAAGGCATTTACGGGCCAAGAAACACATCTAGCATAATAGGAAATGCAAAGATAATAGTCTTTTTAATCTGAAGAGCCATGAGAGCTGAAAGGATTAAAACTCTACAGATTACTCAATATCTGAGAAAAATGTCAGAAAAACACAGTTTTGAAATATTACAGAAAAATAATTACTAAATGCTATATCTTCTCAGAATTTTATCACAGAAAATGCTACTTATAATGGACCGTTTACTGTGTTAATTTTTTACAATGGTCTTAATTTCAAGATTAATTCACTTAATTTCAGTTCAGGGAAGAAATATTATTATAAGTTGTTCTTAGGACAACAAGAACCAATTTCAGAGATCTTCCTCCTAATTAAAATATTTGGAATTTTGTAGGCCACATAATTAATCCACATTTAAAATTTCAGTTACTTTTATTTGGAATTCTGTGTCCTATGACAGCAACAGCCTGGCTTGAAAATGTTGCTAAAGTGACTGTGTCTTGTAGGTAATATTACATAGACTTTGGTTTAAATTGAATACTTTTCTGATCAAGTTTACATCATACAGGCCATAATTATTTATACTCGGTTTCTACATTTCAGGTAAAATATTGTAAATGCTGTTTAGATGTTCAGGAAAAAATTTAGAGAGCAGTACAAAAGCTATTGACCATATTCAGTAAAACAGCAGACTGTTGATGACCTTTCCCTGTCATATTCTTTCACTTTCTTTGGGCTTTGGAATGCGGAAGAGGAATTATTTATGTTAGGCATGTTTTTCCTAAATTTGACTGGCTTAACTCTTTAAAATATGGGGTTTGCACATGTTTTACAGAGGCTTAGCAATTTACAGCTATAGTACTTATTTTACAAGTGATAGATGATAATACAAATAAGGAATGGATATTCATCTTTAGCTATTGATTAAGATTATTGTGGTGAACAGGTGTCTTGAAGCCTCCATTGCACTTGCTGTTTATATTCAAAGATGTCCAAGGTTATAAAGATTCCTTAGAGGGGTCATTTTGCAGCATTCTGCTTTCCTTCAATCCCATTGCTGTGACATTTTGTCTGAGGGACAGCCACATGAGAAAACTGTGTAGATGAATGCAATGTGATACAGTATCAGATCATATCACCATATTTTACTGTTCTTCTTGGAGAAAACACATTTGTTTATCATAACAGTAGCTGTTCTATTCACATCTCTTATTCATCTTTGACAGATGCTTCTGTCAATTCAGAATTTAACTCTTTCACTGATTGACTACGGAGATTTTGAAAAACATGTTTGAAAAACAAAAAACAAAACTAACACTTTTCTTAGCAGGGTGTTTTTCTGTGTGCCCTGTTGAATAACCATGTTAAATTCTGCTTTTCCAAAGTAAAAAAGAACAGAGGCTGTCTTCCCCAACTGTCTTACATCCAAGAGCCAGAAAGATTGTTCTTAAATATTAAAAGTCACAGCAAGATAGCCTAAAGGAATAATAAGAAGCAAAAAAAAAAAAAAAAAAATCATGAAGAATTCAATGTGAAGACTTGGGACAGTGTAGCATGGGAGGGAAGAAAGGTAGAGGAGTTCTAGAAAGGGAGAAGGAGGGAAAAGTGTGTAGGTAAATAGAAGTGAGAAGGAGACTGAAAACTAGCCAGAGGTAGGAGGGAGATTAGGAGGAGAAAAAATTCAAATAAGAAATTATGATGAACAGATCTGAGAAATAATACTTCAGGAAGCAGTAGATAGGCTATAATTTGTTGTCATAAACAAGATTAGGTACTACTGTGCAAGGCATCTGTTAGTAACAAAAAGGGATTTGTTCTCCAACCCATGGGCAAGAACACTGGCTGCTGTGCCCAATGTGATGTTTTGCTTTTCCTCATGATCTCTGTTTAACATTTATAAATTCCTTCAGAAGTTTCAAAAGACATGCAAAATGTTATGTCATTGACAATCTGCATGTTGGAAATGGAACTTCAAAAATTATGGGATTCAACATTTTAAGTAAAAGGTTTTATTAGTTTATTCTAAGTTTCACTGTAGGTTAAAACAGCATACAGTTATGAATACAAATTAGTATCACATTAAAAATCACCGTATACAAGTTGACCTTTTGCAATGCAAAATAGTTATGTGTAGATTAGGAAATTCAACTAAATGACTTTCTTATACTTTGTTTCTACATTATAGAAATACACCCATATTGAGGACCTAATCCTCCTTTAACAAGTGTTCTTCATTTGGTGTCACTACTAATGAGGAGTTGTAGATCGGTAAAATCAATAAAAACAAGACAGGAATTGAAACTTTAATATCCATTTTCAGAGAAATATTCAGAAAAATACTTATGCAAATACATAAATAAGTATCTAGATGTGACTATTAATCTTGAATTTACACAACTGGTAAATTATTCCAGAAATTATAAATTGTAAGTGCCTCGACCATAGCATTTTAACCATATCAGAGTTACATTCTGAGGTGGATTGAAAACTGATTGAATGGTCAGGCCCAGAGGGTGGTGATCAGTGGCATGGAGTCTAGCAGGAGGCAGTAACTAGTGATGCACCCCAGGGCAGGGGTCAAGGATAGGGCAGAGTGAACCTGCAGCAAGTTTGATATGACACCAAACTGTGAGGAGTGACTGATGCACCAGAGGGCCATGCAGCCATCCCAAGGGACCTTGACAGCCTGAAGAAAGGGGCCAAAATAAACCAAAATAAAGGGGAAAATGCACAATCCTGCACCCAGGGAGGGACAACCCCAGGCATCAGAACATGCTGGCAGCAGTTCAGCTGGAAAGGAGCTTGGCAAAAAAAGGCCCTGGGGATCCCAGTGAAAGCTGAGTTGAGCTTGCACCAGCAATGTGCCCTTGTTACAAAGAAGGCTAAGGGACCTTGGGCTGCAGTAGCCAAAGTACTGCCAGGAAGTCATGGGAGGTGATCTAGTGCGGTCATACCTGGAGTGCTGTGTCCAGTGCTGGGCACCCTGGTACAAGAGGAATGTGAACATACAGGAGAAATTCCAGCAAAAGGCCACAAAGATGATAAACGGACTGAGCATCTCTCCTGTGAGGAAAGGCTGAGAGAGCTGGAGAAGCCTGGAGAAAAGAAGGCTCAGAGGCGATCTCATCAATACCTGAAGGAGGGTGCAACGAGGACAGAGACAGGCTCTTTTCAGTGGTGTCCAGTGCAGGACCAGAGACAATGGGCAAATGCTGAAACACAGGAGGCTCCCCCTGAACATAAGGAAATGCTTTTTTTACTGTGAAGGTGGCTAAGCATGGGCACAGGCTACCCAGAGAAGTGGTCAAAATTCCCACCTTGGAGATGGTGGACACAATCCAGGCAAACTGACTATAGGTTACTTGGAAGGTTAGATAACATGACTTCTAGGGCTGCCTTCCAAACTCAGCCACCATGAGATTCTGTGAATTTGGCTTCTTTAGAAGAAGAAGTAGAAGCAATAAATTAATATAAAAGAAATTTAAGTAGGAAACAACACTTCCATGCTGCATAATTTCTCATAATCCAATGTAAAAACAAGTACATTGGTTGAGAATAAAAAGGAAGGATGCAGACATTATCTGATAATTTTTATTATTGCATTGTCTTTTTTAGGTCTTAAAATGAAGGAACAACATTTTAATCAAAATATGATACTTTGGTTTCCAGTTATATTTTTCTATTTTTTTGAAAGGAATGATAGTTCCACACTTTAAATAAGCCTGCACATGTAAATCTTATTGGGAATCATAATGGCAAAGGACTTCACTGCTAGGGCTTTTACCCTAAGCCATATATCCCAGTTCTCTGATTGAAGCAGACTCAGACTGTACAGAAAATATTAAACTGTTACTTCCTTCCTAACAGAATTCACAAACCTCTGTTTTCACTATTAAAAAAATATATCTTATTAATATTTTATATGTAGAGCATCTAAATTTGTTCAAGACTTTGAACAAGTCTGCAAGGCTATATTTTCCAGTATACATTTGCATTTTACAATCAGACATGAATAAAGGCAAAAGATGCACCTATAATTCTCACATCATCTTAAAATGTTTACTGTTTGGTGCATTAAAATGGTAAATGTGGGTAGAATAGGGAAACATAGTCTCTATTTATTAAAATTATAAGTACTGAAAGGAAGTTATTGTGGTTGAAATAGGATTTAAGAACTCTTTCATGAGCCTCTTGCAGTTTTTCCCCATGCCCCCCCCCCCAGATATTTTCTTTGTAGCATTGATTTAACATGCAGGGTTGTGCAGTTTATTTTGTCTGTTATAATCACTCAAAATAGCCTGCTTTGTGTTTTTGCAACACCAGGACCATATCTGGCATACATTATTAGTAATCTAGTAATTCTGTGAAACAGAGAATGGGCAAGAAAATGAAGAAATCTTGATTCTTGAAAGATGCCCGTGGTGGAGCATGGATAAGCATAACAAACTATTACTTGTATTACAGAATCACAGAATGGTTGGGGTTGAAATGGACTTTTGGAGATCATATAGTCTGATCTCCTTGCCCTCTTACCCTCAGAAGTCAATACATAGTGGCTTAACTGTAATTATTAAGTAACCTTGTCACTGTAAGCTTTTATTTTCTGTCAGGTGTCCCATGACACATAAAGGCCTGTGGATCACAATGCAAAAGTGATGAAGAAATGGATGACAAAGAGGAATAAGTTATTTTCATTATATAGGGATATATAAATCAATAAAATCACTGAAAGATACCAAACATATTTTACTCTCAGCCTGCTTACAAATTATTTTCTTATCTTGCACAATGCAATTAGAAAAAAAAGAATTCCACACAAAATAGAAGAAAAATTATACCAGTTTCACTGGCATTTCAGAAAAGCCTCTTAGAAAGAATGGGAATATAGCACTTGTAGCAGCACATATAATTAGAGTTGCTGAGAAGAATGACTTCATACTAATTTGAAAAATAAATTGTTGTTTATTTCTATGCTACTGTTCCAGCTGCTTTAAACAATTTTGCAATAATGGACTATTAATTACATTGATCTTGCATGTCAGTTGACATGAGGGAAATATTTGCATTTCTAAATAATTTGTGTACAAAAGTGGTTACACAAAACCCACTTCTTTAATACTGGAAATACCAGTTGCCTAATGCACATAATAAAATAGAGAACTATACATAGGCAGATCTTTAATAACTCGTAGACTGTAGTTCACCTTTGGAAATATTATAAATCAACAACCTCTTCTCACATTGAACGAAAGTTTTTCTTACTATGTTAGCTTTAAGTATTTCTTTCACTCAGGGGACTTTTCCATTAACCTATTGTTTTGATTTTGGAACAAACTGTATCACAAAAGAAAATGAGATTCTATTTCATGTTCTCACAGGGCACTGATTGTATCTTCAATAATCCACCATCTGTATCCAAAGTCCTACCTAATAAAACAAAAAAAATTATACTCAAAGATGTTGAGTCTTTCTATGTATTGTGTATTTCACACTTGAAAGAGATTTATTTATTATTAACAAAACTTTTTGCAGTGTCAGGGAGGAGAAAGAAAAACTTGATAAAAGGCAGGGTATATTAGCATGAGTGGCAAGTTTGGCAAAAATTTAAGTCACTGCTAGCTAAGATTTGAGAGATTTTAATGAGAAGCATTAGGTGACTTTAATATAAATGTCACTATTACTTAGTTGCTAGAAGGAGAGCTGAAGCAATACTAAATTGTCAGAATTCATTTGAGTCTGAAAACTAATTTCAAGTAGAACTTGTTTGAATTTCTTTTGGGATCACTTTCCATGAAGAGTTAATCTTATGTAGTCAAAGCATATGAATGTAGGACCTAGTTCTTCCCTCATTTACTTCAGTTTTCACCCTTGTGATTTGCCTAGCTTCATGCAAAATCCTCCTAGATTAACACAGGAGTAGTAGAAAAGAGAATTAAATTCCAAACTGAAATCATGTGTATGGAAGTTAAGCATTTACTTATACAATTTGTGAACTTTCTTTTTTAAAATTATGTTAACTCACATTATTGGGATATTTCCAAAGAATTCTCTTGATAAGGTGAATAGGAATTTCTTTTTGCCATTATTGCTTATCACTGTCTGCATTTTTCAGACAGTAGAAGAGTAGAAGTTTGAATAAATTACTTAGAATGGCTCTTTCTCATTCTAACAGATCATCTACTTTTTGTGTTCCCCAATTGTTTCATGTGCAAATGTCACCTGATTGTTCATCTCTGTTCAGTTCTGTGGCCTCCCCTACAGCTTCTGCAGTAAGCAAGGCCTGACTTCTTACTCCTCTGCCATTCCTTGCACACAAATATTTCTTTTGGTGGGGGTGGTGAGTGGATGAGAAGATATGTTTTAGATTATCAGATCTATTCCACATTGCCTGACCTAAAGTGTAATCCAGAAAAGGAAAAAATAATGATCGGTACTTGAAAATCCTCTGGGCTGAAAGGAATCACAATATCAGCTATGACACTAAAAAAAAAAACAAAACAAAACAAACAAAACCAAAAAAAAAAAAAAAAAAAAACCAAAGAGGGAGTCCACAGAAAATATTGGTACAGTCCTCCATGAACTTACACAACTCTATAGCTTCATAAACAGGTTTAGTGATAGAAGGCTATTATTTAGGGTAAGGGAGCCCACTGAATCACACCCAGACTGAGGCTCCACAGTGATTTGGAACTCAGGAAAGCAATAGGTAGATAAGCCAAGAGTGCCAAGGATAGCAATAGAAGCTGTGATGCAGCTCCCACACAACAATAAAGAAGTTATGGTCTGATACTACCTTTAAGGAAAGAACAGTTATTTTTCCTAGTCCATAAGACCTTAACAAGATTTCTGAGAGGGAGAATAATATTAATGATGACTTCAAAGCAGAGTCAGTGCATGAAGTATATGTGAACAACATTAGGCATTCGCACAACTAATTTTCACCAAGAAAGATGTGCAGCAGGAAACGTTAATACAGTGTCTAAAATCTATTCAGGTTGCATATGTCCCACAAGGAACATGGATGTGGTCCATAATGATGAGGAAACTTCCCAGTAGTAGGGTTTTTAGTTCTCATAGACAAGCAGAACCTTGCAGTACTGATATTGTGTTCTAAACCACTGCAAGGTGCAGCAATAGTGAGATGATTTCTGGTATCTCCACTATGATAAGAAGCTTTACAGGTTTGCCTTGCCCTATGTCAAGATCTGCCATCTAATAACTTCACATTCTAGAAAAAGTTTTCACCAAGAAGAAAATAACCTTGTAATACTATTTTACTGCTTTCTGCTGAGGATATTTATAGGGGAAAGCACTGTATAGACAAACACTTCAGAACTCACTGTGAAGTTGTCAGACAAAGAACTAAGTTTTATTCTGAGGCTGAGGAACATGTAGACCTCAAGTGTGAAAATAAAACATTTCCAAAGTTGTTTCACGTCTGAGAAAACTAAGACTCCAAAAGCGTGAAGCTCAAAATTTCAGCCTAAGCTTTGCAGGACTAAACAAAGAAATCTACAAGCACTGATAGCAATTTGTCTTCCATATGATTTGGCAGTTATTATCACAAGTTTAAATTTGTGTTAGGAGGTATTTGGCAGAGGACATTTCATGTGCTTTATAGGATCCACCTCACAGCAGATGCACTGGCATGATACTGAAAACAAGGCTTAGAAAGAAGACTAAAGACAGAAATATGCACCTGCAAGATAGAGTGGCTTCATCACTATACTCAGGCTGAAATATAACTAACACACCAAAATGATCAAGCATGCCTGAGCCAGCCACGCTGAAGGCTTACTTTCCGTAACAAGGTCCCCATGCACTGGGAACACCATCACTGAATTTTCCTGAAGTTGTAGGTGTGTCTTCTCATCTTGAGCATGTATAGATTGAAACGAACAAATGGTTATTCTATATTAGTGCATCACCAAATGTCAGACCCATAGTAAGCAAGCATTCTGGTGGCCAAGTGCATTGTCTTATCTCACTATGAAAGTGCTAAGCAAGTGTTAAGCAATCACAATGTGCCAGAGCAATCTCATGCCACAAATAGCTCATGTCATCAGCTTTCCTTTAAGGACATCAATGTATATAAAATTGCTACCTTCATCCATCTTCATAAATCTGATTACTTTTTGTCTTTTCAGAGAAACCCAAGCGTCAATTGTTTTTGAGGAAGCTGATCTTCTCAAAACATGGTGCTTCATTGAACATATAAATAGCTGCATCCTTACATGTTCAAAAAGTTTGTTTCTTACATCTGCATCTTACTCTTGCTTTATCTCTGCCACTTCAAGGCATTGCTCTCCAGATTGCTGAAGGCTCACAGAGCTGAGAATAAGACACTTAAAGAGTGGCAAGAACAGGTGGGTTCTGATTTGTTATGCTGCGGTTCTTATAGATTGTGTGTGTCTGACTGATGTGCTTGCCAGTAATCATCTCCATATTTTGGTTCAGGAAAGATTGTTAGAGGTAATAGAGCACATCCTTGGAAGCTTCACTCTTCAGAAAAAGAGGTTACTTGCAGCAGTGAAAGAAAAATGTTTAGAGATGTCCTAAGGCAAAGATATCTTCTGAGCTCTAAATACGGCTTACCAATGCACATGTACATGCCTAGTCATAAGGTTCCTCTTCCTCCCCTGAGACAGTACACTGTAAATTATTCAGCAGGAATCCAATGGAATTGAATGAGTATTCAGCCAGTGGCTTCTGGCCCCACATTTTCACTGACTGCTCCATTTCATTCAGCCACAAGTGGTCATGAGATGAAACCATTTCCAGAACAGGCTTCTAAACACATCTGTGTATCTTTCATACTTTTTAACTCTAAATCTCAATTCAGCTCTTCAAAAATAGGATGTGTTAATACAATCTAGAGTACAAGTTTCCAGTTGAGGCATATAAAAATTTTTTCTTGCCCTGCTCCAGAAAGTTTCACTGCATCAAACTGTCACAGTAATAACTACGCATTTCACCAGATTTGCAATTTTTTATATAAACACTAAAAATCTTACTTCCACCTCTGGTCTCAGTTCTTTCACTTCTGATACTTGGAATTCATGCCAAGACTTTCCAAGCAGTCTTCTCCAGCACTGAGGAGTGGACAGTTTAGTATTGAAATCAGTATTTTAAAAGTAGAGGGAAATGGAAAGCTGCCTTTAGATAATCACAAAACACAATATCAGCAGCAGCTGCCCAAAACAGAAATGGCTTATTACTTACTAACTGTTATGCTTCAGTGTGTAAAATAGTCCCTACACAAAACCATATTCAGTGGCACAGGCAGGGTTCTAGGTCCAAATGCTTCTATAAATCAACTAAATTCCATGAATTGCTGGAATGTAAATGGGGAAGATGACATGAATTACAGTCTAACAGGGGTATTGAATCCTTAAATGAACTGTACACTCACATTTTCAATGCAGAAAGCTGAAACCAGGCATAATAAAAATAATTAAAATGAGGTTTTGAATGCATTAATCTAGATGAAAAGTGCTTTAGAGAACAAGTGAAGCAGAAAAACAGACAGAATGTATATGGCATTTACTTGTAGATATCCTTTGCTGCTGCTATTATCTGCTACTGTGTTACCGTAAAACATGAAAAAGTAGAAGAAAGAAAAAAAAAATCTTTAAAATATTTTGTTACATTGAAATTCAGGAAAATGTATGAAATTAGTACCTCGTAATGACCAGTGATAACTTCATTCTGTCAGGCTGAGTCATTCCTTAGAGAAACAGGTGAGGGAAGAAATAAATCAACCAAATTACAACAGGGGTACTGGCAAACCATTAGGCTTTCTGGAATATAACTACAATGTAGGTACCTACAAAAGACTACAAGGAAAGTGTAAAATATCAGTACGATCTTCAGACCACAGAAAGGAATAGTGAGGGTTTTCTTAGTTCAGAAGTTCTGGTGTGAACTGAGATCCTCCGGAACATTACTGTCTGTAGCACTGAAACCACTTACAGTCAGACAGGAAACAGAACTGATAATACCATTCAGGACCAGAAAGTTCATCTAATGAGCCAAGAATCGTTGCTGAACACCGCCAGGGTGGCTGGATTTCAGGTTTAGATTTAAATGCCTACTATCAAAAAATTGCCCTTTTAGTCATGCAGACATCCTTTAGATTCAGCCCTATTACTTTTCTGTAGTCTGAGTCTGTATTTTCATTTCAAAGCAGTTCAGTTCTTTGCTGTCTCAGTGAAGAAGCTGTTGAAAAGCAGTATTGCAGCAAATGAACTCACCATATAGTTCTCAGAAGAAGCCTGTGTGTATACACATATCTCTATACGTTTGTGTATCTTAAATTTGCCCTCCCCAGAAGACACTGTCAGAGGCAAGATTCTCCTTCTAAATTCATATATTTCATCTTTCATTTTGTATCTATGAATAGCTTAACCCTCAGCTGCTCTTAGTTTCTGGTCTTAGAATAGCTGGTAGCTAAATTATAAGAAAATCAGGATGTCAATATGTGTATTTCTTAGGAGTATTCAAGCCAGACACGTGATTTCTAATTTAAGACCATCATGCTCCTAAAATAGAAATCTCCTCAAGCTCTGCCAGATTTGAATAAGTAAATTGTTCAATTCACTTATTTCTAGGATGACCTGAGTGAGTCAGATATTTTAAGAATGTCAAGGAGGAAACAAAAGCTAAGAATATTTTTTAATCCCCTATGATACTACAGCACTATATTTCATGTTTTTATAATGTCAAATCAGAGCTTTATTGCATATGCATTAAACTTACAATAATTTATTCTGTTTATAAACAAATATCTATCTAAACATAATAATATGGCCAGCAGAGAAGTTTGCCTCACTATGAGGCAAGCTTTGCTATGAGAACAGGAGTCAGAACAGCCAGGATATCTACTCTCACAGAAAAAAGCTGGGGGAGAAAAAGCTGGGGACAGAAGAGACATTCAGTGATACAGAAGGGGTTGGAAGCTAAAAGTGCTAGTCTGAAGCATTAATCAGATGGGAAACAAGTGGGGTAGCTGCTGCTCCTAGAAGTATCTAGAGTGAGACTAGTGCTCTCTGTACATTATAGGACCAAGATAGAAAACAAATTTTATACTTGTTCAATATATCTTACTGTAACACTTTTATGTATTATTTTAGAAGTAGCGGTGGTAAAACAGTATAGCAACAAAGCAAAAGAGGCAATTTTTAAATAAACATGCAATCTCTCCTGCTCAACCAACTGGAAAAAAGGCTGATAAAAGATTTGACACACAGGGGGTTTCATAAAAGGTCTGCAAATCCAAAAGATATCTGCTTTTCCTCTCTATATCAGCTGTATTAATAAAAGATGCTACCTTTCCCTAAAATTTTATTGTGTTAGTGCTCGTGCCTGAACATCCTTGAATATGTATGTTTGAGAATTTTCTTGTAAAAACATCAGTTCTACACAACACATCTTAAACATCAATATATTGATGTGTCTGTTATAATGAATATGCCCAAAGATTTTTTTTTAAGTAGACATAACCGAGTTATAGGTCTTCAAAATATCTTTTTTTTTTTTTTTGACTGAGGTCTGATATTATTTGAGGCCTATAACTTCATTCCTGATTTACTTAGGATACTTTTTAAAAATCAAGGAACATCAGAAATTTTCAGAGTGCGCATCAAAGTACATCTCTTTAGCTCAATGTTTTATTACCAGTTGTGTATGTTATCCTTTGATATCCTAAGCTGTAACAGGCTCTGGAGCAATGCTGGGCAGAGGGAAGGAAGGTTACATATTGATCACGAACAACTCAGCTTAATAACCAAGTTTCCAAGTTGATACTTACACGTGCATTTGACAAAGTTTTAAAGCAGAGAAACATCTAGTTTCCTTCAAGCATTAACACAGTTAATACTTACCTGTTGTTCTCAATCATAAGTCGAATTATATTGAAGGAAATGAACATTTTTGGCATTTTTATAGTTTTCAGACCGTATGCCTCTCCAGCCAAGCTAAACACTTGTTTGCACATTGAAACATTTCGTTGAAAGATATGCTGAAGTCTTCTGAATTGTTACTGCAAATTTACTGTTTTCAAAAGGAGCTGAAACCTAGAAATGCCAGTGGAAACCTTTTGGTACTTCTACTCTGGCAATTACTGCCATAAGAAAAGACAGATACATTTGTTTCTGCCTTCAGCTGCTGCTTGAAAATCTGTTTCTGTTTTTACTCACGTATTTATAGATCTTTAGCTAAGTCGTTACTCTGAGTTTCCATAGTGATAACTGAAATATGTATTAACACCAAACCTCGAGGCATATTTATGGTTGGCAATGCTTCATAAATTACTTTTTTCAAGAACAGCTTCTCAAAACATATTTGCTCAGTTCAGCTCCTCACTTGATTTGTGATAGATACTTTTGATATAGCTGTATTTATCTAGGAGAGAGATATTTTTCCCTCTGCAAGATTCAGTATGTTGATATTACTTCTCTTTTTTATCTATACTATCAAATGGCCTGAAGAGATGAAGCTTCTGAAAATGTGAAAAATAAAATCACGATTTTAAATTTGCCTTACTTTCAATTAAACTTTCTTTAAATGAAGCACCATTAACAGACAGTATAAAACACCACAGATAACGTATCTATATTCATAATCATTAGGTTTTGAACAAAGAATCCATTTCTCTGGTTTTCATCAGATTAAGAAAAAATCACCCATGCATACAATCTTGCTAAGCAGAAAAGCTGAGCTGCAGCTCATCAGGTATACCCAGAACATCCCTTTCTGAAAAAAAAATTCTGGACCAGAATTTTCCCATTCTGCTCATTTTTCACAATATATTTATCTAAACATTACATTAGTCTGCTCTGGGATGCCTTAATGCCACAGAAAAAAAAGAGAAAACATCAAATCCAAAATATTTTTTATTAGATTACTCAAAAAAAAGTGCTTGGGTTTTTTGTGTGTTGTGTTTTGCAATTTTTTTAGTAGATGTTTGAAAATCTAATACACTGACAGCCAAAGAGAATGTTTTCAGGAAATGTCTGAATGAATGACTAAACAAATTTCCTCTTCATTTCTGGTAATTGCTTCAGTGAAGACAGCTGAATTAGAGGTTATTGGATGAAAATCTTTCACTGTTTATTTCAAACATACTCAGCACTGGCTTCTGGTCTGTACTAAGGAGAACTGTCATGCATACAAATACAAGGTGACAAATAATGACCAAAACAGGCCTAGAAAGGGACTTGAGCCTGAGTTAATGAAAGTGCCTACATGGTCCCTATTTTACTCTGTGTGCAAGTAGGAATGTGCTTTAATCTCTTATTTGCCTCCTGGGTCTTCTGGTCATTTAAAGAAGGAAGTGCTTACATTTGACAAGTTGCATTTTCATTCAGCTGTTTTGGAAGTCTGATGCAGTATAAAGAAGTCTCTCATTAACTGCAGGTGTCTGTTGTGTGCCATAATCCTGTCCTGCCTTCTTATCCTCTACAGTCATCGCCCATATGCTCACATGGCAACAACTACAAGCACAAAACATCCTTCTCCAACTAGTATTCTGTCAGACCCATATCTCCAGGTTCCAACTGCTGGGCATCCTTTTTCATTATCCTTACCTTAAATAGCAGTTGTATTAGCTCAGCTTTTCATGGCTCTTAGTTCAAACAGGTGGGTTCTAAATTGTGTTTTTCTCTCCATAGCAGTGGAGACTCCTGTGCAAGGAGAGTGCCCTCTGCAGTCAGTCTTTGCATCTTGCGCTGTTCTGGTCTGCAGTCACCCCATCTGGGACCGAGGGAGAAAATGTGTGACTCCCTCTCTTGTTCTATCGAGCCAGCTCTCAGGGCCCCAAAGCTCAGAGGCTTTAGCTGCAGAGCTGATTTGAGCTCAGGCTGTTTCCTTTGATCCTTAACTTTGTGATGCTGCAGATATGCCTCTGCCCAGACTGCATCATGCTGATCCTGAGCCTGACCCGGTGTGAATAGGATGAAGCCAAGCCCAACACTCTTCAATGTGCATTCACAACTGAGACATAGCCAGAAGAAACTGAATTAGAGGTTGCTAGTAGCTTATTGTGTCTGCGTGAGGCAATGACCCTTATGTCCCTCTCCTAGATCAGCAGCAGGCAGGAATATGGGATAGCTGCTACTCTCTAGAGATTGCAGGAGCTGTCCCTGACCCTGCTGAGCTGGTTGCGTTCCGTGCCTGGTATGTGCACTGAGAGTCACTGACCTGCCTTAAGGATGCAAAGACAAGCACAGTGCACCCTCAGATCACCTTTGAAATTTATGCAAAAGAAAAAGTTAAATATGTGTTGTCTAGCAAATATTAGCTCTATCTCAGTGTTTTCCAACCATCCTTGTTTGGAGTTTCACAAAGTAGGGTATAAATGAGATTACAGAGTGGAGCATGTTGCATAAGTTTGCATTTAATCATGATTTGCTTCAGTCCAACCCACTCTCTGTGTCACTGTGGAGATTAATTTTTAGTACTGAAAATATGAACTTGAATGTACTCACACATAAGAAATTGCTAAGGGGCAATGTGATCCTGTACATTAGCAATTCTCTGGAAATTGCCTGTTTGTAAACTTCTGCTTACAATGAAGAAATGAGATAACTTGTTATTTTCTCATTAAGGGGTAAGCTGCTTCAACTTATTTTCTGATTGCCATAGGATTGCATGTTTATAGCTACCAGCCTGCAGTAACTTGTCATCTAGCAATTTCCTACTGTGTCTTCAATCTTCATAAATATGTTGATCCTTAAAACACCTGCTCCACTATTATCTAATAATATGCAGACCTTTTTCTTGAAAGAAAAGATGGACTATCTATCTTTTTTACCCTTCCTAAAAATAAAGCTCTCCAGAGCTTTCTCTTTTGCTGTGCTCACTCAGAAGCAGAGGACATAAGATGTAGTGGCATTCTGAAAAGTAGTTCTCTTTATGGCTTGATGGAGACAGGTTATTATAATAGCATACTATAAAATGCTGTGTACAAAATCACGGCTGTACTGGATGTGTCTGGGATGGAGTTAACTTTCTTCATATAGTGCTGCCTTTTGGATTTGCAGCTAAAACAGTGTTAATAACACACCAGTGTCAGTTTTTGTCAAGTAGTCCTCTGCACAGTGTCAAGAGTTTCTCTGGTACTCAGTCTTCCACACTAGGGAGTAGGCAGGAGGAGGTCACAAAAAAGAGAGGGACACAGTCAGGCCAGATCACCCAAACTGATCAAAGGAATATTCCACTCTATATAGCATGATGTGCAGCCATAAAAAACAGTGGTCTGGTCTTTCCTATGAAGCTATTGTTTGAAAACTGGTTGATCTGCTAGCACAGAATGGCGAGTAACAGTTTTGCATCACTTGTTTTGGGTTTTATCTATTTGTTGGCTGGTAGGTTGTTTTTTGTTTGTATGTTTTTTCTCTTTCCTTCTCTTCTTAGGGTTTGACTGAATCAAAAGTTTCCCTGCTGTTGCTTTTCTGAATTTCTACCCCATCCCATTGGAAAGGTTGATAACAAGTGTTTGAGTGGGTCTGGGGTCAGCCAACCACAAAGGGACAATTGCTATTGCCTTTTGAACTAACAGAAGCACTGTTACTTCTTTTCCTATAAATGGTGCTAGGAAGTCAAAGCCAGAATATGGATAGCTCATCACCATCTCCCTTTTCTACTAAGAGTGGACAGATCACAAAGATAAGCTAGAACAATCATTCTTTCTGAAGTATATAGAATGGAATGGAATGGAATGGAATAGAATGGAATGGAATGGAATGGGCAATGTCAGTTGGAAGGGATTTACAATAATCATCCAGTCCAACAGCCTGACCACTTCAGGACTGACGAAAAGTTAAAGCCTATTACTAAGGGGAATGTCCAAATGCCTCCTAAACACTGACAGGTCTTGGGGCATTGAACACTTCTCTAGGAGCTTGTTCCAGGATTTTGCCAGTCTCTAGGTAAAGAAATTATTCCCAATGTCCATTCTAAAACTCCCCTGACACAATTTTGAGCCATTCCCATATGTCCTGTCACTGGATCCCAGGGAAGAGAGATCAGCACCTCCCTCCCTGGGAAGCTGTGGAGAACAATGAGGGCATCCTCCTTCTCATCCTCCTCCTCCTCTCCAAATTAGACACAGTGACTCCAGCTGCTGCTCATAGGACATTCCTTACAGCCCTTTCACCAGCTTTGTTGCCTTCCTCTGGATGTACTCAAGCACCTTCAAACCCTTCTTAAATTGGGAGGCCCAGGACTGCATGCAGTACTCCAGGTGAGGCAGCATCAACATTCAATACAGCAGGATAATCACCTCTTTTGAGCAGCTGCTGGTGCTGTCTTTGGTGCACTCCAGGATGGGGCTTGCCTTCGTGGCTGCCAGGGCACCCTGCTGAGTCCTACTGAGCCTTCTGTGGCTAGCAAGAAAAGATACCTTTCTGCAGGGTTGCTGCCCAGTCATTCCTCTCCTCATTTATACTTAGTCTGGATTTCTCTGTCCTAGCTGCAGAATCCCACTCTTCTCTTGTTAAATTTAATCTCACCAAACACTGCTCTATTCTATCTAGATCCTGCTGCAAAACCTCTTGGCCCTCAAAGGAGTCAACAAACAGCACCTCCCAGTGTGGTATCATGAGCAAACTTGCTAATGGTGCATTCACCTGCTGCAGCCAGAGCACTGATAAACTGGCTCTAGAACTGAGCCCTGAGGAGCACCAGTGATGACCAGACAGCAGCCAGATGTGGCCCCATTCACTACAACACCTTGAGCCTGACCATCCTCCAGTCTTCACTCAGAGCACTGTGTTCATCTCACAGCTGGACAACTTGTCCAGAAGGATGCTGTGAGGGACAATATCAAAAGCCTTGTTAAAATCCAGAGAGCTGTATCTACTGCTGTAATTTTGCCCACAGGGCTACTGACCATGTCATAGGAGGATTTCAAATTAGTTAAACAGGACTTTTCTTTTGTGACCCAAGGGCAAGTATGCCTAATGATATTTTTAGATATTTTTCAATAATACCCAGCATGACCTTCTCCATAATTTTTCCAGGAACTGAGGTTAGACCAACAGGTCTGCATTCCCTGTAGTGTGTGGGTGTGGGTGTGGGTGTGGGTGTGCGTGGTTGTGACCGGGTGGGGGGGTACCCTTGAACATTTAGGAATTTTCACAACTTATGTATATGTGAGTATAGTTTATTGAAGTAACAGTTTGTTTATTCAAATCCAAAGGAGGTAGCAATTTCCAAATATAGGTCAGAACAAAATGCTGCAGAGATGTAAACAGTCATTCTTTTGTGCCTGCATCATCCCTGAATAAAATTTTATATTACTATGTTTGTATATTATTCGGGGAATCAGGAATAACCATTATCTATTACTAAAATAACATTCACCAAATCATAACCAGAGGCGTAATCTTTATTATTTTTTGACAAACAAGTTGAAAATATATGTCCAATTGATGACAGAAGTCCCAGCAGCAATTTTTCTCATGATATTTCGGTACAGTAACCTGGATGATGGAGGGTTTTATAATTAATGTCAGTTATGCTGGACATAGCCTGATAAGAAATGATGGGCTTGCCATTTACAAACATCAAATTTTACGAGCTGGAAATGAAATGCAGTCAAAACAGGCTAACAGACCAAAAAGTGATATAAGCTGTAATTTCATGATAGTCTATCTTCTGCTGGCAAAGCAAAAACTGTTCCCAGAGGAGCTGAATAATGCTGTGGGATTGGTTAGGAAAAGGCAAAAACACTGCAGCAATTGTCACTGGGTTTAGAGTTATGCATTCCTCGTTTGGAAAACAGAAAATACACTTTTAGCTTTCATCTTTCTGCTATAACTGGAGAATATATTAATCAAATTTCCCCAACAGAGTATTTCAAAGAATTTTTGCAGAAAAATTATGTAAAAGGAATCAACAGAGGATGCTGTAGTGACCTCTTGACAGTGAACAGACAAAAAGTCATGACAAAGTCATTTAGATATTCTCAGCACTAAGTTTTCAGGGAGTTTTGTACTTACTAAAAAGTAACAGGCTTCCTGTTTCCACATTGTTCACTGTAACTAATGAAAAGACTGTAAGGAAAAAAAAAAGGCAATATGATATCTCACATCCAAAGTGTTTCATGCAAATAAAACATAAAAGAAAAATTCAAGAATGTTATTAAGAATTATGACATCACCAAGAGAAATGAGGGTGATGCATATACATTTGTACCTTGATGTTTTCAACCTATATGTTATGAAATGCAGCATTTTCGTTTCAGCTCAAGTGCAGCATTAAAAATGTCTTTCTCCAAGGTCAATACATTTTGAATCTGTCATCAGAGTTTTTATGAAGATGAATGTTTTCACCTTACAAGAAAATTCACAGAGATAGAAAGAACATTGCAAAAAAAGGTGAGCAAAAAGGGCCAGATCTTCTCACTAAATGCTCTTTTCAGCATTATTGCTCTGCTGCCTTTGAGTGCTGTTTGTAATTTGAAATTCAGAGGCTTCTAGAAAGGTGTTAAAGCCATTCCCAGTTGCTTTGAAATTAGTTATTTAGTTCCTGCAGAAATGTAGCATGATCTCTGAACACAGGTTTTGACATACTCTTTCATTTTTCTTCTGCTTTTAAAGAAATTCAGTGTTGATGAAAACACTACAAAATGGAGTAGTTAAGCTGGCATGCCAAAAGTAGGTTTAAAAGTAAGTTCTCTAAATATACTTATACTTGCAATTTGGGAATCCTCATCTTATTCCTAACAACCTGATATAATGAATTTCTTCATATCTGTGTTTTGAAACCAAAGCATCACACATCTTAAATTCTCTCACTTAAACAGACCATATATTTTAGGCACATTACATATCTTGGGCAAATAATCTGCTTTTCTACTTCATAAGGCAAAGTACTACAAACCCAGATTTTTACAGGAAATTATCAGTAAGTCATAAAATAAATACATAAAATAAAAGAAACCAAAATAGAATATAATAAAATTAATTCTGCCATGAAAAAAGAGTATAAGATCATTTAGATATTCTGCAGGCAATAGAGTTAGAGCTAGAAATTATCAAGGCTTTTTTGAAATCTGAAGCAATTGGCAGTGAAAGAGAGGATATCAGGAAACACCTAGAAAATTATGTGTCATATCCTACTAATCTACTGACCCATATCCTAGCATAATGTGGTGAGTTGATCTTGGTTGAATGTCAGGTGCCCACCCAAGCTGCTCTGTCACTGTCCTCCACAGCTGGGCAGGGGAGAAAAATATAATGAAAACCTCATGGGCTGAGATAAGGGCATGGAGAAATTACTTACCAGTTACAGTCATGGGCAAAATAGACTCCACTTGGGGGCATTTAATTTATCAATCAAGTCAGATAAGGGAAATGAGAGATAAAACAAAATCTCAAAGACAACTCCCTCCCAAACCCACCCTTCTTCCTGGGTGCAACTTAACTCCTGATTTTCTCTACCTCCTCCCGCCCAGTACCACAGGGATATGGGGAATGGGGGCTGCATTCAGTTCATCCACATTGTCTCTGCCACTCCTCCTTCCCCAGGGAAGGATTCCTACATTCCTTCCCTGCTTCAGCCTGGAGTGTCTCCGTGAGCCTTTCTGATGGGAGTCCTTCACATGGGCTGCAGTTCTTCATGAACTGCTCCAGAGAGGGTCCTCACGGGGCCACAGGGCCTGCCAGGACTCTGCTCCAGCACAGGCTTCCCATGTGCTCACAGTCTCCTCTGGGGATCCCCTGCTCTGGCATGGGCTCTCCTCTGCTCCAGTGTTGATCTCCATGAGCTCCAGAGGCACACTTCCTTCACCAACATCTGTCTGCTCCACGGGCTTCAGGGGAATCTCAGTTCCAGCATCCAGAGCACCTCCTCCCCTCTGTCTTCACTGGCCATGGTCTCTACAGGACTGTGTGGCTCACATATTCTCAGTTCTCTTTCTGGCTGCAGCTGCTGTTGTCCAGTTTCTTTTCCCCCTTCTGAAATCTGTTTTCCCAGAGGCACTTCCCCCATTGCTGCTGGCCTCAGCCTTGGCCAGTGGCAGATCCATCTTGGAGCTGGCTGACATTGGTTCTCTCAGATATGGGTGAAGTGGCTGGAAAATCTTCACTGTTGTCCCCCCGCTAGCAAAACCTTCCCACACAAACCCAATACACATAACAGTGAAGAATGGGAAAATTATATCCTTTAAACAATTTGTATTATAAATATGGATTTCCATTAAGTTCAAGAACTATTTGGACAAAAGCTAAATACTATGATTTTTTTTATTATTTGAAATTGTTTCAGCAATAGACTCATATAGAATTCACTGAATATGTACTAAAATTCTGGAACTTGTTGCAAAAGGCAATATGGAGGCAGCTGAGTTCGTTCAAAAAAGGTTAAGGCAAATTCATGGGCAACAGGTTCTTAAGTGCACAATAAAAATCTACACAAGCATTTAGTCTCTGACATCCTTAACATGACTTGGAAAGCACTAAGAGAATGAAGTAACTCTACTCTTTAACTCTTGTAGAGCCATTTTCAGAAACAAAATTGATCTGACCCAGTAACACACTTTTTTTGTTTTTATGGTCAACAAACTCTGTACGTGCTACTTGCAAATATTGTTGTATATTAGATCAATTTAGGCTAGTAATGGTCCTAGATTAATATGCTTCTAAAAGCACAACTAGCTTTTAAGATAGTGAAGCAACCATTTCAAATATAATTCTGCAAGACACAAAATGAATGTAGCCAAATGTGTCTGTTTGTAGAAACCCAAAAAAACATTACAAAAGATAAAATAAATTACAATTAAAAACTTATAATATTCATTGATGTGAACATTTACTGAATGTTTTAAGAAGCAAAGTGAATATTCCTCTGACAGCATAACATAACAGTGCTGACTGGATTGAAGGAATTTTCAGGCACTGTGTCCTGCACGTGAGAAAATTCCTGCTTTGCCTGGAGTCTTTCAGATACATTTTTCTTCTAACCTAAGATATATTCCACTGTCTCATCTTGTGACATTTGGATTACTTGCCTTCCTTAACAATCTAAACTGCAGTTTCACAGTTTATAAAATATAATTTTAACTTTGATAAGAAAAGAATACTTCTACCATACTGCAAGTAATAATGACTTTTATCTCTTAGAATTCTACTTGCCTACTTTACTTACTGGACTTGTTTATGACTGTGAGATCTTCTTTGTTCTGGTAAAAATTTTTTGATCATTACTGATCTTTCAAAGTTAGTCTTCCGTTTGGATCATTTTTCTCATGATCATGCATTCCTTTGTAAATCTACAGCACAACTGAACTACATAAGGAGACTCATGATAAAACATGCCACTAATACATGATAATATTTATAGGAAAGGAGTGCTCATTATTAGAAGAGTTAAACACAGAAAGTTCTCTTTAGAGTGTAGGTGACAACCACCACATAGAGGTTATCCTTTATTAGTGACATGTATTCTTTTATTGACTTCCTGGGGAGAAAAACTCTGTCTTGTCTGCATAAACATATTCTAAGTGTCATGCTAAATCAGGGCAATTAGATTTGTTTCAAAAACCTATGTGGTTATTACTAGGCTGTGGTATTCACTTCATCTGTCTTTTCTAACATTTAGGTGCTTAGGGTATAGGTATTTCATCACCTACAACTGGATTTATTAGATCAGATACAGATGTATACATCAAGGAAATGATTTAGCCCCCTTTTAGAGTCAGAAGAGACAAACAGGAACTTCAAAGATTTGCTCATTCCATCATTACTTCCTAAGGGAAGCAGGTAAAATGAATCCCATCCTTAATTTTAGACTTTTGCATCTGACTTAATAACACTCAATTCCCTAAACTGAATGTAACATCTCAGTGCAATTGAGTCTTGCCCTGGGTTTACATCCAGGCAGAGATTTTATTGTTGTTTGAATTTTAATTGAATTCTAAAAATAGGTATAAGGAGGGTGATCTAAAGTCTCTTACAACTAGTTCTACAAGTAACATTTCATCTATGTATACCAACTGAGAGGAATTTCAGTTCTTTCAACCACTACTAGAAATTTAAACAGCATTATTTTTTTTACACAAAAGTGGAACACAGCTGAATAACTGATTCTTTTTCACTTTCATAACTACTGCAACACAATTCTGTCCTATCATGTATTCTGAAACACTGCCAGAGTGGAGAAAAGGATAGTTCAGAAGCATGTGGAAAGTATACTTCTGAGCATATTAGTTGGCTTAAAAAATTGAAGAGTATGTAATATGAAAAATAAATCCAGGAAAGAAGGACCTTAATTCTCCTGAGATTTGTTTCCTTGTGAAATATGTAGTAAAAGGTGCTTGCAAACCCTGCAGCAGTGCTAAGATTCTGAACATTTGTTCAGATCATTACTACAAACTAGAGAAGACTAAACCAGAAAAGGGTAGTTTTGAGTAGCTCAGTAAATATGGCATTGCTTTTGCTAATAAAAGGCTGAAGGCATTTTTCTGGCTCTGTGAGGCCTCAGGACTGGGTCTTGTCAGGCTTGCTTAGTCCAGTAAGTCTCTCTTAGTCTTGCTGAGAGCTTGCTTGTTTTATCTCTAACATCAGTTTTGTAATGACAAGATGGCTGTCACCCAATTATTTTAGACTTCTTGGCTTTGTGAGGAGCATGCAAAGCCTATTATTGCAATAATTTTGATACAGTTCTGAAGGTAATAGAGAGTGTTAACTTGTAGTTACTCTATGCTGAATGAACTGCTGATGACCCTGGAATCCAGATGTGGCATAGAGGAGTGCAAGGGTGCAATCCAAGTGAAGGCCCAGAAAGTATGAACACAAGCACAAGAACTATAATCAAATCACCAATGAACAACTACTGAATATTAAATAATGCATCCTTGAGAGCTAGGTAGGTACTTAAAACCGGTTTTAGGTGTGACAAAGAAAACAAAGAACAAGTACTTTTACTTTATATGTAATGGGTACCATCTGTAATACATTTGGATGCAACATGGAATCAGAGACCAATGAAGAAAAAATCAAAGTATAAACTATGCTAGAGCATGTATCAAAAATAGTCATGAGTGGATGCCAGTGTAAAGAGGAAGTAACTGTGACCATCATACTCCTCTCAGCAAGGAGAAGGAAGAAATCCCTCACTTCTAAAATCCCTCACTTTCGTCACCTGAGGGATCTGGGAAACTGATGATGTTTTTAACCCTCTCATCCAGACCAAAGCCATCAACTTAAGACTCAGAGAAAGGGAAAGAAAATGAAAAAAATTTTGAAATATATTTTGTTTCGTTATTAGACTTTTTGGTATTCCATCAATAATTTACACAATGATTTCAATGTCATTGTTGCTGAACTAATAATAACTGTCTATTGGACATTTATTGTACTCTATATTATTTCAGTTAAACTAATATTGAATTCTGTGTTTCCCATACAAAGTCTGTTTCTTTAGCCCACACACATCACACAAATGTCATTGCAGAACCATCACATTATTCATTCAAACGTGGTAGCACATGGTGGGGCTTTACTCTAGGGGAATCTTTCTGCTGAAATTGAGAGGGGTTCATTACCTGAGTATTTTATAAGGCAACCTATGCAACTTTGCATTGGCTAGACAAGCTTTACATTGTCACCACAGCAGAACCTTACTGGGGAAATTCAGTTTCTGACACTGAGTCCAGTATCATTTTGTCTAGGTATGCTGCTGACCTTTAAGTCATAGTTTGGCTTTTACCAGGGCCTCCTGTGTGAAGAATAATCAGGACTGGATCATTGTGACCAAGCATACCAATATGAATGATTGCCTGAGATTATTTCCTTAGCTAGATTTTTGAACCATCAATTGACACCATGAGAAAAGTATTTTGGACTTTAGAGAAGACATAGGGCTCAGTAAATAGCCACTTTAGCATGTTTTTTTTCAATGTTTCTTAACACTTGTGATATTTAATAATTATGTTTATAAGCAGGGAATTAAATAATAGTAATGACGTGGCATTTTCACAGTTGGCTGTCTCCCTGTTGTCATTACTAGGCTACAATGTCCTGCTCTAGAGTAACATCTTAGATGCAAGTGATTTCTTAGCCATTATTTTGAAAAATAATTAGTCTTTTGCTTTGGTAATTATTTTTTCATACCACATTCCTATCCCTATTTATTTCCTTTTTGCAAGTTACTTCTTCCTACTAAATCAGTTTTTATGCTGGTCTTCCTTTTATAATTTATTTAATGCAAGTGCTTTGTAATAATCTAATTTAGTGGTAAGTGTTTGGCTTGGAAACAATATCAATGCTTTCTTCTTTTGAAAAATTAGGGAATATTTTGGGTAAAAGGTTAGGCATTACAGCTTCAATTTAGGGAAACAAAAAAATTATTTGTAATGGATAATGACTGAGAAAGGAAAACTATACAAAAATAGACTTTGCACTTTTCCACGAAATTGAACTGAGGCATTTAAAAAGAGATATTGCCAGAAAAGCATGATGTACTCTGAAGGGCATTATCAAAGAAAATAAAGATATTATAATGCTCTTTATTCTTTTCTTTTTATTTTGTTCTTATTTTTTTTTCTTTTCTCTTCTCTTCTCTTCTCTTCTTTTCTCACAGTAAAAAGTAACACTGATCACTGCACCTACCATGGTGTTTGGCCACAGAAGTTGCTGCTTGAAGTTACATTTTGGGGTGGCACCCTGGAGCTCTGGAGAGCTGAAACTGGTGCTGACGCTAAAAATGTATTATAAAGCTTTGATATGTAGTCCATCCTGAAAGCTAAAGCCATGAGCTTCTAAATGAAAGGAGTAACCTTTCTTACCCTGAAAAGAAATGCATTAGCATGATTAAAACTTTGTGAGAATGTGTAATAAAGAGCCATTTCTTCTCCCAAGGTAGCCTATCAGTGAGACACATCTCCCTTCTACAGTGCCACAAGGACAGTTGCATTGCACAGTTAAGGAAGCTTATGGAGGTATAGAAGCCCACAAACAAACATAAATTGACAGCTAGGATGGAATTACCTTTTTTGCAAGGACAGGAGTGTAGCAACTGTATCTCAAAATGCCGCTTCAGAGTCAGACCCTCATACAAACGGGTGAATCAACTGCTAGAAACAATCCAATAAGCTTCTGTTTTCAGGCAAGACCTCAGTAGGGACCAAAGGTCTGCACTTGTTCTTTAGTCCGATCTCAGTAGTTCTGTGATTTTCCTTTATTACTTTTCCCTCAAAATCTAACATAACTCACAAGTACATTTCACAGGCTGAGCACATGGCAGCTCATTAACCCTGGATCAATCACTCTTCCCCAACCCATTTTGGCCTTTCCCAATCCCCATGATATCTCCACAGTCAAATATTCGGTGATTTTTTTCCAGCATTACACTGGGCTTAGAGAATAAAAACTTTCAAAAAATCAGTCTTTAGTTGGATTCAGTGCAGGTGGTATTTAGGGGACATCTAAACGCATCTCCTTGGAAAATAATCAGTCACAGTTACATTGTAGACAATAGAGAACAGCAGTAGAAATTTCTGAAATGAGATCTGCCATACTGATGCAAATGTTTTTAGCAGATTAGATTAATCAAATGTTAGCAACACTTGCAAAAGATGCCTGGCTGCTCCATATGTGAATATCCACCATCAGAGGAATGCCATCTGCAAGGACTTCTCTGCAAAGGTTTCACCTCACAACTACAGAGCATACAAAAGTGATCAGCTCAGATTTAGTGTTTCAAATTTAGATGCTTTGATTTGGGCAAAACCAACTAGCTTCCAAAAGGTGAATCAGACATGTAAGTCCTCCTCACTGAAAAGTAAAAAAATAATCCAAGGTGAAATTAGGTACTAACTGGGACACAGAATTTCATGTAGGGAGCTCTTATGGTGGAGGTACATGCATAACTGGAAAGGGTCTGGCTCCACTGCCTCAAATATCTCTTTTCTGGTGAATTACAGGAACAAAAGTCTGGGATCATGAGACTTACTGCCAAGTTTTTTTTGAGATGTAGCATTAGCTGACATGCTTGCAGCCATGTGTGGATAATAATACTATTGTAGAAGTTTTCACCTGCCAGTCAGTGTGCCATATTTCATTAGCTTCTATAAATTCTTGAATTATATCCTCATTTCTTTCTGTTGCATATACTTTAGTATATGATACTCATTTCTAGTATTTATTTCTAAAAATTTGTATTTATTTCTAAATAAACATAATCTAAAATTCCATGGTAGTCAGCAGCAAGAGTAATCAATGCTTAACTGATTTTGAATATTGAGAAACACCTATCATATTATTGATTATAGTAGTAGTGACAGTGATTACTGAGTGAAAAATACTACAAATGTAGCCCATAGGGTACTACAGTAATTCTTACTGCACAAGCATTTTAAATTACCTTTTTTTCTGTTTCAAACACATTCTGACATACTTCTAGTTCAAAGAATCCATTTATCTATAATATAATTTCAAAATATTCTAGTATATTAAGGGCTTCACCCACTGTCCACCTTCATCATTAGATCTATCTAGAGTGAGTGAGTTACAAAGAATTGAAAAGTCACAGTAATGAAAATAAAGGTTATAATTCTTCCAAATGAGAAACAGAGGAGACCATAAAGGAAAATGTTGTGTTGGTCATGCTCTCACACAAAACAAATTGGCTTGCAAAACACAAGATGCAGCATCCTACTACCAGGTAACATCTAGTTCAGCAAGAGCAGCTTGCATAGTTGGACAGAGTTATTCAGTGAAGCATAGCCCACAGAGCTAGCGGTGAGTCCCTGACTTTGGTACTGTTGGCATGGTGACTGTCTTTCCAGCAACATAGTTAGAAGCCTGTTGTCATCTTTATTTCCTCCTGCTTTCATTTGATGATCTTTTCCTGAAGACTCTTCTCCTGAAGAAAGATTTTTTTTTCTTTTTTTAAGGATATATACCTTAGTTCAGTTCCTCATTTACCTTGATAAGAGCTTATGTCCCTCAGAGAGGTGAGAGAAAGGACTGCACATGCTCTGGGTTTGGTATCCCTTGTTCTGTGGGGCAGTTCAGGATGCACATAAATCCAAGAATTATTATCCTGCTTGGTTTTACACATTGGAGTTGAGTTTTCATCTTTACTGCGGTTGCAATGAGGCCTCCTGTCATACCTACTCCTAACTGGGTCCCACAAGGAAAGCTTTTCCTGTAAGGACTGCAGCTATACTGCCGACCTCTTTCTCCCTGCAGCCTCACATGAGGATCTCAATGGACTTTCCAGTCCATAGAGGAAGTATGCAGAAGTCATTTAAAACAAACTGTGATAAAGGGAGAAAGGAGGAGCCTATACAAGATCAGTATTTACAAACAGGAGAGTTCAACAGTGATTCATAATGGAGTAATATAACACTATTTGATAAAAAACCAGGTACAACATGCTTATGAAAAGATAAGATAACCTGTTTCAGGAAGCCTGTTGGTATACTACTGTAGAAGATCTCCTGTAGATAGAAGAAAGAGGTTAAAGGCATCTTCAGATGTTACCTACCTTTCCTTCTGCTAAAGAAAGAAACCAGACTTACAGCTGTGGGATTTAGAGATACCCATATTTCTGATTGCTATTTCATAATTGTAAGGTATTTCAGCTGTTTCGTGTTCAGCAATATAGTTCTTATAACTCTAGTCCTACTAAAGACAAAGTGTAATTATCTCCATCTATCTAGTCAAAGTTATTTATGAAACCCTGCAAATAGTGTCTCTTACCTGATTACACCTGTCCCATAAAATTCTTCTAAAAGCACTTCAGCAACTGTGTTTGACCTGCATTTAGACTTGTGTCATAAGCAGTTTTCTGACATATGCTCAAAGGTATTAGATAATAGTGATTTGCATGTCCCAGGCAGAGCTGTCTGAAAGGGGTCATGTCCACAGCCCTGTAAGGCAAGTGGGACTAGATCAGTTGGGAGGGAAAGATGCTGTGCACATCATGTAATCTTTTTTCTTACATTTTGAAATTCAGCATCTTCAGAAAACTGTTTCACTGAGTCTATCTTCTTCATCTAACAGACTGATATGAAAAGAAAAAAAAGAGGAAAATTCTGCTTCAGTTACCCCAAGTAATCCCATTCCAAAACTAATTAATCCTATTCTTCCAAAGTTGCATTTAAAGCTCACATTTCATTGCGAGGGTTTTGTGCTTTGTCTGCCATTAGTTGCTAAAGGGTAATCCAAAGGGAATAAAACAAAGGACGGTATTCCTACTTCAGGGAATCTGAAGCTATTGAATACAGCTCCAGACATTAGAACAATTTTCTTACAGGAGTTCTAAGTTCAGTGAGGCAAATTTCAGTGAGGCTTTGCCCAGGGGTGAGGACAGAGATGCTTCCTCCTCCCGCTGTCAGTGAGGTTGAGGTGTTTCCATTCTTCTGTATCCTATCTAATATTTCTGACTGAACTGGCATGGTAAGACTAATTAAGTCAGCAAGACTGCATTAATCTTATGTTTTCTAATTACCATTTTAACAATCCATGTCTGGCGGTTGAGTCTCCAACCAAGATGCAAGAAATACAGGCAGTGAAATGAAGGATATTTCTTCCAGACACATAATGATAGTCTCACATGTATCTCTGGCATTGTATTAAATATTAGAATATAAAGGTGGTAAGGATCAGAAGAGGCCCTTACTTCAAAGCACCATGAAGAGATTCCAGTTTATCATGAATATTTTCAAATCAAATTCCAAATAAGCTTAGTTATCTCACCAGAGAGTTCATCATTTGAATACAAAACCCCAAATATTTTAATGCCATTGAGCACACACAAACACACACACACACACAATAAACTTACCTGTCATTATAGTTTTGTATTATTCCATTTGTTTCTTGAGATGCAGAAGAATTCACATTCTGAAATTAAATAGTATAGAATGCCATTGTTTCAAGAAAACTAGTACCCTGAATATTAAGACTCAAGTTCTAATAAATTTGCCTGTATTCAAAGACAAAAAATTCACTGCATTCAATATCAATTGTGATTCCACCAAAATTCAAAATCATCAATAAATCAAAATTATCAATATCATCTTTATCAGAGGTACAGATATTGGCCACTCCTTTGAATTCCAGAATGGCATACATTAACATTATAGTTTTGAAAAAATTTTAAACTTTGTTTGAATAAGTTTCTTTAATGTATTCAGCAGTATGGCAAATGCAGCTACTGATACACTTTTATGGAGATAATATGAAATTAAGTCATCTGCTTACCAAGTGCAGGAAGATTAAAGCTGTGAGAGAATTCAAAATAGAGGGAATTACAGATGGAAGGAGACTTTGTGTTCTTCCTCCAAATGGTTCTATTTTCATGTTTTTACTTCTGCTTTTATTTTCTTGAAAAAAATAAATAATTGAGGCCAATCCTTAACTGAAATTCATTTTGAAAGTCTACATATCAACTGAGCATGCCCAGAATGCACAGAACAGGATAGTTAGTTACTGTAGGGATGTAGAGATAGAAACACGGTTCTCCATCTTATTTTGTGTCCTTACAAGGTCTGTGTGCAGCCTTCAAGCTGCAATCCTAAGTGAACAAAATTTTCTGTACTTCTTTATTTGTTATAGCTCCTAAGAGTTAAGTTTTTTAGGATTGTAGTGCTACTATTAAGGAATCCCAATTCTATAGATTCTCCTATTTCAAAATGACCATGTGGACTGAGGAAGTGTCTCCAAGATAACTGAAAACAAATTGACACCAAGAGATGCTTGATAAATAAAGACACATTTCATGATTTAAGTCAATTACAAAATGCAAAGATCTCTTTTGTATATGTGAAAATATTGAAAATGCACAAAACCAAAAAAATCTCAAAACTTAACAGCTGCCTGGTAGTCTGAACAATTTAAGGAAAATGTAGAAAAAATTGGATATGGGATCATTCACTAAAAAAGTGAGATTGAATTAATCTCAATCTAGCAAACTTGTTCTCTTGGTTTTCCAGGGAATAATATCCTGAAAAAGAAAACTGACTGCAAGTCCCTACTGTGCTTTGTAAATTAATATTTTAAAAGGAAGGAAAAACTAAAACCACAAGCACATGGAACACAGAAGTGACTTCATTTGCTATTCCTGCTGAGACCAAATTTCACAAAATCTCATGTTCAAAAAATGGCTCACTTGCTACTTTGAACCCTAATTGTGGAGTCTGCTAAGGATCTTGGTTCTTAATTGTTCACTTAGTCCTGCTTGTAACACTAACCTACAGGATCTGGAAAACAGTCATAAATTATGAAGACCAGCTCCCAAATTGTCCCATTTTTATGGTGTGAAGTCTTCATGTGGGAAAGGGAGCAGAAAAAAATGATGTTCTTTCAGAGAACAAAGCCCAAAAATTTGCATTTTGCATGCATGACAGGGAAAGTAACAAGCAGTTTCATGGTGTTTTAGTAATGGTGTTTTATTAAATGATAATAAAGCCCAGTTCCTCCAAAAAGTGGGAACCACTTGTTCCTCACTGGTAGTTGCATCCTTTTAAAGCACACCAAGAGCCCAGGGTAACAGAAAACACAAATCACAGAAGAGATGAAATCACTAAACCTCTTCCAGGTGACACCATTCTGCTTCAAAGGGATGATTCCTCTGCAGGAGCTCCCCAGACCACACTGACTTCCCCAGTCTTACCCCCTCCCGCGTTCTCCCCAGCACAGAGAGCAGCACAAGTTTTATGCTTTGAAGAAATGAATGAACCTGAAGGATGCTCTGCCAAGCCATGCAAAATTAATTAGGTCAAGGACTCGGGTGGCTGCTGGGTGACTGTTACACTGACATTTTTAAGCAGCCTGTCGCACAGCAGCCCTCCCAGTTGTGCCATACCAAAGATCAGTGTTATGGGACGTGCTCATCAAATCACTGAACATAATCATATTTCTTTTTATAACTGTCATGGCTTCTTTTCTACATGCTCACTCCCCTCTCTTTTTCTTCTGCATTGTATTTATCATTATTATTTTGCCTGCAAGAAATGAAAGGTTTCTGAAACACTGCTGGTTTTTTTTCCTTTGTACAACAGCTCCCTCTAATGTTCTCTCTCTTTTTTCCTTCATTTCCTGATGGAGAGGGGAAAAAAGTTTGTTATACTTAAAATTTGATGAACAGTGTTTCTTTGGCTCTTCTTGTGTGTTGTGAATACACAAATACCAAGGCTCAAACTGACAAGAATTTTCCTAGACATTTTATATCTATCTGATGAATACGATTTATCAAGAGTACCAAACAATTACAATATGATTAAAAAGACTATAAATATAACCAAAGCTGGTTTCCCGTGATCAGACTTCTTTGATGCTTTTCAGGGTTTCAAAGATCTATATATGGTTTGATGGCAAAGACTGACTTACAGATTATTTATTTGTTTATTTCTCTTGCTCCATTTCTGAGTAGATAAGGAGATGTGAGCAGATGTGCTGTTCTGACATCTCTTTTAGAAGCCTGTGAGTAAAAAAGTTCTGAATAAAAAAATCCCAACCAAACCAACCCAAACCTCAGGCAAAAACATAACAATTCCTGATGTCTTTGAGTAATGGTGATTGCACTGCAGAGTAACAAAAACAAGTCAGGCCATATAGTAATGGGAAATGGATTTAGAAAAAAATTTAAAAGAGGTAGAGAGACAAAACAGTGCGTATGAGAAGGGAATGAATGATCAACTGGATCAATAGACTTTAAAAACAAGTAGATCACTGCCATTTTCCAAGTCAGCTTCCTGCAGAGTGTACGCCCTAGATGTGAAGGAGACTAATTTCTTCTCCTCAGATACAGAATTCCCAAATACTGTGGTTTTAGTTGTCTTCAAACAAACACTGGTCTTTGAAAACCTGTATTTGTGCAGGCTCTGTGTAATGGCATCCAGTCTCCTATTTCAGGGTTAGAAGGCTTTTTGCCCCCTGGAATGTCACAAAATCCAGATAACATTTGGCCATTAAATGTGAAGGCTGTCTCAAGGACCACTGAACATGAGCAAATACTTATAGTAGGCTAATGGTCAAAGTTTAAAACAACCACAGCGCTTAGGAATTAATTAGCATTCTTGTTAAAAGAAACCTCAGTACAGATCTCTAAAGCTTGTTGGACCTAAAGGACCTCATTTTACTCTAATTTGTTTCAATTAAGGTTTAATCTTTTTTGCATTTACTTTTCAAGTGTGTTATCAGAAAAAAAAAAGTGTTAGGAAATGTGTCTCAAATTGAAAACAATCTTTAAAAAATATGAAAAACATATTATCTGCACTGCAAGTCAGGGTTTATGAATTATGGCCAAAATTTATTACTGGATATTTTTCTGGCATCTTTAAGGAACCTCAATTTGGAAACATTTTAGCTATTAGGTAATCAGAAGTCTAAGGACTAGAGCATTTTTATTAGAACAACCTGGTTTCATTGTGGAAAATAAAACTTGACATTAGATCAAGAGCTCTACAAGTTCCCCAATTGCCAGTCAAACAGACAGCATTTTTTACAAACTACCACCATCATATATGCTGACATTTTCAGTATGTCAATGTTGTCAGATCTTGTGATGTCAGTATGACATTTTAACATTGAACTGAACAAAAAATGCATGTGAGTGTTCAGACAGGTACACAAGGGTCTCTGAAACTAAATTGCTGACCATTGAGCAAATGCAAAGTCTCGAAAAATAGCATTTAAATATCTATGCACACACACACATACACAAATATCAGTCATTATAGGGTAAGTACAATAATAAAAAAAATGTAGAAACAACAAGAACAACAAAAGCCTTCAAATGCAGAGGAAACTATGTGCTTAGAGGACATGAAGCTCAAAAGAAAGATTCTTGATGGTGGGCACAACGAGGTTTTCAGAATTTGGTAGCACCCTGCTGGAACACAAAGTTTTTGGTGAGCTACTTGATGGTCCTTCTGTGCTTTGAAAGAGCACAAGAAGGGAAGGCAACTGCATTTGAAGGCACACCAGCTCTAATGAGAGGAGAGGAAATTCACATTTTTGTGAGGAGGTATCTGACTGCAGTAAGAAGCACATAGCCAAAATTTTCCAGGCTCACTCAGAGCTACAGCATTTCCAGTTCGGCTGGATCATGAGCAGTGTGGTACTGAAACACCACTCTGTTCTGTTGGTAGGGCAGGAGGGCAGATGCCTGCACCCAGGACAAGCCATAACAACAGATGGACTGTCTCTTGCACCTCTCCAAGCTCCAAGCAAGGAACATACTGCAAAGTGAGAGCTTAAATTTAGAGCTCAGTTCAAAGTCATAAAAAAGATACAGATATCTGTAACCATATTAGTGAGGTGGTTACAAACCTATGGGGAAAAAAGATAAATATTGTTGGTTATATTTTAAGAGTGAAGAGAAATAAAAAAACCTCTATACACTCTGAGCTATACAGGATTTCCTGGGTGATAGCTCTGTGTCAGTCAGGTGAAAGCTTTCACCTGGGGACAAGCACACTTCTCAGTTCCTGTGGGTTTCTCACCTGCTTAGCTGCACGCTGTGCATCAGCTCACACATTTGATTTGCACAGGAAGCCAGTTCTCTCAGAGCCTCACATTGCACCCGTCAGGTTGTGTGGTAAGAGGCTGCTCCCTGCATAGAGTGACCAGGCTGGGAGACCCAGGGGCAGGCAGGGCCCCAATGCCTCTGTCCTCTCTGTGTGGCCAGATGTATGTACCCATGTTTATATGGTATACATACCTATATACATATGTGTGTGTTTGTGTATATGAGTCTGTGTGTGTGTGTGTGTGTGTGTGCATTTTCCTCTTGGGAATCCGTGCTAGGTCTTGATACAGACTGAATCTGGGAACACAGGGCTACCACACCTCCTCTGCCATGCTACTGGCTCCAGCAGCTTCGTGTCAGTATTTCAGAGTTTGAACCCTCAAAGCTTTACCAGAGGAATCACATTCCTATTTAGTGGTGGGAACTTCTATTGTATGGCATGAGCCTTTGAAGATCCACCAGCTCTCCTTGCCCAAGCAGATTTTGTGTTCTTTTTCACAGGATTGTCTCAACCTTTCCAGCATGCACTTTAATACTAAGCTCATCTGAGAGAATGGAATAAAAAATGACTAGCTTTACACTTCCTTTGTAGAGAGATACGTCTTCTTTTCCTGTCTCACATATTGTGATAGAAAAAAACATTTTTCCATCAGAATGTGAAAATGAGACACAGGCGGAATAAGATCCAACATTCCAAGATGTCTCAGCAAATTAACAATAGAAAAGACTCTTCCTTTCTTCATTCAGTGCTTAATCTACTAGACAGTAATAACATTGCAGTAAAGCAGTTATGTACGTTGGGGTTCAACGAGGAACAGATTTTCCTTTTTTTAAAGAATTACACTGGTTTTTTGACTTGAAGTGAACTTTGGCATGATCTTTTTATCAATCAGAATTTTCTGCAATGGGAAAAATTTCCAAACAGCTGCAGCCACCACAAATGCTAATGCTGACATCTGATGGCAGCGAGTCTCAGACCACCAAAGACAATCCAATACACCAGCATTGATTGCAGCTTCAGATTTAGAACAGTGTTCTGGCTACACATATCACTGAGCAAAGTATTGCAAGAAGGATTTGTAGGGCAGGTTGTGGACAATTCCAAGATTCAAGAGAGCCTGACACTTTTAGAGTGTGAATGATTGAGAGAAATTTAAGCATAAATTGATTAACACCTTTCTCCTCAAACAGATTATCAGGAAAAGAGTAATCACAAAGTAGCCTTCACTAAAATCAGTTTTCAAGATAATTTTGAAGCTCTCTAAACTGAGTTTTAGTAACACGGGTTCAGTTCTAGCCAGAGTGCAGGTTTCTGTGCCACCATCAGTAAATACTGGTGAGGGCATTTACAGGGACTGACATTAGCAGATAGACTGTGTCTGCATCAGCAAATAGGGCAACATAGCAAGAACTGATCCGAGAGCAGAAGTTTCCATACACCTGCAGTTTGGAGGCTTTACTTCAGATCATTTCTACTGTGCTTCTGTAGTCTGAATACCTGAAGACTCCAGAACCCCATTTTGAGATGGTCTCAATTGAAACCCCAAGCCCTTTCCTTTCTGCAAAATCATGGCAAGCAAAAGTGATAAGTGAATTTATTTGAAAATAATTCTGGTGACTCAAACTACAGTGCTAATGCAAACCTGATTAAATGACCTGATTAGGATTTGAACAGAAAAGATTAAAAAAAAAAAAAAAGAAAACACTATTCCGTCTCCTTCTCCCATTGGAGTAAACTGTAGGCTGACTGTCTTAATTTAGGAACTTTAACCAGATGTCTAAAATTCATGCTGTAAGTATCCTTCCTGAGCTCTCTGAAGGACCCTCATTTCAATCAGGATGAAAACACTTCCTTTTTATTCCTGTCTCCTTTTTTTTGTCTCCTATCGATTTACTTGTTACCATCATAACCTGCAACTTCTGGAAAATACATGTCACACATATAAATGAGCCTAAAACAGAAACAAGGTTTTATCTCTCTTTACACTGCAGATACATTAACACTCTGTTATATCTGACTATGGGCACCTGCATTAGCTGTCAGCTGGAAGCTTTTTCATCTTCAGAAAAGCACATCATGTTAGGTTTTCTTCAAATCTGATATCAACAAAATCCCTCTAAACTTGTTTTTCTCTGAATGTAGTATTCTCCAAATCCCACTTCAGACAATATCCAGGATGAGCTTACGTGCTGAAGCTTTAGACAGCTGGCTCCTGCTGTTGCTAATGCTACTGCTGAAATAAAGGTGCTGTAATTGTTTGATAGGGCTTCCTGCAGAGCAGTTCCTTTACTTTGAGTAAAGTTTGAGTTTGAGTTTGAGTTTTATTGTGCATGTACATGTGGAGGTCAAAGGAGCACAAAGCTCTCACTACTGGTTCTCCAATACATCATTTCTTCAGGCATCTGAGTGGGAGGAAAGGCAGCAGGGGAAGGTCTGTAGTGTGCAATTCCAAGTTCCCTCATTGCATTGTATACATTATAAGCAGCAATTACTGGTACATTTAAATTCGAAGCTTCCTGCTGATAAGCTACCTTGAGTATTTTCTGAAGGTGGGACTCTGGGTACCACCCAAGAGAAATGGAGCAAGATAAAGCAGGACACACTGAAAAGCAGTGTAAGTGATATTGAGGCAGACCTACAGGTTTCACACAGGTGAAGGTTTCTCCCTCCATGTCACAGTAGGTGAGCATGTTGTGCAACTACTGGACTCCCAACAAACAAGCAGAAATGGTAGCTACAAAAATGATCTGTAAAAGGCAGACATCAGGATGTGAGCAAGTACCTAAAACACTCCAGTGGAAACAAGATCAGAATATACAACATTAACATTAAACTGTGCATAACCATGTAGTGGGCTGACCCTGACAGGATGCCAGATGCCCACCCAAGCCACTCTATCATTCCCCTCCTCAGCTGGACAAGGGGAGAGAAAATATAACAAAAGGCTTGTGGATTGAGATAAGAACAGGGAGAGGTCACTCACCAGTTACTATCATGGGCAAAACAGGCTTGGGCAAATTAGTGTAAATTGTTACCCATCAAGTCAAGAGTAGGGGAATGAAAAATAAATCTTAAAACACCTTCTCCTCACTCCTCCATTCTCCCTGGGCTCAACTTTTGTCCTGATTTTCTCTACATCCTTGTCCGCAGCACCATGGCAGGATAAAGAATGGAGTCTCTAGTCAGCTTATCACATGTTGTCTCTGCTGGTCCTTCTTTCTCAGGGGGAGGACTCCTCACACTCTCCTCAGCCAGAGTGGCGTTCTTCCCAGGGGCGTCAGTTTGCCAAGATCTTCTCCAAAATGAGTCCTTCCTATGGGCCACAGTTCTTTCATGAACTGCTCGAACACGGGCCCCTTCCACAGGGTGCAGTCCTTGAGGAACACACTGCTCCAGCAGTCCAGTGGGGTCTCAGGTCCTGCCAGCAAACCTGCCCCAGCGTGGACTCCTCATTTCTTGTGACCACAGGTCCTGCCAGGATGCTGCTCCAGCATGGGCTTCCCACTGGGCCACGGCTTCTCTTGGGCATCCACCTACTCCAGCATGGGGGTCCTCCAGGGCTCCACATGGACCTTCTTGGGCTTCAGGTGGACAACCTGCCTCACCACAGTCTTCACTGTCCCTGAGGGCTCTGCCTTGGCCAGCAATGGGTCCGTCTCAGAGCCAGCTGTCTTTGACTCTGCTGGACACAGGGAAAGCTCCTGGCAGCCTCTCACAGAAACCACTCCACTCTCCTCCCTGCTACCAAAACCTGGCCACACAAACCCATTAAAAATCAATCATTTTGGGCAGTATTATGGGTTGCTTCTGGGTGCCTATTAATAGTGTAAGGATATATACAGGAAAAGCATGATGTCCAGATGGTTTCAAAGTAATTTTATATGAGTCTGAGGAAGAAAAATAACTGTAAGTGTCTTAACCTAGGAATTCAGAAAAAGGAAAGGAAGCAGACTAGTACAAGCGATAAATGTTTTGCTCCACACAGATAAATTAATCAGCAGCTGTAGCAAGACAAATATCAGACAGATGTCTCTAGGAGCTTCCTGAACTCTAACTTGCAGTTAACTTTGGCAGATCCAATAAAAATGAGGTACAGCCAATGTGCAGCTCTTTACCCTGAGAGAGTAAGAAAAAACAGTAAGAAAAGACATAGCTGATTAATATAATTGTCTCATACCTCATTAGACAGCTAACCCTTGCTGTGCATTAAAGACTTTTTCCCAAGTCTGTTCTGGCACCACATCAGAGAATTGCTTTCTAAATATAATGCAGTGTATAAACAAAGTTAGCTTCAATTTTTATGCTTGCCCCAAGGTCTGTGTTCAGTGTTTCTCAACACAATAACAGGGAGCCATGGGGCTTTACCTCTGCCTCTCTATACACCACTTCCTCCTCTAGACATACAAGTTAGGAATACATCCAGAATGAGGAAATGCTGAGTTTAAAATTAAATGTGACTTTCTGGGTAAAAGAGGAAATATTCAGTCTCAACAAAACTTGGACTGGGGACTTTGTCTGCCTTTGGAATAAATGATACATAAACTTTGTACAGACCTGGCAAACACATATTTTGGCTCATGACATGGAAAAAGGTCATATGTTAACATGAAATAAAGGACTACAACCAGGAGAACTCAAAGCATTGCTGGCTAGTCCCAGCAAAATCATTTCCATCAGCTCAACCTTTCCGAAAGACTGCAGAAGTTAGGTTTTGCTGAGAAAAGTAATTTCACTGACGTCAATGATTTTTTTGCAATATGACAGTTACTTTGCAATAAAGGAAGCTGAGTAATCAGTGGATCTTGGCTAAAATAAGAAACCATACATTTGAAATATATCTTGAACTAATGTTTTTTAGATTTGGAATAGTTAAGGATTTTCATAATCTGCACTGGTTTATAGCTTTTCCTTCAAATTTAGCTGAATACTGAACATCAAAAAATCAGTTTTGTTTGTACAGATGCAAAAGTCTTCTGCTGAATTTGCATAATGAGGTTTTTTCTTTCTCCATACTTTTCTTGGAAGATTTTTTTTCAGTGAAAGAAAATACCTACAAAAAGTGAGAAAAAACTCCATATCTGAGTTCTCCAATAATCTAGTTAGGTTTCTTCTTACTGCAGCAGTGCAGTAGAAGCTGATACATCAAGGGACTTCAGATTTGATTATCAGACAAATACATCTTTTTTTGTTTTAAATTCAAGGAGATTTTAGTGAAAATCTGACTTCTTAGGAAAAAATAAACATATTGGACACATATGCTTCTCTACTGCTGAACTTCCTAAAAAGTTTTTGGGAGTTCTTATACAGATTTATTATTTTTATTTTTTTAATCATTTATAGACTACCTAAAATAGCCAGTGCTAATTCCCTGTGGCTCAGGATTCTGGACCAAACTGCAGCCTTTCAGTCTTGTGCAGAGACTGCAACTTCTTTTCATTTGGTTACTGTAGGCAGTCTATCCTACCACAAAGAACATACAGAATACTACTCAGGAAAATTTTAAAAGTTCTTCACGAAATTAAAATTTCCGTCAGACTGGTAAATTGCATTATTAATGATGAAAGTAACTTGGGGGTCGATTTATAGAAATTAGACCTTGTTATATGGTTTTCCAATAAGTATCAGACTTTTAACAGGTTTATTGGAGGAAAGAAAAATTAACCAAATCTATATATTCAAAGAACTTGTTATTATTTCAGGTTATATATATATATATAGCAGTAAGTAATAAAGGCATGCCTGTATTAGAGACAGTGGGCACAAAAAGAACTAAGAGAAATGCCTTTTAAATAGTAGAAAGACCCTAAGAGTGGTCAATCACAGGTTGATCTGGGAGATTGTGAAGTCTCCAATTTTGCGACTGGAGTCAAACCCCATCTGGACACAGCCCTGAAAACATGACCCAGCAGACCCTGCTCTGAGCAGGGAGTGGGAATAGGAACTTCTAGAAGTGCCTTCCAGCCTCAGCCATCCCTTCAAAGTTAGTAACCATCAAGTCATGATCCCATAGAAACAACTAAAAATGAAACCAGTTTTTCTTTAATGTGCAAAATACTTCACCAAAAATAATAGAAACAGTGATTGCTTACTTCAAAAGAGAGAATTATCCCTGTTTAAAAAGAGATATATTTTAAATGAAATTTAATCATATACTTTAAAAATAAATAATAAATATACATAAAACAGCAGAAAATTAGTAGATAAAATAATTGATCATTAATATAAAATTATATACCATTGTACTTTTGCAATTTTTTGGGATTATTTATAAATTGTTTTTAAACACTGGCCACTGAAACAAAAAAAAAACAAAGAGAAAGAAAAAAGAAAATTAAAAAAAAATTTTAAAAACGGAAAAAATAAGATTTTAAGCCTGCCGTGTAAAATTTAATTGATCCAATGATATTCAAGACTAAGTATCACTGTGCCAGGCCTGCTGTCAACTTTGATTCTTACTTTGAATCACAGCCTTGTGGCTTAAATATTCTAGTGACCTAAATATTCATTTATTCCTTGAGGTGTGTAGTAGAACGACAAGAGGTAAGAAGAGTCAATTTGGCTGCTGTTGGAAAATTATATCTGACTCAAGATAACAAGAAATAAGGTGGATCAACTAAATCATTCAGGGGGGTTTGGATGCGTTAGCACTGAAGATGAGAGCAAAAAGCCTTCTGCTTCAGAAAAAAAATCAAAACTTTTGATTTATAAATTAAATTTTAAAGTACTTGAACTTACATATTCTTTCCTGCTACCAAATGGGTTTGTCTTTTGGAAGTGGCTGGTGACTTCTCTCTCCATGATGTTTTTACAGTTTCATTAAGCAACCAGGTCAGTAGAATGATCCTGAGGTATGACTGTTCTCATGCCCCTCAGATGGTACCTACAGGTCCATTCATTTCAAACATTCAATTTAATTTCATCTCCTTCAGGATTTTGATTCTATTTATTCAAAAGTGAGGATGAAAAACTGGAATTAAAAATTTCCTTTCTTTTTGTTTTTTTTTTTCTCGTCCCCTCATCCCCTCATTCCTCACCTCAAACCAAGGGACTTCTGCAGTTTTTTTTCATATCGTCAAAAGTCTTCAGCAATTATGCTTTACACCAGATTTTTGAGACTTAGGTAAAAATCTAGAAGACAACTAATGTTTGGCATCTCCCTGAGAGACAGCTGATCAGACATAAAAAGGTCAGCTTTCCTCTATGTGTGCCAAGCTTTATCAGATCAGATGAAACCAATGAAGCTTTGAAATTTGACTCTGTTACTCACATAGGTTTGTGCTATGCCATTTAGGCATTCCTTACAATTCTAGCTGTCACCATCTGTCACTGAAAAAAGAGATAATATTTGACAAAACTCCTTACCATTGCCATCTTGATAGTGCAGAAAATAGGAAGTGATTGCTGTGGCCTTTTGCATTATAAATTAATTAAAACACTTCTAATTAATTTTTTTTATTTTAAATTTAAGATTTGTCTCTGTATATACTTAGTTATATAAAGCATACAATTCTACTCTCCTTTTTAGTAATCTAACAGGGCAATTGAATGAACTGGATCATTTCCACATCCAAAGTTTTGCCATATGTTTCAGTTAAAGTGAGATCCAAAGGCAGGATTCAGTTCATTAAGGGCCTTATTCTCTTGCTTCTCGGGAGGGATTTCCTTCCTTTTCTCACCTGGATCCACGAAGCAATTTATGCATTTGAATTTCTTGGCACCTTACTAGGTTAGAGGGGTACTTTTATGACCCACTTCCTATTGATTTCCAAGTGCTATAGTAATTGATTAATATTTTCTTTTCATTATTCTAATAAATTTCACCAACAAAAAAAATATAAAAATAAGAAATATTTAGAATTTGTTGTTTTCTTCTTTCTGAGGCCCTGAAGTTCTTGATGAATATACATTACTTCTTTGTCTTATACTCTTAAATATGGCCTAGGTAGATACTTCAGAGCCTAAATACTCAATTTTGAAAGGTATACATATGATAAAGAAAATAAATATAACAGGTTTTTTTTAGTTTTTCTAGTCTCTAGAATAAACAATGTTTTTGTCCTATATGAGATCTTTCACAAGTACAAATAAGTTTGTCATGAGAAAAATGTTTTAGAACATTTCAGAAAGTGAGATACTTAAGTAAAATGTACGAAAAAATTGCCCTGGTAACCCTATTGCAGCCTCTATTCATGAAGAGGGTATGGAAATGGCAGCCATACATATTTTTGTTTGAATACCATTAAAACCACAAAAACTAGTCACCTAAATTCTTTTTTCTCATTACTGTTTATTTCTCTATATTCACCTATAGGGGAAAGGCAACCATAAGAGAGAAAGAGAGAACTGTTTGACAGGTCTCTTCACAGCCCCTGTTTCTTTGGTTTGGAAACAGAAGGTGGCTGTTGTAAAAATAAAGTTCCATAAAGCCCCTTTTAGCTTCCAGCTTTTATCAGAGTGATCAGAGTTTGTGCAGGGGAGAAGGGGCTCCCTGGGTTCCCTGTCGGTGCCAGCTGTGCTCTGTGAGAGAGCTGAACCCACGGGAGTGCACACCTGTGTGCAGCTGGCAGGCTCTGGTTTAAATCACACACATTATCCGTCCTGCAGGGAACAATATTTCCTGGAAACAATCTGATCAGACAGAGCAAGTAACTCCTATATGAATCAAATCTCCTTATATCATCACACACTCAAGGAAGATCGAAGAGACCGAGCTGCAGCTTTCAGCATGAGGAGCTGAGTCATTTGATCACAGGATACAGTCAAGAAAAGGAGCAGTTTTGCCCAGCTTAATTCTAGCCTTGAGATATTATCAGGCACTATTTGGTGTTTGTAACAATAAACTTGCAGAAACTGAGGAAAAAAGGAAACTCAGATTCTGAGGGCTGTTTCATTTTGAAGCAGATGGTCTTTATAAAAGAAATTTCTTAGTATTTGTCGACCTCTGGTGGACAGGGTTACATTTGCAGGTCTTCTGAACGAAAATAAGTATTCTGCACCTATTTTCAGGAAAGACTGCAATGCAACGTTATCTGATTACGACACTTCGCCTAATTACTTCACAAACTAATCCCCAACACCAAAATTCATATGGCACCTTCTGATTGTGAACCTGCTTAAACTTAAAAGTGAGCATAAATTGTACTTTATAAAATGCTTGCAAGATAACAAAAAAATTTCCTAAGGCAGAATTGTTAGCATATCTAATAAAACCAGTTTAAACACATTAAAAGAATGAAAAAATTCCGCTGGTTCCCGGGTTTTCAAAACTGTAATGTTGCAAAACACCATGTTCAAATTTTCTAAATGGATTTTTCTTTACCAGGGTAAACTATGCTATTTTCTAAGGAAGCTCACCTTAAAAATCATAGCCATCAAGTACGCTGCCATAGTACCATGTGCATTTTCCTCTCGTTTTAGCACTAGCTGCACTGTAAACATTCATGTCCACATAACAGGGGTATGAATAAGAGTCTCCTGAAAATTCTTTGATTAGAAATTACAGACATTTCCTTACATACTCTGTCTCTGAAGACTTCTTCTTCTCTTCCCTGCTCTCTCTGACTCCTTTTCCTTCCCTCTCTCCTATGTTTTGAGAGTCTCTTTCTCTGTTTCCAGAGGCAGAAAGCATTTTTTCCTTCACATGTGCTTCAGTGCAGGTACACCCCGAGGACATTGGGTTGAGTATAAGAAAATTATCTTCTCTTACTTCATTATTTTACCATTGTAATTATTTCATTGTTTGAACATTCAGGGTGAAAAGAATTATCAAGTTCCCATGGCTTATTTAAGAAGGTCACTTTTCTGACTGGGAGTTTCATTTGTTTCTTTATTATAACAGCATGTGGTGGTCAGCAAAGAGTGATAATTATTTCCTTTAAATTTAACTAGGAGTTGTAACTCCAGAAAAGAGAATACCATTCACTTTTGACAGTAAAATCATCAGTAGCAGTAAAATAATCAGCATACCTAATTCCCACAAATTGTCACTGTATTCCCTTAAGAAAGAAAAATGGAATGAGGCAGAAGAGCAGATCAGAAATGGCTGCACATTCCTTACAGAAGCAATATCATCATTGTGGAGGTAATGGTCAGTGTACAGTAAGCAATAAATGCTAAAGACTTCATAGTTGGTGAAGTCTGACCATTACTGGCTTACTCATCATGCAATTCATTAAAACAGCACAGTCTTGAGCACCTCCAGCTCATTCAGCCATGGTTATCTGCATCTCAGATGTCTCAAGTCATCTGCCTTTTTCTGGTAAAAATAATATTGATTTGAAAATATTAATCTCTGATCCACTGCTTCACTACAGCATTTTCTATCATGCTGTGAAGGAGAATTTAGAACATAAGCTCCCCTGATAGGTGAGAATCCAAGCTGCTTCAAGAAGAATGAGAAAGATGTTTTGATCCAGACTTCCAGTGAGCTGTGCAGGGATGTCTCATTGTCTTTAATACATTCATTAAGACATCAGCATATTGCACAAAAGGAGTACAAGCTTAAAAGGTGAACCTTGCAATGCATTGAGCCACAGAACTGCTCTTGTTGCTTCTGGAAGATGGAATGAAGAGCTGTTACAGCCTCCATCTGCCCTCTGGGTATGTAAGCAGGTGCTTTATGTGAAACAAATGTTTGTGTCTCTCCCAAGCACTCAGTGCTTTGTACTGCCCTCACCTTGGCTTCTGCTAAGCTGTTTCAAAGTGGAGAGGTTTTTCACTCTGAATGTAACGCTAATGTAAGCAGTTCCCTTGCCAACAGAGAAATCTCCTGTGACACTGAACCCTGTACCAATCTCTACCTTTTTTTTCCCACCGACAATAACTCACTCTGTCCTGCCTGTCCTATCGAGGAAGATATCTTCATATGCACTCAATTTATCCAAACATTTCTTTAGAGAATATTTCATGTTAAAAAGTCACTAAAACTAGCACCACACAGTAAAATTAATTTACCCTAGTCACAGTCTCGGGTGGAGATGAAGCTCAGTGGCATAATATACAAATCTACTTCATTAGCAGTAGTGTGAACATACTGTATTGTAACTAATATTCCGTCCGTCCATTTATTATCTCCATAGTTACAGAAATAAACATGCTGCATAGAACTGATCTCCTCATTTTTCATATCACATATTTTTAAACACCTGAAGCAAGAATTTCGGGAGTCGTTCTATATGTACTGTCTAGGACTTACCTGCCTTTCTATGTAAGGAGCTCATTCCACCATCTGGGGTAGGTAGCTCATTCATTGGTCACTTTTCAAATCTTATTAGATATTATTTGTTTGTGTCATCATTATTCTGTATTTCTGTATACCATATTCTGTGGTATTCCTCTTCCTCCTCTTTGCCACAATGAATAATGGCTTTCCAGCTGCTAAGTCAAGGCTTCCTAGTTAACCTGCTTGTCCTGTATTTTGGGAATGGAAAGACAGCATGAATCACTACCAAAATCTGCTCAAGTCAATATGGTAAAAGCCTGCTAGAGAAAATACATGCCTTGGACAGCCACAGAGAAAATCACTGGTTGGATACCAGATAACTTTATTCCCTATCTGACAGGAGAGAACAATAGGGGCATAACTTGTCTTGCTGGGCTGGTTTTTTAACAAAAACAAGGTCATTATCTACTCTTAAGAAGACTTAGGAAGGGAACCTGAGTGTTTGCAATAATGTGTTCTGTTACCAGCTGTGAGGTTAGGATAGCTGAGCAAAACACAATGCAGTCTGTGTAACCTAAACAAAAACTGACAGGCAATAATCTGTCTATCACTGTGGAAGTTAAACAAATACTGAAACAAATATATCCTCTAAAAAAGTAGGAAGTAAAAATGAGAGAGACAAATTTTTTTCAACACAGTAATTACTCCAGTAATAAATAAATTCATGGATACTTTATTATGATAAGGCAAACAAGCTTAAAACAACCTCTCTACCCTTCTATGAACTGTTCAGAATTACTTTGGTGGTTATATTGAGCACAATGGACTTTAAGCTATGATATTTGCCTGTGTCGTAACTGAGCACTAATACCTTATAAATTTTAATGGACTATTGTGGAGGTATTGAGGTCCAATAGATAAACCACTGGACCAAGACTCAGAATTCAGTTCCCAGCTCTACCCCTCATCCCTCCTTGACTAGTCTTAAACAATGTCCATCACTTTTCTCTCTCTTACTTTCTCTGTTCCTAAAAAAGACATATCTACCTTTTAGGAAATGCATCTGCAGGCAGGCTTTCTATAAGATGTGCATTCAGTAGCCCCAGTGAAAGGCTGCACTAGTACATTAAGGAGTTAATTCATTTTCTTTGCCAAAGAAAATATATCCTGTCACACAAACCGATGTGGCTCTACTCAGGCAGAAGGTCCAGAAGTTTTATTTGCCACATGCCCCTTGTGTAAAACTTAAACTGAGAAGAAAATATGAATAATTAGAACTTTGAAGGGCATAAGGGGGCTGAATAGTCTTTAAAAAAACCCAAACTAACAGAAAAACCCACAGACATACCTCTTAAACACACACAAAAGTAAAACCAAAGTTTTTTTTACAAGTCTATTTCTGATACTATTTACTTCATAATAGCTGTAGAATAATGATGGTCAATGTAGAGACATCCAAAGACAGGGTTTTGAAAGGGACAAGAAAACCATAAGCAACACATAAATTCTAAAGTACTGCAGCTTTACAGAGATGCTGAACTGGAAATGAGTAAAGGCAGCTTAAGAGCATCAATAATGCAAACCCACAATGTGACAGCACTTCTGAGGACCGCCATGAGAAATGGATTGTGTTTATGGGTTCAAAAGGCACCACCAGGGACTGCTTTTGGAGCAGTACAGTGCCACCAGATCACCTTTGGCTGTGATGTCAGATCATACACAGCTGGTAAGAGACATTGCTCATACACTCAAGAGCAACTTACAGGTTGCTCAGACATTAAGTACGACTTACAGGTCTTTGGAACTACTGATGCTGTCTGACAAGATGCAACCCCCTCTTTGCACTGTGGAAGACCCCACAAAATCTAATAAAGTATTGGACACTGCATTTATTGTTAAAATAATAAATGTTCCCTGGTTAATCTAATCACAAGAAGCACATGCAATAAGAGACTATTCACTATTACAGCAGTCTGTGAAAGACAAAATTTTGCTTAAAGGAAAGGCAGAAGTTACTCTAATAGATTCCAGGTGTGACATCATGAGCAAATTTTATTGTACCTAATTTCAGATATCAGCATGGGAGAAATATCACTTTAAGCATGCAATTTGTCTGAGCTGTTTTAAATGCATGCTGAGATGAGATGAGGAAAAGAGCACCCTGAAAGCGCATTTTTCTTAAACAGATATTAAAGGAGTCTTGGGTGAGTTGCTCAGACACACAAGTCTACATGCAAGACATCTGTATCTGATTAAGTAAGTTCCACCCCATGAGATTGTATTTTGAAAAAAAGGCTTTTCTAAATGAAGCCAAAAGAGTCAAGCCAAGTGCAATGGAAAAAAACCTACAAAACCAAACAACCAAAAAAAAACCTAAAACATAAACAAAAACCAACCAACCAAACTAAAAAAAAACCCATCCAAATCAACAGACTCTAACAGATTCATTGTTCTGGTTCCTGAAACTCTGATGTAAGAGCTAAACACTGAAAAATGTTTAAGGAGAGGAACTTTATTATGAAAGTAAATTAGCACTATTCAATATACTGCTTGTGCATTGGGCAGGTTTTCTGAGGATTGTTAGGTGACAGATGGAAAAAAAAGACAAGTTTTGAAAAATATAGTATTGTAATACACTCTGCTCAGTGTATTACAGATATCAGGATATGTACCAGTGGTTGCAATTGAACCAAAATAATTAAGCTACATCATAATGTTACTGTATTGTAAATAAGGTATCTTTCTTTATGTGAGAACCTTCCTTTGCTTCTCAGTCAGGAGCACGGTGTTTCATTTATAAACAGAAAAAAGATAATTGGTAAATGAGACACCACATCCCTGGTGATGTTTGGCCACTCTGTTGTATCCTCCCAAGGACAGCAGTAGCACAGTGCTAAGCAAATGAAGTTAGTGTCTGCCACCCGGGCAAATCAGGCCGGCAGAGCAGCAAAAGGCAAGACCGGGAAGCACTTAAAATAATCCAGAGTAAGAAGCTTCCTCTAACTGACAGGAAAAAAGTAAGTATCAGAGGCCATGAGCAAGTGTGGGTCTAAGCAGCAAGAAGCTCTAGAAATACAAAAGAGCACAAATACAAAGCTCTTTGAGATCTATTTTATGAAGTAGATGATGAGTTACAAGCAGTAATGGAACTAAATCCAAAGTCTTCATAAATAAAAGCAGATTCCTTGTGTCCATGGATAAGCAAAGCTAAAGTTAGAACTACTAGGACATGGGTAGAATTGTGAGAAATCAGAACTGATATTTATGAACCACAGCAAGCTTTGATTTGGGAAGATACTTCTCAACATGGGTGTAAACAGCAACAGGATGAACAAATTCTGTGTCTAACATGAACAACACAAGAAGGAGAGGCCATATTGGTTAGATAAAGCAGCACAGATAAAGGACTGTGCAGCAGACTAATACCCCCTACATGCCTAGCAAACTCAGCCCTCCCAAAAGTACCTAATTTTTTTTCAAATAAACCTTACTAAAACTAAGGTTGTCAACATGAAATGGAGAAATCTTCATGATATTCAGAGAGAGAATTCTGTGAATTCTGGGCAGTATAAAGAAAGAATCTGAAAGAGAAATCAACTACAAAATTTGTATGCATCAGGATTGTCCATGACACCAGCAATTTTCCTAAAGAAAAAATGGTTTTGGTTTTTTTCAGCACAGATTTGCCTTTCACTTTCATCAAGAACACAGCTGTTTGAGGCACAGTGTAATAATCCTACAGACCAAACAGCCATGGATATTTTCAATGTGTAAACAACAGCCTGTGAAAGGGAGGAACTTGAACTCATGTCTCCTGGCTGACCTGTTAAACAGTGCTTTTTGTTTAAAGAGACCTTGGCATCATCATCAGTTCACATTGTTCAGGACAGAGGAGTGAAAACAGGCCACAGCTCAGTCTAAAAGTGTTTAAAACAATCAAAGAATTACTAATTATATTTTATTTCTGGCAGGGGTGCATTTGTCCACGGGCAAAGTGGAGTTTTAACCTGTAGCCAGTAATTGGAGCCTGTTTTCCTTGTCTCACACTGAACAAGTTACACTGTACAAGTCTCTTCTAGACGTGTGCAACTCCTTGCTAATATTTCTGCAACCTCCCTTAGGGAATCCACAAAACTGCTTAAGATAATTAATATTATCTTCTCCCTTCAAGTCACAGCTCTTGGAAAAACATTTTGCTCTGTCTTTTCTTTCTGGAGTCTAGCCAAGAAATGGCAAAAGAGATATAGGAGAAGAAAGGGGACAAGTGTCTGTGCTGCTATCAGGCTTGGCATAGGCTCAGAATGGCAATAACCTCAGACAAGATCTTTTCTCTACAAAAAGCAGGATTTCCCACCCCTACTCACCAGATCAAACAAAAAATGATGGATTGGTAAAGGCACATGAACTCTCCTTTCTTCACAACTGACCACAGATCATGATGGCACAAGATGGACAGACAGGACAGACAGATGTTCAAGCTCTAAATCTCTTAAAACCTGGGCCATAGAGCCCACTGATGCCCATGATCTTTTATTTCAGTCTTAACAGAATCTGGCCATGAATCAGCTGGGTATTACACAAGCTCCAAGTACTTGTTACTCACCTTAACTAGTTTCTGTTCGCTGTTCATAGCTCATTCCTTTAAATTTGCATATATGAAATTTCTTGTTGTCTGAGAGATGACACTATAAAAAGCTGCTTCTCTCCATGAGATGCTTACCTTGAGAAGCTGGTATGGGCTGGGAAGAGTCCTGACAATGATACAGGAATCACAAGTTCCTTGACCAACAGGGAAAATTCCCTGACAGGAAAATTTAAGAGATTCAAACTCTTTGGTCCTTTGTACCTTTTGTACAGAACATCTGAAGGTTTCCTTTAAAGCTTCCTTGTGCCCTTCCCTATGTTCTGTAGATGAACAATCCTGATGCTTTCAGACAAAAAAAGTTACATCCCTTCAGCATAAGAATGACTACATTACCTTATCACCGACCGGCTTTTAAGTGACTATCCCGGGAGAAAAATTTCAAGTCCTTGATACTTCTTTCAGCAGAAGGCCTTGTGTGTCAGTAATATTAAGCTTACATACTAGATAATAATCTATGGGGGCAAAAATAAAAACAATAAGCCCAAGTGGCAAAACCTTTGAAATGGCAATAATGTTGGGGGCAGGATGGGACATATGACGACTGCTTTAGAAGAATGCATTTGGCCTTACCATTGCAACTGATGAAAGGCCGAGGATGCACTTAGACACTTTATATTATGGCCAGGGGCCCCCAGAGCACTCAGCATAAACAAGTCTATTTAAATTAACATCTCTGCTTCCAGTTTCTGAGATGACCAACCTATGGTTTATGCTACTAGCCCAATGAAGTTGCTCTTCCCAGAATGTATTTACCTGTCCCTTACATCAGTCCCATTGACAACCGCGCTGTGGTATCTAAGCTGGAGAATTGCTTCAAGAATGGTAAGAGGTTTCAGAGTTCATACCTGAAACACCCAAAGCATTTCTCTCTTGGGTGACCCAGATATGCAGAACCTCTGGCAAGTCACAGCTCTCCCAGCAGCAGTAGCACTTTACAGAACTGTGCAGCTGTGTGCTGTGTCAGGATACTCTCTTCTGTTCCCATCTAATGAAAAAATAAAACACTCTGGAAAGAAATGGAAAAATTTTTATTGCCAAGTCACTGGACACAGCAAGTCTGAAAATGATGCATAATTCTGAAACTTTGAAGATCATATTTATTAAAAAGAGAGAGACAGACAAAATTTATGCCTTATGATAAATGATCTGTAGCTTAGTGGAGATAAATAACCAGTCACCTATTCTATGGAACACTGTGACATTTTTGGGCTTTTATATTAAACACATAATCAAGATGAAAAAGGTGTCCCTGGTTGAAGTTCTCTCCTTCTCAGCTTTGGAATGTCCTTCCAAAGGTAAATGAAGCATTCCAGATACAGCTCCCTCAGGTGTTGTATCATAATTTGCTGAAAGTTTTTTAATGAGTTTAGAATAAAATAGCTATCAGAACTGGAAATACATTTTCCTTCATTTCAATGCATCTTTTTCAGAAACTGCATTTAGATAGAATACTCCTGTCCAACTCCAAAGCCATGTTACCAGCAATCCAAAAGGTCCTTTTAGAACTCAGACAAGTACAATTATCTGAAATTACTTTCCAGAAGAAACTGAAAGGACAAATATATTTCAAGAGAGATTTCAGAAAACGCAAATGCTGAAAACATTATGTAGATAATCCTGTTAACATTTTTTCTTCCTAACTAACTTAAATTCTGCAAATATTTGCAGTTTTTTATAATGTATTAGGATTTTTGGTTGGTTGGTTGGTTGGCTGGTTGGTTGGTTGGTTGGTTGGGGTTTTTTGTTGTTTAGGGGTTTTCTTTTGTTGACAGGTTGCTGTGTTTGACTTTGATTATTTTTTTTTTCTGGATAGGCTGTAATAATCCCAAGTGTGAATTCTTTCGTTATTTTTTTTCTCTTTTGTGAACCTTATTCAATATCTGTATTTCTACTTGACTTCTTTTTCTTGATGTATTTTTTTTCTTGCCTTCACACAATAGTATGCATTGCTATAGTATCAAACCATGTCTGGCCCCTGAAGAATTTTTGCAAGACTCAGACTTTCCTCCTTTAACACTTGTCTAACTCCTGCTGTGTATGTCAGACTCACCATTCTGCACATGTGATGTCTTTGGGCTTTTGTCTTTTCCATAGTGCTAGTAAATTATAGTCATGCCTAGTCTAAACATAATTTCTTGGAGTATGATTTTAAAAAGCTATACTTACTACTTTTTTTGTGAATCTTCCGTTTTAAAGAACTTATTTCTTCTTCTCAAGATATTTTGGGATTAAGAACATGTTTTTTAACTGATTTTCAGATACTGAAGACTCTTAAGTTCCTACCAAAGCCACTGGAAGCTGTGGGGATTCAGCATCTCTGTCAGTCCCTGAAAAAAGGTTTTTTGGCAATGTCTCTGTTCATCACTTGCAAGATCTGGTGCTTTGTCACAAATAAAGGCTGCTTAAAAGCCATTTTAATCCATTGATCCATCACTTTTCGCGTCACAATTTCCCACTCCTTTTCCATTTAATACTTTCCTCTTCAGCCACACCATTTGTCTTCATTCCTCATTCCAGCCACAGGTCTGGCCTCTGGACACCACAGGAGAAGCATCCCTGCCAAGACTGAGAAAACTCATTATTAAGTCTTTAATCTTGATTCCCTCTTCCCCTCCCTTCTCTTGGCTGTCGTGGTTGACACTTACTCTTCCTGCAAAACAAACTGCTCTACTGTGTTCGTAAAAAAACCTTTCTGAGGTGGCACTTGCCTTTGAGCCCTTCTTGGGGCTCTTATCATGGAGATAGCAGTATTTTTTTTTCTCTCTGATACTAAGAAAAATAAAGTGTGCTTGCAATAGAACTGGGTTTCTGATATTCTAAGTTACACTACACTTCACTGTTTTAACCTCTGAAACTCACAAAACACTCCTTAACTAATTGCTGAAAAACACGGCACTTGCAAGGCTTACTGTGTCTTTTCAATTCATATTTTCAATTAAATAATTTCTTTAGGATTCTTAAGAGCTTTATCTCTGCTTCAGCTGGGTCCATATTCATTTTTATAAGCCTCCATGCAAATCCAAAGGCTTTGGTATTATACAGACAAATAACCTCTCGGACTCATTTCTATGCTGCTTGATTTTCTTTTAATGTGGGAAAATATTTTCCTATAATTTCCAAAAGATGCTTAGAAAAAGATAGCAGTACTCTCTAATTCAGTCTTACACTGTTTATTTCTTTGATGTTTGCCACTTCTTTCTGAGTCTTCCTGCAGAAAAGCAGAATAACCTTTGAGTGTGCAGCAGGGATGCAACCCAGAAGAAGCCCGTGAAGCTTCTAGGCACACAGTACTCCAGCTTTATTTTAAGTGACGGTAAAGGACACAAAATTCCCTATTTCTGTAACACCCAGAGAAGAGGAATGCGGGGAAGTGAAAGCGCCCACCTTTACGGAGAAGTGCCTGCCCATGGTTTTCCGTGCTCTGTGCAGGACCCAGAGCCCGGTCCCAGCAGAGGGTGCTGCTGCTCCGACCGTCCCAGCGCCAGCGGGGATCGCGGCCGCGCAGCGCCGCCTCCCCCAGCCACCGTGACGTCATGTCGCGATGGAGATCACACCTTACAGAAAAGCGACACGAAAACTCACATTTCAGACGTAAGGCAAAACTCAATCAGATTACAGAAAACAGAGATGCCTGGGTGCCTTTATGGTACACATTTCTGCAGATGCAATCCCAGCAATTCTGTGTGGGCACTAAAATAAAGTGTTTGTGAATGTATGGTGGGTTTAAAGCTCAAAATAAATTAGTTTTCTAGACAAGCATGAGTTTTACCAGAAGTTAAATACTTTACTGCAAACAGTTAACACTAATGTAATAACAAAAAGTATGTGTGAGGGCGTTGCAGGTGCTTTTAACAAGAAGATCTCTAATTGCAGGTCAGCATTCTCTTTCCTCATGAGATACAGAGAAGCTGAGATACAAAGATGAAAAACATCTACCAATTACTCATCAAGGTGCTGTTAGAGGTAGGAAGGCATCAAATCCTCCTAAATCCAACACCAAGAAGGCTGATAAAATACTTCAGCTCTTAACTCGGAGACTTTTAAGTTCGATAAACTTGGGCCAAACAATATTGGTATTCTGATGGGATTTTTCAGCTCTGTACTCTCTCACTTCCTAACAGGAGCACAAAAATTATTCCCCACACTGTGTCAGACCAAAAGTCCATCCAGCCCAGAATCATTTTTCCACCAATGAACAGAAGCAGATGACAACACATTAAAGATATTAAGCCACAAGTATAGTCTGACACTTTGCCACTTTCTATACTATTCTTCAGCAGCCAGCTGTTCAAGGAATTTCTGAGTGTGCAAGCAGACTATATTATTAAATAGTCATTGATGATCTATTCTCAGCAAAATTTTCTAACTTTTTTAAAGCTGTTTCTGGACTCCACCACATACTGTGGCACTAAGTTCAACCAGTTAATTATCTGTCAAAAGAAAAACTACTTCCTTTGTTTGTGTTAAATCTGCTGCCCAATATGTTAATGCTGTACTCTAGTTACCAGAACAGCAAATACCTCTCCTATAATCAATCGGGAGAAAGATGTCTCAACTATTTTGCTTGCTTACACAACTTCTGACTCACAAATCGTTTTGTCACATTTGTTGACTCTAGATATCGAACAGCAGATTCAAATCTATTTTCATTTTACTTATACCACTGTCTATATCATGTTGACCTAAACCACAGGATTCTAAGGAAAGCCCTATAGTATAAAAATGAAGAGATTATTAACCTATTTATGTGTTGGGAGGAGTTGCTTCTGTTTTTTGGTCTTGTGGTGTGATATCCAAGATTAACTACTGAGAGAAAGACCATAATAGAGGAGATGGCTTTTGTTTTGTTTCTCCAAGGCCTTTCCTATATTCCAGTATTATTATTTTTTTACTCGAAACTCCATATATTAAAATCTTGACTTCTCATGGGCAAAATATTTAATTGACAGCAAGAAGGATGCTATAGCTTTATCAGCCACTCTCTGCAGCCTCTTTGAATTAATAACTATGTCCAAAAAAGCAGTAACATGAAAAGATTGGTGGCTTTCAGACACTCTTCATTAATATTTTAGTATTTCTCTACCATTACACAATTTTTACATTATGCCATGCAGTTCAGATAACTTTCCCAGTCTCAACCCTTTACAGTGTTATTCCTTTCAGTGCATATCACCACCACCACACCACCCACCACCAGAAACTCATCCCTCACTTTTTCTACTTCTGTATTTGCAGACAAAGTACTGTTGTACTCTGTTATCAAAATACAGACATCATCTATAGTTTAGAATTGCCTCAAACTCTTGGCTAAAATAATAATAAAACCATGCACTCACATCAGCTGATACTTCTCTGTAACACTTGTGCAGTACAAATTAATCAAGGAAGGATATTGAAGATTATTTTGATAATTAATTCTCTGGAGAAACTTACTTTCATCTGGGGACAGTAGCAATGGTTCTCTAAAAGGAAGAAATAAGTCAGTTTTTCCTTTACAAATTCCCTGTTGATTCAGGAAAAACTTGCAATTAGACTACAAAAGAAATAAATATGATTTGAAGGAACAGCTATATATATATTACATTGTTTTCAAGATCATAAAGGCAAGTCAAAATTCCCATGCTCTCCAAATTTATTAAGAAAAACAGTGTATTGGTTTGTTTAGCCTGTAACAGGATTTGATGGAACAGAAACATTGCCATATTTACCATGACAAGAGCAGAGTTCCTGATTATGCAGGATGGAATATGGGGAAAATCTATGCAAATGTAAAGTCCTTGTTGTGAAACTCCAGGCAATTCAGTTGGTGGTAGTTCTCCTTACAAAACAAAAGGTTATGTTCAGAGTTGTGTAACTTGGGTGGGGCTATAATGAAATATTCAGCCAGATGATACACTTGGTATTCAGTGGCTTAAATTATTCCAAGGAAGTGTGTCCATGCCAGCTGAAAGAGCAAAATAAGTTCAGTCTTGGCTCTCTGCAGAAGGGGAGTGCTGGCTGATAAGCACCCTGGTGCAAGGAATTGAAAGGCCCAATGGGATCACAGGGTTCATCTGTGCTCTCCATTATCTCTACAGAGTGATACTCAGTGTTCTCCAGCTCAGCAGATCCTACCACAGCTACACAGGAGCAGGGCCCTTGTTATTGTACTGAACAGCCAGTGCAATGCCATTTCCCCATTCCTGTGGGACAAGTTCCTCAAAATGAGAAACCACCGTGACAAAAAAAAAAAAACCTTCCATAGTCAGCAGATGAAAATTCCCCTGAAAAATACATTATGGTGATTTTCATCAGATACCACGTCTTTTACTGTGTCCTCTTCTTCCTCTTCCTGGATATCTGACAGCTGCTTGGCCTTTTGAACCACTCAGACCTCACACATCAAAACAAGTTCTCTTTCAGCACGTGCTGTCAACACAGTTTTGGAGCAGTGACTTGCTGCTTCACTTACTTTGGAACCACAAGTGCAGGGGGCCAACATGCACAGCCTGAATCCTCGCTGGCCACACAACTGGGGAAGAATTTAACAGTCATCTGTACGTGGGAACACTGTTTGAAACTCTGTGCTTTGTTACAAGTATTTCGTTTAATTTATTTTTAAAAAAAAGGAAAAAACCCAGAAGGATGGATTTGGACTTATTTAAATGATTATTCACAGATTTGAGACTATTGCAGAAGTAGTGGGCAATTGTGAGAAGCTGAAACATTTCACTTGTAGTTTCTGCATTTTATTTTTGTTATTTCAGTTCTTTTTAAATTTTTTTTTTTAAATAATTCAGGACAAAATAAAATCTGGGCTAATGGAAAATATTTATTTTTATTTTGGTTTGCTCTTTCAGCAAATAGTGTTCCATCAGCTTGGTGTTGTTTGTTTGACTTGTAGGAGGTAGTAGGGTTTCAAATGTTTCTTAGCTCCATGTCAACACTCTATCCCAGTATTTTCATTAAGTTTTTGATAAAAGTGGCTGAATGATATTAGTCAATTTTTGCATGAGAAAATTTATTTTTAAATAAACAAACTCTATTTCTTTTCACTCTGTTTCACTTAGCTGGAAATAGAAATTTTATGGGTACATCTGCAAAATATTTCCATAGTTTTCAATTAAATGTTTTGCTTCTGAACATTTTTCACTAGAATACTTTCTTAAAGTATTTTCTGTGAATAGAAACATATTTGTTTTAAAAAAGTGATAAAGTTTTGCCTGTATCCACTAAATGTGGTTTTGTTTTGTTTTATTAATATTTTTCCCATTATATTTTTTAGAAACAATTTTTTCATCTGGTGTTTTTGGAGAATGTCACTTCTATTCACAGAAAAAAATTCACTTTCAAAACAATCCTTTTGACAACAGAGAGCAAAGTGTTATCAGAGGTAGAGGAGCACTGGATCATATTACAAATGCTCCCTTCTATTAAGCTTTTTACTGCTAAGAACTAGAAACACTCACAAATTGTCAGGAAAGATATAGAAATTCATTTGATATACCCAGAACTAATAAGCTAAGGCTGCCATGTGGAAAGCCAATCCAACCTCCCTGCTTTGGATGAGCTTTTGAGAGCATTTCATTCCAGTTACTGCTAAGTCCTTCCTTTCATACAGGTTCTTAGAATAATAAAAAATTCTGAGTTGGAAGGCACCCATCAGGATCATTGAGTCCAGAAAGAGGCTGGAGAGACAGTATCAAAAACTTTGCCAAAGTCCAAAAAGATTACATCTACTGGCTTCCCTTGATCAGCCAGGTGGGTTACCCTGTTGTAGCAGGAAATCAGGTTCAACAAGCAGGATTTTCCTCTCATGAATCCATGTTGGCTGTGACTGATGGCTGTGTTGTCCTCCAGGTGTTTTTCAGTGTTTCTCAGAATGATCTTTTCCATGCTTTTGCCGGGCACTAAAGTGGCACTGACAGGCCTGTAGTTTCCAGGGTCATTCTTCTTGCCATTCTTGAAAGTCAAAAAAAACACTTTCCCATAATCTGAGACCTCTGTGGATTCCCAAGATGGTTCAAAAACCTTCAGAAGAGGTTTAGTGATTACATCAGCCAGCTCTTTGAGATTCTTGGATGGATCCCATCAGGCCCTATAGACTTGTAGGGATACAGCTGGAGCAGCAGATCCTGCACAAGGTCAGAGTCAAGGGGGACTTGATCATTCTTGCAGTCATATACAGTTGTGAAATATGGAATTTGCTTCTTTGACAACAAAGGAGCTTGATGGAGTTGATGTAGCCTCTGGTACTGATTACAAGAAAATACTGTACCCTGAATCTACTCCAGCCACTTGCAGCATCATTACTGATGTTCATGGCATGACAGAACTGCTACAAGTAATTATAAAAGTGCCTTTTAATAGTGGGCAGCAAAGGTCATCTAAGACCTTCATTTCCAAGTAGCTTTATTAGCTGTAATTCTGTGTAAAAAATATGCAGAGTATAGAATTCACTGTAGATTTTGATAAGAATACAATAAAGGGATGAAATAAGGCTCCTACCTTTTAGATAGTCATAGTAGGCATTTTAAGCATTAATAGGATTAAATGTAATTAAATAAGGGTTATATAAAAACACAGACAGGACCAAGATGAAATAAATAATGCTTTTAAACATATTGAGGTTTTTTTCACTCTCTTTCATCTTGTTTTGAGCCAATGACCCTATATTTTTCTACAAAGTTGTTGATTTTTGCCATGATTTTTCTTTGCTCTAATTTTCAACTACTAACAAATTATGTAGCAGCTGCAGAAATATGTTCTCTTTACCAAAATATCAATAAGGTTTGGCCAGTTTCCTTACAATATAAAATTTACAGCTGTAATTTTATATATACTTTACATTTCTAGATTGAGAACTGTAATTTGTTCTATAGAACTACATTTGGACTGTTGGGCTATGTTGCTCTCCAAAACAAAAACTGACACAAAAACTGATACCTAAAAGTGGTGCAAAATTTAACTGCTTTCTTTGTCATATTTTATTATGAGAATTTTAGGCTATTATTTTTCATCTAGAACTTGGCTTTGCCTCTGGCTTTCTGAAAAACCAAGTGGATATTTAGGGATTTGTGTTTGTCTTCTACAGTCCTGAACTCCCTAAAACTGAGATGCATCTAAAACCATCCTCCCAGTTATGATCACAGAGATGTCTCAGTTTGACAGCCTAATCTTTTGTAGGGCTTTTCATTTTTGCAGAGGCTTTCTTTCATCAGCCATCTCATCAGCATGATTGACTAGAGACTCAGCTGAGAAACTCCCAGGACTGCTGCAAGACCAGATAGGTTTCCGTTAGCAGGGATGGATTACGATACAGGTCTTGAATGCTTTCAGTTATCGGTGGTTTCTGTGGAATGAGGTTTGTATTTCATGAATGTTTATTTAAGGACTGCCAGAGAATAATATAGAGCAGTTAGGATGTTTCTTTGAGTAAATGGAATCTAAGTATATACACAGAAAGATAGATATGTCTGTTCAGAGGAGTGTGGTTAGGTTATAAGCTCTAGCACTCAAAAGCTAAAGAAAAGCAATCCTGTGCAACCCTTGGATTATACTGCAGTCTCTATTTCCCTGGCCACATACTCTTTTCTTTCCCACCAGTAAATATCCTTTTCAGTGGGCAGATTGAACTGTGTTAGTTCTTGTGCTCCTGCTCCTTCCTCTCCTTTACCTTCCAAGTAGATGAGCCAGGATGCACTTAACGTGCTAAAATCAAGTGCAGCCGACGTATGCTACCTGATGCCACTGCTGATCTGTTCTCTTTCCACATCTTGTTTGTTAGTCATTGTCCAAAATGCGTCCCACACCCTGCATAATGCACGTGACTCACGGTTTTCTCTAGATACAAAATTATTATTTTCCTCCTGGGCTTTCCTGTAGCCTGCTGTAGTCATCAAGTGATGCACAAACACCAATTAAGTTATTTTCACAACATACCAGTGAGACAGCATACTATTATTATACCTAATTTACATGTGGAGAACGAAGGTATGAGGAACTGTGGTTCCACGTGTAAGCTATGAGCATCTTTAACTATACAAGTTGGGACCATTCTTGGAACAGAGATGACCTATTAAATAAATGAGGTAGGATTACTGTTGAAAAATAGCATGTGATACTGTAATTAAAAACTAAGTCACACCACAAGTATGACTTATTGATAGGGTCAAACGAACCTTACTCAAGCAGAGGTAATTCTGATATTTCCTAATCTTTCAAGCTAAATTTATGTCCTTAATTACGTATTTTAATCCAGCTAATATTTGAAAATTGTAGGATTAGTCCTCCACAAAATCAGAAAAAAGGAAATTTCATTAAATCTCATTATCCTAACTTTCATGCAAGTCATCAGAAGGGTGTGAGCTCTTTGGCATCACAGTAGAGTCCTGCAAGACCTGGCTGCCCCAGGCTGTGCTTCTGCAGAGGTGTAGACCCATCTGCTGCTAGCTTAAAAGAAATCTGAGAGGAAAACAACTGCAGTTTCTTTTCTGGGTCAATGGGCACTCACAGCAGCTAGGTAATATGAAACCACAACCTGAAACAGTAGCATGATTTGGAAAGTGCAGGATGGGTGTTTGGTTGTTTGATTGGTTTGGGGGGGAGAGGTTGAGGGTTTTTTTGTGGATGAGTTTCTAGAGACGCTATTTCATCAGCAGGTTTTATAGGGATTTTATAGCACTGGCGGCTCTGATAAATTAATTTTGAAGAGAAAGGCACTGATTTACTCAGTCTCCCAAATATGACCCTTAATGTTGAACTTGCACCTCTGTTGATCATATACATTTTGAGTTGCTTCCAACATTTCTCCTTTGACTTTGTTTATGTTTATAGTAAAGTTTCATGGAAACAGTTCTACTAATACCTTTAGGAAAAAAAATTAAAAAGAAAAATCCTTGTTTTTCATATTAGCAGATCCACTAGGCAATCACTGTGTACTCAGCAGTATACTCCAGAACCTGGCCTAAAAATAAGACACTTGCAAGATCCTGCTATATTATGTGCTAATTTATTCCTCAAGGAAGGCATTTTACTCCTTGTCACTTCCCTTGTTATCTTTAACAACTTCCATAATTTAATTGTGGGTTTGGTTTATAATTTGTACACATGGCTTAAGTCCAGTCTTCTCATATGCAAGAATTTCTTTGCATTTTTATTTTGTCAAGAGACAATAAAACCAATGAGTTCATCTAAATTAGAAGCTTCATTTTATCTTTTCGTTTGAAACCTACAATCCACTAATATCTCTTGACAGTCTGGCACAATGACAGATCAGGAGAGCTTAATGATATCTAGATAAATCATACATATATATATATATCAGCATTGTGACTCGGTGTATCCACCTAGCCTGTGATTTGTGCCATATTAGTAATGCATCCTGTGTATCTATTTGTTACACAATGCAAGGCTGGCCTTGAAAAGGGGATTGGAAGGTCTCTAAACATGTGTGGGGTTAGGAAAAATTATGAATATTTATTGCTATTATTTATGTATTATTTTTTCTATGTGGAAAATATATTTTTCTTAGTGTTCTTTTAGCTCTTATGGTTGAGAAAAACCAGGAAAATCTGCCAGCAGCTGGAGCTGTAGGTTTTTGCACTAGCTCACATATAAAAGCCCTGTAAATACCTGTGTATTTTATTACAAAATAACTTTCTTGGAACTACGGCCTTACATGTTTAAAAAAAGAAATTGGGTAATACAGAAGTAACACTAAATCTTAAAAGGATTACTTTAAAAAGGTTAGCTTAGAGGGATTTTCTCCTTGAATTTGCTTGGTTTGCAGTCAGTGACTGCACTCCTCCATAGCAATATTTTTCCTATGAGTATAGAGCCCTCAAGGGTTTATCAAGTCTGCTCTCCCTCTAGTGCTGATGCTAACGTACTCACACTCGGGAGATAAAAGGGAAACACATCTGATGGCACACCAGAAGCAACATTTCGTTGTGTCAAATTCCTTTTCCCAAAGAATAATCACTTCTTTCCACTTCTGGGGAACCACCTCTTACCCAAGCACTACATAGGTTGATACCTTTAGAAGGTTCAGTGCTCTCCAGCCCTGCTGAAGTCAGTAGGAACTGAAGCGCACTTTTCCTCTAAGAGTGATCAAAGCCTGGCCCAAGAGACACCTATCCTGATGGTCAGAGTCATTACTTACACTGAGACAGGAGTAATCTCTATGAAATGTGGAGGTGCAGATAAAGCACATTTTCAGACACACAATATGAGTGTTTTCCTTCACGTACAATCTGCCAGTTCTCAGCTCCTCAAGGACGTCCTGTCTCTTGCTCAGCAAAACACTTGAAATAAGTACCTAAAGTTAGGTGTGTGAAAATTCATATTCAAATAACAATGAAGTGGATAGTATAATTGTATTATTAAGATTTATTTTCTCCTCCATCCTTTCATAGCTAAGTTCTCCTTCACTTGCCTGAGATGCACAGAACAAGCTTAGAAAGCGCTTGGTAGCTTTCCCAGACAGAGACTTCTCAGGAATATTAATCTGCATTTCTAGCCTTATCCATCCTGTAAACATTTTTACAAATAAAACATTGTTCACTTTATTCTCAAATGGAAGAAGAATGTCAGTAAAGTGGCAAGATAAGGTTTTCTACCTTTTATTTAGATTTTCCTTATTTTTTAGAACCACTTAGTTTTCTAAAACTGTTCTATTCTATTTTTACCACAATCTCATACTGATTTTTTAACATAAACTGCTTAATTTCAGCTACAGGCTTCTCAATGTCATTAATATATTTAATACTATTTTGATTTTAATGTGTCCATGTAAATCAATAGCAAACTGATCCATTACAGCATCTTCATTGTTACCCCAAGCATTTATTTACCATATTCTCAGATTTATTTATTCTTTAAGGCAAATATTTTTTGCATCTCTAGGATGTTCCTGCAGCTTGTTGATTAAGCTACAGGTTACAAAGTTTGGCTTCAAGCCCTTGGGGTGTTCTGATCCCACACTGAGCAGAGCAGAGCTTTCCAAAATAAGCTTGTTAACGTCAGAACCTCTTGTTGCTAAGAGAAGGAGCAAGTGTAGCCTGGTAAAAGCACGTTGTTTCAACAAATCCATTTGAACTGGCAACCAACCTGTCCAAAGACAATGGAAATAGCTTTAAGCAGTACGTACCAAATTGTTACATCAGCCTGTTTTACTGGAGCAGGAAAATATTGGAAGGCTATTCAGGAAAATAGGAGGGGGGAAATAACACATATTCTATACTTACAGAGATTGGAGAATGTGTATGTGTTCTATCAGTCAGAAAACTAATGGAGGTGAGAATGACCTACCCCAGGCTAATAATGTACAGTACATGCAAGATCTCAAAAGAATTTCCAATTAAGCTTCTTTTTATTACCACACTAACCAAAGCCTCCACTACGGCATGGTACATTGCTTTTGAAAATTAAATATTAATTTAGATCAGAGGTATTTATTCCCATTCCAGCTAGGAGTGGTACACAATACTGACACTTTTCTCAGAGCAGCGCGTAAATTCATCCATACTTCATAGTAAATACAATTTACATTTCAGCTTACATGCAGGTGGAGGACCTGGATGAATCTCTGCACTGTGGTCCTTTATTTCTCTTCAACTGCTAATCTATTAAAATGAAACACCCCACAGTCCTGCATTCTGACCTTCTTCAAGACACATGTAAACATACATACGTGCCTAAGAAGATGAAATCAGAGTAAAACACAAGAGAATGCTTAGCCTTCACAAATTACAAAATGACACATGATACTGGCCACATGGATAGGAATTAAAAATATCACTTTTTTGAAGGTTCATAAACTTTACATATAAATGGTAGCTAACATATGTTTACCTAATGGCAGTGGAATACAAGTTATTAATCCCTACTGTCATCAAACAAAGCAGAATTGAGGTTCTACACAGTGAAAATATCCAGTAAGTTTCAGCAGGAGAAATTTACCTTCACAGGAAAACCACTACATTTGTATGTTTGATTCATTTATCATGTATTTTATAGAAACAACTTACACATCAGTGGGATGGCTTGATTTTTCTGTGCAAAATTATTGTATCTAAAAAATACTGAAATTTCAAAAGCACAAGAATAACAGTTCTGCTGGTTTGTGTGTCCTACCTTTGCTCTGGTTTTTTTTTGGTTTTTTGGGGGCTTTTTGGGTTTTTTTTGTTGTTTTTTTTTTTTGTTTGTTTGGTTGGTTTTTTTTTTGTTTGTTTGTTTGTTTGTTTTTTATTTCTTGCATTTTAATTCCCTTTAAATGATTGCAGGATGAAATGTCATCTTTCAATGACCAGTTTGCGTAGCCTTTATGGATACACATACGTTTGTACCAAAATCATTCTGTTTTAAATACCTAAAGTAAGAAGAAAATATCTGTGCTCAAAAGAGATCAAGAATATTCCAGTTCTAGAAAATAGGTCTTGATTCAAAATCTCATATTTTACTGGTCTTTATATTGGCTTAGGAGAGTTGTGAATCCTGTCTTATGGAACACTACAACTGAGACTGACTTCAGGAACATGCTCTAAGTTCAGGACAGCTCTGCCTTTCTTATATATGTGGTCATGATAATTGTTATGAAGAAAAGTTTTTAAAATAACATGAAAAACACCCCCAAACTATTGCTCTTATCACACCAGAAGGAAAAATCAGTTTTTCATTACCCCAAACCAATTTCCCTGGGAGTTCATAAAAGGACTTGAGATTTCTCTGTGGTCTTTCCACTGAATGCAAGAGGTGTTCAAGTAGAGCTTTCTGCTCCTTGGGCCTCATTCATGTTCCTCCTTACTATGTGGTTCTCCTGATTTTAAGACTGAGCATCAAACTCTGCCTTGATTTTCTCAGAGTTACCATTATACTTACTAATTAGCATTAAATCTGCAAGGTCCTGTAATGGGAAACTCTATGTTAGCATAGTGTACTGTTCATGCTATTAGCTTAGTACAATGAATTGCAAAATAATTGTCCCTTAAATACGTATTTAACTCAACCATGATCTTTTGAGATCACTTGCAACATATATCTGAATTAGACTCTAACTATAGATGGATTTAATCAAAAAATTTTTTGCAGGGTTTTATTTCAAGTGTTAATGTACAAGACCTTGAAGGTGAAATGAAGGTCTGCTGATAAAATCTCATTTCATCTCAGTCAGTTACCTAAATCAAAGAACTAAAATTAACGTTATGAAAATAACCAGGGATGTTTGATATCTCAGAAAACTCCCTATCTCACTTGAAAAGACCATTGGTATCTATAGCATTCCTTACTAATGTGTTCTTGGTATAGCCACCTGCTTGATCTGCTTTAATACAAAGCTCATTTCTTTCACTAATTAAGTAAAACCTAATTCTACTACTTACTTATCCTTAAATCCTCATTTCTGTGTATCAGAACTAAAATCTTTGGTGTCTTATTTATTCACATAGAAAATGGGATGATTTTGAGTGAATTGTTGCAAGAATAAAAACACTTCCATCTGAGAAATTAATATTAATCAAATTTAGGTGCTGAAATCAATGTATTTCACATTTGAAGAGCTTATGTGAATAACTAATCAAAACCAAGCACTAAAATTCAAGAAAATTGGAAACAGTCTGCACAAAGTAACTATCTGAAACGTTCAAGCAAAGCCAAGCTGTAAAGGTTTTTGAATAAATCAAATTCTGTTGATCGCAACAAATACAATTTTTTCAAAATATAATAGAATATATTACTCCATAGATTTTTTACGAGAAAAAAGGACTAAATAATTTATTTTATTCAGCTTTATTTTATTTTCTTCACAAACTCCTGTTATAGAGGTTGAATGTGAAAATACTATATGCAAAGATTAGACCCCAAAACAAATACACTCTGCCTACTCATCAATGAACAGTGATGACATTATTTTTAAAATTAATCTCTGGAAAGGTTACAGATGCTGAAAATCATGAAGTTTGAAAGAAGACAACGTCATATTTCCACATTTTTTGAATTTTATAATTCACAATTCATATCTTCAGTAAAAAGTTCCTTTTTCTGATTCAGAATATTTTTTCAGTTTTATTTTTATGAAAAGATATAAATACCTAATAAAACTGGAATTCAAGACTTTCAAACAATCAAAATGATATATTTGATTGTTCAATTACAATTTTCTGTTTGATTGCTGGATCATGAAAATTCTTGGAAATATGATTTATTTTCTTGGTGGAAACATTTATTTTTGACTTGAAGTATGGGAGAGATTTTCCTCCTACTTTGCCTTCTTAATAACATTTAAAGTTGTTGTTTTGTTTTTTTTCACCAGGAAATACCAGGTTTGATTTATTTGGCAGCTGGTATTCATGTAGCAGTTTAAACTGCAGCAGCCTCTTGCACAAATTTTGGAAAAGCCATCGCTTTACCTTTGTCAATGTTTCCTTTCCCAAAATAGATTTTAAAATTTAACACATGTGAGTTAACAGGAGAAGTCTTTCTCTGTTTCTTGTCAGCATTTTATATTAGAGTAGGGATTGTTGTTCCTAAGATATATAATTGAACATTTACTCTGGACTAAATTTATTCAGCTGTGGCTACGTCAGGCAAAATAGAAGAATCAGGACCCTTTTATCATTGTGCATTACAAGACATGGAATTTTCACTGTAACTTCATTCCCTGCCATCTCTATAAGTACCAACTGTTCCTTACTTGTGTTCACCTGCTTTGTAATTAGCACCTTGCAAAGCTGCACACCTGCAGCAGCTCTGTTCCCTCCTCACTGCACATTACCCATTATGTCTCCGCAGCACACCCTACGCAGAAATAATTTTGTCACTACATCACTACACCTCCTTCCCTTGCAGGGAATCCAGGCAAATGCCACGTGCTTAAAATTATGTTATTCTTGGGGAACAAGGGCTATTAATTTTCTTTTAAAAATCATTAAACTTTTTTACATAAAAATGTTGTATATCCAATATCAGTTTTGCAACCATTAAAATCAGTGTAAGGGGTTGGAAATATAAAACCAAAACAGAAACACAGAGTTTTCTCTCTGGATCTCATTAACAAGTTTGCCAAACCACAGCCAAAGGTTTTGAAATGTTCCCACTGTTGAAACATGTAATTTTGCATTAGGTGTATTTCTAGTAAACTCACAACAGCCCTGTTCTGTTGGGCTGCTTGCTCCTGATGAGGGTGTTCTTTTACTTTTCTATGTTCCATCACATTTTGTGTAAATCACATGCACATGCAAACACACGTCACACTCACCCATGAGCCCAGCTGCTCATGAATAACGTAACTGAGAAGCAATTTAGCAAACCCAGAAACCTTGTGAACTTCAGGGGAGTCTGATGCTTGGTCACATTTTGGACTGTGGTAAGAAACATTGTTTTCTTATGCATTCCCTTAGAGTGGAAGAATGGTGTTCCTCTGAGCCCCTGCCATGTGATATACATCCTGCCTTAGAATATATTTTCCTCAGATTCCCAGACATGTGTGCACATGTAAATTTGTGAGTGTATGTCTGCAGGAATAGAGTGAAAATCTGCCCTAATACTATTTAAATGATTAATTGTGATTATAAATTATAAACTACATGCAAAATTGAACTTTAAAAAAATGTTACACAGTGGCTTTATTGTTCCTCTCCACATATTTGGTATGTCTTATTTAAGTAAAAATACCAAATAGTCTGTGATTTTCTTAATCCTCTAGGGTCTGTAATTCTGTTTCTATGTGATCATTTATGTCTCTTTGAACCAAGTAGCATAGGATGCTAAATGTTACCCAAGCAGAACTATCATGAATCACTATCACTTTGTGGTCATGTTGCAGAGCTGTAAATAATTTCACCAAAGCTAGCAAAGGCTCTTTTGACAGTCATATGCTCTTAAAATCAGGGTATTGCAGTATTCACAAAACATAACATTATAAAACACAGTAATAGAAAATTGTGGCTGGGAAGAAACAGTGATCAAAATTACTGAAATGAGTGTATTTACAAAAAAAACAAGGAGCAAGGTTTATCTGGAATGACAATTTTTACCTAAGCCATGTCCTCTGCTTAGTAGGGTGTGTTTGTTCTCTCAGCATGGTAGATCAATGGTCTACCAGCTAAACTCTATGCTGTTTACAGATATTTTTAAGAAAGGACTGTGCAGCTGATCATTGTTGAATAACACAGTCATAATTCATTTACTTTAATGGCAAAACAGAGTTAGGACTAAGAAAATATACAAGCAATTTAGAAGCAAAGACATGTCAAGGAAATCAGAGTATTTGGGATCAGAACTTTCAGCACTGAAAAATCATTTAAAAATTTAAAAGCCTGTTGAGGGATGTAAATATGCAATACAAGTTAATTGCCATGTATTCATATGCAAAATCCACAGATATTTGCAAAGTAGAGATGATGTTGCATGTTTGCAACTCAACAATAATCAAATATTAGTTTCACAGCATACTTCTTCTAATAACATTCCTGTGGATTAGCATTAAAGGATTTCTGTCAATGAAGTGTAGTTAATTAAAGCTCAAGTTGGTCATATGACATATGTCTAATGATTCCATTTAAATTATTTTCTTAATATTAAATGAAAATAAATGTAGAGTGAAAATTTTCATGAATTTGGAATTTACTGGTTGAAAACAATACCTTTAGAATGGGAAAACTCCATTCCATTTCCTGTCCTAATTCCTGTTCCAACTTGCACAGAATATTTAGTTCCAATGATTGCACTACTTAGCAGATACATTCCTGCCCAAGAAACCCAGCCAAGTGTTTAGATTAAATCTTTATTTAAATTATAAGATAAAAATAGTGCCATGTGCATTTTTTTTTCTCCCTACCCCATGGTATTAAGACTTAGATATCCATCTCTGTAACCATGAATAAGTGAAAGAAGGCATAACTCTAAAATCCTGTTGAGAAAACACTCATTATGTGGTCACAGAGTCACAGAATGGCTGGGTTTGAAAGGGACATTTTGTGGTAATCTGGTCTAATCCCTCTGCCCAGGCAGGGCCACCTAGAGTTGGGCCATGCCCAGGACCATGTCTAAACAAATTTTAAATATCTACAAGAATGGAGACTCCACAACCTGTCAGTCTCTGCCAATGCTCAGTCACCAATCCAATGAAAAGTGTTTCCTGATATTCAGAGCAAGCCTCCTGTGTTTCACGTTGTGTCCATTGTCTCTTTCACTGTCACTGGGCACCTCTGAAAAGCAGCCTGTTTCTGTCTTCTTTATAACCTCCTTTCAGATATCTATACACATGAACAAGAGCCCCAAAATTCCCAATTCCACTACGTTTACCACCAAGATTAGCTCAAACCTGTTTCATCACTTGGTCGACGCTTAAAAGCAGGAGTAGGCTGCAGACAACTATTATAATACCTAAACCATGGACATCTGTCCTTAGGAAGGTAAGTCCTGATGCTGTTAAACAGGCAGGACTTCTTGAATTTTTTTTTTTAACAATGAAAATCATCCTTACAGCCCCTCTACTTGCATTCTTGGTTATTCAGTAGAAAAACTCAATACCAATACACTCTCCCTTTGTGCATCCATACACCCCACAGAAGGGACAAAGTAGCTTGAATGTGTCTATACTCACCCATATAGTCAAGACTTCAAAAAGTCAAATATCTCTGATGAGGCACTTCAGCAGTTATGCACATTGACAAGGAAACACTCACAAGGAAACTGCCTGAAGCTGCCTGGTAGGATATGTTAAGCCCATCCCATTTGGGGAATCCAAACCAGTCATCTCTTGGCCTTTGCCCCAAAACTAGCATGGGGTCATGCTTTGTAAAAAGTAGGAGGATATCATTTTGGCATGCATGTCACCATTCAGCTTTTCTATACCCTAATGGTTAGAATACTCAAATGAGATTCTTTTCTTTTATCAGTGATGTCTTCTTCTGGAGAAGTGTCCAGCAACCCAAATATAGAACTGACCAAAAAAGAACACACTTTGCCTCTGTCTTATAGCTGGATGACTGTACAGCCAAGAGATAAGAGTAGTTATTTTCCTTCACAAATATTTCTTCTAGATCACTCTATTATTATTCATAATAAAAAATTGTTTTAATTATACTAATCACATATTATTGACTAAATCTACTTGTCAATCCACCTCTATTCTTTGTTCTTCAACAAACGCATTCTGAAATATCTCTGTGCAGTCTGAGAAAAATTCCATCTCATATGTCAAATAAATGAATCCTATAGAAGACATGGATTATGAAAACTATCACACACACATAAATACTGAAATGAATGTGCTTATTTTGCAGTGCCAGTGCAAGTAAGTCTTGTCATTTTTGCGTATAGCCTTGGGAATGACAGTGTCAGTTATCATCAGTCAGAGGAAAGAATACAATAAACACCAATCTGTATAAAGAAAAATAATCTGCACTTTTCTGACCACTACCAAAATAAAAAACAATGGGAACATAAGTCATGTATATTTATAAGACTTATAGGCTTAGATACACAGAGAATTTAGCGTTTTAACTGGACTTGATCGATTAAAAATAATGTCCCAGTGATTAGAGAAGACCTGTACTCTGAAAATTCACACATGGCATCTATATAAAATATATTAGCAACACAACTGGGAAACTAGCTCTTAATAAACTATTTTTGGAAAAGCTATGCTGCTAATAAAATACATGACATATTCTCAAAATATATTTTTTTCTCAAATGCTTTATTACCCTCTATCACCCCAGTTGAGGGGAAGCAAAGATGGGGATAAGATATTGCTAACTCTTGGGGCTGACTATGAAAACTTCTGAGGAGCAATTCAATGTTCAGTCTGTTACATCTTTTGGTCACACAATCTGGTTTCTGCATTGTGAATGGAGGAGCTCATAGTCCCTGTTTGATTGAATTCTTATTCCTTCAGGCATAAAAAAAGACACCTTGAACAGCAGTGCAAATAATTTTACAATTTATGGCAACCACAATTGACTACAAGGTACCGACACACACAAAGATGAGAAGTTTTCTGTCAAAAATCCAGCAAACCATTCTGCAGTGCAGTAACACTTGCATCTACTGAATGAACTCATAATTTAAAAGTGTCATTCAAGTTTCCCTGAAAAATTTGTGGAAGAAAATATGTCTAGTACCTCTGGGTTTTTTGATATAACAGAGTATGCTCTACAGAAGCTATGAATTACAAAATTTTTTACTGGCACTTTTCTTTATGACTCCAATCTCAATATGGTTTCATTTGGTCTGAAAATGTACTGGTATATCCAGGCTCCCTTTAAAAATAGATGCTGTTTGGGCTGTTCTAGCTTTTAGGCTGGTGTTTTACAGCTTCCCTGTGAAGTGCTTTGTGGATGTGCTTCATATTTTAGGTCTGCAGAGTCATAAATACAGAAGGGAAGATGATAATGAAGAAATCCATGGATTATGGATATATTCCTACAGACTTTCTGCTGGTCAGTAGCAGAGCTGACTACTGCTATTAGAAAAAAATGAAATCCTCTCCCAGGTTTCAGCCATATAAAATTATATACTTGCATGCCCTCTGCATGAAAGTAGTTTCAAACCAGTTAACTTGGCCAAAAGAAAAAGAAATTTTATTTTCATTAACATAAAGTGAAAAAAAAAATCCATAGAAGTCTATATGCAGCATTCCAAATATGTAAAAAACTCATCTCTTAATCTCCTCAAAGATTGCTGATGGGCAAATATGTAATTGAAATATAAGCATTTCTGCTATTTTACTGTTTGGGAGGATCATTATTTTTTTACATTGTTTTCTTTCTGTGCCTACAATGACAAATTATTTGGATAAGAAGAAAGGGGTGAGCAAAACAAAAAATTGATTTTATCTTACAGTATTTCCTCATCTATGAAACTGTTCTAACTAGTTCCTTATTCAGGCAGAACACATTTTATCTCTCCCTGTTTAAATTAGTGGTATTAATATTTATTGGGTCAGCTAAATATATAATTGTATAGTGTACCCAATGATCTACCCAATGTTTGTGGCTTTTTAATTTCAGGAAAATGAATTATACCTTCACTAGTCCTGTAACACTGCAGATTCATGTTCCCTACACACCATTGTGTTGGGGAGGTGTTAAGATGCATTGTGTCTCCAGAAGAGAAAAGTATTTCCATATTTCAAATCTGTGAAGCTTCATGGATGAGCAAACAAGAATAATCACTGCTGCACACATTTGTGTCAGACCGAATTATGGATATATATTTCTGTTGCTGAAATCTTTATTTTTTTAATGTGCCAGATTATTAGATCGTGCACAAGACAAAGTACTTGAATTAATATCTAGTAAGCCAAAATAATTGTGACCGTTATTCCCTCTTAGAGGTGTGTTTTTGGGATTTTATAGCTCCTGAAATACAGCCCAAGTAAGAAAAAGGCCATGTCAATTACTTCAAGGTATCTCCTAAGAAAATGAATTTACATATTATCACAAGAACAGCTAAACAGATTTAGGAAAGAGTAGATTTTAGGAGTAGGTTTGTTGAAAAGGGTTTTGAAATATGAAGGCCACCATTTTGCTTCTATTAAAAACAAACTGCTCCCCTGGAGCAGCACAGAGGCTGAAACAAGTTTTTTGACTACAAAGCAAGCAAATAAACAAACAGAAAACCCAAACAATCATTTGCATGTCCCTGTTCAGAAGTGCCTCCCAGCTTCATGTATTACTAAGGGAGCTTCTTACAATTTGTGGAATGGAAGAATTAATCAGTGTTTACTTTAGGTGCTTGCTTTTGACTTCATTGTTTATAAATAAACCAATCTATTTGTTGTTTATTCCTTAATGTACTGTGCCTTAGAGCAAAACCTGATAAAATATTTTATAAATAAAGTATATATGCTTCTATTAATGCTAAACATATTTTATAGCAGTTATAAAATCAATTAAGATTTAGTAGATAACTGTTTCAGAGAGAAAAATTCATGGGATGGTTTAATAATCCTATACTAAATGATGCAATTCCATTAAATTATGTGGAAAATGAACATAAGGAAGAGAGTCAGCAGAGCAGAATGCAAAATTTTTCAGAACATACATTAAAATCCAAGTGTAACATTTTTTGGTGTTTAAAAAAACAATAGGATTACTATGCCGAGGCCATTTTTCATTGAAATGCTACACGTTTATACCTACAGCACATGGATTAGAGGTGCTCTGTTGTGTAAAGAAGATAAAAATCCTACCGATTGAGGATTTAAAAAAAAACATCTGTCATGCATATAAGGCACAGACTATGAGTCCATATTAATATGCATTGCCATGAAAATGTTGTAACAGCTGTGAGGAGTTGTGCTGCCAGTTTGCCAAATGAAAAACTAAACCTATTTCAAAGCACAGAAGACTGGAAAATAGAGCAGGCTTTGGCATGCACTATGCATCACATTTTATACTTGGATTGGTCAAACGGATATTTGCTCTTACTTCATACAAATGTCACTGAATTAAGATTTCTGAAGCAGTGAAAAGAAGGAATAGTAGTCAAGTACATATAGACTCACAAGTAAGAGCATTCAATATTCTTTTCCTACAAAACTACTGAAATGTGCATATGCCCATCAACAGCAGCAGAAAGGGTGCTGAACTTTTATTATGCCTTTTCCTCTGAAAAATTTGTTTGGACATAGATGGAAATTTATACTTCTGCTTTGCTTCTGTAAATGTAATTTAATATGATAATCACAGATTATTGCCTTTTTTCTGTTATTGTTTTTACCTTCAGAGGTCAGAATATCTCAGCTCAGTCAAAAGTATTGTAGAAAATTGTCTGGTATCACATCGTGCTGTATTTCAAAATAAAGAGTAACAGTATTAAATACTTATCTTAAATACTTTCCGTGAAAGATAAAGCAAGAATGCAGGAAATCCAAATAAATGCACCAAATAAACAATACCACACTATCATTGCAACTGAAATTATCCCACTGGGATGTAATTGTCCTCTGACTGCAAAAGTGTGCATAATTTTAGCTTAAATTTCAAGTAAGACCGACATTCATCCCTAAATATTAGACTGAGGCCATCCTTTTTTTATGCAATGTCCAAAATAATGCAGCATCACTTATATAACATCTGTCAATACCTATCCATGGAGGTTCAGACTGCTGATGAATGACAGCGAGTCCAACAATTGCTTTTTCTTACCTGTCAGGTAGAATCAACTCTCCCAATGTTAAATTTCATCTTTTACTTTTATTAAAGAAGTTGACTTTTAAGCTGCAGTACTGTTTTTAATGTCTTCAATATAAAAATTTAAGCAGAAATTTTATTCAATAGCTAAAAATTTTGATATATAATTTTTCCCACCTAGTTTGTGCATATCAGGGTCACTACAACTGGTGACTTGTGGAGATGTAACACTTCTGTAGCACTATTTATTTAAGAGAGCAGGGGGAAGAATGGAGTAAGGAGTGAGGGGGAAGACTTCTGCATTAAACTTTGCAATAAAACAGAATTAGGATTTGCCTTGTTTAGAAATATTGCTCTGTGTTTATTTAATTAGATTGCACAAGCAGGCAGAAAATTGAAGTTAGAGCAGCCTACCTTCAGTACTGCCTTTTCTACTTTGGGGATTTATTTTCACTTCTTATTCTCTGTCAATGAATTTTCATTCCAATTTTTTTTTTTGCACCAACATGGACCACTGTTATATCCAGTATATTCTGTGCTGAAAGCAATTTGGAGAAGCAATATAAATGAAATGTCATCTCATAAGAGGTGACATAAAAATGAATCAGTCCTCTTCCACCCAAGGAGTTCACATTGCCACACAAACATAATTTCTTTCCTTTAAATATCTCTTTCTGTGATTGCCAGATCGGGAGGCTAAAATCTTATGATCCAAAAGGGCAGTTTTTCCTATACCATAAATCAGCCACCTTTCACAAAAACAGAATTAGAACAAAGAGACAAATTACTAGCTTGGCAAAAGGGCATGTACAAAAACTATTGAACAGCTTGGGGTGATTCCTGTTACATACATGGGTTTTAAGAATTGTTTTATGGTACTCTTGTTACAGAGCTCAGGAGTGATAGGATAGTATTGTTCAATTACTAAATTTTTAAGATGAATTCCTGTGCTACACAGTTAAGACCCCAAGTAAAACGTCTTTGAAATATTATTTTGAACTATATGGCCAAAGTGTCCCTGTCTGTGGTCTTGCATGACTGAATATAGATAGCACCATTCTTAAAGCTGTAGAAATAGTTGGAAAGAATAAGCAGCAAAAGTAGCAGAAGACTATTTGTTAGCACAGGATGCTAGTAGGATAGTAATGGAGAGCACATACAGAAAGAGCTAAAAAAACCAAACAAAAAACCACAAACAAAAAAACCACCAAACAATGCCCCCCCAAAAAAAGCTCCAAAAAACAAAAACAAAAAAACCCAAAACAAAGAAAGAAACACAGTAAAAAAAACAAAAACAAAAACAAAAACAAAAACAAAAAACAAACAAACAAACAAAAAAACCAAAAAAACCCCAAACAAACAAACAAAAAAACAAACAAACAAAAAAAACCCCAGAAAACCAAACAAAAAAACCCCACCAAATAACCCCCAATCCAAACTGGGGTTAATATCCTCCTATATTAATGATAAATGTCCAGATATATACATGGTTGAAAATCTGGAAAATGTGGAAATGTGAAAAGTCTGATCACTAGATTCCTTATTTTGCCAAGATGAACTGTTAAGAAATACACACACATACATATATAAATATATATATGTATATATATAAAAGCATATAAATATAAGCATGAATGTATGTAGAGTGGGAGGGAACTCTGGAGGTCCCAAATCTGTGAAGTTCTGAAGTGGGTGTGGTTGCTCTGGCTTCATCCAGCCCAGGCTGGAACGGCTTCATGGGCGGAGAGTTCAGAGTCTCTCTAGGCAGCAGGTCTGGCCTTATGTTCTTAATCACTCTGAATCTACAGACATGTATTTATTATTCATCTGTTATTGAAGTGTAACACCCTTATGGCAAAGAAACACCATCACTGTTGTCATGGGTATTTGCTTTATAATGCATTGTTTATTTATATAGAGATCATTTAACTCCCTGTGATAGAAAATGAAGAAACTAACAGACACTATAAAGGAAAATCTTTCTTTCTGTAGTTAAAAGTGGAAGGATTTGACCACAGGAGGTTGTACTGATATTTTCCCAGGTACTGACAAAAGTAAAAGCTTTGTAATCAGCTCTTTTTATCTAGCACTTTATAATATCACACTCATTGAAAAACTGGTCTCCAGTATTGCAAGGGCACCTTGAAATCCATGTTCCTCTGAGCTAAAGTCCCTGCATTATACTAGCAGCAATCTGTAGCAATAGTCCAGATATATATGCACACAAAAAACTTTGGGACAGTCTAACCTGGGTTCACATCCAGAGCTAAAATGTAGGCTATTTTTGTTCAAATTGCCCATCAATCTGTGTGCATAGCAAAAGAAAACAGAAATAAAGGAAAAATAATTAAAACCAAACCCAGAGCAGTTATATAAAATACAGTTTGGGGGGGTTAAATATGATCTTGATCCAGAAAACTTGGGGCTTGCATGGTCTCTTTGAAGGAGTAGAGTGGAAATTTATCTACACATTATCAGTGTGTAGGTGTCTGAGGACCATGATGAAAGGGAGTTTATTTTTAAAACAACATGCTGTCAAACCTGGCATATGCAATTTGATCAGGGACTATTTAATTACAAAGCCTTATGACATACACTAATACAAAAATATCCATTAGAGTGATATTACCCCCTTCTTAGTTCATCAGGATGGCAACAGATTTTGCCTAAAGCTTTCTGAATAGCTTCCACTACAAAGTTAATCGTGTTTATAATCTATTTCAGAATTAGTTTGATTTGTATTATATTGTAACACAAATGTTTTCAAAATATTTTGGAAAGCATTTCAAAAGAAGAACTTAATCCAATTCTGTCTGCCAGAGCATCCACATACTGAACCTTGGAAAACCACATTACTGCATGAGTCAAGTTTCTCTCATCCTTTCACCTAATTTTGTTCTCTGATTTTTACGCCAGTTATAAATGTAGAAATATTTAGTCAGTGCAATGTTTGATGGAAAATCAGTTTTCTATTCTAGTAGATTCAGTGATTTAAGTATTTTCTTTTGTACCCACACAGAGTAAAGAAAATTCTTCACATAAACACACTTTAGTTTTGATGTTAGTTCAAGATATAGTTAAAGACTTGGATGACTTAAACACAGTCTGAGTACCCTATCACTGATTTTTTTTTTCTCCTTGTGACTAGAAAAGGGCATTTAGAAGTGTCAAGACCAAATGGTTCTTTTTGCTTTTTCTCTCAAGCAGCTGCAGAATCACACGAGAAGAAAAAAAAATTGAGAGTGTTATATTGAGAAATGGGCATGTTCATGCATGAAGTTCAAACAAAATATGCTGGCAACACAGAACAAAGTTCACCGACTAATTCCAAATACATTCTTTGGGTAATTTTTCAGAGGGCAGTGATCACAGAGTTAGCATAATAAAGGCTCTTTCAATAAATAAACTTCTAAAGAAACTAAAAATTCCCTTCTTGTCTTGAAACATAGATGCAAAGCCAAGCCCCTGCCAGCACACTGCCTTTCTGTGTGTCTGCTATGTCCTGTATGCCTGCTACTCTGCTCCGTAAGTTCTCCTGACCTGCTTTTTTTATGTTTCTTTGGTTCTCCTGTGCAATTTTTTTCCTCTCTGTGCCATGCCTTGGAGAAGAGAGGGTCATCTACTCTGTCAGGCTGTTAGAGTTCCTTTCAATAACAAGGATTCTCTTTATACCCCACTTCTGAAGAGTAAGCCATATGCAGACAGTTTTGAGCCAGTGGAGTGCTCTCATTACATTTCTAGGTCTATAGGTGTGGCCTGGGAAGTGAATGTATCTGGCACTGCCAGGATCAAGATATGCAATATAGGTTAACCCCCTTGAAGACCACAGAAAAAACTACACTAATGCAGAACCCCAAAAGGAGAAGGAAGATTGGAGATGTCCTCAAATGGTAAGCCACCACCATAAAAATTAGAGAATGTGACTCATGCCATCAGGATTCAGTCCCACTGGAAATGTTGACATTACAAAGAAAAGTCAGAATTAGACTGGGAGAGGTGCATCAGAATATTCACATTTATGCTAATAGCGTTTATTCTGATACTAAACTGGAAGGAAAAATGCATGGACATACATCTGTACTTAAACAGTCACCCTCATGTCTTAACAGGATGACCATGACCTGATCTATCTCCTACCTTTGATGTGGTCTACCTGCCTATACCAGTCAGCTATTTTCTAGATGATAATCTACACATCATCATGAATTCAAATTTTCCTCTATTTTTTAGTCTATTTTGCATAAATTCTTATATATTCTAAATACACAATTTCTTACACTTTAATCCATGCAATAATAGTTATACCTAAAAAAGAGTATCTGGTAGCATAGATCCACTGTACATCTACAAAGCAAACTTAAAGCCAAAACACATACACAAGAGATGGAGAATAGCTGTACAAAACGCTTCTCAGTAATTGTCCATAGAATAGCCATAAAAAGCATTAAGTGTAGAGATGGGCGAACACAGCTGTGGATTCTTCTGTGATCCTGTATCAAGGGCTGTTCTGTGGATAATCCTTTTAGAAATGCTCTTTGGCCTGAGCTAGCATGTGCCAAGTTTCTGCATCAATCATGGCATTCTGCCTTGCCCAGATAGAAGCCAGTAAACAGCTAATGCGATTACATGGCCAGGATAGTTTTTAACAGGAAAATGGTTTAGGAACTTGCAATTGGATTTGAACTGATAATTCCTTGATTGAAAGGTAGCTTTCCATGTATTGATGCTGAATGACTATTTCTAGCAATGGAAACGAGGGACAAAAGTAAAAAAAGGTTTGGTTCTCTTTTTTTTTTTTAATAAGGCTTCAGATTGTTAAAGTATTTGTCACTTGGTTTAGAAGACATTTAGAAGTCAAACATTTCTTTGAATACGAAGAGAGTTCCATTTGGATGCAGTGAATATATGCTGATCATCAAGACATTTACTGTAAACGGGCTGTGAGCTTTGCAATCCACATTGCAGCTCTATTAGAACAGTCAAAGATATCCATGAAAGTGTAACTACACGATAGTGAAGATTGTCCTATTTGCTGCTGAAAATTGCTTATTAACTACATGTAAAAATTTGAAGTATTATAACCTAGTTGTTCTGTTCTATTTCATTTTAGCAGAATTAATTTTATCTCAATAGCCAAAATTCATTACTTTAGACTACTGGCTGGATGCAAATCACACTAATTGGTTAATTGTTCCATTTCATTTAAAGGAACAACAGTTTATTAAACATCAACTTGTTGACTTATTTCCCTGTCACCTGTCATTTTTCCTGGAATTTTTTCTGGGTTTACTACAGAAAGACAGAAACAGACTATGAAACCTGAAAGTTTTGCTTTCTGAACACAGGGGCTTACCCCAGCATTAACTGCCTCACTCATCCAGCACAAAGAGTAAACTTTGCTCTAGCTGGAGCATTTGGAAGGCATGGTAAATCCAGAAGAAGGTGCAGTATGAGGATGACCCAAGTAGAAACATACAGAGCCTACATTTGCCTGTTTCCTTTTGCCTGTCACAAACAGCACTTTAAATGGAAAATCTTGAAACTTTACCTGGGTCATCTTACTGCAATTTATCAGTTACCAAGTACTTGATAATTTCAGTTAATAAATATATATATATATATATTTTTAGTATCTCTGAAATTGTTAGCATTTGTATTTTACCCTGATTTCTAGCCATGAGAACCTCTTAGGTTGGCTACCTGTAGTCTGAGGAGCTTTAGTGAATGCAGGAGTCCCGATACGTACTTAGCTGATGCTTGCTTGACTCTCAGCAAATCTGGGCTATGGTGGAACATTGTGGCTTCTCTGCAACACGATACATAGAGGAAGCCCCTCATATTGTGTTCCATTTCTGTCTAAGGTTGCATTTGTCTGTTGGTCCTTCATCACTGGAGAAAACTAGAGCTGTTTTTCTGTGGCGGCTTTCTATCCATTGGACACCTCTGCATTTCTTTCTCTGCTACTTATATTAATACTTCTTTCCTCAATGAGTTTGGGACAAGTATCTTTTTTCCTACATTTTGATGTGGGCCTTTTAATACTACTTATTATGTTCTCCTTTTCTTTTAAATATTGCAATTGAGTTTATTGTTGGCAAAGAGGCTGGATTTTTTGCATTAAAAAGTGATGTACTTATCATCCTTTTTTTTTTGAATAATTTATTAAGACAAACCTCAAGAGTACCTTAAAAAAACTCGACACCATATCTCTTATGAACATACCACACCTACATCCACAAATGCTGATCACTCTCCTTACAACTTCATTAGTATATCTGAGCCATCTGCAGTGCCAAAGCAATGTACAACCAAAGATTCAGCCAAAAGCATGTCAACTCTAAGTGTTTTTGTTGATTTGCATCAGACCTCAGACTACGTTCAAACACAACTGATAAAAATGGGTTACCTCTTCATGAGGAGGGGAAGGAGCAGCAATGTGCAAGACTTTCCTTCCCAGAACACTGCTGGATGCTGCCTCAAGATAAAATGGGAGAAATGTGGGCTCAAACTGAACAGGGTGGATGGGTAGTGTTTAAGGGTGGGATTCATCAGATTTAAACCTCATCAAAAGTTTCAAAGGGTTGGTTCACATCCAAGAACTTGACTCTCAGTTTTGAACTGTGCCAAAACAAAACAGGGATCTAAAAATAAGGCTCTGCATTGTTTCTACTATCATATCCCTTGTTCTATTTTTTTCCCAAATAAAATTGCAGTGATACAATACAGGAAAATGAAGGAGTTTTTTAGACCCTTTCCCAATGAACAAAGAGGTGATTCAAACGAGAAAGAGTAAGCAGACAACTGATTCACAGTCCGCATAAGCCAAAGGAAGAAAGAAAATAAGTTAAGTCCATCCATCCTCCCGGCTTTCACAATTTGCTAATTAAAAAAATCAAAAAGAACAACCAAACAAAAAAACCGCCTCTAACAAAATTAGGTTGGCTACTAAGGATGCCTGTTTCCTAGTTCATCTTAATTATTTTTATTTTCTTAATTAATTTTGAGAATATTAACATTAGCTTTAATGTTGAGGTTCCTACTCCTTTGTAATCAGATTAAGTTATTCCAATGCCTTTTATGTGTTTTCTAGTTCTCCTTTCAACTGCTTTCATAACTGCTTGCTTCTATTTATATTTCTCCTACCACAAAGCCAATGTCACTAAGATACTTCTGTTCTTGCTCATAATAAATCTTAAATCTGCTATTTTTGGAAAGAGGCTCAGCACCATTTGTGCTGACTAATTGCTTTCATTTCTTTCATCTTGTCTTCCAATTTCCATCTCTTTTATTTTGTATTAACCCCTTACATTCTCTGGATGGACACCTAGCGGAGCCAGGCTATCACGATGCTGACAGCTCCTTAACAATAGCCAGAGATACTGGAGTATTTCTGTGTCACAGGCTGCAAAGAACACCCCCACTTTCATTATATGGTCACGTTCACAGATAAGCTATGATGAGTCTCATGTTTTTCTTTCACACTGCTTGTTCCAGCCTGATTGAGCAATGGCAGCAGGGAGACATTTTTCTCTTAGCAGTCATCAAGATGTAATAACAGGGTTCCTATTGTTAGGCAGGCAAGCCTTGCTTTTTTTGGCACCAGTAAGAGTTTTAATGTAAACATCGGCCTCAAAAGACAACATACTCATAGTTAACAGAATTCAAAAATGTCTTATAATAACAACATATCTTAATTTTGAGTCCTGTCACGTGATTCTGAGATTGCCAGTATTTTAAGTCATAAACTTAAGATCATAAGTTAGAGCAATCCTATAAAAGACATAGACATCAGAATACAAGGTGGTTTAGCCACTCATGAAGCTTGTTTAAAGTTAACAGTGAAAAACGCCAGAGCCTTGTCACAAAGAAACGGATGTAAAAATAAAGGTCAGGAACCTGGCTCTCTCTGCCTCTGCCTTGGCCAGAAGAACCAGTCCAGCAAAGACATGGAAGCAGCTCATTTTTTGCTCCTTCAAAGAACAAAGGGACAGAAAGGGTGACATTGACATGTCACATGCAACAAAATACTGCGCCTCCTGTTCTTTGGCATTAGCTATCAGGCTTCATTTTATTTTACTCCAGACCTGCAGGTGTACAAAACACTCCAGGAGCTCCTAGCCCAAGATTCCTTTCAGCAGGGTATATGCTGTCTCTACTCTACTTATAAACCACAGATCTCTATAAAAGATTTATCATGATTTATATCCAACTATTAAGTATTGTTTAATAATGTAAGTTTACCTATTATGCCTTTCTACAGATAATCTTAGGGATAGTCAGAGGTGACAATAAGCTTTAGTATAATGGCCTTCTCTCTCCTGGTTTCAGAAAATGAATGGAATAAAAATGTCACTTCATCTTTGGTCACTACTATTGTTTTGATCCACCAGAGCAAAATTATACCACAGTGAAATGTAAAGTCAGAAATAAACTTAAAAAGTAGTTCTAAAATGTCAAACTTGTATGCCTAGCACCAGTTAATTAAACCCATGCTCAGACACATACCAAACCTGATCACCAGTTACTGGGGTCACAGGACCTCCACTGAGCCAAGTGTCAGATTATGCAGATTTTGGATCTGGTTTCCAGAGCACTGTTCAAATGTAAAGAAGTTTTTCAAAATATTACTTAGTTGATTTAAAAAGTCTTCAGCGGCTTGACAATAATTAGCCACAAGATCCACAATATCATTAGTACCAGAGAGACTGATCATAATGATATTCATTTTTCTATTGTTCACATAAAGCCAAGGGAGATGACAGCCAGATACAGCCTATCTACTTTGCCTAAGTCTTAGTTCAAGGGAAAGTTTATAATGATTACAGACCTGAGCACATTGTTGCATTATGTCAGATGCTTTTTTTTTTTTTTTAAATGCCATCTTCCAGATTTACAATTTATCTTTAAAATGCCTCTAGTCCCAGTGCAGTAAAACATAAAATTTTTGACTGTGGAATCAATGCAGCAATGTCTCTCTGAGTTTACAGTCTGGAACAATGGCTTGAAATAGCATAAATTGCCTTGTATTTCCTGGCAGGATGTTATTGCTGGAGTCTGGTGACAATTCTCTCAACATCAATTATCTCACTACTGATTCCACCATGTCACTATTAGGTAATGACCCACACTGGATGTACCTACAGCTTTTGGCAAATGTTCGCTATGTGAGTTTAAAGACATTCACTGCATTTCATGGTGCTTACCATACAATTTGAATGCAATTCGTGTGAGAGGGCACTCTGTATCTGTTGTATCTAAATTGTCAGTGATATCCATGTGTTTTTACTGCACCAGAAGGGGTTACTGCTGGGTCCAGAGAGACACCACATAAATCTTTCTCACGTCCCCAGAAAATTTTCCAGCATTCTAATATGCAGTGGGTAGTGCAGCAAAAGACAATGTGCCACAGTCATCTTTCTGTTTTCTGACAAATTTATGACCATGCTTTCCTCAAGAACAGTTGAATAGGTTACTCTGTCAGTGGGAGAAAAAAAAACCAAAACATAAATATTATTTTTTACTAAAAACAGATGCTGTCACCTTCTTGAAAATCATTTTGTTTCATTTGTTTAACATAAGGAAAAGAGGGGGGAAAGGAGGGAGCAAGCAATGTAGAATAAACTCTACCCTACTCTCTGCAAGTGGCATTTGGCACACAGACAATTCACTAACCATTTCTTAGTAGTGATAATTAGCAAGTCAACTTCTGTCTGTTTATAGGTTTTCCTGTTCAGTTGTTTTTGCTATCATGGTACTTGCAATCACTACCTTTCTTCCCACACAGTAAATCTACCAGCATATCAGTTATTCTGGCACTATTTAATATATTTATTTTTTTTTACTGTTCATGAGGTTTTGATGCAGCTATTTTTGTAACATGAGTGAAATTGCATTACACAGAGTATTTTTGATCATTTGTCGTGTCACATCTTTTGCAACCCTAATACTTGTGTTTGGTACATCGAATGAAATAGTTTGCAAGCTAAATATAGTCACCACAAATTAAGTACTAGTTCATGATGGGAGCAGACTTCGGGGATTACAGTTACAGTCCCAGGATAGCAGTTTCCCAGAGGGCAGAGAGATGTGCAGATGAAAGAGGAAGGCAATAAGCCTTGGAGAGGATGGCTTTATACAGCTTCCAGAGAACAAGTCTTTTTTTTTGCTAGGCTGTGTTTCTGATTTACCTCTATTGTCACAACAGCTCCAAGGACACGTCATGACAGATTTTCCCCCCTTTGTGTACACAAGAAATGTTCAGGAAAAAGTAAGGCTGCATTCCACAAATGTTGAGGCCTCCAGATCTCAGACAAGCTTTTCTATTCCCCCTCTCCATGAGATACCATCTTCTCACTAGGTTTCTTTAATTTATTTTCCTCACCTGCACTCTTACCTTCTACTTGTTCCTACATTTTAAAAGAAATTTTCATTAATTTCTGCTACCTCTTCCTTCAATCAACTATACCTTTTTCATTTTTTTTCTTTCCTTTTTTACTGAGAGTATATGATGAAGGACTTTTTTCCCTAAATGTACAAATAGATTGCTTCTCTCTTCCATGATGCTAGGAAGGCAGATCAAGGAAAAATAAAGGATAAAGAACACAACCGAATCAAAAATATCTGCTTTGCATTCATGAAGTGCTTATAAGAATAAAATCTTTCCACTGATTGTCTAGTTACAATCAAGATGCACATCTCAAGTGCAACTAGTGAAAACTCTGACTACAGCAATAAAGCTGCAAGAACAATACAAATCAGGCACTAAAGTAAAATTACTCTGCATAACAAAGTGGTCTGGTGAAACTTGAATAAGAAAGCAGCTTTTAAAAACAAAGGTTCCTCTTCAGCATAAAAAACCGAACAGCTGGATTGCAGAGATATATTTATCAATGATAATTCATACTCTTCACAGGCAATTTTAGGCTGCTGAATCTAAGGTCAAGGCAAAGAACAGCCCAGAGTAGAAGAACTCAATGGACAAAATCAAGTTGTCAGAAAAAACCAAGCAATTAAATTAAGGTCACCTCTGCCAACCTGATTGAGCTTCCCACTGTATCATCTGCAATGGCATGGATGTTGTTGCATGTTCATTATTCTTTGGCTACATAGAATGAATAATTGCAGTACATAGTGTAGATGGTGTTTATTTAATAGAGAGAAAGGCAGTAATTTTTCAAAGTCTCCAGCTGTGGTTAAAATGAAACTTAAGGCACTGTGATGACAATTGCCTCCATTACAAGAGCAGACCCATGGGATAAGGTCCTGGATCATGCAAATAAAGGTAATACTTCAACATAAGACACAAGCCTCTGCTTGGTACTTCTTAATTTTGAGTACTTGGTAATTTTGTATTTCCTTAATGTGCCATTGTCTGTGTGTGTTTTCTAAAATGTAAACTGAAGCAACACAAAATAAAACAGAAACTGTTACATCATGGTGATGGTCTGTATCGGTCATCTGTAGAAGGTTGATGACATTCAATGTATGTCTACTTCAGCCGTAATATCTGAAGAGGAGCATGTGACTGTGGTCACAAAGCCTTTTGCAGTCTTTACCCACTACTTTCCTTCTTCTCCAATCTTTTCTACACCAGGTTTTTCCCCATGAGCTACTTGTTTTTTCCTTTTCAATTCTTCTTGTCTCCATAATGATGATTTCCATCTTTTAGCATCTCACTCCCAGTTAGTCCATTTTATCCCAATACTTCCCTAATTGCCTGATTTGTCCCTGATGATCCTGGCTGACTAAACCAGGTTCGTCCCTGCCTTGGCCCAGGCCCAGCTGACAGTCCAGGACTTTCCACCTCTATATCTGAGGCGGGAATTCAGACAGATTTTCATAAGACTATCCTCTGTTTCAGAGAAGAGGCCTAATACAGAAGCTTTCTCTCTTTATGAACTCCACAGAATTTTCAAATTAAGTGGCTTTTTATCTTGCAAGCCTAATTTTAGCTGGTAAATGCATCACTGTCTGGGCAGTGACAGCAATCATGGGAGTTCCCTCATTTATTCTGTGATAAAATCTTAAGTTTTTTATTGATGGAATCTGGGTAATCTACCCAGTGGTTGTATATAGCAGATCTTCAAAACCTAAAAAGGCTGGATTTTGAAATGGACAGCAAAAGATGAGGGAAACTTAGCACAGTGCTCTACCTCTATTTTCATAGGCAAATGTTCAAAAAGGAACATTATGAACTATTGTATTTAAACAATCAGCCATACATATAGGTTGAGTGCCTGTAAGAAATAAATTTTACAGTATTTTAAGAATACATCTCTTTTTATTAATTTCACACCCCAGTACTAATGAACATATTGCTTTTAAAACATCTGTTATTTATCATAAAATAAATGTCCCTAATGTTTTCTTCTACATGACAGAAGTTAAAGGGAAAATTATCCTAAATATTAATGTGATCTTTCCCAATATCTTATACAATAAGAGTACACTAAAATATCACTTATTACATAAACACCTCCACTCTGTGGAACTCTCATTTTTCCCTTTATTCAGAGCAAAGAAACAATTAGATCCTTGTATTAATTATAGCCCTGGCTATGTACTGGTGGCTTCCATTGTAGAGGGTTAACCCTTGACTAACGGCATCTCCATAATTCATGACTGATATTTATTTGATAGGGAGAATGAAAGTAAAATTTTCTTCTTATACTGAAAATATTTAAGATAAAGAAGGGTCTAGAGTTCAGATTTTCCAAACATTTTCATGAAAGTCAGTCTCTCTTTGATATTTAAGGTGTGCGAGGTTTTTTATTTAGAACATAATCTGATTAGCAAAGGTATAATTTCATATGGATTTATTTATATTTAAATAAATTAGAACTTATTTCTGCTAATTTCCACAGTTGTTCACAAGGGCTCAAATAAGATTGATAATGTATCACTCACAAGAATATATTTTATTTGGATGAGTCATTTATAATTTGAATCTTAAAACAGGCACACAAGTGGAAATTGCCTAATTTTAAATTGTGAGCATCAATCTGAACTCCCATAATTACAAAAATTTTCAAATACCATGATGTAACTGAGCTATGTGACTTCATACTACACGGTATATTTTCCACCTGATTATGTGGTTTCTGGGGGTCATACGCTATATCCCATGATTTAATATAAAAGCTGGTAAGAGCAAAGGAGGCATAAAGCTCACTCATGTATTCTGTCACTACATTTTCCATGTATTGGAGCTAGTTTGTAGGTCCACTTTTAGTCACATCAACCTCATTAGGAAGTAAAATACTCCCCAAAGTCCAAGGTGTTAATTAAAAAAACAAAAAAATAACAAAAGCCAAACCAACCTGGAAATATAAGAATGGTGTAAGAACAAAAAAATTACCTAGTTTATCTTCCTCTACTGAAGGAGGCTGGACCACTCTTAATAGAGGCTTTCCTGCACTCTCTTTCAAAGCCTGTACTAATAGAAACACTATTTTTACACTAGGTGGCTTGTTCCTGTTATTAATTAACAATGTGTTTTAAATATTATCTTTTACCATTTAACTGAAACCTCTCTTGTTACAAATTCAGTCAATGTTGTCCTTATCCTCTGGTGGGCATGGAAGATAGGTGAAAACCACAATGCAACAACCTGTATATACTGAAGGATCTATCCTTTAACAGTCTTATTTTCCTAAATTAACTCAGTGTTTTCAAATTGCCCTTCAAGCTCATACTGTCTAAATCTTTCGGCATTTCCAGCTCTACTCTGAACTTATTCTAACTCGCCTACATCATTTACAGAGAATAATTCCTATAAGTAGCTGAGGTCTCAGCAGATCTGGAAAAAGCAGAAAAACTACTATCTGTATTATGTACAACACAGCTGCTTATACGTCCTAGAATGAAATTTGCTTTTTCTTTAGCCACATCAAACTATTGATTTACATTTCTTATGTTGCGTACGCAATCTCTTCAAAATGCTTCTCTGCAATTCTTCTGCCTAGAGAGTGATTCCACATTTTGTCTTTGTTGGTTTTTTGGTTTGGGGTTGGGGTTTTTTTGATCCTCTAGTGTCTTACTATGCATTTTCTTTACTGGATTTCATATAACTGACTTCAGATATTCTCTCTCATTTATCATATTCATTAACTACTAACTTTTTTTTTTGTATTGAGATATTTTGCTGTTGCAAAATTTAATGAATTCCTTAATTTAAATTATAGCTTTCTACCTTTAGTTACCCTTCTCTCATTCTATCTTCCCATGAGACCCTATCTAACAACACTTTGAATTTGCTGTCTCCTTTGTTGAAGCATACTTTCGTCTTTATCCTCCTCTTCCATACATGCAGCCTCTTCCTAGACTTACAAATACATGATAATCATTTACATCAATATGTCTCCCATCTTTGGATTTTCAAGTCATATTGTCTGGCTAGTTTGAATCACACCTAAAACTGCTAGTACCAACCATTTATTCAAATAAAAATATTGTGTCCATCCAACTAGTTATTATTCTTTGTGTGAAAAGCAAAATTACTCTTTCAAAGATACAAGCTTAATTAAAAACCATCTCCCACAACCCTGCTATTTTGATGCATTACATAGCTACACAAAAATAGCCTCGTCCACACCTACTCCTTCTGTTTGGCAGTTTATAGTATATCCTTACCATTAAATTAACCTTATTTTTTTCCCCTTTCATCTTCACCCAAGTATCCAACCACACTGCCTCCTCCTGAACTTCAGAGCAGGTATGTGTACATTCTTGCTCCACACAGCAACAGTTCCCTGTGTTTTTCCTTCAGCACAGGCAGGGTTTTACCCTATATTTAAACTAGACAAGAGCATCATAACTATCTCACATAAACTTGCCTGGGTTCTTTTCAGGGAAAACAAAGAATGACCTGTTGTAATGACCTGCCTGTATACCAGCCCCAGAACAATGCAGGCTAGAAGTGCATGCAAGGAGAAGCTGGCTGAGTACGGATTTAAATGGATGAACATAAAAAAGGCAGTATTTTATTAACACAACAAAAGGCCGCGCAGCATAGCCAAGCGAGTAACCAAGAAAAATTGTAACAGCCCTATAATTATCATGTAAATTGAGATTAATAATAGTAGAAATACTCATCTCATGCTCTTCTAATCAACAAATAGTAGATTACAGGGTAATTAGTAGGGAATTTATATATGATTATTAGGCTCTAGATTACATAGTGACTAATTATAGCAGCAATGGGAAGGCCTTCCATGCCAAAGACCATGGAATCTTCTGGCAAAAAGTATCATAAATTAAAGGTGTAGCATGCCCTAGAATTCTATACGTGATCAGACATGGATATTAAAATAACAAAATATTTATCCATTTCTCTAAAATAATGAAAAATAAGGAATATAAATAATTTAAATATTAATTAAATATTAATTATGTTTTAAAACACATAGAAACTTTTCAACACAAGTTTAAGTATAAAATGCTAGTCATGATTTATTGAATGGCTGTGGTGATAAAAATATCTGCCTTACTTTTGTTAATTTGAAAAAAGGACAATTCAGAGAAAATTTTACAGCCTAAGCAGTATGATGGACACATGGTATTTTTGTGACTGTCACTCCCAATTAATTCCAATGACCACTGCATAGGATAATCTCTGTCCTTTCAAATGAGATCACGCCCTTAAAAATTTAAGCCCTATGTGAATTCTTCCTGAAAATGCAAAAATAAAATGTATGAGGTTTTCTAATTCCATCAAATATAAAACTGGCTTCCTATGGCCATATAGGGACAATAACATGATTTTCTGATGTTGTAGGGTATGCAGCAACTGTCTTGGGTGAAACTGACAGACACTGAGCATTAAAAAACTCAGACCTTAATTTAGGAGCCCAAAGTGAACTTTCAGTCTTAAGTATAGCAGCCCTAAAATCAATCCTCATAAGAAATTACCTTAAAGCATTTTTTAGTATGATTATGTCAAAACAAAGATAACTTATTTCCTGGAAAAAACAGAGGAGTAGATAACTTCTGGGCATTAGAGGAGAACGTGCCCAGTCACTGTCTTAGCCACTCCATTTATCAATGTCTGCTTTCTACTGCAATCCAAAGCAATAATAATGATCTTAAAAATTGATAGAGACTCTGTAACAAGTGTGAAAAGACAGCAAAAGAGGTAATGGAACACAGCATTCATTCAGCATAATGTAATCAGAAGAATACAAAAGTTAAATGCTAGTAAAAGGAACCAAGTCTGGGGGAAAGAACGCACAATTAGAAATAATATGAAAAGAGTATAGAACACTCTTGCAGCTGCCTAAACCAGCTTCACTTTTAAGTTCTAGTTATAAATGCTAAACAAGATCAAAAGACTTGTTCTCCAGTGAATAATTTGACATAGCCTTCATTCTTATATTAATAAGGACATGGGAATCTGCTAGACAACATTAAACTGTCCAGTGCTGCTAAGCCTTATGGAATATGTATCAGAAATTGGGCCTGAATTGTGCCTGAATTCTGCTTGTCAATTAGCAGTTCTCACAAACTGTGAAGAGCACTTACAGAATCAGGAAATACATCATTTAATCTGTGAATCTTCCATTACTCCAGGCAAGAATTATTTTTGAAACTCTCCAATTGTCTGATTTCTTTTGAGAGTTAACTTACGAGGGGACCTGGCATGGACATTTCTTACCCTGTGCAGTGCACAAGACTGGCTTTGTTGCCCCTCTGACATCATCCAGCCTCCTTAATTTGGTACAAAAATGTCATAGAGGAATCTTGCGGAAAAGAAGGAATAATTATTAAGTAGCCCATTTTCTAGCACTAGTGATGCAGGGATCAAAAACCAGGGCTGTCCTCAACATGAAAATAAGATTAGGAAGCCTGAAGCTCTTTCTCTTAATTTTTCACACCTTCTCTGCAGGGCTTTTCTCCAGGGTCTCTTGCCAGACAAAGCTTAGTAGTGAGCTGACTCCACTGTTGTGAAGAACACAGTGAGGCCAGAGGGGAAAATGGATACCTTGGACTGCAAGATGCAGTTAAAGCAGCTGCCTTTATAATAACTTACATAGTTTATAGCATACTCAGTCAGCATATTCCTACTCTTCAGCTGAATTTTTAATTAATATAATTTTAATTAAAAATTATTAAATTCACCTGGTAAAACACAGAAGCAGCATTGCTGCACTATCCATCACTGCACCACAGTTAAAAAGACCTGTCAGCTGGGTACTTGCACGTCTTCACTACTTCCAAAACCTTGATTAAGGACAAGTATGGATTCTCTTTCATACTTCACAGTGAAAAAAAATTCAAACTTTTTCCGTATTTGCTATACTTTCTAGGAAGATCCAGCGGTACTGCATGCTCATTTATCATCAATCATAGCAGTAATTAATCAACCCATTAATCACACAAAGAGAATTTTGCCAAACACATTTTGAAAAAAAATAAGGTTTCAGTTGATAATATACATATATGTGAAATGGATGAGGATAGAAAAGGACCAGGACATAGAAATTCTATTAAATATTTATATTCTTGCAAAGTAAGTAAAATATTGAATCATCATTATACCAATACTTTTTAAATACACATATTCATTACAAAAACTAATACAAATGCTGCTACAGAAGGTGAAATAAATCTAAAACAGCAGAAGGAAAGACAGTTGTGAATGGGAATGAATGAAATATGCCAGAAATTGTTAGGGTTTACAGAATTGAAAAACATAGAATGCAGGATAAGTTTGTAGGCTACTAAAAACAAATAGTGACAGCTCTGCAACAAAATGTTTATATTCCAGAATAATGAAATAGCTGAAAGATAGGGAGAAATATGGAGAAATACAAATGCTAAATATGTAATGAGGAAGAAGATAACCTAACACAGTTAAGTTCAGATGATGCCAAAGGGTTTAGTCTTCAACCAACAGCCATGATAGATTTTACAGATATGATATGATATAATACTGTTATAAATAGTGACATGCAACTGCAGAAGAAAAAAGACTGTTAAATATAGAAAAACAGAGATGTTAAATAATGGAAGAAGGTTGAAAAATGTCAAAAACCCCACAGAAAGTATAATAGCACCTTGATAATTACTGTTGAGAAATTCATATGGGTATCTGTGCAATATTTGTGACAATGTGTTTCAGAGAAAGTTAGTAAAGAATTATGAATAATAAAAAGAAGTCAGAATTGGCAAGATCTTGAGTTAAATTTGGCTGTAATGAGATGCTGTTGTAATAGGACTACCACACAATAAATAGAAGTAAAAATGTCAGTTTTCTCTTTCAACTGCATGAAGACAGGCTCTCTCAAAATACTTTAAACAATAAGGCTAAAATAATAAGAAAAAAAATACAACACTATGTCTATGTTGTAAAAGGTGGATAATGCACCATAGGAATGCAAAAGAAATACAAATATAAAAGAAATCACCTGGAATGAAACCATGGAGTTTATTGTCAAGAACTACAGTTTACCATTCAACTGCGAATGCAGTCTTAAGAACACTAGAAATCACTAAAAGCAGGTTTCACTACCTTTGTGTCTTTTCTGACTATTCTTATTAATTATGATGAACCAGATTAATTCCTAGGTACAACAATCAATTTCATAACCACTGTAAATAAGCAAACACAAGGCGTTCTCTTTTTAAGAACACTGGATCTTAAAAACACCTTTAGATTACAGCTAGATTTAGAATACAAGTGTTCTGATTTCACTATACCCTGTAGCGAGTCAACAGCAAGACAAAGTTTGACAAAAATAGGTCTGCTAGGTCATTATCTTAAGTGGGTTTCTTCATCTGCAGCACCATCCCATGTGGCTCACCTATCTCCTCTTTTCCTGATCACCTCTTCCATCTTTCTGGGAGAACTATTATTGTAAAAGCGTGGTGTCCTAAACCAAGGAACTGGTGAAGCTGGAAAAAGCTTTCCCTTTCTATGGCATCACTTTTCAGTCTGATGGCTTTGCCAGGACTCTCCACTGTGTGGTTGCACAGCTGAGGGGACCAGTGGAAGGGGCTGAGGGAAAAAAGAAACAATTAGCTGAGGACTGCTTACCATGACCTGAATCTCAATTTACCCCAATGGCTGAGGTGACAAGGCACCTGCATTTCCATCTTGACGTTGCACACTAATAATCTGCCTATCAAATGTAAATTCTTAGCTTTGTCCACACCTCACCTGCCCTTGCCTTCTCTGACCTCCGGTCACTCATGGATGACTACCAGTTCCTTGCTCAGTACACTGGGGTCTGCAACTCTAGTTTCAGCATTATGTTTGGGTAGTTAGCAGTGCTAACTCTTTCTTCTTTTTATGCCACAGAAATAATCAAGTTTTTCAGGGAGAAACAGAGAATTTTACCAAAGGCAAATAGAAAACAGGTAATTCACTTGCACTCATAAAATTGGGGCTTTTTTTCAGAAAAATGTTTTCAATATGAAATAAATGTGCCTATTTTAAAAACTTGGTGAAAAAATTCAATTTTCTATGAGATTTCTAAAAGATAAACAAAGATACATCATGGCATTTTTCATCATAATTATATACATTTTAAAAAGTGGAAAGCATAACTCAAAGAGACGTGCTAGTAATTAATATGTCTTCAGAAGGAAAATATTAGACCCTTAATAAATGTTTGGTTTAAATTTGAAACATTTTGTTTCAGACTAAAACATGGCAATATACTAATCTAGTTTTAAAGTTGCCTGGATTGTGTAAATGAACTACTTCGAAAATGTGTCATTTACACTAGCATAAACCTAGATAAAAACAGGAATTAGAATTAGAATGAAATAATTTATATACTATTTTATGTTTGTGTTTATATTTTAAAACAGCAAAAATTCTAAATAATGAAATTGTGAGTTAATAATCTGAGTTATTTTTTCAAGGCACATATAAGGTTCTCATAAAAGCCATGATATGAACTGCAATGATATAAAGCTTTGCTAAATAAAGACAAAGAGAAATTAGCAGAAATCTTTCTGTGGTATATAAGAAGAGGTCTTGAAGGGCTCCAGAGGTCATAGTTTTCTCCATCGTAAAATAATGCCCTACTTAGGATTTATGAGGCTTCACCACAGAGTAGGTATTCCCATGGCCTTGACTGATTGTCACAGCTTCAGCAGAAACACTTCTCAGAACTGAGGCAGATCTTTCACCTCATGCAAAGAATTTTTCAGGATATTTTTATCACCGCTGTTTTATGTTGAGATACTTGATGCATAATCACTTCTAGTGACAGCTTATATCTGTAATAAGAGGGGACCCAGTTCTTTTAGATCATATTAATGTGTGTGTGAACTAATAGAAAATATTTCAATTATTTGGAAGGCCTTAGCACAGAGATCGACATGTGTCAATGATGAATCATTTGCCAGTCTTTTATTTCTGTGCTGCACCCTAAGGTTCATTTGGCAAGAAATTAATTCATATTTTCAGCAAATCTATAAAACCACAAAAATATGAATTTCTAATATCATATTTGCTTTGCACCAATAGTTTGACTTTTGACAATTTTACTGCTTTGTAAAATCAAAATTAAGTACAACTTTGGAAAATAATAAATTGGAGTGGTTCAAAGGGAATTTTTTAGTTTGTAACAATCCTGTGTCATAAGACCTTTTCCCTCTCCTTAATCATTACTTACTGTCAGAAACCATCAGTGTGGCACTTTATTTCTATGAGATATTCCTTGCTCAGTGCTTATTTCATGCTTTTTGGATTAGCAAGAAATAATTTCACACCCAGTGAAATTAGTGTGACACGTAATAAGAATCTGCAGTTTGCAGCCTCATTCTGCTGAATTGCCCTGATTTGGTACAATAGGTTCCTAGAGAGCCATACCTCCTTTTTAAATGGTTCAGTGAGATCAAAGGTAATTTTTTTCTTCTTTTACTTTACTCTCATCACAACTGTAGAAAATACTAGAAGAGTTTCAATTTAGTAAAGCACTTACTGTTAAGTATGTGCTCGACTTTTTGTTAGTCAACAAAGAACTTTAATGTTTCTTTTGTTTCTACTGACTTAAAATCATAAACAAGCTTAAATGAAAAATGCATATAATTGATTTCATAAAACAAGACCAAACTGAGAAATACATTTTAAATGGACTTATCCAGGAAAAGCTGACATCTCATTCCATTAAAATTCATTAGAGATTTTTCCTTCTCAAAGTCCCTAGGTATGGCTGGGGAGATTAAATTGTCAACTTTTGAAACTCAATCTAAAGTTAAAACCTTTCTCTCAAAAATCTTTGAAGAAGTATCAAAGTTTTCATGTTATGTTCAGAAAATAACTAGATTTTAAGAAATAAAAATCATCTGTAATGAATTGAGATTAAGATATGCATAATTTGCAATATTGCCAAATAAATGCTATCAGTGTTTTTCAAATAATCTAGTGAAAACCACTTCTCAATGAATCTTGAAATAATATCACCTAGTATTTTCACATTTCTTCTCAAATGTGTAAGTCATCTTTGGACTTTTTTTTTCTACCATTAAATACCAAAACTGAAACAATTTCAATAGAACAGCCCACTACACTAGTAAAGACCTTGAATATCTATAATGAATGTAAAAGGTACCAGTGGTATAGTAACTTTAACTCCATCCCAAATAACAGAGTAGAAGAGTACTGAGTACACCTGCAGAAACATTTGATGTCACCATTGTCAGTTTAGCCTTGTTACTCTTTCTCCAACACTGCCCCGATATGATTTTCACATTTTCAGCTTTTAAATTCCTAACTTCTGAAAGCCTCATGCATGCCCCTTCATTAAATTCCTCACCCTTCCTAGGCAAAAATCCCTGGGGACATAGGTTGGTACAGTCAAATATTACCAGTGATAGGAAAATGAGGTGGTCAGCTGTCCAGACTAAAGAGCACATGCTCATTAAGAAACAGCTCATCAGTGTTACAGTCACCTGTACCCTAAAACTTGTACCTTGGCATTTTTAGGGAAGCACTGGCTCCCTCTGTCCCACGCACCCCACATGGCACTGGCTTTTCCAACAGAAAACACTCTTTCTCCTATATGTCTGCTATTACTTATTATTTATATTTTTCATTTTTAACTTATCATATTTTCTTATTATGAATTTGGGTATCATTTTTAATGGGGAATGTGAGAAAGGTGAAGCCGTCTGGCAGAGTTTTCTATTCATTTTTGAGTAGTAACCTTTGCACCTGTACAGGTGCCATTGGGAGCTATGAACCTTGTTGAAAGCAATAAGACTGCTTAGCTGCCTGATGAAAGAGTTTCTAAAAACAGAAAGAGACAAGGAACCCACAATATATAAACACGATTCTTATGAAAGCAGCACCACCGATAAAATGGTTAAGGGAGTCAGGATCTGAATAATGACAGTCACAAAAAAGGAGTAACCAAATAAAGATCAAAACCCTATCCTCCTGCTACAGGACTGATCAAGTAGTTAAATGCAGCCCAAGTTAAAAACAGAGGTTTTGTTTTTTTAATAAAAATATATAGCCAGAGTTATTTTAGTAAAATAAATGTTATATATCTGACTCTGTTTCACATACAGGGAAAGAGAAAGAAGGAAACTAGAACAAAGATCTAGGAGGGAAACGCCAACAAACATCCTTTTCCTGTAACTAGAGGCTCCCTAAAATTATTTATTCTTTTATGAAATGAATACAAAATTTTTGATATATCATCTACTACTCTTGGACATCAGTAAGTGCAAGATCCCTGTTAATTTCTGCTACGTTGGAATCAGTATCTAAGCAACCATTTTTCAATACCTGAAGTATGTCATCGTTAACTAATCACAGCAAACAAAAAAACAAACCAATCCAAGTGTATGAAGATTATATCTGGTGCAAAGCCTCTGTCATCACAGAAATTTCCCTGCGACTATGAGAAGTAGATGAATGGATGATGACAAATAATCATGGCAAAAATAGATAAACACATTGAGAAATTTTCCAAAACACTGGGTATAAACTTTGATAAAGTAAATTTATTAATGGTGAGACATGATTTCTAGACATACTAAACTCAAAGCTGGAAAAGGATGCTTGCAATTATTTTTAGATTAGTTTAAGCATCTTTTCTTCCTAAACAAATATTTCCTCTGATTCAAGCCACTGTCTTCCTCGTTCCCCTCAGACTAGCAGGGAACTGCATTGACAGTGCATCAATTGATGCCGTAACCTATCCCCTGAAATGCTATTAGCTTGAATTTGAAATGGTGTACTTTACATTTAATTATATAATCCTAATTTCATCTGTATAAAACTTGTAAAATTACATGAGTCTGAAACCTGAATAGAAGAATGACTGTGTGCCAAATCTTCATTTTCTAAAAGTTTTCATCCTTAATAAACTATGAATGAGTGATCTATTCCAGTTGTCTAAAGAAATGATCCATTTCTTTCCAACACACACAAAGTTGACTCAAAAGGCCAGAGATCAGCTGCTAAGTATAGTAATAAAGTTATGTAATTAGTTGTTTTGCAAGATCAATGAACAATTGTACTGCTCATATGCTGCTGAGCAGTACATTCATATTCTGTATTGCCTAACATTCACAACATTTAATATTTATGTTGACTACTTTGCAGAGTTCATACTACATCAAAGCAATACACAATAGAAAAAAATAAAATGTACCATACAGTAGCAAAAAATATGAGAGTATTACATGAATTCACATATAAAGCCCTTGATGATAAATTGTCCTTCTTCTTCAGGAGTTATTGTGATCAGCTATGTAGCATATATGCCTGGGTATAACCTAGGGTTTGCACAGATTTATAATGATCGTTTATTAAATTGATCCTTGATTCTTCCTAAATGCCACAATGCTTTTTTTTTCCTTTTTGCTGAAGATCATAGTTAAATGAGCACGATGCAAATGAAATTTCATTTTATTCTATTTTCATTTTATATTTGAAATATGATTCCTTCTCAGTTACATTGCTTGAGCAGTTTCATGCTTTTGGTTTATGCTCCCATTCATAAAGCAGGCAAGTGCATGCATGACTTTAACCATGTATGTAAACCCAACTGCAGTTATTGAATCACTGCACCTTGTGACTAAGTCCATTGGCTTTAACAGAATCCAGGCACTTGCTTAAAACTAACAGAAATTAAGTAGGTGCTTAAATACTTTGCTTAATGAGTCTGCAGTGACTCTCATGTACTGAACAGGTCGTGAACTGTAAACAGATTAATGAATCACAGTATCACTTTGTAACTGTTCAGCAAAACATACTTGTTTAGCAGAAAAAGGGTTTGAATATCACACATAGATTTTATTTCATATATAAGAGTACAAAAATGAATTCTAAGAAATCTAAAATCCATTTCTTCACCTTTGGTAGTAATCAGATTTTAAGAGTACCAGTAGAAATATTTTAAATTATTTTCTATCTGCTTTATCCCATGTTTTTGTGAGGATATTAATTGACAATAAAAAATAAAAGTAAAAATTAGGCCAGCTTGAGGTGTTAAAGGGGCAATCATAACATTACAGAATGAATTTAGACTTTCTAGTATTTTAATTACACAAAGAGCAGATTAAGAATATATTACCTCACAGCAGAAGATACAAGTTACAAATAATAAATGCATAATTCATGTTGCTGTATTCAATAGATAATGTTCTTTCTTTTCGCAATTCAATTCCAATTTTAAAGAAGTAGTTATGCATGCAAGCATTTTGCCCTCAATGGAAAAAAATAACAAGAATTGCTTACATTTAGCCATGAATATAAATATTTACAGAACATTTTTGTATACTATTTGTAAAACTTTGGGGACTCTGATTTTGTCTTTGTTTTAGAGGTAAACTGCAAAGATTTGAAAAGATTTGTCTAAGTTTGAAGTAAACAAGGGTCAGATTTTTCTTAGCTGATTTTAAATGCTACAGGTTTAAGAGAGAATGAGAGTCTCATCTGGAACCAACCTGACTTAAATCTAACCACTTATTTCCTGATAGAGCTAGTCAGAGGAAGGAATCCAGAATAATATCTACCACCTGACAATCTAAATGAGGTGCCCATCTCTTTCCTCTGATTTTATGGCCAGTTTCAACACCACTGTGAAGTGATATATTCATGCAGAGCACCAAATAATTTAGGTTGGAAAAGATTTATGAATGAAGGTGTCTTTAAAAACCATTAATGGGAACCTCAGCTGCAGCCATGTACATACATTAAATATTCAACGTGCTGATTTTTTGTTTTCAAGGGTCAGTGTGTGAAACAGCAAAGGCATAAGCAACAGAAAGTGGTGGATAAAGCTGAACCAGGTTGATAGAAATGCACTCTAGCCTAGAATTCCCCACAGCTGTAAGATTAGGGCACTAAATGCCCTAAAATCTTGTGCATGGCAATGGTTTGGGGAGTGATTTGGCTAGAAACCCTAATAACTTTATTTAATAAACGAATCCCTGAACTAATTCCTGAACTGGCTTACCAGGAAGCTACCAGAGTGTCAAAAGCAAAAGCAAGGGTGTGGGTGCTGCTGTGAAAGAGGGAGGAGAACAACAGAATTGTGGCAGCCTGGATTTGGACCAGGTTAAAATGAACCACACCTGAAGCCCACATAAATTGTGACATGGGGAAAATTTGATGCTAAGTCAATGCAGATATGGGGGACTCTGAGGCCTGGCAACATTCTCACTTTGATGCCCATGACTAGCAGAGTATTTTAGCTGTTTGGTTTTTCTCACCAAGTCTTTGGTCTTGGATATGAAGATACTAATGTGAAACCAAATAAATTTTTTAAAAAGGTTGAATTAAAAGACTTATTCTGTTCATTCATTAGATATGCCTGTCTTTAAAAAGACATATGCGATTTCACTTCAAAAGGCTTTTAACTATTCTAAATACAGGGGCAAAATGTTTTGTCACAGAAATTTTACATTTATCTAACTGAGAACTCCTTGTTGAGATAGCTTAATTCCCTGAAGCTGTTAGCAACAGATAGGGTTTATTATTCTGTCTGACTACCCTGAATGCTATAAAGTTCACATAATGCCTATCTCGCTACGGAAAAAAAAAAGTATGCTCAAACCAATTTACTTATTTGTGGAATTTATTATTTTACACTAATTTTTGAAGAAACATGGTATCATTCATAAAAATACACTATAGCTACATACCATAAATTGTATAAAAAATATGAATTGAATTATATTTAATTTATACAACTTTTGCAGAATTCCACAGAGCAATGTAGCAAACACGTCCTTTCATTGGCACAGCAAATATAGAGTGTTTGTGAAGTAGGAATGCACAGTATGGGAGAATAGATCCTACAATTGCATTCAGTAGCTTAAAGAAGGGAGGCTAGAATGATAGGCTAGAATTCTTCTCATACAATCAAGACCAAAAATTCTGGCTATTCCATTTGCTGGGCAACTTCTGTAACCAGCACACTTTCCTGAGTATTCAAAACGAGATATGCCGGTGTCAATGTACATAACTAGTTGTTTGGGGAAAAGAATGAACAAAAAGATATTCTATTGCATTGATACTTTATTCTATCTTTGAACTGAAGCAAATATCACAACCTGACTTCAAAGATCTTGTCCAGCACGCTGGTGTTAGCTATCAGTTAACACAGTGTTCCTATAACGTTTTTTTTTTTTTTTTGGTAAAAAATTGGCCACAACTTAGTTTTGTGAGGGTGGCAGTTTTGCATGTATGTGAGATATACTTTCAGAATGCTTAACAGAACAAGTTCATCAGCAAACACAGGCAAAGCAACATCTTGTTTCCAGATCTCAATCTAGTTTTGGCAGAAGCTAGGCAGAAACTTGCTCAGACTGGGCAGAAGTCTAGACATCCTAGTAACAGCATTTCCATGTTTGAACTGGCTACACTAATGCATTTCCGAAGCAAGGAATCAACTCAGTAAGACTCATCAGAAACACGGTTTTGGAGGTAGGCAACTATGTTATATTCTTTGTGTTTAAATTCTCATTTGGCTACAGCCACTATACTTAACATAATTTAAATGCTTTTAAAAAAACGTTAAACATAATCATATTCAAATAAAAGTGTGATAGTTGCTTTATGAATGTGTAGATACATTTGCATGGTGTGTGGTTGCTCATTATACTGATGGGCTTATTTCCATACTATGAAGGCTCTGCTTCAGATGGGTGGAATAATTTCCCCCTTCCTTTGTCACAGGCTGGGATTTTTTGCACTAAAGGGTGCTGTTTTACATCATAGGACTTGCCTGATCATGAACTTCTTTAGCAAAACAAAACAAATGAAAAACACATACCAGCACTAATTATCTTTACTAGTTATTCTTCCTCCTCAGAGCAGTCCCACGTTTTTAGGCACTGTACGTAATGTGACTAAAGGAGATGATATGGAGCTATTTATTAGCAATAACCACCACTGAAGGACTTCTCCATTTCCTTCCTACAGGTTCGAACAGGTTCTCCAGCAAACTTGTTGTAGTAGTTTTACTACGATGGCGATGGTAAAGATATGTTTAACAAGATTTGTAAGGAAAATTTGTAAGGACAATATTTGCAGGGAAGAAAGAAGCAGGCTTTCGGGCAGACAAACGCAAACCTGCTCAGACCACAGGAAAGACTCTTTTGTCTGCAGTCATGGAGACATTTAAATGACTGATTCCTTTCCCAGAGAGTTAGGTGCTTGAATCATATTCCATTTGCGCAGAATGTGTACCACAATGTCCCCCCAAAATGACAGAAAAATGATCTGTTATATCAATTCATTGATCAGTAGAAAGTTTGTTATTCTTTCCATCGGTTTCATATTGTTAATTAAAGCTTTCCTCTGAGAAAATTAAAAAACCTACAAATAAGAAGGAAGGAATGGGAGAAAAGTTACTAATTTAGGACTCAAAGAAACATTTAACTACCAGTGTGGCTGTATGTGCTGGTTTGGCAAATGCACATGCATGAAAGGCAGCAGGGAATAACCAAATTGACACCTGGAAGCCTTCTGGTCCCTGAAAATTCTGAGCTTAGAAGGAATATACTTAAGGAATATAATTATTTTAAACATTTTTTGCAGCTGAAATGGAAGAATAAGCCCTCACTAAAATAATGGCTTGAGAAAACTATTTAAACTACTGTTCTCTGGGGTTTTTTGGAGTTTTTTTCTGAATAAAGTCTCTTTTAGAAAGATCTTCACTGTCTATGAAAAGAATGATCTCTAACATCTGGTACTTCTCAGGGAAAATGAAAATAGAACTAACCCTTGGTGTAAGCACCTGTAAGGTAAAGGAATTGGAAAATAAAGGGGGTATATTGTTTTAAGATAAAGGAACCTGTCTGTTGGCACCTAATGCATATGTGGGAAAAGTGAAAAAGCTGAGAACTATGAATTAACAAGAGCAAGGGAAAGGCCAAGATTATTCAAAAAGTACCTGTGACCAAAAGGTCACATTTTAAGGTAAAATAAGGGCAAAAAAGAAAGAAAAAAGTAGTACAGGGCTGCAGGCTTGCCTATGAATTCTGTCCAAACTGGACAAGAAACAAGAAACACAAAAGTGTTTCATATCCACTATTGCAATCTCTACTTCCACTTGCAATTTATGAAGTTAGGAGTTTTGTTCCTCAAGCTCATTGTAGAAAGAATGCATGTAGAAAGAATGACATTTTCTTTCCCTGAAGTACTATGGATAATAATCAGTATCTGCAAGATAAATTCTAAGTGGGTTATACAGAGGTGGCAAAGCACACTAATAATATGTTGACATTCTAAATATAAACATTGCAATTATGCTGCTACAACTACAACTAGCAAATGCCTTGGATGCAAAGGAAGGAAGCAAACTTTAATCTTAAGAACAGACACTGCATCGAATGGAGCTAATCCTGTGCTTAGGAACCTTGCTGAATCACAGCTCCTTTGAATGCGTGCTTTCATACAGACCACCAACTGTTGAAGCTCTTTGAAAGAAAGTTTTATGGTCCTGAATGTAAGTCATTTAAACATTAAGTAAAATTTTTCACATAAATGGAAATATCAGTTGAAGATAATCTATACATTATGTAAAGTATTTTATGTCCTTTTTAACATCTGAACAGTAAATGATTTCTTTTTTTTTATTGAAAAGGAAAGGTTTCAGGAAGATCAAATATCAATTTTCTTGATTAGACTAAAGGTAAGGTACTCTCTCTTGAAAATAATTACCACAATGAGCTTAGACCTTTTTTCTCAATTTGCAATTATTTGGCTAAAAAAACAAAGTTACATTTTTATGCACACTGAGATTTCTTCAGTGTTTTAATGTTTATTTTTCAAACTGCTATCTTAAACAAAATTTTCAGTTATGGCTAAAAGACCTGTGTTGGCTTGCTTACCTTTTGACCAAACAGGAATTAAATTTACAGCTTGCCAGAACATTTACAATTTGCAGTTTAAGGAATTTTTAAAATCTATCTTTCAAGGCCTAAATCATGGTAAATCTGGTATACAATGAAGAAAGCATAGTCACAGAATGGGCAAGGTGGGAAAGGACCATAGTGGGTCATCTGGTTCAACCTCCCTGCTCAAGCAGGGTCATCCCAGAGCACACTGCACAGCATTGCATCCAGATGGCTTCTGAATATCTCCAGTGAGGGAGATTCCACAACCTGCCTGGGCAACCTGTTCTAGTGCTCAGTCAACCTCACAGCAAAGAAGCACAAAGGGAAGTAAAGTAGTAAAGTAGTAAAGCAAAACAGAAGTGCAAAACTTGCATTCCAGAATTCTCAAATGAAATCTGGAATTTTAGAGCAAAAGTGATGTCATCCTCCTTGACTGGTGAGTTTTCACAGGCCGACAGGAAGCAGAGATGACCTAACGATTTTCTGAATTAGTCATAACCCTTCACGTCAACAAGCTAAAAGATAAATATGCATGTTATATCCTCTGATATTACGACTATAAATTGCACTCTAAGGACGTCTTAAAATTCAGGATAAGTGTACATAAATTTGTAATTCTTCTAAATAATTTATATATTTGTACTCTTTTTGTATACACACAATTATTTCTCATTATTATTGAACCAACTCCACACAGAAAGTAACAGGCCTTAAATTCTCATGATGTCACATTTAATAAAAAGGAGATGTCAAAAGCCAGCCGTGTGACTTGATTTACACATCAGCTTTGCAGATATCCTACTCACGGGGGCATAGGGTAGGAGCTGTGAACAGGGTAAAACTGGGCCAGACCAAGGCATAGAAAAAATTAGGACTTCCCAATTTTTATGTGTACACTTTACAGTGACTTGGTTCACGCATCAATTTGCCCTGTCTTCCAGCATTAATCGTCAACAGCTTCTTGGCTGCTCTGGAAAGAAGCTATATTCAGTCCTCTGCTGCTGCTGCGGCTGCATGAGGCGGGTGCCTCCTGGCCTCGGCCAAGCCCGGCCCGCCAGCCAGCCCCAGCCACAGAACACCCTGCAGGCTGGAGCAGGGGACGCGGACGGGCTGTGACCGGTGCGGAATCCACACCTGCTTAGAAACGGGGAGTAAAATAAGACGTGACAAACCCTTTGGGACGTGCGGGGGGAGCTACTCGAACACGCGCTCCCACGTGGGCCAGCTCTCCCCAGGGCTGTTGCTGTGCAGCCGAGGGGGCCCGGCTACCGCTTCGCAAGGGCCCCACCGCTCATTTTTAACTTTCTGCGGGGAGCTGACTGGACCGTCCCAGGCGCCTCTGCAACACTGAGGGAGCGCGGGTCAGGCGCGGCAGCCACCACCACTTCCCTCCACCCCGTTCCGCGTCGCGCTGCCCCTAGGGCGGGACGCAGGGTGGGGAAGGACGAGCAGAGAGCACTGGGGCTGTCGCACGGTCCCGGTTGTGCCCGCGGCTGGGGGCGGGAGCCGCGCTCCCTCTGTGCGGCGGGGCCGCGCTTCCCCGGCCCCTCCCCGCCCCGCCAGCCCTCAGCGGGACGGTGCCGCAGCGGCAGCGGCAAACCCCGCCCTCCGCCCCGCGTGTGGCGCGCCTGGGCGCACCCTCGCCATTGTCTGCGCGGCGGTCCTTGCCTGCTGTGGGCACCGGCGGGAGGCGCGGCGGTTCTGGCCGCGATGCTGAAGGGCTGCGCGCCCCCTCAGAGGCGGCAGCGGGCTCCAGCCCTGGGGAGCAGCCACCCCGCCTGCTGAAGACTGAAACTTTGCGTCCCCGCCGCCCCCTCTCCTCCCCCTTTCTCTCCTCCTTCTCCATGTACTGAGCGGCCGCGGGGCGCCCGCTCGGCCCCATGGACGCATTCAGTGCTGCCAAGGCCAAAATGGGGGCGAAGAGCGGCGGCGAGGCGGCGGCGGGAGTGGCCGCGCCTCAGCCCGCCGTGCCGGCCCCCAGCCCCGCCGGTCCCGGCTCGCCCGGCGCGCTCGAGCCCGCTGCCTACAAGCTGGAGGATCTGGAGACCCTGGCCACCGTGGGTGAGTGCGGCAAGGAGGGGAACAAAGGAGCTGCCGAGGTCCCTGTCTGTGACCGTGCCCGGCGGGAGGAGCTGCCCGAACAGCCGGCTGTCCCCTTCCCCAGCGCCCTCTTTTTTGTGTTTTTTCTCTCCGCCTCCCCCTCCCCGCTCCGCTCCCCCCTCCCCGCTCCGCTCCCTTTTCTCCCGCCGCGCCACCGCTGGCCGGTGTGAGGGCAGCTGGGGTGCCTGCGGCCGCTGTAGGTGCCTATGGGCGGCTGGCGAGGACGCGCCGCAGCCTCCGCGCAGTTCGGAGCCGCGCTGCGGGGCTGCGGGTGGGTGTGGGAGGCTGTGGGCATTGCATGGCCCCGCTGCTGCCGTGTCACCGGCACCGGCTGCGGGATCTGCAGCACAGCGAGCCTGGACCCGGTCCCGGGTTTGGCTTGTCTGTGAGATGAGTGCTGCCACAGCTGCAGCTGAAAGATCTTTTGGTATAAAGCCTGGTTTATCTGGTTTGACTTCATTTACCTGCATCATGATAAAAAATTCATCATTTAAATTAGTTGTCGGGCCAGGGAAGAGATCAAACAGGTTAGCAGAATGCAGCTGAGCGTATGTCAAATCCCCGACATGCTGTTGTCCTGAATATTGATGCAAAGATGCTTTGCGTGTGTAGAATTTTGGTAGAAGGTAGGGTCTCATCTCACAAGTGCCGCACTTACTAAAACTGCCTGTAATCAGTGGCATTGCAGAGTAAATGCACGTGCCTAATAAAAAGGCATTTCAGACATCAGTGGTGATGTTCATTGTGTTCATGTCTGATGTGTCTGTGCATTGTGTTTGAGTAGGTACTTACGGTTGCATATGTCTTTGCACCTGGTTTGAAAGCTTGTATGTTCAACTGCATGGAAGTTTTGTTCACTTTTTCATTATAGGACTGTGAAATTACGTTGGATAGATTTATTCCAGTAAATAATGTGATGTAAATCTTAATTTCCCCTGAGCTCTCTTTAGCCAAAAAGGTGCCATATAAACCCTTTCTTAGTGAAGTTGATGGCTTTAAATGTGGAATTGGAAAGGCCCAAGAGTGTTGTTGTCAGTGAAGAGCACATTATCTTCTCTTGAAGGGTGTTGTGTTTTGAGATAATATTCCAGTTTGAAATGTGGGCAGACATTTTACTGATAAATTATTTGAGATTATTAAGAGACTTCTTAAAAGGTTTGTGATGTTTTTTTCCCTCTAGAAGTGGTTGCTTTTCTTCATTGCATCATGACCATGTGGATGCAGTAGTCATCACTGAGGATTAAGACTTCAAGTGAAACACAGATTGCAGAAAAATAGAAATTTTTAAGGAAGACAGAGTAGTCACGGAGTTATTCCTGAGGCCAATGAAGAAATGTGGAAATAATCCTGGTGTCAACTTTAAACAGTATACCTTTTTTAGAGTGATCTTTAAGATGCTCTTTAGAGGCTGAGGAAAGGGAAAATTGTGATTCCACAGGATTTAAGGAGAGACTTAAAACAAGTCAGACACTGCCTCTTGCAAAATTACAGAGAAGGAAATAAAAGGTAAAAGGAGCAGGAAAGGAGCTGCCTGTCAAGGCACTGAGAGAATACATAGTCTCCCTTCATTCTCTGTCTTCCCCAGCTTGATTTTTTTTTCTTGTCTTTTTTACTCAAATGGCTCTGTTTGAAAAGATGACCATTCTTTGCACGTCTTTCGAACTGTGTCACTGGTGGTTTTACGGGGAGAACAAAGATAAAATGCAAAACTGGAAAGGTATAAAACTACACAGATAAATACATAAGGACTTGCCTTGTCAAAGAAACTGAGCTGACTTATTGTACGTTGGTTGGAAAATGAATTTATGACATACCTGTGTGCTTCAGTAGAAGTGTGTGAGAGGGACAGGAAGCAATATTGCAGCCTCAAAGTGATACTGAAACTGAACACGTGGATACCTGCTCTGAGTGGCGAGTTTATAAAAGATGCAGTGCCCCACTAATGTTTCTGTAGTGCACTGGGAATCTGAGTCAGTAAGTCTGCGTGAGGTTGGGCTGCTCTGTGTGCACCTGCTAACGTGCTGCACTGGAATCCTGATTTAAATGGGCTGCAAGTTAAATCAGTGCAAAATACTGCAGGGTGCAAGAGTAGATGCATAGTTTAGCTTGAGAAACTTTTTCGCTTAGCTTAAACCTTTTTAAATTTGGTTAGTTAAGGACACTATAGGTTTATATCACATGTACTGAAAGAGTATATCTACAGTTCTTTTTAGCAGTGGTTTCAGTCAGTATTACCTTATCCTCCATTTTGATCTCCCTGCACAAATAGATGGGATTAATGTCATCAGTTTCACTAAAGTAATTTAGAGTTGTCTGCAGTTTGACTGCCCAGATAAGGATAACCATTTTCTTTCTGCTGGTGTTCTTGAAAGCTGTGTGTGCTATCTGAGATAACTGGAGATGCTTGGGGAGGGGAAATACCCAAAAATTACATAGCAGGAAGTTCTGGTATCTCCTTTACTAGAATCATTGCTTATAGATATACCCAGGCTTAGAAGTAGTTACGGCCTTGGAAACGATCAACTTGAGAGTGTCAAAATAGAGGTGAATTCCATGCTCTTGCAGCTGTTTATGAGTAATATTTAAGGTAATAGAATTGTGTTGGTGTCTGTGAGATTGTAGTCATCCATGACTTCATGCAACTTCTCTCTGAGGATGGAATAAAATCCATGTGACAAAAAAAAAAAAAGGTGGAATGCAATATCTGCTTTGGATATAGCAGCTACTGTTTTAAGTATTATTCGTGGTCTCAGAGGATTAAAATCTCTCTGTTAACTTGACCGGCATAATGCAGGCTGGATTGCATGTGCTTTCTGTGATTTCTGTTGGGATGCTGTGCCTGCTTTAGCAAAGAACTTAGTGCAAAGGTGGGAAGAGCAAAAGGGAAGTAGAGTTTGGCATAATGATTCAGAGGGCTTTTATCCCCCAAACATCTCAGGACTCAACCTTTGTTTGGGTGTTTGTGGGTCCTCTGCTAAAAGGCAGTTGGAGCAGAGGCTGGAGTACAGGTTTGCTTTGGGGGGAAGTGCCTTAATACTTAGTTGATAAAGTGAAGTTAGGACTTTGGGGAGGGCACAGGACTGGGGCTCATACTGGTTTCTGGCACTAAGAGAAGTTGAACAGGAAAAAGACTTCTTTAAGGGTGCTTCCTGAGGGGTTGAAGATGTGGCTTTGAACCTTTTTCAACTAGTCTTCTTGTATGAAAGTTGAGCACTTGCTCTGGAGCTGTTGAAGGTGCCTGGTTGTCCTCATCTTGTTTTGAATTAATTTTCCTTTCAGAGGAGGTCAGAATACAAATGTTTGCTCAGCACACTCAGAAACTGCTGTTCAGGCCAGGCTGAAATACTCTGTCAATCTCAGTGAATTTACTTACTCAATTGTGCCAACATTGAGTTAGTTCTGTGCTGTACAGAAGCAAAAATTTATATGCCATGATCACCATGTTCATTGAAAGTTCACGGCCCATGCTCATCTGAACCCGTTTCAAACTTCTTGTAGGTCTGGCCAGTGAAAGAGGGAGACTGTGAACACTAGTGGCATAGTTTCTGAATCATCCTTGGTTGTGATGAGCATTTAATATGAGCAAACTTCCTGTTCCAGAAACAAGAGTGCCTGCACTTGGACACCTGACACGTATCCTGAAAGAGAGATGCTAAATTTTTAATTATGCCATAATGAAAAAGTAATTCAGGTAAACTAGAATAAGTAATACAGGAAAACCAGAAAGTACTTCTTCACTTTTGGGTAGGTAAAGGTGGGGAAAGTGTTGCATTCCCAATTGGAATGCATGGTAATGGGAAAGGGAGAAGGAAGAGAACACCAGGAGGAGAAAGATGACAAATTTTTTCTTGCCCTCTCCTCTGAGATCTGTTTCTTGTCCATTTTTCAAAGTGCAGTGAATTCCATAGCAGATTATGTAAATGTAAATTTGGAGTTGTGAGTCTGTTCAATTGATTGAAATATTTTAATGAGAGTATTTTTATGCAAAAAGATTCTTTTAAACCACTGTTCCCATGAAGTGCTTTACACTAAACAAATGCAGAATAAAAAATTTGGCATACCAGTATTTTCATTTTTATGCTCATGGGAAAATTTTTAAAAGTTCATGGGAAAAATGAGATGCTACATATTTTCAAATACTTAATTTCTCTAAGTTCACACACGAAATATGCTAGCCAAATATATTTCAAGTGGCATTGTATCAGCACGACAGTAGGTACCCAGCTGTAGTCTAATGCCAGAGTATTGTCTAAGTAAGAAATTGTGACCCACAGTAGTCAAGTTCTTCACATGAAAAGAACGCTGGTGACTTTTTTTCCCCCCTCTTTTTGGAGGCTTAAATTAGTTCAGTTTGTGTTATTTTTGGTTTCACTACCAAGGTTGTCACCTATTTTAAATATCCTAACAGATGTATAAGCATTTTTTCCCTGTTTTGTCACTTTTTCTTGATACTGAGATGATAAATAATAATCCATTATTTTACTTGGCAATGTTCTTAAATACCACAAGTTTTGAAAGAAAACATGGTCTGAATATTGTGACTGTAATGGTGACCTGAATTCACCATTACGTTTGTGCATCTTTGAGGCTTTAGTCATAAAGCTAAATGACTTGGATCTTGTTTTCACTCTGTATTTCTTACTTCATTTTTCCCTCCCACAAAATGACACTTGTCCCAAAATAAATCATTATGATTATTATAGCTGGTGTTGTGGAGAGAAATGAACCAGGTGTGACTCAGCTGTCTTCTCCTGCTTTTCCTGTTATCCACTGCTGAGGTGAATTTCAATACCATAATCTTTATTGTGGATTAGGCAGAAACAGATTCTTTCCCATAAGTTTCTTGTTCTCTTTAAGATGGAAAAAATGGATTGAAACAAGTATTCTCTTTTATCTTTCAGAGAGGTCAGAAAAGTGAGAGTGTATGGACGAAGTCTGAACATGTGAAAATTGAAAGTTCACATTTCTGCTTTTCTATCTTCAGTGTTTAAAATCAGTCTTGAGGTAAATTGTTAGTGTTTGCCTGTCACCTGTTTCTTTTGTCTGAATCTAGCTTAGATATTCAATTGATTGCACAAATAAATTCAGTATTCTTTTTCTGATATTGTGAACTTGACAGTGTGTTATAGAATAGGTTTTGACACTCGAATACGCTTCTTGAAGAGAAGTAATTTGTTAAGTCCTATAAATAGCCAAGAGATGCCCAAAAGTGCTTTTTGCAATGCAAATAATCAAATAATCTGGAACCCAACTAGTACTAATATTTCAGATACAGGAAGCATGCAAAACTCACCCACGAAATCAAAAGCACCTACCACCATAACTTTCCCCTGCCAAGTTTATGTTTAAATAAAACTAATGTACCAGGTGAAAATACTTCGGAAAAATTCCTCTGTTAAGTGTTGTGTCTCAGCCCAAACCGAAGAAGATACGAAACCTGAAGAGAAATGTAGATTTGAACTAATTTTTTTCTTTTTCTTTCTTCAGTGGGAAGAAACAGGAACTTTAAAGTACTGGGGGTTGAAAGCATGTAGGCTCTTAGGGCTTGACTCAATTTTTTGTATGTTTAGGTTCCTGAGTTTGCATGTCTGGACTGTTTGTAGTGGACCAGAAGAGCTGGCTTTTGGAGATGAGTGCCTTGATATTTTGGCTTTCATACCGTGAAAACTTAGCAGAACAAATCCCTTCCTAAAGTCTGTTTAATCCTGGTTTGGTCCACATTTAAGGGTGATAGGCAGTATAATTGGAAACAAAAGACAGGTGTGGTGGAATTTATATACCTCTTTTGTTTATTATGAGATACATAGATGTGTATATAGCAATGAAGAGTGAATTTTTGTAAAATAAAAGGTAGGAACTTGTGTTTACCTTCTAAGGTCTTGTCTGGACATAAGCTGGTTTTAACCAAATTAATTTAGCTTAATGTAATTCCCTTACTGTTGACACTTACCAGTGGAAAACATTTTCAGTATTAGCTTGTACTACTCAGGAGTAATTTAACATATTATCTTGACTTGGAAAATATCCTTTAGTCTCTGCAGTGTTTTAGAGGGCTTTTTAGCAGCTTCAAATTGGTAAGTAAAATTTTGCTGAGTACTGTGTGTTAGTGTGCACCTGGGATATTTAGGTGTTAGGGTAGAGCAATTCTCAAAATTAGACTATTTCTGTTTTCCCATAGGAAGACTGTCTTTCAAATGACTGAACATGTGTTGGTTTCTTTTTTTAAAAAAATAGAGAGGTATATAATACAACATTCTGTGCTAAGAATGTTCACTTGGTGAACTGTTTGCGCTTCACATTAGAGCACTGGTTCGATTTTTGTATAGAATATGGGGAGTTTTTATTTTAATTTTTCATACTGGAGTGGATCAAAGATGGCAATCTGTAGGATTTGGTCATAAAAACTTTCCACTTGGCTGCCCTTTTTCTTCTGGCCAGTTTCTTCCCTCATATCCCAGCTTGGAGCAGTTGCTAGCTGCTCTGTTAATGACTGACAGTAACTTTTGTGTAAGTGTGTTGTCATTTTTCTCCAGGGAATCAACTGGTCTGCTTTGATACATTTCAGATCAGACAAATTGTGTGGTGTGTTATTTATTTATTTATTTATTTATTGGTAACTGAGGCACATTAAATTTAATGAAGGAAGCATCCTTTTGCTGTCACTGAGCTGTGTGGTATAACCTGTTTCCTGTATGCTACTGATGGGGATGGAATGTGAGACTTGTCTGCTGGGTTGATCTAGTCGGTGGTACCATTTCCAAAGTATCTGATTTTCTAGCCTTGTGACTCTTTAGTTGTTACAGAGAGTATTTCATAGCCCTTATGTCAACAAGCTGTCTTGTCTGTGTATCAAGACACTAATTTTTATGTTAAATCTTTGCTCTTGTTTCTTTTCTGGATATTTGGTTTGAATATCACCTACAGCTTTCTCTACCGGATTATACATTATATATGTAAATATGCATATATATTTAAGTTTATACAAACTCATAAATTGTAAGTTTTGCTGTTCTGCAGCTTAATAGAGGAAGAGTGAGGATATGTATTTCTTCTGCTCATTTTCTGTCAGCATATTTGGACATCTTAATGGCTATAACATTTATCAGATCTTTGTTTCTGCAAACTTCATATGGTACCTACAGCATGCAGGACTGGATTTTTTATTTAATTTTTAAATTAGGATATTTTTTACTTCCTTTAAGGATTGGTTCTGAGCTAATTTTTCATGAAACATCATGTACCTGTTATTTGTTAATTTGATTCTAATATGCAGTTTGTATATTTGGGTGTAATTATTTATATTTTGTATTTATTGGAGTACTGGAGAAAGGGAACTCAAAGCAGAAGAGCTGTATATTATAGTCAATTATTAGCAATTGAAACCTGTGACTTAGACATGTTGTTTTTTATATGTAGTCTTGGTATTGTCTAAGGCATATTTTTAAAAGCACTAAAGCTAACAAAGCAGGAAATTATTTTGCCTGGAAAATGCAATTATAGAACCTCTGACATTGTCTGATGCAAGAGGAAGTAAAGTGAAGGTGCCAAGTTGTGGAATTTTTGTTTTGTTTTGTTTGTTTTGGGTTTTTTGATTGGTTTTCTTGTTTGTTTGTTTCTGTTATACATGATTCTTACCAAAGAAGTAATGGCTGATTACCAAAATCCTATAAAGTGGTAGTTTAAGTTGTCCACTGTGCTGAGTTTTTTATGAGTTTTGGAATGGCTCTTTGCTAAAATGTAGCTTCTTACAGACTGTTCTTGGTATTTGTTAAAGTGTTATATTTGTGTTGGGGAATATCGTGACTCAAAGCAATTTGAAATATGAATAGTAATGACTCTGCCGTTATTGTTGAAGGTGCAGGGTGCTCTCTGGATGGAAACAAAATGTCTAGTTAGTACTTCTTTTTATGCCTCTCAGGTATTGCTCCAGTCAGTAAATTAAATGCTCTGGAATGATTTAGGTAGATGTTAAGGGAACTATCCCTCTACAGACTCTTCCAAAAACAGGCTAAACTGGGTATAAGATTTTTACTTTGCTGATCTGCTAATGAGGATGCACTGTAATAGCTATATGGATGGCAAATATAAAAATGGGCTGGTGGCTGACTATGTTCATATTGAACTTCTGGGTGCTATAATAGCAGACTCCTCGTGCCACTTGCCCCAAGACTGATGACAGACTTCTAGCTTCAGACCTCTTCCCTCCTGGCTTGGAGTGGCTTCCTGCAGCTCTTGGGTGCAGGAGATGATAGCCTGTAGAGTTTTAATTTGCGTGGCCTACCAAAAATAACTTGAGTATGCATTGTAAAATTTCTGTTTGTTTTCAGGAAGATTAGTGGGTAACTTGTTGTCTGTCCCTGGAGAACAAACAATGAGGACAATGCCGGTCAGTCTGCTTCTAAACTGGGATTCTTGTCCCCTCTTCTATGAAAATTTTTCAGGTTGCATTATCTGTATGTTGAATTTGTGTTCTGGGGCCATGAAATGCTCCCTGACTTTTGTGATTTTCAAAGGCCTATAAAAACTTTGGCAGTATGGCTTTGTTTAAGCCACCCAGTTGTCACATTCAGAAGTGGTGAATTTAGAATTTATGGGGAAGCAGCAACATTTTTCTTCCTCCATTTTTAGTAACCAACACAATTCAATTCCTGTATTTGTAGAAATTGTTCATTCTTTTATATATTTGGGAATAATGGAATTGGGGTTATAATAAATTAAAAAGACATTTCTAAAATCTTCCTAGTGTTACACCTTAATTCAAATTATTCTGTTTGAAAGCTTTTCTACATCTAGTATTTTTACAGTGTGTAGCAGTGGTTCCTTGGATATGTTCATGGAAAATTTTTCTTGACTAAATTTGGGTTTGTCTTGTTTTGTTTTTTTCTGCTACAAATGCCAGCTGGGCAGAAGCTGTGAGAAAAAGTGTGTCTTACAAGACAGAGCCATTAGAAGGAAAACAAAAGTAACTGAGAAGAGAATTGGAAAGAATCTGAAAAAAAAAACCCTAACAATTAATGCAAAATATTTTCAAAAATATGAAGATACATTTCTTCTGGGTGAAAAAAAAAGGTGGGGGTATAAATTATTTTTTTAAAATTTCTGTTTTACACATTCATTCAATTTTATACATTCATCAGTTGAAAAGTAGATAAAAATTGGGGCACATCCAATCCTGATGCTGTAAAGCTTATGACATCTATCCATTTTAAGTATTTTAATAAAATAAATTATATTATTCTAGTAAGTGAAGAGTTTCTAGATTTATCTCAACTCTTTATCTGCAGTACTTTACTTACTGTAAGGTAAAATATTTATTTTGGTGGCAGCGGTGATAATTTTTTGCTGCCTTAGTTCTTAGGCAGGCCTAAATTTTTCAGTGTTCCTAGATTGCTGTTGGTTGTGGATTAGACAGAGTACAGCCTGGTTTGTTTGATTTGGCATAATTCTGTGAAAACAATTTTTTAAAAATACTTTTGAACATGAAATACATACGATTTGTCTGCAGGTGATGCTTCTTATCGGTGAATTCATGATCTGTCCAGAAGAGCTTGCAGTACATGCTAATCTTAAGTAGAGGCAACATTGTGAAATGGTAAATGAGGAAGACTACTGGTTTTGTGACCAATTAACCAGTTTCTCAGCAAGCAGTCCTTTTTTGGTTTGGATCTTTTTGCTTTGTTTTTTTATTTTGGTTTTTTTTTTTTAATCCTGACAAGTTTGCAGGTAAGCCCAGCTAACTTAAAGGTAAAGCAGGTATTGGTTTCATAATTATTGATTTCAGAGCTTCGTGTATGCCTGTTTCACATTGCTTTAAGAGTTTCCTATGAGTGTGCCTTGGTGATAAAAGCCTGCAATATAGATAATTTTGTCTTTGAATCCAGATCTTAAGATTGCAAGTGAAATGCTTCAGCATAGTATTTGGAGACAAGGGTTTACACTTCTGTAAATACTCTTTTAGAATTTTACTGACTTTGTGTGGTTGCTATTTGCATTTTTAAAAAGAGGGTTCTTGGTGAAATGGGGACTTACCAAAACAAATGAATAATAAGAGAAGGCTGGCAGGCAGTGGAGATGAATGCATACGTGAGGCTGTACCTTTGGTACAGAATGTTGCAGTTCCTACTAAAAATGGTGTTGGAAAAAGAAAGGATAAGGGGGCTTAATGATGTTTTGAGACATTTCCATTTTGTTTAGGTGGGTTTGTATTTCCTTGGATAATTGTTTCTTTTCAGAGCAGAACCAGTAGAACTGAGTGCAAGTGTAACTAGGAGTCTGATTGGGTGTTCATTATGCTTGTAAGTGAAGAAACTGATGTCACTAGTTCTTGATTTGGTAAGTGCATCTGCATGTGTAGTTTTTGCTAGGTAATACTGGGTGTGCACTGTCTTCTATTCGTGTGGAAATAAGTTAGCTATGGCACTTTTTTATGGATTCTCTGATATGCTCAAGTTGGGCACTCCTGCATGAAATATGGCTGGTTTATGTCCTGTAATAAAAATATATTGATAAACCACTCTCTAATCTTTGTATGTTTTGGCATTTAAAATATTTGTACAAGGGGGAAAAAATCTCCTGTTAGCAGTTGGGTGTAATAGCTGTGGAGAGATTCAGAACTCCAGGCCCTCCCATGATAGTTGAGATTTCTAGTCCGATTTGCTTTCATTTTTGATAGAAATTCTAAGAGCTGCATTGTTTGAGAACAAACACAACTTTGTTGCTTGGCCTCCTTTGCTTCTCTGAAATATGATTCTTGATATAGAATTAAACAATGATTGTAGTAATAGGACGAAAAAAAAGTGATCTAGAAATGCAAGGCCACTTGGGGGAAGGGGGAGCAAAGAAAAGGGGAAAAGCCATACTGGGTTTGATCAGTCTGCTTTGGAGAGCCTTCCGCAGCATAGTTGGTTAAGTTTTATAAGCAAGACAAATCCTTTTGTTTTTTTTTTGGGGGGGGGGGGGGGGGGGGGGTAGGGGGGATGAACCGACTATTGAATAATTTATCATAAAGTACAGTCATCTCTAAGGAGTTTCACATGTTGTACACAGACCTCATTTTAAAGACTGAAAGTAAACTTGACTGAAAAGGGCGCTATAGTGAAAACAGGTGCTTAGGGACTCTTTAAACATTGATTACACTTCACTTGTGTACTGGCATGTCCTACAAAGGATAACATTTAGTTTTTATGTCAAAAAGTTTGAAATGTTATTAGTTGTTGGCAGAGCTTTCTTCTGGTATCTTGTGAGGAGGTGTATTTTGTATAGTGCAATGCTAGTTTCTTCTTCCATCGGTGATGTATGAAGACCTCATATATATGAAACAGTCAGTCTCTGTCCTGTCTTCTGAGACTGTTACTTGTTCCTAGGAAATCTGCAAGCATCTCAAAAAAGCTTCAGTAACAGTAAATACCTAATACGCCTGATAATTTTTCTTGTTTGGCTATTTCATCTGTCTTTAGGGAAGAAGTACGCCTTTTGGCTTTGCTACTGAAAACTTAACATGCTTTACCTTTTGCAAAAAGTGTTAATACCATAATAACCATCAGATTACCTGTAGCTTTCAGTTACAACTGATTTGAGTTAAATATGAGCTGATGAGCAGGCCCAGATAGATTGGTTTTGTGTTTATTTCTGATCCTTAAATCTGTCCTTGCCCTCTAGTTTTAGCAGCTTTTAACTTGTGTACTATTTCCTTAAATGTAAATCCTAAATGATATTGAACTGTTTGTTCTTTAAATTGAATATAAATTAAACTACATTTCTATTGAGCCATGTGCTGTGCCAGCTAGTGAATGACCCTCAGCAATGGTGTTTCAGTTTTGGAGAAACAGAGCATACAAAGGGCACATCAAGTACTCTTGGCGTGTGAACTATAGTTCATGAATTCAATTAGCTGTAATTCAATCTATCCCATCAAAGTGGTGTTGGCTTTGCTATTCATTACTTCCTTTACTGCAGACTGTGGTCTTGTTTTTAAGTATATCAGACTAGGTTCAGGTTATTCTGAGGTTGTGTGTGGTGAGAGAATTGTAGAGAGAAGTAAGAAGCAGCTGTGGCAGTAAACAACAGAATAAATTAGCCTGAGATTGGGTAAATGGGTACATGTGTATATGTGTGTTCCTTACATAAGAAATTTGTTGTGCGATGAAGACATACATAGGATAGTAGAGTTAAAGAACAGAAAATTGGAAAGAAAATGTTGATTCTAATGAAAAAAGTGAACTTGGTTTTATTTTCAAGATTTAAGTAGTCGTAAAATCAGAGAATGCTTTAAAATGGTTGAAGGGGACCTTAAAGACCATCTAATTCCAAGCTCTCTGCTGTGGGCAGGGACACCTTCCACTAGCTTGCTCAAAGCCTCATCCAGCCTGCCCTCAAGCACTTCCAGGTATGAGGTGTCCAGAACTTCTCTGGGCAGCCTGAGTAGTCTAACCTAACATCTGGCCTAAATCTACCCTCTTTCATTTGAAGCCATTCCCCCTTATCCTGTCAATATCTGCCCATGTCAAAAATAGTGGTTTTGGTTTTTTTTAAGTCCTCTTTAACTGCCGGAAAGCCTCCATAAAGTCTCCCCTGATCCTTGCTTTCTCCAGGCTGAGCAACCCAGCTCTCTCAGCCTGTTTTCACAGTAAAGGTGCTCCAGCCCTCTAATGACCCTTGTGTCCCTCCTTTGGACCTGTTCTAACAGGTCTGTGTCTTTCTTGTGCCAAGAACCGCAGACCTGGGTACATTACTTGAATGGGTTCTTACCAGAGCAGAGTAGAGGGGCAGAATCCCCTCCCTTGACCTGCTCACCCACATTGCTTTTGATGCAGCCCAGGATGTGGTTGATCTTCTGGGCTGCAGGCATGCATTTCTTGTTAATAATTTCAAATCTGATAAATACTTTAGTATGCACATATATTTACTCTTTAAATATATTTGTTTAGGGGCAGCTAATAGTCATTGCAAATGAGATTTATTCTATAATCTTGTATGTCCATCTTCCTTTTGCATAGGGAAAAATGTATTGTGTAGGGAGTTCACTTCTATCCTTGCCTGTTCATGACACAATGCATCTTTCCACCCGTCTTTTCAGATATGTGAAATTTGCAAACTTTGTTTAATACATATTTTTTTAAAATAAATATTGGACCTCAGATGATGTTATGCTTAAAGAAAAACAAAAGGAAAGATTGTACAGAAACTGTCAGCACGGAAATGCCATCAGGTATCAGCCAAAACGTCTATCCTTACTGTTGCAAAATTAATGATACTGTTATGATATATGCCATAGCCTCTGAAACTTACTCTGGTATCTACTTGATTTCTCTTTTCTCATAGAGTTAGTTTCTTAAGATCATTTGGAAAATCAGGGTTGTTTCATGAAAGGAATTTATTTGTAGGCTATTCCGGTGTACCTTTTCATAAATTCTCAAATGTTCTCATCCTGGTCCATTTAAATAATGTCAGTTATGTACAGTGTCCTATTTAAAGTCTTATTTGTTGCCTTGGGCCTGATATTGAGAGGCATAATAATGGAGAGAGATTGGATCTCAGTTTTGATATGGGAAGGAAGGGAAAGTGTGTGCATAAAACTCGGGAAGGTGAAACTGTGGGGGATTGGTAGAGTGGCTTTTCTCTCTTATTAAGGAATTGCATAGTAAAAATAGTAAAAACTGGTATATCCATTCTGTGTTTCAGTCACATAGTTGGCTCAAATGAAGTCACGACAAAATTTAAGTTTAGCCTTATTTTTTTGCATTGTAGAGAAAAAACAGTGACTGGTCCATACAACCCTGAATAGCATGAAAAATGGTTCTTTTCTGACAGAGTATTTAAATGTTAAAATACCATTGGCATGTCTTCAGTAACACTAGCTATTAATGCAAGTGATATTTTCAGTCTATAATTCCATTAGTAATGTTATTCTTGGGCACTATCAAGATTTTTTCAAAAATGTTTAATTGATATTTGAGAGTGGAATTTGGAGACTGGGATTTTGAAACTTAATACTCATGTTAGGGCTTTTGTTCCGGTTCCATATCAAATATAACTTTATTTGGATATTCTAGACTTATTTCCTCTTTCTTGGATAATAGCTCTTTATATGGAGAATATGGTGATGTTCATTCTAGCGCCAAACAATGGTGATTTCATCACCTTACCTTGTGCAGAGTTATACTAATTTTTGTAAGGTATATTATGTGAGAATTTGGAAAGGTAATGGAACACATTAAGTAAATTCTGGATACCTGAGGCATTGTTATTCTGTAGTCTCCTAGGAATATCAGTTGATACTGCCTTCTGAATATAAACAAAGTCTTCCCTTTGAGGAATATTTTGTTCCACTTGTGAATTCTCAGTGCATTGACCTTTAACCAAATATAAATATATTTGCAGTGCTTGTTCCAGATTGAGATAGTGTTTTAGGAGAAAATTCTTGTGGGCTTGTAGTTTGATCTTGTTTTGTAAAGTTTCATTTACAGAACATAAAATGCAGGGTTGTAGTGGCACAGCAAGTGCTCATAGCTTGAAGATGTAAAGGAATTACTTGAGTCTTTTGGAAAGGCATTCCTTTTCCTGTGATTACACTGCTGAGTCATTTGTACATATTATAATAAAATCTCTAGTACTCACTACAATCCATTCAAAACAACGATCAAACTAAACAGAATTTTTAGAAAAGGTTGTAGTTGTATCAGAAGTATTTTTCTCTGTCAGCATAATAGCTCAAGTGTGAGAGTAATGTTTTAAATGCCTTCTAAGACTACTGTTCTGTATAAACTTGAATAACGTGTAAAATTACAGACTATAGAGATAAATTCAAGCTTGCAAATTGGATGTGGTTTGAACTGTGATTATTTGTACACACTGTATCCTTTCTTGTGTGTAATGTTAAGCTATACCAGTATTTTGAAAAAAATCCTAGCTGAATGAATGGACATTTTTAATACCACATTTGCAACACTGGGTCAGTAAATTAGGTAACAGTGCTGAAGATTATAAAGCTGTATAGGTATCATTTTGTGTAGGTTTCATGGCATGGAGCATGAAGAATTTAGTGAGTTGCCAACAGTTCTTTTTTAAACCTCACAAATTTATATACTTCCTTTCACAGGTTAGCATATTCTGTTTCGGTAGTTTCCATGTTATGATGACTGTCATGCACTTACCAGGCCATATAACTTTGAGGGTTGTCTCTTCTGTCTGAATGTAAACCTATGCACTGTAAATAACTATCAAACCTTCAAGTGTAGAGTCAACAGAGGGAAATAGGTAGTTCTGTGTTCATAAATCGGATGTGTAAAACCACTCTATTGAATACAGAAGTGCCTTTTTTTCTCCTCTGTTGAGTTGCAGGGGATTCCCCTTGGCTGATCCAAAGGTAAGCTGTGTAATAAGTGAAGACATTCCAGCTCAGGGTGTTTGGGGAGACTGTTGATTCTTTGCCTAAAAGGTGGGAGAAATTCTCTCTCACCTTGTGTTTGGAGTACAATAACAGCTTGTGTACTCTTAGCCTGCAACTTTGCTACTTTCATTTTTTTGTATTGTACAAAGAGTTTTTATAAGTTTCCACCATGGATTGGAACAGGTCAAGAATAGTGGCATTCCTTTCAAAGCATACACTTACTCTGTCTTTTAATGTATAACCATGAAGAAGATGGTATGAGCTATGTGGTGCTTTGTGGTAATCTGTCTTTGAAAGTGGAAAGAACTCCAGTTTTCAAAAATACCAGTCCTAAGGTTTTAAGATAAAATGTGAAGACTGAACTTTCTGATGCTTTGAGGTCTTTAACTACTACTCAGTGGTCAGGCTTTGTCTTCAGTGGGAATGTCCAGAGGTTTTGTTTGGCTTTTTTTTCCATATCCTGAGTTAGCTCTACATCAGTTTAAAATTTAAAAATGAAAGCGAAAAGTTTGATTGGAAGAAAAAAAACGGAAGAGTAGCTGTTGGCTGCTGAACTTTGATTTCATTTTGCTTTCTGAATATTAACGTATCAGGTTTTCAACCTGACCTTTCCAGCTTTCTCAGATGTGCTGGTATGTGTGCTCAAACATGAAAGTGTGTTTCTGGACGAGGGCCTTCTGTACTTAATTGTGTGGTAACACAGAAAATAGCAGGGAATAGGTAATCCTGGAACAGTTTTCTATTAGTTGCCTATTTACCCATTTCCTGAAACACATGAGAGAACTTAAATGTCCTGAGTGCATTTAAATTACGTCTTAAGTGTAAGTCTTAGATCTGTCTTTAACCAGAAGCTCTTCAACATAATTTCAGTCTTATATTTTACAGTCATTATAGTATATATAAGGTAATAAATAGACAATCTGTTTGAAAAGTCTTTAAAAATACAGTTTTAATGCACTGTGTGGAATACCTCCTCTTGTTTAGTTTCTGATTTAGCACTGCTTTCAGTGATGAGGAAAGTGAAATGTAATTGAAAGGAATGTATTATAAGAGGTACTAGTCCCTCAAAGGCTTCTGTCCAGCACTGGTGAAGGAGGAAATTGGTCAAGTACAAACAATGTGGCTTTTATTACATTGGATCAGCAATAATAAACCTTTGTACTTTAACAAGATTTTTTTTGTTTGCTTTTTAAAAGGACACTATCAAGGGTATTAAGCCTCATGCTTTCTTTGCATTGACACGGGACTGACTTGCAGCAAGTGGCTGTTTTGGAAAAGCTGAGTTTCAGGACAGCCCAAAAGTTGATGATTATGTAAAATCATACTAGTATGTAGAGATGCATTTCTGGGTTGAAAGGAAAAGTGGCTAATCAGATATCTACTAAGTACCCCTATTTAGACGTACCTAGTTCAAAGGGGGCTGCTGTTAAAGTTTTGATCTGTGTTGTTGCATGGATTTGATTTTTATTAGATTCTGTGTAGCATTAACTTCTTTGGAGCTAAGTGCTTCTAAATCCTTCATGGATTATTACATTAGTGTTTGCTTCTTCATCATCAAAATTTTATTTTTATTCATTGTTCTGTGGTGGAAACATGAGTTTTGGGCACAGCCATGTTTTATTGTTGTTTGGCTGGCCAGTTTTATTTTTAAGGTTTTCTTTTTTCTTTGGGTGTAATTGTGAGCTTTCTGTGTATAATTGTTTGATGGCAACACCTGCAACCTCACAAGTTCAACTGTAGCAACTGAGAGAGCAAAAGATGTTGGAACAGTATTTCAAGTACCTGAACAGCCGTGTATCTTCTACAGAGGTGCTGTTTTAAACTTTGAAGACCTTACTGTCTTTTTCTTTTAGTTGAAGTTACCTCAAAAGGGTTTCAGTCTGCTGAAGCTTATCATTGCTGTGACATGGCAATTTGTTTAACTTCGGTTGTTTTATTTTGTTTTGGAGGGGGTTTTTTGGTGGAAAATCAACTAAATTTCTTCATGCTGAATTTGAGTAAAGCAACCAGCCAAAACAGTTCTGTAAATACTTCCTGTCACCAGGGAAACTGAAGGTGAAGATAGAAGTGCTGATAAACAATGAGAGAGAGCTTTACTGTCCTCTTGGGTAAAAATTTGATTATGAGAATGAAACTTAGAAGCAGATTTTTTTTTTTTTTCGCACTATAAGATGTCCCTGCATAGGTTGGTTTTTTCCTGCTTTTTTTGGAACAGGAAAAAAAATCACTGAACAGAATAAATGGAAAATAGTGTGTTAATGATTTACTGGAATCGATTCTTTATGTACAACCAGAGGTAAACTGCAAGTTATTCATCCTTGTAGAAAATTAGAAGCTTTCTGGCTTAGACTGCTTCTGGAACATCCAATTCAAAATATTGAATGTAGTACTAATCCCAGCTCAAGCAGCAGGAACTATATATTCACAACTCACACCTATTCACAGACACAAAATCAAAGAGTATCTGAAGAGAGATCAGGATTCATCACTTTGGATTGTATTGGAAAAATGTTTCTATCATAACATTTTTTGTTACATTTTTTTTTAAGAATCAAGGCAAATCTTGTAGACAGAAATTTGGGATTTTATGATACCTCGCATAGTACTTTGCTCATCTTGTGGGTTTTCCGTCTTTTTGCCTGAGTTTGGGTTACTTTGTGTCCCATGTTGTTTGTGGTAAGTGGAAGTGTAACACACGTGAATTAAATACAGCAACTTTTAGCCTAAATGTTCATTTGTGTTAGGTTTCATTTTAAGGAAGCTGTTTCATAGTGGTTTTAAATACCTAAGAATAATTTAGGCCATTTGAAAATACTAGCTTTGAACACGTTTATTTAGAAAGCTTCCTGAATTACTTGAAACTTGATGGGAATTTTAAGCATCAGTTAATGCACAGAAGGCTAGGTGTAGAGTTTGCATGACTGGCTTTTGTTGTTTGAGAAATTATCTGGGAAGAAACCAATAGGTTAAAAATTCTTCGCTTTAATATTTACTTTCCAAGAAGTAGTTCATGTGCTTATTTTAACCTTTCCCTACCTGAAAGAATCAATTCCCTGAATATGATTTGAATGACATAACTTTTTATCAAAAAAAGTCTATCTTCCTAGCATAATTTCCAATTTACAGATTCTTTTCCAACTGTTAAAATGTGACACTTTTTGATAATGCTTTAATTACCTGAAATTCTCATCAGATGAAAGAGAGAATTTAATGCTTTCTAATGTTTTAGTTTGGCATGTGTTACTAGCCAGACAGGTGATATTTATATACTTAAACATACTTGTCTTTTAAAATATGGCCAAGTTTTTTTAAAATTGTACTAAAACAGATTGATATGCTTCACTTCTAGCAGGTGTTTGGTATAATTTTAAATAAGCTGTTTCAGCAGGCCTCCTTAACTTGGTTCAGCAAGTAGTATAAAACTTAGTTTCTTGGTGAAAAAGGAGTTCATCTTTTTGAGGTATCTATTTGAGCTGTTTTTATAAAAAAACCCAGTTTTGAAGTAGTGATCTATTTATACTTCAAGTGTAATATTTTAAATAGGTAAAAATAGGATTAATAATGATTTTGCAATGTCCTAGTTTCAATATGGAGGAAAAGCTTTATCATCCACTTATCTGTTCATCTTCTTTTTTATCAACATGTCACAACTTGCAGATTGTGGAAGACCTAGAAAGAGTTGCAAAAATACCATTGGAGAACCAAGTAGGGAAATACCAATTTTGAGAATACCAATGGAAGTACCAACAGTGAGAATTGTTCTGAAGATTGTGGATATTAAAAGTTTTGAGAAGGGAGATGCATTTAGAATCGGTGTTCTAAGAGCTGTTTAGAAATTGAGAGAATTAATGGCTATCATAGCCAACAATCTGGTTACTTTCTGGTTTTTTTTTTCATTTATTTATTAGTCCCTAGTATTTCAATATAAATTTAAAAAGAAAGAATTAAGAGGCAGAAGAAGCTTTCAAGAATTCTGCTTGTTTTAAGAATACCCTGATATTTACAATACTTTTGTAGAGATACAATAATGTGTGAGAAAAAAAAATCAAAAACCTGAAATTACAAAGGCATTTGCATCATTGATGTACAGTTGATTGGCACTTTCTGGAAATCAGAAACGTGTCTCTGACCCCTGTGAAGTATAGGAATCTTGACTGATAGTTGTTAATTAGCCTGGTGATTCCCATGTCCTTAGTTCTTAAAGACTGTAGTTCAGAAAGATTTAAATGGGTGGGTCAACAACAAGAGTTGTTGACACAACTTCTTGGTGTTCTCTGGCATATTAAATCTTGTGTGAAATTGAAAAGAGACTAAACCGAATTCCAGGTGGTTAAATGTAGTTTTAGTAGTGTGTTGTTATAGGCTTCTTGTATACCCAGTAAGAAGGAACCTAAAAATTGTCAGGTCTTTGGGACCTTGGGAAATTTTTTACAGCATCTCCTTTGAGTCAAAAGCTAGGCTGTACTTTGAACATGCATTGCTACTTCATTTTTGAGTTCAGCTGAGCTGGGATAAAGAATTAATGAGACTGAGTTTTAATTGGTTTGACAAGGGGTGAGGCTATCATCCAAAACAGAAGAGAAAACCACTGGTATGCCAGGGCTAATAACATTTTTGGAACAGGTAATCCAGTGATCTTGCCTGGAATGTGATGGACATAGTTCTTGCTGTGTACTATGTCACATTCTTGTTGAATAGAAAGACATTTTCTCTGTTCAAGGGGTTCTTGGTGAAAATTGAATTATAGCACAACAGATGAATTAGAAGCAAGCTCCTCTGGCAGGGCTGCCCATGGTGAACACTACACACGCATCTCTGTTTTCTGTGCTGTTAAGATCTTAATCAGACTGTCTCTGACTTCAGTGCATATCATTGAAGGATACAGAAAAGCTTTGTAAAAATTGTGATCAGACATTTTTTTCATTTAGTCAGCAATATGAGACGTGCAGTTCTTGACAAAACAACCTCCTCTAACTGTTGTTATTTCTCGGACGTGTTTTTCACTGTTAAAATCTGAACCCTCTAGAGTAATGCAGATCTATAAAAGCAGTGATCTAAGATTTATGGTGAGCAATCTGCAGCTGGCTTGCAGAACAGTGAAGACACTGAATTTGGCATTTTCAGTGACATTGGTCTATGGGTTGACGCATTATTAAAAATCTAAACTTCACTAATGTGATGTCCAAAATCATCATCCTCATTTTCAGTATCCCTATTCATGTGCCAACCACATCTTTTTTGTAGAAGCCCAGAGTTGCTTGTGCCTTGTGGTTTCCCCAAATGTTTCTCCCAAGTGTTGATCTTCTGATTACCAGTCTGTTTGGGCAGGCTGGTTTTCTTTTGCTGTGCCACTTTTCCACTTCTTTGTCAAGAATTACTGACAACCCCTATTTCCTAGTCTAGGCTGTTGAAGTTCCATCCCAAAATAAGATGGTGATTAAATGGAAGACAAAATTTGATGCTCAGTGGTGTGTTTGCAATCTGATACAATTCACTTAGTTCACTCTGATATTTAACAGGATAGTCTGTTGTGCTTGTGGCTATCAATAAAGAATAATATGTGTCACAGTAGGAAATGTTTCTTCTAACTGTAAATAAAAGTGAATGCATCTGATGGTTTTTGTAGGCATCTGTTAAAGTCAGGGCCAACCCTTCTGGGACTCAGAAAGCAGCCCTTGGGGTCATAGACCTCACATGACCTAGTTTATTCTTCATTAAAACAGATGGTATCTATCTGAACAAGGCAAACTTGCTTTTAAGAAAGAGCTGGAGATTAAAAGGATGGGAAGCTGGAACAGCTGGGTCTAATTAATGGGAGCAAATAAAGAAGCAATCTAAGCATTAAATTAGTCATCTACATCAATAGCAAAATAGTCACTACATGACTACTCACTCAATTGTTTTAGCTGATCAAAAGTTGCAGGATTGGTTCCTAGCATCAAAAGTATCTGTAATTGCATCAGAAATGTTCCCACATTCTTTATTCTTTTCTGCCAGGCTTCAAAGAGAACAGAATCCTGGAAACTGGCTATGGTGTTTTTGCATGGTATTAGGGAATCCAGCTTGTTTGTAAGACTGAAAATACCCCACTTGTGTTTGATACCTAGGCCAAGTTGGTCCTCTGCAGGTTTTGGCCTCTTTGTGTTTAACATGAGAAGTTTACCTAATGGAGAAGATTGCTGCCATTCCATTCCTTCAAGCTCTGCAACCACATAAAATTTGCAATGGGATCCAAGAATTTTATTGTTTCTGTTGTAAACAGATTATACTGGATTAGTGGTTAGCATTTTGCATATTTTATGCTGTTTGCCCATTTAGTCCTGAAAATAGTGAACTGTGTTGCAAACAGCGCAGGCGCTCTTCGCTTGCTGTTACTGGTGGCCCGAGACCTTCACTTGCCATATGCCTTAGCAGGGAGAAGGGGCCTATGCAAATACAAATCTGCCTTCAGACTTCGTAAGAACAGCTGTTTTGATGTATGATCTTCTCATGTAGGTGTTCTGTTTTGCTCTGAAACTCTGGTAACATGTACTATAATACACAGAGAGGTAGGGGTATGTATGTAGGGAGTGTATGAAGCCATTGCTCTTTCTTCAGCAGGATAGTACTTGGTAGATCCTAGGACTAATCCAGAACGGTACAATGTCCTTCAAGTTCTCTTGGTTTGAACCAAATATTAAATAAATATCAGTAGACTAATGTGCAAATCTGTAAACACTTTTTCCTTTCATTTTTACAGTGTAGAATATTTCCATGTTAAGGTAATCCTAAGGAATGTTTACTTATCTGTCACAAAAGGTTAGTTTTAGTTGGTTCACACAGCTGAGCTCTGAGGTGATCAGGGGAAAAAGTTGAACAGTTCTTTCATTGGGATTAGCAGAAATTGTTTCATGAGTTTTATGTCTCGTTCCTGGAGGGTAGAAGGCAGTGGTGCTTTGATGGAAGGCTAATAACGCTTCCTTTTTTTGCTTCCAAAAACCTTCCCTCAAATTTATGAAGCTGGGCCTTCATCTTGCACACTGCCACTTGACTGCTTCAGGTTTTTAGTTTTCTTTTTATGAATCTGAGGGGCAGAATTTCCACCTAGTCACAACGAGACAACCTATTTTTATAAAATGGATTTTCTTGACTATGCTAAACAACCACAATAACATCTTGTTGCAGCCTCCCACCTTGACTGTCATCCCGTTTCTCCCTCCTCCCTATCAAATGCAAGAAAGAAAACTTTAAAAGTGTTTGCAGAAATGGCTGAAAGTACAAGCAGGTTTGAAGTGAGATTTTGAATTATAGTAGGTTTTGTATGCAAACTTTATCTGGTTGTTTGAAGACTGGCTAGGCATAAAACAAAAACCTAAAAAAGCGTAGTCCCATGGAAGAGTAGTGGGTGTGTGTCTGGGTACTGCCAGCTAATGCAGGTCTAATGGATTTTCTGATAAGACTTGATGGGGAGAAAATACATACTATGAGACATGTCTGAAAACAAATGTTAAGTGGCTTCTTGGTCTGTATTGTCTTGATTTTCATAGTTGCTTGCAACTGTGCTAAAGATGTTTGAAAATAGACTGCCTGGGATCAGTTCGGCAATAAAACTGGTTAGGGAGGTTCTCTGTTCTCTCCTGTCTGTGTGGTCGCCTGGTTTTCCCAGAGGCGTTGTAGATTAGGGCTTTGCCACTATTCTGGAATAGCCTGCCAGGCTTTGCTGTTCCTGGCAGAGATGTTTTTAAGGAGGAAGTGTTTCCAAAGTTAGAACTATTGCTAAATAAGTCCATGACATGTTCTTCTTTGAAAATAGATGGAACTTGTGATTTCTATTATTATTGCTGTTATTTCTGACCAGTGGTTTGTAAAGACAAATGAGTAACATAAGGAAAAGTAAATAATTTTAAAATAAAAATTTCTAGAACAAGTAGAACAAGTCCTGAAATATGTAATCACAAGAGATCTGGGAACAATTAGATATGTGTTCACTTTTGACTTTCCTGTTGAATATGTCTGTAGAAGTTTTTCATTCATACAAGTATCAAAATGCATGTAAAACCACATTTGCTTATGAGGTTAGTATTGTTAATTTCCCTGTGTCCACATTTGGAAATCTCAAAAATGAAAGATAGTTTCTAGTTTCAGTATGCCATATGACTATAGTTATTCTTCACAGTGTTTTTTACTCAGAAATTAAATTTCAGCTCCTAATTCAGAAATAACCCAAGTTAATTGTTTTTTGTCTGTGCATGTAGTGTAGATGTAAGTAATCAGTATTTAAAGTAGCTTGAACAGATGTCTCTGCTTGGAAGCTTTTGGGCCTTCTTTTGGTGTTTGTTTGTTGGTTTTTTTTATGTTATTTGTTAGGGGATTTTTTACTGCAGAAGCCCATCCCTAAGCAAGTAAAGTTGTTTACAGGTATAGTCATGTAATGTGACTACTGTTAAAAGATTTCAGGGTAACCTAATGGTTCTTTGCTTTAACAGCAGGCTTTTTCTGAAACCTGTATACAGTTTTCATGGTTAAAGAACTGTAACTCGGGACAGGTGGGAATGTAAAACTTCTTAGATGGAATCTTTTGTGCTTGGACAATGGTTATCCTTGATATGTGTGTAGTGAGAACTCTTATCTTGAAAACTGGCTCCACTGGTAGTGGAGCTGCAAGTTCCATAAAACTGGATTGCTGGAGTTGGTAGTTTTTAGTTTGTAAGATGAGTATTTTGTGTTTTAGTAAATGCTATGTCTTATACAACATTTTAAGTGACTGGGAAGAAAAGCTGTCAAATAAAATGTTTTAGATGAGAATACATGTACAAAAAACAAGTATTTCAAACAAAAGTTGAAGTTAGTAGAGGCTAAAATTTCCTCGTTTTTTTCTCATCTCTCCAGTAATGCAATTTTAGAAGTTCATTTGTTAGTTCCTTGTTCCTACCTATCTCTCAAAAATGTTTTTGGTTTCACATACATACTCCTTTCCCTGTACCTGTTGCAGATCTTAGGAAATTGTCTTTACTATAAATTGATCATAACTGATCAACACAATGTGAAATCAAGTAACAAACCAGATAATAATACTGTAACAGGCCTGTGTGCTGTCTTTCCTAGGCAAAGAAGAGGATGATTGTGAGCTCAAGTATAAGCTTTTGACTTTTCAGAAGAGAGTGACCTTTTACAAGTTAGGCACTTGATTTGAATGCCAGGTGTCCTTTATAGTGGCACATATTTCTGTCAGAGAACAGGATTAAAAATTACTGCTGTAATGGAACCTACGTGGCATTGTGTAATGAGCAGAAAAACAATAAGCAACCACCCAATGAGCTGAAATGTGTGTTCATCTTCAAATGTGTAACACTGTGCTGCACAACAAATAGCAATGTGGTTAAATGTGCCAAGTTTTAACTTTCATTTCAGGCTAAAAGAGATACTCAATTCAGTTATATAGATTGTCTTGAGTTCAATGCACTTAAAAGGAACTTTAATGACTATTGAATAGAGAAATGCCTAATGCATTTTTTAAAAGTCAATATGTTTTTATTTTCTTTTTTTATTTTTTAGAGTGAGTTGGAAAAAGAATACATTAGCTACAAAAAAAGGAGTGCCATACAGCTATATTTCCAAGTGGTATAACACTGAGCACTATAAACAGATTTTTTACAATTTATTAATTTTTAGAAGGATCAGCAAATTTTATGTATTTTTTCCCATCAGTTCCTTATCTTACTGAATTGCTTCACCTCTCTGTGCACATTTAAGTTTATAATCTCCTCGCCTGAATAATTAGAGTTTCTGTAGGTTTTAATTTAGCAAATTATCTTTGTTCTTTTTCCCTTGTCAGGCACAGGTACTTTTGGACGTGTTCATCTGGTGAAGGAAAAAATGGCCAAGCGTTACTTTGCACTGAAAGTAATGAGCATTCCTGATGTCATTCGACTGAAGCAAGAGCAACATGTGCACAATGAAAAGTCTGTCTTGAAAGAAGTCAACCACCCCTTTTTGATCAGATTGTAAGTTGTATTTTTTTAATTCATTTCACTCATACAGAAAGTGCAGTTAAAGAACTCCAGAGTCTCATTGCAAGTTCTTATGTACTTAACCAACACCAAGAATTTAATTTCCCTTACACAATCTAGATTAAAATAGACTTTGGAATGAGGTATGTATTTCAGAAGAATCAAGAATTGAAAATCAAAGGCATAATTTGAACATGCAAACGATAATTTATTGTAAGGTGTCATCTCTCTCTTATTTTCACACTGCAGAGGAGGCATTTTCTGAAGTGGGGGGAAAATGCTAATGAAGAATTGTTAGGATTGGCTTATCAAAATGACTTCTAGAATGATTCTTGATGTTAGAATGGTGATGAAAGTATTTCTACATGTATGTGCTGTAGATATTGGTAAATAGCTAAAGCTATTCCAGTGAGCTATACTTAGGCAAACTTTATTTTTAAAGAGTTTAAAAACTGCAGCACTTCTTGGACTTTGGTATTCCTGTATTTGAGTTGTTAAGTGATGGAACCTATTAAGAAGCATGATTTAAACGCGGTTCATAGAGAATACTTTTTTAGTGGAATTGAGTTAATTCTAATTATACCAGTAGTTCCATTGTTAAAGAGAAAAGGTATACTTTTCTGTTCAGAGCACCACAGTGCTCCTTGTGTATCTGAGTCCATATCTATTAATGGGATAACTAAACCTCTGGTAATTGCAGGTTAATTTCCATTTATCTTTTCTCATGCATTGATACAGCGCTGGCTGTTAACCAAGGTTTGTTTCCATTTACCTTCCTAATCAGTTTTACATAAAATAAGACAAAATTAGCCTTAGTTAATCTAGCTGCAGGGAGTGCAGCTTCCTCCCAGGATTAAGCAAATATTGGAGGGAAAAGAAGAAGGGAATAGCATGGTAGTCATCCAGAAGATAGAATGAGCTCTGCAGGAGGAAGCTTTTTCCCTGGTGTGGTGTTGGCTTTTTCCAGCATCATGATGCTATTAGTTTCCAGCTGGTGTTCAGAAATCCTGTGTGGTACAGTATCAGTAAGACAAGTTCTAAAGCAGGTAGAGATCGAGATTCATGGAAGAAAGTAAGGTGGAGAGGCTGAGTCCATCTGGTTAGACTGGTTGAAATATGGATGGAATGGGGGGAACTTGATTTTGTATGTATATCTATGTACATTTGTAAATTCTGAAAGAAAACCCTACCAAAACCAACAAGTAAACTCCCAAACAGACCCACCTCAGTAGGTCTGTGTGTCAGGAACAGTGGGAATAGAGAAACTTGGATGAAATGTCAGAGAAAAGGATGCAAGGATTCATGTTCATACAGAAGTGATCAAGACTTCAAACAGATGAGTTTTCCTGGATTTCATTCACACCTTATTTAAAAAATAGCAGATTTTTCAGGTTGCCAAAAGACACAATTCAAATAGTTCACTTTGTGTGCAGGGCAAACATTCTCCATGTCTTCTAGGGCTCTGCCTTTTATGTTGAAATGTCCAATGAGATGTTACATCAGCTACGCTCATGTAATTGTCCATGTGATGCCTTTTTCCCTTGGCAGAGGAGACTCCAAGCAATGTAGCTGAAGTGAGGTGGTTAAATTTAGGTCATAATATTAATGTGCTTTAGGTTAAACAAGCCTTTGTGGATGATTATCGCTAGACTATATGACAACACTTTCTGCAGCTTTTTGTCTGTCTAAAAGGTTTTTTCATCCACCCCTGCCCAATATGTTTGGGTTTTTTTCTGTTAATTGTTTTACTCTAAGTGTTTAACAAAAATAGGAAAAAAAATTATAGTTCAGCTTTAATGCTTTTAAATTGTGTTATCTACATGGTCTGGTTTTAATGTTTTCAATTAGTTTCACCATCTTAAACACTGATAGTATTCTCCTTTGGCTGCAAAACAGGGAATAGGTGTCAGTGCAGCATAATATTTCAGGATTTAATGATGGAAAATTGTAAAGTAATGCTTCACATGATTGAATTCTGGTGTTTGGAAATTCCATATATCTTACTATATGTAAAGAGTTCTGGGTTTTTTTTTTCCTTTTCCTGTTACTTTTGAGAAATACCTGTTCTAAATACAGGGAGGTACAGTTTTTCTGTAGACACTGGAGTTACTCATCTGCATATTTTTTTAAATAATTTTTTTCTGAATGCTTCTTGGGTGCTCTTGCAACAACTGATCACTGGAGATTCCTACACAATCTTTACTGGTGTGTTTGAGCAATGTGTCTTACACACTGTGGTGCAGCTCTTCATAGTGAGATGTAATGTTGACATGTTTTTAAAGAGAACAATAATTAATAAAAATCAACCATGTCTTCTAGTCATATAAGCTAAAAAAGGTTGTTTGTCTGTAGGAGTTCACAATGGCATCTGAAGTAAAGCTGAATTGTAGAATTAATGACACCACGCATGTTACTCTAATCACAGCTTCTGTGATTTTTTCTCTTCTTTTTGTATTAAATTACCATTTAAAGCAATCTGAATTGCAAGTACAAAAGTTCTTAATTTTGCTCCTTTTCATGTATAGCAAATAATGTATCCATTTTTCTGTGGACAGACAAACCATTAAGAGTCAATTTTTGAATAAATTAGTTCCAGTAAAAATCCTGTGCTTAGTGATGTAGATGTTCCATTTTTGCCCCTCTGTATCGTCAGATTTTGCTCTTCCTCTCCCATAAATATGTGGTTTGCTTTGTTTCACCCACTCCTGCTCTTTCATTCTTTATTGTAGATACAACTTTGCCTGATTACCTAAAATACATTTTCAGAGTGTTTTTGCATAGTCAATAAAGATACTATGGCCATCATTAATAGCCAATTAATGATGTTGATGCCTATGATAAGGAAGAAGTTTCATAAAAGCAGAAGACAAGCCTGGACTCTGCATTCTCCATCACTCCATTTTCCAGGAAATGGAAGAGCTGTAGCTGATGTCTGTTAGTCTGTCTGATTTCCTTGGTTGCCTCAGTGCCGGTATCAAAAGTAGAATCTTCCTGAGTAAAAGTCAGTTGTGTTAGGGAGCTCAGTTTGCTCTGCTTATCTTTCCTGAGGCTCTGTGCCCTGATTAAGCACGAGGTACTTGTGACACAGCAGAAGCACTGACTAGAAGCTAAAGTAACTTCAGTTCTTGTACTGCTGTATCAATAAAATAGGTAAGGTTCTCTACCTTTTATTATGGAATTAGGGATTGTTCTTTGTTTTAAATGGTAGTATTCTTCAAGATGTTATCAGATACTTATTTTCTTCTTAACTATCGAGCAACATTTCAGGGTATGGTATGTGAGTTGTTTAATGTGGATAGAAAGCAAAAACAGCATAATTTAGGAGAACATGGAAGAGAAGATTCCTGTATTCTGTAATGAAGCATTTTAAAGCCACATATAATTATTTTCTTTCTTCCTTACTTATTCATATTACTTTGACTACCACAAAAACAGCTCTTAAATTAAAGGTGGCAGTCAGGAATGCAATGTACCTATCCTTATATTAATTCTGAGGTACAGAAATGAACCTTGTTTTGCTGTCATTTTTGCTTTTATGTTGCTTTTGTGAAAGATGCCTTAGAAGAGCAAGCATCATCTGATGCTTTAATTGCAATTGTGTATCTCCAAGGAAGAAGGCATAGGAGAGGAGAAGGACAACTCTTTGATGTCTGGTTTTGAACATACTGTCATGAAAGTCTTGACAAAAGCAGATTCTGCCTACCCCCATCACTTTGGTAATAACTTGATAATATAAAATGTAAGGTGTGTAAAAAATGTCTGGTCTTTATGTCAAGTCAGTTATTTGGTGCTTAGAAGAGACCTGTTTTGTACAATGAAACAGAATCTATCAATTTTTTTCTTGGCCTGTGCTGCACTTCTCCTAAACTATCTGGTTTACATTGCAGATTAAGGAGGCTACTTGAATGTCTTACATAATCCTGCTGGATTCTTGGTGGTTTATATTTGCAGACAAGGAATCAGAAATTAGTTATGTACATGGTTGGGACAGGAGAAGCCATTTTACAGACATTTACTTCTAAAGCAAATCAGAGACATAATTTCTTTATTCAGTAAAACAATACTTTTGTTACAGATTTTGGACCAACCACGATGAACGTTTTTTATATATGTTAATGGAATATGTGCCAGGAGGAGAACTTTTTAGTTACCTGCGCAACATGGGGCGTTTCAACAACAGCACAGGACTCTTTTACTCGGCGGAAATTATTTGTGCAATAGAATACCTGCACTCCAAAGAAATAGTTTATAGAGACTTAAAACCTGAAAATATATTACTAGACAAAGAAGGACATATCAAGCTTACTGACTTTGGATTTGCAAAAAAACTGGTGGACAGGTAAGTGGGGTTTTGTTCTGGTAATTACATTTTGCATGCTAAACAGTTAGATAAAAACTATTGATTTCAGGTGCTCAGCATTTCATTTAACACTCCATGTGGTTCACACATTGCAAATCCCTTAATATGAAGGAAATCATCATCTTAAAATGGCTGTATGGAAAGCAGTATTACCTCTTAGGTATAACCAGGTGCAATATCACGCATCAGCAACTACAGAAAAATATTTTTATATGGCTGGTTTTGTATATTTAAGTTTTCAGCAGTCACATTATAAAAGGGAGTTCAGTAAAGTAATATGAGCAAACGCTAAGATACGTAAATTAATCCTCCATATATACTGAATTGCTATATAACTCATGTTTCCTTCTAGTTTCCTTTCAGAGATTTTTGAAAGGCATTTTAAAATAACATTTTATAACTGGATGTTGCGTTTTCACTAGCCTGTGGCTAAATTGAAACTGCAAAAATCTAGACAGAAACCATAAGGCCAGCTTCTGCAGAACTGATTTAAATCTAGCTTCTACATTGCTGTCAGCTTTATTACGTATGTAAACTTTTTGATAATGCATAGGCTCCCCTCTGTGATTTCTCTGTTCTCTCTGTTTGGACTACTCTTCCAAGACCATAATATGTGTTTTTAAGAGTAAGCAAGAGCATTGGGATTCAAGAAAAGGGAGGTAAAACCAGCCTGTTGTATCAGGAAAGTGGTGTGACAAGGTTTGGTGTTATGCCTTTGGGTCATGGTCTCTTTCAAGAGATATTTGATTGTTCTGGTTGAGGCAGCACAGTGGTGTGTTAGATATTACATAGGTGCTCATCTTCTTCAGTCAGTTCTGTTTGATGCTGCTTTTGCAGCAAACAGGTCTGTGTGTGAGGAGAGTTCTACAAGGTCAATTTGAAAGGAGAGTGGATCTGAGGAAGCTGCTTAATGGATCCCTTATGAAGTAAAAGACAAGACAAATCAAATCACAAAATACAATTAAAAAGGTTCTATTCACCTTTAAGGTCTGGAAATCTATTTTAAGACCATAGAATTTTACTATGAGCACATTTGAATTCAGTTTCCACTGGGCAAGCAAAAAGGCCTACAAATGCTGGCCTTTTATTTTAATACTTTGTTTATAACGCAAGATTACTTTTTGCAGGAAGAAGTAACATACTTCCATGTAAGAAGGTAGTACAATCTCTTTATAAGACATTTTCCTACAAATTCTTATGACTTGCTCCTTATGTGTAAATACTGCCACTTAGTGGTAATTCTTATTTTCTGTTTCTGTGGGTTTTAGGGACAAGAGAAGTAACCCTTCATTAAATAAGGTGATAGTTCACATCAGAGTATATTTTTCTACCTGTAAGATGAATCTCTAAGAGTAAATTTGTTCAAATATATTTTAGAATATCAAACTAAGTTACCACTACTGGCTTTAGTTGCCATTTTTATTTCCCATGTTGCTTGAGGGGCAGTGAAGCTGATCTGTTTGTGTTGAATTGAATCATAGAACATTATAGTAGTTCTATATTCATAGCTGATTTACCTTCAAACGTACCAAAAGTACAAAACATAAATACAGAACATAAAATTGGAATGAGCAAGGACATTATATCAGTTAGAGCACAGGTACTTTCCTGTGCAAATCTGGTTTAGTTTTCTGTGTTACTGGGTTTTTTTGGAACTACATAGTCTTCTCCCCACTAGCTGAAGTCATCTTCACAACCTTGGTTTTGTCACTGTTAAAATACACAGCAACCCTTTATCCACTAACGTGCTCCAGTAGATGCTTTTGTTTATGGCATAGCCTATTTGATCAAAAGTACAGGAGGTGTTTTGTCATTTTTATTCATGGCAAGCATCTGTACACATGAATCTTCTTATGTATGGATGTCAGTGAGTGTGTGGATGTGTGCATATAAACAGCATACATGCATGGCAAAAAGAAGACATGAAGTATTTATGTTTTTCAAGCATTGTGAAGTAACCTGCTCTCAGGCTCGGCAAAGGCATTCCTAGAAAGAAGACATAATACATAAATCAAAAGATGGTCTGTTGAAGACTTCGGATACAATCACGTAGTGCAGATACATAGTATTTCACATCAATGATTCTGTAGCTGTCTCATTGAGGTTTTTCTGTACGCATTTTCCTTTCTTCCCATTACTGTGAAGGGATGAAGGGATGAAATATTCACCATGTCCCTCTACAGTTAAGCTGCTCTTCAGAAAGAGTTTCTGGCTCATAGCTCATGTTCCCACTGTGGAAAGAAGCTTGCACCTGTACTTTCTTATCAGTACAATTTCTGAAGGGCTAGACTCTTAATATTTTCTTTTTAGAGAGAGGAAAGAGAGGAGGTTTTCTTTGCTCCTTCTGTTCCTTGTTGGTCCTTCTGTTTATCCTTGTTCCTCCCTTTTCGCTCATAGTGTACGTTTAAAAATTCTAAATTTTTCTCCAAAACAGTGTGTCTTTGCCTCAGCTGCTGTTTATTTCTTCTCTTTTCCACCTTGATGTTGCTTAACTGAAGACTTAATAACCTTTTCAGTTTCTTGTAAGTACATTCATATAAAATAGATGTGCCACTGTTTTTTAAAAAGGGCAATGTCAAGAAGAAAGTTGGGGAGGGTTTTTTTTTAAATTACTGTTACCTGAAGGCTTTAAAAAGGATTTCCTTTGAACATTACAGCTGTTATATTTGTAGATTTTTCTCTTTCTGAAAAGCATATACCGCTCTTTTGGGTATAATATTTTTATTGAAATTTTTTTACTGATCTGATTTCCTTTTTTGTGTGTTCTTTGGGTGGGTTTGTTTCGTTTTGGGTTTTTGGCTTTTTTTTTTTTATTTTTTGGGGGGTTGCGGTTTAATTCCCATGTTCTTTCAGAGAAGCACAAAACTAATCTGCATGGAATTTTATGAGTTTTTTATGGACAGATTTCACTCAGAAAGTTATAAGAGTTTTAGGTAAAATTAATACTTGAGTGATTTTTTTTCTGGAGTGTTATTCGCTGTTAATTTTCGTTTATTCAGTTTGCATTCCTAAAAAAGAAATTTACCTGTGAGTCTTTCTAGAAACTTGAGAAGTGATTAATCTTAAACATATTGGGGATAGTTCTGCACTGTTGCTTAAGGTGGATATGCCTCATGACTGTTCTACACAGTGGATTGAAGAGAGAAAGACTGAGTAAGGCACAGTAAGTCTAGTCTGCAAAGTGTATTGTTTGCCGCTGTAGAAGCAAGCAAGAATGTCTTGCAGAACAAACCTTTGTCAGCTGGATACTATACAATCTTTGTTAAATATAATCATAGAGAAACTGCCAAAATATCAAAACAAACGTTGTTAATCTGGCTCGTATGCAAAAATCTTGTCTGGTACTACAAAGATGGATGCTGAATGGTGTAGAATACTAAAACACATTAACCATCGAGACTGAACTTCTTCACACAGTACTCTTCAAAAGTTTCACAAAATTATTTTGTAACTTACCTTTGTAAACAGAGTAGATTCTTTATTTAATGTTTTAAAAGTACATGTTCAGCCTTATCAATTATCACTTACCCGTATTTCAGCTTTTATCTTCAAAATTCAGAACAGTGAATATTTTGTAGCAGTTTGAAGGGAACAGTCTATTCTTACATTTTTGCATTGTAATTTATCTTCAAAAAAGTTACCTGGAATTTCAGATTAATATGCCATAGTCATAAAATAGTAATGATAAAAAATAATCTAAAATATTTTGTTTTTGTAGCATCTACTTGATGTGTTTTCCGAAATACTGTATAGTCTGTTTCATGACCAACAACAGAGGAAACACAGGGTGTGGTCTTAGGGCACAAATACACATCTTAAAAAAGAACATTACCTTCTTCCAAGTTTTTGTTGCGTTAGTAAACATAAGTTTCTGATTGAAATTACAAAGTAGTTAATGTGGTGGTAATAAATTTTATTTCTTAGTACAGCTGGGAGACTTCAAGTTACGTCTGCCTTAATTCACAGTTTTCCACTTTCTCAAATAAAAACACAGTAAAACTGTAAGCAGCTTCATTTGCGTAGCTGTCTATATCAGTATGATTTAGTCACACGATAGATACAGCTTTTTAAATTTCGGAAAGGGAGAAATACTTCATTTTTAAAGATGACAGAGCTTTGCTGTTACTCTTAATTCCATAGTCCTGATCTAGGTAGCTGCTAGATGGCAGTAGTGTAAAGCAGCACTGTATGTAAAAATTCAGTATGCTTGATTTGGAAAATTAGTGTTTATATGTTTTTAGATAAATTCATGGTAAAAATTAAAGATATAATCTTTACACTTAGGATTGTAGTTTCAAGAACATTGAAGCACATTGGATGCAAAGTGTTCCTAACACTCTTGACAGTTTACCTGGAGTAATTTGGCTTCTGCCATAGTAAACTGAAGCTTAAAGAAATTCAAGTTGTAATTCTTCATTTAAAGCCTTAACTGACTGTACAGCTCCTCTTCCTTGATCTTAACTATTTTTATGAATCAAGGCTAAGGCTTAAAAAAAACAACTAACCAAAAAAAAAAAATCCCAAAAGCTCCCTTTAAAATATTTCAAAGAATCACAGAATATACTCAGTTGGAAGGGACCCATCAGAATCCTCAAATCTAACTTCTGGCCTGGCCCAGGATGTCCCCAGGAGTCACACCATGTGCCTGAGAGCACTGTCCAAGCACTTTTTGAACTTTCTCAGGCTTGGTGCTGTGATGACTTCCCTGGGGAGCCTGCTCCAGTGCTCAGTCACCCTCTAGGTGAAAAACCTTTTCATGATACCCAACCTAAACCTCCTCTGACTCAGCTTCATGCCGTTTCTTCGAGTCCTCTCACTGCTCACAAGAGTGAAGAGATCAGTGCCTGCCCTTCTGCTTCCCCTTGTGAGGATGTTGAAGACCACAATGAGGTCTTCCCTCAGTCTCCTCCAGTCTGAACTGACCAAGTGACCTCAGCCCCTCCTCATAGGATTTCCCCTCCAGTCCCTCCACCATCTTCATTGCCCTCCTTGGGACACTCTCTAGTAGCTTAAAATATTTTTTATATTGTGGTGACCAAAACTGTACACAGGACTCAAGGTGAGGCTGCGTCAGCACAGAGTAGGGTGGACCAATCTTCCCTGCATTCTCAGAAAAAACAAAGTTGAGTTAGTATTACTTCTAAAGGTGATTGCTGTTCATTTTAATGCATTTGTTCAGGAATGTGCTACCAGTTTGAGTAAAGAAAATTCTTCCTCTCACAAATACTCAGGTTTTTTTGGTTCAAGTTAGATATCATGTGTTGTTACCATTTGTGACTATATTCTTTGTCATATTTTACTAGAAGTCCTTTTAAAATGTGATTTCTGTTTCTCTTGAATTGGTGAGCACATTTTCAAAGTTTTGTCTTCTGACTTTTTGTTGGGGAAGGGTAATTTATTCAAAATGAGAGCACATTTTTTTCTCAAGAGTACATTTAAACCTAAATCAAGAAAGTGAAGCCAGGCAAATTCTACGTGGGCATTTTTACAAAGAAAAGTTCACATTTCTGGAAGAAATTATTTCAGAATAGCCTTCTTTTCAAATGTAACGTGATCTTTGTAAACATAACTGCTTAGCTTCAGTTTGTTTCATGTCTTTATAGAATTTGAACTTCTATTAGTTAGCAATATAATAGTTTTATTCTTACTTTACCATAGAAATCTATGACTAAAAATGACATTAAAATATATCAAAAAAAATATTGCCTACTTGTGTCACACTTGCTTGACTACACTTTATAAATATTGTAAATAACTAAAAATACTAAATGTTTTCCTTTTAATGAATATTGTAGAAGTGGTGACAGGTTAGATTTCAACATCATTTGTAAAACTGCATGTAGATCGTAAAACAAATCTTTGTGTATGTGCAGCTATTTACTGATTTAAACTACTACTTCTTTTAAAACTCCCTCCTTCCCTTTTTTTTTCTAAATGAAACTTTGTTTTACTGCAAAAGGCCAGTAAGTTTGTCTTCTGCTGGGCCTGTCAGTTGTCCATGAACTCCTGGGATCTGAATCATACAGAGTGAAAAGCACTAGTAATAATTCAAAGCAATGTATAGGCTAATGGATAGAGTACCACAGCACCAGTTGGGAAACTCAGTGCACAGATATTTTCTGCAGACAGGAAGTTTCTTAATTTAATATTTCTAAATATCACTGTTCCAGGAGAATTGGTGAAGATCATCAAAGCAGATCTTGTAGAGACCTTTCTTATTTCTGTTTCTTTATACATAAATATATGTTGGGTACTTCTTATGTGTGTGTTTGGTTTTTCCTATTACTGTTATTTCAGTTACACTTTGATCTGCTTTTGTTGTTTGTTTTGTGTTTTGTTTTTTTCCTTCTTTTACAACCAGAACATGGACTCTCTGTGGCACTCCTGAGTACCTTGCACCGGAAGTTATACAAAGTAAAGGCCATGGAAGAGCTGTGGATTGGTGGGCCCTAGGAATTCTTATATTTGAGATGTTGTCAGGGTAAGTGATAATTACTATATCATAACAATATTATGTAATGCAGAATTATTTGCTAGTTCTGTTTACAATAATTGAAATAGCAATTTTGGGCTAAATTTATTATTGATATACTAGGTTAATTTCTGCCTTTGAAGAAAGGAAATGGGAAGCTGTACAAAAGAACAGTGATACAAAATATTGCTGCTGTTACAGGAATGTTTTAGGTTTCTGAGGTCATTCATTTTGTTTCTTGTTTTGAGTTTGGGGTTTCTGTTTGGTTTGGAGTTTTTTTTGTTTTATCTAAGACTTTCTTTTCCTTACGTGTTTTGGAAATTCAGGTTACGCCAAAGTGTAGATTTTTATTCACAAGGTCTTTTATATTTAAACGGTAAAGAACAGGACTACTTCTGTAATTAATTTCCAGCACAGGGAGATCATAGTTACAGTGGGAGCTTTAGTCTGTAAAAATGCACAGTGGCAAGTAGGAAGACTTTTATTAATACAGTTGTAATACAACTGAGCACTGGTTTTCTTTAAACCAGAGAAAAAAGAAGAGGGAAAAGCTTTATAGGTCTGTTTAAAATCAGTTTGCTCAAATGCTACTTTTGGTGTTTCAAAATTTGTTTGAAAAGCAATGTTTTCAGAAGATACAAATTCAAACTGAAGAAACAGTTTCTGGCATTAGTATAATTAACTGTTCATGACTTGTTAGTATTAGTTAGATAAAAGTAATCGTTTCAATTTGTTCTGATTTCAAAAAATAAATACTGTTTTCAGTAAAATAAATAACTGATTTAGGTAGAATGTGAAATTGTGCTTGTGTGCTAAACAAGGAATCTGCACGGTTTTACTTTTTTTGTCTGTGTTGTTTGAAGATACTTGAAAAAAATATTTGGATTTTTGAAGGCAATTGGCTTTGCCACGGTGGGTGCTATAGGACAAATGCAGATGAAAGCAAGGCTTTCATAGCTTCTGAAGAAACATAGTATATTTTATCAGTTTGATTTCATAGTTCTTAGAGCTTCTGCCTAACACATGGCTCAATGAGCTCTACACCTTCTTGGTCCCCAGGTGTGTCAGGTGTCCTCTGTGGCCTTTCCTTATAAATCTGCAGCCTTGTAGAATGATCAGAACAAAGTGTCCTTGCCTGAATTTATTCATCCTTTTCTGTGTGCAGTACTGTCATTTCAAAGTGACTTTGGTGACTCACCCAGTGTTTGGACAAGCTTATAAATAGTTCCCCTGATGGATGGGTGGTCACTTCAGAGCTCTAATCCATTGCTCTAATCCACTGCTGTGAAGTCCACCCAGTAGCACCACAGCCTTACCCAGCACAGCATTGCTACCCACTGCTTGCTTTCTTAGTGTCCTGAAGGCTTGCATATGCATTGACTTTGAATCTTACTGCAATTTGTGGACAATAAAAGCAATAAAAGTATCTAATAGTTGCTGGCTGACCCAGGCAGGCTTGGCTGACTGGTCTAATATGAAGGCTGATCTGTACAAAGACCAGGCTTCACCTTTCTTCCGTTGCTCCTGTAAGGTGAGCAGCCCAAGTCATTTTAAAGAGTCCTTCTCAGAGAGATGAAAAGAAGAGATTCCCAGCAAGCTTGTTGCCACTAATCTTAGTCCTAGACAGCAGGGAGACTGTAGATAAAAGTGTCTGGTGCTGTAATACAAGCTCAGGTGCTGCAGTCACCCAGCTGTGATTTACCTTCCTTGCCACGGGTTTCAGTGGGACCGCTCTCTGTTAGGTCTATGTGCTCTCAGTGTAAGTGGATATTGGGCCTTTTTTATTTGCATACCTTACAGAGGTGTTGATAGGATTCTATCCACTAGATCACTAATAGAAACATGGTTTACAAAGTTAACATACTGACTACAGGTGGTGATCAAGCAAGATGCTTGGAGTCATTGAGACCTCAAGACTGCACGGTACTTGAAGTATGACTGCTGCATATTCTACTGAAATATGACTGGTATATATTGTTCATAAACAAGGGAGCAGCTGCCATTGTTTCTGTGTAGGATCTTCTGTGTCATGACACTGTCTGGCTCAAGGGATGAGACCTGGATTTTGGGAGGGGGGGATGGGAGGGAGGTGGCTTAACCAATAGATTATACCTTCCTAAAAGGCGAGTGAGGTTTTATATAGGCTGATTGACAGAGCAGCTGTCTGCTGTGTGTGATTTTCTAATGTTTTTTACTACAGTACTTGCACAGACATGCTCTTCATAACGATTAAATACTGCTTTGGATAGGGACTCCATCCAACACTAAAAAAGAAAATGCAGCAGCATTCAGTCATTTTCCAAAGCTGGAATAGGGATTCCATGTGAGCTTGTTTGTTTGGGGTGTTTGCATTTTGAGGTTTGGTGTTTGGGGGGGTTTTTGTTAGTTTTGGGTTTTTTTAAGATGGGGGAACGTATGGATACTACTTTCTTAGGATTTTTTGGGGGGGATTAAAGGAGGATGGGGATTATGGTTTGTATGTATTTCCTTTACATGGGAAGGTTGTCACAATGAGTGTATGCTTTTAGCATTTTATCAGCTTTTTGCTGTTCTTGGCAATAGTATTTTGAAGCATTTTTCTTCACCAACTCAAGATGTGGTGAGATATTTACTATTAAGGCTTTTATTACAGAAGCAGTCCTAGTTAACTTTATCCATTGAAATTCAAAGAAGATTTAAGAAATCCAAAAATATGTTGGATGTGAACAAAACCTCACTTTAAGACTAAGTTATTGTCTGTAAGTAAATTAACGTAAGATATTTGATAGTTATTTCCTGAAGTTAGTCTCTCTGTAGCCCAAAAGCAATTGAAAAGAATTGGTAGGTGTGTGTGTGTGTAAGGAAATGGACTCTTTAAAAACAAACAAACCCACACCTTCCTGTTCTACAGTGTCTTATTTCCCTAACTTAATCTCCGGAGGCCTGTGGAATTCTTGGTCTGCACAAACTAGGTTTAAGGCAAGGTCCTGTTTAGGTTTAACCTAGTGAGATACAGAAAAGGGAAGGAACAGGGAGAAGCAAGGGTGAGAAGAAATCTTAACAGATGAGCAACACCAAGTTCATAGAGTTAATCTAAACAAGCTAAACAAAATATCAATACAAGAGTTGGAACATCTGTCTAAGTAAATGAGTTCTGTTACAGTTTAATGCAGAGAAAAATATACTTGTTATTTAACATTAGATATGTTAGGTTGTAATTGTACTGTTATCAGATATGCAGCTAATATGAGTTTTGTGTATTAATGTGGCCTTTGTGTTTTTTACTTTTGCTTTGGTGGTTATATCTGATGTGCTAGTCTGTCATTTTAGGTAGGTAATGTTTCCTGTCTGCAGTTTCATATTCCCAGACCTGTGTGTTTTCCCTTGAGGTTTTACTTCTGTTCTTCAGATTGTTTTTGAGACTTATGTTCTTGCCACTGTTATGCTTCAGTTAGCAAAAGGAATGGTTTGCAGCTGTTCTCCCATTTACAGAGGTGATATTTTTTGTAGCTTCTTTTCAGTTGGTGAAAAGGCAGCTGTTTGTATTTGTGTTGTGGTGTGAAGAAAGTCTGAAACTCAGGGGGATTTTTGTTGATTTATTGGGTAGCTTCAAGCACAATACTTGCGTTGTTTTGTCTAAAATCTGTGCTGTGTTGAAGGTTGACATTTATAAAAAGCATCAAAATCAAGTTACTTGGTTTGTCCATAAGAAAACTCCGTAATCTTTCCAAGCTGTTCTCATTTTGCATAGAGTTCAAATGTTCTTTAAGCAGAATTGCCATAAAATTACTATATAGCCAAGCGTGATTTAAACTTTTCTCAAGAACTGTAGACATACTAATTTTGGATTTTCAAAGTGGGAAAGTAAAGAGCAATTTAAACATGTAAATACGAAGAAAATTATATGTACTTCTATTCTTCTTGATTTCACACCTGAGTAATGTACAGTAATCTGCTTACTGCAGCTGGCAGCTTTGTAATACATAGTTACAACATTTATAGATTCTAATAGGTAGTAACAAATAGAAAATTGAGTTTGTCAGCTTGCTGTGGAGAATGTGAAGGATATTAATGTTGTTTGACTAAAAAAGAAACTTTATATGATACTCTTTCTTGTGTGGAAAAAACTTGTGCATGTTAAATACCTATCATGTTTTCCTTGTTCTTTAGTGTCAAAGCAGGAATTTTTAATAACACAAGTATTATTCCTGAGATCCTTCCACTTTACAGTTAGCTTTCCATAAAGAAAGTGTTCTGGCTTTCTGAACACCAACAAGAAATGTCCTTTAGTCTTTCCCTAACCAGATAGTTTAGTCATGCTTTTCAGTGCTTTGAATTAGTACTTTTTTTTTTTTTGCCATAAGCTTACAGACACCTTTACTCAGTTATTCTGATGGAATTTGATTTTTTTCCATTGCCGGATTTTACAGTATTTCAAAGGGGATGATAATCCACTTGATCATCAGCTGAATAATGAAGAAATTAATACTTCTGAAACCATAATGGAAATAATGTGTAGTGCTTGTTGAGAAATAAGCTAGCTTGAGCACCATGAAATTAAAAAAATAACCTGAAGTGAAGAAATGTTGTTTTCATCCTTGTTTTTGTGCTACCAGTGATTCCCAAAGCCACTGTATTTGTGTGTGTATGCACACAGTTAAGTTCCCTGAGAAAGTAAATACAAAATGTTAGGGAGATGCGAAAATATTTTAATTAAACTATAATAGTGGTTGGATGTTATTAATATGGCCAACACTTAAAACCTGCAGGTTTTTTTAATTCTGTAGGGATTTTGAGGCAGAAGCATAGTAAGAGGGTTGCTTTGGTCATGTTACGGAGGGCATAGCAGGACTCAGATTTTTGAATGAATTATTCCCTTCCCTCAGAAGGTTTCCTGTGGTAACTTTTAAGAACACAACTGACGCTCCGAAAGCTGTCAGCAGTTGGGCTCAGCTGCCTGTAATAGAAAGAGAAGCGCAGCAGAAAACTCAGCTCTTACTGTAGCTCTACAAGAAGAGGTAGTCTCTCTGTTAGCTCACAGCTTCATGAAGAACTTCATAGAAAATATAAATGTAGAATTTTAATTACATGTTAATTTACTATTCATCATGGGGAAGATTATGAAATGAAAACTTTATCTGTCTCACACAGAAAGGCAGCTGCGCTTGGAGAGTTGTGAGCAGTCTGTCTGTTTCAAAAACCTTATCTAACAAAACATATACTTGAATTCAAGAAGTAAAACAAATAACTGAACTGGATAATGTATTCATGTGAAGGTCCTTTAACGCTTTAGACACAAACTGGTAAATGAAGGTGTGCCTACAGTTACAGGACAAGATCAAGAATGATAATGCTCTTTTGGAAAGTATACCCCTGGGTTTTAGAGATAAAGGCAAAGCATTTTTTACTTCTAACACTGAAAATTTGTTTCATAAAATATATTTTTGCTGCAATTATGTAACAATTTCATATTTTTATATTCTATTGTTATATTTAAATTGTAATTCTGCATTCAGTGTGTTGTGTACAAAAATGTTTTCTGTTTTACAACGGCAACCTTAAATTATTCTTCAAGATAGCATTTGGTTGATAGTGTCCTACCAAAAAGAACAATATCATCAATTATTTCTGAGGGGCATTGCTGTAATATAATACTGCTTGTAAGATTTTTATAACTTCTTTTTCTAACATCTAAACATCTTTTCTATTAAAATAGGTTTCCTCCATTTTTTGATGACAATCCATTTGGTATATATCAGAAGATTCTTGCTGGCAAAATAGATTTCCCAAGGCATTTGGATTTATATGTAAAGTAAGTCCATGACTCCCAACACTGTCTTTTCTATTTTAAACACCTCCTGAGCACTGTTTCTAAAAAATCTTTATAGAAGACCTGATTTCAGATTTTCATTTTCTGAAACATGATGTTGGAAAATATTTTATGTTACATTTATGCTTTCAGTCCAAATAAACTTACATATTTGGCAGACTTCAAGGTGGTGATACAGTTGTAAGATAATATCTGAATCTCTCTTCTGTGTGCTGTGGGATATTAAGTGTCTTTCTTCCTTGTGCAAGTGCCATTGGCTTGTACTGTAAGAAGGTCAAGAGGAGAAATATAAGGAGATAATCTGAGTGAAATTTAGGAGAGCAGGAAGAGAACACTAAAATGTTTCTATCTATAGATACATACTACTTAAATCACTCTCAGCATTATTACTTTGGAGAGCTCTGGTACTTCAGAAGTTCTAGTGTAAAATCAACTTAAATTTATGATAGCAGGGGCCCAGTTCACTATGCAGTATTACATGTACATGTAATGTGGGTTTAATTCTCAATATTTAACAATCGTTAAAGGTATATTGAAGATGATATAAGTTTTTTTCCTATTTAAAAATTCTATGACTGAAATAATTTCTAGTAAACACGGAGAGGAAATGCAGTTATAAACATGAAGTTTCTCCTAAGAACCAGAGGTAATTGAGTGAATGAGGGACTGAAGACAGGAAGTTACTCCTATGTTAATCATTCATGATGTTTAGATCATGACCTTAGAGAGGTACTCTCTTACTGTCACTGCTTGGTAAACAGGTGAAAGCAAAACTAATAATTTGAGAAAGATTTTTTTTTTCTTTTTTTTTTTTTTTTTTTTTCTTTAAGCCTCCACTGAATCATTGGGCACACTGAATGAAGCATGTCTGCATCTCCTTCGTCTGACTAGTGTCTCGTATTTTTGTCTCTTTGTAACAGTTTTCTCTTAGTAGATCCACACTGTTTCCAGTTTAGTGCAGTCTTATTATCTGGTCTTCCTAATCCAGTTGGTTTTGGAAAGAAAATTGATTATCTCTTGTTGTATTCTGTGCGCTGAAGTATGATATTGTGATCAGAAGCTGGAACACCTCAAATTAGGTTATCATCACTAACAACCAACCCAGTATAGTGCAAGCAGTTATAGAGACTGATAAGGTCACCCCTGAGCCTCCTTTTATGCAGGCTAAACAATCCCAGCTCCCTCAGGCACTCCTTGTAGGACTTATCCTCCAGACCCTTCACCAGCTCCATTGCCCTTCTCTGGACATGCTCCAACATCTCAATGTCATTCTTGAGGTGAGTGGCCCAGAACACTAGGTGTGGCCTCACCACTGACAAGTAGAGGGGGACAATCACTGTCCTGTCCTGCCAGCCACTTTCTTCAGTGAGTTATGAGCACAATGTCTTGGCTGTCAGCCCCTCTTCCTTCTTTTAAATCACAATATGCAGAACTGGATAGTCTTTGAACATCTCTGTGTCATTAGCTTTAAGCTAAGCAAGTGCTAAGCTTATTTTGGCCAATGAAGGCAGTCTGCTTCTTACATTACTTCTATCCCATTTGTTTTCTCTCTCTTCCAGTTGGTATTTCAGTCAGAAAGTACACTATCTTGGGTCCTGTCACATCAAGACTGTGTAACTGTTTATAGAGATAAGAAGTCATATTTTTCTTTCAACTCATAAGTAATCAAGTTAGTTCCATAAATTACAGTACTTTTGGTTTATGTCATAGTTGTTTGGGGCTTAATATTTGAAGTTCTTTGCTATTAAAATGGAAGAGTTTTATGTCTCCTAACATCTTCTAATATTTTAAAATATTGATTTAGCCTTATGTAGAGCTGTTCAATGAACCAGTATTGCAGTGAGGCTTTTTGCTTTCAGTGAAGTTACAGATGATTCTAGTTTTAAGCAGATGACTAGCTCTTCCATGGCTCCCCTGGATATTTAGCATAAAGTTTGAGAGTGCAGCTTTATCTGCTTTTATAATATATATTAGTGTTGAGTTCTAACATTTTGAGATTTGGAATGCCCAGCAAAATACAAAGGAAGAAATGGTGCTACTTGGCAAGGGGCAGGAAAGAAGAGAGAGAGAGAGTTTCTTTCCTTTGTTTCTTGGAAGAGTCTAAAAGAAAACTGCAAGAATTCTGTTTGATTCTTTTTTGTTGTTTACTCTTTAATATCCTAAAATATGAGGAAATGAATGGGTCAAAGGGAGGTATGTCTATATTCTATACCATTGGACAGTCAAACAATAAGACAGTCAAATATAAATTACTTCTGTTTAACAGAGAACATATTTTCTTTATTTCAGAGACCTTATTAAGAAGCTACTTGTGGTTGACAGAACAAGACGACTAGGAAATATGAAGGTCAGTGTAAAATCTTTGGTGTAACACAGAACAAGGTTGAAAGAATTCTGTAGGAACCATACAGACCAGCTCTTCATAGAGTTTTTGTTTTTAGAAGCATCAAACAGATACATCTTCCCATACATTACTTCAGTTATGCAATCCTAAATGCAAAGTTATATCTGTGAATTTCTGTTTTTCTGAGAATCATTTTCTTATTTGGATTAACACTATCCTTCACGATGGTTTCCCTCTCTCCTCACCACTACCACCACCACCCCCTTGATTAATTTGAAAACCAAGATTAGACCAGAAACATTGGATTAAGTCCTGTAGTACAGACTGCCAGCTCATTTGGATCTTCTTTGTGCAGGTGTTAATTGCAGAAGGGACACTAATGAAATTTGAAGTTTAAAAATTATTTTTCAGAGTAAAAGGGTTGTAGTACCATGATGCCTGGTCATTGTCTTGATGGGGCTGATTAAGCACAGTGAAATACTCTTTCACCAGGAAGAACTATTTACCCTAATCTGGACAGATTTGTGAAGACAATAAATACTGAAATTTGCTTATACAATCTTTCATTTCTTTAGAGACATCTAAAATTTTTATTTCTCTGGACAAGGGATGTTAAAAGTTTGCTTTTTGGTCCAAAGCACATTGAATGGTAAACATAGGTGAAGAAGGTAGAAGATGCAGAATCATCCAGAGTTTTCTTAACATATTGATATAAGCATAAGTTCTTTAACCAGATGTCCAGTGTTTTCTTTTGGAGCCTTTTTATGGCACTAACTTAGACTGGTAAGAGGAAAAAGGAAATAATGTTTTTCTTATCCTTCAGAATCCTTTGCAGTGTTTTTCAGGGGAATTTCTTAAGCTGAAAATTTTTGAACTCATTTACCAGAGAAATTTTTTATATCTTTGGACAGTTTTGAAGGAAAATACAAACAAAAGCAAATCTTGACTTATTCAAACATGGGCTTTGGTAAATGTGTTTGTCTGGGTTTTGTGTTGTTTTGGGGTGTTTTTTTAGTCTGTGGTTGCTTAGGTTTGTTTTAGGGTTTTCCGTACAATTGACTAAAATGCTTAAATCAAAACCAGTTCTAATTAAAAGCAGATTTTGGGGTGGAAGGAGTAGGTCAGACTTGTGTCTGATCCTTTTCCATTATCATAATTGGTTTAAAAAGATGATCCCGCTGAATGCTTTCTGGTGAAGCATTCAGTCAAATCTGCTTTTGAGGGAACTAGGTGGTGCTGTTCTCCTTGATGCTTCATTGGATATGGGCATGGATAGTCCCACTCCACATAAATCTGAAAAAATGCAAATGTGTGATAATACTTCATTTTGTGGAGCTGTATGTGATATAATCTTGAGTGCTGTGCTGTGATCAGGCCTGAGACAGAACCAGCTGCTTTTCCCCAGCGCTTAATGCCTTGAGAATAAGTGTGTGCTTGGTACAAGCTTAATCATGAAAAAAAAGACATTTTTGTTTCTTACGTACATAATCAAAACAGGCACCCCAAAGAGAGTAATCATTACAAAGCAAATACGCCTTTAACTGTGTATCTAAAACAAAAACAAATGTTTTCATATATTTACTTTTGTAACAGTACTGAGAACCTCTCGCTCTCAGCATTAAATGTCTGTAATATTTGAAAAAACTATGTGCTTCCCAGACATTTTTATTCAAAACACCATCAACCCTCAGTTATTTTTTGTATAGTGCATGTCTGAATAAAAAGGCATTCTCTAAAATGTTGAAGAAAACAAAAGTAAATAGGACTGTAGTGGATCGTTTTGTGGGTACTTTAAAGCCTGTTCTTGATCTCCATTGTGTCAGAAGAATGCTAAAAAAGCCCAAACAAACCTCAAATCAAAAATATTTGGGTTTTTTTGCTGGAACTCAGGAACTGCTAGGCAATTAATACTATGAATTAATCCTTTAAAATCTTTTAATGTTTATCACCTGAAAAAAAGAAAAAAGGATAGACTGTTAGTCTGCATTGATATCACAGTTCTTGTAATGAAATACATGGTTTGGCATACATGTAGCTTACAAAATAGTTATTTTGATTTCTTTCCGTAAAGAATGGAGCAGATGATGTGAAGAGACACCGATGGTTCAGGTCTGTAGACTGGGATGCTGTACCTCAAAGGAGACTAAAGGTACATTCTGCAAATACTGTATAGGACATCACAAGGAGAAATCATTGTTCATTTAAGCTGATCTGTTGAAGGTTTGTTGGCTGTTGCATCTGTGTGTTTGTGTGTGTATAACCACGTCTGTATGCACACTTAGTAATTAAATGCATATTTGCATTTTTGCAATGCAGAGTTAATTGTATGAATGTCTATTTGCATTTTTGTCTATATATGAAATGTATAAAAAACATCCCTGCTTTAGTTTGCTGAAGTTGATTAGTTAATACAAAATCTAGTTTTCAGGTTTAGGTTTTTCTAAGTAATTACTTGTTGTAAGTGGTTTTTTGTGTTTGGGGAGGTGGAGGGGATTGATAGGTTTTTTTTTTAATTTGATTCTGGTTTTTTTTCCTTGTCCTTACATTTATGGAAGTATTTTACTCTGGGCTTTAACTTTTTGTGCCAAGTTCAATTCAGGTAAATGTTTTAATAAAATGTAAAGCACACGGGAGTAGGAGGAATACGGAAGGTGAAAGAGAAGGATTTATGAATCTAATTCTAACATACTTTTAACAGCACTGAATTCTAGTATTGTAAGATGGCAGATGTTTGCAAAAGCTATCAACACTGCAAAATGCTTTTCAAAGTCCTTTGGAAGTAAAACTGCCTTCTTTCTTTCCTTCCTCAAAGTTCTAACTTGTGCAATTCCTTACAGCAGTGATTTTCTGTAACAGAGATTGGGTTTCCATACGCAGTCAATCAAGTAGCAATTAAATATTTGTTTTTCTTTTCTTTGTATTTGTTTCTTGCACTTAAATTCCACGTAGATACCTTGAGTTCCTGCAAAAAAAAAAAAAAAAAAAAGAGGAGATTAAAATGTTGTTGACATACTCTTGTAAACAACTTCTAATACAAAGCTATAGGTGACTTTTCTCTTTAAGAAAAATAAGTCTACAGTGTTCTAAATGCGTGGGTTTGCTTTATTTTTGGTCATTACTGCACGCAGTTGATGTTTTATATATATGCATTATTATGAAGTCACATTTTTCTATGTAGCTACTGTAAACTCTGTTTACTGAAACCTTCAAAGAGCACAAACTGGATGATAACCTGTTTTATAAGCATATAAACTGTGAAGTTTATGTCAACCAAAGGAATAAAAAACAAATGATTGTTTAAAAAATAATCGTTAGATGTACAATCTAATACCTCGTGATGAAACATCCTTTGTGTAGCATTTTTATTTAAAGAATAAATCAAAAAAGAGTCACCGTAGCATTCAGATTATTTTAAATACAAAACTTGTTTCTTAATGTTTGTGATGGTTCCATTAAGCTCTTAGAAGATGGAGATGCTGCTTAACTAGACTTAAGGGTAGGGATGCAAAGTGGATCAGAATGTTACTTGGTTATTTCTAGAGGCAGCTATATTCTTCAGAACTTGTTTTCACGATTTTATACTGATGAAGAGATTTAAAATATGAAATAAGGCATATGATGCTCCATTTTCCCTGTAAAAAGCGTGAATTTGTCAGTTGTATAAATGATGCATTGATTCATGGTCCTAATAAGGTCTTAAATATCAATATTGTATAAATAATAGTAATGGCTGAAAGAGAGAAAATCATTTGATTAGTCATCCTTTCTCTCCTTTCTTTAGTTTTCTCTTTCTGTGTGTCACTTCACAAAACTGGTTTTCTGCCAAAATGCTTACAGGAAGGAGGGGTACCAGGCACTGCCCACAGTGGAGCAGAGAGTTCTCTGGGGCAGAGCAGATTCTGCATATTTTCCTCAGCGTCTGGGCAGTATTACTGTGACTGCCAGACACAAAATTAGAACTCTGCTTTTGGCTGAAAGTTAGAAAGTACTGTTTTACAGGGACCCATCTTTCCCATTGAAAACCTAATGATGATGACATAATTTTGAGAAGCCCAAAGATCAAGTAAGATCTCACGAGCTAGTGATAGCCAGACTTCTATCTTTTTGAAGATATGCAGAATAGCATTTTGCAATGCTTTATCGTCCTGTCTGTGGTGTAACTGACACAGTTCAGTGATCATTCATAAGGTTTCTCATTCTAAAGTGTTCTGTTTCTCAGCACTCAGTTGCTGAGAAGAGGATAGAGAGATGAATGTCCCTTGAGAGAAGAAAAGGGGTTTGCCCTTCATTAACACCTGCAATTAATGAAATGTTCCTGAAAGGATCTTTATCTCATAGTCTGTGGCCAGAAGTGCAGAGTATTCTCAATGTTAAACTTAAGTTAAAGCTACAGGTACTGTGAAGCTGATAAGTAGTACTAGAAATTGAAAAGATCCTCTGTGAAAACAAATAGAAAACAGATACTTCTCTTGGCACCTTCAAGTTTCATAAAAACAATCCATTTGAATTAAAGTCCTTTTATAGCCATCCTTGTGAAATGAGTTATGGTGAGGCAATTTTTTACCTGCTTGAATTTATTGCTAGGTTAGGAAAAACCGCAGTAGGTAGACAGAAGTTAGTAATTTCAGCCTCTTTAAAACTAACCAATCTATTTGAAAGCAGTGAAGAGGAGGCTTTTTTCTTTCATTATGATAGCAGATTCCCATACTGCTATGGGGATTCTTAGTTGAAAAGAAGCAGATATCAATAAAACAGGTGTCTGTATTAAGTGTATTAATTATCTAAGTGTCTTTTACCACATTCTTTTAACTGTAACCTTGACAAAGCATGGGAATGTGTATGTGTTGCTGCAAGCTTCTCTCTCATGCCATTCATTATTAGGGAAAAGGTGAACTATAAGTCTGTACTCTATTTGTTTAATAGATCTTTTACAGAATTTCTGTTTTAGTATGATGGAGAGGAGCTCATTGAGGAAACTACTAACATTTTTGTTGTGCTTGTTCTGACTAGCCTCCCATAGTGCCCAAAGTATCCAATGATGGGGATACTTCCAATTTTGAAGCTTATCCTGAAGATGACTGGAACAAGACACCTCCGGTACCTCCTAAAGATCTAGAAATTTTCAAGAACTTCTGAATGTAACATCTGCACTGGACAAGGTATGTCCAAATGTCAAGAGTGCTCTTGTAAACATTGCATATCTGTGAGTGAGAACCATGTGCAGAAATCACATTGTCTGATTCATAATGGGTTGTGAAGTGACACCTCACAGGCTTTGTTTTTCTATAGTTATTTGCATACAGATATTTAAGTCCTTCTGTCCTTGAATCTTCTAAAATAGTGTGTTAAAAAGAAACACCTAGATTGATTTGACAGGTAATGAAATGTGATAGTTCTTAATTGTAAGGTTTTTCTATTAAGAATGCAGACTTAGGAGAAATAAGATTGTCACATTAATTCTGTACCCTGGATATTCTCCCTTATAACTGTGATAGGTTGATACTTGTTACTGAATTCAAATACTCCACCTTGAGTTTTGTGTTCTTTTTTTTGTCTTAGAAACTGGAAGGAAATTGAAGTGCTAAGAGCAAGTCTGAAGGATGGAGTTCAGATATAAACGAAGATTTTCTTTGTGGCTAAGAATGATACTGCATTCAGATATGTTTATTAAAGTATATAGTAAATGTCAAAAAAGAGGGAGGCAAGCAGGAATAATTTTTTTGCTGTAAACATTTGACTTTAGTTTAGTAAATTGTAATAATGATAGTCTGCTCTGAAGTAGACTAACTAAAATGATATTTTTAGGATTATTTTTTTTAACTTATGATTGAATTAAGTTTCCTGCTATTCCCAGATCCTTTTTGCATAGTTAACTCATAGACTTAATTTTATAAGTTTATACTAAACTTGTGTAATTAAAAGCACAAATTAGTATATATGTATATAATGAATACAGTACAGCTAAAGCACAGGAATTGTGCAAAGATGTAAATTTTTGTACTTTGCAGAGTCTATGATTTTTATTTTTCAAATAATGTTTTTCAAGAAGTTCTTTAGGAATAAAAGTCTTAAAAAGGATAAATGAGTTTTTCATCATCTTATATACATTTTATAATTCTTTGTAAAAAATAAAAATAATTACGTTTTAAAAAAGATTTGTACCTAAAATTTCCAATGCCTCACACTCTACAACCATAGTACTTGAAAGCAGAAAGACAAGGGCATGTTTTATTGTTGTTTAAGGTGCATCTTAATGGCTAATTTATGAAGTTCTGTTACAATTATGTCTCTTTGCAAACCAGAATTTTGAGTGATTATACACTGTCTGCAATGAGATTCCTCACATGAAAACTCCCTGTAAACATGCAAGTCCTGATAAAATGGCTTTAACTGGCTCTGACAGTTGTTCCCTCACAAGCTTGTTGTCTTCTTCAAATGTAAAGCATGAGCCATAACAGACCTTTTTCATTAGTGAAGTAGTTCAACAGTGAAAATTGTTGAATGCTGAACACTTCAGAATATCAGAGGGAAGACTGAATATGTAGTGCAGCCTTATTTTTCTGCACCTCCTTTTTTAAAAATGTCCTAGTCCCTGCTGCCAGCAATTTCATATATACAGGGTTCAAACCTTAGATGCACAGTCTCTTTTTTTCATCCTGTGCTAACATCTTTCTAGCAGCTTGAGCACACTGTGTTTTGGAAGTATTTGCAATATTGCTTCATTTTAAGTAGCACTAAATATCAGTTTGTTCATATGTGTGTATCTGTGTATATGGATGCACAGAAACATGAAGGTAGATTCTGTACTAGTCAGAATCTCTTTTTAGGGGCTTTTTTCATGTTACATATTGTGATACTTGTGTTAGTATAAGGGAGTTGATTTTGAAGTGCTTCAATTACAAAAAGCAGTTACATTCTTTAGGAGGTTGTGGGTTTAGATAACTTCTAGTGAAATTACTGTATTTAGACCAAAATTTTTTGTTCTCAGAGCACATCAGCTCTCTGGAGTTCTGCTACTGTGACTCGTGGCTCTACATAATAGTGTTTAATTAGATCATACAGACACTTTTTCCTAAAAACTACTGTCCCCATTTTTGATCTGAAATGTGATAAGAAATGTAGGCCGAAGAATTGTTTTTCTAAACTAAATCCTGAATGCCTGTGAAGCAGGCATTCTTGTAATTGCTACTGAAATTACCATATTTATGATTTTGTGGCAGATCTATTACTGGAATCTCCTTGTGGAAAAGTTATCTCAATTTTTTTGTTTAAACAGTACAGAAGTGCAATTGAGAACCTCTGACTTCTACGATATTAGATTATTTCTTCATAAAACAAGTCTTACTTAAATAGATTGTATAACTCCTTGCAAAAAATGCACAGTGTGTAACAAAATCAGGATATTTCAAAATTATAGTTCTGGAATATCACAAAGCTGTCTTGATGTTATACAAGTTTATGGCCCCAGCTGCAACTCAGTAAATATTGTGTAGGAATGTATAATGAAATACAGGACAATCCATAGGAAATTACAGTTTTAACCTAGTGTAAGTACCTTATTCTCTTGGAAAAATGAATATTTGTATCTGTGGAATTAGTTATGCTATATCAGTTGGAAAAACAGAAACACATAAATCATAGCATACATTTGTAACAGGGAGCAAACAGTTTGGGAATTTTCTTAATGGGCAAGCTTACAGTATATTATGGACTCTGAACACTACAACATCAGTTTCTTGTTTAAAAATTTACATACTGCGACAAGGAAGTGTGCTAAATATAGGATTTTTCTTCAGATTTCAAAGCTGCTCTGTGTTTAAGTCAGATCTGAGGAAATGAAGTTCAATCTGAGTAATTTGCCACAGTGGCAGTTAGAAGTTTTGAATGCTTGAACAACAGGAGATAGTTGGATTTTCTTTTTATGAATCTTATCCATTGCTGGCAGTGGATGCACTGACACTCATTATGATGGAGACTAAGGAAGTGAATACAATGTTATTAATAATGATAATCCATTGACTTTACATTGTTTCTGAGCCATGTGTACATACACCTACTGACCTCGTCAGCATGCTTTCTAGTACAAAACTGCTTTCAGGTTTTTTTAATTAAAATACTGAACTAAGAAAATAAAACCAAAACATTTTTGAAGCATTATTTTAAGTGATCAGTTATTTTCTGGACTTAATGAGGTGTTATTACCAGGCCATTTTATTTATTTGCATGAGTGAATCTGCTTTATTTTAAGTCTTTATTGGGACTTCATGACCCACTAATGTGGTTCTGTCTGAGTGCTCATGCAGGTAAACGCTGCGCTAAGAACTCTGGATTTGTGGATTTTTTAAGAGGACTAGAACATTTTTTTTTAGTTTCTTTTCAAGTAGGGTGTTCTCTGAAGTTCATTTTATTTTGATTCCTTCTGTTGATGCGTACTTTTGCATGTAGACTGTTGCATAAGGACTGTTGACTTGCAAGAGAGCCTATAGGCCTTTGGTATTCTACATCACTGAACAAGAATGTTAAACATTAAAAAAGCAACCTTTATTTTTGAGTTTTATATAAATATATATTTTAATTGCCCAATCAGAGGTCTTAAGTGATAAACATGAATTGTAAACTCAATTGCCTTGTAACCAAATGATATAAATGCTTCATGATTTCAGTGAAGAACATGCTGTAGATTTTCCTGTATATTAGCTTGATCAATGAGTATGTGTGCTACTGAGCTTTAACTAATGTGATCTTCCACTGTAGAAAGTCATTGTTATGGGTCAAATATAGGTACTAAACTATGTTTAAATGGATAAACAGGGATTTTACAGGTTTGAAAGCAATGAAGATATGGCTGTTCCTCAGCCCATCTGCTTGCCATTCAGAAGAGTTGTGATGCAGTGCTTCCTATGCTACTTAATTATTTTTCAGCTTTCAATGACTGTAGCATGATTCCTTTTTGTACTGTACTGTGTACAGATTTCCCATGTTTTGCACTTTTCTATGGCAAACTTGACTGCTTTATAAATACTCTGTTGTGTAGTATGTAGTGATAGTGGTAGCAGGCATTTTTGTGCTGCATAATCAGTTTGGACTGCTCAACATGCGAGGTTTACTTGGGCTAATGCTGTGTTGCTGGTTGCTTGTTGTAGCTCACATGTGTAAGTACTGTTCAAAGTTACAAAGTCAGCCCTCATTGCACAATGAAAATCACTGTGATCTGTACATAAACCCTAGTAAAACTTTATTGCTGTTTAATTTAATGTAATATCTGTCAAATCTGGATTCATTTAATAAACCTTTATATCTTTTCAAATGTTTAAACCTAGTTTGCTTCCATTTATGTTGGGAGGAGATTGGGGTTCTTTATCCAAGAAAATGGTGGAGGGGAGACGAAAGGAGTAGAAAAACAACAGTCCTTCTATTCACGTGTTAAGCCTTTCCAGAACAAGACACAAGTTTTGGAACAGATTTAAGATGGTGTCAAAGAAGCACCATAAATTATATTTTCAAAACCATTTCAGGTAGTGCACCAGTAGTCAAAAGTGTTAACTCAGGCTTCTCATTAAATTTTGATTATATGACTGTAATTGCTTTGGCATTTTCACAACTTAATGACCTGAACACTGTCCAGAACGCTCAGTTCAATCCGTTTCTTTAAGCATCAAAAAATATTCTTACAATGTCATGAAAAATATTCTTACCATGTCAGGCACACCTAACTTACCCTTTATTTCATCTTCCATTAAAACTTGAAAAGTCCATTTTTGACAAAATTTGTTTAGCTGTTTGTCCTAAATTCCTTCTCTTGGGTCAAATGTATTTTATTTCTTATCCCCTAGATATCGTAATCTGGCAATAATTACATAGTCATAGAACCTAATGGAAACAGTTTGGACTAGTTAAGGGTTCACTTTTTTAAGACAATATTTCTTTTTTTCTGCCTGGCTTCATTCTAAGTTCTGTGCATTGCTGTTTTCCCTTGTAAACCACTGTGTCATGTGCTTCAAGAGACTACTAATGGAAAGTGAAGGAACACTACAATGAGCCCTGGCAGGCTTTTACTTGTGTCTTTGGCATGAATCAACTTCTCAGTTAAAACAAGAAGTTTTTGAATGGTAGCAAGAAAGAATTTTGTTTGGCATCTTGTTCATGGCCTAGCCATGTGGCAGAGATTTTGTCCATTTGTCCTGAGTGCTGTATTTTTTGAATGCACATGTAACTCTTTATCTTATCCAGTAGATGCCATTTAAAATATGCTTTTTCACTCATTCAAGGCAAGTAGGTTTTGTTGGACCACACTCACTGCCCCCAAATCTCTCACTTCATGCTTCATTAGGCCTTTTTAGGGCAAAGCACTCTTAAAACAGTGTTTGACAAGAGCCCAGTGTTCTGTGATCCACTGTTAACCAGTAAAGGTATGATACTATAAGGAATGGTAGAAAGCAGCTGGCACTGTTACATCTGGATCCTGCCCAGTACTTTGTGAATTCTTATATAATACATAAATCGAGCCCTTCCGTGTGCAAACTCCTGCTAGCTGCTTCAGTCTCAGCTTCAGAACTCAGACAGCTTTTCACAGGGAAAGTAAAAGACTTCTGCTGCTCTTGGTGGAAGATGACTCCATTCTGTCTTCCATGCCTTCTTTCCATCTACCCTTCAGGAAATCTCCACGTATGAGTGTATTTATCCTTGAAACCAGAAATGCTGTAAAATTTTAGCAAGCTGAATTATATTAATTTCTATGTATCCAAATAACTTTTCCAGTTTCATGCAATCATATTTCAAACTATTATTCTGTGAAAAGTGCAGCAGTCAGTGGGGCTATTATACCAACTTTGACTTAAGGTAGGTTTATCAGATTCACTGCATTTGTTTCAATGCCAGTGAGTTGCTGGCTCAGTTAAGAGTAATACCTCTTATTGCATCTGTAATTCAGGCCACTGAAGTCTCTGAGGCACATCCTCAGGCACTGATAAGTGACCTAAAGCAACCAAAAATGCAGGCCTGTCTTATTTCTAGTATGGAGAACTCTATGGTGCCATGCAGGTGCTGTCTACTGTACTGGTTTTTACTTAATCAGAGTACTGATAGATACCTTGAAAAGTGTAGTCTGTGTCATCTAAACTTGAAGGATGAAGTCTCTTCTTTGAGCACCTTTGTGAGAGTATAACTGAGCAGCTTAGCAAATATTAATACTGAGCTACTGAAAAACTCTGAGCTTTACGATGGCAATTCTTCAGAAGTTAAGCATTAGTGAGCTCAGTTTTTGGTTTGGAATACAAAAGTAAAAGATCCTGTGCTGTTTTGTGCTTCTGCAGTTTGGTGAACAAATGCCAAAAATATGGAGTGTTTCAAATTGCATGTATAATATCTAGTAGCTTCTTTGGCCTGTTTTTATTTTCTCAGTTACAAAGAAATCATAGTTGAATTTAGGACCCTCTTCTAATCAAGGTGCTTATGAAGCACCATTTAAGTGAAGCAGTGCTGCTAGGCTGTGTGAATATAGTAAATAAAACATTCACAAGGGGCATGTCTTTGTGCTGACAACCAGTTTCCTTTGATGCATGTTAACTAGGTGGCTTAACATTCTGTTCTTAGTTTTTCTGTTCTTTTGGTCAAGCTTTTACCCATTCTAGTAAATAATGCAAGAAAATAAGCAGGTAAGTAAACAGAAGTAGATACATTTTTTTCCCTGTTACTAAAGCTGAGCTGTGAGTTGGTATATAAATGCACTATCCAGGAACAGCAGCCTCTTCAGATTAATAAATTCCTGCTTTGAACATATTCAGATTTAGGTTTTTCACATTTTTCTTACTGGCCTGTGACTTACAGCAGCGCTGCAGTCCTGTGCTGTGACACTGGCTCCTCTTGCCACTCTGCCACCATCCATGTGCTGTAAGTGAGCTGCTAACGCAGCTGATCTGTCAGAAATGTTTCCCTGCTGGAACCTGAACTTTGGATCAAAAGCACTACTTCCACCTAGTTTATCTGAAAAGGAGTTTTCGAAAGCTGAGTGTGGCTGAAGTCTTTCTGTTCTCTGCACGTACTTGCCACCAGGGAGCAAGACTATTGCAATGTGCTGTAAAATGAAACAAAATTCTAACAGTGCATTTTGAACCTATTTTCAAATATTTGCATAAAGCTCCTGTGACTCATGTAATCCCCAACAAAGTCTTGGTGATGCAGAAAGGAAAGTGTGGTAGTGGATCACTTAAGCAAGTGTTGTTAGTGACTGAATCCATACTTTAATATCACTATCTGACTATTGGGGAAAGGGAGATTTATAATAATAGTAATTATAATAATTAATAATTATTTTAAAATAGATTTCCTAGGCAGTCTATCAGAACATGAGTGACCATTGCCCTTGAGTCTGGTTTTCTTGCTGACCCTTGGTTTTGGGATAATGAATTTTTGGATTTTGAAAACATCTGAAGTCTGTTTTAAAGACTAGATTCTGCCAGTAATTTTCTATTTTATTTTTTCTTCTATGTCTCTGGTGATTATTTACATGCAAAATATGGCAGATTTGAAATTAATATGTTTATTTGTTTAAAATTTTAATTAATACACTGAATTGGAAACCAAATAAGAAAAGTCTATGCATTCACTTTAATAATAATATCTTATTATTAAATAATATTATTTATCTCATTTAATAAGATATTTAACCATTTGGATGCAAAATATTTTAAGGTTGGAAATAGAGTAATATTGTCTGAATAAACAAGTATCGTGAAGGTGGGCTGATTTCAATTCTTCAGCTGGGGATTAACCCTGGGAGCTATTGAATAAGGAATAAAAAGAGGAAATTTTCTTCAATTCTTCTCTTCCAACCACATGTCAATAATTATGCAGTAGAAGAAGTGCAGCTTTGACAGTAGCCAATGTTAAAGTGAAGCTGGGATATATACAGGGCGTTTCTCAAAACTACAGTCTGGCTTGTGATGATGCCTGGCAGCTTGTTCTCTGTGCTGTGTCTGGTTTTACTGGGATGCTTTTCGTTGGGAGTCACCTCCTGAGAACAAATTGTTGGTTGTTGTCACTCTAAATGCCTTTTGTATCACTTTGAAGTGGAAGTCTTTAATAGAAGTATAAAATCTCACTTGCTACCCCCGAGACCAAACTTCACTTCAATGGAAAAGGAGCATCTGAGTTAATAGTATTAACCCTATCTTTTCTTATTTTTGTTACAGTATCTTCATGAAATATTAAATGGTTTGACATGTGATGTCACATTTCTTAAGCAAAGGAGCTTTTGCAGCTTTAAAGGATGGGACTTTTTACTGATTTTGTTTTATTTATGTGACACATGGAAGTTGCCGAGACACTTCTCAGTTTCTGAGTTTGCTACTGAGTAAAAATTTTTTTGTAGGTCATGTTTACCAAAGGATGGATTCATGGAGTAAAATAGCCTTCATCAAGATAACTTACCCGTCTAGGAAACAAACTTCCATTGGGCTTGTGGAGACAGACAAGATTTGGCCAAGACTTTTTGTATTTCCAAGTATAAAATAAGAAGATTGAATGATCAAACAGCAAAGTGATTATTTTTGTTAATTAAAAACTAAAACTAAATGGGCTTTCTTATCATGCCAGTGCCAAAATAATGAGCAGTACTGAAAGTTACTTAATTTGTTGTAGTCTGTGGGCTGGATTTTCTGCTTCCAAACCATCAAAAAGAATGGTAATACAATAAAAATGCAAATGAGGGGTCGTTTACCTTGTATTGTCTTTAAGCTTCTAGTGTATTCTGTACATTGAGTGGAGATGTCATCCTACTTGAAATAATTCATTCCATAGGTTTTTTCTCTCTCTAAATCTCTTTAGTTGATCTGAGATTGGCATAACTTCAAGCAACTAAAAGAAAAAAATCTGCAAGAAGAATATAGAAACAGTCAATGACATTTAGAACATATGTTGTCCAAAAGTGTGAGGGTTTTGTAGGGTTTGGGTTTCTTTTCTCTGGATAGGGCCATATAGCATATGATATATTAGAAGCTAAAACCAAAGCCACCTTGAGACCCAGCTTTGAGTTACATTGTAGTTTCATATATTGCCAATAAAGTTCTTGCATTTATTTTTCTTAGCTAGTTCCCTTTAAAGGCATCGGTAGCTGTATTTTCCTGTAATGTTTTGCAAATGCTTGCTTCATGTTCAGGTTTGCTTCCCTGTTGCCCCGAGGGTGACATTCAGTGGAGTTCACTTCTGTTTATTCTATTGGAAAAATCCCTGATCCTGTTTTTTCTCAAACTGTTATGAGCGATAGCAGCAATACATTACAGATTGAAATAATGAATAAGACAACAAATGAGGAGACAAACAAAAAAGAGAGAACACATCCTATCACAGTAAAGGATTTCCAGTAACATGATTAAATTAAAATTCTTTCAAACAAGGCCTTAAAGATACAAAGCTTAAGGATCAAATAAAATTTCTCCTATTAATGTCAATAGTTCCATTTACCCAATTTCTCTCACTTTGCATGTTTTGAATAGTGGGAAGTTAGTAGGGTTGTATGTAAATGTCTGGGAAAGGAGGATGTCTGGGTAATGTGCAAACCTTACCTTCTACAAAATGCTCTAATAGGAATGTAGCACTGCAGAACAAATGTTTACCTGTGGCAAGGAGGGGAAAAAACGTATCTGCATTGTATTTATTGCCTGGTATCACCGTAGCACATTTAGGCAGTGTGCCTTTCTTTGCTTGGGGGTTAAATTTTTTCAAATTCGAAAAAAGACTATGTGAAATAAAAATCTTCAGTGCTTATTTCCTTTGATGCTGTATCCCCTTCTATGAGAATAAAACCAAAACCAACTAAAAAAACTCCACCACCCATGAAGTAGTTGATTTAAGGCAGATGCAGTTTCTAGGGGTGGAGAGTGTACTTGAAACTAAAGAACAGCAATGACTTGGAAATGGGAGAGGAAGTGTTATATCCTTGGGTTTGAAAGCTTTCTGTCAGAATCTCATGCACGTACCTTATGTTACACCAGAGGAGCTCAGACCTTCAAGGATCAAATTAGGTGGATTAATTTGAAGCAGGGGAAGGAAATACTTGGGAAAAGTTTTGACTTTCACTTGACATCTCACAGAAGCACAGGATGGTTGAGGTTGGAAAGGATCCCTAGAGGTCAGCTGGCCCAACGCCCCTGCTCAGGCAGGCAGAGCCATCTAGGGCCAAAGCAATGAAACAATATTTTGTATTCATCTTAAATGACATTCTTAGAACTGTCCTCAAAAGCTGAGAAAATAAAATAAGCACTGCTCTGTTGTTTTTTTTTTTTTTTTTTTTTTGGTATTTAATTGAAAAATAAGGGATTTCTCTTTAGATTAATCTTTTTTTTTTATTTTGAAGTTTTCTAACACTAATAACAAGTTATTATTTATTAGCAATACATTGTTCTCACAACTTAAACTTCAGTGGAGTTGAAATTGCAAAATAAGAATTTTGTTCAATTCCTTATCTTCCCAAATGCTACACGAGGACTATTTAACCTCACTGGACTTAATAGAGGGCTGAAATTGTGAAAAGGACCATGTGTTAGTGTCAGCTCCTGCACGCTGGTTGCTCATGACAAGCAAGTCCTGATTAAAAGTGATGCTGGATTTGCTGTCTATAGAAAGCTTTGAATTTTCATTTGTAAGAAAACTGATTTTGTTGGTCAACAAGATCATGGTAAAAAATTGTTACCTCAGTGACTTCCATGTGTAGAATCACAGTTTCAAGTAGTTAATAATTAATCTTCTTACCTCAGAGATGTTCTAAATTGCCATGTCATTCAACCTCTATTCTCTCAAGTCTGAAAGCTAGTGTGGCCTTTCTGTGGGTTGCAGAGGCAGGTTGAAGTTAATGCAGGACTCAGTTCTTTGCAAATTGAGGGACAATGCTGGTGTGCTCACAAGTTGCTGGGCGTGCACTGGATGCAAAGAGTGCTGGTTGCTGTGCAAAACACACCTCTATCAGATAGAGAAGTTTCACAAGAAGCTAACTTGCAGCCAGTTCTTTCTATGGTGATGTGACAAGCTGACAAATAATCACATCTTGTGGCGTTGTGCTTGCATTTCCACCAGACATGGTCTGTCTGAGTAATAAATGCTGATCCTACATGGCTGGCTGGAGTGTGGGAAGGGAATGTGTCTCCACAAAAAGCCCATGCAGGAACCACGAGCCCAAGCATGATCCCATTTGTCTTGCCAGCCAGCATTTATCACAGGCAGATGGGAACAAAGTGCAGCAAGATCTCTTGGAAAAGATTTTTCCTGGTTCAGGATAAAGGCTGGAGCAGCCTCACATCTGTTCCTGGGTCTGGGGGACAGAGTTGTGCCATAGGTCTGAAGACACACGCTTGCCTGCTCCCACCTGGTTTTATTCAAGCACCCCAAATGTATAACTACCATATTGCTCATGCAGGGGGCCTCATGTCAAAAAAAGAATTCCCTTTAATATTTTGGCTTTTGCTAATGCACAGAGTACATCTTCTTTTCTCCTCCCCTGAAAACTGTGCCATGAGAATTGGCCTGGAATATGTATAATTGAAAACAGGGAAATTGATGCCATTTCCAAGTCATGTCTTTCTTGTGATACACTCTTCATTTACTAAGCATCAGTTTATGTACATACATTAGTAATACCATATTTTTTTTAATCCCCCCCCTTTTGAAATATCGTATAATGATTTAACAAATTGTTTCAAAGTCAAGATACATTTTTCCACTGTTAATTAGCAGAGCCTGAGTTGTTCTTTGTCCTTTTGGTGACAGAAGTATAGAGGAAGAATTGTTCTCCCTCTAAATAAAAAAAAAAAATTAAAAAGGAATAAAATAACCACAGAAGTACTTTTAAAGTATACTCCAGAGTCATATTTATTTTTAAACAATAGTAAATCATTTAATTGTTTCAACTAGGCTAAGTTCCAAGCAGTTCTAAATTCGGAGTTAAAAGAATTGATCTTAAAAAGATGTGCAGGAAAACAAAACTCTCTTCCTCTCTCGTTTCCTGTTTGAATTGATGGGAATTTGGGCTCTTCTTTAGTTAATTTGGCATGCATTGCTCCCCCATGAACCTCTCTAGGGAGGGGATCACAGAATGTCCTCTTCTCAGAAGAAAAGCATGAATTTTTAATCTAGTGTGTAAAATTTGTTTCTTTAAAAATAAGCCTATTAAAAACAGCAATATTCAAAACATTTCAGTGGTTTTGTACTACTGGGTACAGAAGTGATTCCGCTTCCAGCTTGCAGTGTGTTGAATGTGTTACACATTGCCCTCCAACACAGCTGGCCACAATGTTATAAGTGTAATACACAGCAGTAAAATCACAGCAAGATAACAGGAACATCAGCTGACACACACCAAGTGTTCTGGTTCCTCCCAATGGTCCTGATTCGAAAAGAAAGGATATAACTGCATCATGAGATGGAAACTTCCCCAATAATTTAAGTAAATGGCCAAGGAACTTCAAAATATCCTTAGACTAAAGGAGACTCCACAGATCTCTGGAGGGGCTGTGTCTGCTCGCTTGGGGAATCACAGACTAAAGACATTAAATGTGGGCTTGGAGTTCACAGAGTCTCAAGAGTTTTGAGAATTCAATCCCAAGACTTTTTGTTGTGTTCTTGTGAGTCTGAAAAGTTCACAGAACTAAAATATATATTTTACTACATTTATATCTGCAAATACAGCATCACTGGGTCAGTGAGGGTAATAATACAAAACACAGTTCATTTACCTGGGAGGCATCTGATGGGACTATTTTATAAAACAGGTAATTTTGTTCTTCTTAGAGGGTTTTCTTTCTTTTTTCCTTATTTTTTTCCTGGGTTTTTTCTGGTATTTTCCAAGAAGTTCTAGCCTAGAGTGGCACTTGCAGGTTTATCTAGATGAAAACTATGCAACTGTTTAACTGAGTAACCATTAAATACTCCCTATTCAGGTAAGTCAAGATCATAAAAGTAGTTCTGTTGTGATTTAAGAAGGCTGTGATGTTGCTGTGCTCTGCTATCCTTTTAGGTTGCTTTTACTCACTGAAAAATGGTTTTGTCATCACATTAATGGCTATAATTTTGGCTAATACTTGAACATAGTCATGAGGTTGGAAAGATTTCTCCTGTAATAGTTTAGGATTTTCCAAACACTTAAAGAAGATAAGTTTCTTTATGTATTTATAAGTATGTCTGGAAGCCTGTCTCCCTTAAGCCAGTCATAGGGGGTTAACATCATAATGTTTCTGTTTTAATTGAATGCAACAGTGATTGTTAAATTGAATGTATAGGTCATGCATTTTGATGGAAAAATGTACAGTGTGTGGACTAGCATCAGAGAATATGAAGGAAAAAAAGAACCAAAGCTGAATCAAAGTTTCTGGTTTTTTGCTTTTAATAGTCACACATAGAAGTAGCTCGGAGATAAGAACAAAGTGATTCAAGTGATTTGATTCATGAGAATGCTTCAACACATGATTTCACAGACAAGAAAAACTTTTACTTATATGCCAAAATATTTTCAGACCCAGGTCCCAAATGGGGTCTTTAAAAAGTGTGATTCAACAGGCTGGATATGTGTCATCTTCAGCCCAACAAGTGTGCCATGATCCAGTAAAGAGCTTCTGCACACCTGTCTCAATATGATCTTTCCATAGTATCCTACAGACACATCCGAATGGTGGGAGAAACTCTGGAGGCCTGCAGTACACTGGATTTTTGACTGTTATCAGACACGAGTGGAGGGAGCCTGGCACCCTGAGTCACCTCTTTCAGCCTGAGTCAAGGCTCAGTACCTTCCAGGTGGTTGTCCAGCATAGTCACTCTAAATGACCTTCTGGGGTCAAATTAGTCCTTAAATTAGTACAATGAGGACTTAAAATTCTTTGATACTTTTATCTCTGTGATTGTGGTGAAGGCGTCAGAGCATCCTGGCATGCAACATGCAGAAACAAACACCCACACGTCTCTTCTGCCTCTCTGCAGACTTTCTGTAGTAACAGCATAAACACAGGAGCCAGATAAGGAGTGGTCTTTTTCCATTTTGCTTTAGTAAGATGAGCATCTGTAAGCACAATCCAAGGGGAAAGAAAAAAGAGCTTGTGGGGTAGAGCCTGTGGTCTGGGGTTTGCACTAAGAAGTTAAGTGACAGCCAGAGAGTGAAAACAGAGCTCTGACAGCTCGTGGAGGGGAAGAGGTGAGATCTGAAAGGGCAATGGGACAGGAAAGGGAAGTTGTCACACAGCCAAAATTAATTAAAAAAGGAATGAGGTTGAAAGGACTTGAATGGAGAGATTTCATTTGCCTTACATCCGTCTTCACTTGGATGAAAAAGCAGCCTCCTTAAAAAGAGAAAAATATTTAAGGGTTTTTAGATTGTTGCTCCCTAGGAATAGGCTTGTTCTTACAGCCTAGGTCAGTCAGCAGAAAAATCCCCTTCTCCCGAGAGGACTGTGGAGTGAGAACAGGCCTGTCTCACTTCAAGCAGCTTTGCAGTGCTGCAGTCCTGTTCACTGCACAGGCAGGGCTCCTGCTCCTCAGGGCTACTGCCATCCTTCCAGCAAAGCTCATTGCCCTGCAGGGAAGCCCTGGCTTCTTTTGCTTTGGAGGCTATAAATACACAGTTGTTTGTCCTCTCTTTGCAGTCCTTTCTCTTTCTTTTTTTTTTTTTTGCTTTTAGTGAATACTGTTTTATTATATTGTGAGTTACTTAAATAAACTTATCTATTACTGTAGTTTTGTGTGAAATAGCATAGATTTTAAACTGGAATAATGGGGAGGAACTTCCTCTCCTTTCTTGAGCTAAGGTAGGCAGACAGACATGCTCACAAAATGCCTCAGTCTGATTGAGAGAAAGCATCAAATCCTCTCTTTCAGGTTGGCACAGGCAACAATGAAAACACAGTCTCCTAATTAAGTTCATTTTGTAAAATAGTGATTACTTAACCAGAATATAAAAAGAAAACAGAAGTTTCAGAATGACTGTTTACTTTCTCATCCCTGACCATGCTTTTTCTTGAAGCTAGGTGATGCTATAGGGGCAAGGATCAAGTATGAATGGGGTTTTGCAGCCTGGTAAGGCGACTAGCGTTCCATCCCTGAACCAGAGATAATTGCTGTGCAAGGTAAACTAGTCCAAATGGGAAGCACACACCCCTTCTTTCTCTACATCCTACCTACTTTTGTAGTAGCCATAATTTGTAGTTGAACACTTAGGAACTTGCTCTCTTTCTATTCCAGAGCCTGTAGGATAGACGACTTTGGAAATACTGTGGGTCCCTGTCTTTGCTTATTAAATTTCTTTTGTTCCTTCCTTTCCTGAGGAAATTGAAAGGATAAGGAATAAATAATAAAAACCATATTATTTATGTAATAATATAACAATCAAGTAAATAAACAAAATGCAAACAGCTCAAATAATTACAGTTCTGTTGCCAAGCCTTGCCAGTCTGTCTTAGTGAGTTTGACAGCCTCCATCCAGCTAAGATCCCACTGAGTTTGCAAAGAGACGGTGCTCATGGAAAGAGGGCTTGCTTGCCTCTCTGCTCTTCCACACTTAACAGTTTCCAAGAGGGAAGGATAAGCAGCACAAAGCGCATTTCCTTGCTCTCCATGTATTTTTAATTGTCTCCCAAAGCAGGAGCAAACAGCTGTGAGGCGAGTGTGAATCATTTGCTCTCAGACATATGTTGAAGAGTTGCTGTGCCCTTTCATGGCTGTGAACACAGTGATGATTAGCACTTTCATGCAACACAGTTCTGGTACAGCTGCAGGTCCTGGAGTGCTGCAAGTGATACAAATGAGGTTGGCCAAAGCCCTTTCTATCACAAGGCATTCCCTAGCTCTGGGGTTTACACTGATATTGTGTTACAAAGGCTTTGACCAAGCTCCTTTCTTCCCCAGGGAAACTCAACACAGCTCCCCCACCCATCACAAAGTCCAAATCAGAATCACATTTCTGGACAATGAGCCGGACTCCTGGCCCCAGGCCCAGCTCCTAGGTCTGGCAAGGGAAGCATTTAACAGCCTTGAAATCTGCCCTGAACACACTGTGGAGCAAGACAGACAGGAAAATGCCTGCTACCCATCTGAAAAGGTCACAGCAGTAAGAGGAGATGGATGTGCCAGAACTGGATGGAGCTCCTGTTGGTGCCTAATTTGAAGGAAATACATCTCTTTGTCCACTCCTCAAATATTTATCTGCTACATTGATTTTGTCTGATTTTCCTCTAGCATAAGAAACTCAGGGGGTGGAAGCTGAGATCATTTTCTGATAGAGCAAAAACATATGTTAACCCTGAGTGCTATCATGTTTGCCTCCAGCAGCCAAGAAACCTCCATTTCTGCTCCACATTGTCACTGGGCGATAATTTGATCAGCAGGAAAAGTCTAGGGAAATTCTCTGTGGAGAACAGAGATTTGCTGGTGTGAATGAGAAGGGTGGCTGCTCTTGCTCAGCTGTAAAGTCCCCCGAGATGCAGGTCCTCTGTTTCACTTGCTTGGTGAATTAGCTGTGAATGGTCCGTGCTGCTCATGGAGGGAAGGAAATTCTGATAAATGAATAGTCAGGAAGTGAACTTGCAGAGGATGCAGATGGCAAACCAGTGTCTTAGAATTATTTTCAGTGACAATATTGGCAGGGTTTTTTTGGTGTATGCAATGATTCCAGCTGTCACTGCATGGAAGTTTTGCATTGTGAAAGAGAACATTTGAGTAAACAAAAACCTTGGTTTTTTCCAGTTTGAAATTGTCTGTACAATCCCGTGCATGTAGGGATTAAAACTGAGAGTTAGTTACATTAAGAAAATAGCAAAAAGAAAAGTCTTCATTTAGGGTATCTGCAACAGTCATACCAAGTGGCCCTCTCTCAAACTTGAAGGGTGGACTCTCCCAGGACCAAGGCAATCTGTACTCTGGCTTTCTCTGTGTGAGAGAATGGCAGACAGGCTTAAAACTTGCATTGATAATTATTTTTTTCTGTATCTGTTCCTGAATCTTACCTCTAAATGACCTGACATGGTATTCATTTTTCTGAAGCCTGTGGTCTGGGACATAGATACTCCCCTAAGTATCTCTAATCAGAAACATTTGTAATTGATATCTGTTTGTGTACATTTGGTAATTGAGAAAGTAGAGCAGAGAGACATGTACTAAATTATTTTGATTAAATCCTGGATACTGTGTTCTAAATGGAAAATCAAAAATTTTGCAGAACGGTCTTTGGTATCTAACAAATCACCAATGATGTAAGTAGGATTTTCTACCTTATATTGTTATGGGTGTGTAGTTGTTACTCTTTGAAGGTCCTTTAAATACATCTCAACAGGAGTGCTAACAGCTGTGGAATAAAGAATGCAGTTACTATTCAGGAGATCTAACTGCATTTGGAAGCTTTCCTGCCAATTTACTGTAATTATGTCACTAGAAGAGGTGCTGTTAAAAATCTTAGGGGTCAGTGAGAAAGAATTTAATTATATCATGCTGACAGTTCTTTTGCTTTCCATGCATAAAGTATTAAGTGTTAAAACCCTTGGACTGATTAGTAGAAAAATGAAGATTAATGTCTTATATTGTAAAGAGAAGGAAATCTGCCCATTGTTAGCAAAAAATGAACCCTGATAAACTAGACAGCCATAATCCTTTTATGGGAAGGACTAGGATAACAGAATATGACATTTGGCTTTGTTAATGAAAAAAAGCCTTATGAAATAAAACAAAACTCAGATGTTTGATCACTTCAGGGTGATATCATGTAGGCACTCACTGCCTCCACATATCCTCACTGTACACTTTCCATGCACAGTTCACTGTGGAGGGGGATGAATGGAAACAGCTGCCTTGCCTCAGATATTCCAGATAGCAGCTTGTCAAAACAATCTGCTGGTGAGCAGGGAACTTGTTGTGGCTGAGTAATTTTTAGTGGATGTTTCATCAATTTGTGTAATTTTCAAAGCTCTGCTTCCTTCAGGATTTTCTATGAGTCATGGGCAAGAGTCATAAAGACAGCTAATGTTAATGTTATCTGCCATTACAGATTATTGTTACTCTGCCCCTAACACACAATTTTACAGTCTGTATATGTGTGTTTATCAATCTTGTACTATGTTCAATGCAGATGAGTTTACTGTGTGACCAGGCCTCTTGGATGTGAGTCATGCAAATAATTAATAAAAGTGCCATCCACCCAGCAATCTCAGTGTCCAGAATATTACAAATGGCAGTCATAAGGGAAAACTGATGTGCAAAATGAAATGACTTGCTAAGGGTCACTTGAATGGTCAAATTCAGCCTGCCATCCAAGACTCCAGATCTCCAAAGCCTGTTTTTTCTCTAAGTGGTTCTTTGGTGATACCAATGGCACAGGAGCATAGCAGAAAAAATAGGCACTGTGTAGCTTGTGTTCATGTCCACCTATGTTAAAATGGAAAGCAAGAAATATGATGGAGTTGAGTTAACAAAGACTTCAGGACAGCTGAGATAATTCTTCTAAGACAGCCTTCTAAGAAGTTGCTCTGCAGCAGTAACAGTATTTCAGATTTTTTGGAAGTGAAGACAAATGCATTGCACTTACAGGCTGTCTAAAAACATAACTCAAAACACTGGCTTTTTTTCCTCACATACAGAAAAACAAACACAAACTTGTAGTGTTTCCTGACTTTCTTTGACTATGCATTTGAGTATGAAGTATTATTGGGAATGAAAATATTTGAGTTTATTGGAAATATTATTGGGTTTTTTTCAACAACTGTGAAGTTACACAGCTTCATAATCCTGAATGTTGTTTCAGTATCCACCTGTCATTATTTTTTCAATATTGTGATGAATAAGTATTTCATCAACTCCCCACAACTTTGTACTTACAATATGTTATCCAAGCCACATGTTGAAAATGTTTATCATTTGGATGAAACAATGAAAATGACCTTATTTGATTTCCTCATGTATTGCTGCCAAAGTCTGTAACAATAACGAAGATAAATACAAACTCAGAATATTCTAGCCAAGATTTTGTATTGAAAAAGCATCAAAGACATTATATTCAACTGTGTAATTACTTTGTAAGGATTCTGAGATCGAGCAGCTGGTTGGAAACAGAAATAGTTCAATTTCCCTCATTTGGGTGTGTGTTTACACAGTGAAATATTCTTGATTTGTACATTAAAACTATGCAAGGGTATACAGACACCCCCTGGAGTCCATATATGAGTGCATAAAACTGCAGCATAGTATAGAATAGAGCCACAGGGATATTTTTTCAGAAATAAAAATCTCTAGTTCTAAAAACAGAATACTCTTCAAAAATACCAAGTTGCAACAATAGCTGTAGCTGGTTCCATGTTTACCCCCTAAAAAACATTATTCCGTCATGCAAATTAATAGGCCCATTAATACACCCAAACAAACATCTGCTCTTTGCTGGTATTTGTGTGTCAGACATTTAAACCTGTTTTAGCTGCTCTGTTTGAGACTGTCTGCAGAGGAAGAAAACAGGAGCTGCGGAAAGCAACCCACCAGTGACCTATTGGGTTTCACTGCAACTGCTGTGTGGGATTAAGCAGAGAGATTGTAAATAAAAAGAGAATGAAAAACTCTATGCATCTTTGTGTCCTGAGGCAATGTCTGACAGTTAATTCAAGCCTTCTTAGTCCCATATATGCAGTGTTGTATCAGCTGAGAACCAAGATTTTGCTTCTGAGTTGGAGCTCCAGGATCGCGTGGCCGCTGAGAGGACATGAGAATTGCTGGTGTTCCCAGCTGACTTGATAACAGCAGCCCTGGTGCCTCCTGCTATTGCCTTGGTTTCACAATAAATACGTAGTTGGTGGGTGGGTGTTTCCAGTCAGCAGTGTCTACAAAGCTGTGTTTAGCAATAGTCATGGAGCTGTAAAAATAACCATGTCAGACTTTCCCAACAGCTCTCTGTCCCTTACACTGAAAGGCAAAATATCTTGCTTTCACTTCCCACACCCTGGACATAATTTTAGGGCCTTTCTTTTTTAATCTCACACATCTTAGTTTTCTTTCACCCCCTTTCCACCCAGAAAGTACTAGATGCATAAGAAAAGTTTTAGGCAAAGCCATGGGTGATGACAAGTCTGGAAATAAATGTCACAATCCTGTAAGGTCCTCTTTGGCCTTTATCAATGCAAAGATGGCCTCATATCCCTTGTTTGGTTTTCCCATCTTTGTCACTATCAGCTCAGCTACACTTTCCAGTAGCTCAATAACATATGTTAAAAAGATTTTTCCTCTGATCATAGTAGAGATGGCATGAAGCCTCAGATTGTGGAGTCTGGATCTGTTGTGATTGGACCTGTTTTCTGATCCAAGGGTGATAGGTTTGGAGAGAAAAGGGATCTGAACATCTCTGCCAGGCAGGCGTGTTCCCCACAGCAGATTTTCTAGTGTTAAGTCTAATTTTAAATGTGGTTTCCTCCACTTCCTTGCACTAGCCTTTCATACTGAGTTGACCTCATTGTCTGGCAGCTTTTCCATATGTTCAAGTGTTTGCCTTCTCAGTTCCATCCTATTACTCCTAATAAACTCCCTCATACCATGTTTAATAACTTCTCCTCTTACTACCTCCAACTATATGCAGACGATTATGTTTCCCTGTAGTCAGAACTTAATCAGTTTGCACATGCTGAACACATTAGGAGCTTCCAGGATTTTGTGTGTAGAATGGCTGGCCACATCTCACCAGGATTTTCTGAAAGGGGCCAGTCCCTCACACGTGCCAGTGACCTGCGAGCACCAGTCCTAGGATCTGCTGAAGGTTGCTCCAGTGGGAGAGTGGCCAGACATCTGCCCAGGTAGGAAGGGAAGCAAGGGGAAAGAGAGAAAGTGAACAAGAAAAAGAGTCTTCATTCCCTTTTAGCACCTACAAGACAGCTGGGTGTGGGTGGCAGGGAATGAATTTTATTGCATACTTCCTCCATCTTTCCCTGCTTCCTGGTGCCTAATCTTTAATTACCATTGCCCATATATTTTAGTCGTCTACTACCTCTAAGATGTGTGTGTTCAGCTTCAGTTGGGCCAAGGGGCCCTGGACGAGTGCAGTGTGACCCAGTGGACAGTCCTGTGGGACCAATAGGTGCTTCCTTCCAGCTGAGAGGAGAAACAGGCAACAGGGAAGGAAACATGAGAGGAAAGAGGATGTTTGGATAAGGTCACTGCTAGTCCACTAAATAAAAACAACAAGGACCCCTCATGTTAAATTTAGATGGATCTAGACAATGCTGTACTATATTATTTGTCTGGACAGATTAGGATAACAGACCTTATTCATCCCAATGCATACAGATTTCCCCAGCCAACTTGCACCTCCTTACCATGAAACAATTTACATCAGCATTATGTGCTCTTGAGCTGTATGAAACTCTCCTTCAGCTGCCACCTTATCTCAGAAAGGTAACTTCCACTGCCAAAACAGTGTAGGGACATTTAGTCCATCACTGCCCTGGCAGACACAGTAATCAGTATGTTTTTGCTAATGTTGTCCAAGGGACTGGTTTTACAGATATATTCTGAGTATCTAGACTCAGACTCAGAATATATCTGTTTTATTTGTGCCCAAAATTGTTGCTCCTGGCTTTCCTGGTATTTCTGTAGAGAGAAAATTCATGCAGTTTGTGCAGGATCCATTCTGTGTCTGCTCTTTTTGTCAAATGTGAACAAACATTATCTCCTCTTCAGTGGATGTACCACTGAGGAAAGTCCTTTCCTGCTCACAAATTTATGCTATTTACGCTTGGTATAAAATTCTTTAATATTCATGAAAATGTGGAATGGAGTCCAGCTTATTTGCTTTCATGGAAGAGAGCTGGTCCACAAAGAAATCCTTCTTTAAGACTTTCAATGTAAATGCTGAATAATGAAACCATTAGACTTCAGAGATGATAATTGTTTCATTTTGTGTAAAAAGGTGTTATTTCAAGCAGCTAATTACAGAGAAAAAAAAGAGGAGGGATCCCAGAGATAGCTGGGACAGGTGCTTCCAATGACAAGGCACAGCTCCTGAGTGTTGGCATTGATTTCTGATAGCTAAATTAGTTCACCACAGGGCTGTTTGGATCTCCTGCTTGGGTGTCTGTGCTTTTCATAGGAGTGATCTTTGCTGGGGATATGGATTGGGCTCTGCCACCTGGTACAAAAAATAAATCAATCACTACTTTCCTGCCTCCCAGGTGAGTGTCCTCTCAGTGTGCTGTAGATTCCCATTTTCACTCTCTCTGCTTCCTCTTAGAGTGAGCTTTAAGTGACTTCTGTGCACAGCTTCACCGAGGTATCTGAGGCATGTTCCTACCCCAGCTTCATGGGAACTTTGGGTCTGAATCCCTCCAAGTGGACAGAGACTTTCAGTGCTCCAGCACCAAGGGAAATTGTGTACATGAGTGTGCCCAAGAGAAGTGTTCTTTCTTTATATCTTCCATGGACCATTCATAACCAAAAACTGTGCCTGGGCTTATGTATAGCAGAGACTTCTGGTTTTTAAGGGGGTTTTCTTTATAAAAAAGTCATTTAAACACCAGAAAGCAGGACTGAAGATAACTTTCTACTTAACATTTTCATGTAAATACATTCTTACTCACCAGGTTGGATTTTTGAAATAATTTTATTTGAATCTACCTTGCACAATGGAGGGAGGTGTCAGTACTTTGCTCTCTGTTCCATTAAGAAGAAAAGCACCAAAGTCTGTCTGACCTGCCCTTAGATATTGGGCATTTCCACCTCTGCTGGTTCATCAGAGAGAAACCACTGTGTTGGGGTTTTTCAGTATGAATAAAATTTAAATTAAAATCAGGCAACAAGGTGCCCATGGAACAACAGTGAGCCCTGGTGTCCAAGAAGGCCAAAGGAATCCTGGAGTGCATCAGGAAGAGCATTTGCAGCAGATCAAGGGAGGTGATCCTAATCAGCCCTGGTGAGGCACATCTGGAGTGTTCTGTCCAGTTCTGGGCTCCTCAGGACAAGAGAGGCATGGAGCTCCTGGAGCAGGTCCAGTGGAGAGCAATACAGACGGTTCAGAGACTGAAGTGTCTTGTACAGGAAAAGCTGAGGGAACTGGGCCTGTTCAGCCTCAAGAAGAGACAACTGAGAGGGGACCTCATCAGTCTCTGTCAGTAGGTGAAGGGAGGGCATCAGAGGATGGAGCCAGGCTCTGCTCAGTGGTGCCAAGCAATGGAACAGGAAGCACAAGGCAGAAACTGATGCACAGGAAGTTCTACCTCAACATGAGGAAGAACTTCTTTCCTATGTTGGTGACCATGCACTGGAACAGCTTACCCAGTGAGGTTGTGGAGTCTCCCTCACTGGAGATATTTAAAAACCATCTGGGCACAATCCTGGGCCATGTGCCCTGGGGTGACCCAGCTTGAGCAGGGAGGCTGGACCAGATAACCCACTGTGGTCCCTTCCAACCTTACTCCTTCTGTGATTCTGTATGTGTAATATAAATAACCTCTATCCATATTTTTCCTTTCCTAAAATCTGTGTGTTGGAATATGAAAGGAGTTGAGGCAAATTATACCTTTTCTAAAAATATATCAATATTAAAAATATACAGATGTTTGTTTTATAGCTCACTAATTGAACTGGCTACTTGCCTAGTGTTTTATATCATAATGTCTCCTGGGTAAAGACCATGCCCTCTTTTTGGTTTCTAGCACACTAGAGTTTGTAGTTTATTTTTAGGTAGTAATTCTAGTAAAGGGATAAATTAAGAAACATAATCAAGAAATAGGTGAAAAGGGCTACCAAGATGTCTGTGTTTAAAAGACTTTCATTCACGACATCTTCCTGGAGCTCATTGTTTTTCTAACATAACACTGAGCAAAATGAAAATAATTTATAACTGCTTGCATTGTCTTGAAGCCCAGAATGTGACTTAGAAAAACAATTTGGGATCACAATGAAAATGGCCCATTACTGAAGAAGCTGAAGTAACACCAGATTTAATCCATCATCTATTTGTCTGCCAGTAAAATTGTGCCTTGCATGAATTTACTGCTCTGCCTTTCCAATTCTGCGAGTTAATACGTACGGAAACTTTCTTTTAGGAGATTACAGAAATATTGTTCTGGCATTAATCAGAGATTTTGTCCTATCGGAAAAAATAATAACCATCACCATTTCAGGGGTGCTACACTCAAAAGCCTTACAATAGTATTGAAATGCTCTGAGGGTGGAGGAAATGTCTGGAAGTTGTTCAATGCAGCCTGGACTTCTTTTTTTTTTTTCATTTGAAATGAAAGCTGAGCTGTTCAATCATGAATGAGAACAATAGTGGCTTTTAAAGGAATGCAGTTGGGAAGGTTGGCTTTTATTGGCAGTTTGTGCAAGGTCTGTGCTTCCAGAGTGCTGTCAGATACAAGTCTGGAGTGACTGAGGATCTGGACCCACTCTTTTGTGTTGCAAAAGCTCAGATTTGGTCTTGCGGTGCACAGACCATGACAGTGGCACCAGCCCAACAATAATCAAAGACAGACAGAAAAGAGAAGAGTCTCCTCTGGAAAGGGCACTGTAAAAATTGAATTATAAAACAGAATGTGCAGATTCCACTTGGCTGGGTGGAAAAGCCCACTGTTTCTCTGTTGTTGCAGTAAGGTTTTAATTAAAGGTAGGTTCTGGTTATAAGTATTACAGCAACTGCATCTGGTACTTAGGTAAGTGACTAAAAGTCAGGCTTTCCCAAGATTTGAGAGGGAAAATTTTGTATAGGATTTTATCTTGACAGGTTTGAAGCTTCTGTGAAACCAAGACATAAAAAGAAATATTCAGCAACTGATTGACTGCTGCTGACCAAAAATTAGGTTAAATCTGTTCAATCATTTAATGTCTCTCTTAAAGGAAAGAAATATGCATGAAGGAACAAATAGTTCCCAGAATAGGGAATCAAAAACCATTGGGCGGGTCAAAGCACATTCAGATGTGCTGCAGTAATATCCTGAAAAGGAAGCCTGGCAGGCAGAATTGTTATAATTTTATTATTATTTATATTGCCATTGACCCTGAGGAGACCCCATTGTACTACAGTTCCTCGAGCCTGTCCTGGAGCTTTTGACCTGCTCTCCACCAACCTCTTTTCCAAAATCATGCTCTGCAAGAAGGATACTGCAAAAAATATGAAATACAAATTAGACATATTGTTACCAGACTCTTCTATGTAATTTGTTTTTTAAATAGAAATTACCACTATGATGAATATATAGTGTAAAGGTATAAAACTCAAACCTATTCAAAAGAGATTGTAAATAGAAGGACTGTTTAGGTGATCTGAGTACATTGCAAAATATCAAGAATTTCCTTTCTCATCCTGACATTTTTGTCTGGGACTTAAACTCCATATTCAGTAATCTGTTCTTTCAGAGAAACCGTGTTCTCCCAAAGCATCCTTTGATGTTACAGAGTTTTTCACCCAGTCAGTACAGAAGTGGTATTTTATGAGGACATATTCCAGATATACCGCCACACTTCCACCACATGTGTGTGTATTGAACTATCTTTCTCTTCTAACATGACAGCTTTATCTCAGAACAAGTTTCTGAAACTCCCCCTTACCTTGTGAATTCCTTAGATGCAGTTGTATGATGCTGAGTTTTACATAAAGAACCAGACATACATTGCAGGATTTAAAATTCCTTTTATCGTGTTGAGTTGAACACATTAAATAACTTGAAGAAATCAAAAGCAACCTGTCCTTTATCATAATATTTCTGGAATCCCAGCACATGTGGGAGTATACTTGTCAGAGGTGGAAAAAATCTATCTGTGCTTATATTACATTTGGTAAACAGAATAGCCTATCAAATCAAATTCTTGGTTCTTAAGTTGGAAAATTCAGTAAAATTAAATCCTTTTATTAATAATGCTTATTTTCCTTGCAGCACAGCTACAAATCATGGCTATACCCTACTCTGCTAAGTTTCATATAAAGGTAGTCTCACCCTAGAAAGTCCACAGCCTACACTCTTGTACACATTAGAAAGCCACATAAAGGGAGCACATAAATATGGAAAAACTGGTGGAGAAAACAAAGAGAATACACAGAGGAGGCCAATTCTCCATAAGCATTAACTTTAAATCCTTGCTTGTCATTATCTGTAATTGATAGACTCAATTACAGGGTAAAATAAAGTAATTAATTTTGACATCATTATAGTTTGATTCCTAATGTTTGTCTGATGTTGGCTGAATGGCAGCCTGTAATCCATAAAGGCTACAAAATCCTGATCAGGATTTCGGGAATGAATTTAAAGGGGCACCTACTTCAAAATATGAGGATTTGTGTCATTGATACAAATGATACAAATTCTTCTAAATTCTCTGCATCTGTGGTCCAGATGCCAAGTGGGATTATTTGACTCGATCCGTCCTTACGCTGTGTGAGAGAAGCTAGCTGCCCAGGTGCCCTCAGCTTCAAGCAGAGAGGGAAGGGCTTCTTACCTAGGTACTTGCACACTGTTCACAAAAGCTGGGCTTTGTCCCTGATGGGATGAGGCTATGACCTCTTAGCATTCTGCATGGACTTGGTCCCCTGATTCTGGAGATCTCTTGGAGATGTTGATCTACCTTCCTACAGAAGCCAGGCTCTTGGGAAATGATGCATACCTGTATCTTTTTCCGGAGTATAACTAAGGTACCTCCCTATATCTGAGAACTGACAACTGTACTTTTAAAATACCAGTTAAGAAATGAAAACTGTGCTTTCTATTAAGCAAGCATTCTGAGTCTTTATTGAGCACAAAAGCTTTAGACATCTCAATAGTTTTGCTTGTTTTTACAGAAACCAAGGAGAAAATCTCTTTTCATTTGAAAAAATATAAATAAATTCAAACAAACTGAGTTGTAGCCTCTGCCACTAAAGTTAGGAATGTTATGTAATGCATTAAAATGAAAACCTTTATCCAACAGAGATGAATATTTTATATGAACATTAAAATAGGTGTGGTTTTACTACATTCCACTGCTTTAATAATACAATAGACCCCTAAGCATAATGGAGTGGGTAAGTCAGCATGATGCCTGCTTTATATTGCTAAAATAACTCCCAAGAATAGTAATGAATGTGATCTCAGTGGATGCACTATAAATCATATTCTAATGGATTTTCCCCTTTGAATGGCCAGTTGGTGGATGAACATGGCTACATAAAGGGGAAAGCTGGGGGAATGAAAGTACAACAGGGTCTGTTGTTAGGATATTGTTGCTAGCGATAAGTTCTTGCCTGTTTTATATGAAGCTTTCCAGAAAACTATTTTAGTGGAATGTACTGCTTCACCTTCTGATGTCCCTTCATTGAAACTTGGGAAATTGGAAATAGAGGAAACAAGGCCTTCAAAAGAATAACAAAAGGAATGTGAACATTTACAATCTTCAAAATCCAGCAATATTCATACAGTTACCTCTGATGATCAGTGTATTTGTTGATTTCATGAGAGTGTTCTCTAGGTAGTTTCTATAAGGGCATCCAACCAGGATCTCTGAACTGTCATTATGCAGTAATTCTCTCTTATTTATGGAAGAGGACTCTTAATTTTCTAGTTGTCTTAGTTATCATATAAAAATTCTTCTTCATGGGTTATTAAAAATATTTTCACAAGAATTGTTGATCTGCATTCCATGACCAAGTTCTCTGCTCTTGCAAAAGTGCTGAACTTCACTGAAGACACTGAAATGCTCCCAGATAAACTTATTCAAATGAAGTTTGGTAGGGCTCAGGGTAGATGTTCATATAAACACAGAAACACTAGTGCTTTTCTCTGCAAAGCTGTATTGCAGTTTCAGATATGCCTACTATGTGTGCGGTTAGGTACCAACAGCATCTCTACTGATATTGGATTAAATAAAATTCTTTTGATGTTTTTATTCTTTGGAGGAAACTGAAGGTTTGTATTCCAGGTTAAGAAAGTGTGCATAGACAGATTTTATGACAGTTTTGCCATTTGGTCTTGCCTTTGTTTAAAACTGTTTTTCTGAGAGAGATGCTCAATGAACATAATACTTTGTTTTACAGACTGTTTCTTAAGATGTTTATGTGCTTTCTTCAGTAGAAAGAAGTTTTGAATTCAAGTTATTATTACAGGAGTCAGAAGTTGTTGTCTGATTCTTTTCTCTCTCATTGTTTTTAAAAGGATCAATATCTCAGAAAGTATGTGGGAGAAAAGATGAATTATATGGATGTTGGAGTTTTTGTGTAACTTATTGCTATAATTAGGGAAGTAGACCATAATAAAATGAGAACAAAGCTTACCATTTTTTTTTCTACCAGTTCAAGACCACCATAGCAGTGTGAGAAAACAGGTATGATTCAGAGGCAGCACTTTAGAGAGAAAATAAATAGAAATCTAAATTAAAGCATACAAGTGATAACTCTACATTTTTTATTAATTCTTCACAGACATAATTTCAAAGCCCTGAAAGTCAAAGGAGAAGATAGGAGACAGAGCGATTGGTTGGCATTCATCCCAGGAATTGAGCTGCATATAATTGGATTTCATTAGTCTTCCTTTCCTAAAAACTGAGGATATAAAAAACAAAGAGCCTGTTCTTTTCCTAGAACCTTTTATTGTACATTTTAGCAATCTAAAAGTTATCTATATTCATCTGTTTTGGATAGAGCCATGTGAAGTGTTATGTATATATCAGCTAAAATCTTTAAGACACATTTAGAACTTCAAAAGAGGTGTTTGATTAAGAAGATATTTGGACACAGAAATTTTATTAAGAATGGAAAAAAATTTTCTACAGCTGTATATTTCTAAACTTTGGTTTCCAAACAACTTGTTTTATTCTTGTGTTAGTATTTGAAGAAATAAATTTTTTATTGCCAAATTGTGGTCTTAACCACTTTTAATATGGCATCTTCTTCTCCTGACTGTTATCTGGACTGTCTTTTGTCTCTTTTCCTTGTATCCTGTCAATGCCTGACTCTTGTGTATTATTTCTTGACAAATACAGTCAGTGCAGTGAAAGTAGAGGATGTACTATCTCTTGAAAAGGTGTTTACAAACACCCTGGAACTTTTGGAAAAACTGAAGGCAGCTGGTTCTGTCTTAAACTGGACACTATAATGTTTCCTGGAAGACTTAGGCTCACTGATGTATTATCTGTCTGGGAAAGATATCACCACTGGTCTTTCCTTTTACAGTTTTGAATATTTTAGTATTATATGGTTCACTAAATATGGAGAAATGGCAACACCCATTTAGGCAGCTGTTGTAAGTTTTGCCAAATGGGTCGAGCCTTAAAACTATGGGAACCCCTATCTGTATACACAGCTCATACAAGAAAATCATGTGCTTACATCAAACTCTCTTTTGAAAATACAGAGAATTCTCGCAGATCATTTTTCTTAGTGAGCCTGGCCTGTTTCAACAGGTCTTTGTGTGAGTCTGCACTTCCAGGGAACTGTCTGGGAAGTAAGATAAGGATACTAAGACATAGACTGACTGCCCTATTGCAGCACTGGTTCTGTGGCCAAACTCTTTCTAGAAGCTACACATATTTCTAGCAATTTTCCTCCTCACATTCTAAATTACCAAGATAGTGATTCTCTGTCACTAGCTTTCATGGGTTTTTTAGAAATTTATAATTAGTTTTCCCATTCCTTTTCCTTTTTTTTCCTACAAAATCTTACTACTTCTAATAAATTGTGGTAAGGAGACTTTTGATTTTTATTGAAAAGCAAAATATAGAAATGGAACAAGTTTTTAAAGTCTACATTCACATGACTGAATCTAGAGATGTGAAAAGGTGATCTAAAATTGGAAGATATTAAGGTGATATTGTTGCCTTTTACTTGGCTTAAATTTGAGGTTAAGAGTCTTGGTTTCTCCTCTAGCAAACAAAGACAACACTAAGCATCTAAAATACAGCCAGGAGCTGAATGATTTAGACAGCTTTACATTTAAAGAGGAACATCTGGAAAGACTTCCATATGGATTTGACATCCACATGAAAAAAGGATAAACCAAAAAAATCAGAAAAAAACCCCACTCTCAGATATCTGAGGTCTGTACTTGCATTTACAACTCAGGCCCATTTCTAAGACAAGGTGGTGGTGAATTCAAGACTGAAATAGAAGATAATTTGTTTTTAGGACTGTTAAACATGTTTCAGGTTTTACTTTGGGGGTGACGGGGAAGGAGGTAAGAATAGAAAATTATGAGTGAGTTTCTTTTTCTCTGCTATAAACTATAGGGATAACCTTTTTATTTTTTTATTAAAAAAAAAAAAAGGAAAAAAACAATTTTAAAAAGACTCAGAGCAGAGAAATTTTTTTGCAAGGAAAAGCTGTCCCTTTACTACATTTCTGAGTAGAAACTGCAGGGGCATGAACAGGAGAAATATAGAAACTCAGAAATTCTTCCAAATCTTGCAAAATAAAGAAATAGAAGAAAAGAAAATATGAGAAGCCAGGAGTCACACCGTGTTTTCCAGTACTCTGTCAATCTCAGGACCACACCCAACCTGCTGAATTGTTCAATAAACACCCTTCACTGTGCTGATTGTCACATAATTCCACCTGCACCCACCATGGTTACCTTCACAGCTCAAACTGTATCCACTGTAAGGCAATTACAGCAAACTTCTAATGAGCAGCATGAATTTACAGTCCCTTCCTTCTCTTTTAATGATGTGTTGGCTTACTGATTTATTTTCCAATCCAGTTTCAGGTTTGGATTCAGTGTCTGGACTGAGGAATGTTGCTGCAGCAGTAGTTGTTCATTATGTTTTCTTTCTCATTCCTCCCTTTTATTTGTGATCAGCCCTTGTCCCTTCCTCTCCCTGATGAAGTTCTAAGTAAAGGGTTAATTTGTTTCAAAGTGACAAATAGATTACTTGACTCAATTAAAACACACACACACACACTCAAGTCTTGCTTTATTTATGAACTTTTTGGTTGTTGTTTTTACTTTCTTTTTTAGGAGCCTTAAGTTTTGCCTCAGACTCTGCAAGTGAATTATAATTAATTGCTTTATTATTTTTTATTCAGTGTCTTTCTGGAACAAAGTAAAGTGCATTTGCTTCTTACAAACCTCAATTTTCTCAAAAGTCTGCTACACAGTGATGTTTTGGAATGGGGGGACCCAGTAGAGGCCTGCCTTGCTGGCAGAGGTGTGACAGCTCAGTATTTTGTAATATGATCTTTTGCATAAAATCCCAAGTTGTTCCAGCTGGCTTTTCTGGCTGTGTCCATATGGGAAGGGGAAGGAGCGGCTCTGAGAACAGGCTCTGTGTGTGCTACTGTCAAGCACTTGGCCATATCTGCATCTCAGTTTCCCCACTACATTTCTGTGTGACAATGACTAGTTCAGACCACTCCCATGCATGTCACATGAATAACATAATAAGGTTCTGGAGCACTGGAGTAAGTCCTGAGAGACACTAAGTAGTTAAGATATGAGCATAAGATAATGGTAAAGCAGGAGCAGCTGGAGGAAGCAGACTGATCTCAGTATCACCCAGAGCTCTCTCCAACACTGCCTATTATTCTTTCCTGATACATCTGGCTGTATGACTGCATGCTAAATTTATTGGAGACTGGCTTCTGCAAGAAGGACAGAGCACATTTTTATGGTAGTCTCCTGGCTCAGTGGTGACTAGATGAACCTGGGTTAAATTTAACAAAAGCCCTGTAGGCAGACCCTAGAACTCCAGTTCCCTACAGATAAGGTATCTGTCAGGAGAAAACAGAGTCCCACATTGCACAAGCTCAGGATTTGGGTTACACTAGGCCTGGGTGAGATTTAACCTAGAAGAAAGCTTGGAAAGTGGTGTCACTTCTCCAGAAATGGCTTTTGTTTTCAAACATCTTCTATGTTGTTGTAGGACCATCTGACATATTTGGCAGATTACACCTTAGCAGCCTGTGCAATAAAAAATTGACTTAACAGGAATTATGAGGTTACCTTTGAAAGAAGTAAATGCTAAATAGATTTATTTTTGATAGTAAATATTTAATAAATGTTTTGTGGTGTTTTTGAGAATAAAAAAGTGATCTTCATTGTTCTTTTCATCCTCCCACAGAGTGACAGAGAGAAATCCTTATTACTCTGTGGAGGTGCTGCATAGCAGCAGTTGTGGAATATCAATCTACAAGGCTCATAAAATCATTTGCAGCTTTCAGAGTCTAATATCTCAGGAGAGGTTTTGTTTTCATTTTTGCTTTTTAAGAAACTGTACACTGCTAAGAGCTGAGGGAGAGAATAAGAAATGGCCCATAAAGGCCAGAAACTTTTTTTGAGAAGAAATTAACGTATTTTTTCTATTTTCTCAATACTAACACTCAAAAATATAATATGTAAATTAAATATATAATTGCTTTGCATAGTAATGAATACATTGTAACAGGGTTAAAACATAGATATATTTTGAGCAGCCAAACCCTGTAGTAAAACAGATGTTTTTTCTTCCAGCATATGTGCACCTCCAACTGTGTGTATTTGTTATGGCAGAGGAAGATGTTGATTTACTGTAATTTTTTCAATACATAAAAAATTATATATACCTACATATACATGCATATGTATATACCTGTCTAAAAATGTAGTATAAATCCGTTTTTCCAAATTGGATTTTACTGAACCTAAATTAAATAATGATGAATCAGAGTTTCTCCTTATGGCAAATTCTGAAATTCCAGTTTAATTCTAAAGATGCTGAAATTGAATTTTCATCAGCACAATCATCCCAGGACAACACTGGTAACTCTGCAAAAGCATTTTCCATAAAATGCTGTTTTTGAGGGCTGACTGTTTGTGAAGGGAGATCTTTAGCTGAGAAGTATGGCTATGCACAAGAATTGTTTGCCATTGAAGTTGCTTGTCTGTGGCAGCAGCTACAGATCTTGACCAAAGCACGGCTTTCAGAAGGTGTGGAGCTGATGATGTGTAACAACAGTCCATGCCATGACTTCAGTAATTATGAAGGTGATATGCCCAGCAGAGAATGGGATTTTCCTTGCACTTCAACTTGTGGAGAGTGACAAAGCAACTGTAAATAGGGAATCCCTTCAGAGATATTTCAAATAAACATGGTGGATTGATGGTCATTTGATTCCATATTAATGCCCACCTGGAACAGCCATTGCCCCACTCAGCAGGAAGTTCATTGTGCTCCCATCATTTTCAATCCCATCACAATTCAGTCCTGTCTAACATCTGCTTGTCCATTTTAAGTCACAGTACCATAAGGTGGAAAGCAGGGGAGAAAATAGGTTTTGTGCTTTTATTTACTAATAGTGTTATAGAAAACTTAATAGCATTTTCACAACCCAAACTTTCTCCTGTAGAGTAGATATAAGCCATCACAAATTTATTGTATATTTTTTTTTAAGTTACATTTATCTTTTCCTCCCATCCTGTTTTTAAACAATTGGGTTTGTATTTTTCAGGTGTTGGACAAGAAATAGTAGCAAATGGCAGGCTGTGGGAGTGACAAAGCCTGGTCATGGATTTGCCCTCAGAAACTGGGTAAATTGGTCAAGACCCAAAGCTTTTTGATAAGTACTTTCTGAATTTTATAGTTTTAAACACAATAACAGTGGAAACTGGATTTGCATAGAAGTCTTCAATGTTTCAGGACTTCTGTGTTTGTGTTACTGGACACTTAAATTTGGACATTTGCAAATACAAAATTCATGCATAAGCAGACACACCCAGACACTTCAGACCAAGATATTTTTTCTGAGCAAGCTTACTAAAAATGATTGAATTTCCATTCAAGGATGCCAGAAACATTTTCCACATTTCCTAAATAGTGTAAGAGACCAGTTTCGAGTTATATGGTTCAGCATGTACAAGAAACCTATTTTACCATTAAGCCTCTGAATCTGAGCTCTTCCTGACTGTCAAATTGAATCTTTTATTTGGAAGATACAAAGTAATACAATAAACAGTGTCAATTTCATTCAAGATATGTCCAAAATCTGCCTTCTTGTGTTCCTTAAAAAAGTTTAGCTACCCTCCCTGGGACTGTTTCTGTAAATAATTCAGGGTAGCTACACCAGGGGCTGTGGCAACAACACTTTTTTGAAATTGGTACATAATTTACTGACTTTTCTCCTAATGTGGTACAAGGGTGAGTATATGAATTAAACTCAAACATATTTCTATCCAGAAAAGGCATATATTTCAGAATAACTGGAGTATCTCTGTTGAAACAGACAACTGATGATCATTGCAGAGTGGTCAGGGCTTAGGAGTTTGAAAGTGAGTTTCCTTGGGAAGTTATATTTATGGAGAAATTGATAGTCAATATGGACATATGCTAGGACTGCTTCTAGGAGAGTACTAATCTACAAAGATAATTGATTGTATATATACACAAAACAAATCTCAGCTAGGAAGATAGTTCATCTTGCAAGAGATGTAACTGAGCAGATATAAACAGACTTTTCAAGTTCTTTGAAAAAAATAATAATTCAAGAAATGTTCACCCATTTCTGCAAATGGGAAGTGGGAAAGGAGAGTGGGGGATGTCAGGAGGGATATGGCAGCAGATGGCATCCTGTGTATGGGGTTCTGCAGGTGACCAAACCCTCCAAACAGCAGCAAATACAGCAGCTGCCTGGCAGGACATGGCCATGGCCACCCCTGGGCTTCCAGAGACAAATTCAGGGCACTCGTGTCTCAAAGGAAAAAGCTCCAACAGACATGAATCCAACTGTGAAAGATGCAACTCTCACATACCTCCCAGGGGCTACTTTTTGCCACCTTGTCAAGGGCTGACGAAGTTCCAAGGTGCCACAAATAAGTTGCCACTTGTTTTGTCTTTTGTTTCCAGAGGTAAAACTTCAGTTTCTCAGCACTGTAGAACCCAGTTGAGCAATCCCAGTTAATCAAACACTCCAATCCCTTAAGAGGATCCAAATCTACAAGGACCCTGATGAGTTAAAGTATTGTTTTAGAGGTCACACAGACAAGTTTTTTTATATTAAAAAGTCAGATAATCTGGTTTATTTATAGTGGGAAAATATGTGAATTGTTGACCTTCTTTGTTAAATTTTTAAATTTCCTGTCTTTCTGTATATAGGGATATAGCAAGGTCAAACATACTACAGGGGAGATATGTGGAAAAGGAAGGTAGCTGTACATAACAGAAGGGCCTTTTTAAAAAAGAAAAACATGGACGGGTGTTTGGCACAAAATGAATAGGAGAGGACTCCATACACACAGGACCAAATCATTAACATTGAGAGTAAAGAAAAGAAGGAAGCGAGAAAGCTCTGCCTGTGTCTGTATGAAGGACCCAAAAGATTTAAAATAAGAATGCAGATCTGGGATGTCTGCAGACCCACAATGACATGAAAACTGGAAGGGAAAATTCCTGAGCATCAGCATGCAGGTTTCTGGGATTATGCTGTTTGTGTTCTATAGGATTTATATGCCACTATCATTAGCAGCTGTCTCCTGATAACAACAGCTTTCAGAAATATATGGGACAGTCAATTCCCAGTAGATCAGAGTTCAGTAAAAAGGCAGTAAATGATTTGCCATGCAGCATGCACCGAGAGTGACATTCCATCAGTCTCTCTGCAGATGAGTTTCCCCATAGACACATCTCATTTCCCTGTTTATTTTTTCGCAATTATTCATTATATGTCAAATGCCATGGAAACGATCCTACTGTGAAATTAAATTTTTTGTTATTTCCATGTTGTAGCTCTGAAACTGAGGTAATGGTTATTGGAACTAGCAAGATAACCAAAGATGATTTTACCTGCTAAATATTCAGTAAGAAAGCTTTTTTGAGAGATACACAGCATATACAAACCAACTTTAGATATAACCAATTACAAAACCATCAGTATTTTAGAAACATTATGAATTTTCTGAATATATTAAATGCCAACTTATAAAACACTGTAACAGTCAGTTCAGGACATATTAAATTATTTTCAAAGCATTAATTGGTCTTCATCAGGCTGCAGGAAGCAATAAAGAATGTCTTTAAAATCCTAGGAAGAATTTTCACATTGTTATTTGAAAATAATACTGTTCACAAAAGGATCCATTTTGAACACAAATGTTCCTATAGCTCAGCCAACTCAATTTGTTTCACTTAGTGCCCAGTATTATAATGATCATAGAGTTATGTTGTTTATTATCTTCTTGGGGACCTCTCAAGAATTTTTAATCCAAAAAATACTTGTCAGTCATCATAAAACAAACAAACAAACAACCAAAGCAGAAGAGATCCTGTAATGTAATCTGCAAGATCTGTTTTTACAGATCTGTAATCTATTGTTCTTATAAGGATCTCTGACATGAAGGATTCAGCATTAGAGGGTAAAAGGAAAGGAAGGTGGCTTTTTTCATAGCAATGCAAACTCTAGACCAAAGCACAGCTTAAATCCTCATGGTTACTCCCCAGCAAGAGTTCACTGCCCACCACAGTCTTGCAGAGGGCACTGTTAAGCACTCTGCTTCTGCAGTAGAAAGTCCACAGCCTGCCTATGACTTGACCCCAGTTTCTTCTCATATGTGTGATGCCTTAGAGCTCTTAGAGGCATTCTATGATTTTTTTTTTGTTCAGAGTGAAAAAAAAACTGTGACAGACCTGTGTTGTAGACAGAGTGGTACAGCCAATGTGGTAGCACGACTGAAAGAGAGCATTCATCAATTTATAGTGCTGAGAATTACAAGGGATGAGAAAGATAGTTTTTGTTGTCTCTGCTGCTGAGACAAAATTCTCTGTCTCAGGAGATTTGCTGTAACATGTCCAGCAGAGCTTATTCAGACAGAACAACATAAAATACACTTGAGCTGGAAGAAAAGGTAAAGGAGATGATTCAGTGATCTCAAGTTTAAAAAGAGAGAATAATCTACACCCAGGAGGAGGAAAGTGAACATCTCTATTTCATATTAATTACCTGGTTTTCTTTAGCTATATATATATATATATATCAATTACTTTTTAGCCTACCTAGGTGTCATCTTCATGCAAGTAATAGGTTTGTGGGCATTTATTAATATTTTCATAGATTAGGTGCCTCAGTAGTCTTTTCCTGTGTTGTTCAAATCCTGTTTGCTCACAGATGATGAAAATTTCTGAATAATAATCAAATTAATTGAATTCACTGATGTACTGTTCATCTTATCCCTAAGAAGTTTTCTCCAGCTGGCCAGATGAACCCTTCCCAAGAAGCACCCAGCTCCCTCTGTTGATGTCCATGGGTTCCCCAGGATTCTGACTCCACTATAAAAAACTGCCCTGTAGATATCTTAAATGGGCCATGGTAAGTGTTCCTTAGAAGGGTGAGATTTTCAGAGCTAAAACCTTTTGAAACTGAACCTAATATTCTTATTTTTTTACAAGGATGTTTAAATTAAGGAACTGGATTCAAGCTTATATTTGATTTGTATGTATCTTATTTATTTATTTATTTATGGCATTATTTATTTGTTTGTTTGTTTGTTGCATGTTTCCTTCCAGAAGATAAAAAACATCAGGCACTTACATACAGTTGCAAATAAACAAAGCTAATAAATATGTCATTTGCACTACCATAATATGTTTGAAATAAATCACCCCAACAAGTATGTTTTAAAACATGACGGCTGTCACATTTTGGTCTGAAGACAGGGGCCACTAGGGGCCACCATACACCTCGTAAAAATTGGATTTCTTTCCCAGGGGAAAGTCTTAACAGGCATTCCACTTGTACATAACTGACTTTACATTTCTCATTAAATTTATTTGCAAAATTTGCGAAGAAATGGTTTTTACAAAGATAATTAGGTAATTAGGTTTTCCTTTCTATCTCATTCATTTCCATTAGCACATGTGCATGACAAAAGACAGAAGGCTGGGAAGGACTAAGTGATGAACTAACTCCATAAAAGGTCCTTTCTCTGTGAATGATACTGGATAAACATAACTCTGTTCAGCATTAGTTTTTAAAGTCATGAAAATAGCAAAGTAGTCTGCTTTGTGTTTTTGTGCTTTTTGAGAGAAGGCCATATGATTTCAGCAGGGAATCATTCATGCTGAAGGTGTAATTGAAGTTACAAGGAGTTGCAAAGACTTTCATTGGAGCTGGGTCTTCACCTGAGGTCATTATCATTTTCAAGTAAAATGTCCAGTTCTGTCACTCTGCTAACTACTTATAATAAAATTTCTGCAGGAATCACAGCAAAAATAACATTTAAAGAGTTATCTTGTTGCTCTGGCAGAGGTTGCATATACATAATTTCCACCTCCACCCCTTCTCTTTACCCACAAAGTAATCCCAGTTGAGTAGTAATTGACAATACAGAGCATCCTGTAAGTTTGAGTCATCTGTTATTGTTAAAAACAGCAGAACCCTGAAATCCTGAGTGGAAAGACTTTGTTTTAACCAGTAGACCATTTAACATTTACATTAACGTTAACATCTGCATATATGTATATATAAGCACAGTTGCATATTTGGGCAGATATTCAATCCTTCTGTATATTGACACTATGATTCCATTGGACCCAGAAAAACTATCTGTATGGATTAAGATTTCTGATTACCTTCACATTTTTTATGGGTTTCATGTGAGAAATTATAGGTGCATTAGCAAATTTCTAATATAAGCTACTAGAATTCAGACACCAGATAAAATATTTTTTCTTTTTACTTTTCCTTTTGGGATATCCTGCACAGATTTTCCATTCTCAGAGTTCTTACACTTAGGGCAAGATCTTAACTACAGTGTAAGTTTTAAAAATACCAATTTATATCCATTAATATTTCTCAAGTTCATGTGTTATTCACTGAAGTCATAATGAGACCCCTATAAAAATGAGGATGAATCTTGCATTTTTGATTTCTTCCCCTTTTTTGTCTATTAAAAAATAGTTCTTTAACTGAAAGTTACCTTTCTTCTGGTTATTTCTTTACCTCTATTTTCAACCAACTGCTTTGCAGAACAGAACAGCCTTCAGTGCCTTTTCCTTTCTGAAGAATCCTGGAGACAAAGACGAGTTTTTTTAGGGACTTATATATGCTGTTATGCTATGATTCACACTTGCAAAGCATATCACTTTTCAGCTGCTACTCCTTTGACAGTGTGAGATGGTCAAAGAGGGTAGTGAATTTTCCTTAATATTTTTTGTGTTTCTCCCGATTTAAGAAAAATTTAATGCATGACATTAATGACAATGTTAAACTTGTACTGAAGCTTTTAATCACTGAGGCTTTGTTAAGTCACTGATGGTCTCTACAATGCAGCATCCTCACATTCATGTTCTGTGCTCTCACAGGTAAAACTCAAGGATCAAATATAATGAAAACAGACTGCCTCTAAGAAGAGTGGCAGATTCATGAGAGGGAGAGAGATCAAATATTGCTTCTGCATGTTCTTTATTGTCTCAAAAATCAGAACTTCAGTGTAAGATGATAGCCTAAGAGCAAGAAGTATTAAACTGTTGCCAAGTGTATTACCCCAGGACAATTGCAGACTGGTGAATTCTGGCATAGGATACTGTTCAAGACATAAATCATAAGGGAGGGTAGCAAAAGCATTTATGATTTATTATAGAGTAAATGCTGCTCTTCAGTGGGATAGTACATCTATCAGAAATGGTGTCCTGGATTTTCAAAGGATCCTTTGGATATTAGGCATCAAGTTCTTGAAAGCGCTCAGCAGGATTTGAAGATTCTACTCCCTTAAGAACCAAATGTTGCTTTCATATTGGAAAGGGTATATATGTGAGGGAATAGTGGGAAAAACAAATAACAGAAAGTTTACTCACTCACTTTTCCAATGCCACCTCCATCTCTTGTTTTTTCTCAACTTCCTGCAGCTTTTGTTTTGGAGACCTTTCCTCCAGATATCATTTTTCAGTGAATTTTTATTTTTTTCTTTAGATGAATATATAACCTCTGCTATTTAGCAGAACTTTTTTTTCTTTTTCTACCCCCTGTTTACCAGAAACTGCTCAGCTCATTTACTTCCCTTTTATGTTCCCTTTTCCAAGACTGACCCTTTAACTTACCTGTCTGCATTTACTCCTTCAGCTCATCTGGACCACCGTTATGTGTATGTACTAGTTTTTCTGATTCCAACAACTTGCACAGGTTTGATGTGATCAGTGAAGAATTTTGCATCTTTACCCCCATTAAATAACTCCTCAGTTGAGTGTTTCACTGCACACCACTTCCCCCATGCTCTCTCTGCTGTTCCTGAAGGGTGAGATGACCCTCTGACCCACATGCAGCATGCTGGAACTCCCTTTTACACAATCCTAGCAAAACATTCCTCTTTCGTGTTTCCCAGAGGAAGTGAATGAGTTATAATAATGAAGGGAAGGGAGAAGCTGCCAGTTGTTTCCACCTCTGGATATTTTGGTTGGAAGGAGGGGTGTTACTGTATTATTAGGAAAGGATGCTGTGCTATTCTGAGATGTCAAAACAGGAGGAGGGTAAACAGTAAAATGTTTTATTTCCGTATTTACAGATATGGGAGACGATCTGTCTCATTAGTCTCTGGACTCAGAAGCTGGTTATCAAAATCCACATTCTTTCAGGGATTTGTACTGGAAAAAACACACACTGACCTTTCTGAAGTTCAGTCACCTGCTTCACTTGTGGCCACATCTCAAACATGTTTGCAGGGTCTCTGTATTTTTCCACTGATGAGCACAGGGGCCCAAAAATCAGCTGCTAAGGTTGTTTCTAGGCCCATGTGGGTGGACACTGACAGTGCTCACAGCAGGAGAAAGCTGTGGAGCAAGGCTGTGAGTGATACAGGTAGGGGCTAATAAGTTATCCTACTGTTAGATGCAGTTTTATCTCTTCTGTGTTCACGTATTCTCTTAGCATCACTTCTCAATTTAGGATAGGGATGAGGCCCTGCAAAGGAACAATTTTGCTTCACATTTTGTAGAGCAGATGAATCTGAGATGTAAATCAGCTCCTTCCTCCCCTCTGGTGAGGTAAAAAGTTCAACATTTTTCTCCTTTTTTCCATTCATCCCTGCATAGGCCAAAATTTGATTTATCAATTCCGTACCATTGCAGCCAGCCTTCAGGCCAGGTTTATTCAATTGCTGTCAGAGCAGCATGTGTTACCTTCACCTCCCACACAGTGAACGGAGCACCAGCACAGCCCCTGCTGCTGTGGGCAGCTGGGACCCATCAGGTACCACTGCCATGTCCAAGCAGCTGGTAACAGGACCCCTCCCAGGGGGAAAAGGTACTGTAGTGTTACTTGATTCAGGAGGCCAACGTTGCTTTGGCTCTCTCTTCATTAAAAAAAAGCAATGTAGGACTCTTTCAAATGTCTGCTCTTAGAAAGAAGCTATCAGATATACAAAGAAAAAAGATTAAATAGCCTAATGCAAAAAGCATGAAGATAAGACAGTGAAAGAAAGTAACAAAGGAAATTTTTCTTTTTTTTTCTTTTTTTTTCTTTTCTTTTTCTTTTCTTTTTCTTTTCTTTTCCTTTTCTTTTTCTTTTCTTTTTCTTTTCCTTTCCTTTTCCTTTTCCTTTTCCTTTTCCTTTTCCCTTTTCCTTTTCCTTTCCTTCTTTCCTTTTCTTTTCCTTCTCTTCTCTCCTTCTTCTCTTCTCTCCTTCTTCTCTTTTCTTTTTCTTTTCTCCCTTCCCTTCCCGAAACCGTCCCTTCCCGAAACCGTCCCTTCCCAAAACCGTCCCTTCCTGAAACCTTCCCTTCCCGAAACCTTCCCGAAACCGTCCCTTCCCAAAACCGTCCCTTCCCGAAACCTTCCCTTCCCGAAACCTTCCCGAAACCTTCCCGAAACCTTCCCTTCCCATTTCCCTATCTGCTCATCTGCAGGTTTTTTCTTGATCTTAGACTCTTTTCTAGAAAAAGCCACCTGCAAAGTGTTTGTGACCAGCAGAGGTTATGGTCGTTGTGGCTGATGACTGCTTACAGCATCGGCTTTATGCTGATACGCTAGCTCATGTCCAAAAGAACCACTAAAATTTACATTTAGATAACATTGAATAAATAAAAACACAAGGGAAAGAAGGGGGGGAAAAAATGACACACTAACAAATAACATATTTTCTCTCCCCATCTTAGCTCTTGGCACTTGAAATTCAAAACAAAGTTTGGAGCTTTGAAGAGTGCTGAAGTAATGAAATTCTGCTGTTGAACACCATGCTCATAACAAGCTGCTTAGATGCCATGATCTTGTTATCACCTGGGGAGTGAACTGTAATTCCTATGCATTTAAGCTGGCAGACAGGATTAATTATGTCAAGCTATGTACATTCATCAGTGCTGAAGGATTACATAGATTTATATCACACCGTTTATACCAGGTTAGTTTTAATACTACACCATGACATGAAACTTTCCTCCTCAGTTAAGGAAGTTTGGTTGTTGAGCTAAACTGGTTAGAGACTAAATAGAAAGGTGTTCCTAATGTTATTTTTGATCTGGAGATATTTTTTCCCTAATAAATTTTACATGCTATATTTTCTACCTAATCAGTGTTCATTTTCCCTCAGTTATGGTACATTTTCTATTAGTGTATTCAACAGCACCAGTTATTAGCATTATGCAGGGGGTAGGCAGTTGTATAATTTAAGGACTGCATATATGAATGTAAACTACTCAAACAGGACCATGGTTCCTCTTAAACAGATGGGCAGAAATAAAATGCAGGTAGCACCTGGGGAAAGAACTGGACCCTGAGATTCTTTAGTCAGTCCATGTATAAAAATAACATGCATGTGCATGACTGGAATGGTCTGCAGTAATCTTAGACTTGTTGCCCTAGTTCTAACTACATGGTTATGAATTTAACATGTGGTATGTTCTTCATAAAACAATTCTGCCATTGTCAAGCCTCTTTGCACAGACAATGAACAAATTCATTGGACTATGCCTACTGAGCACAAAAATTCAGCCTCTGGGGATTACTTTTTGTTTGCCAGAACCTGATCTATTTCCAGGACATTTGAGGACTTTTCACAACTGGAGAACATCTAATTGTGACTATGGGATAAACAAGGGGAGGAAAAATCCCAAATCTATAACAGTTAAAATTTCCACTAATAGGATTGAAAGCTGGGAGCAAGTGTGCCTGGTATGGCAAAAAACATTTCATAGAATATTGCATATCCAGAATTACCTATTCTTTTTTTATGTGTAACAGATTTGTGGCACATCCAGGACAAGATCCCTTGGTATGCATGGCAACGCTTACCACAACAGAAGGAACACTTCAATAGATGTCATGAGCCTTGTTTCACACTTAAAATGTCAAGGGTTATTTTTTTTTCATACAACTTTGCTGACTTTCAAAAGTTTTGGGACAGTAGAAGTCACTGCTCCAAAAGAGCGTTGACTATCAGATGATATAAAAATCAAAGCAATGTTGTATGAGCTTCTGTTGCCTGGCTACTCTTTGGATGCATGAGTTACTACTCTTCATTTGATGCATAAATGTCTTTATGGCTGAACTCTTCCATATCAATGCAACTTACTTCATACTAATTTACTATTCAGCTTCTGTAATTATCCTCATAACAACAGTAATGCAAAGTCCTCACACCTTCAATTTTCCTTTAGGAAAAGAATCATCGTTCCAGTTATACCTATGAATGGACAAATAGAAAGAAGTCTGAATGCCAAATCAGTTGCATAACTAAGCAAAATATTGTTTTCATTGCAGTTGTGCAAACCCACAGATTTGACAAGATGAAATGAAGATTCTAATCAACATGTAATGTGATTGTGCCCTTATCTGAGGATTCAAAGTCTTAACAGGACTGTTTTTCAGTCCCAGCTAATTAAATTTTAGGCACTAAAGGCTGAGACAGTAATGCAAGAAAAAACATGATCCAAAGCCACCTAGCACAGAAGTCACCTGAAATCATTAAGCATCTCTCTTCTTGGCCTAAAATTTCACTTATAACTGTATTTCTGCTGCTGTAGCTACTCAGAACTGTCCCAGTCTGAGCACACAGGTTCCTAATTTCCCTCCATTCCATACTGGGATTGGTGCCTGTGCAGTGCCTGGCAGTTCAAGCACACAGAGAAGAAAGGGAAGCCTTGGGACCTGATCCTTGACTCCAGTACTATTTCATTTGCTTTTCTTCTGTTTCCAACTCATGTCAGTATTCCATCCCTGTTCCAAGAACCATTCATGCATTTTTTTTTTTATTGAATAGACATTGGAATAAAACAAATAATTTTTTCCATTTTCTGGTGTCCGGACATAGATCCCAGAAGTTAGGTCTTCTTTCCTGGAAGAACAAAATGTGCATTTTTGACTAATTTAGATAAAAAGGGCATTTAATTCTGGCTTGCCACTTTCTAAAAAAGTGCTTTGAGAGTAAAGACCATAATTTCTCATTGCTTTAACATCTGTATTTTAGAAAAGAGATCTCTGACTTTTTCAAATAATATTTTATAGGTGTCTACACCTATAAAATATTTGTATCCTGATTAGGCAGCATAGGCTCTCCCAGTCCCCAAGTGACACACACAAACACTGCAGAAGGATGTGGCTTTAGTCCCATCTTCAGCACAGCATTTCTCAAGAGGTGTAAGTAGTCCACTTCCTGCTTCGGTTTTGTGGAGTTGATTCTGTGAATCTCGTCCCTTATAAATCCTCAGGGTTCAGTTCTGGGTTGCCAGTTCAGAATGGTAACAAACCAACAAAAAGGCAGTGTCAGGCTGGTAGTAATTGGTAAGACCTTAAGTCCAAAGTACCTAGAAAAAAGGTGGGCAGTCTGCTGTTAAGTCTGAGGTATGTAGGAAAAAGTTGGTCAATCTGATCTGGTTAGGCAGAGAGACAGAGTGACTTTCAGGTAAGAAGCAGCACAGAGAACTGAAGCTCTTCTTGAAAAAAGATACTGGCAAGAAATAAAATACGCACACAAACAGATTTATTTTCATGAAAGAAAGACGTTAAAAGTTGCTGTTGGATCTTTACCCCAATATCATAGAAAAACAGGGTTTCACAATATATGCTGAGGCTGGATGATAATTCTGATATTTACCCCTTATCCCTCAGAAGAATCTGTAAATATGCTTGTCTAATCTGCTTATAAAGATATTAATTAATTGAAGCAATCTAACTTCCTTGCACATTTCATTATTTTTATCTGTTCTTATTTGTAGGATTTTTTCCTAGCAGCTAACCTGAATGTCTTCGTAGCTGAAATGAATGCTGTCCTGTTTTTCTCCACGAACCCAGAACACAGATCTTTTCCTTTCTCCTTGGCAGAGTAATGTGAAAGAGTTTTTACTTTCTTGGAGGCTTGTACGACATCCTCCCTCAATTTTCTCTTTAGTCAAAACAAGACTTACCCTACACCAAATTTTTTAACTTCCAGATAACTCTATTTTTTTTCTCCTCATGTGCTCTATCTAAAACTGGACACATTATTCTAGCTAAGACTGTAACAATGATGAACTGCAGACTGAAGAACTACTTATAATTCTTTTTTTGTTCATATATCTCAATATGCTCTTTGCCTCTCCTACAACAGCATGACATAGTTGACTCATGCTAGCTTCGTATTTATGTCAAGATTCTTTGACAAAGAAAGACTAAGTTTGTTTTACAGCTGTGTCTCTGCTGTTGATTATTCCTTCATGAGTGAAAAGTCTTGTCTTTGTTCTTATTGTGCCCTGTTTTGTCAGACTCTTTTTGCAGTCCGTCAAAATCAATTCCTAATCCTGTCTTCTGGTTATTTTGTCATTCTACCCTGTCTTTGAGTACAAGTCTTTCACTTCTAGAAGATATACTAGAGAGGACTAGATCCAGAAGCAAAACAGTATATTTGAAATGACCTGTTTTACTGGACTTGAAGTTACTGATGTTTATTATAATAAAACTGCAAATTAGAATGATAGCCTTAACTCTAAAAGTGAGGTGCCTTAAGCCACATTGCATGCCCAAGAAAAAAATGAAATCTCTGGAAGATCAGACTTCATTTGAAATTGCAGAAGCAAGGAAGAATTCTGTAAGGAATTCCTGTCTAACCTTAAATTAATGGGAACCATGTTAACTGTGGCATTTTGCCAGATTTAATTATCACAGATCAGATAGCAACTGGAATTTAAGATCCAAAACAACAGATAGGACTTCTGGAAGATGCAGACTTAAGCATATGCAAAGCTCATGTCAGTCTGTATTAATATGCAGAAATCACCTAAGAGAGGCTAAAAGTATAAGGAAAGAGAGATGTGTGTACACTCAGCGGGCCAAGGGGGACAGGCGGCTGAAAAACAGATTTTATAAAGTAGAAAAGCTCAGACCAAACAACAAGAAGTACCAAAAGCAGAGTGCAAAAGAGATGGGAACATGCAGGGTCAAATGACGTCCGAGATTTAGAAATGATGCAAGAATGGTGAGATAACTAACAACTTCAGAAAAATCCACAAGCCAGAGTAAGGCATGCAGAAGCAGCAAAACACAGAGTAAAGAGGTGGGTGGAATGTGAGAGTGCAGAACACAATGAATTAAAACTACATAGAAACCCTAAATGGCTTTCATCTCATCTTTCTTCAGTAGTCAAAAAATTGAATTGTATTTTCCAATCTAGATATCTAGAATCTGTCTGTAAGCAGTGGTAAGAAATATGTCTACATAAAAATGACTTTAATATAACCCTGCAGCCTGGGATATGGATAAGTGAAGGACAGGGGTCTTTGGAACCCTAATAAAATAATATATAAAATAAAGAAAGTGAATAAAGAACAGTCCTTGTTAGCAGTTGTCAATGTCAGAATTTGGAGAGAGTGCAGAGAGAGAGATGAGAACTACTACTGTTTTCAACATTTAAATTCAGGAGCAGTAGAAGCAGAAAAGAATCATAAATATGCGGCATGTTGTCTAGAGAGAAGGTGCAAACGATGGTCTAATCATGCTAACAGCCCAAAGAAAGAGGGCAAGCCAGAAGGACAAGATTCAGCACACTTGTTCATGTTCCTTGAAGTATTCAGGATTTATCCCAGTTGTAAATATCCTACACTATAAAATGGAGGTTTGTTCAAGTCCACAGAGGTTGTGCAGGTGTCTGGAGACTACAGAGAATAATAGTAAATGAAATAAACTTACAAGTGTAGTGGGATATCAGAGGAGTGGCAGGTCCCCAGGAGCTTATTCCACTTGCTACTTGTAATGACATATTTTTCAGTTATGAAGGAAGTTATAGGACATACATAACCTGTAATGCTCCCACAGGCAGGGGGTGGATAAACTGAGGTGATTGGATACAGAGCAACTACCAGTCCAAGAGGTGAAGGCTGTAAAATGCTGTTCCTACTTGAAGCCTCGCTTAAACTTGTCTTCTTTTAGTATCTCAAATGAGATATTGTCCATTTACATAAATGAACAATACTTTTTATTTTGGCACATCCGTCAATGTTCAGTTGTCAGGCACTTCAATCTAGCTAGAACTGCTCAGTCCAGCAGTTCTACTCTGTCAGCTCCTTATGTCTGTCTGAGTTAAGGGTGATGTCTGTATTAGTATCAAATCAGTCTGGAGTGACAGCTAACAGGCCAGTAAAGTTCTAGGTCCACCAAGACTGTTACTGATATTACAGAAATTATCAAATTTCATTGCTTGAGCTACCTTTCCACTTAATACCAGCATACCTCAGTTTTTTATCATACATGGAGGGATTTGCCTCTGTGTAGATGAAGTTAGGGTGTTTATTTTTAAAAGCAAGAAATATTTGCTCAGTTACAATGTATTTTCTGACGATTTCCTTTCTAAAACACCAAATTACTCAAAATAAATACAAGAAAATCAGTGGGATATTCTACTAGGCTAATAAAATACAATTCACTTGGAAGGAATTGGTAGTCTGTTACTTGCCATGTCTTATTGGAGGAAGTTTAGACAGGCTTGTTGCATTCCCTGCTTTTTATCCCGCTCTGGTCCCAGCGGCAGAGCGCTAGCGCGATCCTGGAAAGCCGTTCGCGTTCTGGAAGGCTTCCCCGGAGAGCCGACTACGGGCACCGCTAGTCCGTGTTCGGGCTGAGGAGTTGTTGCCCTCAGAGCACGGCAGGATAGCAAAGACCTACCCAAAGAAGGAGGACTCTTAGTGTGAGAGTTCGGTAGGTTTATTACCCCCAAGGCAGCTCAGGGACTAAGGCCTCGAATAGCTCATGACATGGGTATTTAAGGGAGGAATAACATCCAATAAACTGAGGGCACAGGGGCAATACAAGGGAGGGACCAGGGTGCATGGTCGAATGAGGTTTAGGGAGGGGAGGTGGGTAGAGAGAACAACGAATGAACAAGGGGGTAACAGGGAATGTTCCAGAACTGGGATACATAACAGACAAATCAAGGAACCAATAGCAGGAACTTGGGGTTCGTGGCTTGGTGGTCTAAACCATTGTCTCTGGCAGCTTTGGGGGGAAACTCTCTGTCTGTGGAACATGCCAGGAAGTCCTCATCCTTCCTGGTTCAGAACCACCGCTACACAGGCTGAAGCAGAGGAAACTCAGAGATCTTTCCATTGCTCCGTGGATGGAGCCAGTAGAGCTCACAGAATGTCTTCACAGAGATGAAGGCACTAATAATTTTTGAATCATACATACAAACACGTAACATTTTGAAGCAGTTGCAGTTCATATATATAGGTTTTATGCATATAAATGGTCTGGAATTAAACTGTTGAGACAACACCAGTTGATCAGTACAATTATTAATGTTGTTCTGCCTAAAAAGGTTCCTGCTATGTATTTGGAGATTTAACAACCGAAATACAGTCAAGACTCTAGTTTTGGAAAATGAAAGGCAGTTAAATTTGTGTATTTTTAAAATGTTTTTTTCAATAAGAGATACTGTGGAGTCTGCTCTCACTGGAGTGAGAGAAAAGATATTAGAAAGTTAAATTGTATAAAATGTAGCAGTGAATGAAGAGTGAAAAATGGATTCAAATTAATTATGCCCTAAAATGTGCTGTGATTGTGAGAAAATGCCATTTTCTCAAGGGCCATAGCTCTCTGATACAAATCCTTGTATAAGCCTATGGGAGACTCAGTGGCATGATCAGGTTTTGTGAAATGACACAGGTCACATAGTCAAAATCTATTTAATTTTTGCTTTGAAAACCATTATCCAAGGGGAATATATGGAGCACTCTTGGTTTTCATTGTTATTACATATCCAGATTAGCTTAACGTTCTGGAAAACAATCTCAAGCTAAATCAAAAATCATATAAAGGAGTCAAATGTACTGTTTACTGACTTTAGTTTGGCACTGTGTTGCTGTTTGATCAACCTTGGTTACCATTGCAGATCAGGATCACGACACTGGTCAACAAAAGCAGTGTTTAATTATCTGTTCTATGACAGCATTAATACCTAATTTCACTGGATATCCAATGTTTGCCAACAAATTCAAGTGGCAACCATGTGTTAAATATTAATGATTGTCATACAATTTACTCATCTTGATTATTATAGCTTCCATTCAGCTGTGATGGAAAAAAATGGGGTTTTTTTGTCTTCTTGGGACAGGGCCTCTAAAATGTGTTATGCATTTGTGGTATTACACTTGAGCCTGAAACGGAAAATATTCATCCAGTTGGGCAACTTTTGTACAGTTTTATGATCATAGTACTGTGATAGAAAAGTAATGATTAAGTAATTACACTGTTTTGTAACTGTTGTGTTTCTTTTCCAGGATAATACACATACAGAAAAGGCAGTCTTTTTCAGAAGATACTAAGGAGAGTAACCAGGTCACAAAATGTGTCCTGGAACTAAGAAAAATAAAATAAATACTATGTTGGATCTACAGGACCTCAAGGCACATGCAAGTACTTTTTGAACAGGTGTGGCATTACAAAGGGTTGTTATGTTTAATGGCAATTGCTCTTTTGCCAGGAAATGCCACTAACTTTAAAATGACCACTTTTATTTTGGTTGAATAGGGGGAACACTGATGAAAGAAGAAAGTCTACAAAACCAGCTGAAGACAAATGACCTTATTTCCTTAGAAATTGGAATAAAGCAACTGAAACTTCGTAGAACATGTTAGTAAAAGATTGCTTTGTAAATAGAGATATCTTTGCAGTAATTTCACTCAGAAAACATCTGGTCTTTCTTGTTAAATGTGATTAGTGGTATTTGAATCCAATTCAAGCACTTCATCAAATTATCATTGTTTAAGTTGGTGGCAACAATACTAATTATATTTATGAGTTATGAGTGATTTTCTTCCTAATATTTATCTTCAATACTTAGTGCTTGTCATCCTTTTGATTAAAGAAATCATCAGTGCATCAGGGTAGTTGAATTAACTCTGGCATAGCTACACACTCAAGTTATGCCACGTGTGTGCTGTCTGGGGACTCAGAATTCATCCTTCTGAAACATTAACATTTATTATTGAAATTTTTCTGGCCACTCAGCCACAGAGTGGCATAGAAGTGTCTTGCAAACTGCTGAGGAATAGCCACTTCCTCGTGGAAAAATGTCTGTGAAATAATGCTGTTTCATAATGTTCCAGTCCACAACACCAGTGTAAAAGCTTTAATGTGGGGGAGAATGAGCTCATCTAAAGACCTCACGCATTTTGCTTGCTTGCAGTCATAGAAATGAGAGATGACTTCACCATCCACAGTTTCTTCAAAGAGAACTTGGAGGTAATTCCCACTCACCTCTCCTTTCCAGATGCTATTTTATGCATATTATTGCTTTTCCTCAAAGCAGCAGTGTAGTCCAAAGCCTATCATAAAACTAGCAAATCATTTCAATTCACTGTGGTTCATCATCATCCTGTAAGTGTTTGTATATGATTTTTTTTTCTTTTTGGCAGTCTTGACCCAATGAAATAGGAGTCTGAAGAGTTTAATCAAGTCATCTGTGGCTTGAAATTGACTGCTAATATCAGTTATGGGGTTACCAGATGACACATTGGAAATGGAATAGGCACACCAGCCTTAAAATGAATGGAAGAGGATTCTCCAGGGGTTCTCCCAAGCTCTTCTGGCATCACAGCTCCCAGGTATCTCAGAAGCATCAGAAACCGTATGGGGAAGGCCTCACACATCTCAGGCTGAGCTTGCACACTTGGGTTTTATTAAATCAGTGAAAGCTACACAGAAACCAAAGCATTGCTCTTGATGAAGTAGATTTGTCATGTGCCTAACGGATGTTGAAAAGCGATTGGCAGTCAGACTTTCATCTTTTCTCCACACAGCTTTTAATAACAGCTGCATCATTTATTTTCTGAGACAATCTTGTTAACCAGACTCCTGCAGAAAAGAAATACAGTCTCTCAGTCAGAATCTGACATTTGTTTTGTAGATTTCTAAAAAATTGGCATATCTGCCATAGTCCCAGGCCAGACATCTCTCACAGGTATATAAGTTCATTGATGCTCAGGCCACAAGAGCTTCTTGGTTTTCACAAATCCCATCTATGTCTGGAGGCTTGGAAATGACCAGACTTCTCAAGAAGGCTACAGATCAACAATCATGTTTGTTCCAAAGAGATAATAAAATTATTTAGGTCTAATACTACCTATCATTTTTGAGATTGGTGACTGACATGTATTAGTCTTTGGATTTGACGAGACCCAGTCTGTCCACGTATGAATCAATACTGGAACATTCATATGACGTTCATGAACTTCAGACTGAAAATCACTAGTGCTGATTTTTCTCTTAATATTCCCTGAGCTGATCTTCTAACAAATCCTGTTATAAACCAGCTTACCTGCAGCTGAGGCCAAATCAGTGCACACTGAATGCCTGGGGTTTTTTCTTCCTGTGAAGTTGAACATATATATCAAGTAAAATTCAGTCCTAGACATGACGTACATAGCAAAACACATAAACTGCATAATAAAACATGTAAATAGGGGCAAAGGAAAAACAAGGATGTTTGATACGTATTTTTTCAAATAAAATAAAGGAAAAAGGCAGACTTTTAAGCACACTGCACAAAAACAAGCTTTCAACAGTTGTCAAAAGACATTGAATTTACCTGTGTTTGCTAATTTTTTTTCATTAAATGAATACCATGAATTTGTTTTTTATTTACTCTTCATGGCCAGTTAATGTACTTCAAGCAGCTCTCTGCCCAACAACAAGCTGGCCTCTTAATCCTTCCCCAAGTAGCCACTCAGATATTCTACTTTCCACAGTAGAAGGGGCATCACAGGTATCATGTGGCATTTCTCAGGTCCTTATCTTAATTAGCCTTGCTAAGAAGTATAGCCAAAAGCCTGGGTTGTACTTCTTTTTTTTCCCTGTTATTTTCTACTTACTTTTAAATCACTGCTAAGTGGTGAAGACATTACCTCATTCATTTCATAAGGAATATTGAAATATGACTTATTTTTTACACAAGTCAAGTAAAACTATATTTACTATTCTGCAAAATTAAATTCTTTACATCACAAATTTGAATTACTACATTGTTATATCAAATGCATCATTACTCCAGCTTAGAATAATGAAATTGAACTTTAAAAAATTTAAGATAAAGTCATAAATTGCAATATGGTCAAAGATAATTTTGACTTAAAACAGTCATTTTTACTTTTGTTCTATTTTTATTCTTTCACCTTCATAGTGTAACAAGAAATGTCACAAAAGAGTAAAATACTTTCTAGGATTATATTTCCATTAATGGAAAGACATTAGGCAGAACTTTTTATTTTGTGAAATGTTCAGTACCTACAGAACAAAAACCCACGGCAGCTTCTGAGGAAGGAACAGGGTTCTGTGGTTCCCATTAGTTCAGAGCCAAAAGGCATTGTTTGTGTTCATTAAATATGATGCCTGCATTATTGAAAATAAAATGAATAGCATCCTTTGGAATTAATGAATATCACAGATAGAATTATGTTTAATGACGAAAATATCAAGTATTTCACATAAATATCAGATAGCATATAGCTTTGCTTAAATAGTTTATTGAAGAGTAAAACAAGAAAAGCAAAAAATATGGTTGCGGTTCATATACATTCATAATTTATCTGATTTTATTTACGTACTTCTTCATAGGTAACTGATATTCAGTGTAATAATTTTGCCATTCACTTCTTCAGGCTTTACCACAAGTTATTAGATAATCTAGGTATTTAGCTTCTTAGACATCATCTTTAAGTCTTTTTCCTGAAACTCATTGCTCTGAAATCTGCACAGCCCTCTGAGACACAACTTGGTACGTGTACATTGTGACATAAAATTGGGTCAAAGCAGCCTCACCACTGTTTTGCAATTTGGAGGCACTGTGTTTCAGTGTTGACTTGGTTACTGTGGATTGACTCATGTCTCAATTCCTCAAAACCTTATATGGCCAAATAATACTCCTGTGAACCATTAAACAGTAAGTCTTGCCATACTTTGCTGAGGACATGGAGTAACAAAAAAAAATTATCATTCTTTCTTCATTCTTCTCTCATCTTTCCCTCACAATTCCTTCATCTTCCACTAGTAGTGATAAACAATATGAAAGAACAAAATCTTTGTTGAAAGTACACTGGATCTTAAGATCATAACATCATATAATGATAGAACAGTTTGAGTTGGAAGTGACTTTAAAGATCATCTAATTGCAACTCCCCTGCCATGGGCAGGAACACCTTCCACCAGACGAGGTTGCTCAGGCTCATCCAACCTGGCCTTAAACACTTCCAGGGATGGGGCAACCACAGCTTTTCTGGACAACCTGATCCAGTGATAATCCAGAAGATGCTGTAAGCCAGCTCTAATTAGGAGAGAAAAAACTGCAGTTCCAGGCCAGGACTGACAGAGTTTATTTAATCCTGCCAGCTGAACTCTCTAAGAGGAGGATCTCAAATTTAAAGTAGGACACTAGGAACTGACATGCAACTTGCATAATGCATTATGAAAGCCTGCAGAAGAAATTGTCACAACAGGTTATTATGCCAGTAACAGTTTAGTTGTGGACAGATGAGGAAAGAAATAAATCACCACTTAATAAATGGCTCAGATGTAATTTTTCTCCCTTTCCAGGTTTCTTTAGAGACTGCGTATCAATATGCAGATAAAATTTTTAAAACAAACTTGTCCAAATTTTTTGCCTTAATTTTTATAGAGATTATGGTCAAAGAGGGGGTTTGAGATCTTTATATACCTTTACACTGTGCAATTGCTCCTAACTAAATCCTGATCTTCCAAGTCTGTACATGAATTGTCCAGCGTCCCAGGATGCAGAACAGCCTTTCCTGTGCTGCACCCTGGGACATTGCCACTCATGGAATAGAATGGGCCAGAATAGAATGGGAGAGAGAGAAAAGTACTAGTGGCTTTAGTCACAGAAAAGATTTGAAATCTAATTGGGATTTATGCAGTCATCTGAAGTGAATGAAATATCATGGAGCCTGAATACCTCCACTGTCTGTGGGCAATGTATTTTGGCTCCAGATAATCTCTGCTTTATGTCCATGCTGCCTAGCCACAGTCTATCTAGACTGATTATATCATGCCTAATGTCTTTTTCGTGTGCCTTCATTGCTTCCAGACACCAAAAGCAGAGCAGCACTGAAACAAATCTGCTGAGCTGTGTGGAGCCTCTGTCAGTCCTCATAGAACCAGACTGCACTGTGGTCTGGTTATGGTACAAAAACAACTGAGCCTAGTTCTGGTGGACCAAGCTCAGATCCAGAGCAGCAGTATTAATTAGATGTCCCACTTCACCTCTGTTTTGGAAGAGTGGTTAACAGGAGACAAAGACCTAACCCACGCTGGTGCAGTGAGGAGCTGTGTTTCCAACTCCTCTGTCCAGAGTCTGACCATGAGCTGGCACTGATGTGTCAGGAGGTGATTGTGGTGTGCACTGCCTCTATGTTCTCCTACAGAAGCTACAGTTCATTGCTACAGAAGCTCATTCTGCAGAAAGGCACTGTGCTCCTGGGAGCCCTGCTCTAGGTACCCATGGATGCAGAAGACAGGGCCATGCAGGAAAATCCTCTGGGATCCAGGAATGGGCAGCTTTTCTCTGCACAGTCTGCAATTTGCCACATGTGTCTGAACTACTGAGATAAGGAAATTGAATTTAAAATTTGAGATACAGTCTATCCTATAGGTGAGGGGAGGTACTGAATTTTTTTTCATGAGGGACAGACATGTTATGAGCAATTCCTTCCAAAGCAGTAAGAAGAAATTTCATCTATCTATCACATGCATATAGGCATTTTCAAATCATTCCTTTAAGCTGAAATAGAAGCACTCTACAAGCTCAGGTCTACTTTTTTCCACATAGAGGGAGGTGGTAGTGCTCCAGTTCGGAACCATCCTACCTTTTCCTTATGATTTCTGCATATTAGAATAATTTATCAAACTCAGTGGAGAAAGAAGTTTGAGTCTGCTTTTCTTCATTTGGCTTTTGAGTGTCCTTTAGATGGGGATCAAAACAAACTGTATCCTGCCCCTGTGGAAAATACATTTATACTCAAGATATGCAAAACAGGATATGACAAAATTCTGGAGAAAAAGTACAGCACTGCTGATACATGAGGTTCTGGTATAAATCATTCCTCAGCTCTGGGATTCATGTTGGAAACTGCTCAGATAGATGATTTGATGCTTCAGAACTCCAAAGGAATAAAATGAAAGGAGAACAAAAAGACACTGATTTAAAGTGAAAATGAAGTCATGTGTTTACTCTGAAGGAGTCTAGTCCTCATCAGAATGTAATTACAATGTAAAATCTACTTTGGGTTTATATCTAGCAAATGACAGAATTATGATATAATTATTTCATCAGAATTTTCCAGTTTGGTCATGTGCTAAAACTACTTAGTTCATCAGCTACAATGCTGGATTACTTTTTATTTTATTTACCTGCTGTTTTCTTACTTCTGCTTTTTCTTTGCCTTTATTTTGAAGTTGATTCATGCATGGTCTTTCTGTTAATGTCACTTAAAAGAACAGCATTTTCAACATGATCAAAACTAAATAAGTGTCCTCGGTGTATAAAAAGAAAAGTGTTATTTAAATGGATCATAAACTACTTCTGACACAAGCATCTATGTGATCTTGATCTATTTTTAACAGAAATTTCATGTTGGTGCTCCACAGTTCCTGTTATATTTTTTCCTACAGCTCTGTGATATACTCAAGAGCCATATAAAAGCAATAATAAAACTAGCTTTTCACCTTCTCTTAAATAAATCTTTTCACACTACACAGAACTTGGAGGGTGTACTTGTTCCGAAGTAAAAACGACTGATATTGTCAGTGGGATTTCCCGCTGGTGAATTGATGTTTATAATCAGCAGAAGCTACATCTCTCATCCACCATGTGTTCACTGTCACATCATTGCAGATGCTCTCATTTCCGACTGTGCCTTTTCAGCACAGTAGGCATCTCCTCAAAGTTTAATCTAATGCAGAAAACCCAATCTTCCTGCCTTGCAGCAGAGAAGGACTAACACCAAAGAAAAACAACTTTAGGTCGTAAGAGTTAAGCAGTTTCATGTCTAATGTTTCAACTGTTTGGTCCTGGAATTGTATCTGAAAATTATTCAAGTATTTAGGTTTCATGAATTAAACTTGAGATGTGCTTAGGGCAAGCTGAAGAGTTCCATTCCTGGTTGGCAGAGGCTGTTGAATGCTGAATAATCCTGAACTTCTGTCACTGCAGGCAATTCTTCTGATGTGGTGCAGGTTGGAAAAACTTACTGAGAGTGGACACTTTCATCTGTTATGCTTGAATTATTAAATAAAGCTGATATCCTTATCACATGCAACTTCTGCAGTAGAAAATGGATGCGCTGAATAAGTCTGCAAGAAACTTTGTTATCATCATTTCCTGTTTTTGCTTCATCCATTCCAAACTCAATTTTCCATCTCCCAGAAAAAATCCCCCTAGCTAAAGATTCCGGCCTCAAGTTCTATCCCACTGTAGCAACTAATTTCCTTGATTCAGTCAAGTTTTAATTTGAATATGGGTGCTAAAATGTTTAGAGCCATTTTTGCATTGATCAGAAGAAAAACTCTAACTAAAGTACCTGAAACCTTGTTTTAGGCTCCAGCTTTCTTAGTGAAATCAATTCGTTAGGACAAGATCTTAGGAAGAGTCAAACTTATTTCATTCTGACAGAGTGGGGAATAGTGATGATTGAACATAAAATGAATGTTACAATAATAAAAAAATAGGAAGCAATCAAAATCTATTAATTAAATAACTTCAAAATGCTTGCCCAGCCATATAATCATACTTTATAAACTTCTAAAACCTACAGTGCCTAATGATTTGAAGTGTTGCAAGACGATCTTGAGAGTCTTGAGTAACTTTTAACAAAGAAACTATGTCAGCATTGAGAATTGCCAAAGGCAGCTGTTCCAGATGTTTGGATTGTAGGACAGAAGAGATGCTTTTATGAATGCTTCAGTGTCTCCTCCTGTCTTTGTATGGATCTGTGTTTGGGTGGTAAATAAAGCTTCCTCAGATCTTTCTATTTTCTTTTCTTTCACAATATGTTAGACACATTTTCTCCCATGATCTTTGATCTTATTGATATAAGCACCTTAAAACATGCTGAGAGAGCAGCAAGCAGCAACAGAGTTAATTTACTCAATGAAATTACTTCATCTCTGACACAGACTTTTCCATATGCTCCTCTTTAGTATACAAAATCCCATCCAAGCCTCTGTAGAGCAGCAGAGGCAATGAGGTTACGGAATCCAATGTGTTGGACTAAGAGAGAATCTGCTACATGAAGAATGGCCTTGCAGAGACACAGAAAAATCCCACAAAGTAGATTGTGGGACTTTGTAACTTCCTTATCCCTTTGGCATGAGCACATGGTAACAGCTGTCACTCACCTGTAAGCACCTTGTGCCTGAGTAAGAGAGGACTTTCAAAACTGTTTTCCACTAGCTTCATCAGTTTACATTTAGGAAAAGTGAGCTGATACGAGGCTAAGTGACTTTCCCAGATCACACTTTTGAAGTAAATATTTGCATCCTTTTCCACAGAACACACTCAGAACCAGCATATCTTCTTTTCTTAGGTTTGCCTTTATCAGTAGCTCACAAATTAATAAACTCAAACTCCTTTATTTTTTCAGTTTAATTTCCAGTTTGTTTTTCAAACCTGTTTTTGCTGTTAACTTCTTTCTTTGACTTATGCTCCCCTTGTATCACAGTGAGGTGAATAAATCCTTTTGTAATCTGTAAAGCAAAAGGAGAAACTGAATTATACAGCCTGACTTCTTGAATATAAGAAGGTAAATAGGTAAACAGAGAGGGAGGGAAGGTTTTGGGAAGGGAAGGTTTCGGGAAGGGAAGGTTTCGGGAAGGGAAGGGAAGGCTTCGGGAAGGGAAAGTTTCGGGAAGGTTTCGGGAAGGTTTCGGCAAGGCAAGGCAAGGCAAGGCAAGGCAAAGGGAAAGGGAAAGGAAAGGGGAAGGAAGGAAGGAAGGAAGGAAGGAAGGAAGGAAGGAAGGAAGGAAGGAAGGAAGGAAGGAAGGAAGGAAGGAAGGAAGGAAGGAGAAAGAAAGAAAGAAAGAAAGAAAGAAAGAAAGAAAGAAAGAGAAAGAAAAAAGAAAAAGAAGGCAAACTAATTATGGGTGTGATTAAAATGCAGTGTAAATATACCATATACTGTATAATTTCATTTTTTAGAAAATTGCTTTTGACATAAGTTGCAAATATATCCTCTGGTAAAGTTTGTCTTCAGTGTTATTAATAGAAATCTCACACCAGTTTTCAGTATTCTGTCATTGGTTACATTCAGTGAGTCAGTAATAGAATAAAACCATACTGCAGAAAATTTCCAGACATTGGACAGTGATTTCTCCTGTTCTTAACATATATTTTATCTTCATGTCAGATAGGAAGGCATGAGAAGTGTTATTTTAGTCTCTGTTTTTAACCTTCCTTTCTTGTACAAGATAAAAAGAAAATAATTGTCTCTCATAAGCATTCCAAATTAAAGGGCAGAATGAAAGTGTCCCACTAGTGTTACATTTTAAATTACTTATGCTCCGTTTAGGATTATTAATTTGAATTTGTAATCATAACTGTTGATCAAATAGAAAAACACCTATTGTTTAAAAACATTTATTCCCTTTCTGTTTAGCATATTCTCTACACCTTTCCATTTTTGACCCTTAATTCCAGGTTCATTCTCCTCAAGCAAAGTCATCCTGGAACTTTTCTACCATCCTGTCCCTCTGTTCTAATTTATTCCCTCCAACAGTCCCAGTCTCCCCAGCTCAGCTTACCTCTTCCCATGCACCCCCATGAAGGCTCACAGACTTCTCGTGGAGGCTCAGTGAAGACTCAACACAAATTTCCAGTGTGGATGAAAATTTCGACGCAGAAAGCACAGTGCAACAGACCCAACAGGGTGGTCTCTCCATTACCACAACATTTTCTAAATCTTAAAAGAACTTGATCCTTATTTTGAGAAAAAATGTAATAACCAGATCATTTGAAACTGGCAACTAGAAAATGGGTAATTGTAAAAAGCCCTAATGCAACGCACAGCTGGAAGTCTCAGAGTCACTTTGTTTTTCAGGTGTTCATATGTTTCCTTAATGGTTTCAGTCTGAAATGGAAAATGTCAGTAAAAGCCACCAAGGCTTTTATTTAGTGGAAAATACAGCTTCCTGTGAATCTACCCAGATTAGTTTAGTTTTCTGTAGCCATGTGTAAGTTCTGCAGATATTGTATGACCAAGGAGTATTATTAAATTGGGTTATATTGACAGACTCCATCCCTCTGCTCCTTGCTCTTTTGATTGAGAGAGGAGAAAATGAAGAGGGTAAAAATTGGTAAGGAAAGATGGACTTTTTCATTTGGCAGCTATTTTAAGCAAAACTAAAAACTGAGCTTGTGGAATACAATCATGGTAGTCTCCTCAAAAAAAGACATAAAGCATGAATACTGCATCTTTCTGAAATGAGACATGCACTTTTGATATGTGTATCCCACTGCTAGCAGTGACAGAGGTATCTTGTAGTCCTTTTTGCAGAAAAATTTGTAAGTTCGATACTAAATAATAGAACTTCAATTTTCAGGAAAAATACGTAATCTGAAAATTAATTTATCTTCTTGTGTTGAAGACATTCATTAACAGAATCTTTCAGATGTGTGTGAAGAGACTAGCAGCCTTGGGGCACAATGTGCAGCAGTGATTTGTTTGTCATTTTCAGATTCATACCCAATTTGAAAGCTTACCTAATTTTCTGATTTCCATGTTGTCATCAGGTGCATTTTCAGTGTGCAGCACAAGTCAGACTTGACATTTTAGATTAGACCTGTCTTTGTTGTAATTTGTAAGTTTGTTTTCTTTTTTTAAATGGGTATTCAAATTATTTATTTATTTTTAAATGTTACCACATGAATTCTGTTTCTGCCTGGTATAAGATATTAAACACTACTTTTATGACTGCTGTCAAAAGCTTGATTTTATGACAGAGGGAATTGAAATTAACAACTTATACATTTTAATTTGCATAACATAAGTAGATATTTCTACTCACCTCTCTGCACATATCTGATGATAACTAGAAGGTAAAGAATACATTTAAAATATATTAAATGTATTTAGTTCTTTCTGTTGATGAAATGTGTGCAGTTTCCTTCATTTTCATATTTATTATTCATGATTTGTAATTATTCAACAAACATAGTTCGAAGATAATCCTTGGGTGTATTAGGCAAAAGCAAGCTGGCATGACAGAGTGATAAACAATAACAATTCTAATTGGCTAAAAAGCGTCTTTCTTTACATATTGCTCTGAATATCTGAAATATTTCTAGTTCTTTTAATGTGCAATATATGAAATAGATACCAGTTAATATTCAGTTTTAGAGTGAATTAAGTTAATTAAGAATTAATGCTGTTGATTTTAATTAGTTGGCTTTCTAGACTTAGAAACATTGAATAGTTTGCACTGGTAGGGAACATTAAAGGTCTTCTAATCCAAGCCCTCTACAATGAGCAGGGACATTTTCAACTAGATCAGGTTGCTCCAATCCAACCTGACCTTGAATGCTTCCAGGAATGGGACATCCACCTCTCTAGGCGACCCACATCAGTGTTTCACCACCCTCATTGTCAAAAATCTTCTCTTAGTCTCTATAGTTTGTTCTGCCATATCTATGATGTTAGAAAACTATGCTACTCTAAGTTTTCTAACATAAGATTAATTGTTGTTGTTATTACTGTTATTACTACTATTAGAAAAAATTATTTCTGTGTTCATCTGTAAGTAATCCCAATAATTCTAGCTACTGAATTTACATTGTTTAAAAATGGAAACAGGGAAAACCAACCCTAGCAAAGAGCAGTCTTGGGTCTGTGCCTAGATAATCACTAATTCTGCCAAGAAAAGATGAAGTCTTTTGTTTTCAGTACATCAGAGACTATGCCAAGAATTATATAAGGTAACTCCATTTTTATGGTGAATGCATTTGAAAGAGTGTGGATTTCAAAAGAGATCAGTGAGAGTTTACTAGACATGTAATAGGAGAATAAAGCAGGAGATTCTAGGTACAATCATCTCAGAGCTTCTTGATGGGTCTCAGCTGCAGCATTACAGTACAGTATGTCTGTATGGATTTCACACCAGAAATATTAGGCCTGAGGGGATAGAAAAATAATCTACCCGAGATGCAGTTTTATCTGCTTTTCATCTATGAAGAAGCATTTTTGTTTAAATTCCTTTTTTACATTAATCTTTAAAATGCACAGCACTTAATTTTACTGCAGCAATTTTCACACTTCTCCCTAAAATCAAATCTATTATTAAGTATTGATTGCCCTAAATCATATATAGACATGACTCAACTTTTCGGGACAACTTTTCTCTAAATAACTTTTTGCTTGAGAATGTTGTTCCAACAAAACTAAAAATTTTCAACAACAACAAACCAAAACTAAAAATTTTCAACAACAACAAACCCAGTCAGGAAACATCATGTTTTAAAGCTCAATGATATGGTTTTTAGTTGGAAGTTTTTCTCCTTAAGACACTTCCAGAAACACCTTTAATGCTTGTTTTAAAACAAGCATGGTGTTCAGACTTCTGTTTGGACTGAATTATTGAAAACATTATGTTGAATTTACAAAATAAGGGTTTATTCTAAGCAGTTTCTTCAAAATGTGTTTTGTGTATTTCAATATGCACTTCTTTTTTTTTTAATTTTATTTTGTCTGCAAAGAAATTTAGGTAAATCATATAAAAGGTGGCTTCTTTCCTTGAACTTTGGAAAGAAAGAATCCAAAACATTAGAACATAAAGACATTAATTTTTCTCTGAATGTTCAAATAGTGAACATCTGGTTTAGGGAGATAAAAATTAGAAAAGTTGGTAGCAAACTTCACACATCTGATCTTATATACTTGCAACATCCTTCATATAATATGCATGCATAATCCACATAATTCCAAAATACTAGTACTGAATTTCTGCAATTATGGGTGTGTTTCCCTGATAGTGAAATCAGGATAGTGAAACCATGATAATGAAAGAAAAAAACTGGGGCAGTACACACATATCATAGAACCACAGCTGAAACATTGCTCTGATTTCTGCAATTGTAGTCATATCTTTGAGATCAGCCTTGTTATGGTTACATGAATCTTTATGAGCACAAGGTTGACAACCACTGATGTATTGCATACGTGTAATTTTTTTAAGATTTTAAAATTTTGCTAACAGAATTCTATGAATAGTGATTATTCTCCTGGGCACTAGTCAAATCTCAGAAGAAGCAAGATAAACTAATAGATTTTTTGAACATTTTGTCTGTAGGTCAGACTTAAGCACAAAAATAGAAAATGATTGTCACATAAGGTGTCTTTCAAGTAGCTGGTGGGAGCACTGCTGGCACTCCAGGAGATTTCATGAGCTTCTACTCCAGCAGTCAGCCTGTGATTTGGGTAAGATTAGCACTAAACTATGCCCCAGCAAGAACACAGTACTGAAAGCATCATGAGGTGACTCCATTTTGTCTTTGTGCCAATTTGCCTTTGTGGAGCTCACCTGGCAGGTTATGCTCAGTGCGAGGCTTGTGGACAGAAAAACTTCATTAAAACCACAGCTTGTACTACTTTATAATTATTCACCATTATTTTCCAAAATAATTCATTAAGTCTAATAAACTCAGTTTTATAACTGAGGTGGTTGTTGTTGTTGTTGTTGTAATGTGATGGTTTGCTTTTTTTTTTAAATTTGAAATTCCAGAGCAAATAACTAAATGTTAAATTCTTGGAATATTTTATGGAATTCCAAAACGGGATTGCACCAAATTCCCACTTAATTATTAAACTGATGTGTGTACTTTTACCAGCAGAGACATTAGATAAATTAATTGTGCTTATTATGTATTTTGGAAAAATATATGACATTCCTAGTATGTTTTTTTGTGCTAAATTGCCTTCTACTACAACTCTTGTCTTAATGATTAGATTTCATCAAAGTGAGGCTTTATTCCTGTACCTCATTTATATTGAAAAAAATGTATTTTTCTGCATTTTCTCCATCTTCAATTTCAGTATTTGCCTCATAACTATTCTTTCAGAAATGTTTTAATTTTTCTTTTTCCTTTTATTTAGTGCTGACTTACACTTATATGTGAAAACCGTTCTTGAACTTCTGACTCATGCTCAAAAGCTGCAACTTCAGTGAATTACAGACACAAATACAATCTCCTCTTTGGGTACACTGAAGTCAAAACCCTGGTAGATGAATTCCAGAGTTCACTACTGTTCCTAAAATCTGCTTAACAATGTGTAAGACAATCAGAATCATTAGAAACCTATAGTCACTCATATTACTATGAACTGCATAGATAACATAGCAATAACAATCTGCTTGGCATTCTCATTTCCAGAACAACTGCAAGCTCATCACAAGCTGCAATAGCACAGAAGCAAAAAAAAAACAATCTGGTTACAACACATACGTCCCATAAGGTTTTTTCCACGTGCAAAAAAGCATTGCCTCACTTTTTCCTGCTTCCTTTAGAAGCATTTGCCTTCTTTGTAAGACATATCAGATTCAAGTGAAGTTTTCTTCCTGGATTCACAAGACTGTCAACGTGTGGAGAGATTTTAAAGGTACTGCATACCAGGAGGACTGTCTCAGCAATTAGATAGCATATAAAGACCTTTCTCTTTGCCATCTCTGGACATCTTGAACTTTTCCTTCAAAGTTCAATATTATGGGAGGAATAGGGACAGTCAGATTATGATGCATGCATGCCTACATGCACAAGGAGAAGAAATTCTACATATTTCACTGTTTTCTGCTGTCACACCTTCACAAACTGGTCCCTATCATGTCTACAGAGACAAAACTTGAAAATGTTGCCACCCATGATGTCTCTCAGTCGACTCTAGGTACATATTTTAAACCATTCACATTCTTTCTATTCAAAGCTCTATTGTACTAAGTTTTGAATACATTTTGTAAGCAACTTTGTTACTATGAGACTGCACACACAGAAGAATGAAATCTTTTGTGTCTAGGATGACAGTTCATAGGAACTTATTTAAAGTGTGACAAATATTTTTCTTTATGTTTGAATTCTCAATGACAAAATTAAATACTTTTTCCTTTTCTCAAGTAAATTTTGTTAGTTTCAGAAAGTGTTTAGTAAGTCTTTATTTGAATAATGAAAATAATTCCACTCGGAGGACTTGCAATCCATGCAGATTTAGTAAGTCTTTATTTCCTTTTCAGCATCTTGATTTCTTATACTAGCTGGGATGTCTACAACATCCCAGCTCATTTCTGTAAAATGTCTCATTTCTGTAAAATTAGGGGATTTCCAGCTATCCTGAGTCTATTAAGAGTGTGACTGATAATATGCCTTCAATGCATGTAAGCTTCAAAGACTGCAAGGCCACTCACATCATCAAAATGCAATAGAATATCAAGAAGTGCATAACCTGTCAGCAGTCATTGAGCATGTACAGCATGAATGAAAGCCATTTGTTCTGCCACTGCAAAATGAAATGTTATTAGTAGCTTCAAAGAACCTTTTAATTTCTAGTGTTTATTTTCCACAGCTCAAGCCAGCAGAAAATACTCAAGGCATGATGTCACTTTGGAGAGCTGATAGTGATATAAGTCAGCTTCATCAGAAAAAAGCAGAAGAATAATTTACAATGCAGGTCTCTCATTTTTCTTTAACACAGACAGGATATTTCAATGTTTCATGCATCAAGAAAGGGTTTAATTTGTTGTGGTCATCCTTTGCTGAATGACTAGGCTTCTTGCTAGCTCTCTACAAACAGTGATTGTTTTTGTAAATGTGGTCCAGTTTCAAGTGGATAAATCTTACAGGATAACAATAGTTATATAAAAGTCTCACCTTTTACCTGAGATTATTTTCAATGATTAGTCACAAATAATTTGACAAATTGTTTTCTAACATAAAATATACATGTTCTCTCCTGATAATTACTCATCCTCATTATTCATAAGGTATTATTTTGATTTTCATTATTCAGAAAAATTCAAAAATTTTGCATCAAATTCTGTAAGAAAGACACACTAAGACATTTAGAAACTGTGGAACCCAGTGTGCATGAGTGCTATGAGTATGCAGGCAGGAGGCTGTGATCAGTCAAGCAAAGTTTTGTTTTCTACTTGGAACAGGAATATTTCATACAGAATATTGTGCCTCAGCATGATACAAACCCTCCCAAAATGACTCTGGGAAAGTTTAAGAAAATTGAAAATAAAACAGAACTAGGCTATTTTATAGTATTTTATATATTTTTCTATCTTCTTTTGTATTAAGAAAGCCTAGTATTTGCAAGTCAGACTGGAAACATATTCTAAAAATAATGAGGCTTTCTTCCTCTGAAAAGACATCAAAAACAGGCACACTTGACTATCTGAACTATCTATCAGAGTCTGAATTTAAATTTTTAGATTTGAGTGATTTTCTGTATGGCAGTAAATCTTGTATGATCAGTATCTGGATGTATCAATGTCTAGTTCTATTTTCCTTATTATTGTTTATTCTTTGAATTTGTCAGTCCATTAGTCGGTCCAGTTCAGCTACATTAAATAAACACTTAAGGTGTTAAGAAAATTTCTGGATTAAACTTCTGTCTGCACAGAAAGAAGAGATTGTATGTGAACCACACTTAAAACCAAGGAGATCATCAATGTGCTTTGAAGTGAGAAGGAGAAGTAAAATGGCAGATGAAGAAAAGCACGTAGTTTGGAAAATTCATTATTCGTAAACCATGAAGTTTCATCTAGATAAAATAAAAATGAAAGAAAACATGGACCATGCTGATGTTGGATTACTTATCTGTTACAAAGCACTTAGAAAGAAACCAAATAAAAAAAACTCTAATCACCTCAGTAGTTAATATGACAGGAAAAGTACAATTCAAGTTTCTATTTATGAGCTACATGTAGAAATGACACAAATTACTTCAATAGAGAGCGATGAAAAACACTGAAACCAGAAAGCACTATGGAAACACATATATTGGGAAAATACCACATGTGGCTGCAGCATAAAGAACAAACCCCTGGATATCGTCAGTGGCCATTTTAAACCCTAACTGGACTGCATCCCATTGCAAAAGATGCAAATGTTTGACTGGCTTTCTGGAGCACCTGGTACTCCACGTCTTCGAGAGTGATTCTACAGCTGAAGAGCTTGAAATTACATTGTTTCAAAAATCTCACAGACTCCAAAACGCCAAAAAATTTAATGAAATTGTGCTTAAGCAATAAGAAGGTGGTTGACACAAGAAAACTGTTAACATGAGATTAAAAATAAAGCAGCTGAGAGAATTTAGTGTTTGCAAAGGTATACCAACACCACCCAGGCCAGAAGATTCCTCAATATCCTGATGACAACTTTATGGAACAGATCTAAAGGAGCAGACTCAGAAAGATGCTCTCCTTGATCTACTGCTTGTCAGCAGAGTGGATCTCATGAGAGAAGTGGAGATTGGCCACCCTTGAGCTTCTGTACTGAGGGCAGATTTGCCAAAATCTTTCCAGAACCAGCACTGGCCATCATGTGAGTCTCTAGGGCAGATTGCATATTAGATATCAGCATTGGTGAGGATCTACTCCTCTGTTTTCTTCTAAAGCTGGGGTTTCATTTCCTTGTCTGTAATCCCTTAAGTAGCAGCCTGATTTGTCTCAGTTTTTTAACAGCATGGATGGGAAAGCTGCACAGACAGGGCTGAGAGCTATCATGATGGATTTCTGTGATGTATTGGTGTTCAACATTCTTCTGTGACCACAGGCTAACTTTTGTTTACATTTCTTAGAAATTTGACATTATACCAACAGCTTTCACTCATTTGTCATATCAATATTCTTTTTCCATTTGCTTTGGTTATAAAGCAGAAATTAGATCAGTATGGACCTCCCATATGTTTTTTTATTTGACATAATTGCCACATTCTTTCTCTTTCTTATAATGCTTCTCAATATTTCTTATAATCCTCAATCTTCCTACTGGTAGAATGATATTCTGACCTCTGGTGAGGAGGTAACGAACCCCAATAACCAGAATGTGGTGGTCAATATACCCTCTGACACACCTACAACTTATGCTTCTGTCTCTGCTTTGAAATCAAGAATTCCAAAGTGGACCTCCTGCATCTCAGATGGTTGTCTCTTTCCGTAAGCTATTTGCTGTTCTGAGAAGGACTTCAAAGAGTTTTCAAGTAAAAGTCTCACAGATCCTTGGGCTCACTGAAATGTCAACAATGAGGATATTTTTAACTCCTCAGAGCTTTCACCACAAAAGAAAATGTTTTACCATCTAGTTCAAATTAGTAACTCCTGCTTGCAGAAATTACTGTTGCAAAAATCTTGGGTTTTTTCCTTCTTTCCACTGTTAAGTATGAGTCCTCTGGTCTATATGCAAAGGGAAAAAATTTAGGAGCAGCTGTGTGAAGTCTTTTCCAGCAACAGCTGGCTTATAGAAGGAATAGGGGCCTAAAAATGGCTGTCCCACTCACTTGAGTCCAAGTGTACTCCCTTGGTATGTTTTAATGTTAAAGTTTCATTTAGCAAAGTCAAATGAGATGTTCAATCCAGCTATAACAGGAATTCTTGAATTTAAACCAGTCATTAGTGCAGCATTAGTCAGTTCAGAAGAAAGGTGCAGTTGTGAAAGCCAGACCCATCGTCTGTTCCTTGCAGAGCAGTTCACCCTTTTTGTCTCTGCTGTCCCTGTCGTTGGCTACCAGGTACCTTTGATGGTCTCTTCTATGTAAATATGAAAATTAAAACAAAATTTTTCTCAAGAAATTCTGATGGCATAAAAAATTTTAAAGGTAAGGTGCTAAAAATGTTTCTTTTTTTATTCCTCTGGGATTGCAAATTACCCCAAGACACCATTAAAAAAAATACATAGAATTTCTAAAGATGGCAAGAGAGGAAAACAGATAAAAAATCTGGAATGAGTTTGAAGGAAAACTGAGCCAGAGTCTTTAAAGGGATAAGACATTACTGGCTTAATATGGAGGTTATGTATTAAGTTCTTCCATTTGGGAATGATCTGGCTCGGCTAGTCTTTAGTAGCAAAGACTGTCTGCAGCCTCTCCTACCACTTTGTCTTTCCCAAACCAAACAGAATCTTTGCATATTTCAGGACATGGAGGCAGCAGGAAAATGCAATCAGAAGATCTGTACTAGATCTGTTGTTCCATTCAGTGGGTCTAGTTTTCACTTGCCTCACATATTTCAATTCTGTAGTTAACCACCCTTTTCTGTAATTATAGATTTATGGTTTGTATTTAAAGGCTTAGGAAGAGGAGTGATAAAAGACCTTTAAGTTGATTGCACACCATGCAGAGTCTGAAAGTATTCTTCAATGATTATATTGACTGACTTTATGACCCCTTGGTGCTGACAAAACCTCATAAAAAATCACATAATGTGAAGTGGAATGCATCATTGCACAGGTGTAAATGACTACACAAGATGCAAGGAAAGCACAGTCAAGCCAGTTGTACCTAATAAACACTTTCAGCCCAGGAACTGTTGCAGACTCTCATGTAAATACTTAACATGTGGTTCTGCTCTAAAAAGTGACTATAAAATGCATTGTGGTTTTTTATTGCATTTCAGTGATACCATATTGCATTTGCTCAGCTTACAAATAAAAAACATTTTTTTCTAATAGACATGTTAGCAAACTCCATGTAAACATTTAAATTCAATTTTCTTTTCTTCTAATGCATTTCAAGAGTAAAGGTTATCCAGACTCAGTTTTATCCCAGTTACCTCTGCAAATGTACAGATTTTGCTTCTTAGAGCACTAAAACATGCTGCAGTTTCTGAGCATCAAATTAAAAGTTTTCGTAAAACACACCTGAAAAATGGTACACTTTGGTCACATTGAATTTCTGATGAACCAGATTGATTATAAAATCCAGCCTACTCTCTTACAAGTTGAATTCCTCAGTTTTTTTCTCCTCAGTTTTTCCCAAATTTGCAGAAATAAAACCCAAGCAACTTTATTGTTCATTTAAGGTATTATTTCTCAAGTAAAATGGCCTTTTTCAATTCAATAGTAGTGTGGGTAAAATAAAATTTATTTTAATAGTTGAAAACTTATAATGAAGGCCACTTAGGCTCAATTATTCCCCAGAGGGGCAAAACTCCCATTGTTTCAAATACTAGGAAATCAGGATATAGGATATTGTCTGAGTCTGGAGACAGTATGAATAAAACATGTTCACAGTAATGATGTTGCAGTGGCAGGGAGGCAGACTAGGTAATCTCACAGGTCATTTCCCTGCTTATGCTTTGCATTGGCATTCTCTGCAGTATTGAAAATTTGATTAATTTCCTTATACGGGGGCCATCACAGCCTGGGAACTGAAAAGAGAGGGATGTAATGGCCTAATGCACACATTTATTTTGGATCTCCTTAATTTTGAATTATAAAGTGCAATCGACTCCAATAACCATCTGCAGTTCTAAAAAAGAGCAGCAATCTAGTGCAGGGAAATTGCAGACAACAAAGAAATTTCTCAATTGTCTCTACATACAGGGTATGCTTCCTGTATAGGAGTCACAGGGGTGTGTCTGGCTCAGGTTTGAACAGAATTAATTAGAACCTTGATTCTAGATTTTTGTTTTTGTTGGTGGTATTTGTGGGTTTTTTTGTTTATTTGTTTGTTTTTAATATATATATTTTGGGAGGAAGAAACTGTCACAGATGTTTGACATCACATTAAGCAATGCCTGCCAGGGCCCCCACGGGGGCTGAGATCTTCCTGAGTGCTGTGAGAACCTCCAGGACAGCAGGGCAGGGCCAGGGCCATCCCACCCTCAGCCAGGAACTGCAGCCTGGGGCACCAGGGAGCCCCAGCCCCAGGCAGCAAGTACATCCCTGAGCAGAGAAATAGCAACAGCCTCACTTTATTCATTATTGAAGTAAGAACTCCAAATGCTCATCTTAGAATCCTCATCCGTGTGAGTAAGAGAGGATGGAGATATCATATTTAGGATTTGTGGCCATGTTCTTATTCAAACATTATGTTATTAACACAGAAATAAGGGTATGAAACCAAAATGAGGCTTAGATAGTGACTGCAGCAGTAAGTATTGCAATACCTAGATCCTAAGTAGGGAGAGAAAATCATGTTACCAGATAGACAGGCTCTGTGCAGGACAAGTACATGTAGAAAGAGCTCAGCCTCACAGTGTGTTCTGAATCAATTTAAATGCTGTAGGGAGGTTTACCCAAAAGCAGCACTCACACTTGCCTCTGGTGAGGAGGAAATCCTTAGGCAAAGAAGATACTTTCAGCTCTGGTCTTCTCTGGGGCTCATAGGCCTTTTTCTCTCTTTCTTTATCATAATCACCTAATTCTAGAAGTTTCTTCACTATAACAGAACAGATAAAAGATCTTCCTTGACCTGAGGAGATGCAGACTTTCACAATCTCCCCACTGCCACACTCTTTACAGTCCTCAGGGGGGCCTGGGAAACCACACACTGGGCAGGATCCCTTCTTGGGAGGTACCCAGGTCTATCTCCTTGTCCATTAACTGCTTAACACCAAGTGCTCAAGTGATCTTCAGAGCAGGGACTGTGACCATGGCCAGCCCAGAGCCCTGCAAACGCCTAACAACACCACAGTGATGAGACAGTCAGGTGTGAAGTCCAGTGGGGACAGTGGGTGATGGACAGCAGATACAAGGTTGGTCACAGACTGTGGTGTAGCTCAAGCAAGGCTGAGATCTGGTCACAGGTGCAGTTCCCAATAAAATGGGAGCTGTGAAGTTGCCCCAGTGAAACTCCCCTCTCTTTCTGTCCCAGGGCTTTCCCAGTGGTGTAAGCCCAGGTTCTCAGCCAGGCTCAGCAGCACCAGCTGGAGCAGGGGCAACCTGTGTCCAAGGAGCTGGGAAGGATAGCAGGGCCATGGGCTGCACTCAGAGCCTGGCAGCATGGAAGCAGGGCGCCCTCCTTCCCACATATGTTTATATAAGGTTCATCCATTGCCCGATGGCCACACTTTGTGTTCTGTCCAGCTAGGAATAGTCTGGCTATGGACACAAGAATGCCCATCAGATGGCAGTCCTGCTGTCCAGTGCCCTTAAAAGCTGCAGAGAGATGTCATCCCAGCTCAGGGCTACAAAGCCCAAAGAACTGCTGAGTACCCAAGGAAACAGCTCTGGGTGATGAACAATGTAAAGCCAAGAGCAGCAGTCCCTGCAGACTGCTGTGCTTTAAGGGTTTGTGGGAAGCTGAGCTGGGATTTTCAGGACTGCAAATCTTTACATCAGTGCTGTTTTCAAGCTCCTCTGTCTAGGGCTGTATGCTCATAGGGAAGTGCAGACATTGTCTTACACAGAATGACACAGAACTCTGTTACATTTTCTCCATTCTCCATCAGGGAATGACAGGCAAGCACACTGCCAGTTCCAGAGTACTGGACAGAAAGATGCAGATTGTTGTTTTAGGCTCTCAGCAAAGAACCATGAAAAATGCAATGATTTGGACAGCTATCCAAGGCATATAGCTTAGAAATTACAAACATCTGTCAAAATATATAAGCAAAATACAAACTTGTTGTAAGCGAATTTTGTCTCTGAGACATAACCCACTGTTTCTAACTGAACCCACAAACTATATTAAGGCTGCATGTTGCTTATTTTGTACAAAAAATGAGCTACATTTATTAATGCAGGTGAAGTCTGCAACCACATTTGTTTTTAAAAGCAAATTAGTTCATTATTAGGTCTTGATAATATCTCAGGACTGGTATAGTTTTCTCCTCTGCCTTTTTAATGTTTTTTTCAACTAAATATAACTCAGAGTGAGTTATTAAACAAGAAGAAGTTGGTAAGCTCTGGTTTGGCTGAGATATATGCTATGGGAAGTGACTGTCCTCTAGTCTCCCTTCCAGCTATCTCTTAACATCTTAGAGTTATGTGGAAGTGTCTTCTTTGGAAAGTAATAGAATAATAACAAAATATTATTTTCATGTTGGCCAATGTCCATAAGTTTTTACTTCTCTGTTTTGACACAAATGAAAAATTTATTCACTTAAGGCAATACTGTACGTGAAAGAGAAATCAGAGCATAAGTCTGCAAATTCAGTTACATATTATTCCTACACACATCTATTTGTCAGACTCCAAAGGTATTCAGGAAATTCTGAGATTTTTCTGTCCTTAATAAAGTCTTCTCTACTCTGAGAAGCCCACTGTAGAGGACATTAACTCACTGAGAACATCCAGGCAGCCTGATTCTTGGGACAGTCCATAGTGTCATGAGGTGAGATGGTAGCCTAAAGTGTCCCAGGTTTCTGAAAAAACTTTGATATTGCTCTATGAAGTTGAAACTAGGGGGCAATTGTATTAAGCTCTAGATTGCCATTGACAATAGCAAAGACCAGATACTTAGATCATAACTATATCCAAACAACTGGGCAACCCAGTCTCTCACCTCTAAAACTTACTTTCTGTATTCTTCCTGCTGTCAAAATTAACTTTGTCCCTTACCATGGCCAAACAGTCTTTCGACTGCTGATTTTGCTCTCTTCTACTTACTAACAAACAGGGATGGTCTTATTCAGGATAAGCTACTACGTATCACAATTTTGAGTTTTGGTGGAGCAGGATGGCAAAGAGTTTTCTGTCCCTTGGAACACATGTGGGACAAAACATTTACAAAGTCTACTGGAGACTCCTAGAAATAAGTGTCCTTCGAACAAGCATGTAATTCATTACAACCAAGAATTGTCTGTAAACCTCCCTTAAAGTGAGGTTTACCTAAGAGCGAAAAAACACCTTTTTTTTCTAAGATAATGCTGTAGAATAAATGAGCTCCCAAACAAGCACTCTTTGTAGCAGGATGAATGAAGTGATTTGAATGTATAACAGATTAAACAGCATGAATGAAAGTGAAATTCAGTGTACCTTTCTTCAAGACATAAGCACTTGTGTCATTCTTTGTATAAGGGAGTTCAAGTTGAGAGCTGCCATGGCTGTTGAGCTGCTAATAATTTCTACCTCCTGTTTCTCGTCCTTTTCCTAGTGTTCTCCCATCTCTTCTTTGCACTGGAGAGTAGTTCTGCTTCTTTGGCTGCTGCTGTATTTCTCTCCATGCTTCTGACTCACTGGTAGCACAGATGTGCTTGTAATAGCTCTGCAGTAAATTAACCTTTGTGGCATCTTTTGCGTAAGTTTGAAATTGATTTAGATCTTCAGCCTGACTCATCAGCATATGATGCTCAGACACCTTCCAACAGTTCTCACAGTACTGGCTTCTGGTACTCACATTAAATGCTCTGGGTTTTGTCTATTCATTTTTTTCTTCCTGATTAATAAAAATCAGTATTTTACCTAGGTTGTAATCTTTATTCTTTCCAGAAATAAATCAATCAGTAAATTATTTTTGTTTTCACTGTCTCCTTTCATTGTTATAACAGAAAAATCTGGGAGTATTATATAGAGATGCAAGAGCAAAGTGTATACATGAAAAATATTTTTCCTTGATGTTTGAAGTGTGTTGCTTATTGAAGAGCCCTGATCAAGAGAAACTTTCTTCCCAGACACAAAACTTGGTTAAACAAGTGTGGCAGTGCTGGTTCAGACGTGGCATTCCTCATTGCAAGGAGCTCTACTCAGACCATATCATACATTTTAAATACCAGCACCTGCTTTTATAATTTTTTTCTTGTAAGATAGAATATGTACTCCTGCTCCTTTTAACCACTGGGTGCCACCTAGTCTGAGTTTGTGATCCAGAAAGATTCTTTGATATAAACAGAAATACTGAGTAATGTGGTAAATCTGTGACTCCAGCAAAACAACAAAACAGAGCTTCCAACAGGTTATGAGAAAATGTTATCCAGACTTTGACCAACACTAAGACACTTAATCCCTTTGTGTATTACAAATGCCTCAAAAGTGTATTTCTTTAAGTTTATCTTTCTCCTTGATCTCCTAGTGTATTATCCTCGAATCCACTATACAAATGCCTACAGTTATAATGAAATCCTGGAAAACAGTGGAAGTGGTGTTGCCCAGAATGACTCCACAATGCTGAAGTTTTTAGATAAGTGTACACAACAAACTCTGAAATAAGTGCTATTGAATCACTTGGTTTCAATTTCCTATTCATGGGACAGCTTTTGTACAGAAAACAAGATATAAACCCAACTTTGATCTTCTTTCTGATTTCTCACCAATTCCCTTCTTTGTTTCCCTCCTCCCTGCTGGATACTCCTTGTTTCTATTTAGGAAAATATTAAAGAGTCAGATATTTCTGGGGACAGGCTAAATACTGAGCTGGAACTTACAATATATTTTATTCACTAAAATGTGTGGATATAAGCACCTCAAAAATATCCATAAATTTGCATGAAGTTTTCTAAATTCATTCAGACAAAGACTGCTTTGCAAAAAGGGCCTAAATTCATAGAGAAGGGGTATACCCCTCTACCTTTTCTTTTTCTTCTCTCCACAACTCTGTTGATAGGTATCAGTCTGATAAGTGCTATCTAGAATTAGGCTATTGGTATTCAGATCTAGAATGCTGTGTGCACTCGAAAATATACAAGGGCTATATGATTCAATAAAGTGGAAGTGTTCTGGGATAAGTCCTGCTTTGCTTGCTGATCATCTTCTACTTCACAGAAAATGTTTAAATATTTGCTAGGACAAGGAGAATGGTGATTAGTTTCTAAGTAAATATCTAAATACCTCATCTGCATCTGGTCTCTGCCTGAATTCCTTCCAGGTCCTGCGGTTATTACTGGGACCTGCTGGGACCACTGGATCTCATGCATAGTACTAAAAGGCCAGAAAAGGATATCTCAGGCCTTTCAGTGTCCCTAACATAGAATTTGGTTCTTGCAACATGGCTTCTGGGACACCAGATGTCTTCAGACAGATTCCTATGTGTTTTTTCTATATTCTTCTCCTTAGAATACTTAAAATTAACAACATCCATCCCAATTCAGAAAGTAGAGGTTTGTGGGGGTTTTTAATTATTTTTATAAGTCAGAACTGCAGGAAATCCCCCATGATGGCATTTTTTCCCCAGCATAAATGCTACTAGGACACTATGTGAGGAAAAGTTATGTTGCACTCTTAAACTATGTGGTACATATTCTATGAATATTTACAACAATGTGATTTGTATCATTGATGATATAGTGAATTGTACAGCAGTATCTGTGTGTTCATTCAGCTGAGAAGCCAAAAGTGACATGAAGACTTAGGAAATTGCCCTCCGTTTCCAAAAGAAATATTTCCTTCGAGCAGCAGAAATTATATGGAGACCTGGGGAGAGATTTCTTGTAAAACATAGCACTGCAGAGAAGCATTCATCATTTAAAATCCTGACTGACCTCCAAAAATTCCCCTTTTAAATATTTAGATTTAAGCAGATTAGCCTAGATTTAACCGGACGATAAATGCATATGTTGTCAGCCAGGACAAAGCTTTCAGTTGGGTATCTGTCACGACAGCTTCTCTGGCTGTAAGATATTGTTTGATCCTTCTGAAGATATGTTGCCAAACACTCATTATTGCTAAAATGTCAGCAACATTTGTGCCAAGTGTGGGGAAAGTGAGGAATGTGGCCCTAAGACTGTAGTAATTTTTATTGCCCAAAACAACTGTAAATGAACCAAAATTAATATTTTATTACAAACTGGAAAACAATTACACTCTCCAATTTTTCTTAGATTCAAAGGCAATTTATAACTATTCATTACACATGATGTTGTGTAATCTGCTCTGAAAGAGAAAATAAGCATTCTATTACATTAGAATTGCTATTAAGTGACCAGAATAACTTGTTTCACATTTTTTAGCCATAATTTGCTTGATCTTCACTTCCTCTCTCTCCAAAATAATAATTAACTAGTGTTTGTATGAAAGAGAAATAGAAAAAAGAAATTAGCATTATAATTGAAGGGAATAAGATATGTAAATAGCCATAAAATTCTCACCTTTTGGGAAATAAATGGTTTCAATATTCTGAATAAAATATAATAAAAAAATTAAAAATCCCCCTACCAGAAATCTCTACCAATCCCACGTTTTTGTGCATCTGGTCTGCTAGGAGTTAGTAAAAACTTAGAGTATGTGGTCTCACAGATAGAAGCAATTAAAAATTATGTATTGCATGGTGGCATTTTTTTCAGAGGGATTAGCCAATACATGCTTGATGCAGATAATATTCTCCCCTAAGATTCACTGAATTGACATAGTCACTAGTCTTTACTATATATTAGAAAAGCAACTTGAGTAAGTAGTAGGAAAATACCATCATTTCATCTTCAGTTCTCCTATTATTAATTGTAGTATAAAATTTAGTATTTCATAATTATTTTTCCATTCTTTGTTGTAATAGCAATACAATGAGTTAACATTTCACTGTCTGTGAAATAAAGTTAATGCCATACCCTAAGAGGCATCTTATCATGAGTGAAGCAAACATTGATAATGTAACCACAAACATATTTATGATAAATTACAAGTATGCATACATATGCAAGTTCATAATAATATTGGTTTCAAGTGTATTAGACAGACTTCAAAAAGGGACAAACCATCCTAGAGGGGAGATCAAACTGATCCTAGGGGAGATGGCCTAGCCATCCCAGAAATGGGTGGATAGACTGAAATGATCCCAGAACTGGGTCCAGGGGTCCAACAGAGTAACAGATGAGGCCTCATTTCAAAGATGATCCATGATGTGAAGTCTAGGGTCAGCCAGAACTGCCCCTGGTGAGGGACAAAGAGTTCACAGGAAGTTTATGTGGAGACTTTGGGAAAGTACATGTAGCATAGGAAGTTCTCAATGAGAGAAAAAGAAATAAAAATGATGAAATAAAAATTGTCATTTATATATGATAGATGTAAAAGAATGTAGGACAACACCATTTTGATGAGCCAATAGGTGTTGTTGATTTTTTACTTTCACAAGAGTCAAAGAATGTTGTTTCCTGTTCCTTCAGAACAACTCTCAGTTTTCCAGGCTTTTTCTCTTTTCTTGCAGTTAGAACTGCCCATGGCAGTTATGAAATCTTACATTCTTAGGATGTTTTCCCTTTTTTACAGATTATTTTTCATCTTTTGGATGGTAAGTTTCAATGACAATTTGTTGTTTTTTCACTTCTTGGTGGTATGTCAGTATGTTTATAGATACCCAGATGCACTTCAAAGTGCCACCTGCAATACTAAAGGATGCTTCTGGTTCATGGGTCTAATTCCCAGGCTCTCAGCTCCTAGGCTGGCAGGCATTTTCTCTGTTGGCACTTCAGCAGGTGTCTTCTATTTGGTAATTTTCCCCTCCTAACCAGGTCACACCTCTGGCTGTTCACATCACTACCTCACTCCAAGTGAGAAGGGGAAGTAAAGCTCATCTAGTTAGAGCTTCTCTATTTGACAGATATGTCAGCAATATCCAGGTTTCATTTTCAGAATGTGGTGTGGGAAGCACAGCAGTGCTGAATATGTAAGTTTATATTTTATAACACTTTATTTGCTATAGCAAAACTAATTTTACAGCCTCCTTTCAGGTTTCAGTCTAACTAGTTGAATATATACTATTGCAGGTACACCTAGTCCATGCTGAGATATACAACATGTTAGCATGGTCTCCAATGTACTGTCACTATAACTTAAAGCAAAGCTTATATGTTGTATTACAGGTCTTATTCCTCTGCCAGTATGTGTACAGCTAACAATATCAACATCAGCTGGAAAATAATTGTATGTGGAGTTTCTTTTGCTCTTTGTTCAGCTGGACACTGACGGAAGTTGAGCACTCATGGGAACTTCCTTCCAGCTTCAGTCCCCATGCAGAGCCTAGGAAGGCCTGTTCCATGTTGGGGTCAGGTTTCTAATATTTCAAAAATCTGCAGGAGACTGAAGATAATAGAGTAGGATTTCCTGTTCCAGTTGCAATAGATTCCTGTTTCAATCGTAAGTTCTCCTGGACTGTAATTCAGAAGAATATATATATATATATATATATTCTGCTTTTATATAAAAGGCTAACAATCCATCCAGAAAAAAAACCCAAATTACAGTAAATAGTGAGGACCACACGTGTGGCAGTCCAAGATATGACCATCACATTCTGAACACAGCATATTCAGCAATTCTTCTAAAGCCATCTGTGATTTGAGATGCAATTACACAGCAGAAAAGTTACACAACTTCAGTAACATGGATTTCTTTGAAGAAACAGTCCACTACATGCAGTCCTTTTCTGAAATATCGCACGATGTCCTTTCTGCCCATAAAAGCCCCAAAATCCAGCACAGTACTGAGACATTTCAAAGACTGTGGGTAGGCTCCAGCAAAAGCAAATTATTTTTTTAAAGGCCTGAAACCTACATCACTGTTATTTTTTCCTTTCTTAAATTCTAGTTCTGGAAAATTAATGTTGAATGGTTCCTCGCATTTAACATCAAGGTGTTGCAATACAGTAATTTTGAGCTGAACTGTTCACATCTCAGTGAACATCCATCTAGGCTTGACTGGCACCTTGAGCTTATGAGAAAGCTGGGGTTGCTAAGGTGGCATGGACCAAAATACAGGCACACCTGTGTGAAGTTTTTGCACAGCGTGTAGCTGCATTTTTCTGGACTTAGGCCAGTACTAATAACTGTACTTTCAAAAACACTACATCCATGCACAGATTCTTAAGGCATATTTATTTATTTTACATAGATATTAACTCAAATTCTCTCAGTTTCTTTTCAGCTGGTTCAGAGTAGTTACTCTTTTCATATTTCAGCTCTTTTCTAGTCATTAATTTCAATTTCTCGTTGGGAGTTTTGTTAACTTAATCTTCAGATTCAATCCCATATTACTTTTATTATTAAAAATCCCCAAAACAAACCAACAAAAAACCCCAAACCTGTTGTATTTCTGTTTGGGAATGTAAGAGCAGAAAAGCAGTGAGTTAATTCCATGATTCCTGCACTACAGGCAATTAATATGTTTCTAATGTTGATGCAAGATAGTGGGAAGATATCCTCAATATGCTAACCTTCAGTGCTAATCTCACACACAAACACACCTACAGAGCCACACACATGCATGTGTTTTTCTTCTTGAGTGTAATTTCCATCCGGATGTGATCACTCTCTAGAGACCAGTTCTAGAAAACTTTCTCTATAGTAAAATGCTATTCATTTTTAATGCTATTTAATTGTAGTAAAAGGCCTTGATAATAATTTCAGTCCTATTTTATATAATTTTACCTATCATGTAATAGTATAATTTCAATACAATCAGCTGTGCATTTCACAATGAACATTCAGTGTTTTGCTCAGCTTCAAAGTTTTAAGCTAAGCAGAATTATTATTTTTATTACTATTATAGCTGTTCCAGTGGAATATGCAAATCAGAAAAGTTCATAGCATCCTGTTTTCACATACTCAGAACTCCCTGAAATACTTACAATGTAACCCAAAACTTCAATACTACGGTTCTGTCTCAATATGATTTTCTTGGAAATAGATGAAGGTTGAGGACCTCCTCATATTATTTCCATTTCTTCTCCCCAAACAAATGTGATTAAAACCCAGGCAATTCCATGAAGAGCAGAATTAATGAGGCCTGATTTCCTGTTGATTTCTCCTTTTGTCTCTTGGGATTTGCCTAAAAAAATATATGGGCTGGAGAGCCAATTCTTTCTCCGTTTATTTCATGTGCACTCCAAAAGAAAAGAAAGAAAAAAAAAAAAAAAGAAAAAAAAAAGAAAAAAAAAAAAAAGGCCAAACTATGGTTTAGCCCCAGTTGGCAAGTACCATCCATGTCATGCCCAGATCCTACATTTTACAACACAGTCCTGTTAAACCCATCTCCTTTCCTGTCTTTTGATGTGTATATATATATACACACACACACATATGATTCCATTAGTCTGTGGGCCATTCCCAAAAAAGGCCATTGAGTTCACCCAATTTAATTTATTGGCTATTTTCATCCAATACCAAATCCCCTTGAGGCATGTACAGGACTTCCCAGTCCTCTCACATTACCCACCAAGTGCACCCAGGTGCTTGAGCAAAACCAATCTCTTTAATTGTTTTGCCTTTGCATAGACATGAAAAACCCAGACTATTTACCCCAGCATACTTTTTCAGTGCATCACAGGAATTTATTTCCTTGTGCAGTATGTAGAAATGTGACTGGGCAGGGCCAGACTGACCAGCACATCCTCTGGTGTTCAGTGACTACTGTGGCTTTTACAGAATGTGCATCCCATAATGCTGGAATTCTCTCTTTAATAACTTTTAAAGGATATAGAGAACATTTGCAACTGCAACATGGAGGTGAGCACAGTAAAAAGGAAGCAGGCTATTCCAAACAACCACAATATTCTGTGTGGTATCAGGATAAATATAAAAAAGGGTATGTTTAAACTCTAGCCCTTAGGCAAATCTTGGGTCTTTGGCACTTGTTTTAACTTTCTCAGGTGGATTCCTACTATGCATATGTACTGGCCTGCCACTTACCTGTTTATCTACTGAGAAGAGGAATCTTTAGAAGCAAATTCTGAAAGGAATTTCCTTTTTCCTTGATAAAAATTCTGTCTTTTACATGTGTTTCATCAGCTGATGTAAACCTGTAATCACTACAGCTAAAATTCATTTCCATTTGAAGTTAAGTTTCATCCACTTACTGGAAAATGGGAGGATAATCTCCTAGCGTAAAACTTATCACAATATGAGGTGTCCATAAACATACAAAATACTTAGAATTGATTTATGTATAAATATCAACAATAATGACATCAGTAGCATTTGATTTAGTAGGTCAGCCTTTGAAAAATTTTGATTAGCCTCAGACAGACTTTACCAAACCTTATAATAAAAAGAAGAAACAAGTCCTAAGAAACTGGTATATTGGAGAAGATAATGTTGGAGGTTTGCAAGAAGACTGAGAGCATACTGATGGCAGATCTACACAGCAGACACACCAACAATGACATAGTTTTAGTCCAACAACCATGCCAATCAGCCTGAGGACACTAAAAGCTGTTCAGCCCTTTCATCAGCAGTGTGGTGCACCATATGCTGATCCAGGACAGCTGAACATCTACTAACCTGGCCACAGCAGCAGCCCAAATTCCTGATCCCTGGCAGAGTCCAGGGCTCTCACCACTGACTTTGCTATACACTGTGCAGTCAGTCCATGCAGCTTCCTCTGCAAACACTATGAAGAGTGAAATTGTCTCAACCCCATCACATGAGGTTCTCTGCATTTCTGTCACTACAGGTCAGGTACATGCCTATTTTTCTGCCCTTTTCTGTGTGAAATAGGTCATCGTAATGCTGTACAGCCTTCTCCCTCCACATCTCAGAGGCTGGGACTGCACCAACCACTGCCTGTGTCATCTGTGGTCTCTGCCTCCCAGCACAACCCTGTGAGTCAGGCAGGCTGCCAGGATGACATGGCCATATGGCCTCTGATCAAGAAGTTCCATTACAGCTATACGCAATTTTGCTGAGCAACACAGACATCCCTTTAATAGGGTATCTATCTGCCTCTGCTGCTAGCCAGATGTTGGGAGCAAACTAGAATAATTATCCCAGGGGTCTGATCTGTAGGACACCAGTGTGACTAAAGTTGATACATGGCATAGTATGAATAGAAAATGAATAACCAAAAAATTGTATTATATCCCAGAAAATTTAGATCAGAATTCTCTTTGCTTTGATTTAGTAAATCTTATTAAAAAGAAAAAAATATATATAGGGGTTCCAGAGAAGATCTCCCTAGAAAATGGTGTCTACGTAAATTAGCAGTGAACTCATAAAAAGTCAAATCCTATAATCAGTAGACGACAAATAAAAATTCCAATAGGTAACAAGAAACAAGAATAGTAGAATATGAATCAAACTGTAAATATAGTTAGGACAGCAACTTTGAAAATCTTCACTGTCTTGAAAAATGTTAATGAAAGGAAGGAGACAGTTACAGACCTGGGAAGTTTTCATAATAAAATATGTTGAAAACTAGAAAAATACTTGGGGTTTCTCAGGGAAGGTTGGTTATTTTTTCTAATTAGTCCATACTGTAAAAGTAGAAAGAATTAAATCCACTAGAGAAGATCATGAAAGAAAGGAAAACATTTAATCTGAGACAAAAAAAATTAAGACTTGGCTAGTCTAAAAAAGAACTTTCTCTCACACAATAGCTTTAGAAAACATTTTCCTACCTATACCTTACTTCAAGTCAGTTTTGTGCTTCAGAAATCTAGCAGCTGAGTCAGTGGCAACTGGCAAAAAGTTGTCTCCCATTACAAAGTGGTAGATTGTAATTTGAGCTGATTCAGAACTTACAGATGACATAATAGAGCAATTTTGGTGGTGTTTTTTTCATTATTGATATACTTGGGGAGGGTATTAATTTTTATTGCAGTATATTCTTGAGAGTGAGTCTTTAAAGAGAAGTACAAGTTCAAATGTGGATTGAGGAGTAAACTTTCCATTTTAGAAATATTTGAAGGAAAAATATTATCTTGGCCTTTGTCTTGTATGATTTCACTTTTTTTGCAATGTTAGAAGCAGCAAACAATTATTTAAAGGAGGACAAAAAACATTTCATTCTGAAAATTCCAAATACAAACTGAAAAGGCTAAAAAATTAAAACCTTGGAAATTAGATATATGAAATCAAAACAGAAATAAGATACATATTTTTATAATATAAAAATAATATATTTTTTTACTACAATCATAAATAGCACACCAAATTTATGCACCATTTTTGGCTTAAATATGGGAAACTAAAACTATGCTGGTACAGTTATGAATGCAGTATTTGGCACAGCATTTTTGGTACACAGTATTTGGCACTCGTTTGATACCAGACAAATGAAAGGTATGCAGTGGTATACAAGAAAGAATAAAGCTGAATTAGTCAATGATATTATTCTGAAGGCTCCATTCTTCCACCATGGCTTTTGGTTTCTCTGTAGTAAATGATTTCCTAAGATTTCCCTATTGTTTCTGCTTATTTTGCTTCACTGTGGGTTTGCTCTTCTTCAGGGCCATCTGAACTCATTAAATACTGTCTCATAAATCACTTTCAAGAAGAAGAGGGTGAACCGTCTCTGATCTAGTTATTGTTGGCAGTCTTTCAGAAAGAAAAGTCATCTATCCTTATTTTCAGCAATGGCATCACTACATTCAACCATCTAAATCTCCCCTTCCCTCCCCGCAAAGAAAACAAACATTGACAAGAATAAGAAATAAGGGATGAATTCCGTTCAAAATTGAAATTGAATTAAAGTAGGAAATACCAATTTATTTTTTTAAAGGAGCACTTATTTACTAGGTACCTTATGCATAAAATGCTAATTTGATGCATGCAAAAAGCAATTAAGTGTATGGTCTTTATCACACAATTAAGCCAATAGCAATCCAAGATTACAGGTCTAGGTGTCTTACAGGCCCTTGTGCAGACCTTGTGCTCACCTGTCTCACCAGTCTTGATTCAACACACATTTTTTAGCTTAAGGAAAATAGGAAATCATACCTTACTTGACCCGAGCAGGATAACAGCTGCTATCATGGGTACAGATTGCTTGGCTTAGGCCCTAACCAGACAAAATGATGAAACCTGACCCAGCAAAGCTCTGGGGTAGCATTTGTTTGCCAAAACTTGAACAAAGGTAGGACAATACAGGCAGTGGTGCGAAGTGTTCAAGTGTTTATATGAGCATGGGATTGTCTAGACACTTTAAGCAATGGTAAAATCAACCCTAATTGCATCAAATTAAAATTGAAGTGAGTGGGTGAGAGGGGTTGACAGGATTTAGCAGCAAAACAGAGGTGAGGTCTAGTGAGACTGAATTGCTTAACTGGTCCTGTGTAACATCTAGCAAAAAGCAAGGAACAGTCTATTCAGCTGCAACTAAATAAGACACTTCTTGAGGGCTTGGATGGAAATTTTAAACTTATTTTTCCTTGTAGTAAAACCATTTCATATACAATTACCAGGTTATTGGAGAGCCATCATCCCCACATGGCTTTTAAAACAGGTGTGACAATGAGTGCTGTAATTTGTGGGAATAAGGTCAGACAAGATTACAGACAAGTCTACTGTCTGCCTCCACCAGCACACAGGACTGTGATGCCCCAGGGAGAGGAAACAAACTCTATTAGTGCAGACACAGGAGCCAAAACCTTTAAAAAATTAAGACTTTTTTTTGCCATAGGTTTTGCTTTTGCTTAAAAAAAGGATAAAAACTATACTGGCAAAAGGACCTTTTCCTGGTAGAACTCCTAGGCCTCTTTCCAGCATAGCTCCATCAGCAAAATATATCACTTAACTAACAGACTGAAGTAAGCCAGTAAAATTTCTAAGTCTAGACCAGTACTTTGGCATTCTATTCCAAATCCAATCTGGGGAGATGCTATGCGTTCATATTAAAATCCTAATTGGCCATGAATAAGTCATAATAATTATAAACATAATGTATTTAGACAGCATAAAACCCAGGCTTATTGTTTTGCATTTTGATATTATCTCAGTACAGCCAAGTAAAATGCCTGCGATACATCTTCTTTGTGAAAGCTACTTGCAAATTAGTTTCAAAAAATGAACTGCAAGATGAAAGCTACTGGAATAGCCCCAAAGCCAAAAATCAGAGTCTGGTCAGCCTTTCTTGACCTATCACTCAAGAAACTCATGATAAAATGATTATGAGCCACATGCAGAAAATGTGAATAGTTGGATGCATAGAAAGCAGATAATAGTTGTTTCATCACACATCTCTGCAGAGCAGGGTTTTCTGCCAGCAGCTGAGAGTTTTGCCCCTTAAGCATGTTTAACCTCATAGAGTGGAAATCTTTCCATAGTGCTTGAGATTTAGAGGTTTAAAATTACTGTGCTCCTCCAGATGTGACCTTCCCTTCCCCACACCCAACAAAGGCAGCTGGTGAAAAGACTAGATCATTCTTCCCAACTATAAATTCCACAGAAAAGGTCTAGGGAAAAGAGAAATTCCATGAGTTTGTTTTAATAAAAAGTTCTACAATTTTTACTTTCCCTGTAGAATGACAGGGATAAAGCATGGAGCCAAAAAGAAAACCAAAACAGATAACATTAACAGGAGAAAAGGAATGAAAAATTTTAGCTTTTCTTTTTTCCCACAATGATTTAAAAAATGAGGTCAGTTTTCTTTTTAAAAAAATGAAAATGATTTAAGAGACTATCTCCTAAAAATGAGAAACAGAATTTTAACAAGGTTATTTAAATGTGTCTTAGAGAAGAAAGGCAACAAACATACATTATAGAAATTGCCTGCACCAAAGAAAATTAGGCAAAATTTTTGAAACAGGAAATCTTTAATAAACAAAATATAATACTCAGAGAAGAAATTTAAGCTGTTGCTCTAACCCATTTGCAGAAGGATTTAGGGAAGGATTTGGAAGGAAATAACCTATTTTGACGTGTCTGTTAGAGGATAAATGTTAAGAGATAAGACTCTGACTGTTTGTTCATCCTTTTTTCAGAAGCTCTCATTATTTTTCATGAAAGAAATTGCAAATGTCTCTGTAAATTTAAATTTTTAAAACATATACTTTTGACACAAAACCAGCTCAGGACTAACTTTTTTGTGCTTACTAGGCTTAATCTGGCAAATATTGTGCACATTTTCTAAACCCAATATGCTCAGCTAATAAATGCAAGTGTCATACTTACACACTAGTGATATACCAGAAAAAAACAAATCCACCCCATTAAAAGCTGATTAGGAACACAGTTTTAACTGCAATTTTGATGTTAAAAAGGAATTTTGGAGTCCACTTAATTGTCTGACATACATTCAATAGCTTTAAACTAAAGTCAGTCAAATAGAGTTCAAATTTGGGATTTGTGATACCAGCTAGCCAGGTAGTGCAGGTGTAAAAGTTCCACTGCAGGTTTGAAGCCTGCAGGTGCATTGAGAGGTGCAGCAGGAATGTTCCCTTTGCATACAGATCCTTATCCCTGTTCAGCAGAGTCCCAGCTGGCCAAAGCAGTGATTGATAACAGGTATTGATATATGGTGTGGGCACTCACACCCTTGTGCCTGAGACCCCACCTTGGACGTAAGCAATGTGTTAAGAAAGGCATATTAATCAGTTTTTATGTTCCTCATATTCTTCCTCTAAGAAGACATATATCTCTGTATTTTTCTGGACATTTTTACGTCATTTCCTTCTCTGCTTTTGAGCAATAACGGTAATTTAAACATCAGATTATTTCTTACAAGCATCATGAAAAATTTTTCCTTTTGATTTGATAATGCCCATCTTAAAATAATTTTGGGGATTATTTTTCTTTGCTAGTTTGTCCTGTCAAACATTTGAGATTGGTCAAGAGTTACAGTTTTAACCAGATTAAAGTAACAATTAAATAAAAATAACTACTAAACAAAATGTGCCCAAAATATAATCGAGAAATCCCCAAGCCTTGATTCTATTTGTTCTTTATTTTATTATTCTGAAATAGATGTCTTTCAAAATGTGAAATCTAATTCACAGAAAAGCTGTAACATTAAATAGTACATACGCTTGGGAAACAACAGCAATATTTACAACTGAATAGAAGCTGCATGGCAGCTACTGTTTTATGACCTATTTCTACACTTTAAAAAGAACATATAAATTATTCACAAAAAAAAAGGATCCATCTAGTTTGGACTTAAAATGATTTAAATCCTTAAAATGGACTTAAAATGGACTTAAAATGATTTAAATCCTTAAATCATTTACCAGAACAGCTGCATTCATTTTTCCTTTGCTTTTGTATGCATGTGTGCCTGTGTCCACGTATGATATATAAATATAGGCAGTTCTAGAAAGATATGATTCTTGTCTCCTGTGAGACATTTATGTTCTTTCCTAAAACACAGGATGCTGTAGAACTGTCCTAGATTACCCAAAATTATGTTATATTCTACATCTATCAGTGCTCAAATTGTTACTGTCTCTTGAAGGCCCTGGGTGTATCCAGAACCAGGCTAGGGGCTGCCTGGGCTTTAAGGTGGGCCCACGGAAGCAGAACACGCTCTGGCCTCGTGGTCTCTGACTGGGGCAGAGCTTCTCTCTCTTGCCTTTGGTTTGCTCTCATGTCTCTTGCCTTGTTGATCCCTTGGGTTTTTTCCATAAAGCTGAAATAGTGCATGTGGAGGCTTCCCTTTTGGTTTCTCTCTCACTTTTTTTTCCTGCTTTGGAGAAGATGAGTCCTGCAGTCTTGGACTGCCTTGGACCAAATTCTGGGGATGATAGCCCACAGTCACAGCACAGTGCCAGGAAGGATCAGAGCAGCTCCTCTCCAGATCAAGTCACTCCTGCTCTCCAGCAGTGTCCCGCCTAGGAGAGAAGATCACAAATCACCCCAGCCCAGCTGCTGTGCCTTGCCCTGCCTGTCTTGCCATCTCTTGACACGAGGAAGGCAAAGCCCCTCCATGAGTTCTAGCCTCTGACAAGTTCCAGCTGCTGCTGGAGTGTGTCAGCTGCCTTCCTCAAAGCTGCTGCCAGGGAGAAAAGTGAGAAACGGGGAAGGAGGCTGATGCCACCTCCCCTTTATCTCCCTGCACGAGGTAGCCCATGGTAGCCACAATACTGAGAACTACCCCACCATGCTGGGTTTCTCTTTGTTCTCAGGGAGTTCTGAGATACAGCAATTTTCTATCTAGTGATTATTCACTTCTATCTCTTGCCTGTTGCTGTTTGCCTTGTTAATAGACTGAGGTTTTTTCTCTTATTTCTGCTCATATTGGTTTTCTCCTTATTAGTGGAAAGCAATTGGTCAAAACTAAGGGGAGGCAACTCATTTTAGAGTGTCCACATCTTAAATTGTCTTAAACCAAAACAAGTATACGACTTCATATCAGATTGACTTTGCACTCCAAAGGTAATACCCTCCCTTTATTTTCAGAAATACACAAGTACCATTAAAGAAGGACCATTTTTTCCTTCATACAGACAACAACAACTCATCATCTTAAAATGCATGGCTAAGTTCCACATCTCATCCAGTCCCAAATCATCTGATGAGGGATGGCCTGTGGTGGTGCTTGAGGCCCCGAAGGGCTCGGTCCCCCCTGAGAAGCTGTGGAATAAAGGTGCCCAAGTTTAAAGTCTCCCCTGGGGAGGAGACACAGGTGGTTTGCCCCCAAAGTGGGCTGAGTTTCTCAGGGGTGGTTCCCTTTTCCCCCATTAGTTTAAGCACCTGCCACTCTCCTGCCAATCATTCTTGTGTTCTAGACAGTTCTGTTTCATTCGGTAGTTGATTGAATCCCCCGCTTGTCTGTCATCCCCTCTCCTCCCTCTCTCCTTCCCGGTTAGTCCTGGTCCCCTGGTCCCTCCCTGGTTCCTCCCTCCTGGTGTTTGATGGTTGGATGGTGCCCTCACAATAAAAGTCTGTGCTCTGAGGTGTTCGGGGTTTTCTGATCCTAGACGCCCAGAGCGCAGTTGGACCCTACGCCTCTGGGTCTCTATTACTCCAGCCAGAAGATCCCTCCCTATCCCTCCGGCCTCTATAGAGATAGCTTGCTCTCTAAGAGCTACCTGCGGCTGGGAACGCACCGATTCCCGCGGCAGCGAACCGGCGCTCCAGCGGTCAGGGACGCTGGCTGCAGACGCCGATGGGTCGCTAGCCAGAGACCCTGGGGCTAGCTGTCCAGCCTGGACACCGGCGACCACGGCAATGGCTTATGTAACACAGGAACTACAGTGAGCAGTAATGTAACATACAGGTCAAAGTAAATAGTAGCATAAGAGGTTAGTAATTTAAATTCACTTTATAGGCATCTCTAGGACTAATGGCAGTGAATGATGCAGATACAGGCTCACTAGAATCTAGACTGAGACAACAGTGAAGTTTGCTAGAAGATCCACCAAGAAGAAAACAAATTGAAGCCACAGGGCCCTGCTGGAAGTTGAGCTCATACTATGGTATAGGCATAGTTTAGCTGTGAAAATTTCACACCAAGTGTTGTAGTGTTTCACATGCCAAAAATGTTGCACAAGAGCTAACATCAGTGTCCAGCAACCCTATTGTAACTGTTCTTAATTTTTAGAAGAAGCAGCACAGATTTGTCAACAACTGATACTGAGTTTCCACAAGAAAAACAAATGAAGATCTAAGCCTACTGAACTAAATGTCTAGATACACATGTTGAATGCACTCCTTTAACAGCTTTATAAAAATTGAGGGAGAAAATCCAACAAGTATCAGTGAAATAATCTGTACTCACAACACTGTCCTAGTTTGTCTCCTATTCATTTGGCATTACCTCCATGCTTCTTTCTTTTCAATCTGCATTTGTTTCCCTGATTGTCTTCCCAGTGAGTGTCAGACTAGCAAGAAGCACACCCTTGCAGTGTATTTGCATAATGTAACATGAACTCTTCCCCTTGTCAATTCCAGCGATACAAGACAAGAGTCTCAGTCCATCCCTTGACAGTCCCTGTGCTCCTCTGAACAAATTCTGAATTGTATGTTGTAAGACACCAAAACATATAGACACAGTATTTCTATTTTGTAAAGCAAAGCAAACAGCAGTGTGGATTTCTTTTTCCCCACAGTGGAAGTGGTTGAAAAAGGATATTTTTTAGAAAAACAATTCTGAAATTTAAGTCATTCACAGACCCCTGTCTTTAGCTCAGCACTCTTTCCATTGACATTTTCCAGCAAACATAACTTACTTGATTGATATGTAATGGAAAACCTCATAACTTGCTAAGACTCAAGCACTTTCACATGTTGACAGGCAGGTAATAAGTATAACCCTGACAAGTAGCAGGAGTGATGGCTGTCAGCAGGAAAGTTAAGAACTAGGAAAGCTGAAGGCTTAAGGGGAGGTATGTTAGGAAAAAAAAACGCAAAGTGCAGTCAATCTTTTGACAGGTATCAGCAAAAGCAGAAGAAAATGGGTCTCAGGAGAAACTGGAGTAAAACAAACTTTCCTGTGGAAAACTTATGATGGTGTGGTTGTTTTTATAATATGCTCTGTGGTGTAGGCATAGTTTACCTGTGAAATTTTCACACCGAATTCTGTAACACTTCACACGTTAAAAGTTAGTCACAAGAGCTCACCATGAGTAATGTTTGTGATGGGATGTAGGCCTGATGGGCACTGTAACACTATCCTTCTGAAGGCTGCAAAGTGAGACACTTGGGACTGAAGAGCAAGAGAAGAGGGTGCTGCTTAAAGACACTTCATGAGAAAGTAGATTGCAGTCCACTGCACAGTTTGATTATGATCGACTTCTTGAGATAGGATGAAGTAAAAAGAACCCTTTAAAGAAACTAAGCAGAAAAAATAAGGAAAATTGCAAAGGTAAAACACCTGCTGTAAATAACTTTAAAGGAGTTAGAAATGCAAAAGCTCAACTAATAACAGAGAGCAAACCACCCAGTCTGGCTTGCTAGATAATTGAATGGATCACTCAGCATAGAAGATAGAAAGACATTTTAAATCTTGAAGAGACTGGAAAGAGACACTTGATTGAAGCAGATGTCAGCAGAAAAATGACATGCTGGCAAACATCCACAGAAAGGAAGGAAAAAAACCCAAACAAACAAGCAAAAAACCAGAAAAAAATCCATTCTTTCTTCTACCCATTGAGATAACTGGGGAAGAGTATCTGAGAAATGTTTCAACTTCCTTACTGTAGTCCAGCTTTGTTCTTTATTTTCTCTTCTAATGGCATTATTCTGCATACGTTTCACTAAATGCCCCGTACCTCTAAAAAACAAACAGGCCATGAATTTTTGCAGATGTCTGTATTTTGAAAGAGAGAACAAGAAGGAATACATCCTGTACAGGTGCCAAAGCCACGTTAGTATTTGCTCATTCATGCAGCTTGAGAGAGACGGCAGGGCTCCACCACACACTTCATTTCTGAGCTGTGACAAAGAGGCAAACAGCTGCCTCTGCCCACAAACTTCATGAGAAGGCTTTCTCTCCCTCAAAATAGATTTCTTACTGGAAACTGTTGGTTCTAAAAGCGAACACAGAAAGATGCTGGAATTAAGTAATAAGTGATTTTGAAATGTTGTGTTTTTCAAATATTTTATTACTTTTTTCTAATGTTTTCCAGCAGAGTTTTGTTTTAAGCAAAGGTTTTACATTGCTTATCATTAATGGTAATGACATGTTCAGTAAAAATTTTGTTTCAAAAATATTTTAACGGTCATGAAAAGTCTTTCCACAGAAAATTAAAGGATTCTTTTGCATCACTGACTGATTTTCTTTATTAGGGGTAAGTGCGTGCTAGCTGGCTCCCTGTACTTTCACTCAGGGCTTTTCTCCCTTCCCTAGCAAGGCTAGAAGACACAATTCTTTAACAAATGACCAGGGATTTAGGGATTTCAGGAGGATTACTGCACCCTGAGCCTGTTACCAGTCTCTTGGAAAAACTCAGTGTTGTGGAATCTTCTGGTGTTTTGTGTCTTCTATATGGATTTCTTTCACAGTTTCTCCAATGAGAAATGCTTGTAAAGAAAAAGGTGCTGCTGAATTCAGTTATCCATCAATTCTATATAGGTACATTTAGATATAAGAATCGGGGAAAATTTCATACAAGTTTGGTATTCAGCAATTTAAGGTATTCTTTCTTGGTTTCCATGGAGAGGAAATGGGAATTTTGTACTACGTGGAGCTGTGGCATGCTTTATAAGGTTTCTGTTCTGGAATCCTGCTCCAGGAAAAACGGAGGTAGCCAGTGTTCTGCAAAGTACAATTATGGCCACCAGGAAGATTCAAAGAATATGTCTCATTAATTAGAAGTCAAAATTACGTCTACTAGTCTATATTCTGCAGTCTCTGCAAGTGGATGTTTACAAGTTAGTATCACTATTTAATGGCAGAAGGAAAAATCAGCTGCTTTTTATTAGAACTGAAAGATGCTACTTCTTTTGACCACACTTCTAAGCTAAACTAGGGCCATCTAGGAGACTGTGAAAAATATTCTACCTCCCTGAAGAATAAATGAGGGGGTTTTTTCCAATCCCTTGTTACTGGCACACACCATACTCTTAGCACTGCTCTCTGGAACATTCAGGTTTAGAAAGTTATGATTCACTTTAGCCCCAGTAGTTTTACGTGTACTGTGGTGTGTTACAACATTTTGCAATGAGGAATTTCCACCAGGGCTGCAGCCTTCCTGCCATCTCTCCCTCAAGAGTCCAAATGACCTGTAGGCCTTGCATTAGAGGTCAGACTGCTCCAATATAGCTTTTCCCTTCTTTTATTTCAACATAACTTCTCTTAATTTATGTAGTAAGTAGAAGTAAATGATAATTGTAGGTATCTATAACTCTCACTAACCAATGAAGCTCTGTAGTTTGAATATTGCCAACAACACTATCACCTTTCAAAAAATGAATCCCCATAAGCTTATGCTTTCATAGTCACCAGAAAGAAAAATTAATAACATGGTCAAGGGTCTTTCTGTAGGCTTAGAATCACAACCCTGACCCCCAACAACCCCCACTCATTAGAGTGGCAGTCAGATAAATCCTGAGTATGAAGAGACAGACAAAATATGTGGTCATTGCAAGTAACAACAGGAAGGCTGACTTGATCCCTCATAAGGTCAACATCCACTTCAAGCCAAGACTATTTTGCTTAGAATATCAGAAGCCAAAATATTGCTGAGATGAGATTTATATGTAATAACTGAGCCTTGAGCTGTCATCCCAAAACAAATGCATCATTTTCCTCCCATCAAAGAGCAAAACCTTTTCCCAAATGTTCAAACTACAAGGGTGTGGGCAGAAAAATTACCAGATAAAATTGGTTCTCTAACTGCTTCTGTTTAGCTTATCAATCTATGGTACAGCTTCAAAGGCTACATTTAAATAAACTTCTATATAACTTTTGCTAACCAGGAGAAGTGGATGGAGTAAAATGCAGCAGCTGGAGTCACACAACCTGTGCCTGAAGTTGTGCTAACATGAGGAGTAGACATTGAAAGGGGAAGTCACTCCTACAGCATCAGGTTAGCCATCTTTCTTTTGTTCATCACCAATAGCAAGTTTCTGGTTGTTCTCTAAGTTTTATGACCCTGCCAGAAGAGGTAAATTGCCTAACACCAATTTGGATTGATATCGTTGCCAGTTTTCGTTTTGTTTTCATATCCCACAGAAATCTTTTCACTATCAGATCCCTGTCTGGGGAACACAGTGGGTCTCAGTTTGTTAATGAAGCTTTACAAATGTTTCCTGCTATTTTTTCTAACTGTTTTCTATGTGGTCTATAATGTTGAAATTATGAAGATTAACGTCCTAGGTCAAGTCCTTTTAATGAAATTTCTTTTTTTCCATGTATACACACTGTGATGAATGAATAGACCTCTATTTTTACACTAGGAAAATCCCAATATGACAATTTAAACTATTTCTTTAAAGCCTCTGTCTACTAAATCGTCTTTAATTATTCTTTTAATTATTTGTAATTAATTTATTCTACCAAATATATATATATATATGCATGTGTGTGTATATATCTATATATCTATATATCTATATAAGCTATAAATCTCAGGTGAACGGTACCTGGCGATTGCCTAATCAGATTGTAAGAATTATTTAAATTAAACTAATTGACAAACACTGACTTAGACAAGCATCATGGTGAGGAAAGCGGTGGAAAAACACTGACCTATGATACTTGGGGGAATCCTGCTCTAGTACTTCGTTGCAATCCTTTCTGAAAAGATATTATTCTGTTTTCCCTTCTGCATCCCAGAATGCTCAGAAATTTTCAGCTTCCCATGTCCTGAGTCGTTCTTCATTCTCTCTACCATCTGGTGAAAGGGGAGATATATTTTCTGCTATTTCCCTTCCTAGAAGAAATAAGCATCTAACAGCTTTCTCATTCAACCCCAAAAACCACACCCAGCTGGTAGCCTCATTTTTTCTCTATTTTGTCTCTTTTTTCCCCTCCCTATTATTCAAATGACCTAACGGCTTAACTTCTCTCACTTCCAGTTACATAAAATATTTATTTTCCTCACACTTTGATCCAGAGAAATAAGCAGCTCAGCAGCACCACTCAGCCACCGTGCTTTGGCATATTTCCAGTTGCCACAGATTATCATGTAATTATTTTGTGTTTGCTTGTGACCAATATCAACACTGTCAGAACTTTTTTCTTATTTTTTTGCTTATCTCCATACTTCTGTAATTTTAATTCTCTTGAAAAACTGTGAAAAACAGAAATGATCTTCCAAAATGTTTCTCTTTTAGATGTCTGATAGTGAAAAATTTGAAATAGTTAAGCACAGTACTGAGATTTCTTTTTGTCCAAAGACCACCTGAAGAACAAAAGGGTCCTTGAATTGCTGCTTATACACCTTCCAGAGACTTGCACCACTCAGAAGGGCTGTTTGTGAGTTTATTACATTTGCCTTTTACATTTAATACTTTGTGTTATGCAAACCTACTAGAAATATCCATTAAGTTTAATTTGGCTTGGCTGCAAACACAATAATGTGTTTTGAAATCTGGCTAAATGATTATAAACATTGACTAATGAGTAACAGCAGCACACTGAATCAGAGAGGTGTCTAATGATGATACATCTGTTCCTGTTTATCTGCTTCATTTATGATCCCCAAAAGGAAGAAATCAGCATGCAAATGACAGCAATTTACCCTAACTGGCATATGCAGAGGAATGATACAAGGTGTACAAACAGAGCAGAAACACAGGCAGTAGATAATTACATGGGATACAATTTGTAAAGATGAAATCCTGGGATGAGAAGAAGAAGGCTATAACCCAGAATATATATATATCCTCAATGGGAGAAAGAAATGTAGGGAATGGCAAAGCTAGGAAAAATAAAAGTGACTTGTAGGATGGACTACTGAAAAACAGTGCATTAGTTTTTAACAAATTGCACTAAGAGATGGGCAGTGAAAGCAGCAGAGCCCTTTCCATTAGTCTCATCTAGAACAATGTTTTTCTTGTTTTAGTCTTAAGGAGAGAAAGGCCTGCAAATTATTGAAAAGGTATCTTGAGTTCAGAAAGGAGTGGGAATAACTCTTATGGCAAGAGATAATTTTGACAGTCTCCTTCTTTCCAACTGATGGAGTACTGCAATTGAAGAAATTTACTTTCTTAGCCTTCTGAAGTATGTAATGAAGTATTGTACATATTTACAGCTTGTTTCTGTAGCATGAAGGAGAATAAAGACATGAATGGTTTATTACCTACAGGGATTTTTGGAAGGTGAAGCCTTTAAAAGCTTTTCAAAGTCAGATTTTTCTTTTGATTGTTATATTGTATTTAGTACTACTTTTCTGCACTACAAAAAGAACCATCAACATGATAGGCTTCACATTTCTCATAAAATATTTTGTAGCACAGTTTTTCTGATGAGCCCTGATTTTTTCTGGCAATTTACCTATGTCACTGACAGTTGCTTTTATTGGCTCAGTAGATTTTTTTCATAAATAGCAACCACATACAGGATTTCAATACCAAGTCAAAATGACTATTATGCACTTTTTTGGTCTTCATTGCCTTTACAAATCTGCACTTTATAAATCTGGGGGATTTTAAATTTCTTTAACTGTCTTTAATCTTTCCAGAGCTCTAAGCTTCCATATGTTGGTAACCATAAATGTAATTTTCCTATAGGTACTTTCTAATACTTGTTTAAGAAGGAAAAAAACTAAATGTGACAAAATTATACCTTTAAAGAATTCTTTTCCATTTCTTTCAAAAACACTTTTATTTGGAAATAAAATAGAACGTTTTGGGGAAAATCCAGAGAAGCCAAAAATAGTTACAGAAAGTACCCATAGTTTGATAGAAAATTTTGGTTGTATAATTGAAGTCCATAATGACAAAATAAATGAGTAGTGGAATTTTCTAAATTGCTATTAGGAAAAATTAGGAAATAGTAGTCACAGCACCAAGCCTGTGAGAGTTCAAAAAAGCATTTGGACAATGCTCTCAGGCACATGGTGTGATTCTTGGAGTGTCCTGTGCAGGGCCAGGAGTTGGACTTAATGTTCCTGATGGGTCCCTTCCAACTCAGCATATTCTGTGATTCTATGATTCTATAATAAAAACATTTAAAATCCTAAGGCTGTGAAAGCAACATAATCTCTGTGACATCTAAACTTGGCATCTTATTTCTCCGGGGACAAATTACCTGCTGGCATGAACTGGCTCAGATCCACAGAAATTTTGAATCGTCAAAGCCTCTCCCTGCATTTCATATTTTCTCTCCCTTCACAGGAGCAAATGAACTCAAGGAAAGGGGACTGGCCCTTTGTTTAGAAATATTTTTGTTTGCCCCTGTTATTTGTTTTTATTTTTTCTTCTGTTTATTGCAGATCCTGTGATTCAACCTCACAGATCTATGCATATTTTGCAGTATAGGGTCCACTGCACTCCCCACTGATGTGGCCAAAGTAAGGTGTAGTCAGGAACAAAGCACTCCTTTTTTCCAGTGCCAAAAAAACCATGGAAAATTCAATAATATATGGGTATGTGCCATAGCCTTGCCTCCAAAACCACTGCTAGTACTTTTCTTTCACTGCCTTTTGGGCTATAGGCAGTAGTCAGCCACCTGTGGTTTAAATGAGCTTGTTTTCTGCTGCACTGGAACAGAACAAAGACAAGCTCTCACCGCCACTTTAGCTGAGGGGCATTAACAGATGAGCCCCAGCTGTAGGCATTGCAATTTCTGCGTAACTTTGCCCAAACTGCATGGAGAATAGATATTTAGCTCCTTACCCAGTCAGAGAGAGCAAGAAGTGGCATGAGAACAAGGCCCAGTATCTGCAATTGTCATATGTATAGATATGCATACAATATATATATATGGCCCTTTGTGAGTAATGAGCAAATTATACTTTCACCTCTCATCATTTTTTGTCTAAAACATTGTAATTCTACTTGCACAAGAGCTAAAAATATATCTCTTTAAAACATCTTCCTCTCTTTTGCTGTCAGCTTAGACTTATCCAGACATATGAATCTATAGGAAAGCAATGGTCCCATTCACACAAGAAGAGCTGACAGATACCTGTCACTGACCTGTAATTAGGGGTGTTGTTTGCTCATTTCTTTCTATTTTTATCATGATAATAGGTATGATCTTTAAATGACCCTTCAGCATATCCTCCTCTGCTCCTTCTGGCCCAGTTCACACTTGGAAACGTGAAAGTCTTTTCTGGGCTTAAACTGGGTCTGGATCAAGCTTAACACTCTTCTTATATTAACACAGGGGCAATGTCAGTCCTGTGGCAGTGCATGTCCTTCTTGAGTAACTCTATATTTTAACCCCTTTCCTTAGGGATTCAGCTTCTTTCCAGCTGTAGATTCTCTGTGACATTTGGCTATGAGAGTTTGTGGCCTAAAATATCACATTAAAACTATTTCTGTGTGTACAACACTATCTTAAACCATAACACTCAAAGCAGCTTCTAGGGACAAAGTTACAAATGTGGAATATAGTTTCAGGTGGGAAATAATTCTAGAACAAAACATTTATCTGTTTCTTTTCCCACATATTTAATATTTTTATTGTTTCATATCATTGCTGTTATAAAGAAAAATAAGTCCTTGACAAGCATACACTGGTATGTGCCATTATGAAAATGTTTTGACATATTTAAAAATATGTTTCCAATGCCAGTACCTTCCATCAATTGAAAGTTTTCACATCCTGCTGGTGATTTTGTTTTGGTTTTATTGCAGCCAGCTTGGTTTCTCTGGAAATATCTGCATGCTGTACATTTCCAGATATCTGATCTGACACCTGACAACTGGTTATTATTGGTAACTACTACATGTAAATTTCAGATTTTAAAACCATCACAGTGTTAATCTCATCGTTCTTATTTTTTAACGTGGGAAGATTAAGTGATTACAATTAAGTTGCTGGACTGTGTCTTTTCACATTATCCTGATATTTACAGCAAAGGGATATGCAGTTGGTGAGACTGACAAAGTCATGCTTAATAAATTTTAACAGGCAAGTGCTCTTTTGTAAATTCAGAGCACATTTTTAGCAGAATATCTCGCAGTTGTCAATGGAAGGTAAATCACCTTCATGTGAATCTTTTGTCAATGCACTGCTTGAAAAAGAACTAAATCTCAGCAAGGTACTTTTTACAAAGTAGAAATGGCAAATACCCCAACTGCTCCAAGAGATATTTCTTCTTAAAAATATTCAGATGATAGCTTGGAAGCACTTCTTCAGCTTCATATCAAAAGATCTATTGTGGTAAATCACAAATCATAACAGTAATGGAGAAGCATCATAAATGAAGCTGTGGACAGACAGAGGAATTAGGATACCAGATATTCTTGATTCTTTGTCCTTTTTCTAAAACTGCATCAAAATTTTATACAAGTAATAGTTTTCTATGATTTGTGATTTTTCTTTCATGCAGGACCAAAAAATGATGGGTATTTGTGATTGAAAAGACTGATCTTCTGTATGAGTGACACACAGACCCTGCACATTCCCCAAGTCAGCATGATGAAGAGAGAATCTGTATGTGTAAAGCAGAAAATCCCATTCTTCAGGATTAGTTTTTTTACTCCTAGAGATGTATTTCACAAAATTCCTCCTTCTGCTAGTGAGTAACATAGCTTGCCTATGAAGTACTCTGCCACCTATCTGTATGAACAGCAGTGTATTATGAAAGAACATTACTGTTCCTCTAAGACAAAAATATGCCCTATGCTTGTAGTTTCGGTTGGCAATGAATACTTTCTGGAGCATGTCATATCCAGGTTATGCCTGAAAACCATTTTCTGAATCAGTGAAAAGTATCAGACTGGAAAAATTTCATTTTACTTAACTGGCTAGCACTGACTTAATTCTTACTCACTAGGAGTCCAATTGGTCTTGACGCAACATCTATTTCCAGTAAAGAGACCATCAGATTTGTGCTGCCAAGAAATGAGGACTGAATTGCACCACATTGCATGAATTATTCTTTAGTTTACTTTGTAAGGTTTAGTGCAGTGTATCCTGCATTTTGTCTATGTTAGCTGTATATAACTGTATGTTCTGAGTTTATTTAGGACTCACTGGATTAAATTCACTGTTTTACACAGTGTGAGCTACATCTGTAAAGCAAACCTGCCATAAAGCCACTCATTTAACCAAGTAGTTAAGATTTCTCTGTGACCATTTTATGCATGTGAAATCATCAAAAACAGTCAAAGCATAGAGGTAGCTTTAGACCAGAATCCCCCTTCATACAGAGGCAATTTCAATGGCAAGGCAATCCCATAATGTATGACAGGCCAACATAAATGGCATCCAAAGAGGCCAAAGGGGGAAACTGGTTTTAACACAGCAACACACAGTGATACCCACCAGCAAAGATCATTCAAACAGGACCTAATTATATTTCCCTTCTGCTTTTTAACATTAGCTAAATTAATGCAGACCTGATTTGGAATAACACAAGTGGATGAACCAAACTACTTAAAATTAAGCTTTTTTTCAGACAGAAGAAACAGTGACATGCATGAAGCAAGTATGGGTCTTTCTAGTTTTCCCCCCCATCCCTCTTGCAAGTTGAATTTCAGCTGGCCAGTAGCACTATGCAGAGAATGGACTAGATATTTTGAAAATGATTCTGTGATATTTTCTTGTAGAAAATGACAAAAACCTCACATAGTGTAAAAAAAAGATACTTTTGGTATCAAAGACAATACTTACTTTGCTCACTGAAAAAAGATTTTCCCTATAGCAAAATTTCTATCACTTACTACAGTACAACTACTACAGATAATAGCAGAGGATCTAATTCAAAATGAAGCTTATTCCAACCTTCTGATTGAACCTCCAAGTTTAGTGGAGGTAAAAACGAAGTCTGGATTTTATAAATAAAATTTTAAGACCACACTACTATTAGAAATTTCAGGGGAAGGCGGAACAATCATGTTCTTGTGCCATTTTTTTCCTTGTACTCATATGGGAAGGGAATTCAGGGCATTGTCATCCTAGCAAAATTCACAGTGAAGAAAAAAACACTTGTGTTGGTGATTTTGTTTTTGAAATATCTGCTTAGAAAGTTTTTATTATTTGCAGGCAGAATGAAGGTTCCCTTACATGGAAGATTTTTAAAATTATTTTTGAGATGGGCAACTTTTTCTTTCTATTGTCCAATTTGGGTTTTAATTCTCCTCAAACCAGTTTTCTCTTTTTTGGTCTACAAAAGTAGTTGGGTTTTTTGTAAGAAAGCCTGAAACTGCATCACATGAATTATTTTGGGTGGATGTTTTGTTCAATACTTCTCTGATCGGGCAAGAACTCTAAATGTTGTTTAGATTTTATTGAACTATTCATAATCATGCTCAGCATGTGAGGCATTGTTCATACTGCCTGAAATGCTGTCCACAGATGCAGCTTCAACACTGCACTCAGCTCTTACTTAGCCCAGGAGTTTTGTCATTCACAGGAAATACATCCTAACATTTCAACCCTGAAAGCAATGGGGAGCCAAAAACATATCCAAAATACAGCTCTTTGAAGTAGAGCAAAACAAGCAGTAATATCAAACTACATCTGAGGGCACGAACAAAGGCATTAATTTAAAACAAAAGTGATCTTTTTGTTCTTTCTGTTGTCTTTACAGTACAGGTAAAATATGAGACATTAGTCTCTTAGAATTCTACTGATACAGTATCTCTGATTGCCTAACAGTGCTACCAACAGCTAGCTCAGCCCTTTTGGGGATTTTCTGACATGCTTCATGTAAATGAATGTGTGGCAACAGCATGAAAGGGAGTGTGAATTCTAGAGATGTTGTAAAACCACTGATGCACTTGGGTAGTTTGGAAGCTCACCAGAGTGACTGATGCATTCTTAAACTACAAGTTTTAATTTAGTTAATTAGGATTTTGGTCTGCATCTAGTTATCAAAATATCTTTATATGTAGGAAATTGATGACATTAATGAGATAGAGTATTTAATCAATTTTACCAACAAACCCAAGGAGATAGCCTGGCCTAGTGTTATATTGAACCACAGAGATTATGTCTGAAAACAAAGCAAGGCATTTTTACTCACTTGGAATGCACTAAATGGTGAATTGTAGTGGAAATAAACATAGATTTTTACAACTAAGTAACCCCCCTGTACATAGATTGTGTTCATAACAGTTATTTTTAATCCCAAATATTATAACAAATAGTCTTTGGAATTTCTGGATCGCTTCTGTTAAAAAATCCATAGAGTTCAATTTGCAGTGGATGCCAATGTCTTTCCTACCCATCTAATTTACAACCAATTTCCATGTACATTTTTCAGTTTTTATTTTTACAATTACATGGCACTCTATTATATACCGAATGAAAGGAGATTCTGAGCACTGAGAGAACACCAAATAAATATGAATCTATTAGCAGTGATTGTATGTGTTTAGTAATCATCCCTAAATACATCTGTAAACAGCATATTTTCTTAATAGGACTGTGCACACAAAAATACTTATTACCACTTTTCCATTTGCAGAGGATCTTCTTATCCCAGTCTAACTGCACCAACAAATCTTATTCAAAACTAGACTCTTTAAATTCTTAGCAGCAAAGAACAACTCATTCAATGAAAATATTTGCTTTATTCTTTTCTCTTCCTAACATGTGTGATACACTTCACCAGTGAATTTCAAGGATAGCATTATAAATTCAGATAATCTATACATAAGGTCATACATTGAACTAATGGGAACAAATCACACTGCTCAACGCTAAGTAGACATTTAATGTCTTTTCAGAACTAGGATTTTAAAAGTGAAACTTGATTCTTAGATCAGCTCTTCAATTCAAACCCACTCATCTTTCATCATATTGATAGTATTCTCCCACTAACTATGGACTGCACATCTATAAAGGCTAATCCCACATAGTGGTTGGCCCTTAAGAGCGCAAAGCATTTGTATTTCTCAGGCCTCTCAGACCTTATGGAAAATATAATTAATTGGCAGGTAATTTACATCGTCCATTATGACACTATTACATTTATGTTTTAGTTAAACAAAAGCAAACTGCCCTGAACAAGACAGCAGTAATGTCACTGTCAGGACAGTTTTGCTTTAGGAATTGAATGATAAATAGATTAGTTTATGGAATTCTTTAAAATCTCATCTAAGTTGCCAGACAGATGAAATGATCAAGAAATCCAAGTAATAAATTAAAGAATTTTTTCCTGATTGTTTTAGCTATTATCTGGGTTTGTTAAAGTGATCTAGGATATTAAAGCTTCAATTCTTTGTTTACTTCTGCTTGCTTTGAATGTCAGCAATTCTTTGAACCAATAGGGAATATTTATTTTTGATTTTACCAAAATGAAGGTGCTATTTTTAGCCAGCATATTACAGGTTTATCTATACTATAGAAAGAAAGCATTCATAATAGCATCTGAATAAAAATGCAGACTATTTAGTAAGCATAAAGAATTTTAAAAAGAGTGTTCAGTAGGACTAAGATGATTTTTTGAAAGTAGAATAGAATTCTTAAATGGCTTTTGAGTTCTTAATTTCTTGGTTACATTAGAAGCAAATAGAAGATTTTGACTGCTGATTATGAAAGATTTATGCTATAAGTTTTATTCCTAAAGGGCTCAGTTCATAGCTGTCATAATGATATAAATTTCAGCTTGACTGTGCTAAGTGTAAAAAAAATGTAGAGTGCCATCAGGGTACACAAAGCATGGCAACAGGTGATAGTGATCTATTAATGTAAGCATGCTATTAAAAGTCTTCATGTCCATAAAAATGTATTTAAAAGACTAAATCTATAAAAAGTAATATATTGCCAATATTAGAGTTGTCTGATACACCTCTGTGGTAATTTGGGAATTTACTAATCTTTTTTATTTCCTTTTTCTGTTATCCTTTGGGTTTTTCCTATGCCTAAACAGTTTAAATGGGATGGAAAGCTGCTACAGAGTACAAGGTTATGTCTCTCTTTTCTTGCAATATAATTGATATTCTGACTTTATGACACTAAGTAAAATGTAGGTCTCTCTAGATTCACAGAATTATGCAGGTTAGAGGGACCCCAGGATAATCTTCTAATACTCTAAATAATTGTTACAAGTTTACACTGGGAGTTTTTCTTTTGATGACTGCATTTCATCAAATTCAGATGACATGGAATGAGCCAGGAAGTATTTTGTTTTTGCAAAACCTCAGGCATTAAGTTTCGGTTTTGCAAGTACAAAACCACCCCATGTTTTGGTATCGAACTGTTAATCCAAAGGAAGCAATGAAAGAGAAAAGTGGTAATTATTGCAGCAGAATTATAAAATTAATTCGTCTTGCTAGAGGCTGGGGATTTCTTTGAATACAAATGTTAAACTATCATCTATTTTACTTTGTTCCTTACAAGGGTTGGAGAGTCCTTTTTAGTTCTCCAGTCTTTTAATTAAAAGATATTTTTTGGTTATTGTTATGGACAATACCTGACATAGAAGTTTCAGAAATAATGGATTTGACACTTGAACCAAACTCTGCCCAGGTTCAAACTCCAAATGCTTGACAGTTTACAGAAGAGTCATAGAACCATGAAATATAGAATATCAGGTTGGAAGGGACCTCAAGGATCATCTCATGCAAACTTTGTTGGCAAAAGCACAATCCTGACAAGAAGGCTCAGCACCCTGTCCAACTGAATTTTAAAAATGTGCAGTGTTGTGAAGTCTACTGCTTCCCTGGGGAGATTATTCCAATGACCAATTGTTCTCTTTGTGAAAAATTTTCCTTTTCTGTCTAATCAGAATCTCCCCAGGAGTAATTTTATTATCATCATCCTTGATCTTTTCCATACAAAAGATCTATCTTCTTCACAGCTGCATATTAAATACTAAGGGTGATAAGGTCTCCCCTATGCCTTCTTTTCTCAGGGCCAAACAAACCCAGTTCTCTCAGCTTTTCCTCACATGGCGGGTTTTCAATCCTTTGATCGTCTTTGTGGCCCTTCTCTGGACCCTCTCCAACCTGTCCACATTTCTACTGTACATCAGGGGCCAAAACTGAACTCAGTATTCCAAGTGTGGCCCAACCAGTGCTGAATAGAGTGGGATAATGGCACCTGTGTCTCTGCTGGTGAAGCCCTTGTTGGTGCAACCAATGTCCTGTTGTCTTGCTTTGCCAGAAACATGTTCTTCAATCACATGAAGCTTGTTTTCCACTAAGAGCCTTTCCACAGATATTCTTCCCAGTTGGGTAGATCCCAGCCTGTGCTGTTTACATGGATTATGTTTTCCCAGGTGCAAAAAATTGACCTTGTCCTTGTTGAAGTTCATAAGGTTCTTGTTAGCCCATTCCTCCAGCCTATCCAGGTCTTTCTGCGGGGAGGTTTTCCCTTCCAAAGTGTCAACTTCCTCACTCAGTTTGGTATCATTGGCAAACTTTGATCCCATCTTCCAGATCACTTATGAAGACATTGGACCCAATACTGATCACTGGGAGACCCCATTTGTGACCTGCTGACAGTTTGAAATGGAGCTATTTACTGCCACCTTCTATGTGCTGTTCATCAGCCAGTTCACCACCCATTGCACAGGCTACTTGTCTAGACCATAAGGCAAAGAAAAATGTCTTTTTTTTTGTGCTGCCTAACACAATGAATTATCTTTTGATGATTTATTCTGATAGAGTTTCAATAAATTCTTGTCTAGCTGGAATTAATGGCAAACACAGCTGTGCATTCTGGTCCTCCAATATGAACTTGAGAAAGAGTAACACATTTTTTTAAGGAACAATCTAATGGCAAATATCAAAGGGGTGAAAAGACTTTCACATTGTAGCTTATAATAATTCTGGAAAATAGTTTTTCAAGTGTCAAGTATATGAAAAGGCAGGAAAATGTTCTAGTAATTTTTGAAAATGTGACCTGCAATATTTGGGAAAAGACACTTGAAAGAATATCTTTTCTGTTTTCCTGGTCTTGGTAATCATTTTCAAAAAGAAAAAATTAATTCCAACTACAAACTTGAAGTTAATCAGCTGTCACCCTGCTGGGCATCATAAATGAAAGTGTTTTCATAATGAGAAAACAGATCAAAACATGTTTCACATCTGGTGACTGCAAATACAAAGAAAACAGTCATTAGAGCTAACAATCTTCTGGGTAAGAAATTTCTTGATGAGGGTAAGTAAGCTTGAAAGTTCTCTATTTCAAAGCTGAAGTGGGCAAAAGAAGTGAGAAAAGAGTGGAAAACTGCAATAGCTTCTTCCTCTGGGCGTGCCGGGATGTTCGGTGCTGGCTCCTGACCAGGGCTGATCTGGTACCTGGCACAGCACAGAAGACAACCTCCTTTCCTCTCCTAACCTTTATAGCAGCCAAACCAACCTACTCACAAGGCAGAGGAAGCCTGGGGAGTGTGTTCTGGCTTAGGGGCAAGAAAACACATCCCACACACCCCATTCCCATTCTTCTGTCTGTCATTCACATGTGTGTTCCCCATGCCCCTTTATCAGCCTCGACATACTCCCCATGCAGGAAGGAAGGTAAGGACAGCTCTGCTGTTTGAGTGTCTCCTCCTTTTGGAAGAGCTTTCTGTACCCACACAAAGTTACTGGCATGCCTCTTTCCAATGTCGCAGTAATACGCGTGGATCTTTGGTGAATTTTGAAGAGGCCACATTCATAAATAATTTCATTTCTCCCTGGCAAAGTTGACTGAACTGTAGGATTTCCTGGTTCCTCACCTAAGAAATACAGACTGAATGTTATGTTTCTTTCTTAACTTATATTTCCATAAGCACTTACACTAATTTACATCTGACTGTGAGTTGAGCCTGTGGGTGCTTCAGCTGCTAGCTAAAGACTGGCTAAAGATCCAAAGCGAACACCTCCTATCTTTGCAGCCCTGCTCCCTACTCTGAAGTTAATTCAGAGCTGACTGAAAGGAAGTCACTGTCCTGCCAGTGCTATTTCAGTTTTAAGGGTGTCCAAGATTTAAACCCAGACCTGGATCCAAACTTCCTAAATAGCTTCCATCCTTTTAATTGGCTAAATCATAACCTTGGATTCAGAAACCCTCAACAATTTCACATTATTCCAAAGGGATTTTACTGAAGCATTACAAAACTAGCTTTTGGTATATTTTGGCAAAGAGAATAAAGTGAAAATTCAGCCAGTGAATAATTTGTTTTGGGATAGAGAAAGCAGGATGCTGGCAGACAACTCCCTCAGAAATCTTGACATGTTAAATAGGATTTCTATTGCAACAGGTGTGTGGGGTGGAAAATTAGGTCAGACAAGATTTTCTCCTCTGTGTGCAATTACTGCTGACAGGCATATGTCTCCCAGAAGACCTAGGGAATCAGATATTGCTCCACTATTGATCTGAGTCTCAGGACTGCTACAGAATTAGCTATTGCCTCAACCACTTCTAGGTCATCGTTCACTTTTAGACATTGTTCCAGTTTTTTATGGACACAACTGCCCTTAAAACACCAACAAAAGATGGGAATTACAAAGCAGCAGTTTCTGTGGAGAGCATTACATGGAGCATGTGATGACCTTATCTTGTTTTTCCCTTCCCGTCTCAAGGTTTTATGTCCTTTCTTCATGTTGATTACTAGGTTTGTAAAGAACACTCATACAGCTTTCCAATGCTTTCATTTTTGGTTTAAGTTCATAGGCTCAATGACAAAGGCAATCAATAGGTAACAGCTGAATATTTTCTTCCAGTTAATGAATTCTTATTTAGTTTCCCATTTTTTTTTATTTTACATATTATTTCAAAGTCTTATGATGCAGTAACAACTATATTTAGCACAATTTTACTAGCCCTGTGCCTTCCCAATCTAACAGCTGACTTGCCAGCAGACCAATTAGGAAAACCTAAAAACAAGACAAGAAAATAAAAGGGGAAAAATATCTGTATGTAGTTATCTGCTATATGGTAGGGTTCTTACTGAACATATTTACTGTTTCTGTAATTCTACCTCAGTCTCCATTATTAGTACATAAGCTAAACATATCCCTTAAATACAAGATAAAAACCATAGGAACCGGACACAAAACAGCAGATAAGTGATACCACCTAGGATTATTTTGCCTTATATAAGTCTGTCACTCTGGGCTATAAGGGTTAGCTACAGACACTAGGTCAGGCATAATTTGAAATGTCTAAATCTAGATGAAATTTAAATTCTACTTCACAATGTGACTTAGGCTCTAATATGCCTCTTCTTCAAAGCACAAGCTAAATGATCCATAGGGAGACACCTAGAGCTACTCAATAGGAAAAAATAGTTCAAGTAAGGATCAGATACACCCTCAGCTGCTGTGACTTCACATAGTGAATTTGTCTTTTGAGGTGAGGTGTCTGACAGCTTGAGGGCCAAGGGAGGGGGCTGGGAAGGAAGCTGGGAAGGAACACTGGCTCAGTACACTTTCAGGAAACCCTGAAAGGGTGGTGCTTAGCAATGAGGAGTAGCTAACCTGCCGAATACAGAGCTTCAGTCCAAGCATATTGACAAACTTGAGGCCTAGGCCAATTGCAAACCCATGAAGTTCAATGTGGAGAAGCAGCAAGTTCTGTACCTGGGGCAGAAAGTGGACACATGTCAGTCCAAGCCCTGCTGGAATATAAGCAGGGGTTTTAATGAATGCAGGGTTGAAAATGGGACAAAGATGAACTCTCACCACAAATAAGGAAAACTGAAACATCGGGAAGTCAAGGCCAGAATATCATGGGAACTTACAACTGTCCTTTATACAGTGCAGTGGGGCTATGCTTGGCATAGTCCACCAAATTTTGGGCTCTCCCCAGTTCAGGACAGGTGTAAAGAAACAGAGCAGGGTCCAGCAAAGATCTATCAAGATCATTCCTATATGTATGAAGAAAATTTCATCCTCAGAGGTCTTGGAGACTCCACCAGACCATAGCATGGCTGACTTGATCTGCTGCTGGTATTTGTCCTGCTCCACATGAGAGATTGCACTTGATGTCCTACGGGGCTCCCTTCCAACCAACGTGCCCCTAATGCCATGATACTGTGATTTTATTTGCCCATGATACAGCTGACCTGAACCTTAGGTCCTTGCTGGTCTCAGGGTATTTCAGAACATAACTCCTGAATTCTGTTTAAGCAAGTGCTGTTAGCTGCTCTCCAAACTTCCCATTGGATCTTGGACAACATTCAAGGAAAACAAAGAAAGGAAGAGAGAAAAAAGAGAGAGAGAGAGTGACAGAGCAAGAAGACACCAAAGTCAAACCCCTGTCCTGTGTTTTCACTTCCTAGAATCATGGGATGAAAAGCAAACAGAATCTGGAAGAGGTATTTAAAGCAGCGGATACCCTGTCCCATTACAGCTTGGACTATTCTTCAAAGTGAGCGGTATTAGTCACTGCCTGACACTTTCATGACTAAACTCCAATATAAGCATAATTTAAGGAGTATGAAAATACCCCAAAGTTTCTAGTCAGTGGGCAATTGAGGGTGAAAAACCTTAAAGATTGCTGATAGATAAATCAGCAGTGGAAAGAATGGAATACCCTATTGAAAGATGAAGATGTAATTTTTATGTTTGTAAGAATGGTGAAGATGAAAAGGGGGAGGGGTTGTGAAAGATGAGAAAGAGAAAGAATAATGAACAGAGAAATCTTGAGGGAAAGAGGCAAAAAATTGTTCCTAAAACTCAAGAAAAAATGAGATTAAAAAAAGACTAAAGTTTCAGTGTCATTATCAGGAAATGTAGAACAGAGTGACAATAAGAAAATAGAGAAGCATGGAGATCTCCCTAAATCTCGACAGATCCTTTAAATAATAAATCAGTATTCTTTGTAGAAACAGAGGAGAGCACAAGATACTTTCTGTAATGGAGTCTAAAGGCAGTGAAGCGTGAAGGACCTCAGATATCATCTTGCCAAGAAGAAATGCTTGACTGAAGAATGGCAGAGTAAATTGGAGTTCTGTAATTCTACATGGTAATGAGATTTTTTTACAAAGGTGTATAGAAACACAAAAACAGAAGCAAAGACTTCAAATGTTTGAAGATGAGCCAGCAATGGAGATTAGTGAAACAGACAGTGGAAAAGAAGATAGGCAGGCAGACCTGAAGGCATGCCAACAGCACAGTTAAAAAAAAAAAGGCCCCGAACCATCTTGACAACAAGATCAATAGGAGAAAGAACGAGGAGCAGAAGACAAACAGAGGCATTTAAATCCTGGGGAGTGTTGAGACACTTCCTGAATATTATTCCAGAACAATGACCTGAAGGTGGGTTCATTTCCCTGCTCTGTCAGTCTTTACTGTTTTGCTAAATCTGCCAGGGCAGAGATCCACTTTATTCTAATTGAGGTACTGGGATGAAAATGAAGTGGTACAGAGACAGAACAAAGTCCTCTAAAACTACCTGTTTCTCTGATCTAAACTGATGAAAGACGTCTAAGATTTGAAATAGTGACTTACAACATGTCTAAAGATTAGACACTGCTGCAATTAGACCATTCAGTAAATGTACCCAAGATATATATTAATTATCTAGCTCTGGAATTGCAAGTCCAGTTCTGACACCAGAACTCTGTGTTACCATCAAACCTAAGTATAAAGCTAAGTATTTCTAATAAGAAATTTGCCTGTGCTGCCTCTACCCATTCCAACTCTTTAGAGCAATTCAAAGGTGCCTCTACAAGTATCACAGTGATGTGCTAATTAATTGCTTTAGAGGAAATATGGTCAGTATCCTGTCATGAATCCCATAAGACATACTGTAAAAGCATGGAATTAAAATGAATGAAAAAAGAAAGAAGTTACAGAGGTATTAAAAGATTTTTTTAAAAATTATATTAGTTATAACTTAATCACTGGCTATAAAATCAGAAGTCTGGAGCTGGACAAAACTCCCAACTTTCTCTCCAAGTGTAGAGCCAGAATTCCAGCCCCAAACATTGCACATATTTATCTCACCACATTCCACCCTAAAGTAGAATCCAGTCACTTTACCGAAAATCTTAATTTTGAGTGAAATACATGTGTGTTTTTAAATATTAAGCTTTAACTGTTCACAACCACAAATTCCCAGATGGTAAGCAGTTGCAAATAGAAAAGGGAAAGCTTGCAAAGCATGGAAAAAATGCTCTCTGGCAAAGCTGAAAAATTATAGAAACTGGCTTGCCTTTGCTATGCTTTTTCCAAGATGTAAAAAGAAGCCAATAGATGGCAGCTTGCCATTTGTCATAACCAATTTCAAATATGTCTCCACATTACCTTTTTTCATACACTTTTCCTATCCCTCTTTTCCTTCTTATCTTCAATAAAAATATCTACTTCTTCTCAGGAACTGTTACTGCAGAAAGATTTTCCAGGTTTTAGTATGTCACTGGAATATTATAAGATCGGACCAAGTGTATGGGGTCTCTCACAACTTTGTAGCACATGCTGACAAAAACAGGACAGAGTTTGGCCCTTTGATTCATTTGGTCTTACTGCTCTGAATTGTGAGTGTTAAAGATGCTATGACTTAGTTTATTGGAAACCAGCTTTCTGGCATTAGCGTTCAAATAATTTGTTTTTGTCATTCGAAGTTTTGACGCAGCAATTTTAGAATGTCTTGATGAATAGTAACTAATTTATAAATTAATTAAAATATTAGCTACTATTAACTAATTAACAACAATATTTACAAATTTTAACTAATTTATGAATCAGTTAACCTATTCAGATGCCTAAAGAGGGAAGTCTAGAGGTATCCAAGATACTACAAAAGTATTCTTCACCCAGCCTCCAGACACATTTCCAAAAAGATACAGGTCTTTTATGTCTCCTCTGTTGCATATGCTGGCCTCTTCTGGGTGTCTGAGGTACCCTAAGGAACCTCAGGTGACACAAGACATTAATGGTTTGGTAAATGAACTGTGCCCTGATCACAGCTCCATTGAGCCATTCTAAGTTAATCAGTGATTCTCACTTTCCAGTTGCAAAACTACCATGACTATTAACAGTGAGAATAAAATAATGTTTTCACTGATGTGGTTTTAATTCATATTAATATCACAATTATTAGCTGTCTGAGAGTTTTTTATAATTTTAATATGCCTCCTTCCTCCCCTCTTTATTCTTCTATGAAATGATAATTTGTTGAACTCTTACAGAATACAATTCTCTTGTTTTAAAGAGAACAAAATGGGTTAAACCTATGCATATATAGTGTCTGGGCCAATCACCTAGGATCCAACAATGCAGAGCTCTGAAGATGAAAAGCAAAGTTACTATATGCAAAAGACTTCACAAAATTATGAACAGGAACTTTTTAATAAGTACATTATTCTGTGGAAACACTTTAAGTTCATTCCAGCCCTTACAGCAAATGGATTGAATTCTGCATATACTCTTGTACAAACAGGATAAAGCTCCCTTTTCTCACCCTGTAGGGCAAAGGATATTGGATCTTAAGGCCTTAATATCTCTGTGCATAGGAAACTTATTACAAGTCCTGGGTCTGGTCCAGACATACATATATTTTAAGGAAACCATTCATTTGGAGAGAAAAGAAGGAATGACATCCGTCTCAGACTGAAGTTTGAAGTTCTGATTTTTTTTAGGTTTTGTTGTTTTTCTAATGAATAGCAGCTGTTCAAATGTGCTCAGAAGGTAGAACGCTGAATAAGCTCCAGTGCATGGGATTATTGGGCAAGGATCCGGGGACAAGGTCAAAGGGGAGATATAAATAAATATTTATATAACAGCTCCCATTGTTGTCAGTAAGGGATGATGGCTCAGCAATTCTAAAAATCAGCAAAGCTTTATTTAGGTGTCTGGATATGAATATGAGAAACTATACACAGTCCAGATATAAACTATGCTATGTACTTGGAAAAAGTAATATGACTGTTAATCTGGCTTCTTACCTAGGCTACTGATTCCTGAAGACAACATTTCTGATTGCATGACACTGCTTTTTTAGATACACCCTTCATTCTAGAAAGGAAAAAACACCACAATACTGTACAGATATGGTATGAAACGTATATGTGTTCCCAAGACTTACTCTTTTTTTCTGAAAATCCATTTCAAAAATATTGATGCAGTGCAATTAAGACTTTTTATCTGATACTAATGTTGGTCTTCTAAAGCACAGGTTACAGCAACCTAACTTTAAATCAGAATATATTTTGTTGATGCTGAGAGGACTTTTCAATAGCTGAGAAAATAATGCAGACTGACTAAAGATATTTTACTAAGTCTTACTCCTTTAACATTAGTGCACTCTCTACAGGTTTAGTCCAATTTTTCATGGAGCCATATTTGCTGCTACTTACTGATTTCTGTGTACATACACTAGTACCCTCTACTGGTCTTAAATTTTCTGTGGTGTTCAGCTAGTCTCAGGAGGTAGAAGCAAACCCCTAATAGACATCTGAATGATTAATACTTTTCTTTCTTCTGTTTTGATCAGGAGGTCATGATCTCTGTTCCAGTTAAAGGCATGACATTACTCAGTAATGTGGGGTGGTTTCTATCTGTCCTACAGTTCATTAAAATGGTGCGTAAAAGCATGGATAGTGGAATCAACAATAAACCAGCACTGCTGGAAAAGACATAAAATACTGCACAGCTAATCATAGAGAAAATATGGCCCATATAACAGCTCTTTGTTCTCTACATTCTTGCTGTCATCTGTTGTGCTGTTTTCAAGAATGTCAGATGTGAATTGATTGGCAACATCTTTCCTTGAGGGGAGCAAAGCTATAGTTAATGTTTAAAATGTTTATTTTTAAAATTCTATAGCAGCCTATGAAATGCTCTGGAAAGATGTAAATTCAAATTTAATTCTACTTGAAGAAAAAGTAGCAGTAACAAAAATGGTCCAAAAAGAAAATATGGCTAAAAGGAGCACCATGGATAAGAAAGTACTGAATTTCTCAAAAGGCAGACAAGTAATTGTCCATATAAGGACTCTCATGTGCCACTTTGTACAGTCCGGCAAAGTTATAGCAAATCATGTAATCATTAGATTCTACCAAAAAGCCCCACATTTTTCGATATATTAAATGAAAATTTTGATCTTAAATGCTTCTAACACAAATATTTCCAAAAGGTTTCTAAGTAAGTGGGCATGAACTTTGTCATAATGATTTCCTAACATTAACCAATAAATAAAGCTATTTTAAATGACAGTTTCCAGAGACTGGAAAAAGGAGAGATAATTCTTATCCTGAGACTTTGAAACATCCATGCCAATATTTCCAGTTTAGCCACTAAATAGGATGCTAGACTTCAGTAATATTTGATATAGTGTGATATTGTGCACAGATCCTACAGCTCCCCATGGCTGAGATCCTCTAAAGATAATAAGTTCTGCATTAGCAATGGCAGATGCTGATGAACTTTCGAAGCAAGAGGTTGACATGGCTTTTCCGTGCCAATGCTACAGGATTCTTAGAGTCCATAACTAGAGCTGCATCACCAGATACTGTTGCCACCAGGTTCAGCTGAACATAGTAAAGCATGAACATTAAAAAATCTGCTGTAGGTGGAGGGAGAGCTACACTGGATGTTTCATTTGCTTTTGTTGGTTTGTTTTTTGGTTTTTTTTACCTTATTTGTTTGGTGTTTATGGACTGTTACTTTGCATGAAAGGAATACATCCAGAAACTTTTCTGGTTTGGGTTATTTTTACTGAGCAAATATTCTATGTAATACTAAAGCCCTTAAAGAGATTTTTTCTATTATGCTTAAGCTTGGTTACCCATGGACTTTCTCTGCCTTTGTTTTCATGCTTGGCCTTGTTACAAAGGATCACAAATTTTATGCACACCAAGGAAACCTTTGAACAGTAACAATAAATTAAGAGACTGAAAGACTTATTCTGAATGCTTGCTTTTTCAATTGTAAAATGAGAAGAATGATCTTTCCAAATGAAAAAATTAATAAAGAAAATAGTCTTGAAAACTGTTAAATGACTTCTAGAAACTTTTCTTATCCAACTAATTGGAAATGACCTTAACTGTTTTCCTCAACCTGATTCTCTGAGAAAGTAAGATCTAAATAATTCCCATCTGCATGTCCATCTGAATGTGCCCCATCATTCCCTTTATTTCTTCTGTCCCCTTATCCAGTAACCTATTAAATTCTTAAGCTGTTAAAGAATATGCTAGAGGGAGGTGAATGATCCAAGCTATGGTATGTTCTTATATTGCTATGAAAATAAGATGGCAAGATTAGAGTTCTCTGTGTTCCCCTTCAGGGAAAGGGGAAGGAATGGTACAGAGGTAGTGGCTGGTAGGCCAGTCAGGAGCATACATCTCTAAACCACTGACTTGGCACACTACCTCTTACTCAGCTAGGGAGCAATAAAATGTGCTTAGGGGTTATGGTACTGAGCTGAAAGTATTGTGGGGTGGCTGCTGGGATCACATGAGGAAGTGAAGCCTTTTGTTTTAAGCAGCAGGAGATGCAGGGAGAAGGGCTGGTAAGAGGAGGTTGGTTTGCTTGGTTCTGCTACTCAGCGAGTCATTGGAGCATACTTTTAGTTGTTTGTTGTTTTATTTTGCTGTAATTAGCCTGACTGGATCACATTTATTTTCAAGAATAAATTAAAGATTAGGAATATTTCATTTTTTTTGTTTTATTTCCAGATTTGCCTGTTTGGATTACGCCTTAGAGTAGCGGGTAAGGTATGTTATAAGGAACAACCAAATCATGTAAGAGGAAGAAACATCCTTTTCCCACTTCTTTCTGAATAGAGATAACCAGGTACAGAAATCATAGAATCTCAGAATGGTTTTGGTTGGAAGGGGCCTTAAAGATTACCAACTTCCCCTGCTATAGGCAAGGACACCTTCCACTACACCAGCTTGCTCAGAGCCAGATCCAACCTGGCCTTGAGCATTTCCAGGGATAGGGAGTCTACAGCTGTTATAGGCAACCTGTTCCAGGGTCTCACTGCCCTCAAAGAAAACAATTTCTCCCTAATATCTAATCTAATATTAATGTTTTGTTTTAAAGCCTTTACCCCTTGTCCTGTCACTATATGGCCTTGTGAAAAGTCCCTCTCCAGCTTTCTTATGGGCCTCCTTTCGGTACTGGAGGGTTGCTGTAAGGTCACCCTGGAGCCTTCTCTTCTCCAGGCTGAATAACCCAACTCTCTCAGCCTGTCTTGACAGGGGAGGTGCTCCAGGCCTCTGATCATCTTCAACCTTTCTTAGATGGAATAGAAGGGACACTCTTCCAGAAGTAAAGAATGGGGAAAATAAAGCTAGAGAAATACTTGGGAGAGAATTTCATTCAATCCACAGTACAAATCTAAGCCAAATACACTTAAATCATTATTTTAAAAGATAGGTTTGTTGAATTAGTCTCAAATATTTTGATGACAAGTATCCCATTACACATTCTGAAGCAGTCTTTCCTACTGTACATATTATTTTATTCAGGAGAGAAGTACACTTCTTCAATGCCTTCATATGGTTTAGAAATAAAAACTTCTGCATTTTGGGTTCATCCCAACTCTCATGTGGGATATTTAATACCTTCTATGCTTTTGCTACAACAAAATAAAAACAGAACCAAGACAAACAGAGACATGACAGATAAATGGAAAAAAAATTAATTCAGATAAAAGTACAAAATAACAGATAAAAGAAAAGAGGACAAGGACATAAATTAAACTACCATCTGCTAGAAATAACTTCTGGGAATATAGCTGTCAAGTCCTTTAAATTGTAAGTAGTGCTACCATTGTTGGTGTTTTTTGTGCCTAAATTTTGTGTCTACAACTGCCTGTGTGTTTCACAAACACATAAGAAAATTATAATCTTAATTAGATCAAGAATGCAAAATGAAAATCAAGTTCCAACTATGAATTCTGGGAAACAATTTGAGATAGGGATCATGCTGGGATGATTCATTTGACAAGTTATCTAATTTAAGTAAATATTGCTGGGTTGCGAAAGTAATTTTAAAGAAAATGCAGAGTTGGTAGTTACAGTTGCCCTAGGGAAAATATATAGGAGTGACATTGTCTTCATACTCCTACTCAGTCTACCCTTTGTGAAAATATTTATATTGCCTTTTTTTCAGTCTTAGTTCACATGATATATTTTTACTGTGTTTTGTTGAAAAACATGTATTTTACAAAATACATGGAATATATACACTTTTATTCACAAACATATACATATATATGTAGATATTTTTACACAGACAGATAAAGAAGAAGAAAAAGAGAGAATGTGTGTTACGAAAGCAAAGATAATCAGCTTCCTTGGCTTATGGAATGGAAACAGCAGAAAGATATTTTATCCTGAGGTCTGAAAAAAATCTTCCTCCAGTTATTAATGTCTCAGCTAACTGTTTTCTGTGAATGAATGTCTAAATCTGGCAGAACCATAGGACATTTAAACAGCTATTATAAACTGTCATGTGTAAAAGTAGTTGAGATTATACATGGGTGGAAGATTCAATTTGACTACTATATCATAATTCAATGCCCATTTAAAGCATCCATTTGGTAATGATTTTGTTTCTTATCAAATGTTTATATTTTATTTACTGCCCATCCCTTTGCCCTGTCTCCCATGAGAGAATTTCAGGTTTCAGGTGCTGAAACAGTTTCAGAAACTGCAGAAACTGTCCACATATAAAAAATTTGACAGAATCATGGGTGACACACAATATTGCCGTGATCTCTGAGAAAGATAACCTATTTACACTGTTATTTAGCCTTTTTTGTGTCCCTTTTCAATCACTATTTGGAAATGACACTTAACAAATTTTAGATTGATTCATCCATTTCAGCAGTTGTATAAGAAACAAAGAACCTTTCAATCTGGTACTTGAAATAGAATCACAGAATCAATAAATTTGTAAGTGAACAGCATATAATGCAAATAAACCTAATGCCATTTTTATTTGGCTTATATTTTCTACGCTGGTTCTGGCTAGTCCAAAAAGAGTTTTATTGAGTTGCGAAAAGACGGAAAATATTGTGTCATAGTTTCTATTATAGAAACTCTATTATTTTTAGAAGTTTATAACAAAATTATAATAAAGTTATCTATCTGTTTATAAATTACACTGCAGTTATTTGTTTGATAAATATAATAATCTTCAGGGAAAGAGATAGGATTACTCTAAGATGCTATAAATAAATAATGGAAAAATTCCAAGTTGGCATGTATTTAAATAATTTTAAATGGCACAAAATCTTCCACAAGACATGAACATTAACTTCATGTAATTAAAGGATAATATTTGTACAATCAGCATGCTAAAGTATCTCAAACTGCTTTGTTGTGTGGGGCCCATGGTCACTTTCATTCTAGCAGGGTTGAAAATCTATTGACTATCTTTGAAATGTGTCCCTTTGTTTCATGAAAACTGTCATGTCAGCAATTAGTGTCATAGCTTAGAAAGAAGCATAAGTAAAAATTGAAACAGCAAAGGGGAAAGCAGCACTTATAAATCTGCCTCTTATGTCCATAAAACCGAGCAAAGTTGAATGAGTATCCCAGTCTAGCAAAGTAATCCTGTTGGAGGAGATCCTCACAGCACAAAGGTGATTTATGTCATGGAGCCACAAGCCTGCCACCCTGGGGAACATGTGCCCAGACCGCCCAGTCTATAACGTGGTTGTGTAAATTTGGAAAACAACTGTGTTAGCCAAGTGCTGGGCGTGAGCTAACGTGCACAGGCTTTTAATTCCAGGTTGTTCTATCTGGTTGTCCCAGGGCATGGGCGAAACAGATGCATAACTGCCTCCAGCTGCTCATGAACATTTCCTGTATGTGAATTTGAGTGAAGGAGGGGGGAAAGAAGGAGAAAGCACCCTTCACAGCAAAATTTGGCTTTAACCAATTTGCTTTGATTGTCAGATCCCCTATTCAAAATAGCTACATAGCCAGGTCAGTGTTTGGGCAATAAAAATTTGCACACCAGGCTAAGACCAGAAGCCTCAAGGGAGCTCCTGTTGCCACAGACCAAAGTCCCAGAGAGGTGATACCACCAGAATCTGCTTCTCATTAAAAATCATACAGCATTGTATGCTGCCTGTTTCTAAAATTCTTAGGCAAATAGATTAATATATTTAAAACATTCTCATCTTTCCAGTCGTCTAAAAAAGTATATCCTGGAAAAGACAAAGTATAATGTTTGATACATGTGCACCCATTCACTTTCATCTCAGTCTAGCTCTCCCAGAAGGAGGACATTTGGCACAAAAGTCATGACTGTGTGCTCAAAAAGACTGAGAATAAAAAAAAAAAAAAAGATTAGTTCTCATTTTAATTTTATTTTCCCATTTTGCTTTTGACAGCATCTAGTTTTGCAGATAATTCCTGTTCTGTGGTGCTCCCTATCAAACAGAAATTACATGTAGCTGGCAGCATTGGTCAAACTGAAAAGCAGTTCAAATTCTGCACATGAAGAAGAGAAGGTTGCTGTAGGATAGGACAGGATAGAACAGGATGAAATAGTGAAGACAAGGCAAGTCATACTCTCTTCTTTAATGGTAGTTATATTAGACGGCTATTTCCAACATTATTGTGATATACGTTCTACCTTCCATTTGCAGTAAAAACTAAATTGCTTAGTTAATTTACTTCATATGAAATGTATTTCTATTGAAGAAAAGAATTGCCAGGTTGATAGCTATGAATCTGACTTACCTAAGGGGCTGATAATTATGCCACTAACTTGAGTGGATACAGGACCAGATCTTTAACATGTGCTTTCTTATGGACTAACTGAATTTAAATTATAAGTGTCTGTAAGTGCCATCTATAAAGTAGTTCTGAGGGCACTTTGTGATGTGTCACACTTATTGCTTATAAATTGGTGCAAAGTTATACTGAAGAGCAATATCAGGAAACAATAGTAATGTGTACCTAATAAAATCCAGACTGTATGCTAGGGACCTGTTTTCTCTTTGTGAGATTAGTTTTTCCTCACAAGAAAACTAAAGAAGTCCAGAAAGTGGCCTAACCACAATGCAGTTCTCAAGAAAGTCATAACACATGGAGTTCATATACCTTGGAAGAAAGCAATGTGTAATTCCACAACCCTCTGCATCCCATCTACATAACTTAACTCTCTGTCTGATGATCAAGGAATGACACAATAAATCACTAAGATGGCTGGTTGCTTTATAAAGTAGTTTATTTCCAGTGTATTACCTCTAGGTACTTGGATCTAAAGTATTTCTTAACTGAAATTGGATTTTAAGCTCTTCCCCCAACTATTCCATTGCATTCCTTTATTCCTTTCCTTTATATCCTTAGGTAATTGTGTTTTCCTTTATTTCCCATGCAGTTCTGTGTAATTTTTAAGGCCAGCTATGATCTAAAACATGGCAGAGAGGTGGTTTATTATTTTTAATCAAAATGCAGTATCTAATGCATATAATGTATGTTGTTGCCACAACTAGTATCCAGCTGCAATGGAATCCCAAAACTTTGTCTGCAGGGTTAGACACAAAGAAGTTTTAAGATTAAGGGTAACTATGCCAAAACCTGTTACCCACCCATCTCAAAATACATTCCCAGGTGATGCTTCAGTGGAGCTCAGAGCACAGGAAAAGGTGGCCCTTGGAAACCTATTAGTATTACGCACTGCTGCATGGCCCATTGTTCCCAGATCCAGTGTACTTGCAACACAGGAGCAAGATTTTGATTGACCACCTTATGGTGCCTAGTATGTAGAGGAAACAGAAGTGTTTGTTCTCACCTCTTGTCAGCAGTGCATTGGAGAGCAATCAAAGCTGGGTGCTTGCATGTAAATGTCACACTGAAGGTGAGATTAATTGGAAAGAAATGGACAGGTTTTGCATCATAGTCCAAGTGCTGCCAGAAGTGGGTACCATGGAAGAAAGAATTCTAAATACCACTGTGATATCATTCAACAGAAAACCATGAGAAGGTAAACACTTGATGTACGTCAAAAGTTGATTCAGTTATTTCCCATGTTTCAGCAATGTTCAATAAATACCCAGTGATGTCCTTAAAGTTCACAGTTCATGATACTCGGCTTACATTTGATTTCCTTAAAATGTATGGATTATTCACCTTTCCTATGCAGCCATCCCCTTGTAAAAGAGCATTAAATGTTAAGAAATTACAGCTGCACCCCTGTCATTATTCTTTTTAATGTGTCTGTGTTTGAATGCAGCTTCCTTCCTCCCCCTACACTTCCCCATTGCCCAGTTTCCTCTCAGATAATATATGCCTCCTAAAAACATGAATCTGTACCTTACTAGAGAGAAAAAGAGAAAAGGGGTAGACTGGACTGGATCCATCTGATCATTCATATTAAACATATCTGAATTAAATGCTGAATTTAATCACTGAGAACATTATACATACGAGAACACTGCAGCATTAAGCAATGGAAGAGATCCACAGAGAGATCATTGAGCAGATATTCCACAAACATGGGTTTGTTGACAAGCTTAATCATGCCAATTATATCTGAACCATATTCCCTTTTTTTTTTTTTTTAAGATTGAAAACATGACAAAAACAGAAGCTGGGAGCTATTCTGCCATAAAAACTACAAACCCTTATTAAAGTGAGGTGATCCAGAATGCATTGAAGTCATAATTGAATTTTTGTTGACTTTAATGGGGACAAGATTTCACCAGCAAACGTTCAGAAATCTGTAAGAGTTTAAAAAAATGTGAAGACACTCAAGCTTCTTACATTCTGAGTATTAAATCAGAGCAAACCATGATACTAATCAGGTTTGACTTCTAAAATGCAGTGTTGATGGAAAGAAGTTCAAACATTAAGGAATCCTCAAAGGTTCAAACATTAAGGAATCCTCAAAGAGGACTATTCACACTCCAATATTTTATGATGCTCTTAATTCCTCTAAGTTTTATTTTGATTTTGGCTTTTTTTCTCAGGACTGTCAGCTGCAGTAGTAATGGGTTCAGACAGTTCCCTCAGGATGAGGACCTTAAAGTAGGGAATGACTGATTTTTCCTATATCACAAAAATATTTTAAGTGTTCTAAACATTACAGTCTGACTTTTCAGTTCTGAACCATATCTCTTGAATGAAAAAAATGGCACTTGACATGCAAGGAAATGGATTTACAAGTTCAAGAAAAATTACTGATTTTTTCATAACTTTTCCAGTAGCAATTTAGAGTAGTCAAAGGCCTTATATTGCAGGTGGACTGCCATAGGCCTGGCAAGCTTTGGAGCCTTAACTGTTCACAGAAGCTCACCTGACATATTATCAAGTGAGCTGCAAAAAGCAAAGAAGGCTGGGGAGATCAGGCCTCTCAAGGCTTCCATGTCCTTGGCTTATAAATATCCTTCCAGGTGGTCTGCTGATGATCCTGTAGCTTGAAGGAGGGACTCTACTAAGGAGCCAGACTTGGAATTTGGGTTATGTTTTAGTAAGAGTCTTAGTTTATCTTGTAATCCCTGTACTACACTACCTTCTTATAGTATTTCCTTTACATTCACTGTACTGTCTAAAAATACCTACTGTATTAAGGTGATTTGCAAGATAGTCTAATGGAGATTCAACTAAGCTGGCATGCAAGAGGCCATGTCCATATCTTTGTACTGCCACTGGCATGTACCTCGGGCATTGGACATCTGTAAAATGAAAATACCAGAAGCTTTATAAAAATCTTTGAAAATAGTTTTTTAAAGTTTTTTCAATTGTTCATAATAACTACATTATTAGTTTTTAGTCCTATGCTTCATTAAACTACAGAGGTATCTAAATTACTTCTATGAAAGCTATTTATGAACAACAAACCTATTGCTGGTTGGTCAGAATTGTTCTCCAGCATTCAGAACCTCCATGAGAAAACTGTCAAGATTTCTGAACAGGAAAATGTTAATTGGCTGAGTTGTTTAGAGCATGGTGCTAATAATGCTGAGCTTTTGGGTTCAATCCTTCACTTGAGAGTCATACTTGATGATTCTGTGGGTCCCTTCCAACTCAGAATGTCCTATGATTCTGTGAAAAGCTCTGAACAGAACAAGGAAAAATAATGTGTTCATTAATTCCCAAAAAAACTTCATTCAGACAGCCTCAGTTTGTTTTCCAACTTAGAGCAGATTGTTTCATACCTACATCATAGAAATTGCATTTCTGTCAGAATCAAAGATGACCAAACACCTAAAATATCAGTTATGAAAGAAAATCCACAGCTTCAAACATTGATGGTGTGAAGCTTCCAATACAAAATGTTGTGTATCTGGTTTTCAAAAAAGGCTAAATTCCGAAGATTTCCTTAGTTCAAAGTGGAAATGAACCTTAAAAATGGGTTCAACTTTTATCTGAATATCTAAATATGACTTAAAAACCTTGACCAAATTATTTTCCACTACAGAGACATCATAACATATCTAACTTGTCTTCATATATTTTAATATGCCAGAAACTATTTGATCCCCGGGAGGCAGAATGGAACTCCTTTCAGTCACGCAAATTGGAGAGCACTAATGCTAGGCACCCCTGCTCCAAGCAAGAAACTTTGATATCAGGTCAAAATCCATAAATTCTTTATTAGTTCTTCCTTAAAGAAGAAACTCATGAGAAAGAAGCAGTTCTTATGAAAAGCTTAAAATACAACAAGCCTGTTTGGCAGTGAGGGCTCTTCATAACTGACTTCTATACTTGATATTCCCAAGATGTGGAGTCGTTTTACTTCACTGCTAAAAATAATTAGGCCCACAGGTCAAGCCCATTCCTCTCTTCAAAGTTCTTTTACTAGTTGTCTAGTTTTATGCTCTCTGTTGGGTGAGCTGTGTATTCACTCCCTCCATGCTGGTCTGCCTCACTCAGGAAGTCATTCACGTTCTTTTAAGGAAATCAGGGAGCTCGATACACTCAACAGTTGATCGTTGGTTATCTAAACCAAAGGTCACCCATCAGTCTTTGTGTTGAGACAGTCAGCTTCTTTGCAATGTCTGAGGTCAGTCTTACCTTGCATTATTTGCTGAGCTTCAGTCACATTGTCCTTGCCCATCTTCTCTGAGCCTTCTCTCATTTTAAGGGTTTATTGGTCAGCCACACTCAGTAAGGTGACTTAAAAGCATTTTTATATTATTGTTTCAGTAGCTAGAGGTTATAAAATGCAGCAATACCAGAAATGTCCTTCTTTGCTCCAGGTGCAACTTAGTGTGTGCCAAGAGGAAGCAATTCAGCAGGCCAAGTGGGCTTCACCACCTTACTTAACTACCACTGTAAAGAGGCCAGACTCTGATTAAAAGAGACCTCACTGCCTGTAGGGATAATTCTGTACCCTTGGCAAAGAGCCAGTTCCATGCCCCTGGGTTGTTTAGGTTCTACAATCCATAAAAGATCTTGACAAAACTTTTGACAATATTTTCACATTCCCCAAGTGCAGAGAAGTTATTCTTCATGCAGCCTTCAAACAAGCTGACACAAGAGAAGCCTGCTGGGGTTGGCTCAGTTTATCTGTAATGAGCCGAAAAAGACAGAAGCCAATATTCCACTCTATAACTGGAATCAGCAGCTTATCTCATTAACTGTTCACAATGTAGCTGCTATGCTTGAGGAAGCTGGATAATTCTCCCTTCCTTTAGGTGAAAACATGTTCACTCGAGCATTGTGAGGCTGCAATTTACTCTAGACTGCTATGAAGTAAAAAAACCTCATGATCACTTAGCGTTTTTATGGCATTTTTAGCTAAAGATGATTCTATCATTCCAAAACACAGTGTGATCATTTCCATTTGCTACTCAAAGGTATTTAAAATCTTTACAATATCTGAAAGCATGGATAAAATGCTCAAGGCACATCTGTAAGTTCAAAAAGCCACACTGAAATCAAACTAGCAATAAGTGTTTCTTGACTGATATCTTAGATGCCAAATTGCATTCTGGAAGCATTTTTTATAACCAGATTCTGAACTTTGAAATAGGGTTTTAGGTTTATAACAGAAACAATTACAAAAGCAAGGCCAAGTCCCTGCATCTGGATTCAATGGTTGCACCATTGGTCTTGGAAGTTCCAAATCTAAGTCTGTACAAATAAATGTAAGAACTTTTGTAGTGTAGATACAGTGGAGGTATATTTATTCTTTTCTTTAAGAAAATAAAATAAAGTGGTAGTAATAAGCCAGAAATATTTTCAAATGTATCTACCTTTCCAGTAGGAAAAAATATATTTATATTTCAATTTCCAGAACATATTTCTGAAAAGATTAGCCTAGTACTTTCAACTCAGCTTTACATCTGTGTTAACCCCTCTCCTAGATATGGCCTCTAAGTGTCATTTGGGCTCTACTGTATCAGAAAGCCTAGATTTTTCTATGTCTGCTTATCAGAGTAGCCATATGAAAAACATTGATTTCTAATATTCTGGATTTCATTTAGCCATCAGATCACACAGATCTGTCTAATGCTGCACTACTAAACACATTATAAAACTGAATAAGATACTGCAAAACATAATCTAAATCTGCACTTATCTGTCCTGACATGCTGAGCATTGGGAAAACATATTTTCTCTTTGATCACATGCTGTTATGCTAGTTCCACAGCTCAGATTCAAAACAGTTACAACTGTTCATTCTACGAATCTATACATAAATAAATAAAAAAAGCTGTCCATTGCTAAAATCCTCTAACCCCTAAAATGATATATTGTTTTTGCTGCCTCCAGTTCAGTTCTTATAGACGGCATTAAGGTATCCGTGGCCTATTATATATATAGGCCTTTAAATATACCTTTAAATATAGGTATATTTAAAAGATGGAGCAGAACATACCTCATGATTTCTCCAGGGTTTGTGGCGTGTTTTGTTAACACTCCTAGAGTGTTGTTAATTACCTGGCACCATCTACACAAAGCCTATTTCAGTAAGGCTACTCTTAGTGTTGAAATACATTCAGTGTCAAGTCACCTGGGCATCCACTTCAGGATTCAAGGTTTGCCTTCAGCTTTGTAAAATCCAGTGACTCTGAAGTGTTTGTTAGTTTTTGATGCAGAAATACACAGTGTGAGAATACCAAAAAGAATAGGAGAAGCAGTCAAGAGAGTGTTTTCAAAAGCAGGGATGGATAAAAAATGGAGCCGGAATAGCAGTCCGGTGAAAGAGGGAGAACATCTCTGATTAGGTTGCTAAGGACCTTGTTCAGTTTCTGGGAACTGTTGTACATCAGGATAGCCTGTGTTATTAGGAGACTAAGTTCATTGGCCTAAGAGTCATACGTGCTTCCTAGAGAGGTAACAAGAAGTGACTACAAATTGCAGTATTTCAAGTGTGCACCAAGTGTAGCAAGTCGTGTAGCTTAAAAGGAAGAGCCAAGTATTTGGGTCTAAGTTTCATTGGCAGAAGGGACTTGAACAGCTGAGCAGAAGTTTGGCAGCATTCTCAGGACAGAATTTGTTCTTCAACTTGAAATGTTGTTCTTCAGTATAAAATGAACAACACTGGCTGAGAAGGTTAAAACTGAAGAAGTGGAGGAACTTTTCGTAATTTTCAATGCCAAATAATATAGTGCAAACCACACTAAAGTGAAGGAGACTCATGTGGAGAATGTTTACTGCCCACTGCTACAGATTATTCTTTTTTTTTTTAATACATTAATAAAAGTTGAATTCTTAGCTGAGAAAAGAAAGAGAATTAAATAAAGTTCTCATCACCTCTTTTATTTCAGCTCTTCTTTTGAAAAGAGGGAAATATTTTTCTTTCCTTGTCTAATTCTTTAGCTGACAACATAAAGAAGAAAATTTGGCTCTGTTATGCTTCATTTCAAAGATGTGGAAGTGGCATAGAAAATGCCCAACAACAGTTTCCACATTATTACTCTCAGGTTATTAACAGTCTGATAGAAGTATTCTATGCAGTGAAAAGAAAAACTTCCTCTTCACAACAATTCACTGGGAAAACAGAAACAAAATGAGAGGAATAAAGAGAGACTGGCAGAGGAAACTAAACCTATTTCTTCTAGAGTATCTCTCAATTACAGTTTGCAGTAAATTCCTTCATTCATCCTTTTAAACACAGTACCTCTTTATTCCTTCATTTGTTAATACTTTAAGAGGCTACACCATTTCCTGCCCTTTTGCTTTGTCTTTTAGAACACAAAGGTAAAGCAGCACTGCATCTCTCGAGGTAACAAGAGGAATGAACTCGTCCCATGGGTTTTCATCCAAGTCACCCCTCAGATAAGCCAGGTACAAATGGGCTGCACTGGTTTGGGGAAAACTGAAGAGCCCTGTGTAGCTGTGGCAGTGTATACAACGCTTGTCTGTCCTGTGCTAAAGGTCTCCGGATGCAAGTCAATCCAGAGATACGTGATGGGCAGAAGTGTTAGCCCAGTGCTGTGCTCAAGCAAACAAACTCTGTGGAAAGGCAGACATGGGATCAAGCTAACACAGCTATACAATCCCCGTCTGGAGCTGCCCTGCAGACACAGCCAGTGGGCTCCAGCCACCCACCAGACATGCCCAAAGGCACTGGAAGCAAGGACAGCCGTGTGACATTTTTGTTTGCACTGGCACAAGAAACAGTTCTGTTTTGCTGATGGCAGCTGAGGGCCCACCAAGGCTATGGCAGCCCCTAACACCATCTATTACTAACTGCCTGCCTTCTCTTTCGCCTGTGTTTTCTGCATACCTCAGTGAGTCTTGGCCCATCATTGCTTTCCCTCCCACACTGCTGACCCTCATTTTTTCTTCATTTCTTGTTAATCAGCATTTACTCCAATTAGTTTGTGATATAACTTGTCAGGCATTATAGTTCAAACACATGAAAGATCAAAAGTAAATAAAGGAAATACTGACACTGGCAATAGACCCAGCATGCTCTCCCAATACAAATACTGAGCGCCCAAAGACAAGTAGTGAACAAGTCATGACAGCACATGGGTATTATTTCTGTAAGTTAACAGTTTGTTTTTCTGCATCATAAAGTTGAATGCAGTCCATCAACTTTTCTAGAACTCTTCATTTTTCTGCTGGAAGTTAAACAAGGTCCTAATTCATCTGCAAAAATTTATTCCCCATTTGCTGCCAAGTGGCAAAAGCAATAGTTAATTTATTACCAGCTCTAACAGAAGGCATTAAAAACTACTGCTTTTTCATGTGTGTCACTCATGGGATTTTCAGTCTTCTGGGCTCCCTCTTTCTGCTGTTTTGGAGACAGCTGTCAGGAAAGCCAAGCTGTTCATCAGGTTTATTCATCAGCAGGACTGTGATGGTCTATTCTTCTCACAAAAATAAAAAAAATTAGTTTCAACTTAAAAAAATTTGTCCTGTTGAATAAACAGAATCTCAGTGCTCTCTCTCCTTCCTGCATGAGGCTGCTTGACAAGAGAAACTGAGAGAGAATCCCAACTCACCAAGGATGAGAAGGATGGCACTGGACAGAGATAATGGAGGAAAGAAGACCGAAAGTTTAATTCCACTTACAGTTATTCTTTCAGCAAGACCGATGGGATAAAGCAGTACACTTTGATATATCAGGAAGCAGCTGAGGCAAGGAGAATAATCACAGAATAATAGAACAGGTTGAGTTGGAAGGGACCTTAAAGATTATCCTTCTACCAGACCACTTTACTCAGAACCCCATAAAACCTGGCCTTAAAATTGTAGAATAGAATCATCAAATCATCAATGTTGAGAAAGACCTCCAAAATCAAGTCCAACCTTTGACCGAACACCACCATGCCAACTAAACCATAGCACTAAATGCTATGCCTGGTCATTTCTTGAAGACTTCCAGGGACTGTGACTCTATCACCTCCCTGGGAAGCCTGTTCCAATGTTCCTCATATTCAACCAGCTGTTGACCAGCACCCCCAGGTCTTTTTTCATTGAGCAACATTCCAGCCAATCTGCCCCCAGCCTGTAGTGCTGCCTGGGACTGCTGTACCTTGAACACTTCCAGGGATGAAGTGTTGACAGCTTCTCTGGGGAACCTGTTCCAGTGCCTCATCATATTCACAGTGAATAATTTCTTCCTAATATCCAATCTAAATCTACTCTCTTTTGGCTTAAAGGCATTAAGAGCAGCTAAACCATGGAAAAACAACCCCAAACAGGAAAACCTGAAGGCAAGGAGGGGATAAGTTGTCTGAAGAAGGGTATAGAGAAGAGCCTTGCAAAGGGCAGCAACATACTGTCACTGCAGCTCCAAAGAGAGAAACAGATATCTGGTTCCTAGAAAACCCAAAACTTCCTTTTGGAGAGAGCAGTCATGCTACAATAGTTTGCCAAAACCCTGTTTTGATGTTGGCTCTTTCTGAAGGTAGAAGGTAACTTCTCAGCCTGTGAGCTAACCAACCACAAGGACAGTGGTAGTGATGGAATTTTCCCTCAAACACTGCCAATCTGAACAAAGTGATAGCATTTCACAATTCGTGAAACACAGTAAAAATAAGAAATATAGTTCTCTCTAATAACACCATTTCTCAAACTGTCATGCTTGACTTACCCTTTGCTGCCTCCTAGTCCTGTCAGAAAGCCTGTCATTTGCTGCCACCTACAACAAACACATTCTTGTTCATGTGAGCAGCCTTTTACCTTCAGACTAACTTTCAGAAATGGTTGCATCAGAAACTCACTTGGTGCTCCCTACAGTTCATGTATTTCTACTTGGTTTCCCTTGTTCCTTTAAAATATTTTCCTACCACTTTGTAAATTATATGTAAACAGCAGGTATCACAGCTGAAATGGCAAATATCAGCAACATGGATGATTTCCTTCACTATTTATTTGCTCTGTCTGTCCCTATACACTGTGTCAAAACTTGAAAGTTTGTAAATATTTTTTCCAACTATTTACTGCACCGGATGCGAGAAAATCTAACATCAGAGAAATTACACCAATGAAGCAGCTGTCTATCTAGATACCAGTAAATGCCTCCTCTTGAAATATAGCTGAAACCTCAAAGTAAAAAACTAAAAAACCACTGTGATCACAGGGCTGTCCAAGCACATGTAGCTACAAGTTCCGTATCACAGAAAACATTTACTGCTAACTCCCTAACTGCAAGTACTACACATTAGTTAAAAAAAAACCTGTCCTTAATACTTTTCATTCCCACAATTTCCATTTAAAAATGTAAAAATTTGCAGTAAAGTAAACATCTACATTAGAGCTGGATGTGCTTTCTTGTCAAAGTAGTGTGGTTTCACCTTGTGAACTTTTTAGGCATGTACTGTTAACGCAGAGTTGACACAACAAAATTGGTTGGTATTGGCGTTTGCTTGGCTGAAAAAAAAATTTGCTGAAGGTAGTGAACATGGTGTTAGTGGTGCTACTTCTAAATGTCTGCAATATTTTATTCTCATATTTATTTAAGTGTAACTTATATGGTGCTGTGTTTTAAACTTCTGACCATAGCAGTGTGAAAAACATAAGGACATTTGATCTTACTGCTGATCACAACTGGTGTGGTGTTTGGGTGTTTTCTGCTTTTCCCACTGTCCACCAAAAGCGCAGGCTGGGAATGCACAAGGAGCTGATAGGGGACACAGCTGGGACTGCTCCTTGGATCAGACCCCAACTGATCCAAGGGACATCCACCCTATGGTGTCATGCTCAGCATATAAAGCTGGGGTAGGAAAGCAAAACGGGGCATGTTTGGAATTACAGCATTTGCCTTCACAAGTCACTTTTGTTCATGATGAAGCCCAGCTTTCCTGGAGGTGGCAGAGCACCTGCCTGCCCATGGGAAGTAGTGAATGAATTCCTTGTTTTCCTTTTCTTGTGCTTCACCTATCAAACTGTCTTTATCTCAATCCACAATTTTTCAAACTTTTCCCCTTTCAATTCCCTCCCCCATATCAAACTGGGTGAGGGAGAGGCTGTGTGGAGCTAACCTGCCCACCACAACACAAAAAATATTCTGCAGCTAAAAGCATGGGTAATGAGCTTTTCTTTTGAAAGTGAAACTTTATTAATGCATTTGGAAGATACGAATTGTCCAGATTCTGACAACAGCTTATTGCTAACAGTTGAAGAGGTTTCCCAACCAACGCTTTTGATAATCACACCTCTCACAGGTTTCAAAGTCAAAAATGGTTAATCCATTAGGATACTGATTATTCTACTAATTTGGTGATTATCCACTTGCCACAGCTTTATAGCCTTGAAGATAATGCCATTCACTATATTTACTTACCTTGGAGACGGAATTTGAAATTTCCATACCAAAACTCAGAGGTATTCTTATGACCCAAGATGCATCTATTCTCATTTCTGCAACTTTTTTGTGTCTTGAAAGACCAAGTTCTTTGGCTTTTTAGAACAGATGAGGGAAACTGCCACATCGGCTATCTCAGGAACAGAAAATTGTGCATATCCTAAAATCACACAGTGGAACCAATTAGACACTAGTGCATGGTCTTCTGAATGATGCATTTTTCAATGAACTAGAGATAGGCTTACTTTTGTGTACTGAAAAGATTGCTAATACAGGAGAGAAATTGAGAAGAGGGATGTCAATGATTTAATGACTTTAAAGTTTGCTTCCCTGGTGGATTTTAAAGGTAAAAGGCAATTAATGGCCAAGTCTACATTCAGTCTGGTTAATTACTGGTTCCTGTCTTTTCTTCTACTGTTGTAATTTCCTCTCTATTTCAGTTCTGAGATTACCTGTTCACATGCATTTGTTGGAGTGTCTGTCCTTGAGTATGATTGTGGAGATCAAATTCCCACATACAGACAGGACACAGGTCTCTGTAGCAGAATTGTGCCAGCGTGAAGTATAAGGATTAATGTCAAGGTGGTTCTTTGTGTTGTGATGGGAGACAAGATCAGGAACCATAGAAAGTTTAAGGTTGGAAAAAATCTCAAGATCATAGAGTCCAACCAATAACCCTGCACTGTCAAGCCCACCACTAAACCATGTCTCTAAACACCATATCACTATGGGAAGAGAAAGAAACCCAAACTGGTCGGTCCAGTTTAGGGATTATGTGTCGAACTCGAGTGTGTATATGCGTGTGTGAGCGCACAAGACGCGTAGCTGCACATCTGAGCGCTTTAACAGTGCTGGATGTGCCCAGATCCAAGAGACAAACTTTCCATGAGCTTCAGGTCCCGAACCCACGTAAAACCGCAACTGCCGCGACCCCTGTACGCCGGCTCCGGAGCTTGTTTTACACACCCCCCGGCCCCGGCGCGGGCCCGCCTGCAGCCGCCCCCTGCCCGGAGGGGCCGCCCATCCCGCAAGAGGAGCCGCGGCGCTGCGCCTCCCCCTGCACAGCGCGCGGCACGGGGAGACGGGCGGAGCGGAGCGCAGCGCCCCGGCACCGCATCCCTCGTCCCCATGCGGCGGCGGGCGGCGGGACGCTGCCGCCGCGGGAGGAGCGGCGCGCCCAGGCAGCCCGTCCGGCGGCGCGGAGCCGCCCGCATCGCCCGCCCGCCCGCTGCCCCACGGAGGTCCCGCAGCGACGCGCTGGGCTCCCGCCGGGGCTGAGGGCTTGCGGCGTCCCGACTTTCAGCGGGGTCGTGGGGCACCCGGAGAAGGGGAGCGCTCGGAGACAACAGCAGACAATACAAACCAGCACCCGGCGGTGCTTGCCCGGCTGCCGCGCATCGCTTATGCTTGTTCGGGGGGACCCAGCCGCGGCGGCGGATCCCGCAGGATGACGGGAGATGAGGAATCCTAAGTCGGCGTCGAGGCGGGCCACCGCAGGCAGCGATGCGCCTCGGCGAGCCGGTGCCGGAGGGGAGGCCGGGGTCCAGGTGACCGCCGCCCCCGCACCGCCGGCCGCCCGCAGCCCCCCGGAGCATCGGGAGCGGCGGGCAGCGCCTGCTGAGAGCGCCGCGCCCGGCCGCAGGTAAGGAGCAGCGCTCGGCCGCTGCTCCCAGAGCACGGTCGGTGCGGGGCGGGCTGCGTTTTGGAGCTCCCCGCAGCACTGCGCGGGAGCGGGGAGGCGGGGCGGCTGCGCGGCTGCCTGGCTGGCGGCCGTCGGGCGTCCCGCGGCCGGTGCCGCTGCGTGTCGGCGCCCGCCCTCAGCCCGAACGCTCCCGTCGCCCGATCCGTCGGGGACATTCTTCCCTAATGGGAAGCATCTGCCCTCCGGTATGGCAGAAAGAAACGCGGAGGCGAGGGGGACTCTGGCTCCCTCAGCCCCCTCCTCCGCAGCCGCGGCTGGCGCACGGCCCGGGCCGGGGCAGCACCGGCCGCCCCTCCCGACCTCCCCTCCAGCAGCCGCGCGGGCAGCGCCGCCGCTCGGGGCCCCGCCCACGCCCCGCCCCCGGGGGCGGGGCCGCAGCCTATTGGCCAGCACGCTGCGCGGGGCGGGGGAGGCAGCCAATGGCGGAAGGGCGGCCGAGAGCGCCCCCGCGCGGCGGGGCGGGGCGCGGCGGTGGGAGCCGCTCCGGCAGATCCCGGGGCATCCCGGAGCATCCCGGCGCATCCAGGAGGAGCGGCTCCCGCTAGGGCGCGGGCAGGGCCCGGCCGTGCCTCCACCTGACCTGGGCAGAGCACGGTAAGTCCCTCTGGCCGGCCCTTCCCCAGCCCCTCACGAGTCACAGCAGTCTCCTGTTCATCTAAATGAGCATATCCTGATAGGGATCTCTCACAGAAGGAATTGAAATGGGTTGGCTGTTTCTTAGGAGGAATTTTCATTAAAGAGAATATAAGGAAAACAGCACCTGAAAATTCTTAAACAAATTACCAGCTATTGTCTCGTAAAGAATGCTAAGCGTCTCATTAACTTGGCCACGGATATTTGAGAAAACTCTTCATCCCAACCAGCCTTTCCTTTGAACTATAATAGTTTGCACATGGTAATCTTAGCGAAAAAATGTGCATCTTGTTGCTTGCAGATCTGAGAAAATTTGACTTTTATACTAAAAACAAGTAACTAATGGAACTAATAATAGTTGGTACAATAACTAGTGGAACTAATAATAGTTGGTACAACTGGATGCCTTTCTGTCATTGTCACAGTGTTGTACAAAAGAAGGAATATTAAATTTCTGTTACTAAAAGCAGCCCATATTCTTGTATGGCTTTAATTTGAAAAGCTTTCAAATTCTTCTGATGGTAAGAATAAGAATAGGAATGTTTTAATCTCGTTTGTCCAATGTTGGGTGCTTAATTGGTAATAAGACATGACATAAATGATTTTATTTTCAGAAATTACTAGTGCTCAAGGTCAGTGACAGTTGTGTTTTCTTGTCTGTGCTTCTTTAAATGACTCTCCATGGTTCTAGCCATGCAGACTTCGACACACAGTTCCAAAAATAGGAACTTGAGTATTGGTAGACATATTATAAACTGTTCCTCTGAGGTCTGTACTTACACTTTTAACCAAATTGTCTTTGGAAACAACAGTTTTATCAGTTCTGATCAGTAATAATACCTGTTTGGTTAAAATTGCAATGTAAGAGTATATCCAGCATCACAGAGCAACCCATGGCAAAGGATGACAGTCTAGATCTATTGGCCAACCAATTCTTTCTTTCACTTTCTATCTCAATCGTTTCCCATAGCTATAATGAATGAGATTTATTGAGCCACATTTTACCCTACAGAAAGTTGATAGTCTGTCTAAAAATTAGGCAGCTAGGTGAGGTGAGTTTGCTAATTAGGGACCTCATGAAGCTCGATTGTACTATTTCTAGTTACCCAGTGAGGTAGATAACTGATAGTATTCATATTCACATGATTATGGCTTGGGTTTTTTTTTCTTTCATTGACTGTAGAGGGAGCCCTGGCAGTTTGCTTGAGCTAGATATGTCCCTAAAAGTTTTCTAGTTTTGCAGTGAGATGAGTACAATTCTTGGTGTACAGAATAAGCCTATAAAATTTATTACCATAGGGAGACAGCATAACTTGTTTAGAATAGGTATTTAGTAGAAGTGAGTAATGGGGGAAAAATTAACACTGAAATAGAAAATGGCATGGAATAAAGAAAATGGCTTTCCAACTGAACTTGGCCTTGACTGTCTACAGACTTTCTGGACAATGCAGGTCATCACTAGGTGTATAAAGGGTTTAAAATGTATAAAGGGTTTAAAATATATAAAGAGTGTATAAAAGGCTTTAAAAAAATCACCATTTCTTCTCTCTTTTCTTTGTCCCTGCCCTGGAACAATGCAGAAGGAGCCTGGTGAGGGGAGGCGACAAGATGGGGCAGCGGGCGGGGGCTGGAGCGCTGTCCCTGGTGCTGCTGCTGGGACTGGGGCTGCCCCTGGGCGCCCTGGGCTGCCCCCAGCCCTGCGCCTGCTACCTGCCCACCGAGGTCCACTGCACCTTCCGCTCCCTGGCAGCCGTGCCGGCACGGATCCCTAAACACGTGGAAAGGATCAACTTCGGGTTCGTATGGCAGCTTGGAGCAAACAGTTCTATGGTCTTCGTGCAGAAGCCTGGAGTGCTTCGTGCACATGTGGCAAACCGGGATCTCTGTGTGTACTTTCTCAGTAGAATTGCAGAGATGGGTACTTACCCATCGGTGCTGTATTTCAAACACTGCAGTTACTGGCATGGAGAAATTAGCCTAGCTTTTATGTTTAAAACAAAACTTACTGTTATTTTAAAATAAATATTTATATCATGGTGTGAGTTCTTTTTTGGCAAATAGAACATTGAGTCTTTTACAGTGTATATAAACAGATACTGAATTAAACCTGTTATGGGATTTCTACAGAATATGGAATTTTATACCTTATGTTAAAAAACAAATATAGTAGGAGTAAAATTCTATGATGTAACCCAGTAGCATTTTGGAGAACAATGAGATTTAGCATATCTTAAATTAATCTAGTAGAAAGAAATTTGAACCATTGCCTTTGGAATTTTAGTTTTGTTGCAGTATTTTTCAAGCAACTAAGCACAATATGGACATGTTTTGGGAAGAGATTGCTCAGGCTCCAACTCACTTTACTTTGCCAACTCATAGTTGTCAGATTTTGAGACAAGGAGGCAGGGACTATTGGTAGGCTTCACATCACAAAAGTGCCGTGTTGGGTCATTGTGTGACATGAAATGGTGCAAGAGTCGCAGTCCTCTTCTGCTCGGTGTCAGGGCTACCCCATTACCCATGATGGACTCACCCTGACAACTTCAAGACCTGTAAGCTGCAACAGATCATGCAGTGACTGACAGTAGGGACCTTGGTTTGGTTTTTTTTTTTTTTTTGCTTCTCATTAAAATTTCTGTCCACCAACTTTTTATCCACCACAACATTTTATCCTAGTTTTAGTCTCAAAATGCCCTTGTGCTCAGTAAAGCTATATTTAAGTAATATGTACACCAATTCCTAAATTGCTTTGGAAAATGGGATGTAGACTTCTAAGTTATTAAGGTATTTAAGCTGTTTTTTAGTAAAGTACATTATGTGATATACTGTTAGCATAAAAGCCATTTCCTCTCTTTGTATTTTGCAGGAAGAAACAGTCTTAACTGTCCGTTGTTGCACTTCTTTCACTTTGAAAGAGCTCTTTTATTGTATTGCTATTTTAAGTGCTATACATTTAGGAGGTGAACATTATTTTTTTAACTGGAAATAATTTAGGAAAAAATTTTATTTGGACTAGTTCGTACTTTTTTTGGTGGACTGATTTTGAAATAAGGAATTTTAATAAGATGTCTGCTATAATCTTAGTGGATCTGCAGAACAACTAAAAATGTTAATACAGCAGTCTAAATTTTTAGCAAATTAGGAGTCTTTAGATAGATAACATGGTGAGGATCTGAAAGTATTTTCTCCACATTTGAAGTATTTTAACTTCATGCTATGTCTTCCCTTGCTTTTTAGAAAATACTGAGAAATTGGACAAATCTTTAAAATTCTGTGCTTTGTTTTAAGGCTTCATGCCCAGATTAGATAATACATTTAATTTTCTGTATACATATGAAAAACCCAAATGCAGAGCTAGGCCACTAAATGTAACTCTTCCAGATTGGCAAATAAAGTCTGATTTGCTTGTCCAAAGCGAAACTGAATTATTTTTGGTGAGTTGGTTAGCTGTATTCCTTATCTGAGAGGAGTTCAAGGCTCAGATTACATAATTGGGAGGTCAATTCCCAGATCTTACATATTTTGTTAATGTAGCCAATTACATGCTGTAACAGTAAGTGAAACAGGATGTGACTTACTGCTTCTTGTGCTGTTTGGGAGATACTAATTTTTAATGTTTACTCTCCAAATCTCTATTTATTTATTGTTAAATGCTGCTTTGGCAACACTGCGGCCTGTGTAGTTTGCCAGGCTCCATAGCATCATGGTTTGGCCACAGGCCATTAACTTATTTCCATTCCATAAACTGAGCTACATGGAAAAATATACTGACAACTATTAGAACTTGAATGCCTATTTATTACTTTTAGTCCTAATTTATGGCTAAAGTGCCACAAAGTGAGTTAAAAGAAATCTTAATGTAAACATGAACTAAGTACGCTTGGGCCTTGTAAAAATCTTTCAGTAACTTCTGGCCTTATGACAATGCATTAAGGTCCCTCTAGTTTTTCCTGAAAATTAGGTTATACTTACTTTACATTTGCAGTCTGTGACAGTGTATAAAATATTACTGCATGTCTGATTTTTTCCCCCAGGTTTAACAGTATACAATCAATATACGAAAACTCCTTTGCTGGACTTACAAAGTTGGAATTGCTTATGATACATGGAAATGATATTCAGAATATTCCTAATGGTGCTTTGAAAGATCTTCTGTCTCTACAGGTAATGCTTAGGTTTTCCTGAATTTCAAAACTAACTTCCATGAATAACAGAAAACAAAAATGAGTGTTCTTTATAGTGTCTTTTTTAGGATTAACATAACATTTTCCCTCAAGACACATTGGCTATCTATTAACTATGCCTATGTCTAACTTGATAATGCCAACTAACACTCAGTTTTGTTCTACCTCTTTAACCAGCATGTCATTTTTCAGTGATGCAAAAGACTTGAATGTGGAAGGAAAACGTTTGATTGCCGTTCTGTTTAGATTTAGATTAAAAATAATTAATCTCTGGTTCTTTTTTTTTTTAGGTTTTCAAAATTAGTTACAATAAATTGAAAGCCATAACTGGTCAAACTCTCCAAGGACTTTCAAGCTTAATGAGACTGCACATGGATCACAACAGAATTGAGTTTATTCATCCAAATGCTTTTAATGGTTTGACTTCACTAAGACTGGTCCACTTAGAAGGAAATTTGCTCCAGCAGCTTCACCCCAGCACCTTTTCAACATTTATGGTCCTTGATTATTTCAAACTGTCCACAGTAAGACATCTCTACCTATCTGAAAATGCTCTTAGGACCTTGCCTGCAGGGATGTTTCAAGGCATGCCACTGCTGGAAAATCTTTACCTTCATGGAAATCCATGGGCCTGTGACTGCAGTTTGAAGTGGCTCCTTGAATGGAATGAAGTTTCTGGAGGTAGGAGCATAAGCTACCAGTGTTTATTTAACTCATAATGTTGAATTTTTTTCCTGTTCTGCATGTTGATGGTTTTATTATTTCCTGAGTACTATTGCCAACATGATGTCTATGTGCAGTATTAAATTCTTATTGTTCAATAAATGTGAGTATTAAAAAACAGTGTAAAAAGAAAGCAATATTGTTTCATTAGATAAAAATATGTATTTGACAGCAAAGAAATTAGCCATTACATTTGGGATGACAGAAGTGGTAGTGAAGTTTATAACTGGAAAGAGGAGATAGGTTATAACCTTTTACTGCATTTACTTGCACAGCTATATACCTTTGACTAAGGGCTTCCAGTTGTCCTCAACCAACAAAGCTACTGACTGTATGCTCTCATGGAAGGTAGCAACATTGGATTTCAACTGGTTTCTCTAATAAAGGAAGGAAATTAGATTACCAAATTCCTGATTAAGCCCTCTAACTTTGATTCTGTTAACATTGAGGCTGTAGTATGCATTCTTCATGTCTATCTGTGCTTCTTCATAGACCACAACTTCCTTTTATGATGGACCAAATCTATTTTAAATATTTTCAAGTAATTGCAATGTATTTATTTTCAACCGTGTAATTTTTCATAAAATAGCTAGTCTGTCTTTATACAGGCTTAGAGATGAGAAAAGTGTCACACTGCCTAGGCTGGAACACTTCTGATTGTGTGCAGAAGCAAAAAAGGGAGTTTTATAATGCCTCTGTATCAGGAGTACACTAAATGAGGAGGGGTTTGAGTATCACTTTCAGTTTGAGCATCTCAGTTCAGTAGAGGAACTAGTGTCACACCAGAGCTACTGCTAAAATATTAAGAGGGAATTGGCATTTAATTGTAACTGAAAATGTTTCAAATTAGTGATGGAGTCACAAGGTTTATATAAGGATTTTGGAGCACATATGGTGAATGATGGTGGGTCTCGTCATCTTAGAATATGTAATTCATTGCAATTTTTTACTTGACTATAGGACAGTACTTTCTAAGGACGTGCAATGCTTGAATGAGTAATAGAAACCTTTCTGTCTGACAATATACTTGAGGGATCTAACTCAAATACTGTATTTCACTTGCTTACATTTTAATATTCTTACATTCTGTTCTTGATCCAAATCATGTGTGTATGTGTAATGGGTGTACTTAAGTTTTACTGTAAGTTATAATAATGAAATATTAGCTGAACATTCTTTCCTTTGTGCAGTGTTGGCTAGCTAGCATTTTTATTTAGTTAGGTTACCTCTTTACACTAAAACAGTAGTGACTTTTGGAAGGAGGAAGAATTTATACTTGCCATTTTCATGAATGACAGATTTGTATTTGTATATAACTATAACATTAACTTCTTTGGGAATTCTGTCCAGAAAGAGTTATTAAATTTCTTCAGAGCAGTGTAGCCACTGCCAAGTTGATTGTGGGCCAGTTTTTCCTTATCTTAGAAACATCCTGTTTGAATCTGCAAGTGATAACCTGCAGATATATATATAAATAACCATTTGTAACAACTTTTCAAGAAAATTGATTTATTGGACTAGCAAAGCATATATTTTCAATTAAAATAATGGTATGAAAATTTGCCATGCATTTCTCTTTCCCCTGACATTTTGCCTTATAACCCACTGGTATATTGTTCATTCATTCAAAGATTCCTCATTCTTCAGGATGATACTTAATCCTAGAATAACTGTAATACGTTTTATTTGCTATATGGTTCCGAACTTAATACCTAAGGTGACATTTGACATTCTAGTGAGCAAAACAATATAATAAATACATGATTGTTATTTTGCAGGCAACAGTCTTTCTGGCATTGACAGAAGAGAGGAGTCAAGGCTATAATTTCCTGGTCTAGCTCTCTTTCTCTGTTTTAGCTTTTTGTTTGTATTATTACGAAGTTTACAGTTGTTTCAGAGGTCAGGGAAGAAGTGGCACTTTTTTTTTCTTCTACTGATGGCTTGTAAGTTCAAGAATTAGTCAGCCCATTTTGGTAGCTGCAGTAAAATGTTTTGTGTACTGCAAATACTGTTCTTAATTAATAAAGAAAAATAAAAAGCTTCCTGGGTTATTTAATGAGGAAGTCCATAATTTCTCAGGTAAATGCTGTATTTTTAAAAGCTGAAAGGTGCCATTCCTCTTCACATTAGATCCACAAGTTAGGTTGTCACTGTACAAATGCAGACTTTTTATCACATTGTTACTGATTTAAATGTTGCCCTGCACACTTCAGTTTCTAGGCATTTTATTCAGAGGCAGAGAATCTAAGTTTCAGAAGAATGGAGTATTCAGTCCTCTCATTAAAGTCAGAAGAAATCATGTTCAGATTGAGAATCAGGTGCCCATTCAGGGGTAACACAAAGAGGTGCCATTCTAAAAGTCTTGCCTTATATGTCATGTGACATAGTGCAGTCCTCATGAAGTTCATTTCACACTTCTGAGAGTTGTCTAACTCTAGAACAGAATTTATCTTTTGTTTTTATTTTATTTCTTCCTTTCTTTTTTTTTTGGCAGGTATTTTAAAATGCAAAAAGGACAAAGCCTATGAAGGGGGACAGTTGTGTGCAAAGTGCAGCAGCCCAAGACAACTGCAGAAAGAAGATATTCAAAATTTGAAAGATATTTCCTGTAGGAAACCTGTCATTCAGTCCTCACTGAGGCAAAATAGCAGCGCTCAAGATGAGGAAGATGGTGATAGTTACGAACTCCCTCTGGAAAAACTTCAGTCCTCGCCATGGAACATTACACTAAATATGACTGATGAGCATGGCAATATAGTCCACCTGAACTGTGAAATCAAAAAACCAACAGATTCTACCAAAATTCAGTGGAATCAGATCCAGACTCAGGAGATAGATATTAATGCCACAATTGCACTGGATTTTGAATGTCCAATGAATCGAGAAAACTATGAAAAACTATGGAAGCTTATAGCTTACTACAGTGAAGTGCCTGTCAAATTAGAGAGGGAACTTATGCTCAGAAAAGAGCCTAAAATAAGCTATCAGTACAGGCAAGGTTCAGATTATGATGCTCTTTATTACACAGGTGTAAAAGCTCAAATACTGGCTGAGCCTTCCTGGGTGATGCAGCCTCTCATAAATATCCAATTAAACAGGCGCCAGAGTACAGGGAAAAAAGTGGTGCTATCTTTTTTTACTGTGTTTTCTCAGACAATTCATACCAAAACCACTAGGCAGCAGAGAAACTGGGTCATGATTGAGCAAAATCAGAGCACAAGGACAGCACAGAGTGTGGTGGAAGGGTCAGAGTGTCTTCTGAGCTGCAGTGTGAAAGCTTCTGAGAGCCCCTCCATTCATTGGCTTTTTCCAGATGGAACTAAACTGCAGGCACCTTTTAATGAGAAAGACAGTAGATTTTCCATTCTCAGTAGTGGCCAACTAATAATCAAAGCAGCAACTTACACTGATGGAGGTGTTTACCACTGCATTGCCCAAGTGAGAGATGATGTGGACGTAATGGCTTACAGACTTGTTGTGCAGCCTGCAACTGTCCAGGTAGCTGATTCAGATGTAGCAAGAGTTGAAAAAAATGTTGGAGATCCAATAGCTTTGCCCTGCAATGCAATTGCCATCCCAGACCCGCAGTTGAGCTGGATTCTTCCAAACAGTCAGGTACTCAATGACTTATCAAACTCTTCAAAAGGCTATATGCTGCCCAATGGTACTTTGCTTATTCCAAGGAGCCATGTCACTGATAGTGGCCATTACAGATGTGTGGCTGTCAATCAACAGGGATCAGATCAGTTTGTTGTAAGGGTCACAGTAAATAAAATGGTGTCTGACAGGTCATTTAAACGAGTAAAACTAAAGAAGCGGCCAGGCTCAAAAGGTTTGTCAAAAACAAGAGGGCGGATCATAGATGATGAAGAGGGATCAGGGGCAGGAGGGGTAGAGAAGTTCCCACGAAGAAAGAACCACCTAAAAGACTGGGAAATACCTTTTAAACAAAAAAGTGACCAGGTGCCAGAGGCTCAAATTAAAAAGGGGAAGAAGGGCAGAAGGAAAATGAAAATCTGGAAAAGTACTGATAGAACCCAAGACAGCAATGTTGCAGAAGGCCGGAGAGTATTTGAATCTCGAAGGAGAATTAATGTGGCAAGCAAACAGATTAATCCACAGCATTGGGCTGATATTTTGGCAAAGGTCCGTGGGAAGAATCTTCCTAGAACAACAACAGCTACAACCATCTCTGTAACAACTTCACTGCCATTGGTTCAGGAAGCTACTCCTGCTCCTTATCCCTTAGCCAGCCCTCCACCTTCAGAGACAGGAGCTGATGTGGTGGATTCCTCTGCTGATGCATCACCTGTGGGTGAAGATGAGCAATTCTCGGTCACTGTTTCACAGAACACAGAAGTGTTTTCAGTCCAGTCCATATTAATAAGGTCAGAAACTGAACCATTTTCCAACCACAGGGCTTTAGAAACACCTGCAAGTATAGACACTGTAGAAATCGCTTTATCAGGTCCATATTTGACTCCTGTCTCTGCAACTCTGCAACCCCAAGGGAAGCAGCATCTTGATGTCAGCACGGATGATTCAGTTACCCTCACTGAAGAACATCTAGCCAAACAAATTGTGACAAACTTTCCTGATGTTCAGAGCAGTTCATTCACAGTGGAAAACATAGATAAAACTGTGTCTTCTACATCTGAAGAAAATTCTGCTTTTGCTGAGCTACCACTTGATGCTACTCTCCTTGCTGAGTCTCAGGCTGTGGATCTTCACAGCAGCTTGGAGACAAGCTTGAAGTTAAATGAAGTGGGCCCAATGAGTGTTGACACCATAACTTCAGCACCTTCTCAGTTTGATGAGATCATCCCAATGGATTCTGTGGGCACTACTACTGTTTCTTCATCCACTTCTCCATTTGTTAGGGAAAAGAGCAATTTTGCAAGATACCAGCACAAAAAAATACCCACATATCCTACAAAACCAGCAGACTTCAGCAGTTTTCCAGCTGTCACATCCATTAGGGTTCAGAGCAAAGAGGAACTTGAGACCCACAGGAATACAGTGACTCAAGAAAGCGTGCCCAGCAGTTATGCAGACAGTTCTCAGACAGAGGAACGTAGAAACCTGGCTATTCCAAAACCAGGTCCCATATTCATTTTACAGGGTGTTAATGCTCCTGATAAAACAGCAGAGGGGTTAGAAATGGCTTCTTCCATCAGTAGATTGACCACTGTAGCCACCACAACAACTCCATATAGAAAGACCATGCCTTCACTTACTACTCAGCATGGTAGAAAAAGGCCTTATGGGAGAAGGAGAAGGCCAAACAGAATCCGACAAAGACCAAAGCCTTTGCCCCGTGTTGTTTTAACCACAGAGGCAGTGCCTATAATTCCAAGGACACCTGAAATTGAAGCTGTTACCAAAACTTCTTCTGCAACTCTTGAAAGTCCTGACCTTAGAAACATCAAAATACAGGCTAGTAAAGAGGAGCATATGGAATCCACTCCTTCATTAATTCCTGATTCAGGTGTCACAGAGAAAATTGCAAAAGTCAGAGACATGGTCACAGCTTCCTCTTTTAGGCCTACTACTTCTCCACCTGAAGCTAAACATGTGACACACCCTACTAGTTCTGAAACCTTGGCACTTCCAGTGACTGCACCCATCACAATTATATCATCATATGCTGTTCATGATGCGCTTCCCACAAAAGAGTCAAGTGTGCCTCTGAAACCAGAGAAAAGTGAAGTGCCAGCATACCACTCAATAGACAGTGTATCTGTGGAGAAGGACATAAAAGCAGATTTTAAAACTGTGGATCATAAGACAGAGCAATCAAGCACAACAACTTCTGCATATAGGAACAGCTCAATACTATCAGCAAAACCAAAATCTCAAGAAGAGCCTAACCTATTTGACTTCGAACTTGTGGTTAATACAACAACTGCTGGGACATTCCAGCTGGTATATCCCACTATGACTGACTCAAGTATTCCTGTTGGCACAGTCAAAGTTATTAAGGACCTCTCATTTTCGAAGGAGCCATGGAAGCCCACAATATCTATAGAAACACCAGCAAAAACTGGGCCATCTCAGCAACATGAGGTAATTCCTTCATCCTTCTCTTTCAGCACTGCAGAAACTCAGACTTTTCCAGTTAGAGAGACAAAGAAATCTATTTCTTCTGTGGCCGGGACAGAGCCATCTTACTTGGATAGAAAGGAATCTATGTCACATGCGTTTCATCATTTGCAGACAACTGAAAAGCCTATTACATCCACTGCTTTCATTCCATTTATAAAACTTGTCAGTCTTCCCCCTTCCATTTCAAGCACTTCACATCCTTCTCTTCATTATACCACCAAGGAGAGTAATGCCTTCAATCAAGAAAAGTTCCCAGAAGCAAAACAAATTGGAGCAGGTGGTGACAAAATAGTAATGAGCTCAAGACAGAATGTTCACCCTACTCCTTCCTCTAACCAAAACAGGATTAGCATACAGTCAAAAGAGAAGCAATTCAAAGAGTTGTATAGTAGCAAGTCAAACAACAGTTTACTGCTAAATCCCAATCTTCCCAATCCACCTGCTGGAATGATACCAAGCATAAACCAAAGACTGCCTGTTGTGCCTCCAAAGCACATTCCATTAAGAGGCACAGTGAAACTTCCTGTAACACAGAGCCCACTTCACTATTTTATAACTCATCAGCCTCTTCACTACACAAACAAGCCAGAGATAACAGCATATGCAGCACATACCATCCAGGACAGAAAAACCTTTGCTTCCCAGAGAGAAACAACTACCCCAACCCAAGCCTCTCCATTTCACAAAACAAATCCATTGACTGAAAGCAAGTTCACTAATCAGGGTCAGAACAGATACAATATTAATTCAAGATTTTTTGGAAATAACTATGTTCCAGATAACAGAGGCTCAGCAGGGAGACTACCAAGTCAAGGGATCCCCTATTACCCCAGTTCCAGAATACCATTCCTTTTCAACAGGACAAGGATATTCCCTCACTTAAATATGCATCCTAGACTAGACGTCCCTAGTCAACTAGTCCCAAAAGACGCAAATGAGAAGAAGGTTGCTCAGGTCTTACCTACTGGGATTACAGTGCAAAAAGCTACAGCTATTCCAGTGCCTCCAATGCCACATGCCACAACAACCACATCACCACCAGTGATTTTAAAGATCACCCCTCCAGCCTTTCTCTCTCAGCGCACAAAACCACAGATAACCACTACAGTTCATCCTTTTAGAAATGTCCATCATCGTCATCAAAAATTTCCATCTGTGCCTTATGGAGGAGGCATTATGCCACACAATTCGACTGTAATTCAATCTTCCACTAATTTCAGAGTACACGGAGAAAGACCTAAAATTATCACAAAAGCATCTCAGAGCATATCCATCCTTGCTGAAATGGATGCTTTTATCCCTTGTGATGCAGTTGGGGAACCCAAGCCTTTTATTACTTGGACAAAAGTCTCTACAGGTAAGACAAAGAAAAATCTGTTCTTCCCTGTGGTTTTAGGGGTGTTGAACAGAAATGCAACATGATCACAGGAGTGATCAAAAAAATACTGGAAAATACTTTCCTGTCAGTTACAATCATTGTAGAGAAAATGATTAATTGCAACTAATCATTGCAAGTAATAAATTTGCAGTGTTTCTTTTAGTAAAAGAAAGCTTCTACCATTTAATGAGTTCATTTTTGAAGAGTAATTTTTGTCTGGGAAAAGCAGCCAACTCTGCTTATTCACAGCAGCTAGAATTTATTATGGCAGTGCTTGTGAGTATGGGTTTGTTGACGTTACTACCTTAAATATTGATGTATGTGTCATCTCCATGTACAAAAGGAACAGAAAAGCTACCTAAAGATTTAAGAGGAATACTAAAACATAAGGCCTTTAAAAATTTCCACACTGTTCATGTTTGGAAGCTAGTGGTTAGCTCTTCAATAGAAACAGAGACTAATTTGAGCTATGGAGAGTGTCAGGAGATGTTCTGTGGGCCCTCTGAAGTTGTAATTGGTTTTGAGTAAACCTAAAATCTCACTTAAGACTTCTTTATTGCAATAATGTACATTTTAAACCCTATGACTTTTTCTTTCCTCTCACCTGCACAGGAGCTCTAATGACAGCCAACAGCAAGTTAGAACGGTTTGAAGTCTGGAAAAATGGTACTCTCCTTATCCGAAATGTTCAGCTTCAGGATCGTGGACAGTATTTATGCACAGCTCAGAACCTGCATGGCATAGATAAAATGATTGTTGTGCTCACAGTTGTAGCCCACCAGCCCAAAATTTTACTTTCCCGCTATCGAGATGTCACGGTCTACTTTGGAGAGACCATAGCAATGGAATGTCAGGCTAGTGGATCTCCAAGCCCACTAATTTCATGGATTTTCCCAGACAGGAAGATTTTGCAGACAGTCACCACCACAGAAAGCAGGATAATGCTTCATGAAAATCGAACGTTGTCAATCAAGCAAGCAACTTTTTCAGACCGAGGAGTTTACAAATGTGTAGCAAGCAATGCTGCGGGAGCTGACAGCATCGCGGTGAGGCTGCACATTGCAGCCTTACCCCCCATCATCCAGCAGGACAAGCAAGAGAACATTTCCTTGCCCCTTGGTAGCAGTATTAACATCCACTGCACTGCTAAAGCAGCACCTTCTCCCAACATCCGCTGGGTGGTCTTTGATGGCATGCAAGTCCGACCTTCTCAGTTTGTCAATGGCAATTTATTTGTTTTTCCCAATGGGACTCTCTACATTCGCAACGTCTCCCCCAGGGACAGTGGGACCTATGAGTGCATTGCTGCTAACATGGTGGGAGCTGCCAGAAGAACAGTACAACTCCATGTAAAGAAGCATGCATCTAATGCTAAGATCACTGGGAGCTCTCCTCAGAGAACAGATGTAACATATGGTGGCATCCTGCATTTGGACTGTAGTGCTTCTGGTGACCCTTGGCCTCGGATATTGTGGAGGTTGCCTTCCAAAAGGATGATTGATTCCCTACACAGGTAAATTACTATTTGGGATGTCGCAGGTAAATTGCAGTTTAGATGAACTTAGAGAAAAGCCCACTCATAGATGTACAAGTTTCATTCCTGACTTCTGCGGGTGTTGAATGATCTACCCTATCCTTAAGAAGGAATTTGAAATTATATCAAAAGATAGTCAAGTCATATCTTAGCATAATTTTCTTGAAAGCAATATTATTCTTGAAAAGTTAGCTTCAAGTTTTTAGGATAAGCTGCCACTGTTTGTCTTTTACAGCCACTTGTAAATGTAGTAAAAAGTCCAGTGGCAAAAGTTCAGATACACAGTTTGTGTACTGCTTGTTCCAATGTGCTTAGTCTGAATAATATTGCACAGGTGGCTGCTTTTCCTCGGGAGAAAAGGGATCATTGAATTTTATCTCTCAGGCAAATCATTACACACAGTAAATTCAGGGCAAATAAATCAACTTGTAATTTCTTAATTTAACATGATCATTTTAATGTAATGTGTATACAAATGTTACCACACAATAAGGTCTGTGTAAACTTGTCATAACTCACTTTTGAGCACTATAAACAGATGAGAAATGCACTGTAATTAAAATGCATTATTTGGAACAACTTTCTTCACAACTGAACATAGTCATAACTTTTTTATATTGACAAAAAATATATTTAGGTAACATGTAGATGGCAAAAAATCGAGATTTCATTTTCTGCCCCATAATGGTAGGAAAAAAATACTGTGTTTCTTTTTCATTTTCCCTCACAATCTTTATGTGGGCTGCTTTTCAAATAGTGGAGATCTTTAGGAAGAAACCTGTGGCTACTGAGGAAGCTGGTTTTGACCACAATACACCAATTTCATAGTGAAATGGAAAGGAATAATGTTTTTAGCACATTGGAATTTTTTTTTTCTTTATTTCAACATGTAGCAACATTTTGCTTCTTTGTGACTGTTCTAAAGGTTTAATATGTTACACCTGATGTCAGAGGAAGTTCCCTCATCTTTATTTGTTTTTAGCTTAAGACCTGGGTACCAGACTCCATTGTGGTCCATATAGTCTCATGTGGATCTTGTCATTCAGGGATCTCATATTTGAATGTTATAGGATACTGTACATGTAGTCAGGAGAGTCAAAACCACCATAATTTGGTATTTAGTGGATGTTTAATGGTCAAAAACAGCATTAAAGTCATTAAACACAACAGAATTGCTTGGTTACAAGTGAGTAGAATTATTTCTTTTCATTTGCATTTTGGTGGTGAATATCCTGGACATTTCTGACCATCTAATAATCTAACAATAGCAGTGTATCTCTCAATTTTTTTTTTTAAATATTGTTGAGTTGTTATTCCCCCTCCCCCTTCAGGTTTCTTTCAATAATTAATAACAAAAATGTGATTTTATAGCTCATGTTAGGTTCTCTTTTCTTTCCTTACAGCACTTTGGAGACTAGAATCAAAGTATTCAGCAATGGAACTTTGGTTGTTCATTCAGTTACAGACAAAGATGCAGGAGACTATTTGTGTGTGGCCCGCAATAAGATAGGGGATGACTATGTGGTCCTCAAAGTGAATGTGATGATGAAACCAGCAAAAATAGAACATAAGAATGAGAATAACCACAAGGTCAAGTATGGAGGGGACCTGAAAGTCGACTGTGTAGCCACAGGTTTGCCAAATCCAGAGATCTCCTGGGGTCTCCCAGATGGCAGCATGATCAATACCTTCATGCAGTCGGATGACAGCGGCAGCCGGACAAAGCGATACGTGGTCTTTGATAATGGAACTCTGTATTTCAATGACGTCGGACTGAGAGAGGAAGGGGACTACACCTGCTATGCTGAAAACCAGATTGGGAAGGATGAAATGAAAGTGCGGGTCAAGGTGGTGGCAGAGCCTGCAACCATTAGGAACAAAACATATATCACTGTCAATGTACCGTATGGCGATGTTGTCACCGTAGCATGTGAAGCCAAAGGAGAACCCACTCCCAAAGTGACCTGGCTTTCCCCAACCAACAGGCCTATTCCTGCCCTATCTGACAAATACCAGATATACAGGGATGGCACCCTCCTCATCCAAAAGGCTCAAAGGTCTGACAGTGGTAACTATACTTGTGTAGCACGGAACAGTGCTGGAGAAGATCGGAAGATTGTTTGGATCCATGTTGACGTTCAACCTCCCAGAATCAATGGTCATCTCAGTGCAATTACATCTGTGAGGGAGACAGCCATCAGAGACAGCCGGAAACTTATTGACTGCAAAGCTGAGGGCATCCCTGCTCCGCGCGTCTTATGGGCTTTTCCAGAAGGAGTAATCTTACCGGCTCCCTACTATGGGAACAGGATCACTGTGCATCGTAATGGCACCCTGGACATCAGAGGGGTGAGGCAGACAGACGCCGTGCAGCTCGTGTGCATCGGGCGGAACGAAGGAGGGGAAGCGAGACTGCTTGTGCAGCTCCTCATCACAGATCATTTGGAGAAACCCTCCTTCAGAGACCCTGTCAGTGAAAGGATCACAGCCATTGCTGGGCACAGCATCAATCTGAACTGCTCAGTCCAGGGGAGCCCCAAACCCAGCACAAGCTGGATCCTTCCCAATGGCTCTGAAGTGCTGAGTGGCAGTCGCCTGCACAGATTTTACCATAAGAGGGATGGGATCTTACACATCAGCAGCCTATCTGCTGGGGATGCTGGGACTTACCGCTGTACAGCCAGGAACCCAGGAGGTTATGTGGAACGAGTAGTCTTCCTGAAGGTGGGACTCAGGCCAGAAATTAGCAACCAGTACAACAACCTGGTGAGCATCATCAATGGAGAAACTCTGCAGCTTCATTGCATCGCCCAGACAAACCACAGGGCACAGATCTCCTGGACACTGCCCAATGGGATGGTTATGGATGCCCCCCAGGCTGTGGGTCGCTTTTCCCTGATGGAGAATGGCTCATTGACGGTGCGTGAGGCTTCTGTATTTGACAGGGGCACTTACCAGTGCAAAGTGTCAACAGATTATGGCACTTCTGTTATGACTGTGCCTGTCATTGTGATTGCCTATCCTCCTCGGATCACCAGTGAGCCAGCACCTGTCATTTATGCCAGACCTGGAAATTCAGTTAAACTGAACTGCATGGCCATTGGGATTCCTAAAGCAGAAATAACATGGGAGCTTCCAGATAAATCACATCTGACAACAGGCGCTCAATCCCGTCTGTATGGAAACAAATTCCTCCATCCTCAGGGGTCATTAGTCATCCAGCAGTCCACTCAAAGGGATGCGGGCTTCTATAAATGCACTGCTAAAAATATATTGGGCAGTGATTCCAAAACAACCTACATACACATATTCTAACATTAAAACAAGTGCCTTTGACTCGATGCTGGTGTTCAAGTCACTGCCAAACGAGTGCAACGAGGAAAGTACTGCTTGCAACAGTGGCTAAGGAGAGAAAAAAGGAATTAATGTGCGTTTCTTTTGTACTCAGTATGGCAGTAAGTCTGGAACTGAGAAGACTAACATGTTGAAAAAGGTCTTCAAATTGTTAAGACAATGTAATGCGGTTTTTCATGCTATCCAATAGCATCTGAGACCTAAAGTACTCTATTGTCAATAGTCCGAAGCTATTTCTTGTTCTAACAAGCACCTTAAAAGTACCAAAGAAGTATTAACTGTTAGTAAGTGAGCTGCAGTGATAAAAGTACTTTAGTAAAACATAATTTTCCTTATACTCTGCAGCGCCTTTACATAATCTAGGCTTATAGAATATGATTACTAACCTTTCTGTTCATGCTTCTATCAGCTCTTCAAAATCAAAGACTAAATTAGCAAATAAGAGTGATCTGTTTTAGTAAAAATACATGCAGAGATTAGCTGCCTTAACATATGAACATACATTTGCCAGCTACTAAGGACGCTATGGTCAATTAATTCATTATATATTTTATATATATTTTTAATCTGACTATGAGACTAGAAAGAGTAACAATGAACTTGGTCTCATTTAATAAATTATTGGTCTTTACAAGACTCTGATACATTACAGTGTTTTATAATATTAAGATCAATATACTGTACATTTTATAATAAAAAATATTTTCCAAAGAATGTATTCACTGGTTTTCTTTTTTTTTTCATAAAATAAGTAATTTCAAACAGTGGGAGTGTGGAGTTAGGTCAAAAACCCAGAAGTAATATAGTGTTATACATACTTGTATTTGAACCAATTTCTATTTGATTCATTTACAGATGTTTTAGGGAAGACAAATTAGTATATTTGTTTATCTTTTTAAAAGTGATTTATCAATAGAAAATTATGTATATTTCAGCATGTATTTACAATATCAATATTTTTTCAAGGATTGTTATTGGATAATGTGCATAATTTTATGAAGATTTATCTCTCATGCTATAGAAATATTTGCTACAAGGTGCTGAATTTGCCCATTTCAACAAACTTTACCAATCAGAATTTTGCAAATGTTAACTTACCTTTAAACATATGGATTCTTTCAGATATTCCTGAATTCTTAAAGTTCTGCTTGTTCATAAAACTTATGCACATTTTAGAATATGGTTAGAATAAAAGCCTTATTTTTTTTTCTCTGTTGATCAAAATATGTCAAAAAATAATGTAACGTGGTTTGCTGATATTTACATTTTGCAATAGCTGGAAGCAAAGATTTCCGCACCCCACAATTTTATCCAATTTAGAAAATAGTAAGCTGTTGTAAAGTGCATACTTATCATAATGGTCAACAGAACTGAGCTACTTAATGTAAAATGTATTTGATTAGAACAAGAATATAGAATTAAATGAGAAGGGCATTGCTGAAGATACAAGTGGTACAATTTATATTATAGAATAATTTATAAAACTTTTTTTAGAAAATCAGTGCAGGCTAAAAATCTGTAGTTTGTATTCAACTGTACTGAAGCTGTGGATATGTTACCTAATTAAATAGCACTTAATTATGTCTTAGTTTCTTTTTTGTGGTTTAAACCCTTGGACCCAAATCAGTGTTCAAGGGGAAGCATGTGCCTAAATACCTGACAGGGATGTAGCTGCTTGTGAGAGTAGTTAATAAAGAAAGAAAAGAGGCATTTAGGATTTTTAACTAGATTGCCCATGTGGTACTTTCTAATCTGGCTATTTTCCTTGAACATATCAGATACATCTTAAGATCATTTACTTTTAGTTTTATAGTAGTTTTCCAATTTGGAAAACGGTCATACAATATTTAATAATAACAATAATATATCTTGTAAAAGAGTCTGAAGTCAGCATTTGGCATTGTAGTAGGAGTCAAGCACTTTTAATCATTTGTCCAGCCTTCACTTAACATTATATGAATTTAGAGATATTCTTGGGTGCTGAATTACTTCTGTATATTTCTATTAAGTAAATTTCTTTTTATATTAAGGGAAGAAAATAGAATTCAAACCCAGCTTCAAGCATTTGATCTTTTAGGATCAAACAAAGCATCTGATCATGTTTATTCCTGAGTCCAGAATTTTCACAGCTGCCAATGGAAATTTTGGAGACTAAGAAATGAAAGACTTGCCTCTAGACTTTTTCTTAAGTCAAAACTTTAATGCTTGCAAAATTCCTTCAAAAGTGGACTTAACTTTTTTTTTTCATGTATTATAATTTCTATTTCATTTGCCTTCACCCCTTTTATGAAAATACACTCCCAATGAGAGACCTATAAAATATAATTTTTTTCCAAAATTAATATAACTACAACTTAAAAAATAGCAGATGAATGCTTTTTACGTGCTTAAAAAAAAGTTCAACCAGTGTCTGGCCATATGTCGTGTCTGTCATACTCTTTCTCTGCTGATATGCCAGTTGTCCAGGATATCTATCTTGAGTTCCTTTTTTAGAAATAATGGCATTCACAGGGAAACTAAGTCTATTCCAGGACTTACATTCTTGGGTCTGAATTTACATGTCACTCCATGAAATGAAGGCAGTTGAAGACACTGTATTTAAATCACAATTTCTTCCTTTATTTCCAGGTAATTATCTGCAAGTTGTGTTAAATAAACCAATGAGAAATTCACATTACTTCAAGGATGCAACACTTTTTTTTCAAAAATCTTCAGTCATTTTCAGACCAAGTGGGAGCCATGCATCCAAAGGCATTGGAGTTTGTTCTTTTCTGATTTGGGGAAATGCTGGAAAATTAAGTGTTTTCTCATGGTTTGAGAAGGTTTCTAAGTTTTTACTTGATCAATCAAAGAAGGTTCTGGACAGTTTCCATGGAAAGGAAAACATGCCATTCCTTGCTTTTGCTTTGTAAATGGAGAAGAGAGATTTATGTTCTTTTTGGAAAAGCAAAATAAGAAGACGTCTTATTACAGCTGTGCTGATTGAAAATTACTGCAGTTGTAGATCCATTTTTTGCAATGGCCTTCACAAAAAGAGGTTCACTGTGACCATATCCAGAGCACAACAGCAACTAGTAACACAAGTGGATGTAGGAATATAGACTAGAAAAGCAATAAACAGGGAATTTAACAGAGTATTCATGTCTAGATCTGATAAAATTCCTAAAACACTCTTGAGTTCACTTGCATGTTTTAGTTATTATCTTCAAAAGCTCATAAGGTCCAGTTGTGGTACAAGAATGGAAAAAATACCAAAGCTGTAGTTGAGAAAACATGGATCAGCAAAACTGGTATTAAGAGAGGTACTTTGTTTAACTCATTACTAAACAAACAATTTAAGAGCATCAGTCGAGTAACAGAGTGATAGGAAGCAGCTGCTCTGCATGTCTCTGTAACAAATCATATAACAACAATCTACTTAACTTCTCACACAAGTACTTAGTCCAAAGTATGGAAAAAGAGAATTGGTATACTATATCTTACTTTAGTAGATTTTTTTTTTATATAGCCATATGGGATGTCCTCATGTCCAAACTAAAGAAATGTGATTTATCCGTTATAAAGTGGGAGATAGGTGTTACAGAGAAGTCATGAGTATCTGCTTCTCATGTAGGAGAACATGTCAGCTGAATCCAGCTTAGGTCTGATGCCTTCCCACATACATTAATGGCTATCAGGTATAGAGAAGACACTTCAAAAATACATGAATATTATGAAATTAAAAGATGTGAAAGTACATAGGACCAAATTGCAATTCTAAGTGATCTTTCTAGATGGGTGAAGTGATTGGAAATAAATATAATAATCCCCTTGCACCCATAAATACAAATGTGAAAATTATTATTCAAAAGGAAGACAATGATTACACATACAGTAAACAGTAAAGGAGGTGTAGAAGTTGCACAAGTTAACATGACATTCCAAATAAAACCTTATTGCAGCTGTGTGAATGAACATAATGGACATACTCCTTTTGCAGTCAGGCCCAAATACAAATAAATTGGAAAGAATCCAAGGAAGTGGTTTGGAAAAGATAACCTATAAGGCTAGTTGAGATAAGATGAGCTTGTTCTGCCTAAGAGGCCAAATATTAAATACAACAGTTAAGAAAAGGTGTAGTCCTTATAGAAACAGTGATGAGTTGTTTTTCAGGCTCACTGAAGTTAGTATGAGGTACTCTGAGCAAGCTCTAGGCCACTAAGAAAACTTTGTAACTGTAAGAATAGTTGCACAATGTATTATTGAGATAATTTTGAAATTCCCATCTTTGGAGACTAAAGTTTAGTCTGATAACTGTAACAGGAAATCAACATCCTTGTCCAAGACACTGAGAAATCGTGGGGTTTCTTTACATTTACTTGGGATTTTACTACTTTTATTTGGACTTTCATTGCATTCCTATCTTTCCTAGATTTTCCTATTAATTATATGTGTCTGTAAAAGGAAGATTTATTTGCTAGCTTTAGTCTGGGTTTGTGATTTTTATCTACGTAATCTTCATTATAATCTATGGGGTTATTAACCTTTTAGTGTATAACAGATATGGGAACGTGACAAATAGGTCCACTGTGACCACATCTTTATGGTGGAAATCTCATGGAAATATGCTTTCTAGAAGCAGCTGTGTCATAGGATCTTTTTCTCATTCAAAGAGTTTGGTCTACGAAGGCATCTCACACCACATCATTCACAGGGTTGCCCAGAGCAGAAATAAGAAATTGCAAGGACTTCATGTATTTCTTTTACCCAGCCTGAGTTTTATTTATCTGTAGGTTTTCAAAAACGCTTTTGCAATCTTTCAATGCAGCCAGCTACCATGAAGATACCCTAAAAGCTGTACCAGCATATGTATAGCTTTTAATATAATTTCCTCTCTTTTATTGTTTGCAAAACTGACCACAGCAGGTTTTGAATGATAAAAGGCAGTGTAAATCCTCACAGAGAGCTTTTAACACTCCATTAATCACCCTTGAATCATGTTTCCTGAAAAAGATGATAGGACAGAAGCCACTGCACACAGTAGAGAAGCACATGAAGTAGATTGTGGAGGATTATCATCCTGCAGAAGAAATAGTGGTTTATTAGAGTTGTTTCAATTTATTGATGTATAAAGTTTAAAATGGATTTGTTTGCCCCAAAGGTGTGTATACTTTTTGCAGCGATTTTTGTTGGCCTAACAAAAGATACTGTTTTTTCCTGAAAACCTTTTCTTGCTGGGTCAGTTCACTAACACCAGCATGGAACAGTTAGTTAGCAGAAATGCTAGAAGCTTTTGTAGTTATCTGAGTTAGAATCTTATCTGCTATAAACCAGCTGAGCCTGGCTTGAGAGCCACCCCAAAATGTTCACCTGTTCTGTGAGCATCCCCACCCTTTGTCTTGGAAGGAAGTTGAGTTTCATAGGTGATGTAATAGTGAGAGAAAGAGAGTGCAAGCAATAAAGACACAGTGTAGTGATAATTGAGGACACTCCTATTTTTCAAGAGTCTTTAGTGCATGGGAGCCTCTGCTTACTCTTTTGAATAAACAAACTTTTCTTTGCCTGGGAGGTAGACCTCTTTTGTTTCTTTCTTTCCCATAAGGAAGATCCACTGCTACTCTTTATATATGAAGTGAGAGTGATGCATCTGGCACGTGGGGTAATGCAGCCAGAAAGATGCTATGGTATTGGAGTGTGGATGTTATGTCATTGAACTGCAGCTGTGTACCACCTACTAAGCTCTTCTTTGAATTTGGGACCTCCACAAAGGGAAATGCATGTTGGCAGCAGTACTGCTGCTTCTTCCCTTCTCCATGACCCCATTCATCAAGCACAGTTGGCTGTTATATCAAAGAATTCAGACTGGCCACGTCTGATGTGCCAGATCACTGAGTGGTTGAGAGGCGTAAATATATGATGTCTCACAGCTGCCAGGACTGGGGATGGCAGCCAGCAGTGTGAGTCTTGACAAGTGAGGGGTAGAATGACATGAGAGAGATAGACTATAAAATTAAAAGAATAAGTGGTGCTGTCACACCTAGGTACCTCCTGTGGTGCTCTGTATCATTCAAAGCACACCTGTTATCATATGTATGTTCCATAACCCCTGAATTAACAACACATGTATGGGTTTCACTGTTACTTTTATTCCCAGTGTTAGTTAAAAAAAAATTATTCAGGATTTGACTCAAAACTAGATTTTTTTTCCTTGCTTCTGCCTCAAAGGGTCAATGGATTAAGCTGCTGTACTCACCCACTACAAACTGCTTTGTGCTTTTATGAGCTTCTCTGTGCTTTTATGAGCTTCTCTGGAATATTACAATGACAGACAAAATGAGGAAAATTTTTATAAAACCCTATTTACTAACCTGAGGAAAGAAAATGGTAATCAGGAATGACAAATGCATGCAGCTCCTGTAAAGCTAGCAAACCAAATGTCTCTGAAATCAATGGGAAAGTTCTTGAACTCCAAATTGTCTAGACGAAGAAATTCTTAAATGTTTCTTAACTGAATCATCTTCTTCAGTAAAGTAAGCCTGGGAACTACTAAGGAAATTAAAAATCAGAGTGTTTTGAAAAAGCAAAGGAAAAGTATGGCAATTGGGACTTGAATAAGTGATGCAAAGGGCCTTTCTTATAAAATAACAGAGGTTAATATCTAATTGTATGCTTTTAGAAAGCTAATACCTTGTCAAAGTTTTTTTACATTGTGCAGAAAAGGCATCACTATCCTATTCAGTTGTTTTTAAAAATCCTGCTAATATCTTGCTTAAAATCTGTATAAAAAGAGTTACTATGGAGTCTCAGTGACAAAATTACTGTGCTGTTACTACAGCAAGTGTACATAAACAAATATATGTAGTTATGAAAAAAATATAACAGGCATCTTATACTACATTTTTCATATTGTAAGCTGCAACACTGATAAAATTTATTTCTGTTAATCTCTAGGTCTCACATCTGTAACACAATATGGGAGGCAGTGGGTGTGTGGATAAGAAAATTACTCACAATGCAGTTAGGCAAGGTGGGGTTAGCTGTTCTATTAGCATGCTGCCAAAAAGAAACCCCAACCCCAAGGCCACACTCTCCTTTCCCTGTTTCAGCAATCAGTGTCCCCATGACCTATTTATGCTAGCTCATTTATTAATGTGTACTCTTTCTTCAGCCAGTTCAATTCATTAATTTGCTAAAAAACTAATCGGGAGGGGTGGGAGACACATGGAGTGTATAGTTTTCTGCCTGGTCAGTAAGCTGAACTGGCTTATCTAGGTTACTAAGGAAAGGTCCATGAGCAAGAAAGAAAATATGCAGCAGTCTGAAATGAAGCAAGGAGAAGCAGGATCACCTTCTCCAACAGCAGGAAACTGTTAATCTTACTCTGACATTTCACCTGTCTTTAAGCATAACGGGGGAAAGAAATGTCTTAGAATATAAAAAGATCTTTCTCTTATACCTAAACTGTTCAATATGCATGCTTTTGTACAGTCTTGTGAATGTTTTCCTGAAGCATGTGTAATTGTACCTTCATAACTGCATGTAATGATGCTGACCAGCCAGCCAATGTAGCTGGGGAGTTGGTGACCCACATCACGACTAACCTGCTCAGGTGCAGGCCCATGCAGAGCTTGCAGTGCTGTGTGACAGACAGCATGGCCTTCAGACCCATCTTGTGCTGCTCACATCCCTTGACTGTGAAATAAACTTACATAGTAAATATAAAAGAGAAGCCTGCAGACAGCTCCCACACACGATTACACTGCCTGCATGGCCTTGCCTTTATCTCACAGTATGGGTTCATACGTGCATATTGTCTTTGACAGTAGAAATGATGAGTAGAATTGTTTACTTCTAAAAAATAGCTCAAGTGACCAAATTGGGGCAACTCTACCATGGATGGGCTCTGCCCAGCATTCATCATCCTGATTAGAGGCCTGTTTGGCACTGCACACCTCAGGGTTTCCAGCACCAGAAGGGAAGCAAGGTTATCTATACTAACCCCTCTTTATAATGCCAGCTCTAATAAGTGCTGATTTAAAATACCCTTTATCTAGTGCCTTTCTTATTGCAATCACAATGAATCAGTACCTTCTGGTGCAATGCACTGTGTATTCATTCCTCTCGATTGCATGATGGCTATTTATTCTAATAATCATTCTAGGAGAGAAATATTTTTGTTATAAAAGGCAGTGGTGGTAAGAAAGAGAAAACTCAGGCAAAATCTCTTATGCAAAAATTTGTATTGTTTTTCACAAACTGATGTAATCATGTGTTCTCCAGTCTGTAAAGGAGGAACTCTTTCCACTGAATTTTTAGCTGCTTTCTAAGGCCAGAAGAATTTGCGCAGAATTGTCTCTGTGTGCTGGACAACTTGAAGACTTGCCCTCAAACAGACCATATCCTCAACTTTCTCATAACCTTACACAACAAAAGGAACATTAATCTATACCCTAGTTACCTCAGCACACTGACAGACAATTATGCTTAATAAAGACCTTGAAGTCAACAATAATGAGAAAAGCAAGTGTCTCATTCCTTTTCCCCTCATTAATGAACATTTTGTTTACCCTGGGAAGCACTGTAAGACACACTTACAACAGAGGTCTGCTTGGCCTCATGAACTTATGCTATATGTCATGCTGTTCCATTAATCATAGTGTTTTGACTCATATAAAAGGATTCTTGCTGTGTCAAGACAAAGACATGTAAAGGGTTAAAAGTAGAGGAGACATGAGGTGAGCCTCTGGATATATGACCTCACAGCACCAAAATTATCTGCAAGAAAAGGTTTGAGGGACTGAGTCTTGAGTTTTCTTTATTGTGATTTTTTTTGGTATTTCAGACTTCACTTTGGAATGTATTTGGGTTATGTTGTGCCAAGCCTTTAAAACAGAATATATCCTGTTATGGTTTCTTCTTACAGCCTTCAGTTCCATTCTTAAACTGCTGGACAATGTTTAAGAGTATTCAGCTTACCCAGTTCAACTTTTAGTAAAGACCTATTATTAAAATAAAAAAAGTTCTGGTGATTCATTCAATGTCAGTGAATCTGAGGGAGATTCCCAGCTCAATAAAAAATAAATAAGAAACAGGCTGTTTTTGCACAATCACACACAGCAAATGGTGACAGGCGTAATATTTGTTAGTTAACAGAATCAGAAAAGTTGTGGTTTTTTCTCTCTGATTAACCTCACTTAAAGCATGGTAACACATGGATATATAACATTTGAAAATATAGGAAACAAAAGTACTGATCATGGGGCACTTACTCAGCAGACTGTCTTGGGCCGTTCCTCATTAGAGATTTCTTCATACAGGCTGATGTAGCCAATCAGCCAAATTCAATTACTGAAGACTTGAATGGTGCTTCCTGACATTGTGTGGGGTTCCACCAAACAGAGGAAAACAAAAACTTGCAGTAATTAGAGATGTCAGACCACTCCTGAGAGCAAAATGTAGCTCAAAGTAATTTCTTACACTGAGTCATACAGACACTGTCCTAGCTTTTCCCACCCTTGCTATGATCTGCCTGTAAAATTTAACTACAGTTGATAGACTTGCATATGCAGCAAGGCATTAACAATTACAGGCTGAAATGTGAAATTTTGGTCCCAGGTATGGGGAAACAAAACGGCTAAAGTTTGTTTCCCATTCAACAATGTCCAACTGGTTTGTGCCACCCCCCTGTTGAAGTTGTTCTGTGAGTTTAAGTGCCTGTGGAAAAAAAAAATGGGAGTTGAGATGCTGTTTCTTATGGCCAGTTTCTAATAGCCTGGGTCATAGTGACTTACTCTGAAAGTAATCCTATGAGATGCTATTCAATGTGGCTGTCTGTATCATAATTTACTTCCAATCTTCACTTAGACCAAACAGCCAAATAGAAACCCTAGGATTATACCATTGTATCAAGTTAATTATAAATTTAGTGTAACATTTTGCATATATATCCATTCTCTCCAAAGGTGCAGATCCAAAGGTGCATACAACATATGTGTACATTTGTTTGCATATCTTTCCTTCTTTATTTAGCTAGATATGTGTGCTTTGTGCATGTGTATATTTTGTGTTTCCATACATATGTTCTCCTTGTATATATGTGTATATCTGGATGTGCATATATAAATTTTTGTTTAAGTACATGCTGCCCTTTCTCTGTAAATAAAGGAGGGAAATAAATTGTAGAGGTACATGGTACAAATTGAATGTGTCCAAATTTATTTGACCTGATAAGAAATAACACATACTTTTTCTTTACTGTTGAGCATGAAATACTCTACTAGTCATGTGGGATGAAATCTTAGATTTGAGGAAGACCAGCCAGTGCTCCAAAAGTCGGAAATATCACACTTAAGCTAGCCGAGGGAACATTTTTTATTATTTTGGAAGTACCCAGATATTCCACCTCACTCAGAGGCTCAGTTATTGCTTTTCCTGGCAGAGGAGTATCTTTCAGCTCATCTTTGAATAGCCTGTTTTTATTCTTCTCAGCCAGCATGAGATGTTTTGGAAATTGATGACCCAGCTGCAGATGCTACAGTGAAACAGCAAATTTTGCAGTGCTTTGATCATCTCAGGAAAACTCTCAGCTCTGGAAGTCTTTTATCTTATATTCTGCCAGCATGATCCAGAGAAGACACTAGCAGTAGCTAGCAATAACAAGCGTCTGCTAATGGGATATGAATGAGATTTACAATCTAAATAAAGAAAATAGATTTTTAAAAATTCCATTGTGATTTTCCTTTCCTTAGTAACAACACAAATGAGCAGGGGAGGATTACACTGCGTATTTAAAAATACATATATTAAAACAGTATTGATGAAGCCTTTAGTTTAAAGTTTTCTTAGTCTTGCAACATTCTCTTAGAAGTTTTCAATGCTGCCAAAATCTATATCCAGCACAGCAAGAGAGAAACAGTGTCTGCTGAACTCAAGCATGCTTGGATGGTGGTGGATATTTATACAACACTTCCTATTTAACCTTTCCCTCTACTTTTGTACTAATCTGCAAGACATGCTGAGAAAGATAATAAGCAAGATTACGAGATACAACAGGCAAGACATGCAGAAGTCATCAAAAGATCTATTGCAGTTACAGGCAGACTGATAGAGAATGGAGGCAAGTGAATAAATACTGCTTTGTTTTGTGTTGGTATAATCCTTTTGACTTTGATGAGATAAGAGAGTTAAAAATTAGGAAAGATTTTAGCTTGTGTTCAGTGCTGATACATGAACATATCTCAATCCTTGGCAATGATTTCTCCATTGAAGAAAAATTAAGATGACACAGAAACCTAAGGAATCTCAGATAGCATGATATTTTTGGGGGTTTAGGGTTACTTTTTGTTATGATTATTATAGTAGCAAGACTATCCTCCCAGCTTTTAGTTCTGGAAATGTATGAAACCATCATTATGTTTGGCACCAACCTGCAAATCACAGGACAGCAACTGGCAGATCTTTGTGTAAGAACAGTGAATTAAAAACAAGTACTGAAAATTTTGGAAAGAATTTTAAGAAATAGAGAACTGAACATAGAATATGGACAAGAATAGCAACAGAAACCACTGGATTGTTTAAATCAAGTTAAACTTTGAAAGACTTATTTGCACAGTAGCTCAAAAGTGAACTGTCCAAACAGCCTGTTCTTGTCAGTGTCTAATTATTTTACTTCATGTGTTTATTAGATTAGAACAATACTCAGACAGATTAGAACAATACTCAGACACTGAGTCTTATTTCTAGCTGCATGAAGAGTCTGAAGGAGTTTAAATAGAAACCATCAACTAAGTAATCCTGTAACTGCGACCTTTTCATTTTTAGAAGGGCAGGGGTGGGGTATTGTGTTATAGGCATAGCAAGAAGTAATGTCTAAATTAAGACAGTCTAACTCAATGGAAACATGAAAAACTTATGCTTGCAGATATTTATAACTTGGTTAAGCTAACTGCTGGATTTAAATTTTCCGTGCTTGTTCTTTGCTTTTGATTCAAGATTTATGGTGTGTTCAGTTTTTTCTATTTTTTTTTTCTTTTTAATGCTTAAAGGGTTTTGCTGAAAAGGGCTCAGTTGTTTCCAAAAATGAAGCTAAGGAAAAAATTTCCGCCAATATCGCAAACACCTTCCAACTATTTCATTGAAGCGTTTGGTGAAGACTAAGATATTTGGAAGAAAATAATTCTAGGATCAAATGAGGGGTGTGTGTGCTGTTTTAAATCTCAGTCTCAGATGGCTCCTTCTTACCCCAAATGATGTGATTATGGGTAGGACATCATATTGGTTAATATAACTCCCAGCAAGAAAATTACTAAACTAAATTCTCAGTGGTGCCCCCACATCCTGTAAGGATTACAGACTCCATCTTGGGAGTCTAAAATTAAGTTGCCACATGTACAGATGTTCAGCATCTTTCAGAATAGGCTGGGCTTCTTCACTGTGATGAAATAAACCTCAAGTTAAATTGTTTAAGGATTTGATCTCCTTATGAAGTATGGCAAACTGATAGTGAAGAACTGAATTATAAGAAAAGGAAAAAAACCACCACCACCATGAAAAACAACAAAACTCAGACATCCACATGGAAATCAAGATGAATCCATGACACCACAGGAACACAATTTTTAAATTACTTGACTTTGATGAATGTGGTTTTATTGAAATCAAATTCTAGGTCATTACTGGTTAAGAGATCATCACATCAAAAAAATCAAACAAAATCTAAGTAAAACAGAGATACAGGCAAGTATGGGAAGACCATAGCCTTTGAAAAAATATCCCACATCTACATGGGAATGAAGATATGTATGATTCAATAATTTTACTTACAGCAGTCCTGGAAACGTCAAAGTGGAACAACAAGATGAAATAAAGGTCATAGGTCCCCAAATAGTGTGCTAATTCATTGTAAGCACATATTGCCATGTTGTAAAATTCTGGGTAAGCATGATATGCCTTGACAGCATATTCATTTTTTTCAGACATTTAAGAAGTAATTATTTTGGCAGAATGTCTCTTTTTAATGATTTTATGTCTTCTTTTTGGAATATGCAACTATATGTCAACTGAGATCTTCTTTCTCTGCCCCACTTTGATTTCCAATGAGACTGAGGGCTCAGAAATGAAGAACTACGGGAGTGATCAAAACCCTCCTGCTTTATAAAACAATGTGCAATTGAAAAAAATAAATTCATTGTCTAGACTTACCTGCTGGGATTCACTGCAGTGAAATCCACAGTTCTGTCTCCTGGTCTTCCAGCTCAGACATCTGCCAGGGATCCCTGCGAGCTCACATGTCCAGACCTCCTTTCTATAAAAAAGATTTGAATATGGAGACAAAAGGTGGATGGCACGCCAATATCTTGCCTCAATACGAATACAGCGTAGTGGGAAATTGGAATGCTTCCCAGGTTCAGTAATATAAAAAAATGTATTCATTGTCCAACAGACTAAGAAGAAAATACTGTTCTTTATGTCATTTTATATTTTATTTTTATTTTATTTTTATTTCTTGACCTAAGATAGGATCATGTTGTAAAAAGAGATGTAACATGTTACTCCAGTCAGTCAAATTACACTTTTTCTGGGATTCCTGATGACATATTTCTAATGTAGTTTCTCAGTTGGGGCCAGTAATTACTTAATTGGGCTTGTATTCCCACCAATTGGTTTAACAACACTCAAAAAATATTGCTGACCAGGGTTTCAATGCATTTGCATTTTTCTTTGAGGTTTTTGTGTCTTCGGGACTTGAGGGTAATCACCTAGTTTATCACCACTGAGACAATACTAGACACAGGCAGCCAGAGGCTGAAATGACATGACGTTGTTCTCAAACTATGGTCTCACTTGTATACTTAGAACATGCATTTGTTTGTGTTGTATGGCTTCCTGAGCTGTCGTCACCTTAGCAGTTCAGCCCTGCTGTCAGCACTTCTGAACTATTTGTTATGTTATGTACTGTGGACTCCTATGGGCTTTTCTTACATTTATTTTCCATTGAAACAATCCTTGGAGCTTTCATTTAAATTTGTTTTGATTTCTCCTACTGTATCTGATGAAAGTGGTGTCACATTTGGTAGCCAGTGATGTTTTTTACTGACATAAAAATGTCCCTGACATTACATGTCAAGGGCATTGATGCATTTTTTTACAAAACTTTTGTCTCCTTTCACAATATAAGAAAGGGTTTTAATAATGAGTATAGTTATTGATAAGTTCACCTCTACTATGAACAATTGATTTTATAAAACTATATTTGCGTTTAAAATACTATCACAAATAAAAGTAAACAGAATGAGTGTTGTTCAGCCACGGCAATAAGGAAAGATTTTTTCTTTAGTTTTCTGGGCTTTTGTCTTCAGCCTAGTTCTGAGAAAAATTTTCAGATTATTGTCCTTGGGAAGAACAGTTGAGTTATTAACTCATAATTTAGGTAGGTGTCTAGTCAACCACTGCAGAGAGGGTATCCACACATTTAAGTGCTTTTCTGGATTGGGGCCCTAAGCATTTTTCAAATCATCTGCCAGGACTGTATTTAGTACACTGCAATGCAATAGCCTTCCTAGGCTGAACTATCCTTCCCTGACTTGGAAAAAATTCTTTTCTTTCCAGCTTTCCTTGGCAGAGTCAAACTGTTCAGTTCTTACCTCTGTGCATCTCTCACGGGAAAACCAGTGCACTCCCCAGAACTTGTCTTGGTTTGTGTCAGGTTGTGTTATCATTTCACCAATCAGTCAGGCCAATAGCTTTAACAAGCTTGCAGTCCTCTTTTGAATGGGTTTCCTATTGCTCCAAAATAAAAAGCAAATTTCGTGAAGGACATCAGATATTTTTTACTTAAAAGAGGAAAAACCATCTAAAGGCAAAAAAAATCAGAACCAGCTTAATGCTTAATGAACTTATACATCTTCACCTATTAAGACAAACTTTCTCAAACTGCAGACTAGTTTTACTGAAGGATTTAGTATATAGTCCTAACTCATATTTTGCATTACTTCATGGCTAGCCTGCAGCTAAGAGGATGTAAATTTGATATCAGGATCCATATCTGATCTATGTTTGAGAAACCAGCTTTTCCCTAGCTGATGGAAATTCTGTCCAGAGAAAACTCAACATGAGAAATGCTGTGCAGTTACAGTCTGTCTCAATTGTAGTCCCAGATCAAAGCCCAACATGCTTGCTCTGTGGACAAATACTCCGTGAAGTGTACACAAAGCCTGAGGAAAAAACTGAGATGTGTAAACATGGTATTCTTGCATCCATCTTCCCTTCTCTCCCTCTCCTTCTTTTACTCTTTGGTGAAAATACCTGTAATTAATACTTTAATGGAAAGAATTCTCTGTCTCACCAATTTTTCTCTCTTTTCAGTTTTTCTGTCTTCTGAAATAGGATTACAACTATATCTTACACAAGGGCTCTGATTCATGTCTGCTAGGGAAAGGTGACTTTGTGTCCCTCTTAGAGATACTCTAATTCATATTAAGAAAGTTATGTATTTAGGAATCTCAATTAAACCAAGTTTCAGTGCAATATCCTATAATGTGTAGTACTCACTTTTCAACTGGGTTTTGTTTTTGTTGTTGTCTTATGGGGAGGATGTTTCAACATTTCAATACTCTGATGGTTAGAAGGCTGACATCTATCCCATTATATGTTCTTCATCAATTTATGCATAATTTTCTCTTTTCAAGATTATTCTTTAAAAAACGCATGTTGGAGATTTTTAATAAACACAAATTTTTTCATCTCCAAATGTTTCCTCTGAAAACTTTTAGGCTTTCAAAGGGCCTATTCAATTTGATTTTTCACTATTTCCTTTCCTTAAACTTTTTATTGCTCTAAAAAGAAGATTTCTTTCATGAGCAGTTTGCACTTGTTGTCCCATTTGATAGAATTCTCTCCTATACCTATATTCTTTCTTCATTAGCTTTCAAGCTAGTTCTGTCAAAAACTCTTCCCTTGCAAAATTTTCCTGTGATTTGAATACAACTTCAAGTAGAGGAGTTTGGAGGGTTTCTCTTTTTTTTTTTTCAAGTCACTGGCACACAAACTGTGATGTACCCCATACAGCTCCCTGAGTTTTATATTCTGGCCAATTTCATTAACTATTCTCACAGTTTACCAAGGATTATTAAAAAATTGAATGTTAAATTATTTATACTGATATAATATACTATTTATTTTAAATACTGCATGTCAAATATTTAAATATTTATTATTGAAGCTTAGATGCTTTTGTATTTGGGGAGGATTTTGGTTTGTTTTTTTTTTTCTGAAATTACTTCTGGGGTTTCTGTTCCACTTAAACTCAATTGTCTTTCTAGAGTCCCATCCAAAATAACTTTGTACATACTGTTTCTGTACAGTGTCTTTGCTATTTTCCAACAAATCTCAAACAGCTTAATTTCTTCCCAGATGTATAACTGATAAACATATTTATTGTTTCCTTCACAAACATTGCTATTATCATTTGCTTCTGAGAAATTAGTGTTTTCTGTAACTGTGTAATTCTCAATAGTATTTCTCTAGCAATAGTTAAGAAACACACTGACTTCCCACCCAGGGGAAGTAAAGGAAATTCCCAAATCAAGCTTTGTTTATACTCAACTTTGAGCCAATTAGTTTTGTTTTCCATGTTATCTGTTAATATCCCCATATGAGACTCATGACATAAATGTTATTTTTTGCATTTTTTGCATTTTTAAAGAATTTCTTGTAACTTACATTCCATGAAGACTGTTAATTTGGTTTGGTTTAGTTTTAAATCTTGAAGTATCTAAGACATTATTGACTCTTTAATTTCCTTATAAATATCTCTTCATCAAAAGAAATTATGAAAAATTTTCTTTAAAAGGAGATAACTCTCATAAAGTGAACAAACTTCCTGACTTTGACATAAATTTCACATCCATTTTATCTTCTACTTCTTCCTGCTAAATGTATATTATGCTTTCTGTTGTTCTTGATCAAGATATCCTGAACATCAGCCTCTGTCTCCTTGCAGGTCCTATCTCTGGTATCTTCATATCACAGCTCTGTTTTCTTTCTTATGGCAGCAGATGCCCTCTTTCTCTGCTTTACATCTACATCTTCCATTTCCTTTCTGTATCCATTAATATAACCAGAACTTTTCTGCCATTCAGTTCCCCACTGTGACTTCCGAGCCCTGATCATCCCATGCTTACATATGTCAGTGTGATGGTTCAGGTAACATAACCCTCTGCTCATCTCATTCAAGAGAGGTCAGAAATCCTTCTGGCCATCTCATCCATCAGACTTCTTCCGATCCCATTTCAGTTTTCAGATCTCTGTTCCATATGCTCTGCTAATGAGGTAAAGCATGTAAATACTGCTCACAAGATTTTCATACATGCTTGACACCAGCATCTAGTCCCTTTTGCTCTCTCTTTATTCTTCGGAATCTCTCATTGCTGCTCATGACTATCACCTTTTCCTGCCTTCAGGATGCTGGCAGTTTGGTTGTTTCTGCCTTTCCATTGGGTAGTCCTGCTGTCTGAAGAGCTTTGAGGTTAATGACAAAGCAGTAGTGACGCCAGAGGGCTTCACTCAAATGCTGAGCTTCAGGGTCTCTGTCACTAAACACAAAACCCCAAAGCAGACAACAAAGTAATAAACTGCTCAAAAACTACATCCCTTGTAAACTACATCAAACAAAATATCTTTGGGTGGACAATTCATTTATTGCCAAGAACACAACAAACACTGTAATCTTTCCCCATCAAAAGCAGATTTGACATAAGCTTTTACTATTCTTTCAGTGTGCAGAAGAGAAATATCTATGAATATTGCTTAAGCACATATTTTACTTGTTGATATTTGAACTAGACAACAATACTTCCATATTGCCTTGCCTTCCCTATTCCCTGAAGTCAATGTCATAACTTCTATTGGTAACATCATTATGAGCATACTTTCTCTGGGACCTAGAGATTATGGGACCAGTCTTTGTTTAGATTAGTAAATTTGAGTCACACATCATGGTCACAAGACACAGAACACTGATTCAAGACAAATCCAGCATCCAGGAGATTTGGATGTGTTTAGGCTAACATTTTAAACTGTATCAGGGAGCATCTGCTCGTGCACATCCAGATCCAAGCTGGGACAAAACCACACAACTAGCCTAAGCTTCTTATCAGACACTGTAGATAATTTGACAATGCATAAATGTTGGCATGTGCTTACCTCATCATATGACCTGAATCATATTTGTGCTCATGGTTTGTGCAGGGTAGGGGGGAGCACAGACTGGGAAGCTCGACTCCATTCAAGGAGGAACAACTTCAGTGGGTGGGAAGGAAAATATTCTCCCTAGTCCTAAGCCATATTGGCTCAATTCAACAGTCTTCCCAGTGTGGTTTGGCACCCCACACCACATTTTTCTTTCTCTGTGTTTTTGGGAACCAGAAAATGCTCCCAGAAAGCAAGACAGCAGCAGTCAGCAGCTGGAAACAGCTGGCTCTCACAAAAGTCTCTCAGTAATATACCAGCCGCTGGCTCTGCTGAATATCATTCAGAACTACTCTGTCTTTGGTCCCACTGCCTTTGTTGATGACCCTGCTCTTCTGAGTTTTTCTCAGAACAAAGCATATATGGGTAGAGATGCACTGAAGGAGAACTGGATCCAGTATTTCATACCTTCTTGCATGTGTTTTGTAAGGAGGGACAGAAGGTTTAGCCTTCCCAGTGCTAAAGTCTCTAACTGCAAATGATGGGTCAAGACAAATCCCAGGGGAAGGAATGATAAAGAATCAAATTTCATATTTAGACTGAGACTCAGAAAGCACAGCTGGATCTGATGGTTACTTTAGGAAAATTGTGTTCCTGGCTCTGGCAGTTCTTTAAATTTATACAGAGTTTCTAGTTATGTCATACAGGGCTTTGATTTTGCTGTTCAGCATAAGTCCATTTGTGCATGGAGGCCTGCTCTCCTGATTTAACAATGTCAATAAAAGTGAACTTGACTACACTTTTTTATGCATCTCAGAAGTATTTGACGTGTCTGACTAGTCAACAATCATCAGAAAACATAAATGGATTATGATAAAATAAACCACTTTTCTCCCAGCATTTCTTTGCAGGTTTTTCTGGCCATGGAAGCCTATTTTTGCTCTGGGGAAAAAGGAAAATAAATCTCTCTTTTTTTTGTAATTTAAACCTTTTGGACAGAATGTTTTACATATCTCGGTGTCCATCATATATAAGACCAATTTCTTACTGTATGTGTATCTTTTCTATTAGGTGAATTTAATTAACACCTCACATATTTGAATTTGATAGCTTACCTTAAAAATCATACGGTGATTATAGAATTTCATTTGACGTGAGTAACAAGTTTGGCATGTACAATAAATCAGGCAATTCCCTACTTCCCTCACAAAAGCTAATGAAGTCACCCCATATTCAGGCCTTCACCAATGTACAGGCTGCCATATACTGAGCCAGTGTGCTTGGCACCACTTCTATAGGGCCGTCAGTTGGTGGATTTCAGCTGGCAATGTTGTAGGGCTGGGTTAGATACCCGGGGCAGAAGATTTTGCTCAAATATAAAATAGGCATCTTCCCTCTTGCCTACCCCCCATCAATAGTTTAAAAAAAATACTTTGTCAGTTTGGGGTTAGACAAAATAGAGAGAGACAGAGATGTTGGCTTTTGTTTTATATAGGACTGAATAGTTAATGGAAGTGACAAGGTGCAAAGCTTGAGCGTGTGGCATGAAAATCACACGAGCTCAACTGACCTTGGCCTTTCGTGTGCTACAGTGAATTCAAGAATGAAGCTAGGGTCCGAGGCAGTAGGTCAAAAACCCTTACCCCAGCTCCCTGTGAGAATTAGTTTGGATTAATCCCAAGGTAAGACTCCAGCTGTGCCTCCCTATTCCCATTAGACAGGAAACTCAGAAATCGCAGTTAATCTAGACTAATCACAAGGCTTTCATAGTTATATATTAAAAGCTTTCTCTTTGCAAAGAGACCTACTTTATAAATCAAACAAGATCAGTTAATCTTGTATGAAACATTTGCCTGTTATCTGTAAAGTGTCTTTGTCTTCTGCAGAGAAGTATATTAAGCACAACAACATAGGCTCTGTCCTTGAAGCTGTACTATGTAAAGGAACAATCTTGTAATATATTTAAGGCAAATTACCTGTTAAACTTTTCTTTGGCTTTTTGCACCTTTTTGTGAAAACAGAACAAGAAACATTAGTGGTAAATGTAAAAATCCCATTCTGTCATTCTAAAATTATCTGGGGCCATGGCAAGTATTGCGATGTGTAGGAGGAAACATCAACCAATCCAGAGTCAGTACAACAATATTTGAGGTGGGGTGGTATTTGGAGAGATGGAATAAACCACAAAAAGAAGAGGCAGGGAACTAAACATTGTAGGAGAGGCTGCTTTAGCAGCAATCAAGTCTGTCAGGAATCCATGTCTTTCAAAGAAACCTTACTAGTTGCAAGATTCAGCAGGAAAGAAAGAAAAATATAAATGCTCAAACAGATAAACATTCAAAGCAAACTTTACAGTCCTGAGAAATTTCCTTGTCTCGAGACTCTAAGGACACAGTCCTATTCCTATTTTCAAATGAAAAGAACAGCTCTTCCACCTTGGACAAGCTGCAGAGTACGCATGCCACCACCTACCACAGCTGCCTGCTGGACAGTTGCCACAGTGCAAGTGTTGTCTTTCTTGTGTAACAGGGAAACACCATGTGGTTCCCAAGGGGTTTTCCAGACAAGACATTGCATTGGTGGATGCCTTGCCATTATTAAAGCTGTGATCCCTCTGTTTCCAGCTGTCCTGCAGTTCCACCCTTGCTTTCAGGGCTTAATAACTGTCTCAAAAAAAGTCTTCACAGGGTCTGTTTTAGCAAATAAAGTCTCAACACAAGTAAACACTGCAAAATGAACTTTAAATTATCATAATGTTTATTTTCCATTATTTGGATGAAGTATTTATTGTTTCTACTTTCCTAAAGAAGCAAGTCAGAATTTTAAAACGTGAGCTTTGCTTTTACAAAATGACCAGTGGTTAAGACGTAAAGAATATGAGCTCTTCTCAGGCAGTGTTGTAACTACCTTTTATTTATTATGGGACTTATATACATTGCTATTTGAACAAAGAGTTTTCTCCTATTCTGAAGTTCAATTCTTTTAGGGTTAATCACTTGCAACAGCAGCAATATTACACTAAAACACATATTACTGCATGTAGATTTGGATCTATATACACGTCTCTCCTCTAAAATTTGTTTTGTTGCCCTAATTATCATCAAACTGGCTATATTACAGCATTCCCATGTGTATTGTGGCCATGTCTATTACCCCTTGACACTTGAATTGCTGTCTGGGGGAAAAAAGTGTGTTTCACAACCCAATAAACATTTCATAAAACTCAGGGGTTAGATATTATAACTTTATAGTTATTCTTTTGTTTTTTTATTATCATCTCTTACACTTATCTTCAAACACTGATCTTGTATTCACATATAATTCAGGAAGTTACCTGTGTCTGTTCAAAAGAAATCTCATAGAATTAATAAATTACAAGGATATATTTCTGACATCTCAAATTTATAGAGAATGAAAGTCTGATGTATGTATTTAAGCGTTTATGATTTTTTTCCATAGAAATACAGATCTTTCAGACGTGCAAGGAAAATTGTACAGAGCCTACAAGAAAGATGCATAGAGCCCAATTTACAAGAGCATGTTGTGACATGGGGAATGGATTCAAACTGAAAGAGAGTAGGTTTAGATTAGGTATTAGAAAAAAAATCTTTACTTTGTGGGTGGTGAGGCACTGGACAGGTTGACCAAAGAAATTGTGGACACTCCATCCTTGGAAGGCCAGGTTGGAAAAGGCTCTGAGCAACCTGGTCTAGTGAAAGGTGTCCCTGCCCATGGCATGGGGGCTGGAACTGGATTATCTTTAAGGTCCCTAAATAATAGCATTTTCTGCATTTAACATTAATTCATTAATAATCTGTAATTTTTATTATTTTGATTATGAAATCAAAATGAATGAGCAATTGTTCTGTATACTGGTCTCTTTGAATTTAAAATTTCATCATATACCTATAGACATCCTTTGAATAAGACCCTAGACATTTTCTCTCCATTGCCACAGGGTTTTGATTTTGCTCCCTGACTAGTAGAGCCAAGCTCTACAGCTGCTCCACCCACAGTGAATTTTGGTTCCCTGTTTATTGGAACACATTTTGAGACAAAACCATGACTTACAGATTTGGAATCTGCTGTCTGAAAACATTATATGAACAAAAGGTTTCTCAGATTATTCACAAATGTTAGTGTACAGTAAAACTCTCTGCACAGACTGAAGCCACACCCAGAATCTATTTAGGCTGAAATGTTTCTTAAAAAGTTCTTTGTACTATTTCACAGCTTTTAATCCAACATATTGTGTTTTTTACACTCTTTTTTATGTACTTCCTTAATCCACGTGGTTTATTAACATGGTTCATTTTAAAATGGCTTCTCCCTTTGAACCATTTTGAGTTTCATTATTTAGATCTGCCCAGTTTAATGTGTTAAAAAAAATCATAGCAAATGTAAGGAGGAGAAATGTGTGACTTTTAGACTCATAGGTTTGTACTATAATGCAGTTTGGAAGGTAATCACATACATCTTTCCTAAATAGTATCCTATCTATATCAACTATTTCATATTCCATCAACCTAGTTTACATCACAGAAGTAGTATAAGAAAGGGTGGAAAGATTTCCTGCACTTCATGCAGGTAGCAGCCCACTGTTGGGTTTCATGGATTACATGTCCAATATCACTGAGATTAATTTAATTTAAAATAAATTTAAATAAATTCAAATTAGGAACAAGACATAAGAGCTTATAAGAACTAACATCTGGATGGCATCAAGATGGGAAGATTTTCTTTCCCTTTAATAGAAATGTTTAATATCATCAGTAGATAGAAAAAAACAGGTTCAAGTTTTCTTGTGTTGTTATTCAGATTGTAGATTTTCAAGTTCTCTGTTAAAAGCATTCCCTGCTTTATGTTTCAGTTTATTTTTCAGCATTCCTTCCCTCAATGAGGAACATAGATATATTTAAGATAAATAATTCTCAAATTTTTAAAGAATATTGTAGATATATATAAAACAATGAAACATCCTTTGTTTCCTCAAGCTATCTTTCAACTCATTAACTTTTTTGGAGTCCATTTATTTCCAGTATATTTGCATTAAACAAGATGTACTCAGAGCTGAGTACATCCAGATTATTCCTGCTGGCATAAAGTGTAAATAACAGCTATGAACATAGATGCTTGCTGTTGTTTTTAAGAGGTTGAGAATCATGTTTGATAAAGATATTTTGCTTTAGTAATTTATTGTGGGATTGTTTGTTTTCTTTTTAATTTTGTCCTCAAGACAAGTTAAGAAGATTTGCATTTTTTTTCCATTTTTAATTCCATGCTTCAATTAATTAATTTGACACCCCATTTCTCATGTACCTCTGCTTAATAGACAAACATATATCTAAATTCCACTACCTGGGAAAAGGCTGTTGCTATGCAGATGAACTTCATGTTTGGTTCTGACTGGCTAAGCATCTAAGGGTGGACAAGGGCCAGAATATCCTTAGGGGTACTTTGAAAGCATAATCATATATTGTATAGAGCATCTGCCATAACACAGTCCCTGTCAGGGTGGTTTTTACGTGCCATCAAAAACAAAAACAAAAACAACAAAAAACAACAACAACAACAAAAAAAAACAATAACAAGAAACAACAACAACAGCAACAACAAAAAACCAAAAAAACTATTTGACAAGTATCAGTTCTGTGCAGTCACAGAACTCAGATATGATGTCCAGAGTAATGAACATGACAGTGTTCATCCACAGATGATCATCTCAGGTTATTGCCAGCTACTCAGGGGAATAGGTGGGTTATAAAGTTTTATTTCAAATTAGATGTCATGGCTTTTCTTCTCAAAACTTATGTTGTCAAAAACAAAGAAGTGGAAATCAGTGATCACATAGATGTTAGGCTTACATTTGATAGTCTCCATGACCTGGAATTTACTTGTGAAATTTGCATGCATTGTATTTTCTCTTCTGAAACTAAAAATGAGGAAACCACAAAATTTCTGTGTTTGAGATGACAGTGTGGAGTAAGGGAAGCTATATTTGAAGGATGCTTATATTTAATGAGTGCATACCTGCCGACATGTTAAAGCCAAATTACGTAGGACCGAGCTTAAAGAGAGGAGATGTACACAAAATGTTCATGTAAGACATCTAAAATATTCTTGTGCTTCTTTTAAGTTGTTGAAGCAACTATCTTCACATCCCCAGTATCATTAGAGATAATTTGACATGTTGTTGATAATTTTAAACAATAAGAGGGTTTTACCTGTTTAAGGGGAAGGAAAAAACTTTCATTCTGAGTAGACCATCATTCCACAATATTTAAACCAGAGAAATACTGACACCAGAGAAAAATGGACACACCCTGAATTACTTTATCCAAGCATTTGCATCTGCAAAACTACCCTGAAAGCTTCACAACCAATGATGATGATGGTGTCTATGGATTCCTTGCTCCAATTTGTCTCGAAGTACTGTCAGAAATACCATAGTGATCCCATGTTTAAGTTTCTACACTAAAACTCACCCAGGAATGGCGTCACAAGAAAGAAAAAGACAGACAGCTCAACATGAAAGGGAAGCATAGGACATACAAATGCAGACTTGATAATTTTATTCAACGTTGATGTAAATGTTATCTTTGGGGAAACAATAAATTGTTATTATTATTATTATTAATCATCTTCCCCCCCCTTTTGGACTAAGCCACATTCCTTAGGAGTGAGTAATTATTATTTTAATAAAAGGTAAGTTGGAAATTTATTTATGTCTTATGTAAGCAATGTGAGAGATCAGATGTGAAAGATAAATGAGTATACAAGAGTCCAAGAAGTGTAAACAAGTAGAAATACTGTGAGCAATACTAGCAGTAACAATACAAAAATTTTAAAGAAACTTTTTGTTTCTAAACAGTTTATGTGTCTTGAGCCAATTCCATTCCTTGTGTGTACATACTCACACAGACTTGTTCTAAAGAATAGCAAGGGCATTGCTAGGAAAAGCTCCACAGCAGACTCCTGATCAGGACCTTTATTCAGTATAGTTTTGACCCCATGTGCTAACTTTTAGACTGGAGGTATGATCATTACTTGTTTTCATAAAAATATCTTCAAAGCAAATGTTCTATGTTGTCAATTCACAAGTGTTAACCAGATCACTGAAAAAAATAGAAAAGTATATTTGTTAATTTAGTAACAAATAGCACATCACTGTATAGCAAGATGTTACATGCCAAGCCAGAAATTTTAATCACTTTTCAGACTAATTTAAAAAGAAATATCAAACATTTATACCAAGATGAAGGACTTAATCACAGTATACAAAACCACACACATAGAGTACAAATATGCATAAGGATCCTAGAAACATGGCTCTTTATCTGAATTCTTTTAAAGAGGTAGTGTTATCATAGCTTTTTCACAAATTTCCTGGTTCTGGTCTTAATGTCCGTGGTCCACTGACCCCTGGATCTACTCTGACTGTGTACATGGTGACAAAAACAGCAGTAAATTTGGCTGTGACATGAGGTGAATGGATCATAGAGAAGACCTATAAAATTCACTGTATACCAAAAATAAACTGTGTGAATCTGGATTTTCAGCTGTGCTGGGTAAATTTTTCCCCCTGAAGACAGTTTTTAAATATTTATTTTAATTCTAACACAAAGAATGGCTGTACTTACAAACAGAGAATACTAAAAATACAACCAAGTTGCTGCTCTAGTGGAAGCAAAATTAAAATTCTATTAATGTAACCTATAACAATACATATTGTGCATATAATGCATATGCCTAAAGTAATAGCTGACAGATTGAAAAATAAGTGAAGTTACAGCTGTAACTGACTTCTTGTTTGTACCAGGATAAGCAACTCTTATGTAAGAGATAGGAAAGAAGGGAAATGATCCAACATTAAATAGGAAAAAGGACCTCTTTCCCCACACTGATAGCAAGATGAACTGAGCTCTCTGTAAACAGAACAGAAAAACTCTCACTGATATAAGCAAACATAGGCCTCAAGTGAAAAAAAATGAAGTTAATAATTGTTCATTGTTTGGGAGTTACAGTAAGTGACTTAGTCAAATGCAATGCTTTTGAAATAACAATATTTTATTACTTTTAGGCCCAAGATGCCCCTAAGAACCTGATCCTTGGCATTCACCCCAAACCCATGAATTGCACTTGCAGGACAGCAATCCCTAGAGAAGCAAAACTTAAGATGTCCCAGTTGCTATTCAATCTTTCTCTTTCTCTGTTGGAAAAAAAGGTCTTGAAGGCAGTTATATACAGCCCAAAAGCAGCATAGGAAGCATTTTTAGTGACATCAAATATCTGCCTTTCTAGAGTTCATGAAGGTTAAGTAAGTACAATATTCACCTAAGAATTAGGCATTTTTTCCCTGCTGATCTATTAAATCCACTTTGTTAATAACAATCCCAAAAATAGACCTAAAATTACTCCATATTATATATTACATTAATAAAACTAATTAATTGATTTTTTCTAATTAGGTTATTGGACAAAACTACACTTAAGTTAAATTTCTTCATTAAAGGTGTTTGAATTTGGTCAAGGAACACCAAAATCCATTGTGGAACCACTATCACCAGAGCTCTGCTACATCATAGAGAAAAGCACTCTATACCTTTCCCTTCTCCCCAACCCCTTAAAACCTGGTTCTGCAATGTTTGCTGCTCAGACCAATCTAGAACCTCACTCTGGGTCTTTAGAAGTGCATAAAGAGACTTAGCAGGTAACGTGGGCAGTGGCACAGTGGAATGTCAATGTGGATTTATCCTAATGCACAGCATCAGGCCTATCCAGTCCACACACTGCTCCCAGACTAAGCCTATTACACTGTGGTGTATCTGGCTTAAAAAACCAAACCAAAACAAACCAAACCAAAACAGGAACACAAAGCATTCCATCAGCTTTTTCATTGCGGCAAATAGCTCAAAGATTATATGTGCATAAATGAAAGGGGAAATGTCCTAACTGAAAAAAATTTTGAAAGGTGAATTAAAGTCTCCTTTTCACAACTTCATTTTTGTGGGAAGAAAAGAAGTCTTTCTCTCTCAGTCTCTTTCTGCCAGACATTTTAATCCACTGAAAACTAGTTATGAGGGGAATTAAAAAAAACCAATTGTTCTAATATGGAAATAAAACCTTATACGTATTTTGAAACTTCTATCTTGAAAAAAAATTAAAATTAATTCTCTAATGTTTTTTAAAGCTGCTATGGATTGTTTGACTTTTGTTTTTATTTCACTCTGCTCTGCCTTGCAAGGACGGAAGAACTGATGGATTTTCTTCATTCCAGAGGCCAGATTTTCCTCCTTTAAAATAAGAGCAAGAAATCTTAGTTTCTGTCATTCTTCCTAGGATATGGCTTTGCATTTTAAGTACTAACCTCAATGTGCATATCGATTTTTTGGGATTTGAGCAAAGGGTTTTGCTTAGTACCTTTTGCTTTTGGTGGGAGAATTAGGCAGAAAAGAAGGTGAAATCTAGTAAAATATACAATAGATCTGATGACCTGAAAATTGTAACCAATAGACAAACAAGAGAAACTAAATTCTGAACATGTGTTGGAGATAGAACATCACCTTCCCATCTGCTCTTTCATGTCCATAACAAAGTAGAGATGTGTAATAAAGGAAACATCTGGGTTAGAAAATAAAATTCCCAAATTAGATCACCACAAATCAGTGGTTAATGAAACACTAGGCTCTCCTCAGTGTTGGAACAAATTATTATTTTCCATCTAAATTGTGGTATAATCTTTTCTCAACTGAATGGAATGTTTTGCAACATTTATTTGTTTTATTTGCATTTATTCCCTTTTTCTAGCTAAACTTTTATCCAGATTGAATTAAACAGTAAATGCAAGTAAGTTAATTTCACAGTGTGTTCCATGGAAGTTCACTTAAAAAACTACCGACAATAAGATTTAATTTAAAAAGGCTGTAATGTTAATGTTTTGGCACCTGTACGTCTCTCATAAATTCTGTATCATGGCACTGACAGTGTACATGCCAATTCCTTACCTGTCATAGTCTGTCTACAGAACCATAGAGTCACAGAACGAGTAAAGTTGGGAGGGAACACGGGGGGTCATCTGGTCCAACCTCCCTGATCATCTCAGAGCACTTTGCACAGGATTGTATTCAGATGATTCTTGAATTCCTCTCTCGGAGGGAGACTCTACCTTCTCTCTGGGCAGCCTGCTCCAGTGGATGGTCACCAGCACAGGAATGAAGTTCTTCCTCATGGTGGAACTTCCTGTGCCTCAGTTTCTGCCCATTGCAGTTTGTCTTGCTTGGCACTGCTGAGAAGAACCTGGCTCCATTTTATTGATACCTTTCCTTCAGATACTTCTGCACTGATTCTCCTTCATGGATCAGGTCCCCTCTCAGCTGTCTCTTCTTGAGGCTGAACAGGCCAGTTCCCACAGTCTTTCCTCCTAAGAGAGATACTCCACTCCCCTAATCACCTTTGTTGCCCTCTGCTGGACCCGCTCCAGGAGCTCCATGTCTCTCCTGTACTGAGGAACCCAGACCTGGACACAGCACTCCAGATGTGGCCTCACCAGGGCTGAGTAGAGGGGCAGGATCACCTCCCTCGACCTGCTAGCCATGCTTTTCCTAATACAACCCAGGACATCATTGGTCTTCTTGGCCACGAGGTCACTGTTGGCTCATGGACAGCTTGTTGTCCACCAGAACCCTTAGGTTTATGAGAGCTCCATCTATCATGAAAATTCCTGTTGAATCTACTCTTAACCACCTGGAAACCTTAAGAACCACAGTTCACTGTCTTACATGAACAGGAATATTTCCAATTTGGAAGCAGTATAGATAAAATTAAATTGCCTCATTTGTTCAAGAAAGCACAGCACTCCAAACGACGTGGTTAAACACAGAATACTCAGGTATCAATGAGACTGAAAACAAAATGCCATGAATGGCATAAATGGCATAACAAAACCAAAACTCCCCAGCAGTAGCTGTTCTTAAATATTTGTTTCAGATTATTCATATGCAATACATATTTTGTTTGCTAATCACTGCTGAGTTTTTAATTACGCTTGACTAGAAGAATCATAGAATAATGAATAGAATAATAGTGCATTAAAATACTATCACACAACTAAATTTACCATTAGCAGCAGATACCTCACTTCTATGCTTTTCTATAGAATAGTAAATTGCTTTGCCATAGAAATTTTGTCATAAAATTTTTATCTAATTTATATCTCATTTCAGAGAAAGGACATGTTTTTGCATGGTTTCAGTGAGTTGCAGAGACTGTACAAAAACTGTTCTGTCTCTCATACCGTCTAAACCATCTCACACATTTCAGAAGGCTATTGAATCTCTTCTTCAAGGGAGGTGATTAGTGTTGATCTCAGACCAAGGTATCGGTTTTCTGCTACTCTGAAGTAGCCAGACAGTGAGTGACCAGATGAGATACTTAACGTCCAGCATAGTTCCTGATCAAGTTCTCTTTTTCCAAGAACAGTACTGAAAGAAAATTGTGAAGGTGATAACCATTATAACCATCTTGGGAATGCATACCTGCTGGAAACTTTGCTTCTGTTAGGGAACTGGTCTATTGTCCCTATAATTAAAAAACAGTTTCTTTAAAGACATTGAGGGAACATCTCTTTTTTGTACAGAATTTAATGCCAGATGCTATTGTTATGGAAGAGGTGGTGTTGGCAGCTGGAGAAATTCATATGTGAATTGATTAGTGATAATAAGTGCTTTTCTTTTTTTATGATTAAGATTTGAGGGGGTACTTCATTAGGTTAAATAGCAGCTGCAATGTGAGGAGGCCTTGTAAAAGTAAAGAGATCTGTTATCCAACAAATTAGTCAAGGAAAGTACAAAAGAAGACTGGAAATTACTTTTCAAAAATCATGAAGTATTAAAAATATATTCCATATAAAATGTCAAGCTTAAAAATTCTTCCTATAATAATTATATATATATGTATTATATAATCACCATATGCTTAGGCTTTTACGGTTTCACATCTTGAAACCAAGCACCTCACACAAGACAAATACTCTGCCTCTGCACTTGACTTGCTAAAAACAATAAAATAAGCAGACACAAACCCAGCAATATGTACAAATAGGTTCACATGCCTTTCTTCCCTTTGTATGTCCTCTGGCTATTTTGACTGCATAAAATCAAGCTTATATTAGGCTCTTCAGAATATATTATGTAGACTTGAAACTGACTATGATCTGTGGTATGAATTATCTAACTTAATAGATATGTCATTACATTTCCATCTTGTAGTCACCGTATTTGTATTTAATTAAATGTTTATATTGTGTTTTAGTAATAGATGGAATTTCTGGATAAGAATTAATATTAATTCCCTTAATAATTTTCCTTAACTCAGTTTTTTCTTACTTTCTACTGTCTTACAAGATCAAACATTTTGTCAAAAGAATTCTACTAGCTGGAAGTTCTTTATTGAAAGAAATTCAGGGACAGGAAATGCTTGCTGGAGAAGGCAGCTAAAGGAGGATTCCTTGTTTCACTCTAGAAGCCACTCTAGCTTATGCACCCATGCTGCTGATTGTGTTTCCAATCAAGATCAAGGGGTGTTTCCTGCTGTTTGGGGCTTGTATTAATTACTCTGTACATCTGCATCTCCCAAACAGAGGGCACAGATATGAATGTTTGTACAAAAGGCAAAAGTGGTGTGATCTACAAATATTTTAGATGTGTAGTTGTCTTGCTCTCAGTAGGTAAACTACTTTACACTTCACCATAACTCTTCCCAAGCTAAAGGCAAAAAGGATCAAACCACAACAGATTTTTCTTCCACCCTCATAGAACTTTGACATCTGAACTTTGCATTTTTCTTAAAATGACAGCATTCTCTGGTGAGCAATAACACAGATTACTTTCACTGAACTGTTACAGAACCACTTTCTAATCTCAGCCCTACAGTGAGTTAGTCATCTGAGTGTTGCAGATGATAAAAACCTTCTCATAATATTACAATCAAGTCAAGCTGACCTGGTATACAAAGGAAATGAACAGAAACATATGCCTTATGTAATGGTTTCACATGTAATTAGTTTTCCATAGGTTGGATTTAAGCCACAATTTCATCATTTTCTCCATTTTTGTTGAATCCCTGTTGACATCTCAATAACTTTCTTCCATCACAGACAGATGCTTTTACCCTGGCTGGCTGATGAAGCAGTATTAATAGTTTTCACGGGAGTTACTGTATAGAAAACTGTGTGTACTGTTGACCACAAAAGCAAATAAAAGACAATTTTCTTCAAAATCCGAGATGTGTCAGAATCAATTTGTGCAATGTTTTATGAGCCAAATTAACCCAGACTGGAATGACTGCTCAACAGCAAAGAGGAGAAGATACAGTTTCTGGACCAGTAAGTAGCCCTGCTGTGACAGGATCCACCTGCAATGGGGGCAGATGAAATTCGGTTTCCCCTTCCACTTGGTCTATGTTACAAAATTTAGTTTAACTGAGCTACAAGATGCTGATTTTATGATCACAGAACAATTTGTCGATTCTTGGTTCTCCCCTCTTTTCTTACCTGTTTTCCTCTTTTTCTCTCTCAACAATTTCAAGGGTTTTTTTTTCATGATAAAGATGAAGAACTCAACAAAAAATTCTATTGTAGAGAGAGCTGTTCATCATCTTTGAAAGTCTAAAGACTGTACTGCCAACTATTTGACACTAAAATCAGAAGGAAAAAGGAGAGGCTCATCAGAAGAGCTCCTAATATTCAACCCATCTTTAATTTAATTTTTATTAATTCCATCACACAGGCCCAAGCAAGTTTTAGAAATTTAAGGCAAGGAGGGAGACTGATAAATAATCAAATTCAAGCATTTCTACTGGATGTCCCACAGATGTTTAAGGCAGTGCCAAACCATATCTATTGATCAGAGCAGCAGAAGAGACATACTGCTACAGGATCAGACAGAGCAGAGCTATGCCACCTACCATGTACTCAAACAATTTGCTGAGATACAGCACGACCTTAACATAAAAGCATTTTCAGTACATGAAATAGCTTAGGTACCTCCTACAATGTTTTTCTACTTCTATGAAGTTTTGTACACTGTATTATTCAGTTGCATAACATGGTTTTATGGCTTAAAGGAGATGTGTTACCATCAGAAAGAAATAGACATATCACAATGATTCAACTTACAATAGGTTGGTTACACCTGTCACATTTAGTTTTTCCACAAAAGCTAAACAGTAAGCCTGAACTGACCTGACAGTAACCCTCTAATCCACTTATTTTCTATAGATTAATGTAATTTGAATAAATGTCATATTTATTCATTTATATTGCCACATTTTTAAAATCTAGATTGAGAAATTATTTTGCGAGAAGAAAAAAATTGCCTCATAGCTTCCTTTCTTTCAGAGTAGTTTTTATTCAATTAAACAGGGCATATTAGGAGACAGGAAAAAAGGTAGAAATCACTTTTTCTGCCTGCAGTTTCTGTCAGATGTAACATAGTCTGGTTTGTGTAGTAGCATTCAAAAATCTTTACATTTCAAAGATCTGTAGTGACAGACATGGTTATGTTCTTTAATTTATGGGCAGAACATGTTGTCTTGATGAGTAGGAGATTTCCTGTCCAGCTTATATATAAACAATCAAGGAAAAAAAATACAGGAAAGAAGCACCATCTTCCTTTCCTGTGAGTTTTCTAGCAGACCTTACAATTCATCACAAGATGAGGAGAAGACAGCAGGGAAAACTTGCTGGTTCCAAGAAAATCCTGGGAGAGCCATAGCTCAAGGTGACTTTTCACTCAGTCTACCAAACTCATTTTAAAATGTAGGAACTTGGAGGACTAATCACCCAGGTTAGTGAAATCTCCCTTTCTAAGAGGAAGGCATTCAGATAGGTATACAATGATCCACTTAGCAGCAGTCTGAGAAATTTGGACATAACTTCCTTTCTAACATGTCATGGGCACACAGTAATGTGAAATACATATATATGGACTTTTTTAAAAGCCCTGGATATTAGTGCGCTTTCTTCTTACAGCTGAGATGAAAAATAAACAAAGAGATTCAAGAAACAGGAACAGAAGGGAATTTGGTATGTCATTTACTCCGTCATCTGTAGATAATGTGATTCTCATTAGCATCTGTTTTACATGTTTGTTTATGCATACTTTTATTGGGAATGACTTTATATACTTACTGCATAAATTATTCCACAGACCTATGACTTTTGGCAATAAAAATATTTTTTTTCTTATCTCAATTAATCTCACTTTCTGCAATACAGACCTGTTATTTCTTGTTGGAGGCACATAAAAAGATTATTTATTCCTTTCTGTATTCAATTGATACATAGAAAACTGTTACCATGTTCCCCTTAGTTTTCTTGTTTTCTAGGCTAAGCCATCCCTGTTCAGTCACCCTTCTGAAGCTCTTTGTTATCCACAATCTCATCATCACCAGTGCTCTCTGATCACTGTCCAACTGGTTCACATCCTTTCTTAATTACGGTACCCCAGATAATACTTAGTACTCCAACCAAGGCTTCAAGAGCCTCAAGAAAACTTGAAGGATCACTTAACGTGCCATGCAGACAATATACCCCCTAAAGGGCCTTTTGCCCAACACTGTTGGCTCACATTCTGCTCTCCTCCACAATGAGCTCAGTTCCATTTTTTTGTTGCTGTTAGAAAACAATTCCCTGGCCAGCTCTTGCCCACCCTGAATTTACAACAGCAAACGGAAGAAGCATGGGATTGATCCCTATGCTAGGAAACTTTTATATGCTAAAGTAGCATGCCAGGACAAAGAGGGGATAAAGGGCTTTGGAAACAGGGGGATAACCCTAACCTTCTCTGGAGCTGCCCCTTCACCAGAAGTTCATTTTCAATTCAGAAGAGGCATGGGGAGCTGCATCTCTCCTTTTCAATCCCCTCCATTACACACACACACACACAAACACATGGAGGTTGCCATAGGACATGCTTTTCATCATGGAATACAAACTCTCCCCCATTTCCAGTTACTTCCTAATAATCACATGGCCCTGTCATCAGCCCTCTCCTTCCTATTAGTCCCTGTATCTGAAGTTATTGTTTATATATGATTCTGACAATTTGTTTGTCAGAGGTGTAAAGCACATATTTTAAGCAATAATCTTTCCTGCATCATGTCAGATTTAGTAATGATGATCATGGCCAAAGGAGTGTTCAAACCGATGCAATTCCAATATTTTAGTCTTCTTTCCCTTTACCACCTTTTTCCTCTCTTCATATAATTTCTCTGTCCTGAATCTTGGTTCTCTGTGGAGCAGATAGGGAGAGGTGAACTTACAAGACACTGAAGAACAGATTCAATATGTAATGTATGTGTAATGGTAATTTTAAATATAAATTAAAATGGGGAGGTGGGATAGATTGCTGCCAAATGGTGAAGGCTGCAACTGGTAATGGAAGAATTATTTTCATACATTTAGGAGAAAGTGGTGAAGTGCCGAAGAGTTTTATAATCTGTTTTATAAAGCATTTGACAATGTCCTTTTAGCATAAACCTGGCCAGAATAATTACTACATTCCTTGGCTGTTCTCAGCAAGTTAAAATAAAAACTACTTCTTTCTCTGTAGAAGAGCTGTGATTTCTGCCCTTCCAGAGGGAATGGACCCCTCCTCCTGCTCATTCTGTGATATGGCCTCCTCCAAGAAGCTCAGGGCCAAATAAAATGCAAGTGTTTTCTGCTTGCAGTTCTTTTTCCCAGTGCTTGAAAGGGCTGCTGGGCCTTGCCTCTGCTGTTTCAAATTTGTAATGAGCTCCTGCCAAAGCACAGGTCAGCAGTTTGCCGAAATTATTTTTTTTTACTTAATCCTTCTGACAGGCACAGGTCCAGCACCTCCTGAAGATCCTCATTAAGTACGTCTGCCCTGCTTCAGTCAGGTGAACACTGTGTTGATGAAATAGCCCAGAGGAACTGCTCAGGCCCAGCTCTTTTTACTTCCACTAAAATACTGCTTCTACTAGTCTTGGCAGTGAAGGGTGTTGTTTCTCTGAAACTCCCCACTCACCAGGTGAACTGCAGCAGATCCAGCAGTGTTCCAGCCATCCTCTTTTGGAAAACAGCACAGAAAACTGCATCAATAAACAGCTATAAGTTACTTGAGCGTATACACTACCTTTATTGCTCCATTAATGATGTCTCAGTAAAAGGCACTGGTGTTTTAATAAATAGCCTGCAAGACATTGTAGAAAAACTCTTATTCCCAAATGCATGAACAAACTCTTACAGCAGATATACGAGTTCAGGGCTGCTCTTAAGGACAGAAGCCTTTGACCCTGAGATCCAAAAGATCTAAGCAGGAAGAGGCAACACATGGCAGGTAGAGCTGTCTGTGAAATCCTTGATGGCTGCAGAAATAGCACATCAAAATCTCTGTCTTGGCAAAAAACTGCATGATGTGTGAATACAGCTTATATCGTAACAAATGTTGGAGTGTTGTGCATCTTTTCCTCTTCAGCTAGTTGCTTATGTGAGTGTGAGAGAGGGAAGTCTTGTAGTTTTATCTGTAAAACCCCTTTAGGGGGTGGTCAAAGGTAACGGCCAAGTGTAAGTTTTTAAAATTCCAGAGCATGATCATAGTGATTGATACAAAGCAAGGATCATGTTTCAAAGCTCCTCTTTTAAAAAATATGTTAGAAACTTAGAAGTTTATGGGAGGTACAGAATCTCAAAGGGACTATTACATTTATTTTAATTATGAAGGTGATAGAAATTAAATTTTCTGATCTCCTAGAATTTCCTTCAAATTTAAGGTGGGTAGACTACCATGGATCTAACTGCAACTGAATTAAAGTGTCAGTGCCTGGGGATGGGTAAAAACATTAAAGTGTGATCAAAGAGCCAAAAAGATGTCATTGACATCAAACTGGTGCATTGACATCAAACAAGTGCAACTTAACTATTTTTTTATGAAAAAAAAAAGCTTTCTCTGGAACACTTAAGTGTGTAATCCCACAGGAATAAAAATGTATGTGCCCAAAGCTGCTGTGACCTTTGATCACCCCTCTTCTGCCCTTCCATTCCTCATCAATGGGATAACACTGCTTGAACTTCACCTTAGTTTTCAAAAACCCATAATTACACCCTGGTAAGTTATTTATTTAATGCACCTTGACAAAGCGATACTTGGTCAAGAGGAAGACTCTCCCAAGCATGCAAAAAGCAATTTCCTGGAAAAAAATCCCCTAGAAATAACTAAGGTCCAGAATACAAAGCCAGGCAAAAGAAGGTCCTTCTTTCTCCTGGCTAGAGGTCCCTTCACCTTGACTGAATGCTGTATGACATTGCTTACTTATTTTTCTAGATTTCCTGCCTATTAAGACTCCCTCATTAGTGAGAGAAACCTACTGAGCAATGAAACAACTCCAAAAATGTTTTCCAATGTTTACGGGAAAAACTGGCCAAGAAATCATGGGCAGGAACTGCAGGGTGGCCTTCTGCACTAGCTCTGCCCTTCCCAGCAGGGCACCTGGGTAAGCTTCCTTTTTATTCTGCTAATGAAACCTAGGTCAACTGTATCTTTTTACAAGTCTGTCTGACACTGAACACCTAAGCAAAAAGGCCCAAGCACCCCAGCATTTTTAAATTCATTTATGAGAATGGCACAAGTGTGATCAGAACTTCCACAAAGGCCCATCTTTGACTCACAGAACAACATCATACTGAGCTATTTTCAGCAAAGTCATGAACAGTAGTTTTAAAAGGCAGTGTCTGCATCTTCTGCGACAAATGCTACTGGACAGCCTCAAGATACCTTCCAAGAAAGACTGTCCTTTTATATGCAAAAAATAAACAGGTCTGACTAAGTAACCAGAAAACTAAAAATGTGTCATCTTGTTCAAGGAAATGCTGGATGCTGAAAATCCCAAGTCCTACATTTCTGTTTCTGCTACAGCTTTCTTCACTAGCTATTATTATTTAAACCTCTGTAAGATGCCCAGATGGAAGATAATTTGAAACTCCTTCATTTTATGCGCAGCACATGTAATAAAATGATGACTCATGCACTGAAAAGGCTAAGTTCTTACTGAAAATTATGTCCTTGTGAGTAATCATGAATATTTTACTTTATCTGCCATGAAAAACAGAGACAACAACACTGCCTCCTACTATGGGCTTTGAGGCTAGGAAGAACAGTTCATAAATACTTGGCAAGTGCTTGATTTCTAAGGTACAGGAAACTGGAGAAGCATAAAGTCTTACGAAGACTTTCCCTCCAGAGCAAAATAATCACTGCAAAGAAGTTATGTAGCACACGTAGCTGTTGCAAAATAAGCAATTGTAGAATTTTGGATATATTTTTCCACATGAGTGTTGAATAATACAGTGACCTCAGGGTATTCTAGTAACTAAAACCACATTCCTTCACAAGTCATCGCAGCAAGTTTTTTTATTAATAATTATATTACAATGTTCATTATGTTACAGTAACACTGGAAATATCTCTCTTGTACACCCTCACTGTTAGATCATCAGTTTGACAGTGAAATATCCCAGTTCCCAAACCAAGTCAGAAATATATGTATTTCAGTAGACATTAAAATTACTTGGTCCTTAACCAGGTCTCTCTGGTTTAAAAACAGCCAAAATTTTACAACAGATGCATCTGCTATTATGGATTTCTCTTTGCCAAAGTGTTCTTCTGGCTGGGATCAACCCCTTGGGTGTTCTGCTGGAAAGTTTGCCAAAATTAGGGGGCTTGTACTACATTTGGAACTTTCTGTCTATTCCTCAGTTTTCATTTTTAGTTTGATCTTCTCTCCTGAAAAAGGTCAAGGAAATTACAATACAATTTAAAAATTGCAACATACACTATTCATGTGAATATTTACATAACAATCATATCTTCTCAGAATGTCAATATTTCCAATGGTCTAAATGTAATTCTGTAGGAGAAGAAAATAGTTAGCAAACTTGTTCTCATGTACATTAAGCTGTTGTACATCCAGTCACTAAATGTAACAACATGGAAAGCAACTGCTATAATAACCTGTACAGTATATTTTTTTCTTTCTTTTTAGTTTTTCTCTTTGAATTGGATTCTAATGCAGGACCTTTTTAATTCTCTATTATTTTTCTTTGTAAAATATTTCCATATTAATATCCTCCACATGGTAGCAAAGGGGTTGTAGGTCTGTGCATAAGGAAGAAAAAGTGACTGATTGTATGTTGTACAGTCAATCCAAAGCTTACAGAGGTCGATTCAATTCTTTACTTCGGCTTCTGTTGACTTTGGGATCAGAATCTACAGCAGTGCTTGAGAAACCCTAGAAGTTTATTTAAAATAGGAAATGATGAACTGCAAGCCAAACAATTTATTTGCAAAAGAGAGACAGAAAGAAGAGCAAGTCAGAGATTATTCTTCTTTTCATGCTGTGGACTGTGGGGAAACAGCACCATTCATAATTTTGTTTTAAAAATAACTTCATTGCCTATCTGAAAAAAAAATAATGATAATGATAATAATAAAATATTTTTTATTGTTGCTATTATTGTTATTAACAAGAAACAATGCTAAGAGTATGAAGGCATCTCATACCTTATGAGGCAATAAAAACTATGAAGTTTTAAACACATGATAGTGTGGTTTTATAATTTAGAATTTCTGTCTTTTTGGTAATTCCCATGAAAATAACAATTTTGGACACCCAAAGGTCCTTTGGATCACACATATATTTTGATATCTGAATTTCCATTACATAGTTAATTTATTCCAGCATTCCTTATTGAAAGTATTAAAAGCAACATGTTAACTGTATCCCACTATCTGTTCAGCTCATCTCAGAAATTCTGTTCCTCCTTTGCTTTATCTGGCTGTATTTTCTGAGACCTGTTTCCCATTAAGTGGAGAGCTCCTGCCTTTGGAACAGCTACTGGATGGCTTAAAAGTTCATTCCAGTGAAGACTGATTCAAAAGCAGACTCCTGTGTCTTAATGGACTCTTTCTTCCTCTTAGGAAAACAGTGGAGCATAGATTTTTTCATCCCACATCAGACAAATGACACCATATCTTGTCTCTGACAACAGCCAGCTCTGGGTGCATCTGACAAAAACACAATGGGCAGTCAGAGACACAGAACCCATTGAGAACTGTCCCTGGGCTCCGACTACCAAGAAACTGCCTTTCATTTTAATGCTTAAGGGGTTTATGCACTTAATATTATAGCCTACAGTTCCACTGGTAACACATTTTAAAAATACTTTTAATCCAGCCATTCCCAAATTCATTAGAATTCCCTAACTACTGCAATATAAGAGGAATCTTAGATACTTCTTCCAGAAGGTTAAGTGTGATTTTCTTCAGTCTCACCTTATTGTATCCACGTTAACAGGAAACAGGTCTTATCTCTCTGATATTTCCTTTGTCTAAAAAATGTCTAAAGAAACCACTTTAGATTTTTACAGCAATGTTATGTATCTTTGTATAATTTCATCTCTGTGGGTATTAACACAAAATGTCTTTACGAAAACTGAGAGTATTTCAGCCAGAGGAATTATATTTATTTATCCAGTGGCACCATAATATCTTCCATTTTACTAACTGATTTAATTTCTTACAAGGTTTGCCTGGCATTAGGTGAATGGTTTTGTGAATCAGTTCATTTCCCAGACTGAACTTTCTAGGGTTTTCAGGCATCAGAAGTTTTGATTGATTTTGAATGGTTTGTGTCAACACTCCATTATTCCATGAGCTTTTCCAGCTCTGAAAACCAAACAAACAAAATGCAAAATAAACTGTACCTTTCATAAGTCACTTTGTTGCTAATTATTGTGCAGCACTTTTCTCCTAAGGGAAGCAATGTCTAAACTATATCACATTCCTACAAATTTAATTTTTTTTCCAAAGACACACACTTTGGCAAAATAAAGGGTATAACTCCTGTATATGATTTAAAGGATAAACAAAAAGGGGCGAAAAAATTTTCTGGTTCAATAAAATAATTCTGCCAGAGGAAAACCATAGCTAATGTCAGATTAGTATAAAAGCCTACTTGGGTTACTTGTGCCTTGCCTTTCCTTGAGGCTGCCTTTCACAGCAGGATGATGGTCTTTCACCAGCAGCCTACCTCACACTTAAAAGCCTCATTTTTGAACAATTTTTCCTCTCCCTGTCCATAGTAACACAATCACAGCAATGCATAAATCATGTGGAGTACAGATCTTTAATTTCACAAGTAACTGCAATGAGAACCTAATGTGCAAGCTCAGTGCAGGACATCTCTCATGGCAGATACTTCCAGCAGCTCTCCCTCACGCAGCATGGAAATTACCCTGGTATCTCCATACCTGTTGCCAAAGAAAACACCTGCTTTTTTCAAACACTAATATTAATCAGTTTTACAATCTGTATTGTATATCCTAATAGATGCAAAAAAATCATCAATGTCAATAAATCTATGCCAAAATTATTTAGTGACAACCATTTCTACATCAAAAGTTGTTGCAGGAAAGTTCATCTCCTTAGAGTTACCAAGGTAAAAGTACAGACAGCATTAAGGACATAGTGTGTAACAATATCAGCCTTGGTTACTGACTAATACCATCATGCCACAAACTGTAACCTTTCTAATCCCAGTCCAGGCTTGGAAGAAAACACCAATCTCCAAGGAGAATATTGGCACTATGATGTTTAACAGCTGTGCAGTTGGATATCTAATGCCTATAATGGCTCCCAGCTACCCATTAAGAATGTATATATTTTTATTCTATTATTATTTATTGAGCACGTGTATGTACGTATCCAGAAAGGATAAACATATTTTACCCAAATCCAAAGTTTAAGATAGAGTTCCTTAGGTTATTAGAGCCATCACTATCAAGTGTTGGTACTTGAAATCTGGAAAAAAGTATTCAATGACTATTAAAACTACACCCATTGTTCAACAGTGGATTCAGAGACCTAACTTTACTCTCATTCAAAGGAAAATTGGCCTTGATGTTTCATAGGATTTTATTTTTGTATAATCTATATTTAAAAGCAGGATTGAAAAACAAAATTTTGTTATGATCTGAATTGTAACATACATTTTAATTTGTTCAAATTAAATTTTATTTTGCAATAATAAAATAACTGGTTTTTTTGTGGATATATTTTTGTTGCTAAAATAGCAGCTGATTTCATTTTCCATACTTGAACTCTGACCATGGCCTCTGCAAGGAGTCTGCACTCAAAATGCACATAAATCTAAATCTTAAACAAGCATTCAGTTATGCACTGGCCAATTTGATCTCCACACAAATTACACTGGTTTCTGAAAAACACTGCCAGAGCAAAATTAAAATAACAGAAATGGGGATTATTTTAGCAGCACTGCCTTTGTAACCAAAATTTTTACAATCTCAATAGTAGAGATTAACATAGTACAAAGTAATGTGCTTGGCCTTCTAATAGAAGGGTAATATCTTGGATCATAATCTTTCTTTAGAAGAAAATCCTGCCTTTCAGAAACCAAATACGTAACAACTATAACTTCATATCTGAATTTTCTGACTAGTCCTGGTTCTCATCATCCCCAAGTTGATATAATGTCTGGTCTTTATTTTCTAAGAAATATATAAATGTTTGAAATTTTGTGGTTCTTCAGAGCAAAAGTGAAATGAGAGGAGTTACACTTTATCCCAAAAGTCCTCATGATGAGATATAGTAAAGAATACAGTGAAATTGTTGTCCAGAATTTTTACTAAAGGTTAGTTAGCTGTATGAAAATTAAGTCATATCTCAAAACTGAACTATAGGTTTCATGCAGAGTTCATAGGTAATGCAGTAAAGCCCCTTTTTAATGGCTTACATCTACTTTTATGCAGCAGATTGGATTATAGCAAAGATTTTGGGCAGCTCTAATATTCACTGTTATTTTGTCTTCCAAAACTGAATTCCACAGCTGTCAAGAAAATACTGTGCATTCAGCAGAGGTCTGATTTGGGGAGGTAATGGACCCAGTGAAACACTAAATCCAGGTCCACACAGCACTGCACGGTGCTGGCTATGCATTTTAGCAGAGCTGAACTCTCATTCCAAGTCACGTCCATCAAAATTCATTGTATTGGGAGCATGCCGGGATAAACACATCTTTTTTGTAATTTGAGACCACCGAATCCCACAGGATGAATGTGAGACTCAGTCAGTTACCTCTCATTCCAAATCCTTGCCCCAGTGTCTGCGTCTCCCTTTTTGTGGTGTGATGCCTCCACCTCTTCCCTCATCCTCACAACCTTCCCATTTTTCTGCCAAAACCCACCACAGCCACAGTCACAGCAGCCCATGTGCACAGTCTGCCAAATATTAATCTCATGGGTTAGTATTTAAGTGTCTTAATGTGTCCTCACTTTTCCAGTGTATGTGTAAAACTGAATGTCTTCAGCAGGTAAACAATGATATCTTTTAGCAGCATGCTGCATTCTTAATGTATGTGCTGCTACTCTCAGCAAGGAAGGATTATTTGCTATTCAGTTTAATAGTAAACATTAATATTTTTCAAGGCAACAGAAACACTGGAATTCTGCTGTGGTTTTCCTATGTTTTTGGCCGGCTCTCTGCAGTGTGGAGGGTGTCAGAAAATCCTAGTATGTCAGTGGCACTGTAACAGTTTCCTCTACAGCAATGGACTTCTACATGACCTTCTAAAGTGGAAGCAACGACATTTTGCAACCAAAACATTGTTCTAAAAGCAAAATCTACTGTGCAGATCTAACTTAGAAGTTAGAAAATTTACTGTTTCCCCAACTTTGTTCCTAGTCTTACAGAACATTCTTTGTAAAAAGGACATAAGTGGCAAAAGAGGAAAAAAAATGCAAGTTTCTGTAAACTTTCAACACCTGAAATGACAAGAATCACTGCTGAAAGTGTGAATCCTATCTAATGAAATGTAGGCCAAATTAAAAATCTGTAACTTTAAACATAACCAGAGTGATATTTAAGTAATAGACCCTTAATTTTTTCAGTCCTCTCCTATATGTTTTTGTTTTCCTTTCTATTGTTTTGATTTAAATAATATGAAAATAATTGGCTAAAATTTGTTCTGCTTTTGCAGAGAAATAGCCATGTTCAGAAAGTCGTGACTATGGAGACAAAAAAGTAACAGACATACAGCAAGATGAAAGAAACAATTCTAACTTACAGAAGGAAAATGAAGCCAGAAGTACTCCTATAAATTTAATGCTCATCAAATAATGTAAAGAAATGACAGGGAGTAAAACAGCCATGGTACCAAAAAACAAAAAAAACCGCAACTATGAGGACTAGAGAAGATGATGTAAAAAACTCAAAACACAAAAGCAACCTGTGAGCAAAGAGTACTGTGAAATCTGTAGACCAAATGAACAATTATCTACTTGTACTATACATTGCTCAGAAAAAGAGATACTGCAGTAATCAGTAATAAGGGGATATGTAACAAACCACATAGAAAATTTAAGAATTTACAGAGGAAAATATTCAGTTGAGATGTCACTTTTCTGTCAGTCTAAGTATTAAAAAAATGGGTATCCATGAGCAGAATGTATTTATAAATATCTGAAGATAAATCCTATAGACACAATGGTACAGAGGAAAATTTCCACAAGTTCTAAGAGCAAGATAGTTCTGGTAACATAAAAAAGGCATGATGCTGAATAATTCCCCAAAGTTAAAGCAAAATAAAACTAAAAACAAGCAAACAAAATTTAAAACAAGCAAACAAACAAAAAGAGAAAAATTAAGTTGGATTATCTCCAGCCTGGATTAGCAACTGACTGTGTTTTTTGAGAAGTATAATCTTGGACCTATACATCTGAAGTCTATATAAATTCAGAAACCAATATTCTATTTTTCACTAAATCAAGCTGTTTTGCTCAATTCTCAACAGCTGCAAGAAGACTCTGTATATGATACATTTTGCCTTGGGTTTTTGTTTTGCTTTGTTTTACAGATTTGTAGGTGTTTTCAATAATTTCTTTCTGTGACTTAAGTCTGCTGCCCAGATACACCAGAAATAAGTGAACTCAAAATAGGATGTTTTAGTGAATTGTGTACCTCAAATATTTTGCACATAGGAGCTCCTTTTATAACACAAGCTGTTCCACCTCCTGCTAATATGTTCCTATTTCTAAAATTGTTAGCAGCATGAATAAAATGTTGTGGACTCAGAGTTTTAAAGTTTAAGGCATCCAGAAACTCTGAGGCTTACATGGCTCAGTGAAGAATCCAGGCTGTGAAATACACTGGAAGGTGCCCAAATGAAGCATGTGCTCTTTGACCTATTTCAAAGGGACAGGGAATATCAGAAACATCTATGCATAACACAGTGGGGATCTCAGGGGCTACTTAATGGGGATGGGCAATGAGCAGGAGTGGTGAGTCCTGGCTCCCTTGCAAAAGTATTTTCCCCCGCCAGAGCCTGGGAGTAATGCACAAAGAATTCCCATCTCCTCCTTTTTGGATGCCCACTAGTGATTTCACATAACTGGATGATTCACAGTCACTTTCTTAAGAACTAGATGGAAAAAGAAGTTAGGTCAAATTTAGAATTGTATGGAAATAAACATATTGGACAAACTGGTAAATGGAACATGCTAACAGCTCTCCTGAGTAGTGTGACAATGACCTGCTCCCCACATCCCCTGGGAAAGGAGTGAGAGGGTTGGAATCATAGAATCATAGAATCATTAAGGCTGGAAAAGACCTTTAAGATCCAACTCTTAACCCAGCACTGCCAAGTCCACCACTAAACCACATCTTTCAAATACCTCCAGAGATGGTGACTCAACCACTTCCCTGGACAGCCTGTCCCAGTGATTGACAACAGTTTCCATGAAGAAATATTTCCAAATATCTAATATAAATCTCCTCTGCTGCAACATGAGGCCATTTCCTCTCAACCTATCACTTGTTACTTGGAAGAAGAGACCAATTCTCACCTCACTACAACCTCCTTTTAGGAGCCTTCTTTTCTCCAGGCTAAAACACACCAGCTCCCTCAGTCACTGCTCCTCAAACTTGTGCTCCAGACACTTCACCAGCTCCATTGCCCTTCTCTGGACATGCTCCAGCCCCTCAATGTCATTCTTGTAGTGAGTGGCCCAAAACTGAACTGAACACAGTGCCAAGTACAGGGGGACAATCACTGCCCTGGTCCTGCTGGCCACACTATTGCTGATACAGGCCAGGATGCCATTGGCCATCATGGCCACCTGGGCACTGCTGGCTCATGCTCAGCTGCTGTTGATTTCACCCCCAGGTCCACTGATCCCCTCATCCAGATCATTGATAAAAACAGGACTGACCCAAATGCTGAGCCCTGGGGAACACCACTTGTGACCATCCAGCAGCTGGATGTAACTCCATTCACCACCATCCTCTGGGCCAGACAGATTTTACCCAGACAACACCACACCCATCCAAGCCATACGAAGCCATTTTCTCCAGGAAAACATTGTAAGAAACATGCTTTATTTTTGCTACCTGCCTGGAGAAGAAAATCCAGCCACTTTTTGGACATATTCGCTGAACATATGCAGTAAAACTGTTTAGGCCGCAGTCCTGACAAGACCAGTCTGTGCATATTGAACTGCAATTGTGCAGTCAGTTCAGAATGTTTGGACATGACAAGAGTTACAGAAAATGTACAGATCCCCTGCAAGGTGTAGAGCAGCATATCTAGAATGTCCTGGTCTCACTTGCTCTTGCATGCTGTTAATAAGTGCTGAGAAGTCCAAGGCTGAGTACCCCAACTGCTTAATAGGGGATCCTTTGCCAAAAATTGATTCTCACAGCTGAAGGAGTAAAGGCTTTGAGTAAAATGGAGCTGAAATTCTTAGGAAAATTTGGTGCTCCATTGTCTGCTAAAAATTTGCTAAAATTGCTAAATTTTAGAAGGGATATAAATTATTAACTGTCTGATCAGATTTTTTTTTGTCTCCATGTCTTTATGTGTCTCTACTGACATAAATACACATATGGCCAACATCCACTCCCATGCAACACTCCTTGTGTTACCTCAGCATTTATGTCCTTGTAGACTCTATTAATCCGAATAAATGATTTGTAGATGCTTAATATGCTTTGTTTACTCTTTACAGAGTACATGCAGACTGCAGACAGAGGCAGTGCTACTGAAAAAATGCAGATTTAGCTGCAGGAAAACACACAGAACTGTGTGAGTAGAGCCCTGAAAAGCACACAAAGAGCAAACTGAAATAGGAAGAGTGGTTGTAAGGCAAGGATTACAACTTTTGTATGTATGTGTGAAGAATTTAGAGGTGGGCAGTTGGAATCAAGTTAAAACAGATTTGTATTCCATGGGAAAGAGGGCTTTCTGAACCATGCCACTGTCAGGGAAGAGGAAGGTGTTGAACTGGGAAAGTAGGTGTAGTGCCAGCAAAGAAAGAGACAAGTCAAAAGACAGCTTTTCTCATTAAAGGGCTGAAGTCTGTGAGACTGAAGTACTTGACATGAGAAAATGGTAGGGAAGGGGGTAGAAAATGTCTGAATTCAAGGTCAGAAAGGTGCATTGGGATGGAACAGGAAAAGGGCACAATAGGGCTTGGTAGGAACAGAGCCAAAAGGTGAATGAGATCATAAAAGAGTTTCACTTCTTGCTGAAGTTTGTTTCCTCTTATTGAAAAGAATGATACGCTTTGAAAATCAAGAGGTTTTCTGCTTTTAGACTGAGAACTAAAAAACCCCAGCACATCTTTAATTATCAATGTTGTATCTGTGCCTTGGCTGCTTCATTATCTTCTTGACTGTGTGCGCAACAGTGGCTCACAAAAAGGATCACAAACCCATTAGGCTTGAAGTGAGAGGGAAAGTGGAGTTCTTGAGTAACTTTCCACTTGGGAAATTGAAAAAAGTCATCCTAGTGAGTTTTTAGAGGTACTTGATACCTTTTTTTTTTATTTTGTGAACAGCAGCTTACAGCCTTTTTGTTTGAATGGACTCCGTGAGTGTTTTCCTGGACTCAAAAGTACTTTCAGACTCAGATGCCAGTGATCCATGAAGACACCATGCATCAAGCTGAAATGCTGCCAGACCCACAGAAGCATTAAAGGTCATGAGAAACTAGAAATAACTATCAGCTGCCTGTATGGGTTATATCTAAACAGAATAAAAATTTTGCCTTTAAAATAATTTTGGTTCTTGCACCTTTGTAAGAAATCAATGAAATTTTTCATTATAAAAACTTATATTTCTTTCCTAATCAGAAGACAAGCAAAAAGGAAGCTATCCTCCCACCTCACCTAGTTCTCCTCAATTCTGGGTGAGCAGTACTTTTCATTTCAGGGAAAGGAAGTGTAAATGAGAATGTTATGCTGAACACAGCAGAGAGCAAGCAAATGTAAACATTATTCTGGAATTTGCCTACAGTGACATGTATCACCACTTGATTGACTGATGTCATTCCCATGTAGGTGAGCTTCATAAAGACTCCTCTATGGCTCATAGGTATAATTTTGTATCAATATCACTGAAAAAAAATCAAATTCCAAGGCAAAGCTATGGTGATCAGCACAAAAAATCAAATTAACCATATCTTAGATAGAAATGTGTCACTGAAGCAGATTGTTTAAGTTGTTTAAGTTTGGCTTTAGCAATGTGCCCTTGCAAGACCGTCAGCCTAGGGTACTTTGTAAGGTACAATGAGTGTTCAACACTTGCAAAGGTACATGAATGGTACCAAGGCTGGTCTTGGCTTATAGAACTGTCTCTGTACAGACCATTCACACAGAAGACGGTTATTATAGAACCACAGAACAACAGAATGGTCTGGGCTGGAAATTACTTTAAAGACTAATTCCAATCTTCCTACCATGGGCAGGGACATCTCCCACTAGATCAGGTTGTTTAAAGACCCATCCAACCTCTCTTTGAACACTTCCAGGGATGAGGCATCTACAGTTTCATTGGGTAGCCTCTTCTAGTGTCTCACCACCCTCTCAGTTAAGAATTTCTTCTTAATTTCTTATAGAAACAAGTCCACTTTCAGTTGTTTAGAAATACCTTAGATCTGATTCTGCAGAAAATGAGCATATTTTAGTTACAAGACTATAGTCTGGCCAAAAGCACTAACACAAACTTTAAATATCTCCAATTCTTTTAATGGACTTTTTTCTGGAGTATAGCTGAAAGATTTTTTTAAACACCTGTGTCTTAGCATATATAAGCGATCATACATTTAAGTAATGTTGCTCAATTTGCCAATTCCTTTAGCATGTTTTAAACCATGCCAAACAGAGATTCAAATGTCTTCATTATTTCAAAATTCCCATCAAAGCAAATAGGAATATATTAGTCTTATAGGTAAGGAGGAATATCAGCATGAATTGTCAATGATGAAACCCAAATATTGGCATTCTGTTGTGTTAGCAGAGCCAAATAAGTGAGCATAAGAAATAAAAAAGCAAGTAAAACACTCTTTTCCAATATTTGTCTCCTTTTGCAGTTCAGTTCTTTCAAATTTATATTAGCTTATCCTTTCAAAACCATTCCTGACCACTGCATAGGCATTTTTTCTCTAGATAAAATTAATTCATTCTGAGTGGCATTTCAACAGCTCTTGAGCAGATGTTTTTAGTTTTAAATGGACCCTGCAGACTCAAAACTAATTTGCTGAATTTTTTCACCATGGAAAGGAAGTTAATGAGTGTCTACTACCACATTCCTTTCACCTTCAGTCAACTTACTCTTTTACAGTGTTTTTAGCACCCGTGTAACAGCAGTCTCATATTTTTAAAAAGTCAAAATCTAGTAACAATTCACTTTGATATATTGCATGAAAATTATTGCTTGTAGGGTTTTTTTCTTAGAATATGCTAAATCTTTTATGATATCATTTTATCTGAATGACTGATCAAAAATTTTGGCATAAAATTTAGTCAAATATTTTTTTGCTTCAAAGTAACTGAAAGAGAGCCCTATCATGATAAGCCACTGGAAGTCATATTATTTGCTGCATCAGTAATTAGACCTAATAATAAAATAATTGTGTCTACAAATGACCTTTTAAAGTATTCCTGAAAATACATTAGTCCTTATAATACATTTACACCAACAATTAGTTCTTTATTTAATTCATGCAGAGTCCACATATCTGATGATTTATAGGTATACATGTGATTTTTTTTGTAGAATTATAGCATCACTGGATTTTCCTTCACTGTACAGGAATACTGATTTCAAAACCTCAGAGACTCAATTTTGATCCAGAATGAGAATCTTTCCCACATTCAGAATCTTCAGTGAAGGGAAAAAACCAACCAAACAAGCAAAACAAAACAAAACAAAAAAACCATACAGACAAAAAACCCCTACCCTACCGGTTTTCACTTGACTTTTAGCTGTAGGTAAGATTATTTAATTTGGTTCTTCTCTGGCCAAAGGGTGGAGACTGCTGCCCTCTGACGCCTCATTGGTATGCGTGATAGAGATGTTAATCCATCACAATTCTAGTGAATAAACAACACAGTATTTATTGTTTTGCATTTTGTAAATGTACCTACACCAGATAATAAAATTCAGATGTCTTTACAAAGCATTAACCTAACTGGAAAGAACCAATCTGCTAGGAATGGCCACCCACAGGATGAGACAGTGGAGACACAGGCTTCTGTCAAAATTAGTACAACACTTTGGCCAGAGTATCAGGGACTGAGAGGAAGGTCTAAGGATCTGAGCACTACTTTTCCCAGTATAAGTCATTAGTGAAAAACAGAAAAGCAGCAATTTATACTCTAGTTAATACTAATGCTACACATACGCAGTAGATAACACGAATTCTGCTATTCTGTTTAGCAGTGTGTGGCACTTGCTCACTTCTTCCCTATATGAGCACAAAAATAATTGACAATATCAGCATCGAAGAATTGCCCAATCTGTAGCAAATAAGGCTGTAAATCTGATGTTTAAAAAAATCACAAGCAAACAAAACACAACACCAGGAGCATGGAAGAAAAACTTTTAAAATACATGCTATGAATAAAAACCACAAACAACAGCAGCAAAGTGTTTTCAGAGAACAAGGATGTTTCAAAAATGTTTGAGCAAATGTATGGGGATGCATGTAACATAAAGATCTGCCCTCCATCTATGTTCTTCTTCAGCCTCAGAGATTTTTATAACGATATTTCTCCAGTTTCCATAAGTAAAAAAATAGAGACTCCATAGTTAATATTTGGGTCTGTGTCCTGATAAATTTACTCCAGTAGGATCCTGTCCTGCTTTTCAGTTAACTTTCAGTAATTTCAGTCAGACTTTTCATAAGGTAAAGGTGACTGTATCTGGACCTCTAAAAACAAAGCCATACTTCTACGTGGGTTAGCAGGTCTTATTCTGCAAGAACATCAGTGTCTTTTAAGGCTCTATCAAGTACAAGTTGCAGCTCTTCATCAGGTTGCACAGGTTTTCAGGCAGGGATACTGCAAAATGTTTATATTTTATTAAGGAAAGATCTGCTCCAGTTTTTCATCTGAGCTGGCCAAACCTCAGCAGCATTTCTGCAAGCTCCAGATGCTGTTATGCCTAAATTTCCAGTGCACTGGGTTCCCGTAACTAGAACCAGCTCAGACATGAGTAACACACTCTCCAACAGCTTTCTGGTCCATAAGCTTAAAGAAACAACTGCCTCACATGGCAGCACTGCATACTTTGGTCCAAATATTACTTTTTAAAAAAAATATACAAAAGGCCACAGTAATTTTGGCAAGCTCTTTGAGACTTATTGCTCCTGTCAGTTGCAGATTGTGGGAGTTTTCAAAGTAAAAAATTCAGCAGCTCAAGGGATGAATGGCAAAACTCCTAATGATGATATGCAGGCCTCCACCATTTTAAGAAAGGACTCTTTTTTCTGTCTCTCAAAGCTGGAATTAAAACTGGTTTAATTAATTTATACACTGGAAAATACCTGTACTTCATTTAATTTCAGAAGAAATTATGAAAATAGCAAAAAATGTAATCACTGGAGAACAAAACTGAGTGGGCCAGAACCTTTATTCTGATATATTTTATGCATCTGCTTCATCTGTGTGAAGACAATCCAGGCTTGTTTCTTTGTCTTCACTGCTCTCTGGCACAACACAGAGCACCGCACAGAGAAACCTCATAGGAATGAAGGGAACCACATTTGTACTGAGTTCCAGCAGCATTACCACTCTATAAAGATGAGCTTTAAGCCACCTGAGTGTGTAAATGAAGACAGCAGCATGTGGCTTAACTGCACAGTAAGACCTTGCCAGAAACCTGTAGGTTTGAAGATTGCACAGTCGTCCTGGAGCCAAACACACAATTGTAGCAGCCATGTCAATAGCAGCATCTACAGTACCACTACCCTGCATAACTCTGCAGTTTTATATAGCATGGATGTCCAGGTGTGTTCATGGAGAGTCACAGTTATTTATATGTTCATCATTTGCTATTTTGTTATAAACCTTAACTTTTTCAAATTTTATAGCTGAGAGCTGAATTTTCTTTGTCTTGCAACTCACATTAAAATATGCCCTAAAAATGGCAACACTGAAAGCATGCCTGCTTGGACAGACCAAGAATTACATCAAACAAGAACTTACTGATGCTGTAATCTTCATCCTCTCATTCTCTGCTTGAAAAGTAATTCCAATATGTAGTTATTGCCAAATTAAAACAATGCAGAAGGTTTTCATGTTTGATTTTCATTGGAGTTGTAATTACAGACAAAAGGTGAGTGCTTTAAAATGTTATAAAATATATGGGACTTATTTTTCACTTTAAAAAGAAGAGCTAGGGGAAGAATTTTATCAATCAAATGTTGACTAAGTACTTGTATTAGTCATCAAAGGACTTTCTTAAATATAACTGAATCCTCAAATTTATAAAGTTGAGGCAATATGGCAATATCTAAAGGAGGCAGACAATTCCATTCACTGTTGTTTTACTGTGAAGGGTGGAATCAAATTATCATGGTTAATAACTGTAAATTTTACTGGCTCTTTGATTTGAAAATTGTAATCCAAACAAATTTTAGTGATGAATGATAACAGAAACCCTCAGTAGAAATGCATGGATTCCTGGCTTCTACATTTGAGAGCTGAGAATTCGGTGTTCTGTGGCAGTCTACTTTTATCTCCAAATTACTACACAAAATGGAAAGAAATATGTTGAAGGAAACAAGATCATTGAATCATTTGTTAAAAAATTGGGGGGGGGGGAGGGGGGAGGAAGAAACACAAACACAGATTTGTCCATGATGTCCAGGTTTTATCCCTGTTAAAGTTACTTATACAGCACACTCCTGGATAAATGCACATAACTTGCTCAGGCTGCCACAGGCTTTACTGACCCATGAAATAAGTCACCCTGCTCAGATCCTGCTCGTAACCCTCATATAAATAATGTTGCAGTCTGCACATACCACACCGATTTAACTAATTTGATGGGAGAGACAGACTTTTTTGGAGGGGAAGAGTCAGTAAATTTTGATTTGTCATGACACAAGCCTGTAAAAGAAATTAATTAATTAGAAGAACTAAAGATTCAATGTTGTCCACCATTGTAGCTTAGAAAGTAGTTCATTGTTTAATACCTCACTGAGAAGGAAAGGTGTGCAAAAACTCTGTGGATCCTTGACTTAGTGGAGGAAAGATTTTGCATGTCTGTAAGAGACCTTGAGGGACACAGTAACCCTTGAGCCTTTCATGGCTTCTCCTTCATTGTTAGGAAGATCAAGTCAATGGGGCACATGCTCAGGATCCTCTGTATCTGGCTCGTCTTCACCTATCCCCAGCATGGTCATTCCAAGGCACTTTCCTTTACACCAGTCTGACACCTGACTTGTTACTTTCCTTTTTGGTTCTTCCTTGGGGGCAGAGATGACACTTTAAGAGTCTTTTGGGTATCTAAAGATGGGTTCTGTCCCTTGTGGGGTTTTCTAAAGCATTTGAGTAAGCTTGGCACCATGGTTTCGAGTCAGAATGTTTCAATAAGCTGCTGTAAAGCTGTCAGTATTTGCCTCCAGTTAGCTGCTAAATACTCCTGAAAATCTGCTCCTGCATGTGCCTCTAGAGATGAAAGTTTTGTTATTTTTAAGTGACACTAGCTCCAAACCATCACCTGCTGTGCAACCAATCTCCGTATGCTACAGACATATGGTATAAATGAAAAAAAATAAAAAGCTAGAAATGACCAAGAATTCTCCTTGTATTTCCTTAGGGATTTCTCAAAAAATCTCCCAGTTCTAACCCTGGCTCCCAGGTTTGTTAAGTAGCCTGTTCCTGGATCTGTGAAACTCCTCAGGCTGCCTCTGATCCCACACAGCTACTCCACGCAGTGCCCTGACTCTTGGACTCTGCTTCAGAAATAAAACATATTGCAGAAAAAATACTAATAAAAGGTGCATTTTGTAGTCCACACTTCCTATAGCCAAAATTGCCTCATCTATTTATTACTTAATTTTATCTGGGTCTTTGACCATTACATTTTCTTGGACACAGTCTAGTTAAATTTTTTTGTGTCTATTTTTCTTGTCATTAATAAACACTCAAGTCTTCCATAATTTTCATTCTTCAGTGCCAAGCATGAGAAAGACAACATCCCTTGAATTTGAATTCTGAGGAACTATGAAGTCAGATCAAAGTCTGTGCAGAGAATAGGCCTATTTTAGCTCTGGTAAAAAGCTATATTTAAATGACAGTTCCATTTTTCTGATTTATATGCTCATATATGCAAAGAATCAAGTGCAGTATTGTAGATCTTTACTTAATTGCTTTTACAACTTGATTTACTAGGGGCCTTAAATTAGCCCAAACACTGCCTCATCTTTTTAATAAAGAAGTTACAGAGTTTTTTCCAAGCAAATCTGTTCTGGAAATCTGTACCTTTTTTCTTTATTTGTTTTACTGCCACTCAGAGAATGAAAATGTATATAAACAAGACATCCATGAAATTCCATGCATTAGTGTCATAACTCCAGGGGCTTTGAATCTTCATATTTGAACAGTTCACTCAGACATCTGACTTGATGGAGCACAGATGTCTATGATATCACTAAGTTCTTTGGAAGGCATATTATTGCAGTATTAACATTGAATATGTTTCTGTTTAATATGTGTTCCTGAGATCTAATTCCTAGTGTCATCTAGGATGTTTTCTGCAGATAAAGAACAAGTTAATACAGTTCTTCTGGCACTTAAAGACTCAGTCCCAAAACCAACAAGTGGAATTAATCTAACTAGATAGTTTGTTGTGGATGCTAATAGCCTACATGAATTCAAAATTAGATCAAACAAGTTCATGGAAGAACCCAATCAGGACTATTAACTATAAAGCTCAGGAAATCTGATGGTGGTAAGAAAGTATGCTGGTATTCATTCCTTTTTCATACACTTTTTCCTTTACAGCTGTTATTATCGCTTACATAAACAGGAAAAAAATTAGATCATCTTTAGTCTGATTCATTATGGCTCTTTATATGGACTTATCTATATTTTAGAGCAAGAAATAAAAATTCATAGAAAATGGTTTGCTCATATCAGTAAATGAATAGACCTTTCAGTGTAATGGAAGCCACATGAAGAATATGAAAATAACACTAAAAAATACTAAAAACAGTGGTAAAAATCCTTTGAAATTCAGTGAAGACTCAAGCCAGTGCTGATCAATATTATTACTGGGGAAAAAATCCCCAAGTGTCATTACCAGAGATATAATGCAAGTCTAAAACTACAAAAAAATGTGCAAATTCCATTTCTTGCATTTTGTTCTTCACCACAGTTTTGGTATATGAAAATACTCCACTGACAGCATGCTTAGCTGTCATACACAAGGTTTAATTTGTTAAAATTCCACTCTGTCCCATGCCCAAGGTGTTTGGAAGGCTGCTTGCTCATTGCTGTGGAAATTCCAATGTCACTACTAAAATCAGGGCTCACTCTCTCTTGTTTAAAGTTCTGTCACAGCTCCTCATATATCAATACTTCCTGAATTAGCAACAAAAAGATCCAGAGTTTCCCATTAAAGTAACTAGGGAAGCATTCCTGACTTCTTCTCCCTCCCTCTGCCACTATTACCTGAACAGATGTGGACTTTATTTTGGGGCAGCCATATTTCTAACCACATCCTGTGACTGCAGTTTATATTAAATTCCTTTCTTATCTCTCTAATGTCCATTTTAGCTTCATGCCACAGTCTCTTTACAGAAAGAAAGTGAGCATTGATTAAAGCAGCATAATCAATCATATATAACTCCTGTAAAAACCAATAAATGTTGATGTGGTCATATGTTGTTTCAAAATACACCTTAACAAATATATTTAAATCAAAGCCCAGTTAAGGTTAATTTAAAAGATAAATGGTTAGGAATAAATATTAATGTACAAAACCAACCATCATTAGATTGCTGCTCTGCAGAATACACAGAGTTTTCAAAGGTAATTAGTGTCTAGAAGTTTAATAATCCAGCTGCAATTTATTTATGTTAACCAATCTCTCAGGCTTTTAAATTCAAGATGCTTTGAAATCAGATCTTAAAAGTCTCCTGAAACTCCTGGTAAATTGTCACAGTTCCTTAAAGTGATGCAATTACATTTCTCAGAGTTCATAAAAAAGTAACAGTTCATTTCTCCTTCTCCTGACTGCAGAAAAATCTGGAAATAAAAATTCTAGTGCTTGAAAGATAGAAGGGGAGGAAAAAAAAGCCCAGAATATCTTAACTTTTGATGATATATAAAGGAATTTCATGATTTGGAAAGTTTGACTCATATTCATGAGTAGTTGGGATGAAGATAATCACAGATCTTTTTGTGGCTTATCTATTAATATCACACGTACAAAATGAAGGTGTGATTTTAGTGTACAGCAGCATAACATGCCTTGTTCAGGCATGGATTACCTATGAAGGTGTAAATATTTCAGCACAAATTAGGAAGTAGAATATGGAGTTTTAGATTCTGAAACTATATTGCTAGTACATACCCCAGATATGTGGGCTGCTACTACTGCTCCCCACTGGTTACATTTACACAAAGAATGCTGGTGTGTGCTGTCACCACATCTTTGTGTTGTTGTAGAGAATATCATCTCATATATATTAATTAAGTGATTCTATTCTTTGTCCAACCTTGACAAGGGCGCCAAAGACTGCAGTAATTCATATAGGTATCTATCTTGAGGTGAGGTGGGGAGGTTTCTTTCTAAAAATCAAAAAAAACATAGCCATGAAAGTGAAATTTCATCCTTATTTTTAGAGTAAATGAGTTTTGAATTTTAATTCTAAACAAAAACTATACAAGGATATTTACAAAAACATTCAGCATGCTAAGGGAAATACAAGACAGTATACCACAATCATATTTGTCTTCACAGAAGTCTAGAGAAATTTTCACAACATATATTTGTGTATAAGAATATCAAAACAGAACTTGGTTCTTTCATTTATTTTAATGTCTTAGCACCACTTTATTCATAACCCTCAGTGTGAAATATATTACATTTTTCCTTCTTTTCTTTTTCCTGGGATAAACACAAATATATGGATACACTGTCAGGAAAAGAGATTTGTTCTATGGTAGAGACATTAAGAAGATGCAAGTTACATCTGTGCATTAACAGTGGGCTTCAACTAACATTGGCCTTTTTACCTTTCCTCCAAACCAAGATCCAAGAATCACAGATCCCTTTTCTCTGAGGATTTGCATTTAACATGCCATTTGCATTGACCACAAAGGAGGCTGGGTGCCTTACTTTCTTAAAGCTAAAGCTAAATGAGATTAAACATTCCTTCTTTCCAAATACCACATGCAAATATACTAATACTTTAAAAAATTAACATTCCAAAGATGTCCTCATCCATGTGTAGTAGATATGCTATTTGATAGCAGACATCATAAATCTAGGGATAACTAATTATTCCTTCCCGTGTACTTTAATTGACTGTGGAAGTTTTACAGTTTAATATTTTTAGTGGTTTATAGCTCAAAGCAGAGCTTGTTTCTCAGTGATAAACACAGATGTTTCTCATAAATAAAGTTACAGTAATTAAAATTTGAGTACAGATCAGATTTTTTTTCTCTGAAGTTAAAAGTAACTGACAATAATGGATTCCATTCAAAAGCACTTCTCTGCATTCTGAAGGCTGCGGAGCCCCAGTCCAACACCTGCTGCCAAGTGCCCAGCTGCTGTTTGAGCTCTATTGCGTGGGGCCTGGCTTACCTGAAACTGCTCACTGCAGTGCTCAGCCTCTCAAGCTCTCTCCTTAGCAGAAGTTAGGCTTATGGCACTCCCTAACTCAGTGTTCCCAGTAAAATAAAAAGCACAAGCTGATCCCCTCCCAGCTACCTCTTCCAGTGAGCAGGACAAAAGGCAGGTATCATGAGCCAGAATAAGAATAATTTACTGGAAACAGCAATGAGATAAGAAACAGTAACAGCAGCTGTTTTTAAGAACAAAAGAATACAAAAAAGAGGGTGATTCACATACAAAAATTGCTCCCTGACTGGAACCCATGTGGAGCAAGCCTTGAGACAACAAACTACCTTTTTCTTCCCAACTGCAAGGCATGGTACCCTCTTTTGTGGAAGTGAGAATCCCTTACTCTCCAGTCATGAAATGAATGATAGAGAATAACAACCCAGACATGCCCACATGGCTCCAGCCACCTCACAGCTACAGCAAAAAAATTAACTTTGTCCTGGTCAAAAACCAGGACAACTTGGAAGAATTACTCACCAGCCCTCCCAACTTTGAAAGCTACTGATTCTCTTTGAGATCCAAAGAAGTCTTGTGGAATAAAAATTTAACTGCTTTTTCAAAATACAAATTAGCCAAATGAAAGCCATAATTTCACTCTGCAAAATTGCCTTGTTTGTATCCTCAGATAGTCACTTCTGCAATGTGGCTACTCCTACTCATTCAGTCTCACATTTTTCATAGGAAACAAATTCTGGCTACCATTTCCTCATGTAAGTACAACTTTCTGACTTATCAATAGCTCAAATAAGACCTTTGCAGAGATTCACTGTTAGGGACACCTTGGGTTTTATGATTCACATACTCATAACAATCAAAGACTTCACAAGGTTTCCAAATCTTTTAGCTTTCATTTTAGATGATGAAAGAAACTAGTAAGTATAAATCTAAACATCTGCAATTACTTCTTTGGATAATCCAGTTTCAAATCCAATAAAGCCTTTTGCACAGATTAGATGTGTCTATTATTATTACTACTTCTCTGTGTGCTTTTGTATAGCAGTGTTCCTGTACCTAAGCACTGCTAGTTAAACAAGACAAGCAGAAGAAATGAGTACAAGAGCTGAATGTCATTTTCAGAAAACAGTGAGACAGAGCAAAGCATTTGCTAAACTACCTTTCACTAAAAGAGGGTTTAAATGAGCAAGGTTTGAATCTAAGAAAAGAAAACTGCAGAAACTAATTGTGAACTACAACCATTCCTAGTAATCAAAGTAAAATATTTTTAGATTTTAATCAATGCACTTTCCCATGGAGATGCTAATTATCACTGATGTTCTTCTGTCTCATTCCTCAAGCACCCAAAGACTGAAACCTCCTATGAGATCAAAATCTCAGTCTAATGTGAAGATTTGGCCCATCCTTCTAAGCCATCTGTTTCCAGAATATTCTGCATTTTTTACTACAGACCTTGTGATCAAACCGTGCTTCATGGGCAGTTCCTGTACTGGTAAAGCAGATAGCCTCCTCTCTTCATATGCTTCCAAACTTTTTATCATGCCATTTCTAATTTGCAATCTACTGGTAAGGGATTCCTGCTAGTTTGTCTAACCTAAGTAAATTTAAATTGAGAGTTAACTTGTGTAACAGGACTGAACTTGGGAATGTGTATGTCATTACCTAGCATGCCCTTTCAGCTTGTGCCTGTAACCATTTTCCAATAGTGCTCATGTCAGAGAAAGTTAAAAAACATACTTGTAAAAATATGCGCAGAATTGAAGAAAAAACCTACCAGATTAAAGAGCGCCAGTTAATTCAGTGTTCAAAAAAACATTTCATTACACAGTTACATAGAGCTACCTCCAAAAATAACACTTAATGTGGCAGATACACATGTAGGACAGAAAACTGGTCAAGAGGAGCTGAGTCTAAATGATTAATGCATTCCAGCTTGGCAGGTAGTGCATGTCAGTTCTACAGGCTGTTCAGAGTCTCCTGTCTTGTGCTTGAGATGCATTCCCACACACCCCCCTCTTTACGGACGAAATGACCTCGTCCTACTTTCATTCTTTTCCACTACCATAAATAGATAGATATTCATGCACTTCATTTTTCCATTCCGCTTTAACAACAGGCAGGTCATACCTTTCTGACCACTGGAATGGAGTATATTAACAACAACATACTAGTTCAGTCTGGTTCTGTCCTGCAGCTCAATCATGAAGTATTCAGAGTTGAGAGATTTTTATGGACAGAATATCAGTCCTAGTACTGGGTATTTCACCTGACAAGTGCCATTGTTTTCTATAAAATAATGACAGCCATCTAGAATAATAAGGAAATGAGCAGAAATCTCTTCAGATGAAATTAATAGTTTTTTTAATTACCAGTCCTGCATCTGAAAGCAAGGCATGCAGAGAGCTGTGGGCAATTTACAGTTTTTCCATCGCAGAGATATCAATGGGAGGATTTTTAAACTGTTTCATTCTCCCTACAGAATTAGCTAGCAATGTAAGTCTAGCATGAAAATTTCCAGTTTGTAATGTTTATTCCCAATACTTTGCTTTAGACATAATTACTCTGTTTTTTGAAAGTTACCAAAGGTTGCCCTGATGGAAAAAAAAAATATTAACTCTCTAATTCACATTTTAAATAGGCTGTTGATTTATTACAACACAGTAGTCAAAATGTTTTCATTCTTTTTACAGGTTTACGAACTCTGCAGTGATCATTAAACAAATCAGCAAACATGAAGAAATAAGTTTTGCCACAATTAAAGCATGTTTTGCTGTATATTTTCCCATTTTATTGCAGCAAATCATACTGACTTTTTTGAGCTACCTGAATCATGATGATGATATTCATATATCTAATGTTTTAGAAAAACAAGCAAAACAAATTATGATAAAAAAAAATAAAAACAAAAACCAACCCCCAAAATACATACCTGCCATACAATATCAGCATAGTCCCAATACACTAAGAATCAGAAAATCTTATTTCTGCTTCAGATTTTTGTATCTGGGTCTTGTCTGCAAGAGGGAATTAAAATGTTTGGGAGATTCAAGTCAAATATTAGCATGAAACATTTTCATTCACATAAATGAAATGTGGAGCCCTAGAAGAGGATATCAAAAGAGACTGAGGGCTAGACAAAGCTATGGCTAACCTCTTGTAGTGCTGGTGGTGCTAGATTCGTTGTAGCTTGGACTAGGTAAGTTCCAGTATTTCCTTCTAACTGACTCTAGAATTAATTGATTTCAGCCAGATCTGCTGTTCTTGCTTAAATACGTGAGAGCATACTTAAAAGGTCTGATGTCCTACAGCAGCTTACACTGATTTTCGTGCAGATGCAATTTACAGTGACTTAGTGTATTTTGTAGAACAATATCCTTCCTCAAAATCCTGACCGACACCTGGTTTCTAAAACCAAGTTCTGTTGATTAGATTTAAATAAAAACAGTATTATGGTTTGCCATTCAGTTAGTTGAAACACTGTGAGTGGCTTAATATTAGCTGTTCTGAATTCCTTTCTGCACCCTACCCAAATACTTACCCTGGATGAGATTTTTGTACTCTTGGCCAATGCATGTGATTAGAAATCCAAGTATACAATACATATATGGCAAAGATACCAACATCATCTGATTAGATCATTAGTATGACTGTAGACAAAAACAAGGTCCTTCAAACCCAATTATAAAGTACTGCCATTATATCAATTATGGGATTTAAAATAGAATTAATTTAACACTATTACCAGAAGATGGGGGGGAAAAGGTGATAGACATCTTAACAGAGCTCTATTTTGAAACACATCCTTGTTTCCGGTTTCTTATACAACACAGGTTCAGGAAATTATTTTATGACCTAACTTTCCCCAACAGCATTTGTTCTGAAGCTAAGTGGTAAGGAGCTCTGCAGTGCCCCATGCTTTGCTGATTGCAGCCCTGGTGCTCTGCAACTAATGGGGCCCAGATGGGGTCAAGGAAAAACAAAATGAGTTGGCTGGGAATGGACTGATTTATAGTCCTACTCATTCTCCTCCCCCTCTAAAACAAACAAAGTTAAGGAAAGGCAAATCTACTTGGATGCCATGGAAATCTCTAGCCCATGTGACATGTGTACACTCTTAGAGGTCTCAAAATGGAGCAAGAAAATGAGACTATCAGATGTGTTCCTCCTGACAGCACAGACTACTTCATAGCTGGTATAGCTGCTGTTTCTCTCTTGGAGTCGTTGTCTTGGAGGAGCATCTGGCCTAAGAGTGATAGTAGAGTCAGGTAAGCTGTGCGTGATGTTTCAATTAAATGGTATGTATTTTCTGTGTGTGTGGTAGGGTTTAGGCTCTCCCAGGACTGTTGTATCTCAAAGGTCTAGTACAGCCAAAGGCCAGTCTGTTTGTGAGTTTCTGTCTGCTCACACAAACTATCTATACAAATATTGCATACTTGGCATACTATGAGTTACTGGATGATGCATGAAATTAAGTATGTTTCCTTTAAAATAAATCCCATCTAGATACGGAAATAAATCCTTCATTCATACACAAAACCTCTCACACACAAGTTTTGCCCTTTCCATAACCGTTTTCTTTTTGCACCAAAATAAGAAAAAAATATTTTTGCTACAGCTAAATAAGACTCTTGTGTAAGTCAAATTTTAGAGGGCATGTTTTTTCATCTGGCCTTCTTCGTGTTTGTTGTAGTCTAGTGGTGATCCAAGAACAATCTCATTCAGGTAAAATTGTTTTATGAAGCTACAACTCAGCATGATTGCTTTACTACCCCTCCACCTGCAAGCTGGGATAGAGGATTAAATGACATCTTCAAGAATATTTCAAAGGTTTTTTTTTTTTTAAATGTTGTGATTTGGAAATCAAATGCACATTGGAATATTATTTTAGCTGCAATAGTAGGACTCTGAAAATGGTGGCATCACACCTGCTGTCTGCAATTTCAGTAGTATGTAGAAAAACACGTCTCTGATATTGCTGAAGCTGATTGCGTGGCAAGGTGTCTCTGATTTCACCAAAATAGTGCCACACAGCTCTCAGGCAGCATGGCTTTCTCAGCTCTAGTCTGAAACTGGCCTCCTGTTTGTTTGCAGAATCTGCTGACAAGTAGGAAGTGGTCATGAATGCAGGCTGGAGTGTCAACTTTAATGTGTTAATTACATTAAACTTCTTTCCTGCACAATGGAATCTTATGTCATTTGTGCACTTTTCTGTGCTGTACTCGTGTTGTTTTGTACAACTTTTTAATCTACCCATGAATCTTTGCAATAGGCAGAAAGAATCAACTGTGGCTTTGTGTACTTTCTCCTAGGAAAATGAACTCCCTGCTTAGCAAATCCAAGATTTTGGAACAATATGGCCCCTTGTAGTACAGGAAATCTGTGTCCAAGCATTACAAGAAGAAAATAGAGAGATGAGGAAAAAGTTAATTTTGATATCATCAACCAAACTAGTAATTTAATGTTTTATAAGGAGTTAGCTGCTGGTTCAGGAGCTGTTTAATAAAATTGCAGCAAAGAAAGGTAGAGATGACGCAAGGATATTCATATCGCCCTGCTATGACAGTGGAATGACTGGTAGCAAAAGAACAATTCCAATGCAGGGAGAAAGGAATGGCAATCATAGCCTTCATAAGAATATCTCCAGTTCCCACGAATCTTTCAGATGAGGATAGCATCTCACATTACTATACACCTAAAAGATCAGTGATTATTTTGTAACTTAACTATGCATTCTTGTCACAAAATTAGAGGATGAAATCTTAGGCTTAATATTTCCCTAAGAAGTGAAAGATGCTCTTTAAGAGAAAGAAAGTCTCTCTGCTGCTTGCCATCTGAAGTACTACTAACCAACCTCACCAGCCTGAGGCTTTTGACATGGAAAGTGGGACCTGAGCCAGCAACTTGGCTGGGTGGTTGCTACAGAGCCTGAGGAGTGACAGGACTGACCTGAGGGCCATGGATGATTGCATGAGAGAGGCTGGGAGGGGAGAGAAAGCTGGATCAGTGAGACCCACCTAACCTGGGAAGTACTCTGTTTCAGCCTCCAGAGTGTGTTGATCAAAGTCGTGCTCAGGGTCATGGCTTACTGGTAGACTTGGTACTGTTGGGCTAACAGTTGGACTCAGTGATCTCAAGGGTCTTTTCAAACCTAAATGAACCTATGACCAAGATAGTTGAAAGCAGATGTGTAAAAAGGAGCAGCATAACATTACATTTTTACTGACCCCTTGTTTCCTTTAATAGGAAAATAATAAATAAATCACCCAGTGACAGAAAATCACAGCTGCCTCCAAAATTTAAAAGAGCAAACCACCAGACTAAGCATGACAAATCATTTTCGCTGCAGGAGCATCAGGGATTTTAAGCCCTTGTCCCATTCTCTAGGGGTTCTTTATTAATCTTTCACTAAGATTGACTGCTTTGCAAATGAAGCCAACTAGAGAGTCTGATGCCTTCTGTTTGCCCTTCTACATGGAAGGCCAGCAGCAGTTGGTGTAAAATTTTGTTTTGCCCTGAGCTGGTTTTGTTTGTGACACAAATGTGGAAAAGCATTATTAAGGGTGAGCGATCTAGCATGACACTGCTCATCAAAACATTTTCACACTCTGCAGGCTATAAATCTATTGATCTTCCTGGGTTTTGTGAATGATTGCTGTGAAAAGTGAAGAATGTACACTTTTATTTGATTTGTAAACTACACTATGGGTTCCAAATCTGTCATTGTAGCACTGAAATCCATCCTTGACACTGACTTGTACAAATGGCAGGTCTCACAAGGAGGAAAATACTTGTTTCTGGAAAGCAGTGCAATTTGGCATTATAGGAGGCAAGACTTTGTAGGGCTCTTTGCCAGTCATTAAATTATGGCTGTCAGCTAGATGTGTTTCCCATGTAAATAAAACTCTCTCCACAGTGTACTTTTTCCCTCCTGGAAGTGCTGTGTTTAAATACAAATGAATGCAGATAGTGATCATATTTCTTTAAAATGGAGATGGAGAAGCTCATGGAGGTTGATGGGAAGGAGAGCTGGCTTTCAAGAATTTTGAAGTTTCAGACAAAATTTTTAAAAGCATAAAATTTGACTGGTTTTATTTTTCTTTCAAATAGAGTTTGGGGGTAAAAAGGAATTTCTTTGATCAGAATATTCAGGAATTAACAAGCACTTATACACAAAGCCAGCCTAAGACCTGGATACATTTTGTACTTATATCAAACACTAGCACATACCATAACTCCTTTCCTTAGAAAGGGACTCTGCTGAAAATTAATGCTTTTCATGTAGAATATAACAAAGAAAACACTGTACCTTAAATAATTTTTGAAGCACTGCATAATTCCAGAGATACCAAGCATTCTCTACTCTCATTGATTTCTAAACCTAAGTCATTAGGCCCCTAGTATTTTTAAATGGATCCTAAGCTATGCAAAATCTCATGTCTTTCCTAATGAAAATCCAGCTCATTTGTAAACCAATTTAGTGCCAAGCATAACAAAATCTGAAGGATTTCGTGTAAGATTTTTGATTCAAAAGAGAAAGAAATGTCTTTTTCATCCATACCAAGCTTCTGAATGGGAGTTCGCAAAGCCTTGACCATGAAAACAATTAGAAAATTTGATGTCTGTAATTTCAATGTCTTTAACTCCGTCTGCAGGCGTGCCAAGTGTGTTAATACAGTAAGCACCTCAGCATGGACTCTGCCCTTAAGACTATTTTACTCTAATTATATAATGACATTGAAGTAGAAAACAGGCCAGATAGTAAGGAAAGTTTTGAATCTTGCCCACCAACGCACTCACAGCTCCCAGAATATAAAATCTTTGTCCCTGATATAGTGTAAAAGGCAAGCTGTCCCACCCATCTCCTTTCATTTCATTCTTAAATAGAAGTATTGAGTGGCTTGGTTATATGTGCGATTATCTTTCAATTCTGAGTTAAGACCATCTTTCATTAGGGATGTTACTGAGACTGCCATGCATGAAAAGTACCTTATTTTTCCACAGCCTGTGCCATTTATTTGAGGCTTTCTAGGTGACTTGGATGGCAGCAGGCAAGGTCACCAGAAATCCTAAATCTCAAACTCCCTTGCAAATGCTCAAGTGATTCCTCAGTTTCTTGCAAAACCTTCTGCTTTTCATTGTGCTCTCACACCACAAAGTCATAAAGGAAAAGCTTTGAAAAGCAGAAAACATTTTTTTTCATCTTCAAAAACTCAGAAGGCTCTTTTCATGTAACTCCAAAATCCCATTGTGGGACACTGGACTCCTGCAGCGGCAGCAGGTCTGCTTAGGTCAGACTTGAAGTGACTGTGCCTGGCTGACAGAGCCAAGTAATAGTTATGAACATAAACAAATAATTTTACTACATTACTTCTTTAATATGTTTATTTGTGTGCGGTTATGCACATTGGATGGTATTTTTCTGTACTGGGGCTGAATCCCAGCATCTTCTCTCTTCCTTCTGACTTATAACGTCCCCAAACAACTTTCTGTTTGACCTAATTTTTCACACATGTGTTAATCCAAGGGTACTTAGAAAGCAGAAAGAAAATTATTTAAAAATCCCCAAGCTTTGAGTTCTTCTGCATTCTATAAATTGTTTAGGAATGTTTATTGTTCATTATCTGCTTCTAATTTATGTACTGTTTATTCTTTCTTCCTCTTTAATAGAGAAATTTCCAAGTAATATTCTGGGTATGACCAAAGCCCAAAATACAGTCCTCGCTCCAGAAGCCTTACAGTCAACAAAATTTTATATAATATTCATCATATTGCATTCATGTTCTCTGCTCTCCAGAAAGGAATGTAGCATATTGACAGAGTAATTTGAAATCATCCAAAGGAAGTAGGAGGAGTCAAAATCAAATAATTTTCTTCAACATCAGATAATCATATCTGTCTGGAATTTTAGTCTGGTTTGTGAAGAATTCCAGTGTGAAGGACAGAAACATCCATATAATGTTACTTAATTCTAAAATAACACACACAGAACCCAAACTGAATATAATCAAAGACATAATTATATTTTAAAAAACCCAAAATACTCAAACTCCTTCCTATTCTACACAGGGAAGAGAACAAAGATTTCTGAAAGAGGAAAGACTCCTCCTTCTTGCCACCATTTCTTTTCCCTTTACCCTCATATGTGTCACCTCTCAAAAATGTTAAATTTTTATTCAGGAAGCATGATAGGTATATTTAAAACTGTGTTCATCCCAAATAGATTTATTGGAAATTGATGTCTCCTTGTTCAACTTCACTTTTGTAAGTCAAAAAGTAACACTGTAGTGTTGGGCAACATTGTGAAAGTTGGCTGGTCAAAACAAACCTGTTTCACTGCATTTTTGCCTCTGTCTTCTACTCCTGTGTGAAATACTGTAATCTATTCTTTTTCTGGAATATTCACACACTGACCTCACCATTCTTACAGTGTCAGAAGTGGAAAAATATTGTAATTTGCCTCTGAGAATAAGATTTATGAAGAAGAAACTTGTTAGTTTTTATGTACCTTTTTGGACTTGTAGGAATGGCCTTTGGATCTCTAAATTTCAATATGCCATTGATCATTTATTCTTGGTAAAGGTGTGGCCTTTGGCTTTTGATTTCCAATAGGATGCACTAAATAGTATAATACTATTTCTATCTTACTGGGAGTGATAGTAATAAATCTTTAATGACTTTAATATGTTTTATAGTAAAATGTAAAATCCTGCAGTTTCCTCTAGGAAGGTGGGAAACAAGTTAATGGAATTGGAATATAAAGAAGTGACCAGTTGATTTGACACAATGTGCAACTTTATCTAATATGGTATTAAATAAATTGCAGCTTTTATTTTATAAGATACTGACGTGCTGAGCATAAGCCACTTCCTACCAGTAATAAAGGATACTCTATAACCCAGAACTGCTGAAGATGTTTGGGATGCCTTTTTCATTGATTTACTGTTTCTTCTCTGGAAAATATTACTTGAAAAACCAGATTCTAGACACTTTGGAAACATGGGAATATTGGAAGGGAGGCAGAGAAGCAGGTCAGTGCTATGTGCTCCATACGTGCTGGAGTAATCACACTCTGAGGTTTCACCTCTCCTAAGTGAGAGCAGATGACTCTTCAGCAGCTCTTCTTTGAAAAGGGTCTTTAGTGCTACAGCACCAGCAACAGGGTCATTCATCATGGTCAAAACAGCAGTAACAAAAATTCAGTAATGGAGACAAGGGAAGATCCTCTGTACTGGTGGAGGAAAAAGGAGCTGAAGTTTGCTATTACCTCTGTATAATTTTCTTCACATCTGTATAATTAGCTCTAGCTTCACCTCCAGCAGCTCTGATTTTAATTGTTATGTTTTCTGAAATTAATTTTAATAAAACTACATCGGCAGTGTCATAACCCAGCTAGAATTCAGTCAAGTTTTCCATTGTATGGATCTCTTTTCAGATGTCTAAACTAGAAATTAGTGGGGAGAAAAAACTTTTTGGGGCATAAAATTCAACTTACAAAACCTTCAGTCCCGGGGAGCCTATTTTTTCTGAACTATTTCTTAAAAGTAAAGAGAGAAAAAAATAGTTTAAGGACTGCATATACAGCAAATTTTCTATTTCAGTGTCTCAACTGTGTTGACTTCTCCTGTCAAGCAAAAACAATACGTTTGGATACGATAAATAAGCATAATTATTTGACATATAAAGCATTTTTAATGTGTTTCGGATTTAGTTTTTTTGAGGTAATGGTATTTGGGTTTCTCAGAGGGCTGGGCTGGAATCTGATCCAACATATTCAGATTCATTAGCCATGATTTTGTATCCCAAGGTAACTCTTTGGAAGAAAACAAACACATCTGGATTTCACATATCTTGTAATGGAAAGCTGCAAAAGGAAATGCTTAAGTAACTATTTCATTGCTAGTGCATTAGACCCAAAATCTAACCAAAGTCAAATAGACTTAGGGAATTTAGGTAGCAATCACATTACCCACAGTATATTACAGTGAAGAACTTACTATTCTTTGAAATAATGCTACATGTCATGAGATGATGAGAACCATATAGACTTTTCCAGGCTCATAAGTTGCATGTCTTTTCTTTAAAAGTAGTTTGAAATGTTGTCTTTTTTTTTTCACGGAACCTCAGGAGGATCAAATGGAGTGAAAAATATTTATTTTTTATTCAGAATCACTTTGATCAAAGTTGAAAGTCGAAGTCTACAACCAACAAAACAGTTGTTATGATCTCTGTGGGAAATGCCATGAAATTGTGCAGTCACATATGAAATACAAGCTTTTCAGTGAATATATAATTATCAAAATCTATATTTTTTTTTCAGATAAAAAAACCCCAAAAGTCTCTTTAGTGCCATTTCATAAATATGTAGCCTCTAAAGTCTGTCTCCAAGGGATGCAGTTTGAAGTAATTTTCCTTTAAATTAGCAGTGGTAAAATAGCCTTCTCATTCTTAGGGGTGGGAAATAATCACTCTTTCACTGTATAGTATTTATTGGCACACAGCTTTGATAGTCCAAGTCTTCAGCTGCCTTGGAACACCTGTAAGATATCCAATTTTTAAGCTGGAGAAAATATATCCAATGTAGAGTCCAGCAATAACAGCTGCTAGACAGGTGTGATAGGCAAGGAGCCTGCCCAGAGCTGGCTGTCTCACCGCCACCTGTGTCTTCCAGGAGCAGGATTGATTGGGCCTCACAGATGAGGTGCCTTTCCAGGACTTGGCAAAACCAGTTCCCAGGCTCCCCAGGCTTAGTAGGAAATGGGCCATAGCCCCTAGACGTGAACACACGTCAGTGTGTGAGAGCCACAAGGTCTGAAGGCGTACATTCTTGTATATTGGATCTTTTCCCTTCAAATAGGCAGTCACCTAATTCCTCACCTTTGTCTGGCCACTGTTTTATCAAATAAGTGCATGGATAAAGAAGATACAGTATATTTAGGCAAATATATTTAGGTTAAATTCTCATTATAAAGTTGGAAACAGCTCAGAAAAAGAGTATAACTTCTCTTTAAAAGAGTTAGATTTATTTATGAAAGTCCCATTTTTGGCTCTGTACCTTTTACTTAAGATATTTAAGAAATGCCTGCAGAAACAGCTCACAGGGCAACATCCCCTTTTTGCTCAACAGACTTGAAACTCCAATTTCGAGACCAAAAGTTATATTTCGGAGGTGGAAATTTAGTGCCTCTCCTTCTCACTGCAACTTGCACAAACATTTATCTGACCTACTCTCTCCCCTTTTCACTGTAATAGATCATCTGTTACTGTGGCTGATGCCACCTCTGCATCAATTTCTACATCACATGTTTATCAGCATCAGAGATGAGCCAAGGCTGCAACTGGATTGTGTTCTCATTTTATCTGAGTACTAGTAAGCATGGGCACTCTTTTATTCCATATATAATTGCACTGGAATTAATCTTCACTGTATTAATAGTCATAATGCATTAATATTCACCTTTATAATATTAAAAATTTATTTTATTACAATATAACCCTCCCTTATTTTATTGCTTATCTGAGTTGTATATATTTTAAAGATCATAATAGATAGAAAATTCACAAGGTTCATTTAAAATGAAGAGGAATAATGATTCCTCTCACTCATGTCATGCTTTAGTTTCACTGGCATGAAACAGTGCTAAAGCACATAAAACAGCAGGGAAAGACAAACTGTAATTGTATCATTTCTCAAAATTACAACATTTCTCTTCTGAGTATAATTTTTCCTCAGTTACAAGAGGTTACTAATTTGCTCCAATACTGCAAAGAGCAATTGCAGCCTTCTTTAGGTAGCACATACCGTCCATCTGTAATAATCTCTGCACGCAGGGAAGCTTCCTCTTTTTTGGCTTGAGGCCAAGTCTCACTGCAGGCCACTGCACAGGCCTTGAGAGCTCATCTTTTCCCAGCAGCAACTCTTCTCCAACAGCAACACTATCTTCCAAACAGAGGAAAACTGACAGAGGAGAGAGAGAGCAATTTCTACAAGAAAATCAATTATTTGTTCTCGGTATGCTTCCTGGAATAAGGGCCCATCTTTTTACTTTGCTTTGGAGACACAAAAGAGGAAAAATGGTGCTAATAATGCTCTGTACCTAAAAGCACATTAAAAATTGTTAAGCTGATTTTAAAACAATGGGAATGCATATGAATCTAAAATTGGCTGGGCATTTTTAGAGGTTTCATTTTTTTCAAGCACATTGGTAAAAACTAAAAGCGCAAACTGCACTAATATTTTGTATGTTCCCTTCAGCAATGGACGATCCTCAATCAGCTCCTGTAGGTACTTGTGGTAGCAGCTCTCAGTAGGTCTCATGGCAGAAGAGCTTCCTTCTGTTATTTAATGCTGCAGAAACAGAACAATGCACACAGATAAATCTTTCCCTTTAAATTTTTCATAACTTCTTCCTTCAGCAGCACATATTCAGGACATATGATACAGTAGTTATTATAAACTTTTATGGCTAAATAGTACTCATAATTTTTCAATTCTGAATTTTAATAGCCCTGAATACAAATATAAAATATATGGCACTCAATAATATACCAGCTAACTTCGCACAAGATAATGGAAAGAACTTTCTGGGTCCTAGAGTCTGATTCTCTGTCTTTACAGGTAGATATGTCATATGATTACTTTTAAAAAGGAATAAAATCATGTAAATATCTATTTGAATTAATTGTAAGTCTCATTATTTTATGAAGGTCGTTCTAGAAGCTACCTTCCTAAAGCCATCTTTTAACTGTTTTGTCCTCGGGTATTTTTCTCCTTAAATCAGGAACTCTTTTCTATGTTTACCTACCTGATATGTATATAAGGAGCATTTATGAGTGATGCCACTCTTACTTTCCTTACTTTTACTGCAAGTTCTAGAAATTCAGATGATTTAGTGATGAATCCAATTCCAATCAAATACAATTTTCTGCCAATTTGTAGACAGAAAAAGATCTCCTCATGGTTACTGCTCATGGCACCTCACACAGATTGGCTCTGGGGATATTGCAGCTGGCTCTTCTAAAATTGTGTGTCTTTGTCCTACAACTGGTCTTCAGAGTGCTCAGCAGGATCTTAAATTCCCCAGTGTTGTGATTAGTCTGCTCAAGGGTAACATTGGTGGTTATGTTGTCAAGTCTTCTCGGTTCATGAGCAGTAAATTGGGCAGTACATTGTTCCTTGTCAGTACATCCAGCATCTGTAGCAGGAGTCAGTCCTCAGCGTGTTCCAAGAACCTGATGGATGACTTGTGCACTGCCGTGTTGTTTTCCCAACAAGTGTTTGGGTAATTGAAGTCACCCATGAGGACCAGGTTCTGTCAGCCCAAGACTTCCTTGAGAAACTCCTATAAGGTTTCATCAGCCTCATCATCCTGATCCTGAACAAAAATATTTTCCTTTAAACCTTCAACAACATTTTACCTATGGAAAAATGTTATTCAAATATAAACATATTCAGTTCTAAATAAATATTAAAATTATCTATCTTCCACTTTCATTTTGTTCAGATCTCTTGTAGAGGAACTAAACCAGTGTATTGTGTAATTGTTTTGTGTTTTCCTACAATTGCACAGAGATTCTGTGTACGTCTATAAGAAATAATTTATTGCAAACTTGAGATGTCTTTAGAGTTACTTGTAATTTTATATGCATATTTTTTTAAAATGTGAAAATTATGGTGTTGAAATAATGAACTACAGAAATTTAAATTTTAAAAACCCCAGAAGATTGTGCAGAAACACTATCTGTAAGTTCAAATAAAGAATTTGAACTGTTTATCTCCTTATTTAATAACAGAGACTGTTTTAATTCTCCTTAGGTAATCAGTCTTTATTATGTAATCTACATTGTTTATCATAACTTTTTTTTTATTGTACAGTAACATCAATCTAATTAGGACAATGGGTTTCTTTCTAATAAGCAAATTGCAGATGAGTTAAAACAGCTGTCATTCAAATATCTTTTTCCAGTCTAAAGGATCACAAGACTATTTACAAATATTGCATATGCAGGAAATACTTCATCATTGATATATATCCTTCTGGGAATGAGGGAGGGCAGGAGCATCGTAAAGCATGTTAAGACTTGAAGCAACCACAACAGAGCTTTTGTTCAGAGGATAAAAAACTCTAATCTATTAACAGCACTGTGCTTGCCAACCAAGTTTTTGTTGGCAGTTTTGAGAGCCCTGACTCAATGGCTGGGCATGCCTGTGCCAGGCACGTACCTACCCGCCCAGTGCAGGTCAGCCCCAAAAATCCCTGTCCATCCCACAGTCCAAGGCTGCTGAACTTGAGTCAGTTTTAACCCAAAGGCTGTGATGTTCAGCAGAGATTTGTAACTGTCTGAACTGAACCCCACCAGAGCCCAGCACTGATCCAAGAAAACCCTCAGCTTCCAAGGCGGGTGTGCAGCAGCCTGAGCACACCAGGGACAAGCTGGAGTTCGTCAAGCCCCACCTAAGCACACCTGCCATAAGTTTTGGGCTGAAGTTGGATAGCTCAGCATTTAGCTTGTTTTTAAATACTTCTGAACTAATACATTTAAGAGATGTGCACTTTACTGAGGCTCCTTGTTTTAATTAGCATTACAAAAAGCACTTCTGTAACTGACAGAAGAATTGACAGCATAAGATTGTAATCCTTAACATTTTTTTTCCACATAACTCCTATCCACTAAGTGAACTCATGAGAGGTTGTAAGCATGTTGTAGTTCTGAAGTCATAAAGCTGGACATTGATTAATAAATGTTTCCTGCACATTAAAGGATGGAGAGTTTTGCTACTTGCAAGCACAAGATTCCCCTGTATTGCAGTCATCAATAGACCAGATCATGGCTATGCTTTTAATGGATATACTTACTCTTCTGAAGTAGTTCCCCCTGCGCTTTTCTGTACACAGCACATCATTTTGCATGAAGGTGTTAGTGGAGCTGACATGCACAAACTGGATTTCTTTCAAGTGTAAATAAACTGAAAGATAACCTGAAGGACCACACCCAGTGTATTCTGGCAATTTCAGCTTTCAGTCTCTGGGAGAAATCTGAAGTTAGTTTGAAATTATTAAAAAAAAACAACCCTCAGGAATTGTGAGGTCACAGCAACAACTGCCTCATGCTGCAGATCCAGGAAATGGAGCATGCATTGGTCCCTGGTCTTTGCTAGGATAGACAGTCTCTATAAAACATTATAGATGAGGGTTTGGCCAAATTTTACCCTTTACTTTAAAGATGCAAAGATACTCTTCATAGAGAAGTGAATAACATGATATATTTAGAATTCATATTTCCACACAGGATAATGCAAATTGCATGCAATGTTCCTCTTGTAACATACACAGGGTATAGCCTTACACCATAGTATATTCTACTGCCTTGCCATCTCACATGACTGTTTTAAAGAACACAATTATCTCCTTATCTCCCATTTTAGGTTGCTTATCTTTTATATCTTTCAGGATTTCTCATAGGATTTCTAGAGTTACAAGCAATAAACTATCAAGTATCTCGTATGTTTCTTTCATCAATGAGGGGTCGTGCAAAATTTGGTAGATAACTTCCTGAAGAATGTGAGATGAGCTGTTCTGTAAGCTCTTTGGCACTGCAGACTAGTTGAGCTGGGGGTTTAGGGTGACATAATACATTTTTCCATGTAAAAGCAAGGAAGAAAAAAACACAAAGGAATCCAGGTTTTATCCATATCGTCACAAAGTCTGGTAAGTGCATTAGCTAAGGGCAGTGATTAATTCAGCACTCACGTAAATGAAATGTTCTGTCAGAGTAATTTTTAGCCTTAGTCCAAGGGCAACTTCATCATCGGCTGTTGGTAACTTGTCACTTCCTAATTTTGGATATTTGTCATCCTTATGCTCACTAACATATTAACTATTTTGTATTATCACAATAATGTGTCTTTTAATACAAATGTCCCAGTATTTTCATAATACTAGCAGAACATTTTCCAGCAGCAATGTACCTCACTTCACATATGATCTCATGACTAAATTATTCCTGAATTGCTGCCATATATACCCCTAGGTCATATATGTATTTTTCTTAACGGGTGAACATAAATTCTACCATATAGAGAGAAGTAAAATATGCCTAACAGGGAGGAAAACACATCCCTCGATAGGATGGAGGCAGGAAAAAGAAATGTTGCTCAATTACTGCCCCCTCTCCCCTGCCTCTCATTTATCTTTGCTCTTTTTTAATATAATCATATGTGACAGAGAAATTAAGTAGAACATATTGCACCAGCATTAAGAGGAACAAAAAAGGGACACCATTATCATGATATTTGAAAACAAGACCTCAAAGAAAGAGAACTAGTGTCATAGAACATGCAACAGGAGCCATTCCAGGTCTAACTTTCTTGAAAGCAGGGAAAAGACACTACACCCAGATAAGGTTATACTCATAAGGCACAGAGGCCTTATCATTTATTTGTCCACACTAGCTTGACTGAGAGAGTGATGACCACCACTCTCTACCTTGTATCCAGTGTCAGCCTTCATGAATCTTTGCAGAATGAACCTATATTCTTGTCAGGCTGTAAAGACATGTTCCTCTGGAGGAATTCTTGGGAGGAAAAAGAAAAAAAACAAAAACAAAACAACACAACGACCTGAGAGTTACAGCTCAGTAGTGTTAATAAACAGCAAAGCACCTGGAAAAACATTGGCTGGAATAGAAAAACCTCATGTGTGAGTGTGTGGGAGCATTATTTTCTCACCAAGCCTTATTTCAGGACAATGTTTAAATCAATCACACCATTTAGATGATTCTCCAGCCAACTAAATCATTGTCTGAGATTTCTCTGTAAATTTTGCTTCATAGCATCATTGCTGTGATAGAAACTTCTGCTTCTAAAAGTGGAAGAATCAGTATATGTAAATGTTCCTACTGTAAACAGCAAGACAAAGAAACTGGAGGCTTGTTTTGAAACCATGTTAAGTTTTCTTTGCCACATCAACTGGAGGTGCAAAAGTTCCTGGCCTCTAACAGCTGAACTGTTTATGCAGTCATGTGCCTGAAAAGAATCAGACATTAAAATATGCAAGCATTAAATTTGAGGATTGTTTGGGGTCTGCAATAATAACCCACCAGACACTTGCAGTCATGTGAAATGGCTCAGCTGTGTCAGACAGACCATAATGGCTCACTGGCATCAGTCTGTGTTTCTGTTTGTGCACTCACATTTGCCTAAGGAATATACTGCATGAAACCTGCAGGAAGAAATGCTGGTTAGAGGAGTCAGAGCCTGGAGGAAAGCCAGGGAATTATTTTATCCACAGAAAGTTAGATTCCTAAGTAAAGTCACAAATCTGGGCAAACATGGATTAGTATAAGAACTGGATTAGCATAAGAAATATGGAGTCCCTTTGTACAATGTCTTTACACCAGCACAATACATAAAGCTCTAACTGTGCTTACATTTTATATCTGCAGATGGTTGAAAGGCAGAAAGGTTATGTCAATTTCTCTATTTACACACATAAGTCGAGTACTTACACTGAAAATAAATGGAGGATTTAGACTTATAACCCCTCAAAAAAACCTGCATTCCACAAAAAGATCTTATTAAGAAAGTCCTAGACCCTCAGAATTCGGGTATTCAGCAGACCTGACTGCATCCTGTAAAAACTAAGAGCTACTCTTTATAAAGTAAGTATGTCCTGTTCTTGAGTAGCCCCTTACAGCTACGGCCAAAATGATTTTAAAAAGGTAAAGAATGTAACAGGATTTATAGTTCATATAAAGTGACACATGCACAACTATAGGAGACCTTTCAAAAAAAAAAGATTCAATATTTTTCTACACTAGGTTATTAAAATTCATGTATTAATATAAAAGAGAGAGCAAGAAATAAATGAGAAATTTGTTTGTAACCAAAACTTCAGGTATTTTTGCTAATCTGCAAAATCAATCATGGGGAAGGAATAGATTTTATGAATGGAGAACAAAATATACACTGTTTTAATAGTGAACATTTTGTATTAGCATGAGGAATACGGCATAATTGTTTTTTCATATGCTCAGGAACTTGACTGAAAAAAAGTACAGTAAGTTGGAAAAACTAAATAAAGGCTATTTCAGAGAACCATCAGTAGCATTCAATTGCTCCCTGACTAGACAACACCTTACTTGTTATTTAGGCATTAAGCTTGCCAAGGACAAATGGTCCAAGAAGGTCATTCTTACTTCAAGGCCAGTTTGGCTTTTCTCCTATACTGAACCAGTGAGTTTTATTTTAAAATGAAAAAAATCCTGCAAAACAGCTTAAAAGCACTGGTTCCTGGTGTGTGCTTCAGTCCAGACTGTCTTTTCTACACTGAACTGCTCAAACATGTTGGATATGAGCCTTTTTAGAGACTCACAGAGTTGTATGTCAATAGGGACCATTGCATCATCTTATCTGACTTGCAAGATACCAAGAGACCTTAGATTTCATCCCCTTATTTCTGTATTAAACCAGAAAGGCATCCAAACTTGAGCAGAACAAGTTAAGAGAAAAGTCTGCAGAAGTCTTCTTCAATAATTTCTTCCAATCTGAAATTAAAATGGTGGTTTATTTCCTGTTTGCAGTAATCTATCCAGATTCTGCTGACAGACACTGGTATTTATTAATATATTAGTGACTCTAATATTAATTATCCACCCCCTTCCACCCAAGAAACCTGCATACTTGTGAGGAGTCACCTTTTGGCACATTTTCTAATGAAGGTTTTTTAAGCAACCCACTGTAAATTATCTTCTGTGATCCTAAAATTGTTTTTCTGTAACTCTCCTGTTTCTCAAAGTCCTTTGAAAATGTATCAGAAGAACAGCTCTCTAGCCCTCTGCTACTCTTTCTTTCTGTGCATAAATTCATTGATTACAAAATCCTTTCTCTAGAGTATAATTCTGGCAGTTAATGACAAGCTGAAAGGACACTGTCACCAGTTCTTTTCACAGTCATTGTTTCCAGGATTTGCCTTGTACTTGACGGCTTGCCTTTTGCAGTCCAACATGTGAATGCTCTGCCTTTGTAGAAAGGACCCAGCTTATTAAGCAATCCAAAGTCATTATAGGACTGACTTGTCTTGATGATTATTTCCTTGGAGCAAAATGTGTTCAGCTGTAACTTTTTGCTCCAAGTCAAAAAGACAATGTCAATTGTGCTAGAACTAAGGCAGATCTTAGGCAGATAAGCAGGTCTTAAAATAACATTTGCTCATTAAACACTGCCTTATTCGTAATATGCCAGTTAGTCTATTCTTAATCCATTACATTTACATTTCACTGGTACTGTGGAGTATTTTCGTCTAAAATTAGAATTCATTCTGTGTTATAGTAAGGCTTTCAAAGCCCTTGGTGGATTGTAATCTAATTTATCACCTCCCAAACTAGTAATTGCAGTGGAGAATATCAGGTTTGTTTAACAGGTAATGTAGATAGTTTAGGATTCCTTAGGTGAGTCTTCTTGTGCATTTTAAGCATCACCATTGCATCATCACTCTCCTACTTTTTTGAAACTTCCCTGATATTATCAGTATTTATTTTAAATGAATGGTCTCATGCTAAAGATTTCCTTTGACACCTGTTCAAGTATATAGTCAATACAGTATTCATTTCAGGACAGACAGAAGGTATGATGTTTCTGCATAATTATCTCAACCAGTCTGAGTCATACTAAGCAACCCACTTCACGAAAAGATAATAGATGAGCTGTGCCTGAGAGTTGATGGTCCACTGTACCCACAGAGTTTTTGTGTATGCTCAAGAAAGGGCACTTTTCCCACTACTACCACTCACAATGCACATGGATCCCATTCATCAGCTGCAGTACAGACTGTTAGAGGAAGTGTCTTCTAGAGATATCAGCCCACAAGGACAAAGTCAAGAATATAACATTAATGAGAAAACTGAAGTATAAACCAACAAGCACTCTGTCAGCAGGATGCCAATCACTCAAATTGTGCCTGCAGTGAACACATCTCTTCGAAAAGCACAGCACAGAACGAATCATCAGCTTTCTCTGGGTCCATCTCCTTATCCACAAGCTCAGACTGCAAGAAAGCCAGAAAGACTGTTGCATCCCTTCCCAAATAGCCTCAGTGTCGTGCTCATTTGCTTTGTTTCCATCAGCATTAGCACACAGAGCACAGAGCAACAGCTTTCCTCTGGCCGTGCTTCAGGAACAGAGCTGGTGTCAGTGCAGCTGACTGGACCCAGTAGGTGGGAATAAGCCTTTCCCCACAGCTGCGGTAGGTTAAAGTGACCCTTTCTTCTCCAGAGCATGCAGAGCCGGGGCTGGGAGTGATAGCACTACAGGTGGTGCTCTGGCTATAGATGGTGATCTGGCTGTAGGTAGTGCTCCACACACAGGTGATGTTCTACACACAAAGGGTTGGGCTGTTCAGCTTCCCCCTCACCCTTATCAAACTGCCTGTGCCAAGGAGAAAGTTTAGAGTTCATATTAGGAAAAGGTTCTTCACCAAAAGGGTGGAATGGGCTACCGTGGGAAGTGTTTAAGCCCCCATCCCTGGAAGTAGTTAAAAGATCTGTAAATGTTCTGCTTAGGGACATGGTTTAGTGGTGGACTTGGCAGTGCTGGGTTAACGGTTGGACTTGATGATCTTAGAGGTCTTTTCCAACCTAAATGATTCCATAGTAGGAGTGTGGAATAAACAGGGTTCAGGTCATTCATTCACACCAGGCCTGTGTTTGTTCTTATATTGTTTTTCTTTGCCTCAGCCTGAGCTGAAGCAAAGCTCTTGATGTGTATGGCAGCAGGCAATGAAAGTTGACGGTTTCAAGGAGGAATTCTTTAGCACAGATGTTTTTTAAATAAAGTGGGTTTTTTTATCTAATTCTTTTAGCAAACTCTAAGGAAGTCAAAGTCTGTTCTGAATATATGAAAGTCCAGCTTTTTTGAAAGATGTGTTTTCTTCTTATTCTATTTTACTTTATATATAATCTGAGGAATTCTTTTCCTATCTTTTAATTACAGGGGTGCCTCTAACTGCCTTCTAACATTTCTTTGTTAAGAAGTCAGATAGCATTTAATGACTTGTTGGGAGAGGAAAATGTTTTTTTTCTGAGCAAGTTTTTTACTCCATAGAAGAAGACAAAACAAATATAGAATAAATTATAAAATCATACAGGACCCTTGAGTGCAGGAATGCCACCTAAAGCCCTGTATATCTCTGAAGAGTTAAGGAACCTGGTAAACCTATCTGAGCTGTCTGCAACAAAATTTTGTGACCTGTGGTTGTTTTCAGAAGAGAATAAATTTTATTGAGTTATGTTAGAAAGATCTATATATGGTTACTATATAACCATCCTCCACTTCATGTGTTTTGTTTCCAGTGTGTGCACTCCACAGAAGTTGTCTTAGAATTTAATTATCCAGATTATAACTTGCAGATGCTTTAATTACAGTGCATCAACCTTCGAATAAATTTAACCAAGAAGCTGAGTTTAACCCTGACATGCTGCACACCACACGCCACTCCATATACCATATTTTAATTATATATCATATTTTAATCAAATTATAAATGGTTAGAAACCAGCTTGACTGTATTTTAAACAACTACCTATTCCCAGATGCTGGGATACCTTGCACATGATAAATTCTCTCAGATAATTTTAAAACACATCACAAAAATGGCTATCATGATCACAAGACTCTTGGTTTGCAAACCAGAGATTCAGAGGACAATTACTCATCAAGAATCCCACCAGCAGTATGAAAGTAGGTTTACTAAAATACTTGTCTGCTTTCATAAGTAGTTTAAGCTACCTAATACATAGCTCATCTTCAGCTCTGCCTTAGAGAATACCTGGACTCAGTGTTGCAAACTTGCACTCAGGTGAAAGTGAATCCTGATATTCAAATGCAGGATGGCAGAGGACTCTTTGCAAGCAATCAAGGTAATTGTCTGGGTTTGATTCACCTCTGGGAGCTGTATTCAGTTACATCTACTCCTTCTGAACAGTCATGTTGAAAGGAATGATAGAGGAGCCTCTGAATCCTAACAGCGAGAAACAGTTATTTTCTTTGCAGAACAAGGAATTTTTACTTGCAGGCCAATGCTGTATTTCTCTACCCTCTAGTGGTGGAAACGCTTGAAAAAAATACTGTTAAAAAAATTACCAAGATTTTAGGAGACGATATATAAGCATTCAGAAGTTCTTAATGAAAGATAAATTCACTTTTTACAGTGACATAGATTACCAAAGCAGTTAGGGCACAAAAAAATACTTGGATTTCATAATTAGCAAGCTGTCTATATTAACAAACCCAGCCTAAAATGAGGTGTGCAGTGAGTTAGAGTGTGCATTAGTAATAGAAAATGGGTGTTGATTCAAATAACTGCTTGTTACTAATTTCATAGAGTGTTTTATTTAGGTGTCTCCTTGGTAAACCTGGGCATAGATGCACAAAAGCATTGCTGATGATCAAAACCTAGGAGAGAGCTCCTAGAGAAAAACATTGACTTTGGCAGCATAATGGGAATAAAGTACTTCGTATTGCTGAACATTTGTGGTTGGACCCCAGTTAAGTTATAAAAATTATATAGGGACCATATAACTTGTCAGAAAAAATCATGTTGTTTTTTGGGATTTTTTTAGATCTCTCCACCCTGTTTTAATCTTACTGCTTGTGGAACATTCTTTTTTGTTTGGGTTTTTTTTTTAATCCTTCCATCGTAAGCTTTATTTGAGCAGTCTCAACTGTCTAAAAACTGTTCTAAATCTACTTGTCTCTTCTTTTCCATGAAAAAAAAAATAGTAATCTTTGAGTTATCTCTATAAATTTTGGTATGTACATATATATTCACATGCATTAAGGTATGGCTTCCTTCATTAGAATGAAGATAGTACGAGAGACCTATTTGCCTGTTATTAAGCACTTGGCTTACTGTGACTATTCCTAAAAAACTGTATCCATGCAGCCTGCCATGGCCTGAATTGGTCTGGGAGGGTCACAGCAGGGGTGATGATACACTGCTTAGGAGGCAGGTGCCCCTCTAGAGCAGCACATGTGACATGGCCACCTCTGTGGGACAACACACGGACTGTGCACTCCTGCATGGGATGAGCCAACAAAAAAAAAAGCTGTAAACCTACAACAAAAAAAGCTGCATGACCAAAGGCAGCAGAAGGACCTCAGGAGGCTGAATTAAGCACCCTCTTATGCAGACAAGTACAGGAAGGAGGAGACTGTTTCTTTTCCATTTAAGACCATCTGCAGCAGTTTTTCGGGACAGACTAATCATGGCACTTTTTGCTTTTAGTTACCTTATAGAAAGTATAAGCTATTCTGAAGAGAGTTAATATCTTTCTTGTAACACATGGGATTCCTAAAAGGGAAATCCACAGCCCTGATTCCTTTGAAAATACTCTTTATAAAAGTTATTGATGGGCTTTACTACCAAAATAAATAGTTTTTTTAAAAAAATCCACCAGAAATCATGGGAGCAAGATACAAAAAAAAAGTTTCCATTTTTTAGCTAAGTTCCTATTCCTCTCCATCCCACTGAAGAGTTAGATCATGCCTACATGCAAGCTTCTGTCCCAACCATATATACTGGCCAAAGTAGGCTGACAGTACAGGAAATTGTTTGGCAAAAACAGAAAGATTTCCTTGAGAGGTTAAATGGTGTGTAGTTAATCTGAATCATTATCTGAGACTTGTGAGCAGCAGCCTTCTGAGTATATGTCTAAGGTTTCTATAATCTCAGCCTTCTGTAAGGAGAATATTACCTCTGTTGATATAAACATAAGTGCTTGAAAAGGAAGAAAGAGATACAGAAAGAAGGGAAGACAGACAGACTGCGTGGAAGTGTTACTTTCTTTTGAGTGACTGAACTCAGACAGCTGATTTCCGAGTTTCTATTTAAAACTTTTATGCTGTCTGCATAAGCTCCCAAAGGCACCTCTACCAGCAAAACAATTACTTGCACTCCTCTGTCACCTCCCTTTATACCAGACAGCCTTCCTATAGCTTCTGTAACACCTCCCATGGAAGCCTGAATACCTGTGGTCCAAGATATAAGAAGGTGAAACAAATTTCCTCCAGTTACTCTGACACCTTGAATGTAGAATCTAACACAATTTAATAGGAAGAATCTCCCTTTTTCAGAGAAACAACCTTTTATATTACATATTTTCATTCTATAATAAAGTGTGTATCTTTATATTGCATACATATTTATATACTAAGTCTTCCAATGTAAAACAAGGCTTTTCTACATAACTGTCATATTTATATCAACATCATTACAGACTGTTCACTGCCTCTATTTGGCTTCTTACCTTCTATTACAACCTGTGTAAATTTACCTTGGAGGATCATCAGGACTTCATCTTTTATAGTTTTGTTGTTACTCTTTTGGGGTTTTATAGGTCTCATAGCAAAATGCTCTTGATTCTTGTCAGGAATTATATTGCAGTATAGTTAAAATACATAACAGGTGTAATGTCATCCCAGAACACCTGTCCAGTCAGACAAGGAAAACTCACAGCTTGCCTGTGTCATGTAGCTACTTATACACGTTCTTTCAACACAGTAATCCTACTGACAGAAAGGACCAGAATTTCAGTAGCCATAGATGCCCCCATCCGTATGCTTGTATGTTAATGTAGTGTACTCAGAGACTGGGATTGAGTGGTGGCACATTCTGAGTCTTCCTCATGTTCCTGTGATGATCCAGCTTTGCCTTTTTCATCCTCCTCGTCCATCCTTATGGGGTGAGATGATTTTCACATGTAGTTCTTGTGTACAGGAGCAACTACCACCAGCACAGGCTGGTTTTCTGGTTCATCTGCACTTCCCACTGTTGAGGTCTGACTGGCTGTAATATCTGCCCCTGGGAGTATGAGTAGCCATCCTGCTGGTTGCAGGGGTTCAAGTGTCTGGAGTTTGAATATCCCCAGTGCCTGTTGCTGGGATGTGAATAGCTGCAGGGCATGTCACAGGGATGGAAGTAGCCCCAGTGCCTGTTGCTGGGATGTGAATAGCTGCAGGGCATGTCACAGGGATGGAAGTAGCCCCAGTGCCTGTTGCTGGGATGTGAATAGCTGCAGGGCATGTCACAGGGATGGAAGTGGCCCCAGTGCCTGTTGCTGGAGTGGCTACGGGGGGCTGTCACAAGGATTGAAGTAACTGCAGTGCTTGTCACCGAAGTCTGAAGTCCCTGTTGGAGCTTAAGTCCCCCTACTCCTCTTTTGAACTTAAGGGTTTTTCACGGGTTTGGGTTGCTCTCAATCATCACTTAACTCTAGATTTCAACTATAAGAAAGCCCATTGCAATTCCCAACAACAGGTTCATTTCAGAGGTATTCAGAAGATAGCCAGAGGGATGGAGCACCTCTCATATGAAGACAGGCTGAGAGAGCTTGGGTTGTTCAGCCTGGAGAAGAGGAGCCTTCAGGGACTTAATGGGGACTTACATGAAAGATGAAGATACAGGCAGACAGTGATAGCACAAGGAGCAATGGTTTTAAACTCAGAGGGCATGTTTAGATTATGTTAGGAAGGAATTCTTTTCTTGGAAGGTGGTGAAGCACTCGAACCTAGAGAGGTTTTGTGTGCTCCATTTCTGGAAGTGTTAAAGGCCAAGTTCGTTGGGACCCTGATGTAGTGAAAGTCGTCTCTGCCTGGAGCATGGGAATCGGAACTATATGATCTTTAAGGTTCCTTCCAACCCAGGAAATTGCATTAATCTATAGTAAAAATCTCTTAAATTCTCAAATGCTAGAGATCTGGAGGGCTTCCGAAGAATTCTGGAGGAAGGAAAGGAGGAAGGAAGAAGAAAATGCCGCGAGCTGGTTCTCCAGTCTCCCTAGGGTTGGCAGGGGTGTAATTACGGGCAGTGCCCACAGGGCGGCGCAGGCAGCACGGAAAAGGCGGGCAGCGCAGCGGCCGCGGAGCCCGCTCGGTTCGCGACGCGCGGCTCGGCCACAGCTCGCTTCGGCCGGGTCCCGGCGCGGCTCTGTCCCGGTGCGGCTCTGTCCCAGCGCAGCTCTGTCCCAGTGCGGCTCTGTCCCGGCGCGGCTCTGTCCCAGTGCGGCTCTGTCCCAGTGCGGCTCTGTGGCTCTGTCCCAGAGCGGCTCTGTCCCACTGCGGCTCTGTCCCAGTGCGGCTCTGTCCCAGCGCGGCTCTGTCCCAGTGCGGCTCTGTCCCAGCGCGGCTCTGTCCCAGTGCGGCTCTGTCCCGGCGCGGCTCTGTCCCAGTGCGGCTCTGTCCCACTGCGGCTCTGTCCCACTGCGGCTCTGTCCCGGCGCGGCTCTGTCCCAGTGCTGCTCTGTCCCAGTGCTGCTCTGTCCCGGCGCGGCTCTGTCCCAGCGCGGCTCTGTCGGCTCTGTGCTCTGTGCTCGGTCCCAGTGCGGCTCGGCGCGGCTCTGTCCCAGGCGGCTGTCCCACTGTCCCAGCGCGGCTCTGTCCCAGCGCAGCTCTGTCCCGCGCTCTGTCCCACTGGTCAGTGCTCTGTCCCAGCGCAGTCCCGCGGGTCCCAGTGCGGCTCGGTCCCAGTGCGGCGGCAGTCTGTCCCAGTCCCACTGCGGCTCTGTCCCCAGCCGCGGCTCTGTCCCAGCGCGGCTCTGTCCCAGCGCGGCTCTGTCCCAGTGCGGCTCTGTCCCAGTGCGGCTCTGTCCCAGCGCGGCTCTGTCCCTAGTGCGGCTCTGTCCCAGGTCTCTGTCCCAGTGCGGCTCTGTCCCAGTGCGGCTCTGTCCCAGTGCGGCTCTGTCCCAGTGCGGCTCGGTCCCTGCGCAGTTCGGTCCCTGCGCAATTCAGTCCTGGCGCGGCTCTGTCCTAGTCCGGCTCGGTCTCACTGCGGCTTGATCTCCGTGCGGCTCGGTCCCAAGCCTGCTCGGTCCGGCCCCAGCGCGGCTCTGTCCCAGCGCGGCTCGGTCCCAGCGCGGCTCTGTCCTAGTGCGGTTCTGTCACAGCGCGGCTCTGTCCCAGCGCAACCCAGCCATGCACACAGCACCGATAATCCTAGCCCAGACTCCCGTATGACATGAACATCACACAGGGAACACAGCCAAGAAGAACACGAGTATATAACGCACTTCTGAGCACACACACGGGAACTCTGAGAGCAAACAAAGTGACATGATGACCCGCAACTCTTAAGCTAACGTAATAAATGTTTATCATCACTTTGTTTTAATAATCTCTGATTAGCTCTATCACAGTCTCGACTCTTCGTGCCTCATGCTGGGTGCCAAACAAGGACTACCGTGGTTTAACCCCAGTTGGCAACTATGTACCTTGCAGCGTCTTGCTCTTTCCCCCATCATCTCCCTCAGTGGGAAGGAGAATCAGAAAGAAAAGTTAAACCTCTTGGGCTGACATAAGAAAAAAGTATTTGGGACAAAATCTAATAATGATAATGAAATCAATTATGCCAATATAGCAATAATTGCAGTGAAAGGGCGATGGAGTAACAGAACACAAGAGAAACAAGCAATGCACAATACAGTTCCTCACGACCCATGGACAGATGCCCACCCTATCCTTAAGCAGCAATCAGACCCTTCTGGGTTACTATAAAGATAGTTTAAATATTGGGCATGACATTCTATGGTATGGAATACCCCTTTGACTATTTCAGATCAGCTGTCCTTGTGCTTCCTCCCAGCTCCTTGTGCAGCTCCTCACTGGCAGAGCATGGGAAACTGAAAAGTCCGAGACTTAGGGTAAGCACTGCTTAGCAACAGTCAAAACATCACTGTGTTGTCAACATCATTCTCATAATAAATCACAAGAAATCAAGTACTATACCAGCTACTAAGAAGAAAAAGGACACTGTCTCAACCAAAACCAGGACAACCAGGGTGCTAGAATTGAAGTGGCTCAGATGGATCTGGACTAAGAACAAAAGGGTGAGCTATTTATAGCACCACAGTAAAGAAGCCAAGTGGCTGAAGCCTTTTTGGCACAGGAGGTGATGTCTGAAATCCCAATATGAGGAAACTTGGCAGTTTGATTGTACCACACTACCACAAACTTCCTATGGTAAGCACCAGGTGCTTACTACAAAAGAGGAAGCAATTGCAGAATGGTTGGAAACATACTCTGTGACTGATGCCACTGGCCAGAACACCATCTTGGGCATTGGAAAACAGCTGCTGTGGTGACACTGCACCCCCGAAATAGTTGTGAATGTGACTCAGACAACCTCACAGACACCTGGGCCAAGGAACACGGCATTGACTGGGTGTATCAAACCCCCTGTCATGCACCAGCCTCTGGGGTCCTTGAACAGTACAATGAATTGTTAATGTATGCGGGGACATTCAAGCATTGGGATACAAATTTAGCAGAAGCCATTTCTTTAGTCAACATTACAGGATCTGGTTGATTTGCCCTGCCCAAATGAAACCCCTGCACTCTGTGGAAGCTGATTCCTGCAGGTCATATAAGAACATGGCTGAGAGAAAATCTGGGTTGCGCTATTTATGTCATTGGCTTTCTTGGCCACCTGGACACACGGCCAGCTCATGTTCAGCCAGCTGTCAACCAGCATCCTCAGGTCTTTTTCTTCCAGGTCTCTTTCCAGCCACTCTTCCCCAATCTGTAGCACTGCCTGGGGTTGTTGTGACCAAGAGCAGGACTCAGCACTTTGTCTTACATAAACACTCCCACACACTCCCACATACCGACACTCTAGCAATCACATGTATGAACACTCTCACTCATACACTGATACACTCACACTCTCACACACACCACCAATGCACACGAATGTGCTGGCATTCCCACTCACTCAGAAAACACTGAACAACATGCTGTCACACACATAAAAACTCTCAGTATAAATGCACGCCTCTGGTGCAAAACAGGGATCTTTTTCCTTTCCTTCCCTTTGAAGCTACAGCTGGAGGCCAAAGTGGTTTTATGGTATGTAGCTATATTTTTAAGTCATTCTTATTGGCAAGTTCTTCTGTTTCCATGACAATTTCGATCCCTTTTCTTTCTTTTTCTGATTTTGTGTTACCTTCACTTGTTGCGGTGTCTCTCTTAGAGGTAATGTTGACAGTAGGAAACACCTGTTCTCTGCAATGCAAAGAATGGGGTTTGGAAAAGAATCCACATTAACAGGAATGAAAGGTCTGGAGGTAAAAAACCTCTCACAGCAGAAATGACAACCCCAACAGCTGGGGTTGTTCAATGTGGAGAAGAGAAGGCTCTGGGGACATTATGTGGCCTTTCAGTATATGAAGGGGGCTTTATAAGCAAGATGGAGAGAGACCTTCTAACAAGGTCTGTATAAACAGAACCAGGGGCAGTTTTTTAAACCAAAAGAGGGTTTGTTTAGATGGGACGAAAGGAAGCATTTGTTAGGGTGAGGGTGGTGAAATGTTGCCCAAAGAACCTGTGGTATCTTACTCCTGAACCTATTCAGGGTCATGTTGGATGGGGCTTTGGGCAGCGTCATCTAGTGAAAAATGTCCCTGCCTATGGCAAGGGGGTTGGTCTAGATGATCTCTAAAGGTCCCTTCTAACCCGAAACATACCATGATTCTATGACTTACAGAATGGAGCACATTCACCTGCTGCACTCTGTTTCTCATCCCAAGTCCTAAGGCCACTTCTGTCCAGCTCCAGACCACATTTCCTGACCTATTCCATTGTTAGATGTGGCCAGCATTGCAGAAATACAGACAGACTGTCCAAGAACATCGGGCTTAGGCACAAGGTTTGGAATATCAAAGCCTGCCTGTTTTGCCTCTGGTGAGTCATGTCAAAGGAAGAATAAAGTGCTTGTTAGAGTACATAGGTTAAAAAAGGAAGGCTGGGGAAAATATGGGCCTCCAGCCAAAAGGAGCCAGAACACAGTATGGCCTCCTGGTTGTAGTTCCAGTTCTGGGGGTTGATGGAGTTCCCAAACACCTTCCACTGTTGCTGTGGGAGGAAGCAGAAAATTGCAGCATTAGACTATAAAGGGCTGAGAGAAATGAACAGCATTTGTCAGCAATCTGAGCTGGTGGACTTCAGCAGGAGCTGCTTCTGTTGCATTAAAATTCTCAGCAAAGGCCATCAGGTTACCATGGTTTAATTACAGTTTTGCAATCCTGTAAATATAGTGTTTAGCTATAAGTTTTGGCATAATAGCTCTCTCTTTCAGGGTAAATGAAGATAATAATAATTTTGCAAAATGGTTTATAAACGACCATACTCAGTGTTACTCTTCATAATACAGTTGAAAAAGCACTCAAAAACAAAAAAAAAGATAATTTCCTATTAGATTTTTCAGCACAGAATTATCATCTATCTTTTCTGACTTCCAGTTATTTGAGCAATGCGAGGTTTAATCTTTTGAAGCATGCCAGCTGAAAGTAAACTGCTGATTCGCAATGTATTAAAAAAACTTAGGCAATTTTCTTCATATACAATTGTCTATGGAAAAGAAAAAAAAGAAACATTTTAGAATGTTTTAAGAAAAAAAGAATCGTGATGTATATGAGGAGTTCTCCTGATTTCTTGGGCGCCACTGATTTTCTTCCACATGCTCTTAAAAAGTGATCTCTTTAGTGCCAGAAGATGGTGTGCTTCCACCACATCATGCTGCAGTCCCTTGGGGAAGGGATTGTGTTTGCTGTGTAAAATCATCTCTCCTCATAACATAAGCAATAGTTATGATGAAATCAAAAGGAGTTTGTGCCAAAAGCATGTAGCTCATACTTAATGAACGCACTTTTTACTGTATTTTCAGGCTTATTTTGCTTCTACTCTCAATGAATTTTTAGAGAAGGCAATTTTATCAAAATAAGTTTATAAAATAATTTTAAAATAGTTATTAAATTATTATTTGGAGATGATAATGTCTTTAGCTGAAAAAAATGGACAATTAAGATTCAAAATACTCTGTTGTCTCTTAATATTTGAAGTATTATTCAAGAGTTTGAACTGTTTGTACATAAATATCTTTTACTTGGTTTCCTATTCCTTTATGTAGACCTTGCTGAAATTTTTATATTAAAGCTGGTTTTGATGATAAACAATTTATTCTATAAAAGTGCAAATATTTTATTTCTGGGTAAAACAGTAAACTGAAACCAAAAAGTTTTGCTCCACAGTGTTCCAGATATTACTCAAATGTCACAGTCTCCAAAACAAAAACAAAAAAAAAGTTTGAGACCTAGCAGAACTGCACCATCACAGCGTGCTCATGTGCATGGAATGTATGGGTCTTAAACTGAATTTTGCTCTTTCATCTTTGATATCTATTTTTCTATCTACCTAGGGTCATTCAGAGACATGGAGAGGATAAGAAAATAAACTTTCCTTTTTAGGCTTTTCTAACTGCCTTCTTAAAGTTCTTAAAACACACTTTTTATAGCCAGCCTAATTTATAATATTGATATATCTTCATATTGATATATCTTATTGTTAGGCCCTGAAAAGAAGTGGAGAAGGCAGCAATATGAGGACTATTATTTCTGGGTGTGAGTGGTTGATGGGTTGAATCACAGAACCATAGAGTGACAGAATGGTTTGGGTTGGAAGTGGCCTCAAAAAATCATCCAGCCCCAACCCCCCTGCCATGGGCAGGGACACCTTCCTTTAGACCAAGTTGCTCAAAGCCCCATCCAAGCTGGCCTTGAGCACTTTATGGGGTGGGGCATCCACAACATCTCCAGTGCCTCACCACCCTCGCAGTAAATAATTTCCGGCTAGTATCTAATCTAAACACACAATCTTCCAGTGTGAAGCCATTCCTCTTGCCCTGTCACCACACACCCTTGTAAATAGTGTCTCTCCAAGTAAAAGTGGAACTTTTAATGTCTTTAAAGGTTTTATGACATTGAACTCATGTTTATGATTTTGGAATGAGAAATGAATGAAAGAGAATGAAACCTACTGTTTCATGGCTTTTACTCACTGGAAACTCCATACACAAGTAGCTCGTGGATGATGCAGTGGCAGCAACAAAGGAAAAGCTTTGCTGGAAATGTGTGTTTTGTCCTATGTAGCAATTTGCCTCGGTTGCCTAGCATGGTGGTTTCTCACTGAGTTTTTGTTGGAGGCAATGCCAAATCTGCTGGGGCATGTATGCCAAGCAAGGAAGCACTGCATATATCTTTAGCTGAATAGGCTGTAAAGAAAGGGATTGGCACGCGCGAGGTTGCTGGATTTTTGATATATTTTTTAGATATTTTCTTATCTCAAAATAAAAAATAAAATAAAGCTTTCCATTGGCTGCTGAGACTGAGGCTAAAGCAAAACAAATGCTAATTGAACTTGTCAAAATACACGTATTTTTGTTATAGATTTTTCAATGTCATATTGTAAAGCATCTCAGCCTCACCAGTAAGGATTAATAAGATTGCAGTACAGCTAAACCCAGACAGCCTTGCAATTTGTTAGAGAGCTGATAACAGTGATGTAGCAAGACTGATTTAGACATAAAATCAGTTTTTACCAATGGAATCCTGTGATGTCAGTCATCAGAAGGATTTACACATGTCTGGGGGGTCTGGCATGCCATAAATGAAAACAGTGAAAGAAATAAATACTCCTGCTGCACCATGTTTATTTCAGGAGTAGCAGCTATGGTAATAAATACCTGTATGCACACAAATATTCAAAGTCAACTTCAGAGTGGGACAGTGCAAGTGTATGCCACAGTTTGAATATCAGGCACACGAAATGTTATAATAAATTTACCTTGTCAAGGAGAAAGAAAATTTAAATAAGACCTTGCAAATAGAAAATAGTAAGTCTGACAAAACCAGCTTTGAATCTTCATGCGTACTGAAGTGATTGAAATCTGTTGCAATTTTTGCAATTTTTGTCCATACCAAATGAAGACTTATTGAAGGGGGTTTTAGGCAAATCTTCAGAGGTAGATCACAGACTGATGACTGAAAATCATTTCAGTGTATTACTTACAGAGTATTTACAACATGGTTCTTAAGGAAATGTACAGTAAGGGAGCATAGAACAAATGTGGAAAACATTTAATACACAGTTGTGTTTTCAGAAGGCCTCATTTTACACCAGGGTACCATGAACTAGCTGAATCTGAGTCACTTCTAAGCAGAATCCTAGCCACATAGCTGCGTGCATGTTTTGTACTTTACCCAAACTAATAAACCCTATTTATAGGTTTCTTCTTAAAAGTCTTCTTCATTTATTCTTTTCAAACGCCAGAACAAACTCTGAGAGGTCTGGAAAAGGCAAGACAGGTATATAACTAATTAGTATTTTGGAAAAGGTTTTTTTGTGTAACACAAGGCAGAAAGATCACCTGTCTGTGCCAGAGAGGTGGGTTTTCTTGTTCTTTTCAGATATGCTCATAGGAACAGGATAGGTCAGCTCTCCAACCATGGCAGTCTGGTGAGTGAGGGAATAGAGCCACTTAATCTGATACATAAAACCAAGTCCAGTTTTAAAGTCAAATATTCTCTAAGAGCAGTAACGAAGCCATTGCTTCATGATACCCTACCCCTCATGAAGGGTAGGTCTGTCTCACATGCAGCTATTGCAACACATAAAAAAATTGAACCAACTGCTTAATAATATTGGCTTTTAATTTCTTTAGTACTTGCAAAGAGGAGAATGATGATGTCTTAAACATAACTTAGAGCCAGCTTTTGTGAAATGACAGTGTTTTGTGAGGAAGACAGAATTAATGCCACATGATCTGTATCAAAAAGAGGACCTCCTTCCATCCAGCATCATTTGCTGTGGCACATCACTCAACAAGAATAGCATTTGCCCTGATGCAGCCTGGAACACAACTTTCGTTGACACACAGGACATAGATCTTTCCTTCCCTCAACTCTTCCTTAGAGGTAAATACTAAAACACTTCTTTAAAATAACTTACAACCAGAAACAAAAAAAGCTTATTCTCAATCATTTTTGCCTCAGCATCCGTACTGTGAAGAGGAAGGGAAAATAATACGCTTTCTAGAAAATGCAGAGGAATACAGTGTTTAATGTATCTTCACCATCATGTAGTCATGGTGACAATCAGAGTATTACATCCACTTACAAGGTATTGCTCCAGATTTTGGCTACTCCACTATAAGGAAACTGCATAAGCTTTAGGAAAAATCTAGAGGAGATCAGTGGAAATGGCAAATGCCTTTGTAAAGCTATCTGTTAAGTAAATTTGGAGAAATTAGATGCAAACAAACTGGAAAAATAGACTAATAGCTTCAGGTTCAAAACCTAGCTATAAAGATTTGTGATCAATTTGCCTTCGCCTTCTATTCACAAAGAATGAAGTTTAGTGCAAGAGAAGTGCCTCTCTCTGGCCAGAGAGGAGTTTTGGTTATACACAGGAGGATATTTCACAGCTGTGAGGACTGTGAGACAGTGGAACTATTCTCTCAGAGTAGTTCTGGAGAGTCTTTGATTGGCTTTAATAGGTTTAAAAAATACTCAGCCAGAACAAACTGCATAGCCTAGAAACACCTCAGCACAAGGAGTTCAACTCTGCTTGTCTCTGCTGGCACTGTTTTCTCTGAGTTTATAGGACCTTTTCAGACCCTGATGAAGAAACACACATAATTTGAAAACCCCTGTGTGATCAGGCATGAATGAAGTCATTCCTGTATCCCATGATCTAGAGTACTAAATGCTGTTTATTTGAGCTCGAAGAGGAAACACATGGTTTAACTTTTAGTATCCTGAATGTTAGTCTATGAAGTCAGATGAGAACAGCCATATGTGAGTATGATACACAGTTATAAAACAGCCTGTGCTTACTTGGGAAGATTGCTAATTAGTAATGAGTTCCTTAGAATCACAGGGACCCTTTGTCCTACAATTAGTCTGCAGAGCAAGGCTGCATCAACAAGTGAAGGTGTACAGTACATCATATCCCTTACCCCTGGAGCTACAGTGATGGAGCAGCATCTCTCCCACTGCACCCCAGAGCTGGTTATGAAACTCTGCCTCCAGATAAAACAAGCTGACTTTCCTTTGAAGACCCAAATAAATACAGAAGAGGAATTCTACCAGCAAGGCCCATCTGTACTATGGTGTTTTGGGAGCTGGACACTTCAGCTTCTCTCTGTACAACTGAAGAACACTCTGCCTTTTCAGGGTTGTGTTAGTGCCACTTCTCCCACAGAGCCCCGCTATCCCTGCAGCCGTTTCTAACAGGACTCAGCTATTATTTCTACTCACTGACACCTTCTTTTCTCCCTTCCATCCCCACTCCCTGTTCCTTTTACCTGACCAGAATATGTTGCTTGTATCCTGGTTAATAAGTTCCACTCCAAGAAATGCTATCTGTCTTGTAAGGAATGTGACCATGTTACAGAAGCCAAGAGGACAAAAATAATGCAGACCAAAATGTAATTGCACAGGGTAGAAGAACATGTACAGAAGACTAGTATAGTATGGCACAAAGAAAGTTTACATCAAAGACATTGAGAGTACTCTTAATGAAAAAGATTAAAAAGAAAACCTACAAAATTTTAAAAGGTTTCTGCCTTAATGATACCTGGAAATATGAAGCAGCAGATCAAATTGCACTGTCATAACACTGCTCAACCTATGTGACAAACCATGGTTTTGAAATCTATCCAAGATTTATCTGCAGTTGTGCGTACTCAGATACTCTCTGAAATCCACAATGTCATCTTGCTTTTACTAAAAACACTGAGCATTTAACTTTCCATTGAAAGGGAATTGGTTCCTTCTCTATTTTTGTAAAGCATTATTGGTTTCAATGGTATATAATTATTGCACTAAACCAATCTTGTCACATATGCAATTAAAGCAGAAATAGTGCTTGTGTCATTACTGGGCTGAAGATGAGAGACTTCTGCTGACAGTTGCATGGTAGCACATTTCCTCCCTACACCATGGAAAGTTTTCAGATCTTCCTCTAACCACTGTTCATCTCTAAACACCACCTTAGACTGGCTTCAACTCAAAACCTAAATTGTCTGGATGCAGCTACTTTTCCTACATCTCAAGGAAACATTTTGTGGTTTGTCACTTGGGACATAATGAATAATTACATGCGGGACTCTAGTGCTGCCTATCATTAAGCCCCTGTTCTCAGCTGTTTATCATATTGCCAAATCAAATTAACCATTTAGACTTAAATTTTCCATGGTGGCTGTCTGCTCCAGACCAATTTTTATTTCCAAGAGGGAAAGAAGAAGAAGAAAAAATCCTAGGTAAACACATTGCTCTGTGAGCAGTAAAGCCACTTGAAATATTGTGGTTTGTAACTCAAATGTATCCTCTGATCTTTTGTATGCATTGAATGAATACTGATAATTTTTCCCTTACCTGCATTAAGAATGTCATTCTTCTGAACAGATGGGTTTATAAAACTTGTAGTAGCTTGATACCTCTGGGGCTACTACCCTCTTTTGGAACAAACAAAGTCCTACAGAAGCTACAGCAGAGTGGAGGGCTGCCTGATGTTCACATGAGTCCACACATTCTTTCCTTTATGAAAGGTTAAAAATCTGGGTGGAATGCACTTTTTAAAAATCCTGCCAACTACCCCCACTCCAAGCAAAGTGAAAGGGATATTTTGCTTTCCAGTCATGCAGAGAATAGGTGCCTGAAACTGGATAAACAGCCCACAGGAAGGCTGAGAGTGAGGAAGAGTAGCTTCTCCAAGCATGGAGCACAGCCTGTTTGGACAAAGAATGAAGTCAAAGAATCAGAACAGGAACCCTTAAGGGAGATAATGAAAAGGAAGGGGGACAGTTGGGACAGACTCAATTAAGGGCAGCATCCTAAAATGCATTCACAAAAACTTGATTAATATTACATAACTTTCACGTCTAGCACATCCCATTTTTAAAGTCCTTGACTTTGTAATTTTAAACTACTCTTAATGCAGTATTTTTAGATGTATTTTAATTTATACACCTAAAAATAGGCCATCTCAGTCATTTGGGCCTTGTAATACTGAGCTGACCCCAAAAGGTTTAGAATTCTGGTGCAAAATCCAGGCTCTGTGATGAAGATGGTGCATATTGTACAGCATCAAACCTGGCAAGCTCTAGCTTTGCAGTGGAAAACAAATTCAAGATCTAGGCAATTCTCAGTGACACCTGGACTTTGAACTGGAGATTGCTTATATTTACCAGTTTTTACACAAAAAAGGACTGTTTATTCACTTTACATTTGCCAGTTGTTACCAAAAACCCTTAGAAGCAATCATAAGAAGTAAGAAATTAATCAGCTCTCTTTCCCATGCCATGAATGAATGCTTTAGTCACTGGTTTATATGATTTTCTTTTTGAGTGCCTCCAGCTTAATAAACTTTGAATTCTGAATTTTATACCTAAGGCTTTTAGCCCTGTCTGCTTTCTTTTTCCACTCTTTCTTACTTTACCCCAGAGAAGTCTAGCATGTAGCCTTGTTTCATACTAAAGGCAAATTCCTAAGAAATTATGAGTCTTTCAAGTATTATCATATTATGTGGGAAAAGGTGGATGCTATTAAAATTGCTGATTTTATAGGGAAATAGCCACAATCTATATGTATTGTGAGTAGCCTGATCTTTTTACTGTGTTTTAAATTACCCCATTAGGAAGAAATATTTGAAGAACCTGTAGCTTAGGGCTGATTCTTCCTCGTTTTGGAGCTAATGGCGCCTGTGTGGGACTGTGGCACTGCTCTGCTCAAGAGAATTGTTGTGCCAGGCATGCTCACATATGAAGAGTTTCAAAATCAAAATCCAAATTTAAAGCAGTTTCCATGCTAAGCAAGAGATTTTGGGGTTCTACTGCTGTACTTGAATGTAAAAAATTTGGTTTTGGGGTCTGACGCCAGCTATCATAAATCAAGACTGTCCAGTCATCTTCTGTTAGTGTGGTCAACATGATGCATCTCTGTTTTTCTTAGATCTGACTCTGGTATGACTGATTCAGAGTTAATGGTTACCCTCCTTACAGAGAGTCCTCAAAATCCCCTGTAGAGGTCCTTATGTCTCTCTTCTGTCACTTCAGGGCCAGCTGTTAGATCAAGCCAGGTTTATCACAGCTTTACCGAGTCAGGTATTGGAAAACTTCCAAAAACAGGCTTCCAGCTTGCCTGGAAGCTGTTCCACTGCCTGTCTGTTGTATTAGCAAAAATACTTCTCCTTATATGTATCGAGAACCTCTCTTATTTCAGCTTATTTCTGTTACTTCTCTGAAGGGCCTGGCTACTTCCTCTTAGTCCTCTCCCTGTTGGCACCAGGGTGGCTGTGAGGTGCCTCCAAAACTGTCTCTACCAGGCTGGACAAGTCTCTGCCCCAGCCCCTACTCACAGGGCAACACCCCAGCCCCATCATCCTGATGGCCTGTGCTGAACTTGCTCAAGTTTGCTGATGCCTTTGCTGGACTGGGGACACAAAAAGTGCTTGCAATGCTCTAGGGGGGCCTGTGAAGTGCCAGGTAGGATGGTCCACCACTTCCCTTGAGCTAGGTTCTTGCCAAATAGAAATCCTATGAAAACCCAAGAATAAGGTTTCTGTTAACAAAAGAGAACAAGAATTTACATATTCTGTTTTATTCCTTTCTTCTTTTTTTTTTTCTTTCTTAACTGCTTCTATCACCCTGTTCTCATATGATTACACTGCATGGACTTCACAATGATGATATATACAAAACTAAGCTTCTGTATGCTGAAGATTGCCTGTTTCACTGTGGTATAATTCCTGTACATAATCAATATTTGTAGTCATCTTCCCATGTCAATGCTATTGACATTCTGCTAAACAGTATTCTCATCCTGTAATTTTCCTTTGAGAAGTCAAATCCTCCATACCATCCTTTTTGTTAATGGTACTGTTTCTATAAGGACACCCCAGGAGAATGTGCTGCCTAGTGCAATTCTAGTTATGTTATAGTGGTGAGCCATACAAAGATTTGATTGAAGTTACTGGCATATTCATTTTTAAACTTCAAAAGCTATCCAGTGTACATAAAGAATGCAAGCATGTGGGAATGCTTACAACCTGCTATTCTGAATTTAAAATTAAAACAAACTAGGTTCTGTGCCACTGTCACAATTGCATATTCCTTATGTATATTCCTTACCTCATATACTTTTAAATGCACTATGAATAAAAGCATAGAACACAACTGCATTATTTCTATACAGTTTATTTTTGTAATCTCTGCTGGGGAACAGAAGATGACCTTGAATGTGTCAAAAAGATGTCATTTGATGGCTTGCAGGTCAAAGTAAAGCTTGTTGTTAAAGTGAAATCAAAATTACAACCAGTGTTTAATCTTCCTGTAAGGCTTCCATTCCCTGCAGTTTTACACCTTTCAGTGGAAATAAGATTGTTTGCCAAGTTAAAGTGCAGGCAGATTCAGGTGTTTTACAGGTTCTGACTTCAGAAATGGTCACAGCACAGCAGTATAAAATAATGAACACAGACAGAACAACCAGCAGCAAGTATTCTTTCACACAACCTATCCTGGCGAAAAAGCATAAACTCTTAAAGGCTCCAGGTCCACTCTTCTGTCAATTAACTAATACTGCTGACAGGAAGGGAAAAAATAGTATAATTGGTATTAGGGAAATTGAGAAATCAGACCTTGATGAACACAGCTGAAATTTAGAAAGCTTCTAAACACAGAAATAGATGTATACATATATATACTGCTGTACCAAGTATAGATATATGTAGAAAATGTAAAAATGGATATATAGAAAAATATATATGAAAGTAAATATGCCCAGCATAAAAATGAAAAAAATGAGGGTAATCTAAGAGTAAATCATCAAAACTAAACTTCCTTCTTTGCATTCCCAGAATTACAAAAAATAAATCTGTGTATCTTTATCACAAAATCAGGGGTAGCCATTCTTTAGAGGCAGATAGGAAATTTAGCTGAAGAAACAGGATTTCATTCCTGATAACAGTGTTCCTATTGTAGCTGTTGAAAGCACATTCCTGATGTCCTCTAGAACAAATCTTTTCTTCCTCTTGGATATAAAAATTATTTTCCCTTGCATTCTTTTTTTAATCCTTTCCATCAAAATAATGTAGCCCTTTTTAATGTTTCTTTTTAGAATATCCACAGTCTCTACCCTTCTTACTGCATATTCACTTATTTGTTTTTGGTTATTTTTGCCTGAATTAATGTTATAAACTACCTGTAAAGCTTGGAGTACACCTCTTCTGACACCACATTTTGTGTTTAAATCTGGTGTAAATGCTTCTTCATAATTTATTTTAATCAGATATGAGGTTGCTTTTTTCCTTGTTCAAAAAGAAACCAAACTTAGCTCTTTTTATGGCATATTGCAACTAAGCAGGTCGTCTTTCTGACATGCATTAGTATGTTTTGTTTATAGCATGTTTTATTTGCAACTATGTTATTTAATTACCTCATTTTGCTGGCATTCCCCACAATACTTTATAATATTGAACGAATGTAACATGGCCAATTTATTTTCCCAAAATAATTTACTTTAATCATAAAAAATATTAAAGACAGTCAGAAGGATAAGCTAACATATTAACATTTCTTTACAATAAGTGGGATTTTTATTTTTTTTGCATTTCTTTAAGTCTTTTAAATTGTTTTTAATTTCTGAGTGATCATCTCTTTCCACATTAGTTTTGAATCAATGCAAAGGAGTTTCAGGCAAAAAGAATTTTGAAAAACCTCTTCAGTTACAGCAAATAGATTACTGTTTTTTTAATTCTCCACTTCATGGGAGAAGTTAATCACAATAAAATTTTAGGCTGTGATCTTTTTTTGCTCTGATATAATTAAAAATAAGAAATGTTGAAATATGTGACTCTGGTTACCTTTAATTCACTCTCTTCAGTGTCACGATTTCATTCAAAGCTGTGGTTGAACATATGCATTCTTTGACCTTGAATGACTTTGACATTTTTCATGAGCCTGTATTAGGAAAACGTGTGAATGAAATAGGTTCAAGTTACTCAAAGCTTTGAAGTCCAGGAATGCAATAATTCTGTACCCACCTTGCACTTGCATGTTTGAAAACATTTTTGTTTAGACCAGAGGACTGCTTAATTTTGCTTGCTATTTTTTCATTCATCCTTTTCAGTGAGGCTTCTGGTTGCCCTTCTGTCTCCCCAGTTGCAATATCATCCTTAAATAGATCTACTCAGAAGCTATTTTGACATTGCTAATTTTGGAATAAAGAAACAGCATGAGTTAAGAAAGCTAATGAAATGCTGACTCTTTCTGAGTAGGCACTTTTGAGAAGAGCATCTGGCATGAAATATTAGTTCTGAAATCATAGAATAATCTATGACATTGAAAGTAGAGAAATCCTGCTGAATTGCTTCGTAGAAAGGCTGAAGTGAAGGTAGATCACATTAGTAAGAAACAAAAGGAGATGATCATAATGTATCTAACAGTGAACTACACGTTAAGGTGTCTGAGATTAACAATTTAGAGCACTGCTTGAAATTAGAAGCAATAGCATGATGCAAAGGTATCTTTATACTGTGGGAAAATGTATAAGTCTTTAAAATATTTTTGCCAAAAGGCTGAGAGATGAGAAATACAACTAGTCCTTATAAGCAATCTTTATGTGCCAGTAGGTGGAAGTAGGTATTTCAGAAGCCTTTTGTCTTTTTCCCTGCAATGCAGCTGTTAATGTCAATGGAGTAACAGTGAGGAAATTTACAGCAGACCTTCTCCAAAGTATTCCAGAATCTGAGGGGGTTTGCCATGAACTTTGCATGTTTTGTTTGCATATGTAAACTAAAGGACTTTAAACCAGAAATCAGAATTAAGAAAGCACACCTCCTCGTAGGTCAAAGGCTCACATTTTGCTTTATCCAGCAAGTTTTGAGTCCTAATAAATAAAATGGAATATTTTCTAAAAGAATATTCATATTTACATTTGGGTGACATCATTATTCTGAGAGGCAGAAAGCATGAGTTTAACTATCCTTTGGGAAGGAGAGTGAGTAGATTTATGTATGCAACTAACTGAATAAGAACTCTGATTGTTTGACTATGGGAATAGTCTTCCTTGAGGGGTGGTGGATACCCCAAGATGACAGTGTTTAAGGGGCATTCAGATATTGCACTTAATAATGTGCTTTTACTTTTTCCCAGGCAGTTGGACTAGATAATCATTGAAGGTCCATTCCAGCTGGAATTATTTTACTCTTTTCTTTTCTTTTCTTTTCTTTTCTTTTCTTTTCTTTTCTTTTCTTTTCTTTTCTTTTCTTTTTTTTTCTGGCAGTAGATATTTCCAAAGTAACCTCTCAAATCTCTCCAAAGTAACCTGTCATTTTGGAAAGTGAAAAGACATTTAGCAGAGAATTAATTAAATGTGTATGTAACAGCACATATCAGAGGTGGCTATATAAGGCTCCTTTAGGAATTGGTAAAAAAGCCGAGATAAATCAAATGAAGTAGACAAACATCTTGAAGTGGACATGCAAACCATGTAAGATGAAATATTCTCTGTAAATATCTACTAACTGAGAAAAAAAAAATTAAGATTTCAAGGTCAGATGTAGATAGTAATCTGACAGACATATATATTTAAGAAAGAAAAACCCCAGGCCTAGTTCTGGTGTTCTACAGAAATTTAGGCCTGGTCAAATCAATCATCCAACTTCCTGACTCTTCCAGGGTTACCAGAAGCAGAATTTCAGAAAATGAAATGGTGGTATGCCTTGAAATCCAAATTATTAGTTTAGATTTAGTCAGATTAGACTGGCTGCTTTCTTGGAGCGTAGATTTTCTTTGCTGTAAAAAATGGATCTTTTCACATCTGGCAAGAAACATTGCAGCAGATGCTGCTGTTCAGGTGTTCCATCACTTGGATGTTTCATGTACAGGCAAGCAAGGTAGGGAGAGCTGAAAGTAAGGTGTCAATAAGAAACTACAAAAATTCACTGAGAAGAGGGATAAACAAAGAACCTTGATCCAAAACACAGTGAAACCCATTAAAGTACTCCTGGTTGACCTCATTTAGTTCTGGGACTGCTCCCAGATGTGCTGACAGATTTAATCCTGCTTCTACCTTTGCTGATTTTCAGAGACCATGTTTGCAGTTTTCCTTCTAGTATTAATTCAGGCAGAAAACCAGCTCATTTTAATTCACCCTTTTTGGCAGAATAGTGTTTGATGTAAATTGAATATTCTATTTGATGTATACAACCATAAAAATCCGTGACCTTATAATTAAAGAGGTTCAGCATAAATAAGCCACTATACAAGACTTCCTGGAGTGTGAACAGGAAATCTGGGGTTTTATTCTTCTACAGACCAGGCTTTAACAGGTTTTGTACAGCAGAATTTCAAGAGCTTGTGAGTAATTCAGTAACTTAATCCTTGAGGCATTTAAAAATATTCAAATTGGCCCACTTATTTTTTTCAGCATCAGCAAAAGTTTGCTGCTTTTTCACTTGTACAATTAAAACTTACTAGGAAAGCTGTGTGTCAGTCCACTTCCAATGTAATTTCATAGTAAATCAAAGTGATCAAGAAGAACAATTCTAACTCCAACCATGCTCTCATGCTGCCATGAGTCATTAGTTACAGTACCAGTATTCACAGAAGCTGCATATCCAGCACAGATATGGGTAGAAAGAGAACTTAGATTTAGGTTGCAACACTCAGAATCACTTGAAACTGAACATTTAGAAAAATTTATTTCAGGAATGGGGCAAACCATACCCTTGCAGTAGCTCACTCTCATATCTCATATTCTGTACTACAAGGAGCTGGCTCAATCCATTTTGGTATTACGTAATACAGATTATTGGTAATGGAAATAATATCTAAGTATTCCTTTCTTGGAAGACACAAAATATTCCTTACAGGTCTTTACAATAACTTAATACATCTTGTTAATTTCCCACTTTCACTGCTTTGCATTGCCTAAAACTCAATAGCTGCTTTTCTGGTGTACTCCAACAGTAAAAACCTGACACCTCTGGGTAATTCAGAGTACTCTGTGCAGTAGTTCCTCTTTTTTTTTTTTCTTTGTCTTGCCTTTGCCATTTTAGTAACATAATTCATTTTTGTGTTTTACATCCTCATAAACTATTTGTGCTTTTATGTTTATCTTCTTTTCTCAGAAACCTAAATCAAAATCCAAAAGCTTTCAGTGTTTGTGCACTCAAGAATAGCAGTTTGTGCACTCCAGAATAGCAGTTAAGGCCCTCACACTGCATGGGAAAGGGCAGCTTATGTAGTGGCTCACTTATGCACCTCAATAGGCATTACTGTCAATTTTGTTTAAGAGTAAATTAATTCTACAAAAGCTTCTTGCTTTTACTGGAAGACACTGGGAAAGATTTTATTCAAAAATTCCAGACTAGCTCAAAGTTTGTTTTCTTGAATAGTATTTGATTCTAGCAAAACTTTCATATTTCATATGTTATCCTGTCTCAGTTCATGATGCATATGCAGGGTTAGTTCGTTCTTATAGAAGATTCTTTATGACACTTTCAGGAGATATGGTGAGTTATTACCATTAAACTTAGCTAAAAGCAAGACATTTTAAAAATTCTTTTGTTCCCAGTCCTCGTTTCTGACAGCTTCTGGAAGATCTTTCCCCACATACCTTAGCCATCAGCATTTAACTCTGATTTAATAGCAATAAAAATAGACTGGGGTCAGTGTTTAAAGAAGCTTTTGTCTTGTCTCCTGCTCCTCTTCGAGGTGTTACTGAAAAAAACTTTTAGCATTCTTTTTCCTGGTGCTGTGTAGCTGAGGTAGAGAGCTGGGGAGGTGCAACAGTGCCTCAGGGCAGCCAGGACTATGAGCTACAGCCCAGCTAACTCCTGTTCACCAGACATATTGGAAAAAATATTTTTCTGTTCCCAGTCAGATGCATTAACAATCAGCAAAGGAGTGGAAAAGCTCTAACTCACTTTAATCTTTCTGTTTCTTGTAGGGAATCATATTATAGAAATATATAGTAGGTTTTGGGTTAAAAGTATGGGGGGAAGAAAAGGCTGTTCCTGGGTGCCATGAACTATATTACATATTTTACCCATTCTTGAGATTAGGAGAATTCAGCAATGGAAAATTAAAGACAAGATTTTTCTCATTCTAATTAAAGTAATTTCAAAACAACATTTGAATTGCCATTTCTATGTACCAAATCTCAGTCAGAAGGCAACTAATAATGTAGTCAGACCACTGATTATGTCAAATTCCATAGAAGAAAGCATGAGGAAGAGGAAAAGAGGGTAAAGAAGAAAGGTGCATGCTGAGCATACAAAGATTGTAAAGTTACATTTACAATTTAAACCTGTGGGCATTTTTTAAAATTCTATGCTGTTTGTTCATAAAGAAAATGAACCTTTATATTAATCACCAAATATCTCCCAAATGCAGATATGATCAGTCTGAGGACAGACCAAGATTGGTGATCTCTTGCATTTCTCAGTGCCAGTGGGTGTTGTTTGTTACCCTATAATTTGTATATTTCTTTTTGTTAGTTCCTCAAAAACCTCTGGATAATCTAGGAAGTAGAATATCCCTGAGGTCAATTTGAAATCCTTTTTCTCCATCACCTCTTTTTTCATAGGTATTACAACAGCAAGTAAATGAGAACCAGAAGACCGTCCACAAAGAAACACTGGCAGAGATGAGAGTTTCATGTAGTGAACCAAAAATTTGTCTCCAGATAAACTAAATGGAGTCTAGCTTTGCATTTCTTAATGCGTTATAGAACATCATTCATTGGCAGTTTCAGTTAAGTTAGATTAATAAAGATAAATTCAAAATTGCTCAAATAGACCTAAATTCCTTGAAAAATAAATATGGATTGTATATTGCATCTTTAAGTTTAAATAAAATCATGTCTATAACTCCAGTAGGCACATCTTAAAAGAGTTCTTGTCAAGGAATGCTTGTACACATTATGGGTTACAAAGCAAAATTAATTATTTTAATTTTATTAATTGTTTATTAGAAAATAGTAAGAAATCTTTAGTTTGTAGTGGGAATCTGATGCAGATTTATGGCTGGGCCATCAGCCAGGAAATATTAATGTATGTGTGACAGTCTTAATTTCTGAAAACTTTGGAGACTCTTAGAAATGGGTATGAAAAGCTCCTACTTTTAAGTAAATAATACAGGACTTGTTTTGAATGTAAGATTGTAGTGGAAACTGTTTTAATAGTGTGGCACCATCATGAAAAACAGAGACTGAGTATGGCTTCCTTAATCCAACACAATATTCAAGCTGATATTATTTTTACCTTAATGGGACAAATCCATTAAGAATTTATTGGAAAACCTGTAGGATCATGTGTCAAAAATCTTACTAAAGCATGACAGTGAATGATGAAAAATACACACTTTTCAAAGTGTAAAAAGTGAGTTATCATAGCAAATCTATTAGAGTGCATTCACCTTAAACATGATTCTTAATACTGATAGCATAAATGTCAAACTGTCAAATAAAATTACTTGAGGTACTTCTTGTTTTAAGGAATAGTCTTTAATCTTCTATCATAGAAACAGTGGTGATCTGTGGAATAATGGCCAATGAAACATACACTTATTCACTGATACATTTTTTATTTTTAAAACATCAAGACATTATCTGAGGCAGTTTTTGCTTCAAGACAGAGGACTATGAGATAATGAAAATTATGGTTGCTGGTGTTATTGAATGTCACCAACAAAAGAATCTTCATTTATTTCTCCAAACAACAGCACTTACAAGCATATTCAAGTTTGAGTATTGTTTGTGTTTTGGACACTTTTGTTCCAGATAATTCTGAGATTATTTTGTCCAGTAGACTCTGTTTTTTAAAACTCTACAATGTTGTATTTCTATACAGTACATTGAAAGTTCTGTCCTTGTATACAAAACAAAGATTTAGTTAAGCATTAGGGCTTCTTTAGTAGGAATCTAGAAATGTTTTCAAAGATTGACATTTAAAAAAAAATATTTTCCCTGAGAAGATGTGGAATATGTTTTGCAATAGCTTGCCTTAAAAAATCATTGGAGACTTAGCCTGTGGATACAATAAAGAAGCAAACAGGCTTAAAGAACTTTGTGGATTTTAAAACCAACGCCTATCCAGGAAAGAAAAGACCTAATAAAGGCATGAAAAGAAAAAATGGTTACATAAAAAGCTTAAAATATGTGAAAGAGATATATCCACGTAAAATATGTGAAATATCTAATTTTCTTCCTCACACTGAATTCGGATACCTCTTCTGCATAACAGATGCAACTTCAAATTTAGCTTTAAGCAACACATGGAAATTTAGAAGATTCTGAGAAACAGTGTACTTAGTATAACTGCAAGGAAATAGGTAAAAATTCATTTAAATCATCCCTCAATATTCAAGAAATCTACATCAGTTTTTACAGTGATTTACATCATATAACATTATTTTGTGGCTTGCTTTTGCACATCATATAATACATGTTTCAGTCTTTTTCAAATTGATATATGGAAGTTTGTTTTGCAAAGCAATTTCAGGTTACTGGTAATTAAACACTGCTTTTGGAAAGACAATCTCATAAGTAAATCTTTAATGTAATTCCTGCATGTTGTAAATAGAAATGTTGTTTGTGAGCCAGATATGCAACTTCCACCACGTGTCTCTGTCAAGCTGGATTGTGAAAGGAGGTGTCTTATCACAGAACTATCAGTGAAGCAAAGCTAAATAGCCTTGTGCAAATAAAACATACTGATAAACCAACATTAGCAACTTGTTGCTGAATTACAGGGAAGAATATATACAGATACATAGCATTTATCATAATAGCTTTCAAAGACTTTGACTGTCAATATACAAGATAAATTTTATTAAATTATTAGCACAAATTTGATAGAGCAACTTTATCTAAATCCCACATTAACAATGATAGACATGGATATTGTGATTTGTGTCTAACATCACATTCTTCCAGCTGCTGATATAAATTCATTCATACACCCTAAAGGCAACCTACTAGATAAGGTAGAAGCAGATCTTCATATTTATGCATGATTTAGGCAGTGGTTTAAAGGAATATGATGTAGACTGTGACTGAAGAAAGAATAAAGTTTATCTATGTTTTCTTTTTGAGTTACTACAAAGAAATACATCTTATATTTGTAGTAATTAATTTGTTCCTCCTGTTTCTTTCTTGCACCTCCCAGATCCTTCATTTTAAGAAATTTGGAAGGCCTCACATACTGGGAAGTTATAAAAAAATGTGTGTATATCCTTTTCCATTGTTTAGGAATCTAAAAGAGTATGTAGTTATTATTACTAAAAAAGGAGGCATTAAGATGCACCAAGAGCCAATATCTACAATTCTTCTGGCATATTGCCATAAATTGATGCAGTTCAAATTTTCTTTTTTTTTTTTTTTAAACCAAGCAAGGCTCTTAAACACTCAGTTGGTAAGAAGCAAGTGGTGTGCTAGTTCAGGTGTCAGTCATTGCTTCAGGGGCCTTCAAAGCACCCTGGGTGATTGCAGAGATAGGAGAGGTTTTACCTTGCACTCAGGGCTGTTGGTACCCAGCAGCTGCCACACCTGGATGTCACTGCAAAATGCTACCAAGGTCTGCAGTGATTTTGGAGCTCTGAGGAGAATCATTCTTCTTCCTCTCCCATATATTTCTTCTTTCCACTCTTCAAGTCTTGATTTACGCAGCTATCCTCACTTTTGCTATTCATAAAAGTTTTCGTCTTATATATACCAGACACCAATGCATGGAAAAACAAAGTCAGTGACTTAGATTATTAGACTGATTCAATATTAAGGAGTCATGTGCATAGCAGAAGCAGACAGGAATAAAATAACATTGAAGTCCACATTCCAACATTTCTTTCAGACTAGCACTAGTCTAGTCCTGGGGACTAGAGGCTCCCTACTGTTTGATGCATGTTAAAAATACATCTTTTGATTTAATTTCAAAAAATGAATTTCCAAAAGGAATCCAGTTTGTGTGCTCTGTCTTAGAGCTCTGTGGCACAATTCAAAACACAGTAAGTGGGGATAACTGGGAAATTTGCTTGAATATCACTTCTTATTTGAAATAAGACACTAATACAAATACATCCTTAGGCTTCCTATCCTAGGTCCAAAAATTAAACAGAGGGGTTTGAACTTGTCAAACTGGAATTTTAGACTTGTAGAAACTATATGGCCTTTCATCCAAATTTGGAACTCAAGATCATGAAATCTGAAACTTTTAATTGAAGCAAAACCTGTTTTCTAGCTAATTCTGTCCTGGTCTGCCAGCTATGTGGAAGTGGGACAATTCATGAGAGTATCCAAACCAGCTACAGCAAGTTGCACTCAAGGCGTTTTATAGCCTTGCTTTTTTTTTTACTTTTTGAAGGTTTTCTCATCTGTTCTGCTCTATTCGGAAGTCTTTCATCTTTGTTCAGAATGAAATCTCCACTGGCACTTAAAATCTTTGGAGAGAGGATGAACAGTAAAGCATTAATTTACACTGTTAATTGGTGTATAAATTAAACCATATTCCCTTGAGAGTAGCTGCTTCGCAAATCAGATTTTCACACGGAAAGTTGTACTGGCAGTTCTGGAGCAATATGCCTTTCCCTGCAATCTTCTGTAGCAAAAATGAAGCAAAATTAGTTAGCAAAATGAGATTCAGACAGGAGGAAAAGTGGGATAGCAGAAGACAGGGATTATTTTACTACAAGTAACTTAGTTTCTGTTAAAGTTTTTGCTGCATCACAGAAACAATAAGTCTGAATCAGAAAGTTTCTATTTGTCAGAATTGCATGAATTTGTAATGTGAGGCTGTGTCCTCATCTTCTCCAGTACTTGTCCCTAAGTCCCAATCCCACAGCTTTCTGTGCCAATGCTAGCAAACACTGCAGTAAAACTGTTCTTGCCTTACCTTACTTTACCTTCTTCTTGTAGTGCGGAGTGGGATTGTTTGTCCTACTGTGTGCTTTTTCTGGATAGATATTTAGGAAATGCTGTGGGGAAAAAAATCTTATCACTTCCTCCCACAAACTTTATTCTGGGCTGCTCTAAAATACTGGTGAACCAAATTCACTTTAACTCATGGCATCTCCCCAAAACATACTGAAAGGGGTGTTTCCTCATGATTCTTTCCACAGCACTTGAATGTACAAAGATCACCAAATTTATAATTTTCCCTCAATTCTATCCTAGTGTCTTCTTGCCATAGTGAGAAAGCACCTGGAGAAACTGGAGTTCCTCTGACAATGACCATGATCCTCTCTATGGATCATCCTACCTGCTAAACTAACCTGCAGCCTCAGTCTGCCAGTAGCTAACACACACAATACTGACTCAGTCTAGTCAGAGCTCTGACTGGGACACTTCTTCCCACAGAAAATATCAACTCACAGGAACTGGATGACCCTGTAGAAATATTCTCCTCTTGACAAATTGTTGGAAAGAGCAGAAACAGGTTTCCACTGAAGTCAATCTGATTCTGGACAAGCTGTCAAGGGTTAGAGAAGGTTTTAACAAGATTACTCAAACACTGAAACTTCAGCACCTTTTCGATTTTCCATTGTTTATTTACTTCCAGTAATCTCATGGAGACAGAAATAATTTTCAAACTTGAAATCATAAGCAAAATAGAGTTGCCTCTCACAAAGCAATTCTAATCAGTGGCAGAAAAGGCATTGGCTCTGTGTAAGCCCTGCTCAGCAATAGCAAAATCATCTCTATATTATTAACCTTGTGTTCAGCACAAATCCAAAACAACCTTATACCAGCCACTAAGAAGACAAATAATCCTACCCCAGACAAATTCAGCACAAGCATCAAACTAGGATCCAACATCAATATAACAAGAAGTTAGTTCAACAAATTTGCTTGTAGGCCTCCCAGAAAATAGACTTTCTTTTCACTGTAAGAATGGTAATTTATTTATGGGAAATGCTTGCCTGGATACTTCCTCCACATCTTTAAATATGTTTAAATATGTGAAGACTGGGACAAATACTGCCGGATGGTTTAAGGAGCTGTGATTTGTATTGATATACATAAAGTGAGCTCCAAAACAAAAGCAACACTTAGATTTTAAATTGGAAGAGATGGTCATGTTAATTTTGGCCTTTTATTCCTCTGCATGAAATTAAAAAGTACTTAGCAAGTCTGCCAGGAAAAACAAGGCCCAGATATTTTCTATTCAATGCACATTCTCTCTGAAGCACTGTCTCACACACTATATTGGATTCACAATGCTGAACATAATTTTCTAGAAATTACATAGTTCCTATATTAGTTTGTAATGGTGTCATTTTATCCACAATGATACACTTTCCTGGTGTGATTTGATGTGTGCATTTATGGAAGACTGAAACTCTGGGTGTTTGTTTTGCCTGAAGGAGGAATCATCAGCTTGTTTGTATTAAGCTACTGTGTCAATGTGCATTTATATGATTTTTTTTAAGTCAAGGTCTATGTAGGAGGAAAATTTCATGTACATCATAGAAGAAACTAAGAACTGGTCTCTGCATCTAAGATTTAATCATTATTGCAAATCAGTAACAAATGCAAAGTCCCTACCTGCTGAAGGAGCATTTTTAAGTGTACTCTTTAAAGAAAGTGGGATTTACAGTACTGTGTTCTTTGACCTTGTGCATTTTGAACTTGCTGGCCAACTTCAAACAGACTTGATAAAACATACAGAGATGTCAAACACATTCAGAACTACAAAGTTTGTTGAAAATGGGCAACAGACTGCTGGGTTTCTTCTAGCCACACAGAGTGAAAGGCTTATAAACTTATTAGATGCTAAAGAATCTGTGTGCACAGGATATTAAGGAAAGCAAATATGATTTTTTTTTTTGGCTGCTGACAGAACCATCTTTTGAAGTAAACTTTACAGGTATTGAAGACTTACAGTTGAGGATCCTGAAGAGAAAGTATGTTCTCAGGAGGAATTCTGAAAGGAGGCAGAAGGCAGTGTCTTGGGCATCAAAATTCAGAAGCTATTCAAAATGAAAAGGAAAATGGGAGTTAAGTCAGAAAATGAAACAAAGTATATAGAGCCAATTACTTAAAGACTGAAGGTTAAGTAGTTTGAGAACACTGGCCTGTAAATTCACACTCTCACTTATGATGTGGGCAAGTTTCGAAATAGACAAGACCTCACAGGCTGTGTAACAACCAAGAGAGGTGAATAAAAGGTTTTTTTATATGCAATGGGTTTTTTTGGTGTCATGTTGTTTTCTGTTTTGAGTCTTTTTCCCTTAATCTGTTAATGGAACTTACTCTCTGAATTGGTATTTCTCTGAGAAAATATTGTGCTCAGGATTTTATTTAAGTTATTTAACATTCTCCCCAGTTTTTGCATATTTTATGAGGCACTGAGGTAGTCACACGATCTATGTGAGTATTCTGGCTATAATGGATTGCTTTGATAATTTGACCCAATAGTCTTGTGTATATTTCCATAGCTCATTTCTGTGTACTTCTGGTGATGTCAGAAATACTTGCCTTATTCACACTACTCAAATAATTAGATGACAAATGGGGCAGACACTCTTGGAGACTAGGTTACGTGCTTAAAATGTTTTAAGTAGTTGCCATTTAACAGGATTCTTTTCTGGTAATTTCACTTTTATCCGAGAACAAATTATTGCTGTGGTTATCAAGATTGTAATTATTTATTTACTAAGTATTATTAAAAATGTTATTTCATCCTACAAATTTGAATTGTGTTGAAAAATAAGCACTACGTAATGTCAGAATTTTTCAAATACAATTTCAGCTATACTCGTGTTAGTAGTGGAATATCAGCCAATATTTTTTTTCCATTGAGTTTAAACTTCAGGAAAAAAATAGAAATGTATTGTATTTAAACAAGTACATGTTACCTTTGTTTACTCTCTACAGTCATCAATATGTTGTGTGAATTGTGTGAATTCTTTGTGTGGTAAAATCTCTGTGTGTGAAAACATATATGAAGTGATGCAAATGCAAAAAATTATAACAAATGCTTTAATTGCATTTTGTAGTATGACTTTCATGCATTTGTACTCATATGATATTTATTTCTAAAATATTTAACTTTGATTAAGCTTTTCTTATTAGGCGTTTCATTTACAGATCTGAAAACATATTACAAAGGCAGGCAAGTATCATTATTCCTGTTTCACTGCAAATTAATAAAACTCAGCAGGAAGGACTTGCTTCATATAGTTAAAACATCTTTAGATATTTGCATTGCTAGATAATGATTGAAAGTCGGCTGACAACAAATGTTCTTTCACTATTTTTTTCCAACAAATGAAGAAATGGGCACAGAGTAATGTCATTTTAATCACAGTCTCAAGGGATATTCATGGTGGAGCTGTGGAAGAAGAGACCAGATCAACATTTTGGCCCAAATGTAGTTAAAATAAGTGCTGTCTTTTCTTTCTGTGGGCAGAGCAACATGCCAGGCCTTCTGATTTCTGTGTCCTAGGGCTTCTCATACTGCCTGTCAGAGTTAAGTGTTACTGCAGTGCTTTGGGGCATTTTCAAAAGACAATCTCACTGTACTTTGTGGATTGTGAATCCTTTTTCAAGGATTTTCCTTTTCTTTTTTTTTCTTGTTCTTGTTTTTTCTTGTCAGATGCATATATTTGTGTTGTCAAGAGGTGCAACAGGACCTCTCCATACAAAAGGAATCAATACTACCTCAAAGCCCATGCTGGTTCTGTTTGTTTGAAACCTACAGAAAAAAATAGCAACTGTCACTAAATACAGAAAAATGGCTTGCTGGTTAATACACTTCTAAATGAATTGTGGTCCCAAGCAACATCAGCATCCTCCACATTTTGCTATTTATATGTAAGTATCCATCTGTCTGCTGAAGAGTTGTGGGAGAGTAACAAATCTACAGGAAAGCCTTTCATTTACAATTGCCTTATTTAGACTGGGTGGTTTAATTTTCTCTACTGCTGAGAAGCAGGTTCATAGGTCCTCCTACTTAAATCCGAGAACAAAGAGAGTATTGCAAGCAAATACATTGCAGAGATTAGCTCATTTACTATGTGAGGGACATTTATCTTATTTTATTTCTAATTTTCACTGATTGCCAGCTATGTTCAGCTACATACTTTCAGTACAAAACACACAGCTAAGCTACACTGTCATTGTGAATGCTTTATCTAGAATGTCAAGTTACTGTGTTAGCACTCTTTCTTCTACCTTGAGCACCACTGACTGATTTTTTTTCCTATTTTAAAATATTAGCCATAGCAGAAATATTCTAGTATTACTATTGTATCTTTATTCTTCTGTGCATGAATAACTGTTGTATGCAAACCAAATAATTGTGACAAAACTACCCTATGTCTACCACCGAGGAAGAATTTCTTCCCTGCAAGAAACTACGGCATAATTAGTGAAGAAATCCCAGTGAAACTGCTTAGATGACATGTAGGGTTAAGTATTATGATGAATTAGCTGGCAACTTTACCACGGGAAGTCTCCAAATTGTTTATGAAATGGCAGACATTCTGAAAAAAACTGCTGGTACTTGAGCAAGTAGGAAATTTTAGTATACTTTGTAAGTCTTCTCAGTTGAAGAAAGTCCTAGATTTGTAGCTATCACCTTTCCTCTCCCTAGCAAGGAAATATGTTTCCTTGATTAATAACAAGGAAATCATATTTCACTGAATTCCAGCACTAGCCACTCTTTGTCACATCGAATCCTATGAAACAAAAGTGGAACAATATTTGCAATAATATTTTCTCCCTAGTTTTTTTGCAGCATTTGATTAACTGTATCATTAATATAGAGCATTTGCAAACTCATTTCAAACAGCTGACTATCTTAGAGGAGAAATTAGACACTCCACAGGAGATTAAAAAACTAAAGGTTGAGAGAGATTTAAATGCCAACATTTCTGCACTGAAAGAGATTTGATTCTCTTTGTGTTTGTGGCGTTCTTCCACTGCAGAGCCTAGAGAGAAGTTGAATCGGCTCACAATGGCTCTCATCCATGAGACTGGATAACTCCCCCAGACCAGAACTTGGTGGCTACATTTTACTCTTCTGTGCTGGTAAAGTTATGGAACATTACACAGTCTGAATTATTTCAGGGGAATTTAGTTCACAGGAAAAAAAAAATCTACTTTGTTAAATCCAGAATCGATTTCTATGCGATATTGTGATTACATGTATATGAAAGGTACTTCTAATGCTTTTATACCATTGAGTTTTCTTTCTTTTTTGAAATGTAAAGTTCAGTCCATGTAACTGACAGATGGGTTTTTAGTTAAATCAAGTGGCTCACAATATTTTTTGTTTCACACCAGCCCTAATTCAGTGATTTTAATGGCTTCTAGTCAGGCTAGTCTAGCAGTCTAGTCAGACACCTGGCCTGTCCCCAAACACCAGTGACAATACACCTCTGCAAAGAGTAAGAATTTATAACACAAGGAAAACCAGCTTGAGGAGGACCCACTATGAATATCGCCTATTACAATGGCAGACTTCCCAGCTTGACCTCAGACCTGTCCTGTCACTGTGACCTTGCCAGATGCCTGGGGCAGGGCTGCCCTGGGCTGCTCCCCATCCTGCCCTGCTCCTTAGCTGAGGCAGTAGGAAGGGACCTGGCTGCTCAATGCTGCCCAGACAGAACCCATGGTCATCCCCTGCAGCTCCAGGTCCCATGGGAACCCCCAACCCCAATGGCACCCTGGCACTGTCCTCCCTAAAAGGGCCTGCTGCATCTGTGCCTGCCAGCCCTGCTGTGGTGTGACCTGTGCCACCACACCTCCACCAGCCCCCAAGATCACAGCCCTGTGTCTGGTTTAACCCCAGCCAGCAGCTCAGCCCCACCCAGCTTCTCCTTCCCCTCCCACCTGCTGGGATGGACAAGAGAATTGGAAGGGCAGAAGTGAGAAAACTCAAGGGTTGAGATGAAGAGAGTTTAGTAGGTAAAGCAAAAGCCATGCAAGCAGCCAAAGAAGAACAGGGAATTCATTCAAACCTTGCAGAACAAGCAATTTATTCAAGGGTATTGCAGAAGTGCTTAGAGAATGCTATTGCAAGTTTTATGTGATAAAATGTTCTTATCATGACCTGCATGATACTTCAGTTGTTCTGGCCTGACCTGTGAAAAATGAAATCATTATAGACTGCTATTAATTTCCTGCTTATATATTAATTGTCTAAAGTCAAAGTTAAGGAGATTCAAAAAGATTCAAAAAGATTCAAAAAGCCTCAAAAACTCTCCTTGTTTCTCATACACAAGCACCTGGTAACAATGTTAGGAACCCAGAACTTTCCTTTAAGAAACACATTTTAATGAATTCAATCAGTTGGAAACCTGACTTCTTCCTGGAAAGAAGACATAGAGCCACTTTTTAAACTGATTTCCCAATTAGGTGTGGTAGATGCTGTGACTTTCCCCAGCTACAAAACAGCAGCAAGATGAGAAGTACTTGTGTGCATGAAGCTGACACACTGATTTGGTGCTGTGCAGATTGATTCAATGGTTAAGGAGGAAGAAGAGACATCTGTCAACCTGATGGCAGAACATAACATTTTGTATTCCTATGGTGATATTTTAATGAAACTTATCAAAGGGTCTTTTCATAGGCAAAAGACCTGCCGAGACCACAAACACAAGTAACAAAATCCAGGGGCCCAAATGCAGAAATGCTAGCTCTATTGTGCTACTGTGTTACTGATTTATCTTTGTTATGCCAGTTATGTTCTCTCACTCCTTTCATGGCATTGCTACTTTGTCCTGAGCTTTTCTTGATGAGCACAATATCACATGGAATGGAATCTGGTCAATTTGGGTCTGCTATCCTGGTCATGTCCTCTGTCAGCCTCTTGCCACTCCCAATTTTGGGGTAGAGGAAAGAGAAAAAACTTTGATTCCCAGGGTGGGAAATAAAACCTACAGGATTCTCTCCCCCCGCCACCCCATCCAAAAGGCCTCAAGCTGGAGCTGGCAAGAGGCTGGCAGGGAACACAACCTGTCCAGCAGATCCAACCTGACAAAAAGGATACTCCATGCAGAGGGGTGTGCTTCAGCTAAAACAGCTTCAGTCAAGAGAGAGAAAGGGGGGACGTTCCTTGTGATAATGTTTGTCTGTGCAAGCAAATGTTATTCATGCTGAGGGTCTGCTGGCCAAGAAGTGGCTGAACATCTCTCTGCCAAGGGATAGTACTGAATGAATTCCTTATTTTGCCTGGCTCATGTGTGCAGCTGTTGCTTTTCCTATAAAAATGTCAAAACAATGATCCACAAGTTTTTTTCCTTTCTTCTGTCTTCTCCCCATCTGCAGAAAAGGGAAAAAGGGCAAGGCTGAGTGGGTGTCAGCTAGGGTGAACCCACCACAGATATAGATGGCAATTCTTCCCTGGTATATAATATTAATATGGTTTACTTTACTTTTAAGATATACAAAAACTATGCTAAAAACAATACTTGCATTTATTTATCATGCTAAAAAACAATACTTGCATTTATTATCAGTAATTTACCCATTTTCAACCAGAACTTAATATTTTTAATCATACTGACAGATTGTGGCATTAGATCACATAATTTGTGATTCTTCACTGTGTCTATCGCTCTCACAAACACTTTGCACATTCTTCACAAGATGTCTACTCACTCTCACAAACACTTTGCACAGTTTTCAAGATGATGTAGAGCACTGTTGGAGAAAGAAAAATGCACCCAGAGAGGCCGTGCTTGAGAGTATGGGAGCAGAACACCTCAGGAAGTTTGCTGAGGGCAGTTTGCAAAGGATCAGTGTGAAAACATGGTCACACTTGCTAAAGATGGGAAATTTGTTGTCACACTTGAAAGAAAAAAGTCACTCAAAATGAGACTCCTTCAGTGAACTCATTTCCTGGAATCGAATTTATAGTCCTTTTCTGATTAAGGAGAGAAGCTGGATTACAGGGGAAGGGATAATTATAGTTGTCTGACCAGACAGTGGTAAAGCTATAGAGAAAAAATACAACAACATTGTAGTAAAAAATGTTCCTGCTGAAGTACTGAAGGGCTATCACTCTTTTTCATTGATGGTATATATTACTCTAAAGCTCCTGTGTCCTGATCATTTGTACATACCACTTCTAATATATACTCTTTTAGAGAGAAAAAAACATGCCTTTGTGATTGCCAGTTAACACTTGACTGTTAGTCCTCTTTTCCTTATTATTTCATCTATTTTTTATAGAGCAAAGCTGTTGAACTATTGCTTTAAACATTTCTCCCTTAGTTTGTCTGTAGTCTGTATTTTTTGAGTTTGACCAAAAAAAGTGTAAGTGGAAAAAATTAGTTTTTTCAGTATCCCAGTTGACATAGTTCAGATTTATTTAATCTCTTAAAAATATATAAATGGGGGGAGGCCATTTTACCTGGTTAATAATGTACAGTCTAAAATTAAAGACAGAAGATGGAAGGGGAGGGAGGATGGAGCTGCTGCCCTGAGCAGCAGCTAAGTTGTAAACCAGTAAATGTAGGATTTGAATAGCACCTTATCTTTATGTATTTTTGATACTTGAAAGATCTGTTGCAGATCGGGACACACGCATTCTGTTTGCAAGCTGACAAAATCTGTTCTCCAGTCTGCTCCCAACTACGTGATCAGGTAACGTAAGAGAATTCTGAGGCACTTGGCAGCTGCACCATGTTTACAAATAAGGGCTTTGGTGGAGCTTATCTGCCTTATACAGGATCTTTTTCTTTGACAGCCAAAGGCTTGACGCTAGAGAGATTGTTTGAATGGTATAAATGCTCTTATTATAGAACCTAATATGCCAAAATACATATCAACACAGCTTCTGGTGAGTTTTTCTCTACAGACAGTTTATGCCTCATGTTTGAATTCTTGTAGGAATTTCAATTTAAGAATAAAGAGCTATAAATAGTGTACTTACTCAGTGGAAAGAGGTGAATTGTGCTCAGCAAAATAAATAGATAAATAAATAAATTAATTCAGATTATTTTGGCTCTTGTAGTAGCTATGGGTAGCTCACTGTCAGGATGAACAGATTAGTGTGTAGTATATAGGAATCAAGAATAGTGTTTCCAGCAAAGTAAATTAAAGTTCAATTAATGATTTGGCCTTAATATTTAACAGGGAACTGATGCCTCTAAAATTTATGTCTTGTACTTCTCACTCGGCTTTATTAACTTCAGAAAAAGGAAATGTAGAGGGGGATGTACTCTGAGCAACCTGGTCTAGTGAAAGGTGTCCAAGCTGTCCCTGCCCATGACAGCAGGGTTGGAACTGGGTGATATTTAAAGTCCCTTCCAACCCAAACCATTCTATGATTCTAAGATTTTATGTGGGAGCTGTGCCATTCTGACTGTCTAGATTGAGCCTTAACTTTACCCTTTTCATCACCTCATTCTTTTTAAGTGTCATGTATGTTGTCTGCTTTTTTTTTTTTTTCCCTAATAATTAGGTCTCACTGAGAATTGTGCTGCATTTATGGTCTAAGAATGCTCAAACTTCTGATAATTTCCTCTCTATATAAAATAGCTGTTTTTATTTTTATGATCCATGAGAAATCTGTGTATTTAGAAAACTGCAAAAAAGCTGATTCAGCAGCAGTCAGCTCCCTGTGCTCATGGAGTTCATATAAAACCTAAAATGTTAATCTTGCCCTTTTGCTATCCCAGGAGTTTCATTCTAAGAATATTTCATGGTGATTCTAGGACTCCTATTTTAAAACAAAGCAGGTTGAAATGCGGATTATAGCACAACAGTCCTGTAACTATTTTTAGGAAATGATCATTTAAAAAAGCCCTGAGGGATCTCCTTCAGCTATTTTATGCTGTTCCTTAATATAAAACAAAATACACATGCCGTTTACTTTATATAGACTTTATTTTGTCTTCTGTTGGATCTTCTTTTCAGATGACTGTCTATATGGTAATTGAAACAAAATGCTGAGTTCAGATTTGTCCACATACCTAGAAATAGAACAACAGCTTTTAAAAAAATTTTAAAATGTTTTCAATTTGTAATTTTTTTTGTTCCTTCTCAGCTTTTGTTAAGGAGTAGTATTTCTTATTTTCTGAAACTGATGCTCAAGAATAAGGAAGTTGTGGGTCTGAATTTAGGTTTGATTTATTTTTTTTTTTTTTAACTGTAAAGTAATCTTATTCTTTGCCTTAGGTAGGATGTTGGTCATACATTCAGTGATAATTCAATTCCATTGTAAATAAAGTTTCTTGCCCTAGGGAGTCTGACTTTGTTAGTAGGTGTCAATATGGTTTGAACATCTGCTCTACTGAAATAATATTTTACAATATTTATCTAGCTCCTTATTGAGACATGACAACGTGTGCTCTGCCTCCTTAGAAATACGGGAATGCTTTTGTTCCCACAGACAGGACTTGGCTTAGCAAACTGTTTGTGCTTGATGAATGGTAGGATCCCTTAATGGGTATCAGTTGCTCCACAAAAATGTTGCTGTTTTATCATAGCAAGACAAGACAAAGGTCCTCATATTAGTATGAAGGGAAGCTTATTTATAGTAGTACCTAGTCCAAATGGATCTTTCCTGAGCTTACCAAAGGCTGTAGTGAGAAATACAAGTAACTGAAGACACACTAAGCATAAATTCCAAGGGGAAAAAAATTGTTGAATATCTTCTGAACTAAATTCCATCTCAAAGAACTATTCACTGTCTTCAGCCTTGCCTTGAAGGAATGGATTTTTATATGCCGTGACCTGTCTAAAGCAACAAATAAAGTAAGTCATTGCATAAGGTAACAGAGTAGTGTCAGCAAAATGAAAGTGACCATTATCTGTGCATCATGGGCAGCATTTAATTATATCTTCAAACTTTATAATATCTTTTAAAAATATTAAATTATATGCCAAGTGGCCTTTTCCTTTTAAAGGATCCCAGTGACTTTTTCTGGATCATTCTCTGGGTTTTACTTCCCTTCCCATTTGGCTCTTTGGGCATACACTGTTCTGCAGTTCTCCTGTGACCAGTGTTACAAAACCAGGATGCTGTTTTCATGGACACTGTGAGAAATGGACAATATCTTCATTTTCTACACAGGCAATGATATAGAAGGACTAAGGCAAAAAACCTCTGGCTATGCAAGGGCTTTCATGCAGGAGATCTAGAGCACCATGCCTGTAGGAAGTTCATCAGGAGATTAGCATGTGTAAAGCTGCTGTTCCTCTCCAGGAGTAATTGAATAAGTAGTTGCTTTTCCCCACCAGTGAGAAAGCAGGGGATGGGGATATCATACTGCTGGACAAATATCTGTTACCATCCCATTTGATTTTCCTTCATTAAATCCACATGTCCATAAATAAATTGGATGCAATACTCAAAGGCATGCTGAAGAAGTTTGCTGATGATAGCAAACTGGAAGTACACTGCTGACTCCCTCAAAGGCAGTGAGGCCTTGCAGAGAGGTCTTGACAAATTAAAGAGCTGGGCAATCACCAAGTATATGAAATTTAATGAAGATAAGTTCCAGATTGTGCACCTGGGATGGGGCAACCCTGGGTGTACAGACAGAGTGGGGAATGAGACGCTGGAAAGCTGTGCCAGGAAAGGGACTTGGGGGTTCTGGTCAATGGCAAGTTGAACACAAACCAGCAGTGCCCTGGCAGCCAGGAGGGCCAACCCTGTCCTGGGGGGCATCAGGCACAGCATCACCAGCCGGGCAAGGGAGGGGATTGTCCCGCTCTGCACTGGGGCAGCCTCACCTCGAGTGCTGGGGACAGTTTTGGGTGCCACAATATAAAAAAGATACTGAACTATTAGAGAGTATCCAAAGGAGGGCAACAAAGATGCTGAAAGGTCTGGAGGGGAAGCCATATAAGGAGCAACTGAGATCACTTTGGTGTGTTCAGCCTGGAGGAGACTGAGGGGACACTTCATTGCAGTTACAACTTCCTCATGAGGGAAGCACTGGAGCAGGCACGGATCTCTTCTCTCTGGTGACCAGTGACAGGACTCGAGGGAATGACCTGTATTGTGTCAGGGAAGGTTTAAGCTGGATATCAGGAGAAAAGTTCTTCATCCAGAGGGTGGTTGGATACTCAGAAGGGCTCCCTAGGGAAGTGGTCACAGCACCAAGCCTGACAGAGTTCAAGCACCATTTAAATAATTGTCTCAGGGATATTGTGTGATTCTTGAGGCTATCCTGTGCAGGGCCAGAAGCTGGACTCAATGATCCTTGTGGGTCCCTTCCAATTTAGGGTATTCTATGATTCTACATTCTTACCACCTTTCAGTTCCATTTGCCCTGATTATTGGACTCCCCCCCATCCCTCGTACCACTTGAGTCACTGTGAAAATGCTTTTCTGGTCTCCTGCTACACTTAAAACTGATTGCAGCCAAAATTCACTATTAGGTATCCTTGTAAGCCTGATTTTCTAAGTGTTACTTGATGACAGGACTCTCCTGTTGCCCTTTTCATTGTAGATTAGAAAAATTATAAAAAGCAACTGAATGAAATGACCACAATATCTTCTGTTCTACTACACTTCATCCTCACTGTTTTCTTTTGGATATAGTTTCTGTGTCAGCCCAGTTGGGACAGGGGCAGGTTGATTTTTCTTAGTATAAGCAGGGCTAGAAAAATTCCTCAGAACTGCATAGTATTTTCCTAAGGAATCCTTTTGTCTGCTATGGGAGAGTGGGTGACTTCCTTTCTTCAAGGTCATTCCTGTTCCAGGTAGCTAAAGTTTTCAAAGTGATTATAAAGTATAATTTTCTTTAAAAGAATAAAATTAGAAAACTAGGTTGATTTGAACAGAGGTGATAATGAAGTCTTCTTTTCAACATAACTTTCTGCAGCTGGAAGCCATAACTCACCAATACATTGCTATTATTAATAAGACTTTTCCATTCCAAACTGTTGTTAGATCCTTAATTTGTGAATATAGCATTTTACACCATTTAAAAGCGCAAAATACTTTCTTCCTTGGTTAATTAACACTAGCTAGATACCCACAAGAGCATAACCCTGTAATGCATACAAATAACAAGATTTAATTGATTCTTCTATGGCCTATTAAAAATGCATTGAGGGCCTAAAGGATTTAAATGGGTAAAATAGAAGAACTCCCAGACTGGCCTCCATCTGACACTGAGACTGCATCTGAAAATTCTGATAAATAGAAAATCACCCCATATGCAATTTTCTAACCAATGTCTAACTGCACAGAAATAATGATATGGAAGTTAAAACAAGAAATTGTTACTTAATGCTAAGTGTAGTCCTTTATTTTGTGGGGATTTTAGACTGAATGCAAGATGAGGCAAATAAGTTGAATTCAGCCTCATACATTATTCACAGGGACTGAGCTAACATGATCATTCTTTTTCGTTAAAGCCCCTGCAAATAGCACAGCTATTCATTCTAGCACTGTTAATACAATGAAGACATGTTAATATGGAATGTCAGTGCCTTAAATCTCTGTTACTATTCTATCAAATCTATGTAGCCTTAAATTATCTTTTCTCTATATCCTTCTCTTTTCCAATTTTGATGCTTTCCACTTAATTTTTAATGATTCAAAATGCATGCAAATGCAACACAAACTGAAATAGTTTACATTTATACAGTAAACTCATTAAACCATGTTAGCTGCTCTTTATTTCTTGCACCAGTTTTGTATTGAGAGGAAATAATTAATGGGGAAATCCTTGTTAATGGGTGGCCTGATGACAGGTCTTCTGAGTTCATGTTGACCTCTGTTTGCTTGCAGGCCAAAAACCTCCCATTTTTAATGTCTGTAGCCTTCCTGACCAATTTGGATACTATGGATCTGATTAATTGTTTGGAATGCAGTAGCCCCAGAGGGTCTAATCAGACACTAATGTTCTCTCCCTTTTTTACATGTGCATAATAGTGACTGTACACATAGTAGCAAGGCTCAGCAGTGTTACAATAAAATAACCTCAGTAATGAAAATTCCATTTCCTAAGTTTTATGTGTCTTATGAAGACAAGAGTGGGGAAATGACAGCAGGACACAAAACCTGTAGCAGACCTTGATATGTAGCCCAAACTTCGAGGTCCATTCCACTGCCCTGCTTGCAAAGCCAGCATACAACACAGGCGTGCAATATTTTTCTTCTGCTTTGTTGAATTTTTTAACTTCTTTGTACAACTATGAAGCTGTAGTGAGCACAGTGTTTTACAACATCCTTAAAAACACAACCATGTTGTTAGTTCTTCACATGCAGACTTCCATGATGCGATTGTAATATTTGACACCTTCCTGTGTGAATGCACATGCCTCAAGAAACCCATGTAGAGTTTGGATTTTTGCAGCTAAACATGGATACCTGTCTGTATGGGTTTATGTAAATCTAGAGCTTAGAGTAACCAAATCTCTGACAAATCTAAGAAATGGATTAAAAGAAAAAAAATATTGCGTTATTATTTTAAGATTCTGGCAAACAATATCCCAAGCTATTCTGAAAGTAAAAGCAGCTGTTGAAAAATCACACACAACAAATGTTCTGTCGTAGTCACTTTTGCCCCCTCTTTGGGAGAAGTGTGACTTCCTCCTTTCCTTTCTTTCAATTGTGGTGTATGGCAGTCTACCCCTAAAACCTCTGGGAAATGCTTAATTCAGTTTTTTAAATTCACCTTCGATTTTAGCCCAATGTTATTGCTGAGGTCCATCTGAATTAGGTGTAAATGTGTAAGGAATCGTTCCAGATGGGAACACATGGATGCCCTCTTGACATGAATTTATACAATCCTAACTGGCATGGACTTGGCAGCAGTTAGTTATGTGGTTGATTAACTTGTGGGGTTAGGTTGTGCGATCTCGTGAGCCAGACTGTCAAGCTCAATTATCTTTTAAAAGGGAAGGCCACGTTAACCCTTCCATATCTAACAAGAGCCACCTTTCCTGGGGAAATCTTCAGTAGCCAGAGGTGGGCAGCAGAACAAGAGGATTTTGTGAGTGTGAAGCACCAATCACTCTGAGAAAAAAAAAAAAAAAGAAAGAAGTTTCAACCTATGAAGACTGGAAATTAGTCTAATGGCTTGGATCCTCAATAGCAGATATAAATTTAAATTCCCTCAGCCAAAGGGAGTGCTGAAGCTACATATCCCAGAACCTGGATGAAGCCGCAAACCTCAGAATTCTTGCTATCATTTGAATGAGAGACGTCACAGAAAATGAAATTTAAAAATCTCTTCAAGAGTAGAAAACCAAGGTGAAGAAAGCTTATGTCAATTTTTTTTCCCCTCAAGTAATTTGATTTATCTTTTTTAACTAAAACATCAGTTTTTCAAACAATTCCCACTGACAAGGTCAGGCAGCTAATGGGGATGGGGGGACTGTTATCTAGAGAAAGACAATAGCAGGAACATTCCCAGGATGTCCTTCTGGACATTTTTGCCATTTTTGTAAATTCTTCTTATTATTCTTTCTTTCTTATACCTGCAGGAGAAGAATCATAGACTAGGCTTTCCTGTTACTGCTTGAGCTTAAATTCCAAATACTATATATAAGCATGAGACTGCTTTCCTACTTATTTCATTATAACTGAAAGCTGGCAGATAATTCCTATTTAAAACTCAAACTAGGGCAAAGATGCAGTACAGTGTAGCAGCAAGCTCTTCGCCAGAGTTTTGAAGTCTGGCACTCAGTCAGCCCATGTGAAATGTGGCTTCCAAGTCCTCTGTTACTTGCTTACTAAACCTACTTTTTATTCCTCACTGACATTTTGCTACAGCCCTAGTAAAACCACGCTTGAAAATCTTCAGCATCACACTATTCCTATTTTGTAGGTACTATTTCACAGCCGAAGGTAATTCTACAAATAAAAGAGAAGGATGATCAAGAGTATCTCAAAATTCAGTTAGAGAGGAAAATAACAAAAAAGATAAAGCTCTCCTAAATATTTTGGCTGGGAATGACCACATCCAATGTAGCTTCCAGAAGTGGTAAAAGGATTACAACATTAAAATTAATCAACCAGACTAAAATTCAGAATAGAAAGAGCAGGATTTGCCTTCTGATTGTTCTAGAGAAGGGTCCACTTCTCCTCCCTATATATCTTTCTTCTCCAGCTCTCGTCTCACCACCAGTTTTACACCAGCCAGTAATCTATTTTCCTCTCCTACCTGGCTTTTGCCGTTTCTTTAAATTCTATTCTGTTGAAGCCCTGAGTGCCAGCCTTTCAGGATTAGACGCTTCCCACTCTGGACTCCATTCAAAGCTCTGCTGTCTGCATAGCAGTTGCAGAGTGCATCCACGTCACCCACTGTACATTACTTATAAGATAAGCATTGGTCTCAAGATACTTTCAGAGACTGATTCCCACATTCATCTTTTCTTTTCTCTCTGACAGTCTAATACACAATGATTTGTCTTCTGCTGAAGGCACAAACTGTTTGAAATACTGTGGGATTTCACAGCCAGCCTCTCTTGCCTCTCCTTCTCCCCAGCTATTCACTTACCTGGCATCCTTTTCATCTAATGTCAAGTCATCTAATGTCATCTCATTTGCAAACTACTTCAAGTAGAAAAGTGGATTCAGGAGCAAGACAACAATACCTGAGATCTGTATGCATTTCAGTGTATTGCTCAAATGTGCCATACATTTGTAGAAGGAGGGGGCTGTAGACAGAACAAAGGATATTCAGAGATAACACAACAGACATGAGTGAAACAGTACATGAATGTGTTGAGATTTTCAGGCCTTTAATGCAATATCAGGGTTACAAGCATCCAAACACCAGATTTCAATCAGATGCTCGCAGGAAGAAGAATAATGGCTAGGGTAGGTAAAAATGACTCAAAAATTATCTCTGAAATTCCCCTCCAAGTATAATCATTTCCTTAGTTAGCTTAGAGCACTGTCTAAGCTATGTAGCATCAAGTTCTGCAGTCATCAAAGGATTGCTTTAGTAGGTGTGAGAGAGAGTTGAGGGATAAGAAAATTGTACTGTTCTCAACTGCATGAATTCAAAACTGTCCCAGAATTTCAAACACTCAAAAAACCTAGCAAGTCACCTTTCCAGATATCTTATGCTATGTAAATGAAGCAATAGAATACTCAAAAATGCAGGTTCATAACCATAAGTAGTAGAAAAATAACTGAGGGCAATAAAAGATTAGCATCATTATCACTGTTACATTTTGTCACCTGTGTGTAGTTGTGAATGAGACTGATTCTAGTTGCTCAGCCAGTATAAATAATTCATGCTGGCAAAGCTGATGAGGGAACAAGAAATAATGATGTGGTATTTGATACTATATCTTCCTCTGCTCATTCATTTGTATTCTGTCAGAGTAGAGGTAGAGTCATGCTGTTTTGAACTTGTCTTTTTAAATGCTATAAATTGTTTTGGTCGATCTTGCTGGTGTAATTACAACTGTCTACATATCAGACAGTATTTGATTTTTTTTTTTAATTTACAACTATCTATATGTTGGGGATTTTTTGTCTGTTTTTTTTTTTTTTAATTGTAACAGTCCTAAGCAAAGGGATATGGAATATCTGAAACATCTAAATTTTTGCCATAGAGGTGTATCTTTGATTTCAAATAAAGTAGAAAAAAATTGCATTTTAAGCTTTAAGCCAGAAAAACAGTTATTGCAAACAGTGCCAATGATAAATAACCTTCATGGCAGAGAAGAATGATTGAGTGTGAGGAATTCTTCTTCGTATTCTTCATCAGAACTCTCTTTGAACTTGAGTTATTATTTTGGTCATTTTTGTTTCTTTCTATATAAATACAACACAGAAAACAAATTGCTGTCACACAAAACAAAAATTATAGTCAACATTCTTTGAAGAACAGGACAATGAGAAAAAATAACTTATTGTTCATAAAACTGTTTGGCAAGTGAGGGTGAGTAGCTATTTTCAGTGCCAGGTACTCTATTCATCACCATCCCAGGCCTGTATCCCAGCCCTGCAGTGGCTGCCAATCCCTGGCACACAGGACGCAATGCTCCACACCCACCCCTGGAGCCTCTACCCCAGTTCCTGAGTGGCCAAATTACTGCAAGTCCCATCTGAGGGAAGGGCCCAGCAAGGCCAAGGGGAATTTAAGGGCAAACATGCAGCAAACACATATCTTGACCTTGCCTCCTCTTGGAATTTCTTTCAGCTGAACACCACTGGCACCCAGGACTGGTGGTTATGTAAGTCCTTTTCTATATATTTTCTGTCTTTCTGTCTTTCTCTTTGTTCTTCTGATTCCCTCTTCTTGGAATTTTTGAATAACTTAAAATCAAATGGTTTGCTGAATTGAATGGACTATGTTCACGTGTTAAGAAATTTTTTATGTTGATTGAATGTTGCTCTAAACCTTTCGCCAAAGTTCTTTGATTTTCTAAAGTTGCCAGTAAAGTTTTTTTGTTGTTTTGACCTCTTGGGAATATCTTATTGGTGTTTCTCCCGTGTGTCTAACTCAAAGTACATGAACAACTGTAGGCCCTTTCAGAAGTCTTACTGAGCGAGTTTTTTGGGGCCTAACAGGCTGTCAAGCTCTGCTTTTCCATATATCCAAGAGAAGGAAATATCTTCAATGATGAATGTAGGTGGTGAGTAGTTTGTAAGGTGTCTAAGTCTTCTTAGTTAGTGCTGTGCCTGTAGGGAAGCAGCTGAATATCAGTACTAAGGCCAATACTCACTCAAAAAAGAAGGATATCTAACTATTTTTAAGAGTACAGATCTAACAAGTTTCATTTCATAAAACAGCAGATCATATCCTCTCAGGATTATATGGTGGCAGTACTTGAAAGAGTACTGGGTTTGGATATTTTTCTTTAATGAAAGTTAGTGCCACTTTTGAGACGATGTTAACACATAAAACAATTTGCTGCAAAGCAGAAATCTAGTTATCTTCCTGCCTGAGATGCAAAAGGTATGACCAGAAAAAAAAATTGTCAAAATACAGGTAAGTTGTATGAACTGTATGGTAGAATACTGCCAAATACAGGGAAGTTTTTTGAACTGTATGGAAAAGTACTACCCAAATGATCATCTCTGATCTTTCTTGCAGTGCCTAAAAATACCAACAAAAGGGAACACACTCCTGCTCAGGAAAGTGGGCTGTGTTCTGCCACCAGTATCGTGCCCATTATCACCAGCCAGGCTGCAGGTCTCAGGCCAACATGCATTATCTGTGCTGCTGTCTCCTCCCTTTCCTAAGACTGGGTACCTCTTCTTGGAGCTGCCATACCTTTCAGTTACAGAGCCACAATTAAACATGGAATGTCTTAGAAATGATAAAGCAAAGCTGTAAAAGAAATAGGAATGGAATTTCAGACAAAACAGAAATTTTTTTCCTGTATTTTTTCCACTTCTTGTTTACACTTTTGCCAACATCTGAAACAAACAAAAAGCATTACCAGCATATCAACTGGCGTGGTAATAGATGAGACAACGGAGAAGAAGATAAATTGTTAAAACTCTATGGGAAAAAGCTTTAAAATATTTAGTTCAAATGCTGAGAATAGAAAATCTTTGAAATTCTATAGCTGAAAATACAGAGCCAGCAGGATCCAAATTTTAGAACAGGGAATATTTTTCTGTTTCTGACATTAGGAATACATTAATTTATACAAAAAATCATCAAATGAAAGGTGTTTTAAATTTAAAATCCATTTTAAAGCCTCACTTGAAAGGGTGATAAGAAGTTCAGAGGAGTAATTGGAAAAACCTTTCATTTCTATGAAAACAGTGGCAGGTTGAATGACTGGATGATCATACACAGAAAGACTTGAAAAATGAAGTTTAATTTTGGCAGCATTTTAAGCGTATGCGTTTGGCAGCATCTACAGCCAAAATGTATTACATAGGTGGCAGAAGAGAAAATCCAAGATCAGTTACTGCTTTTTGCTGGAATTGCATGAAAGTTCATTCATTCTGATTCATTCCTTTGCTTTTTACTCACTTCTTCATCCTTGGCAAGGGAAATACAATGGAGAAGAATAGAAAAAGTGCTGTGCAGAAGGTCTCATCAGATGATGCCTCAGTCCTTTGGGACAAGGTTTACAATAATTTATATCAGTAGAAAACCCCAGAGTTATCTGCCAGCAGACTCCTAGAGTCAATGGTCTGTAACTGCTCTCAGATTTCTTCTTTCCTTCATCTCTCAATGTCCTGCAAGAAAGAATGGATTTGCTAGGACCCCATCCAAAATAAGAAGTTACTGGGGATTTTTTTTGAAAAGTGGAAGGAGTAAGGAAATAATATCTTGCCTCTGTTTAGAATTAGGGGATATTGATGTGGTTTGATACGGGCTTGATGCATTACTGAAATAACCATATATATATGCATGGCTATGATTTGAAGGTTTCAATATTTTCTGGTTTTGCATATTAGCAAATACACTGTATTGTTTTGTGGATTAAACTCTTATGGAAGAGGTGGTGAACAAATAAAAAAGAAACCATCACCTAACAAAGAAGCCATCTGTTCTGCCACAAATAAAAAAGTTTATTTTGAGTCACTTGCATGGCTTGGACATCCTGCCTTCTCAGTGTGCATATACAGTACATTTAAGCTCAGATCAGAGACCTTCCTGGTTGGCACTGGCTAAAGACTCTGTGAATATGCTGAAGATATGGGCTCTGAGAGAGAAAAAAACAGGCTGCTGAAAACAAAATGTTAGCACTTTTGTAAATCTGCCAAGTTTTTCAATATAACTGCCAACAGTTTGATGTTCAGAGGAACTCAGCAGAATTGCTAACATGCATGCTGCATAAATGGCTATTCATTAGAAAGATGCTGTAGTTTATATGTGACTGCTTTCTTTGGCTGGCTAATATATCAAGTATGGTACTTGTTTTGTACTGTGAAAAACTTTCTCCATTACCATAGTAACCTCTTGCATGTTGGCGGAAGCTGATGTCATTCACGGTATTATTCATTCTTGGTGAATTGGTCCTCAAAGTGCTAACAAGTTCCAGAGAGATAAAGAACACTAAGTATACATTCTGGTTAAACACAATTTAACCCTTTTGCCTCACTGGTTCCCTGGATATAAATAGGTATATATTTGATATATACAGATATTTAGTTTCTTTAGTATTTCTTTAGTATTGCTGAGGGAAAAGGTTAAAATGGCACATTTATCTAGCATAATACTGGACTAAAGTGAAAAGGCAGTAGTCCTCTGTCATTTCCTGTTTATTCTCAGATATCTCATCATTGCAGGTAGACTTATTGAAGGAAAAATAATTTAGCAATCTTTTCTATTTATCTATTCACCTAAAGTTACTTCATTCTTCATCATTACCAAAACTAGCTGTTGTAAAATATAAACTGTTCTCTAAGTATCTTTATCAATGTTATTAAATAAATCTAAAATTTGAATGGGGTTTTCATTGGACATATTCTTCAGATATTCTGTTATTAAAGTGCTAGCACAAAACTGGGCATTTGATTTTGATTGGAGTGGGAATAGGGTCAAAGTGTAGAAGAAGGCAACTCTTACCTGTACTTATATATAACCTAGAAACCTTGATATCTTTTAGAAATCCTTTGTCTTTGAACTTAACATCTCAGGTACAGTAGTGTGGGGAGGGGGGTGTGGTAGCAAAGGGCTCTTAATCAGTTCCAGGTCAAGGACAGGGAGGCAGAAAGACTTTATTCTCAAACTTTTTCCTCTCCCTTTCCACACTTATCTACACACAAACACAGGGAGAAGGAGAATATCTGTGTCAAAGCCTGAAGGAGCAGAAAAGAAACAGCAAGCCTCCCTTGCTGTGCTGAGTGCAGCTGTGTGACTACAAGAAGGGGGGACAAGGGTGGCATGGAAATAAACCTGTTAGAGATTGGTTCCACTGGATTTGTTGAAATCCCCTCCAGTACAGCCTTACTGGAAGAAATATATTTTTTCTGTACTTTTCTCCTTAGTTCTATAGAATATTTGCTGGTTCTTCACCAAAGTTCTTCTTAGGTAAGGGAAATCTGGTCATCCATAGGCAAAACTCATCAAAAACCAGAGAAAGGCACCACAACAAATTGCATAAATGTCTATAACCAAAGAAACAGCTCAGCACTTTTTCATTGAAATATAATGATGGCATAATGTATTCGAAATACTATCTGACTGAAAAGAACAGTAAGGTTCACTAGTATTGCTGTGTATGTGCTGTGTAATCTCAGACAGACACACCCTCTACTCTGCTGGTGCAAGGTGAAGTGCAATAGATCCCTGGGTGATTTTGTCAAGGCTGCCATAATAAGCTGAGGATTAGAAACGCTGTGCCAGAAGTGTTTGCCTTTTATTTTAAGGAAATTGACATAATGACAAGACAATTTGGCTCAGTCTAAACCCTGTATTTTTTGCCTACTAGTAAAGAAGTCTGTAGTTGAAGGGAGCGTCAATACCTGAGCTGTGGTGCTGTAATATGAATATTACCAGTAAAATGAATCTTTCCTTGGTCCCTGTATGTAGTAAAGGTAGTCAGTTTGTTGAGCTGATGTGACAATAACTCTTCTTATTTTTTCATTAATGTTTTCTTTGCTGTTTCAAATAATTTCTTTTAAATTTGTAGATTAAGGTCATTTAGTTTCAGTCATACAGTTTAAATGAATATTGATTTGCTGATTTATACTTGAACACTATCTCATTGAAGTATAATATCCATCTTTATCTGTTTTACTTTAAAAATAAGTATTGAATTTTGTACATGTATAAAAGTTTAACTAAATCAGTGTCTGAATTTCCCAGTCTTGCCACTACCGTTTTAATTCCATTAGTAAGACATTTGAACAGGAATTATTTTTGTTTGTGCAAAGTCAGAGATCTAGTAAAATTAAAGGGAAGATAATTTTTTATTATGCCTAGATGATTGGTTAAGTCATCTGAGGAATTGTCTGTTCCTCATGTGAAAACTTTTCTGCACTGAAATGTTAATTCAAATAAGAATATGTTCTATTTGTATTTTAAATGTAAAAAATGAAATAAAAAGCATTCCTTCATCCAGGATGACAGACAAAATTCAAGTTTTGCTAGCAGTAACCAGAAAATTCCAGAAACCTCACAGAAAAATATGCAATTCACCTTGTTTTGCATTTTTCCTAATGAATGTAAAAGTGGTTAGAAAACACTTTATTTCCTAAAGAAGCTTTAAGTTAATATTAAAAAGCAATATTTATCAGAAATTTAGACAAATTTATCCTTCATATCTGGATAAAAATCAGGATAACTCTTGTTAAAACAATATTTTTCTTTTCCTAAACAAAATGGACAGTTCTAGTGAGATTCATTTGACTAAATGAATACTGGCACTACTGAGAATCACTCAGTCTTTTCAGACTACCTAAGGCTATGACATGGGTAGATTAACCTAAGAAGTTCCTACAAGAAAAACCTTCATTCTCAGTCCTTCAGCCAAATTCAAAGGACACTGGATCCAGAAGGTCAAACTTTAATTTTTTTTTTCTGGATTAAGTAATTTCATCCATTATATTTGAGTAGCTTCACAAAACTCTTGTAAAGTCAGTTTCAGCCTATTACCAAAGTATGATTATCCAGCAGATACTGAGCTATTGCTAAAATCATGGACAAAATTCAGGCAGCCTCCTTGAAAAATATTCATCAACAGCCAGTGGAGACTGAACAGGCTGGTTTTCCTGTGGAGTGGAGGAATATCACTGATGAAGGCACTGTCCTCAGCTGTGACTCTGTACGAGCTGGGTCACTTGCAGAAGCAGCAGCATTTGCCAGGGTTGATGCTGTGGCCCTGAATAATGAGATCCTCATCTGTTCATCCAAGACCGTGAGGGTAGGCCTAGGGTTATGTAGAGATAATAGACAGTTAATCATTGTCATCTTCTCTGGAAAGGATAGGGACAGAAAGGGAGATGTCTTCAAGGATGGAACTCTTTCTGTTATCCAACTACTCCCTCTCTTCCTCCTGCTCCCCTCTGTTCTCCAGTTTCCCTTGTGATCATGCCCAAGCTGTCAAGCTCCTTTGAAATAACCTCAGAGCTACACCACATACATTTCTTGTCAAGAGTATCACAATTCTTTCCCACTACCACTAGAAACATTCCCTTTTATCACCAGGATGTAAATAAAACCTTTGGAAATTGTGGAAACAGTGAAGTAAAAGCTTAGCTGGCTGACCCATAGAGAACCCAGGAAGTATATAGGACATTGCTTGGTGTGTCAGAAACTCATTTTTAGTTTGTGGTTCTGCCTTTTTCAGGTTAGTGGCTAATCCTCATTGGAGTTATGAGGAACAGATCTCGTTTTAACCAGCTACACTGTCCATTTAGTAACTCTAAGGGCATGCACATTATTATTTACTACACCTCACTGATTGCACTTTTGCATACCCTTCTCTTGAGAAAGCTTTTCCTGACAAAATGTGGTTTTGAACTGGCAGTAAGAAGGAACTGGTTTGGATTCTTATGAATAAAAATTTCCTCTCAAAATACTGGTTTCTAAAAATGATTCACTAAGAATTTAAAGTAACTGGAGCCACATTGTTACTGAAGCAAAGCTAAATGCAGATATTCATTGCCTTGCATTGCTGTAACAGACACGAAGTTCATGTGTTTTAACCTTAGAAACAATGCTTTAACCTTAGAAACAAAAAATTTTCTGCACCAACCCCAGGATGTAAATCACTCGTATCATGATGAAAATGGTAAGAATCTACAGAACAGTTATCTCAGGTTAGTATTTCAGTACAAGTCTATAAAATGCCTAAATATAAGTTTTCTAAACAATTACTTCTGCCAGTGTAACAAATCTCCCTCTGCAAAAGTTAATGCCATCTAATTCAATATTTTAAATGCAGCAATAACCAAGCAGCTGAAGCTCTTGGTAACCCAATCCTTCATTAACACATCAACAATTAGTAGTTTTATGGTTGTGATAGGCCCTTATGGAGTCATAAATTCAGATCAGCAGTGGTGCTATTCAGAGGTTTGTAGCTACTCTAGTATTTCAAATCTTGTACTTCCCCAAACTAATTGTCAAGAAGATATGTGGCATATTAAAATACTATGAACCTTGATTAATGCAAACCCATGAATAGAAATCAATGTCTTTGTCAATTTGCCTAAGCTTAGCATCTGATCCACTCTGCAGAATATATCAAGATACAGGGGAAATCCATAGCACAGAAGTGCTATGTGTTTTTGTGCTGTGTTTTGTACTATGGATTCAAAGTGAACCTTTCAATATGAAATGTGAGATAAACATTGACACTATTTTTAATTTTTCTTACCAGTTTTAAAATGCCATTCTCTCTACTGTAATTAGCTCACTGACAGAATAGAAAATGAAATGTGACTCTCCAGGTTAAGATACAGAAATCTAAACTGGAAAACAGGTCCTTATTGATGAATTTAGATAGTAGAGCTGGAGCCAGAAAGCAATCTGATCAGGCTATTGTCTTATATGAAAAAACAAACACAGATGAGTATAATTTGAAATGACAGACACAAAAATACTGTGAAATTCATACACACTTCAATGGATACAAAATTTTTCTCCTTGACTAACTTTCATAATGTCTCATTAACCTTGGTGGAATACTTCAGTGAAGATATTTATTCAATAGAAGCAAGTCAGGCTGCTGTATATTGGTTATGTATAAGTAAAGATCTCTGTTTTGAAAGGACAACTCCTCATTTCCTTGTCCCTTTCTCTGTTCCCTTTTCACTTTTCCTGATGTTTCTGTTACACTCCATGACCCATTGTTTAAAAATAATGGTCTTTAGTGTGGACGTTCCGCAACAAGCAATAGATTTATCCTTTGATGTGTATATTCTAGGTCACTTTTTCTCTTCACCTCATATTTTTGCATCACCTGCCATGTTTGTAGCCATAGTAGATTATTTACTTATCTGTCCATTTTTTTTTTTTACACAGCCTGTCCATTTGTGTCCATGGAGCAAAACTAGAATGCATTCAAAGTTAGAAAATTAGGTGTGTTTGGCTTGATTAAAAATATGCCCTCTCCCTTTCCCTGACTCAAGTCTTCTCTTACCCACTTTTCCTTTCTGAGACCGTTTTGGTTCTGGCTGTCTAGAAACCTTTTACTGTCCTCACTTCACCTCATGCAATTTGCATGAACAAAGTGTCTCCCAGTTTTCAGGCAATGATTCACACCTCCTACCTAAGCTTTCAGCTGTCAAACTAGAGATGTTTTTCTTCTACAACTGACTACTCCGCTAAAAGGCAGCCAACACAGCTACAGAACATGTGCTGTATCTGCATAGGACAAGCAGAGACAGGGTCATGCCTCTGTCTCTCCAAGGTACATAGTTGAAATTATATTTCTGGAGAAAACCATTAAGTCTAATAGAATCATAGAATGGGTTTTGTTAGAAGGGTCCTTAAAGGTCTTCTAGTTCCAAGCTTCCTGCCATGGGTAAGGACACCTTCCATTAGACCAGGTTGCTCAGAGCTGTACCCAGTGTGACCTTGAATACTGGCAGGGATGAGACAACACAAGTTGAATATATCCTGAGAAAAGTATAGAGTTAGCATGATCTTTAGTTTGAATGGACCTGCTGAAAATATTATTTACTTTAAAAAATGTGGAAAAGCGAAAGGCAATCCACTTGAACATAAGAGGGCAGTTTCAAAACAACCACAGAGGTCCAGCTCCATTTCCTATGAAACAGAAACTTCTGAGCTGCAGAAGGAATGCTGCTCTTATTCATGTTATTCCAATGGCATGCTTGGCATTTTGGTAAAACTCATGCTGTGGGAATGACCATATTTTCTTATGGATTCTCTCTAGCCTTTTACTTGTAAAAATACTGAGTAGACCCACACTAGAATTTCCTACCAACAGTAGCTTACAGAAATGAACTGATTATTTCAAACTATTTCAAATTCCTTCTGATTCAGAATTTCATCCCCTGATGATATATAATGACAGTGCTCTGGGGGAGAAGCAAGAAGCAATGATTTGTTTGAAGGTTAGTGTCAAATGTGACAGCAATTTAGATTCATAACTATCAATACAAGAATGAATGAATGAACTGCAATATCATTCTTGGTAGAATACACACAGATTGGAAATGATAGTTAATTTCTGGTCATATTGGAGTTTGAATAGATGCAGTTAACACCAGTGGGTGATGTTAGCTCACCATTACAAAGATTTTATTCAATTTTTTGGTTTTTTTAACCTGCAGTCATGCCAAATTATTTTTATCATGAACATCACTAACTTCAGATATCTATGAGGGGAATTTTTATTGCCTTCCTTCTAATTTGTAGCTTTACAAAAATAGAGCTGTGCATGTTTCTATGTCAGCAAATTAATGAAAACTAAAAAACTGGGAATCTTTATATACATCAGATGTAATTATAAACTTACCTTTGAGGTCTTCAAAGAGAAGAAGAATCAGCTTTGGAAACAGAATCAATATTGTTATTTTAATGAAATGTTGCCAGAATAATCCAATATTTTATTAAATATTAGAATTTTATTTTCATATGGTTTGCCTGCTGGAAAATAGTACATCTACCCAGCAGAGTTCTGTGTCCTGCAGGGCCAGCTTGGGTACAGGAACCACACAGACCAGCACTCCTGCTGGGATTATGTTGTGATGCAGATAAACACTGCACATGCTATCAGTGCCAGAATGTTGAGAGCTGGGCATGCATTTCTACCTGGCACAGGAGCTTGTAGCTACAGAATTTGGTGCAGGAGAAATGACTTAGGACAATGGGGAAATAGAAAGCCCTTGGTTTGATGCCTTGCTTGAGAACCCAGAATCAATTCTTCAAGGAAGCACTAGAAGCGAGGTCTTCCCTCAGCCTGATGGTGTGTCCTAACCACAAAGGAACAGAATCTTTCTTTCTCTTTAGCAGTTCATTAAGCCAGAATTAAGTAAAATGATAGCATAGGAAGAGCAGATTTAATCTTTAATCTTTTCTGAGCTCTTCCTATGAAGGTGAGTTTCACAAGACAGCTCAGTCAAACTGGGGGCTGCCTGTTGCAGTCCCAGGGCTGTCCCCATCTCCTTTTGCTGGCACTACAGCTGCTTGCTCTCTGCTTCCTTCTCATCTACCCAGGACTGCCTCTCAGAGAGCCTGTTCAAGCTAAACATTTCTATGAAGAAATGTTTAGCTTTCTTTAAATTGTGCTCTGACAGAGAAAGCATTAGGAGCAGGACTGCCACCTTTAGGACAACAAATAGCTCCCAAACCAGTTTAGCTGCATTGTAAATGTACACCCTCAGGAGAAACAGCAATCTAATTTAGTGCTGGAGTCTCCTTCTGTGGCATCTAAACATTTCTTTCTTTTAAGTAAAGTAGGCACCAGCAAACACTAAGATATAGACATTTTTAATACCAGTGCTCCCCTTTCTCTTCTTCCAAGAACAAAGAATGAATTGCTTGTTCATTTCTAGATACGTAGTTGGGATTGTTGTAACTTTTCCAGTTTTCACTTTTGAGGAAGCCTTTCAGCTTGCAGGGATTTTCCTCTATGTTTTGTCTCATGTGACACACCTCAATGATTTGAAAAACAATTGCCCTTGGAAATAAACTTTGGGATGTCAGTGTTTGCAAAAATGGGGATTACCTGATTACTACTGGCAACAATTTCTCTTTGACATGAAACACCGTTTTGAAAGTACTCTGCTGAGGTACTTTACACAGACATTGCTTCATTTCCATTTTAGATGTTTAGCCCCTAGTCCTTCAGAGAAGGTTATAGAATAAGTTTACATTACAGAAAAAGTCAGAGGAAAAAAGGCACCACAAATCTAGGAGATCCTTTCTACCTGAGACATCAGTCTTTCTGTACTGAGTTAAAATCAACAGGAAATTACAGATCTTATACATGAAAGTTGCTTACAGAGCACAAGGAAAAAATTCCCTTCCTTTTGCATAACCTTTGATTATTTCAAGGGTTTGGCCAACAAGCAAAGAGCCATTGAAAGCCTTCCTTAGCCCCAGAGGGTTTCTGAGAAAGTACTTCAGACAGAAGGCAAGCAGAATTCAAAGTCAAGGAACCAGAAGACATCATTCAAGAATTTAACCTGCAGGAGCCTGAATGAGGGTCTAAATTCTGATACTTATAGTGTGCAATACCAGGATAAAAACTATTCTGGGAGGATATTTCCTAACTGATTACACAATCACAAAGTTAGAGACTATGCTCTCCTTTCTTTCAGTCCTCATGGCTTCTTCACTCTTGTGTGCTGGTTCAGCTTCCAGACATAGGGAAGTGTGTGCTCTGCCCTCAGCTCCAAACTCCACACCCCTTGCTGCCTGTATCTAATCTGGCTTCAGGGTCACTAATGTTCAGTTGCATACCAGGCTCCTATAACTTCACGTGAAGATAGCTGTGGTCAGATCTGTGATTCATAGCTCCGGCTGCTGTGGAAAAGCTTGAGTGCAGTTCAGAAGTGGACCACTAACATGTGAATCACAATTGAGCTTTAAATGAGGGACAGCTGCTGATATCCCATACAACCAAAACTGAGTCAGCAGTGCAGGTGCCATCATCAGGTAAGCAGGGACCATTCAAGACCAAGTGAAGGGTGATCTAATATGTGCGTGTTTATATTCTATAGAGTTTCATAATGTGTAGGTGTCTGGGTATTCTGCTTATCATTGTGGTATGACAGCTAGGTCTTGAGAGGGCTGTGGGAGAAGGAAAGGCTTACTTCTGTAAATAGGACCCTGAAGTGAGTTTTGGCCCATGTGGGTGCAGGGTATAGCCTGCAAACAGAGGAAATCAGTGGGTGAATCCTGCTAGGATAGCAAAGATGGCTCCTTTGAGAGGATGTAGTGGAAGACTACGCAGCATGTGTTGTGTAGGGCAGTGTCTGGTGAGGACTTTGTTAGGATGATTCCTGTTAAGTCTCCATTGAAAAAAGATGCTCTGATGAGCACTTTAACTGGAAATTAGGCAGGGTTCTCATCTATGGGCAAAATATCTTATCAGCGAGTCTTACTACTCCATAAGGTGGCAAAAGACTGTTGTCAGGACTTGTAACTTTCCTGCCTTTATGTTTTTTGCATGATTTCTACCTACAGTGCCAGGAAAAAGCAGTAGGGCGTGAGCAAGCTGCTTATAGTACCGGGACAGAAACAAGTGCATCCAAGCTGCCATTTGTTTCATTAGTACAATCTCATAAGAAGTGTTCATTTTGCATCCATCTCACGGGGTGATAATTATGACATTCCCAGCGTTTACCATTTGCTGGGCATTAGGTGCCAGTAGGGAATCAAGTGGGTCTTTGTTGTATTGAAGTACATGTGGACTGCTCCCACCCACTCAGCCTTCCCGGACCTCTTCCTTCGAGCAGTTTACCGAAGGAGAGAGGCGGACAAAGCATGTCAAAACCCGAAAAAGAAGCAGCCCTTTGCGGCGTGCCCCGCGGGGCCGAGTGAGCTCCGAGCACGGCAGGTGAGTGGTGCAAAGGGAGGCGGAGGGATGCGAGAGGGGTTCGGCGGGGTGCCGGTGGGGTGCGGGGTGCCTGCCCCGGCAGGTAGCGGGGCGGGGCGGTGCCGGGAGAGCCGCCCCCGGCCGGCCGGGCAGCTGGGCACTGCTCCGCATCCCTTCGCTCCGCTTCGCATCGCGGGGAGGCGTCGGCGAGGGGCGGGCGGGGAGGAGTGCCGGGGGAGGCAGAGGCGGCGCGGCTCGGCACGGCACGGCAAAGAAAGACCCCTAGAGAAAGTGGCAGTGTGCCTCGCCCCGCCGCGGCGCTGCTGCCGAGCACCGGAGGAGAGGAGAGGCGGCCCCCCCGGCCCGACCGCGTCCCCCCGAGGTGAGTGCCGCGCTCGGGAGAGAGGGAGGAGGGCGGCGGGGGCCCGGCAGGAGCGCACCGCAGCGGGGGGACGCCCCGCGGGTCTCCCGTACCGGGAGCGGGCTGAAGAGCAGGCGCCTTTTGCGGACGGCTTTGGTTGGTGGTCTCTTGTGAGTATGACGGGAGCGAGGAGGGTAGCGGTGTGTGTGCATTTTCATCTGTTCCGTGTTCCTTTTTGTCCGTGTGTCCGTGCCCTGCCCCTGGCCATCCCCCGCCGGCTGGCGCCAGCCCGGTGGGATCCGCCAGGGCGGCTGGACCCGCCCGCGCTGCCGTGGGGAGCCAGCCAGGGAAGCTCGGGGGGTCAGCTCATTGTGTGCGGGGGACAGAACACTAGCCCAGGCTCTGTCAGATGGACACTTTCTTTAAACCAGCTGTTTTGTGGACACGCCGCTGCCCTTCCCAGCCCTCGGCTGGGGTGGAGAGGCTGTCGCGATCCTGCCACCGCGCTGGTGAAAATCAGCGCTGACAGGCAGCTGGATGGCGATTTTCTGATAAACATTTTCTTTCATTGGTAGTGTCAGTCAGTTAAATCCCGATCTTTTGTGGGAGTGTGCCTCCCGAATGGGTGACAGAAGGACTTGCAGAGCAATGTTAGCGCCAGGCTGGTTTCCAGCACCAGCTCGCCTCAGGTGGCTCCTGACCCCCTGCCCGGGTTTCGCCAGTGGAAATTTGAGGGTGCGAGGTTGGATATCAGCAGCCCTGGCTTTACCCCAGGGCTGGGGTTGCTGGCAGGGGGAGCCCGATCTGGAGGATCACTCTGGAGAAAAACGACTTTTCCTTCCCTCTGGCAAAATAGCGAATAGCGTGTCAGGATAATCCCGTATGTTTCAGGCGGAGGGGTATGATGCAATTTAGGTGTTTACACAGTGAGTTTAGGAACTTTTGTCTCCTGCTGTGGATTGTTTCTGGGCAGAGTCTCAGGCAGATCGTGTTTTCTCTCGACTCCTGTTCCCACAACTTTCTAAGAGACTGTTCTCCTGTTGAGCTTTCTATTCTCCCATGTATTCTGCTTATACTCCTGTTTTCACTTTTGTCAGTATGTTACACCAAAAATGAGCGGGCAGTGCTGAGTTAGTAGCCTTTTTAGGTGGTGTTTTGCTTTAAGAATGATTTTCTGAGTGTAACAACATTCTGGATTCCATTGCCAGCATCTGAGATGCGCCTGAGGGTGAAAAAAGAAAAAAAAAGGAATAAAAAAGTGTGTTATGTACGTAGTACATGTATATATGTGTGTGTTTACAGTAGATTCAAAGTGATGGGACAAGTTCCCTTGAGTGGGCTATTGTTCTCTAACAGCAGGGGTGCCATTAAAAGTACCAATAAAGCTGGGATTAGGGTGATTGGTAGAGCAGAGCTCTGAACCGTTGCAGTAATTTTGTGTTGTAGCAGCATTCAGAAATCCCAGCTGCAAATCACATTAGACAAAGAGAAAGCCAGTCCTTGGCCTCAAAGGATGACACAGGTACAGCAAGCAATTTGTAAGAGGAAGGAACAGAGGAGAAGCCAATTGTTTTATATTACATAGGTTAGGCCAGAGTTCAAAGTTTCCAGACAGCAACTGGCTTTATATATGTTGTCTCTGTTATAATATGTTTTCATTATGAATCGAATCTTTCCTTATTATGGAATAATTTTTAAGTACTAGCAATAATGTTTGGTGTATTGCATGCAGAACCTGTATTTAATGTGTAAAATTAATAATTTGTTTTTTTTTTTTTAAACTGGGAGATCAAAATAATTCCAGCTGGAAGTGTATAAAGTTATTTGAATACCTCTACATAGGGTATCATATATTCTGTAATTGTACAGTAGGAATTAAATGGAGCTCGATTTGTTTGGAATCTGTAGTGCTGGTTGAAGCAACTGACCATCCATGGTAACAGTGGTTTCAAAGAGCTCTTGCATTTTATGTTGTCATTATGCCACTTTTAAGTAGTACTATTATTCCAAACTAGCATAATGAGATGAAAAGCATTTAGCATTTGCCCCTGTAAAACAAGATTTTAGTGCTAAATTCAGATCCCCGCTTGAAGGTATCTAAAAAATACCATGCTTATGCAGGGTGTCATATCAAGGAAAATGGACATCTAGGTTAAAGCTGTCCTAAAACATTTTTGTCATGAAATGACAGTCAGAACAGCAGCTTCAGCCATGTTTTTACTCTTTTGAAAGGGAATGGTTTCTTGCACGTGGAAGCTCTGACAAAGTGAACATAAATTAAGTGGCCATAATAAATGGGACAATTCAACGAGTTGAATTACAGATTTGAACATAAGCCTCTTCTGTCTCACCTGATTGTTCTAACCAACAAGTTACTTCCAACTGATTTCTTTAAATATGCAGTTTGAATATACATATACACAGAAAAGGTGTTTTTGTTCAATTGTGAGATACAACAGAAAATATTCTTCCAATCCAAACAATGCTTTTATTCAGATTTTCATGAACATGATTTTTTTGTCCAGTTCTATAAAAAGGTGACAAAATAGCGAGTTTCTCATCTGACTTAACCCCAACAAAATGTAACAAAAACTAAACAACAACAGCAACAACAACAACAAAACTCAACCTCAAACAGGCAGTATGGTCCACTTTGTACAGTCTGTCAGTAACATCTCGAGTTAATCCTCTGTGTTGGCTTGTTAATGTCTTTCTGATCATAGTCTAGCAAACCTCACTTGCAAATCTGTGTTTTTTTCCACCTCACCTTCTTTCCTCAGCTAAATGTGACTAAAATGATTGTAGCTAATGAACACAGAAAAATGTTATAATCCTGCCCAAAATTAGCAGTGGTTGGGGGTGCAGCTGATGATACCTGGGAATATTGTGTTGTCATGTGTTGGCAACAACAGCAGCTACTGGAGATATTTGCCATATTGTGGGACAGACCTGCAGGTTTAAGACTCTGCCAAGTTCATGTGAATTACAGTTTATTGCATCTCTTTGAAAAAGATGACAAATATTTTTTGGCTCAAAAAGATGAAAAAACATCCTGGCAAGCATCTAACTCTAACCTTTGTGATTAGATTTGTTGATTTTCCTTAAGGTGTGTGTTTTATGTGGTGCCAAGCATAGCTGTTAATTCATTTAGCTTTTTTGAGACATTTTACAACAATCAAATAAATATTAATATTTGTGAATATATAGAACTATTCACACAGCCTTTTTGTGGAGCAGTTATTAATAAATCATGTTCTGATTCATGGCTATAAATGTGTATATTCCTGGCTGTCTTATTACACATGCAGAAGAGGAGGGTTGGATAATGGATTTTAGGTTTTGTTCCTTCTTTCTAATGTTTCACTCTAAAATATCACTCTGTTTCCTGGAAGTGTTAATGCAAACATTATATCTGTTTGGTCAGGGAAAGATTTTTCTCTTCCCTAAAATATTTGGGATCATGAAAGCAAGGTGTGCAACCTGAAGTGTTAGACCTGGCTTCGAGTCTTGATAGTGACAATGTGAAGTCTCAGCTACTGAGTGATGCAGTTGAAATCTGTGATCATTATATTTTCCCCCAAAACTACATACTAGATTTGCAATATCATTTCCAGAAAGGCTTTTGTTTAAGCAAAACTTGTTCCTTCTGGCAAAACACCCAACCTGCTTTCAATCAGAACATCTCTGTCTATGTTCAGTATGAATGAATATTTGAATACAGAGGGTTGGAGGTAAACAAATTGTTGCAAAACAATTGTGGTTAGTATAAGTCGCGATAGCAGAAAAATATTATAAAAATCATTTGCTGTCTTGTGCTGTAGGAAGAGATGACTGAGGTTTTTCTTCTAATGGATATGTTAAATATGTATCTTTTTAATGGGCTAGTTACTGTGTTACATAAAAAGGAACACTAAAAGTTGGACTGAAAATTAATTAAACAATCCTAACAATGAAGCCTAACAGGTAAATGGCTTCAGGGAGGTTGTCTTAACTGTGACTTTTGTATTATCCATAGAGAAGTACCTTGTTAGTTCCAGTCATGCTGAAAATGGCTTTTTCTTTTCTGGAATGAATGTGTGTCTCAAATAAGGAATCAAATCTTAACTTCGGTGGCCTTGAGAACATGGAAGAGCACATGCATCCCCAGCAGTGTGAGGCTGACAGCTGTGTTGGCTCAGAGATACAGGCACTATGGTAGCCAAGCTAATTCTTCTGGTGCTTCTAGGCTTAAGCCTCTCTCGACTGAGTTGCTGAGAGATAAAGTTCTGCAGTTGCAGCACAAGCATAGAACAGAAACAGTAAAATCCAGGTAACTGAAAGATACTGCTTGTGGTTCAGAAGAAATATTGGTTTTTATGATGATCAGTGTCAAACTGGGACTGAAATACTTCTTGCAAATAGAAATTCTGTGTTGGCGTGAAATGATATTCAGTGGACTTGAAATAAACTTGTGTAAGCCTTTAAAAAAAAAAGCTCTGATACCTAAAAATCTGTGCCTCTGCTTTTTGGATAAAATGGATTATTTTGTTTTGAAATTAGAATAAGGTACAAAATGTTTGGAAAAACTGTCTGCAGGATGTGTGGAATGTCACTGTAATTATGGGGTTTATTTTGAAGCAGTTAAGTACCTTTCAGGTAAAGAGGCTGTAAAGAATTGTAACTGTTTCTGTTTGTATTGCAGTGGTTTATGGTGGATCTATTCTCAGTTGAGATGCCTTTGTGTCAGGCATTTATTAGGTGTAATAAAACAAAAGCATCTATCCAACTGCATTTCTCTTAGAGTCTGAGAAATACCGTGTAGAAGGAGGGATTGTGTTGATAGTTTTACATTTTTATGGTGTCAGCAGCTAAATTCCATCACAGAAGCTTAATCTGAGCAAGTGCCCAGGTTTCCTGTGTAATCAAAAGAGAGATGAATAACCTTCTGGTGGTAGGTGTCTGAATTTACAGCCATGGCACTCTCTACTATGCCAGTCTGCTTTTGTATCAAAGTGGAGGGGCATGGGCATCCTTGCCTGTAATTGTGCAAGTCAAATGGACCTTCCTGAAGGGAGTACTGTGAATGTCTAGTATTTCCCTGGCAGTGTCCTGGATGTCAGCTAGAAAAGGAAAGTTTGTGCTGTTGTTCTGATCTAGATTGTAGATAAATATGTGGTGTGTCCTAATTAGGAGTTTTATTTAAGGAACATCAGTGATTTAACACCCCAATCTAATTACTCGTAAGCTTCTTGCTAATTTTGCAATTAGTGCTGGAGCAAGACTTTTTATGGAAGATTCACCCTTAAGGAAATCAGAACCTCTGACTTCTAGTGCTTATAGAAAGCTTTATTTCTGTGACAATGTTGTGTGGACAATGTCTATAAGGAAATAGTTGTACCTTTCCATGATAGCAAAGACATAAAATGTGTCAAGTGCTTTCCAAAAAAAGTTATAGTCAGTTTTTGAAACCCAAATGACTCTGGCTTTAGAATGTGCATCTCTGGGAACAAATTCTGCTCGGATATTTCCTAGTGGACAAGGCGTGCTTGAATCACATTAGACCACAGTCATCTTTGGCCTTCAGAGGATGAAAAGGAGGACTCAGGGTGTAGCCAGGGTTTACTGACTGTATGCTCTTGCAGTTTATAGCCAAGACAGCTTTTTATAAACATAGATGGTAAGGTGCAACTTGGAGCAGCCATAAGGCCGCTCTAAAATGTAGCATGGCCTTACAAGGATAAAGGTGTTCTTGTAGCTTGTTTCCAGGTATCCTTTGTAGTGTTTCAGTTAGACAGAGAACCTGGTGGAGAATATCCTGGCCCATCAACCAGGTGTCCATAACAGTTTTCTCCTCAGAGAAAGTCTCTCAAATGTTGTTTCAGTTTTGATGAGCAGACTTTTTCTTTCCAGAGACTGATAAATTTGACTAATCCGTAGTACTGGAAGGCAGTTCATGTTTTGCAGAATTAAAATGTAATGATTTTCTCTCTTTAAATGCTAGATTTTTAATGTTGTGGAAGATGGGGAGCTTTGTATCCACTCTGGAATAATATAATAGAAATAAGGTCTGGAGAGGGCAATCTGTTTATCAGTTAAATGGATGTAGCTGGAAAAGAAACAAACAGGCTCTCAGGCTTAGAATACCTTATTCCCTGATTGAACTGATGAAGCAATTAAGCCTAAAAGCTTGTCACTTGTTTTTATTTCGCAACAGTTGTAGCAGGCTTTTAAAGTAATCTTTTGCTTATTTGTCTTTGTAAAAGAAAATGGTTCATCCGTAGGCAGAGCTGCTGTGTGCTTGGGAGTGTGGACATGTGCGTTTAATGCAAAACAGTCAGAGCCACTTCAGCATTCAAGATCATGCCCTGGGCTCACGATTCCTCAGTCCTGTCACATCTCTTCCTTCCCCAGCAGGACATGCTCGTCTACATCCCAGTGTGCCAACACAGCCATAGAAAGAAAAGGATATAAAAACACTGCAAGCTACTCTGCTCTGCTTCTACTTCCTACCACAGACACTGTTTTTGATGTCAAGTGGTCCAGTACTTCCTTGACCTTTTTCACTATTCCTCACTGAATGTGTTTGGGTCTCACATTAGTCCCAGGTTCAAGTCTCCTGATTGTTCACACCACATACATGCTAATGAATTCAGTATCCCTACCAGTGTTGGAGAAGTAGTTCCTTGTGAAGAGGGATGGGGGGCAAATAAGGTATTGTTGGCTGACTAATTTGCTTCAGGGTCTGCTCTGGACCAGGAGTATGGGCACAGACCCTGCCAAGTTTGGCTTCCTCTGCTTGAGACAGTTCTCTGGCACTCTCACAGGAGGTCTTCTGCCTTTAATTAATCCCTCATTCTTGTGATAGAAAGGGCTTTGAAGCACTCCTGTTTGTCAGGTCTAGTTGGGCTTTAATATGAGCACTACCAGTAAAGAGATCCTAGCCCTGATGGTGGCTGTACCTTAGTGTGCAGAGGGGTGAGTGTATGGTGAGAGCCATCAGTAGTTTTACTCCAGTTCTGTATCAGGTGAGATTTTGGAATCTATTAATCTTTTCTGTGCTTCCAGACATATTCCTTCTCCCTCTGTGAAAGGAAATGTGTGTGCAAACAGCACACAGAACTGGCAGGGCAGTGTAATAGACAGCTGATGACTTGAGACCAAAATTGTTCATCAGGGTGGGCAATCCTATCAAAGTGAGTTAAGGCTGGCTCATGATAACTTTCATCCACAGGGTGAAATTTTTGTATGTTTCATCTATTGGTGTAAATACTAATCAGGCTTTCCAAATTTATGTGTGCATTAATACTTGCTGCAGCTATTTCCTATCAGAATCCTGAGGGACTTTTTTTTGTTTGTTTCCTCCAAAAAAGTGAAACTTTATTTCTTGGTACAGGACTGGTAGCTTTTGCATTGATGATGTTCTCCCTCTCCCCCCATCATATTCCCTCAACTTTTAGTCAAACAGAGGATGTCTGAGGTTGATGTTATATTTCCCTTACAAAGCTTTAATTAAAGGCTCTGGATTAGAGGAACTGTGCAGTTGTTGCAGAAAGAAGAATCCTGGGCACGCGAAGGGAGGGCCCACAGCAGCTGGGCAGCGTCCTGCTGGCTATGGCATCCAGTGCTGCTGCTGAACAGCTCCATGGGCCAGAGGGAACTCATGTTCCAGTGGACCTGAATACCTGATCAGTAATTAATCTACTTCCCAACAGTGCAAGAGGGCGGAGTGAGGTGCTTTGGCTGTGTTCTTTATATACTTTTCCAAGAATGGAAAACATTACTTTCAAAATGTCTTCTCGTTATTAGTTTAAAATACAGCTACTGCAAATTGTGATTGCTAGAAAGAACAGTCAAGGGTCCTCATTGTTTGATGTGAACACTGAAGTGCAGTGCCATTTCAAAACCTTTGGGCTTTGGTGGCCTAGGTCCTGTACAGACATACAATAAATGGCAGTCCCTTCTCCCTGAAAACTTTCAGTCTATCAGATGAGAGAAGAGTGAGGGGATTTCTGTTTTATGTAGTAAGCCATCATTATACTATCTAGGTCTTAATGTTTTAAAAAACTGTAAGTAAAATCCATAGGATTTTAAAAAGTCAGTGCAGTTTCAGTGAGTAGGACTGAATTTGTCAGCAATTCAAGAGCAAGTACCACACAACATACTGTACCCTGGAAATAGGATAAAAGGAAAATGTTGGTCTATTTTTAAGGGACAATGCCAGTTATTCAGTACTTCAGGTTGTCTGCAGGTGTGTCAAGTCATGCATGGCCATACCCATTCATGCAATATAGTGACTGTGGCAGGTAAACTTCTCTGGTCTGGTTTGTGATGAGGATGATGGACCACAGCAATGTGCTGTAGCTGTTTGCACCAGTTGTCTGGTCTAGAAATCCAAAAAATGTACACACAAAGACAAGCATAGGCACTTATGTCATCTACCCTTGGCTCTTGACTCATTGCAAGCATCCTCTTCCACACTGAGGATGAGAATGTTTGAGAGGCCAGTGCGAGGTGGTGGAGTGTGGTGGCACCGGTGGGCTGACTGTGTGCATTCCGAAAGGTTTTAATCAGTGCTAATTAAATAGGCTGGCACTTGGGAATGCCTAAGGGTGGGCCTGGGTGTCTTCTATGCTTAAATGTTAGCTCATCTTCTCAGAAAGGACAGCAGTGTTGTGGCTACTATTGCAGCATATTTGCTGAACTCACAGTTGTGGAGGAAACATATCCTCTCTTTTTTTTAGGTCCTACTGGTGGGCTGGGTGCACAAATGTGAATTCCTTCTCATTTCAAGCACACACAGTTCTCACACAGAGCCTGCTGCTGGGAAAGGCACATCTATTTTAGAAAAGTTACTGTTTTGTATATAATACATGAGATTGGACCCAAAGCCAGAAAGTATTTGTGTAGTTTTGCTACACTATCAGTTACTTGGTGACTCCTGCATCTTTCCTGTATTGTTTCTATATTTTCGTCTTCTTTCATTGTTGATAAGACAGTGACAAGTCATGGATACCATTGAAAGAGTAAAAACATTGTTTGGTTTCCTTTTATTGATGATGCCTACTTTCCTGAAAACTTTGCAGCCATAGAGAAAAGACATCAGGGCATTTTAAGAAGGATGAAGTGTGATAAAATTGCTGGTTTACTTTGGTGTTTAAGCACAGAGTATGGGTGGGAGTTCTGCTAACCTGGGAACCAGTGAGACTGAACAACTTGCAATACTTTATGTATAACTATAATAAATAATATAACAGACTTCAAATTGCTCTCTCAAAAGCCTTCATTTTTTCTTGCTATTTTTAAAAAAGCTACAGATTTGCAGATTATTTCATATTGGCACTTGCTAAATTTCAGCTAACATTTGACAGCTGAAAACTACAAGTGCCACTTCCAGCTGGTGCTGCCACTGGCTGCTGATGACCTTTCCTCTTCCACAGATATAGTGGTTCAGAAGTGAGAGAATAAGATATATTGAAGGAAAACAGGAAAAAAACCCACAAAACCGAAACGCTCTCATCCATTACCATCTGGTTTTCATTTTGTGACTCCATTGGCTGTTTTGTGAAAATTTGGGAAGCCAACAATTGTGGTTCTTCTCTTTCGAGTGGCATTTAAATTCCTTTTCAAAACTGTTCTTTTAGAGTACTATCATGACTACTGAAAATGAAGACATGAATGAAGGTTAAAGTGTCTATCAGTAAATAAAAAATACATGATGATTACTGAAATAAATGGTTAAAATTATTCCCTGTTAATTGTTATTTCTAGTATCATTTTTACAATTATCCCCCTAGTTAGCCTGGGATCAAGGATTTCCATAGATGAGTATGCTGTCTTTCTTCTTGCCCCACCCCCTTAAATAGTGTGGCTTCTTCCTGCAGGGACTTGATGACAAATCATCTAAAGTTAATTTGTTAGGATCCTAAAGAGTGCTGAGCAGAATATAGCTGTTCTCATTAGCTCTCTTATTGCCTAAGTGTCAGCACAAAACTCTTGAGGACCTGTTTGTAACATGAGTATGTCTTGATTTGTTTAATACACAATTTTATCCAATCATGGAGATGGCATTTAGCTGTGCTCTGGCTTCCGAATCCTTTGTGAATTAGCCTTAAGTGACCAAAATCAATTGAAAACGTCTAAAGATTTAGAGTGATTGATGGACATGGTTTTGTTTGCAGAGTGACTAGATTTTAAAATAGTTGAAGGTTTGCGTAAACATCAGGCTACAGAGTTATTTACTTCTAAGGGAAGAAGTTCTGGTGGTTAGGCACTATCAGCACATGCCTTCTTGTGAAGTATACTTTTTGTGTTTGTGGGGTTAATGTCATGCTGTCATAGCAATGCAAAATATTTTATGTGATCCAAGATTAATACTGTAACTTTCTGTGATGCTGCCTTGGTTGCTGATTTCCTCTGGATTTTGTTTCAAAAGTATTCTCATGCTGACAACTGATCCTGAGATCTGACTTGCGTGGATTGGTTATGCTGGAGGATACTGAAAAATACTTTGGTGTTTGGGTGTTTTTTAGTGTGTGTATGTATGAAATCATAGGCATTGAAATTTGCTAGATATTGCTCGTGATTTTCAATGAATCAGGAATTATGCATGCTAACATCCTGGAAAAATGAGCATAATCCAAGGAACAAGAACTCATGAAAAGGACTGACAGTCTTTGTTCAGAATACTACTTTATCAGTTTATTGTTCCTATAAAGAGGACTTCAATTCATTTGCTGTAAGTTTTAAGGAGTTAAAAAAATCAATTTAAGAGTTGAAAAGTTGGATTAATACCCCAAGGTTATCTGGGAAATGTTTGCTCATGTAATAGTCAAAGATTGCTTTAAATATTTTATCAAGGTAGCACTGGTAGTTTCACTGTGAATTGTGGGTGTCCTGGGAGGGTGAGAGGACTTTGTTTTGAAACATTCACTGAATCATGCTTAGTTAATACACTGATGATTTGAAGATGTTATATTTTACTGTAAAATAAAGGCATTTATAATACCAATATGACTAATGTATTCTGGGATGCAGTTTGCCATCTTCTCTCAATTTTGGCATGGGAAGAGAGCAAGTGAAAATGTATATGTGTGGCTTTTTTTTTGTTTTGTCACAAGATAGAAAACAGCACTTTGAGCCTTTGTGCTGCAGAAAATGAGAGCATAACCAGTCTATATCTGTGACATGACAAATGGGGCCACCATTTCAGTCTTCTATAGCATGCTAATAATACAGCTCAGTTAATGCTGGAGCACTCATACCCCATCACAAAATTTAAAGTATTTATTAGTGTTAGATATGACTTCCTCCAGTGCTGCCTGGCCTCTTTCCAGTTTGTAACTGTGGCAACACATTTACATGTTCTTCATTTTCTAACACTGAGAGGCCACAAAAACCTGAGTATAATTCTCAAATGTAGCAATATATTCCTATGGTGTGTATCTCTGCATGCACATACATATTCATGTGTGGACACATATATTTTTGATTAATATTTCCCAAGAAGCTGGAAGTTGTCCTGTGATACAGATTAATTTGTACAAAATTAATTTGAAGGAGGAAGTGAGTCCTGAGACTTAGTAAAAGTACCTTCAGCAGTCGACCTTTGTACAGTTGATGCTTTTCTGACAAATTCAAAACTGCTTGTTCATAAAGGCAAGAAGATAAGAGACTACCTTGCATAAATGTTACCAGCCTGTATCCAGAGCATTCTGTTAGACATGCTGCTTTAAAAGAAAAAAAAAGTGCATGCACTTTTGCAATTTGTCATTGCTTTTCAAGCTTATTAACTCATTAAATGGCATTTAATGAGGATATGCACAAAATAATTAATTTATGCAGTATGTTTATTGCTTCCCTAATGAATATATGTATTAGAGTTCCTCAATGAATACACTAATCAATTTTTATATTTTGTATACATTTTGTTCTCTAAACAAATAAAAACATTTCTTTGAGGTCTTTATTCCAGGATAAAGATTGTCTATGTAATATCATCTGGTTTAAGCATGGTGTAGAGTTTTGTTAGAATGGACCTTGCAAACATCAACACTTGTGAACCTCTTTGTCCTGTTTGAAGTGTTCAGTAGTGTGTTGCACCAGGAAATGCTGTCCTCAGTTACACTGGGAACTTATTGTTTTTCTTAGTAAATGGTAGCTGTTGTACTTTAAGTTCGTGCTTTGGGGGAGCGAGGAATTGAGTAGTCTGATGTGATACATGGAAACAACCTATTTGTCAATAGGTTGTCAATAAATAAGTCAATAAATAAGTGCACCAGGTGTGGGTGTCTGGGTGTTGGTAGTAGTGGGGCTGCAGGGGTGTTGGGTATGGGGAGAGAACAGGGGCTACCCTGTGATAAACATAGTTCCAGCTGACTCCATAGGCCCTCTGTACCCACATCTGAGCCTCTCAGTTGGCTGCTGGTGGTGCCTCTCTGAAAAGAAAGGGGAATACAGAACACAGTAGTGAGGGGAAAAAAGGTATGAGAAACAACCTTGTAAGCACCTGGGTCAGAGAAAAAAGGGGAGGAAGTGCACAGTGACAGAGCAGGTATTTCCCTGCATCCTGTGGGAGGAGTGATGGTGGAGCAGGTGTTTCCCTGCAGCCCATGGAGAACCATGCCAGAGCAGCTGGGTGTCCAGACTGCAGCCTTGGAGAAACCCACACTGGAGTGGGCAGGCATGGCCTTAAGGAACTGCAGCCAGTGGAGGAGGGCTTCAGCCTGTGAGAAGGACCCTTGTTGGAGCCATTTATGCAGAACTCACTTTGGAGCAGTGGAAAAGTTTCCAGAGGAAGGAGTGATACAGAGAAACTGGTGGCCTGTAGACTAACCACAAACACCATTCCCCAATATTCCTGCAGGGGTGGGGGAAGGAATCAGAGGAATCATAATGAAGGATGGAAATGGAGCCCAGAAAGAAGGATTGGGTTCATTTATGTCTTTATTTCCTCATCATTCTCTCTAATTTGCAAATATTTAAATTAATTTTCCCTAAATTAAGTCTTTTTGGTCCGTATTGGTTATTGGTAAGTGATCTCCATGTCTTTATCAGGATCCATGATCTTTTCCATCTTATTGTCTGCTTGTTGAGGAGGAAGGGTGAGAGAGCGGCTGGGTGGGTGCCTGAAAGCTGGCTCACATCAACCTTCAGCAAAAACCTCTACATATTTATATGTGTTATTTGCATATATGCATTATTTGCATACATGCATTGTTTGCATATAGACTACCAAATCATAAATATGAAATCCTGTAATCTGCAACTGAACTGTCAGATTATGAATCTCTAATAAGTTTTTTGGTTTGTGATCTACAATATTTATGAAAATAATGGACTGAAGCACATGCAGGTTTTTTCTTTTTCTCCTTTTTGGAGACTAAGTACTGAACCCATGCTATCCTGCAACTCTTGGACTGACCTTTTAAAGGATTAGTTGTAGTAATTTGTGGTTATAAGTGGCATATTTAACCACAAGGCTCCTTCTGCCTTCCAGGTAACTCACCATACTTTTACATAATTCGCATTTAAAGCATTGTATGTGGAAATTATGGATTAACACTTGGTCATCTGTCTTTTTTTATGGTGATATGTTTGGGCAGTAAAAGTGAATAGGCAGTTTATTAAAATAGGTTTGGAGGAGGGGTGGCAAATTTATTTGAAAAGGGAATAAAATTATTTTAAGAATTTATATCAAAACTAAATGCATTGTGCATATTATCATGTGACAAAAATAACCATGCTAGAGCCTATGGAGAAAAATTTAACAATTAGCAACAGAAACTAATTAAGGGCTGGTTTTGCAATTGAAACAATCCTCCAAATTGCAACCTCTGTAGGCAAAAGTAGGCACTATAATCTCTGACACTAAATGTAGTGCAGCTGAAATGCACTTGCATTTTCATGGATGTATATGTTTAATGTGTCTTTTTCCCTTGAAATAATGAGTTACTACATACAGAAATTGTGTGAGAAATTGGTGTGTAGCTCTTAAACTTTTGTTCTGGAAAAAAGAATACCTTTTTCTTGCTGTAGTCTGAGATTTGAGGCATTATGTGTAATGGTTTCAGAATAAATGAGAACCTCAGCTATGTGGTCAAGAAGAATTTCCTGTAAGCCTATGTTTTTGAATATATTGGAGCTAAAAATTACTCATCTTTTAAGGGACATCACACTGATCTTGATTTAGTCTATTATATTGTCTGTGAATATATGATATTAATTGAGTTTAGATTAATTTAATCTAAAAAGCACATCACTAGCATAATTTATTCAGTGTCTTTTTAACCAAGAAAATTGCATTTGCTTAAAGTAATTCAAAAGAAGCAAAGAAAAGACTTCTCCCTCATTAAATAAGATATCTGCAAAATCTTGGTTCTTTTCTAAGCACAAAGAACACTGCAGTTTATAGTTTAATACTTTATTTTGTAGCAGTGTGGAAATACCGCCTTTTTAATTGCAACCACTGTAACACGACAAATGCAGTTAGTTTCTGCCAGTGGGCTTTATGAATTGTTTCATGAACTACAGTATGATAGAAAGTAGCAAGCAAAATCCATTAAAATAAGATGAACTGCAGAGTTCTGTGACAAAACCTCTTCATTTGAGGGAAAGCATCCCTTTTTTTGTCAGTATTAATTTTCTATAATACCCATATTAATATTCTTATGACCAAATTTCCCCCTTTTCCTTTCTTTCATGCACACATTCCCCTGTACTGCATCATGTCTATTAAAACTGGTGGAGTTGACAAAAATGAACAGTTGCAAACACAACAGACCGAACTGGCTTTCAGAGCCTTGTGGCCTTGTCTTCTAGTGACAGCTCTCTCTGTTTTGCCAGATTTTGAGCTGCAGAGGTTTACTTTCCTGATTTTTTTTTTCTTGTGCTAGTGATGGGGTTTCATTCTCAGTTTGGATGCAAGGCAAATACTATTTATCTCTGCCCAGAGAATGGCAGCAAAGGTTGTGAAGGATCTGGAGCACATATCCTATCAGGAGCAGCTGAGGGAGCTGGGGGTGTTTAGCCTGGAGAAAAGAGGCTCAGGGCTGGCCTTGTCACTCTGAAATACCTGAAAGGAGGCTGTAGCCACATTGGGGTCAGTCTCTTCTCCCAGGTAACCAGTGACAGGACAAGAGTACACTCTCAGTCTGCACCAGGGGAGGTGTAGGTTGGACATCAGGAGGAATTTCTTCATGGAAAGGGTGCTTAGATATTGAAATGGGCTGCCCAGGGAGGTGATGGAGTCACTGTCCTGGAGCTGTTTAAGGAAAGACTGGATGTGGCTCTCAGTGCCACGGTCTAAGTGACATAGTGATGTTCAGTCATAGGTTGGAGTCGATGATCTCAGAGGTCTTTTCCAACCTAACTGATGGTGTGATTCTGTGTATCAGCTCCGCAAATCTAGAGTGAATTACACTGTTCCTGGTGTAATTTAGTTCAACTCCTTGGGAAATCAGTGCTGTCATACCAATTTGTAGAAGCAAAGGCAGGATCTCAAAAATGCATTTACTGTAATACTAATGTAATAAATAGTAACATCTATTAGTAATAAGTATAGTAATACTCTGTATCAGAAATCTTGTAGGAGTGCACTGAAACAGAGTAAATATTTTTTGTTATAGACTCTCAGATTTTCTGTTTGGTTTGAAAAAACCTTTGTAAGAAAGGTTTAAAAGAACCTTTGTAAGAAAAAAACCCCCGTATCTTATGCAGAATGAAGATAGGCTCCTTACTTCTGCCTTCCAGGTAGCTCACCACACTTTTACATAGTTCACATTTAGGGCATTAAAAAATGTGGAAATTACAATCACTGGTTAGACATGTCTTCTTCTTTTTTTTTTTTTTTTGGTGATGTGTTTTGGGGGTAAAAGAGAATAGACAACTTATTAAAATAGGTTTTGGGGGAGGTGTGGCAAAATAACCTTATTACTGAAGGAGCAGGAGTTGGATTCGTAGGTATGATATCCAGTTGCTACCAAAGCTGTCCTACCAGAGGTCTTCAAAGACAGAATTTTGGTCATACTCTTTCTGTGGGTGAGAAATTTTGTCCTCAGAAGAGGAGGCAAAGTAAATATCTTAAAATACCACAGGTTTGCTGTAAAATAACTACCTTGTTTATGTAGAAACATGCATTGGAATCCACTGACAGTGGATCAATTGCACTCCTTCGAAAGAGTGCGTACAAAAGAGAACTGTGTCTTTTCTCCTTTTTGGTCTCTGCTTTGTTTCATAAGTCACTGTTTTCTAAAATTTCCTCTTGTATATGCCTAAAACAGAAAATAGTGAAGTTCTCCTTAAGGATTTGTGAGAATGAATATATGCACTTAGTAAATGTGTATAAGAAATTTCCTGTCTCTAGAACAGACCTCTTAGCAGCCCTTCATCAGTCTTCCATAGGCATTTAAGAACTAGTCTTTGAATTAATTTATTATTCACTGTTATTAGCAATACATACTTGAAGTCTGATTAAGCATTAACCAAAAAGACAATCTTGCAATTCTACAATGATGACTTTATCTGCTTAATGAAGCCAGAGTTGAATCTCAGCAGGTATTTTAGCAGTGTTGCTACCTCAGCATTTCCAAGTGTTAGTCATTTAATCATCATGTGTGGAGTCTGGCAGTCCCTAAATTAATAATTTTAGATTTTGAAGGATGCTTCTGTTTGTGCATGTATATATGCATATATAAAAGGTGTACATGTATATCTAGCTAATAAGTGTTAGTGAATTTGATTGCATGAGATGTTTTGCAGAAACTTTCCAAAAAGAATCTGTTTTTAGCTAACAATTTTCTGAGGGCTTCTCAAGTAGTTTTACCAGGAGTGTTTGCCAGCTCTTTTGAAAGAACAAGTGTTGGCCATGGATGCCATACTTGAGGGAAGACAGGGGTAGATTGTATCAATGTTACTGATAAATCAAAAATGAGACACTCACAGATGTTGCACTATGTTGTACAATGCACGTGTTCATATTGTAATATACAATATAAAAGGATTAAGGATAGAGGTGTACTTAATTTGTTTGGGTTCCTTGTTGAATATGTGGGGAAAAGTTATTTTTCCATTTTGCATTCTGCAAGTGACTGAAGAATGGAAAATGGGAAGAGAATTCTTCAACCAAAGTCATTTGGTGTGGTTCCCAATAATAAATGATAAAACCTATTGCAGTTCCCCTGTTTGTAGGGGTTTTCTGTGTGCCCTCTGGTTTATGAAAATGTTGATGTGAGATTTACAGGAGACATTGTGCATCCGGGGCTCCTCTGTGGACACAGAGATAATATTTGCAAGCTGATGAAATTTATTCTTGTGGATAGCCTAAATGATGCAACCTGTCAAGGTAATGAATGAAATATTATTCCTAGGCAGGAATATTACAATGGCAACTCTATGCCAAGATGATGTTTCCTAAATTGAAAAACAGGTTTATTAATGGTGCTCTTATAAAGGCAGGACTAATCTAGAATTCTGCTACCGTATTTAATTAAAAAGTCAGCTATTAATGATTCATGCAGTTCAGATTGCAAAGTGAGTGATGATCAATTTTTTGTAGTGCCATGTTCACAGCTGTGAAAAGGTGGTTGCACACCTCAGAAAGCTAATCCAGAAATATAGATCAATATTTGACTCTGTCTTTTGCTGATGTTAATCTTGTAGAAAGAAGTGTTCACATATTCTTAACTTTTTTTATGATTTAAGCTTCCTGCTTATTTATTTCCTTAAGAATACTTTTTTTTTTTTTTTTTTTTTTTTTTTTTTTTTTTTTTTTTTTTTTTAGAAAAGTTAAACTGATAATCTTGTATCACTGGAATTTCTTGGGAGTAAACAGGCCATTCAAAATACAACATTTTGCTTCTCAGGTCTTGAAATGTGTGTTTCATAAATGACTTGGTACAACCTGGGGGATGAGTTTCCAGTTTTCCTGAGGAGAAGGGCATGTGCAGTGCTGGGCGCTCAGCTGGGAGCCCCCAGTGTGGGTGACTGGAAGCTGTCCCTGCAGACAGACATGAGAAGGCAAACAGCAGAAGTACTGGACTGTGACAATCACAGCAGCAGACGTGAGTGGCTGAGTGTGGAGTGTGACCCCTGTGGTATTGTCTGCAAGCATATGTAGTGCTGCAGCAGCCAGCACAGATGGCAGGAGAGTGGAAGGGAAACCCGATGGGAAGTTGGGCTGATTTATCAGCAATTGCCTCCTATTTTTGTTGTGTCATTAGTGGTATGCTGAGGAAATTGGACAATAAAGACATACTCTGGGAGGATATAATGGTTCAGCAGTGAAAAATGTTAATGAAGTGTTGGAAAAAAAGCTTTTGGTAGCGGAGTGTCCGCATGTCAATATATATTGCCTTTTTAATGGGGAGGGCTCCCTAATGTTAATGGCCTGGTCATGATTCAATGCAAAAGGTGCTGTCTTTCAGCCCTAAACAGGAAGGGAAATGAGAAGAAAAACATGTGATTCTTGTGTATTTAAAGTATACATTAGTAGACTTTATGAGCTGTGAGTAGTGAACAAAAGAAGGATGTATGAAGTGATATAAAATAGATCTCAAGAGGACAATTTAATGTTTAAATCCTAGGCAAAAAAAACACCCTCAAACTCTTTAAAACTGCATAGATTGCAAATTTTCCAGTCAAGTGACACAAAGGAAAAGCAGGGAGAAACGTTTGGAGTACAGTGTGAAGCTCTGTTTGTGCTGGAGCTGTTGTTCAAGGCTGGTGCCTGGCCAGTTTTAGTCAGAGCAGACTAAAAGCTCTGACATTTGGCCAGAGCTCATTGCTGGATGTAGCTGAGATTATCTGAACTACTTTATCACTAGGTTCCTGATCCAATGAGCTGCTTTAGGGTCCTAAATATTGTAGTAGCCTCTAAAAGGTCATCCTTTCCTCCAGACTGGTTACCCATAGCTTAATATGGCAGACACAGTTTCATTTGCGAGGGAGGTAAGAGAGAGACATTAAATCCATTCAGTTAGCTGACACTTTCTTCTTCTGTGCCAGTCTGCACTGTCTATCCCTGCAGTGCTAAAATTATAGACAGCATTGTTCTCTCACTTTGCTGGGCCATATACGCAAGAACAAATGCACAATGGTGCAGAAGAAATGAGTTACTGCATGTGCTGAAGTTACATATCTTACTTCAGTCTCCTTGTTAATTTGTGATGGCATATGAGGACAAATTTTTTAAAAGGATTTTCCATAATAAAGGGCTTTTTCCCTTCAGTATGCATTAAATTATTCTGGAGATCAGTCACTGTTTTTATTTAATTCCTTCAAATACAAGTATAAATTTTCTTTTTTATTTTAAGTGCATCATCATCATGTGGCTGTGTCTGTAACTAAAAGCAAGACCATATATTTTGCTTGGGGAAAGGATCTGTAGCTGCCTTTCTTCTTTCCCTTTGCATATTACAACATACTAAAGAACTTGCACCCTTTAGGCTGTATTCTTTTCTGCAAATATCTGTGAATGGAGACGAGACTGTACCCGGGAGTAGATGTTTGAGCCACGTGCACCCTTAGGCTGCACAGAGGTGTCTAATACTGTGGAACTCAGCTGATGGAGCGAGCTGGCTGTGTGTTGTTTATTTTAGGAGATAATGGGCTATAGCAGCTAAAAGGTAGAATACTTGCTACATGGTGCATTCAAATGTAATCTTCTTTTTATTGTCATTCTGGGCATTGAATAGTTCAGCTAAGCATATGGAATTTGCAATGAAATGCTGCCCAAAATAGTCTATAAATGTTTTATGGTGCCTAGGCTGGTAAGGGGTAAGAAATCTTTAAAGCACAACATGCTGCCTTGTCTGTGCCTCCTGGCCAACTGGCAGGCAAATAGAAATAGGTGCAGCTGTAGCAGTGTGTGTTCTTTATGGCTCTGAAGTGCTTGGATGTGGATTCTACCCAAAATAAAGCTGTCCCAGAGCAAGGTGCCACACAGAGTAACACAAGGTATGTGTAGTTGGCTTCAGTCAAAGCATAGCTCAGCATGCTGGAAAATGATTTGACTGCTAGTTTTAAAACTAATTTTTCACTTTTACTCTTCCCCATGGTGCTCTGGTGAGGGAGTGAGCAGCAGCTGTGTGGTGCTTAGTTGCTGGCTGGGGTAAAACCACGACAGTCCCATTTGGTGCCTGAAAAAGGACTTGAACAGTTGGAGATTATAAGAGACTGCACAGAGCATATTAGAAGTGATTTATATCTGTTAACATTTGCAAGTCATGATATTGATTCATCTGTTCTTGATATTAATTTTTCTGATCTATTGCATGCTCTTTTTTATTGGCTGTGTATGTTAAAGATTGGTGTTGGCTTTTGCAATTTGTTGTGCTCTGTAACAATTAGTGATGTTTTATCTGGGATATCATTACTAAAACACTGCCCTTACACTTAATCTGGCATTTGGGCTTTTCATAAAGCCATTACTGTACTTTTTGTACCATCTCATGGAGACAATAAAAAAATATATTTCTTCCTCAGAGAGGTTTTTTTGTGGAGGAAATACAGAGTGGTGATGTGAAAAAGCTACAAAGGATGTGAAAAAGCTACAAAGGATGTAAATCTGAAGCTGTTAACTTCTTGTTAACATTTGTTAGCAACGAGAAGGATGTAAGGTTAGCATCAGGCCTAGTGCAGAAATGTGATAGGAAATGCTGTGGATTAGTTTTCAAATGGACGTTCTGACTCAGAGTTAGCACTTTTTCACAGGATTTTCCTGTGTCAAGTTGTTTAGGTGTCACCAGCAGTGGGCTTACAGTCAGCATGGACAGCAGGTGCCATCAGCTCAGCATCAGACTCTGTGTGCATCTGGGACTGTCTCCATCCCTAGGGAAAACTCTCCCAGCAGATAAGCAGTCCTACCCTGCTCTTGCTGCTCCTCTCATCCCCAGCCTCCTTCACAGAGGGAAGCTGAACCCTTTTTGAGTAAATTAATTCCTGTATATGCTGTGAATGCTAGATCTTAAAATATGAAAAAAATATATTAATTTGGGAGTTTCTTTTGTTTTTCTAATGTCTTATGGTAGACTATGGAACCCTGTGCCATTTGCATTTTTTAATTTTTGCTCTCTTTGTTTATCAAGAATTTTCTTAGTTATTGTTTGAATATCTAATCCTCTTTATTGTTTCCTGAATATGTTCACATAACTGAACTTGTGCATATTAGTGAAGTAGGTGACACTTATATAATGGTTATGTTTGTCTTCTTGTTTTCCATTTCAAAATGTTTGTTTTTAACAATCAAAAATTACCTCCTGGATTTTTAATATGCTGCCTTGCCTTAAAGTTTTTGGATGAGGAGGAAATGTGGAGAAATTAGTTTAAAGTAGAACTTCGATAAAGAAATTTTGAAAAGGAAAGGTGCAAAAAGAGCTCTTGCATATTTTTTGGTCACTCCAGTGGCACACAAAGGTACACAAAGCCAGAAATGCAGGCAGGAGAAGGCAGGAAAAAATCTCACAAGAGCTGTAATATATAGTTCTGTATCAGTGAACTGTAGTATCTTTTATTATAAGCTTTTTCTCGTGGGGCTCTGAATCCAGTGGAGTGATGAACTGCCCTCAATGCTAAGTAAGCTTCTTAGGAAATGATGATGATGTACAGCTGACTTCATCATTGTTCCTCACAACACCTTTTATACGGTGTAGACAGCAATGTAGGAGAGCTCATAATTCCTGACATAATGCTTCTCTAATCTACCTATTACCATGTTTTCCACATGGGAAACCCTCCCACCTCCAACCTCAAAAAGAACTGACTTTCCCATTCGTCTTTGCTTAATGACTACTCTAGGTTTACATTTGAGCTCTATTTTTAAGTATCAGACTAGTCTCTTACTGAATCTTGATCTATTATTTTAGAATAATAATGCTTTCTTCCATTGCCCTCAGATCTCAAAGCACCATGCTGTTGGCCAGCTTCCTTTTCTTGAGGCATCGTAATGATACTTTTTTTGCCAGAAACAGAGTGGCATTGCATTCTCATCTAACTGCGTTAAAAAAGATCTTTCAGTGAAGGTGTTACTGTATTTTAAGAGTTACACAGAACCTCATACCAGGCCTAAGTTCATATGCTCTTAGCCTGAGGTAATCCTATAAAAGTCAATGTTAAACCTCTCACTGATTTCAGCACTACCAGGATAAGCTGAGGAGCTGAAGAGAAATGAATGAAAATGCTCAAAAATATTCACAGAATTTTTGTTTGATCAGCCTAATAGCCTCCTAATGAATGGTTTGCAGACATGTCTTATTCCAAAAGGTCATATAACATATTTAATTTATGCCCCAGGGGGATTAATGTTTATTAAGAAAACTCACAATTGTCTATATTTTTATTGAAAGCCGTTTTGTTCAATACTTGCAAGTATTTTCAATTAAATATGTCCACCTTCATGCAGCTTAAAAATTCTTATAATCCTAGATGAACTTAGAATTGGCTTTTTCTCCACAGCATTTACAGTAATGTTGTCATATTGAGTTCCACAGCAGCTTTTTTCAAACATGTTTGTCCTTTCCATGCCAAATCTATTAACAGTACTTGCCTGTGCTGCTGCATTTTATAACCAAGAATAATGTGTTTACTCATAATCAAAGTTTTTCTCTGTAATAAAATCCACTGTTCATGACACCCTTGTTAGCAAAATGTGTTGCACTTGGTTCTCAAGCATCCAGAAAGGATAGGTGAATGGAGATCAGGGAGGCTTTATGGAGCCAGAATGGTACTGGGCTGGTAGTGACTTGTTTCCTTGCTCAGTTCTGGAGCCTTTCACTTGGCACTTGGTAAACAGAAAAGTCTGTGAGCAGCACTTTTATTCCTCTCTTGAGGTCCCTTTGATGGTCTGGATTTCTTCTGCACACTTCCTTTTCTTCAAAGGAAGCAAACAGTCCTTGCTATTGATGTGTGCGCGCAGCTCTTTGTACCTTGCAGTCAAGCAGATAGCAGAGCACTTTGCTTATCCTGCTTCAAGTAAACATGCCGTTTGTATTCTTCTTTCTATTTTCAGCCTTTTTAGTATTCTTGAACAGCTGCTTCAGGTCCCTTAATATGAAGCATTAGCATGTGGCTGTAATACACAATATTATACATGTTGCTAATGAGAGTCTGCTGTGCAGTGCCTGCCCACAGGATCTCTGCCTGCGGTTTGTGCTATAGTATTAAGGGCAAACTTCAGGGGTTTTTGAGTGACCTGAGGATTTTCAGGCTCTTGCCTGACCAGGCTGTATTTCTGAGTACTAGGTGCTCTGGCAAGAGAAAGGTCCAGATATGCAATGCATTAAAAAAAAGGGGGCTAAAACTAGCCTGAAAGACTCTGCTTCAGCTAAGTTAATGAAAATCAGGAAGAAAAGTGGTACTAACAGTGTGTGAAGCAACTGAAGGTAAAACCTGGAACCACAGCAGAATGTTCACTAAGTGTCTAATATGGATAAGTCTCTCCTGAATTAGCATGAACTTATATAATGAACAACTAAATGAAATTTGATGTCAGGATAAGGCTGTGTGAGCTTGGTAATTTGTGCTACGTAGCCATTTTGCTGTTGATTTAGTGTTTGGACTGCAAAACCAGGAATTGCCTTGTTGTGGTCTTCAGAGATCTGAGTTTAACCTTGGCTGTACCTCAGGGGTTCTGTTGTCACCGTCTGTAAGTTCTTGATGTTTCCCTTTCTTTTTTGAATCAGTGAGGTTGCTGTCTTAGGGGAGGTAGGATCCAGGTAACAGAAACCCATATAAAGGTACAATGTGGGTAAAGGGAAAGTAAGAAGACTTTTATTGAGCCATTTCCTCAACTCATTCCACCCAAAATAGAATCATATGCTTAGGCTTTCCTGGTTTTTAGCAACTTAAAAGAAAGTGATCCATCAGCTCACCCTGTTACAAGATTACTATTCGTCCAAAATCAATCTTTTAGTAATGAGATCTAGATAATGATAAGCTGCATGAGTTGCCTTGGTAACCTGCTGCCTCAAAAGTCTTATGTATAGCTTTAGGACTTGCAGGGGGGGTGGGGTGGGAATGGAAAAAAATAATCAGTATGCAGAGAAATGTCCATGTTTTTCAGAGGGACAGATCTTGCAGAGAACCTTTTTGTCTCATCAAATTCCAGGGGAAATTTTTTCATTGAAGTGGATTATATCAACTATGGTGATGCTGATCCAGCTCTTGTGAAATTAGAGGGTTTTTTTCTTTTGAACAGACCTGGAATCTGTCCCTATTTAAAACAAAAAATGCTGCACAAATGTGATCATTTTGGTTACCATATAAGGGCCAGATCCATAATCAAGATCTAGTCTTTCTTTTGGGTAAGTGAGGTGAAGAAGGGAAAATCATTAACTCTACTGTGTTTTTGTGAAGAGGACCGCTATGTCTTTCAAACACAAGAACAACCAGTTTTATCAATAGCAAAAAATGCTAATTTCTTTAGACAGTTAAATCACTTAGTTTGTGATGACCAGCTGTGTACTCTGATTTAGCAGCATTTCAAGGGCTCTAGTACTTCATGGGCACTTTGCCTGCAAGACCTTGTATGCATGGTTTCCCAAAAAGCTTTTTTTTTTTTTCATTGGTGATGAGTTGTTAGGAAGAGAGATTGAAATACAAGACTTTTGTGGCATTTTCTCTGTCTCCTATAGAAGCCTAGCAGTTCATAAGGTTAAGAGGCTGACTCCAAAACAGGTATTTCTCCACTACCTTTCCTGTAAATAATGATGTATAAAGGATCTGGTTTTGTGTTAGGTTGTGTGGCCTTTGAAGCTTTTTTAAAGATTTACTCCTGTCATAAGGTTAGAATATAAGGAGTTGGCTGGAGCTAACAGAGAGGGTAGAGTTTCTGAAGAAATGAAACTATATACAAGAATGAAAGAAGTTAACTAAATCCAGGTTGTGCTTTAAATGAGACTTGTGCAATTATGGCAGTGTGAATTCTGTTTCTTTTCTCAGCATTCCCTTCTCAAGGTTAGAAGGAAAAAATAAAACTCGTATTTAAATCTAAAATAGAGGGAAACATCTTCCTTAATTAATGTAGTGGAAATAAGACACCAGTTGGCAACCACATCTCAGTGACTGCACAAGTCACCACCAAGTCCCTGTGTTGTGAATTTGATATAGTTTGATATAAGGCATGCAGTGCCTTACATTTCAGTCAAAATACTCTGATTTTTTTGCTCCTTTCAGGAAGAACTTGAACCAATATAACTAATGAATTTCAGGTCTTTATAGGTTTATATATAATATTTATATTACAGGTATCAGTTAAGGAAGGCATAACAGTGAAATGACAAAAACTGCATTAGTGCAAGGAATCAGGCCTGGTAAGCCCTTCTGATTCTAGGGCTTCGTTCTGTGTAGACACCAAACATTTACAAAACCCCTTCATATGTTAAGTAAAGAATGATGTAAGATTTAAACTGCTCATGTGAGTGGTAAAGTAGTCACAAAGTTACCATCAAAATCAAACTGATGACAGCAGTGCATGTGAAGGAGTGTCCTATTGCTTTTGTTCTTTTTTCTCTGTTAGAAAAGAATTCATACAGTGCAATAGTAGAAGCTAATTATAATGGTCTCTGTATTGACATCTTGCTCAAGCAGCCTGAAAAACAGAGAATTGGTATAACTTAATATTTTACAATGCTTCTTTTTTATTAACAGATCTGTAGCTTCACTTCTGCAGAGAGTATAATAACTTTTGAGTCAGGAGTTTATCTGATATCATTACTCTTATCAGTCCCTCTAATTGCTCAGCTTCTAGTGTGTATTTAACAATTTCTTCCTTGCCTGTTATTCACCTTGTGTATTTTCTGCCCAGCTTTGGTTGCCCTGTCTTTCAGCTGTCTGCCACTACAAGGGCATAATGCATCTATATGAAATACAATTGACACACTCATCTTCTCAAAGCAACTTCAAAGAATATCTGCTTTCAGTGCTGGTATAGCTATTTCCAAACAATGGGTATGTGTTACTAGGATCTTCTTCTTGGGCCAAATTTGTTTGTGGAATAAAATTAAATTCTAGTCTTGCCAATATTGGGTAAGTACTCCACAAGTAAACTCCTTGTTTTCTGTAGTCGTGCTCAGAGCAGATTCATTACTTGAAATCAGATGGATCAGGTGTGGTGATTTTTGCAAATTCACTTCAGCGTATTTCATCTGTAGATATTGATTAAGTCCTGGGTGGGTTTAAGAGATGCTGGGCATACTCAGTATGTTATGAGGCGCAGTTAAAATCCTGCAGCTTTAGCATGGTGAATCAAATTATATTAACTGTGCCATGGCAAAGCTGGATAAGTTCACATCAATTTATTGGAATCAAGGTAGCAACTTTGCTACCTCAAAGCACAAATAAAAATGTATGTTTGATAACACTAATAAATAGAGCCACTGACAGAAACACAAGGAATAAAGCTGTGGAAAACCCAGTAACAAAACAAACCAGAGATCCTGTTACATTATCTGTTTCATTATCTTGTTGAATGCCTGAAGAAAATTGGACTTGGTTTTAATGGCTCTTGCTTTTCATAGATGTTTCCATAATTTTAACAGCAACTAGTAATTCTTCTAATGTTTAGTCAGCACTAGATGCTAAACGTAATAATCTAATTATTCCTGTCAAGTTTGACTATATGAAGAGGTATATTTTTTCCAGACTCATTTTGCTTTAATTTAACATATAAACAAATTATACAGTACTAATTGTTTTCTGGGGAAAAGTACTCTTATTTTAAAGGCTTATGTAATGTTGTGAATTGACAAACATAAATGTGAAATACTACAGACTTTTTTTCAATTGTTTTGTCAATAACACTGTTAACAACACCCCTCTACTGTCAGCATGCATAGGTTAGGGGATAAAGACATGAAAGGAAAAATTTTGAAAGAACTGATGTGACAAGGAAGGATGAGCATTTTAGATAGTGATATCTAAAATTAATATAATTGCAATTTGAAATCTGAAAGTAAGCAGTGTGCACTCCAGTTCTGACTTGTTAACTTGCTGTTGCAAATGAAATTTTACAGATACATATCTATTTCGACTGTCCCACACAGGCAATTACTATTTTTATACTTAGTAGTGGTAGTAGTAGTAGTAAACCAGCTGTATGTGTTAGTGTAGTCATTAAAACGAACAATGTGATGGATATAGGACCTTCCTAATCTGAAGAAAATGAAGGCGTTAAAACCCTTGTAAGAGTTGATAGCATTTGTCTTGATTGAGCCCTTTTAAAAGTTCTCATTAAAAGTCTCTGTAAGGCTTTACCTAATCCTTGCGATGCAACAGACTTCATTATAGGAGATGCATTTTTAGTTCTTTCTTCCCTCAGAAATCAGTTTGCCCTAACAGACTGGGTTAAAAAACCCCAATCTATGAGATATTAAACAAGACCACATTATGCAGTGATGGTAATTTTTGATGATACCATAAATACCTGTTTGCCATTAAAAATAGTCCATTGCATGTCAGTATTAGTTCATCTTAATGAAAAGAGAAGGGTGCAATCAATCAAAACCAATATAATGTCATAACAATACATGTCAAACCTAAAATAGCAACTCTAATAAAGATCTCTAAATAAAAATAAAGATAACACCAGTTGTCTTACTGTGTAGGGACTAACTTGCAATCTCTTTGTTTTCTGCTTGCATCAGCTTATGTGACCTGATGGTTGGTTATGTTGGCATCAGTTTATTTGCTGACAGCCCCTTTTATATTTTTGAATCACCCATTTTATCAAGATGATTTTCTGTTGTTGTGATACTGCCCACTGATTTAATAAAAAACTTTAAAAATTAAAAATACAAAAAAACAGAAATAAGAAAAGGCTGCTCAATTTATGAATGCTTTTCATCTAGGGTGTTTTACAAGTCTCAGGGTATATGTGCTGGTTTTTACAGACTAAATTCCTGAGAGTCTCAGCAATAGAGTCTACTTGTACAGAGCTGCATCTCTGCTAGAAGAATATAGAGGTACCCATGGGTGCATTTTAAGGAAATTATATATAAGGATTGGAAACTTAATGTAAAATCAGAGTTTTCATTCCTCTCATTTGATGTAAATCAACAAATAAGTGAAATTGAAGACAAAATCATATTTGACCTTTTGTTTTACTCCAGAACGGTCTGATTGGCAGTGCATGGGGCAGATATGACTGGATATAAAATGGGTTTTGAGATGTGGCCTTGCTCAGAGGATGGAGATTTTCAAAAAATGATTCCTGGCATTTTATGAAGTCCAAAGCTGTCAAACCATGCTAGTGTGACTGTGTAGCCCTTGACACTAAGGTCTGTGAAGCACCCACTATGTCTGTGGATTTGTGGCCCTGGGAAATGCCAAGTCTGGAGAGGAGCCCATGATAGTTCCCCCAAGGTGACATCTGCCCTTAGCAAAAGCAGGACTACGTTGTAGCAATTTAGTGGCTGTTACAATTTGATGGTTCTGTGGCTTGAAGTAAGTGTTACAGTCTGGTAAGTAAAATGTTGGTTTTATTCTAGCAGTTGCATTAGGTTTGCATAGCCAGGTTTTAATAGCTGGGAGAATATAGAGGCAGCTTGTGTGAGAACCTTCTGCAGAAGGTTCCCCCTTGTCCAGCAGAGCGAATGCCAGCTGGCTCCATGATGGACCTGCAGCTGGCCCAGGTGGAGCCCATCAGTGATGGTGGTAGCACCTCTGGGATAACATAGTTAAGAAGAGGAAAGAAAAAAGCAAGTTGCTGTGGAACAACAGCCGAAAGAATGAGAATACACAGCCCTTCAGACACCAAGGTCAGTGTAAAAGGAGGAGCAGGAGGTGCTTGAGGTGCTGAGCAGAGATTCCCCTGCAGTCCATGGTGCAGACAGCTGTGAGATGGTGAGGCAGCTGAGCCTCTGCAGCATGCATGTCATGGAGGTCCATGCTGAAGCAAATATCCACCTGTAGACTATGGAGGACCCCACGGTGGAGGAGGTGGATTCCCAGAGGAGGCTGTGACCCCAAGTGAAGCCTGTGGGGGAGCAGGCTCCTGGTGAGACCTTTTGCCCTGTGAAAAGAGGAGTCCACACTGGAGCAGGTTTGCTGGCAGGACCTGTGTCCCCATGGGGGACCCATGCTGGAGCAGTCTTCCTTAAGGACTGTACCCAGTGGAAGGGATCCATGCTGGAGCAGTTAATGAAGAACTGCACTCCATGGGAAGGACCCGCTTTGAAGAAGTTTCTGCCATTGCTGAGACCTGGGAAGTGAAAGGGAAGTGAGAGAGGTGTTTATCAGTGTTCTTTCTGAACCTTCATATAGATTTGGAGTAGCTGCTAGTGAGTTTTAGATTTGGTTATTAACGAATGCGATTTGGTTTTGTTTGCAGATTCATATTTTTGGGACTATGTAAAGGCTAAGTATTCATATGAAAGCTGTACTACTGCTACTGTACAATTTCTTGTTTTCAAAAATGTGTCCATAGGACACAAGCCTATTGGAATGATGCTGAGTATCTCTACATATTCATGCCCTGGTTTTGGCCATGAGTTTGTAGTCCATGTATGCAAAGATAGCTCCCATCTGTCCCCTACCTGAAGTGCTTCAGATGGAAGCAGATAACAGCTCTGGGGTCAAAGATTCAAATTTAATGAAAGGATGAAGGGGACAGCAGACACACCAATTGCTAATGTTTTATTTTACTTAGATGCCTTTTCAGTGTACTACCTATAAGAGTTCCAGCAAAGGTCATTATAAATTGAATGTGTACTTAGATGAAATAACCTCTCACATTTAGCAGGATGTAATTTTTCTTTATAACACCTTTTCAGAGCTCCTTATTTGTCAAAGAGAAAACTAAATATATTAAGAGAATTAATATTGCAAATTGCCTAGAAGTGTAGAGCATCGCAAATTTTGTTAGGAGAGCAGAACAATCACACAGCTTTTTGCACTAGTGTAAGAGTAGTCCATGAGGTGAAAGGTGTGATTTCTTTTCAGTGTGTTGATATGAATGAATTGTTTTCCCCCCAATTCCTCCCATCTCCCTGTTTAACCTGATTCCCTCCCCCACCTCAGTCCCCTCCTCCCCCCCAAGCTGGCCTCCTAGTGCTCTCAGTGGAAACACCAATTGTAGGATCATTACTGAGTATATAGTACTTACCTCTCGTGGAATTTGCAATAACTTTTTTTTGGTTGAGAAAAAAATCAAAGCCAAGTAATAGAAAATAGTAATAGAAACCCATTTTCCTGTTCTGAAGTAATTCTTCTTTAGCTGTGCTGAGGCACAATGGAATTCGTCTTACAGCAGTTTCATAACTCTTGCTTATTTGTTGGAGAGCATAGTCAGGAACTGAAACAACTTTTACTCAAAAATACCTTTCTTCATCTTCCCTTTGTTCCACATCTTTTCTTTGAACAACCTTGCTTAAATCTCAGAGCAAAATGCTGGTTTCAGTTCTGCTGGGGGAAGAAATTAAAGTCATTGGTTGTTAGTCCATACAGATGTGTTGTAGTATGTCTCAGGTCACAAACTGTAGTGTGTTACACCAATGTGGCAGTAACTTGAATTTCAACTGTGAAGCCCAGACTGTCTCACGGATTTGTTCCACACTTAATCTAAGGCCTCTAAAATCAGTTTAACTTTTGATCTTAAGCACAGTGAGATCTGAAACAGTGGGGATATTACTGAGTAGGCAGAAAGAACCGTCCTGGTATGTTACTGTGTTCAGAGATGTGTTGAGTCCTAAGGTATTGCTGGTCTCCATGCAGCTTTTCTGTGTTAAGGGTGGTCAGAACCTCAGTGTTTTATGTGGCTTGTCCAAGAGCATCTGAGGGCAAATAAATTGCCTTTCTTAAAAACCATTTAGGTCAAGCTGTGGTGCAATCTAGTTCAAACAGAAGTACGTTTCCTCTATGAGTAAGCACAGTTGTGAAGCAGTTGCCAGCTTGTGAAGATAAAGACTCAGTCAATGAGACAGTTTCAGCTCCCACTCATACTATTGCCCTGGATGATTGCCTAGTCTCCTCACTATGATCCAAATCTGTGTTTGGGGATGCCCTGATTTACATAGTATTGATGCGTTAGACTTTGGAGCTTTAAAGACTCTGCTGCTTGCTGCACCAGAGATCCTGCTTTTGTTCTCATGTGTTGTTTTGTTTGGATTTGCCTTTTATATAAATGCAGAAGACATACTGCCTCCATTTAGTGATTCAGAGCATGCTGCAAGCCCCCACTGATTGTGGGGAGGTTGTGGAAGCAGAAGCTGCTGGAGCATCCCTGTCTGCCTTCTGACAGGCTCACCCAGTGCTGCATCTCTTCTAAAGACAAAGCACCACCCCTCTCACCATCCCGTTTGTTGGTGTGTTCCTAGGGAGGCATGGTGGGGTTGAGAGGGTCCCCACTCCCTCCAGGCCACATGCACCAAAGGAAAAGCTTCTTAAATGGAGCATATGTGCACAGCCATGCTAGCACAGTCTGATCTGTGATTTGCATATGCATTTTTACATGGGGTAAAAATGCAAGAATGCTGGGGAAGCCCTGAATTTTGGGGTTGGGAATAGTGCTGTTTATTTTTCTGGTGGTTCAGGTGTGTCCCAATGCAGTAGCTCAACATGTAGTCAAAATATATCCTGGTTTTAAATTTGAGGAAGTAGCTTATTTTTGTAATTAAAAACATTACAAGTTAAATACTGTGAAGGTCGTGCCCAAGAATTGCTAAATGCAGAGTAAAAATGGTGATGTTAAACCAGTAGCCTAATAGTAAGAAGCAGTGATCAATATACATTAAAATATGCCGTATGTACCAGGCAGCAATTCACCATATAGTGTGAGGTGAGCAGCATTGCTTGGCTAACATGTTTCCATGTTGCAGAGTTGCTATGGCAATATCAAACCAATGAATAAACCACATCACAGAGACAGGGAGGTGAGTAAGTGTGAAATTGATTCAGTGGAACACAGGAATATGTGGGAGTGAAATTGGTCAAGACAAAATTTCTGGTAGGAATATCTATTTCTTTTCACATTTTCAATAACATACTATAGTTACTTTTTTAAACATTGAAATATTGTAAGTGTTTTTTCCACCATAAACTCATGTATATTTTTCATCTGATGCTATGTCTGTATTCAACATATATAAGGCATTTAATCCATTAATAATGAATGTAGCTAAATATAAAAAGTACATAATTTTTTATATAAATTAATTTAGTTGATATTTGTATAAAGTCTTGGTAAGATAAAATAAGTTGACTACAAGTTTCATTACCAGCTGGAAGCTAATATTGTAGTTGTTGTATTTGAAAACATGCTTTTACATGCATCAGGCTTAAACTTGTTCTTTATTTCTCAATGTGAATTATAGTGATAGAATGCACTGAAATAGCCTAGAAACACTGCATTTTGGATAGCACACTGATATAACAAAAACCAGATATCTGTGCTTATAAATGGATTGCACAAATATTGATCATGCTTCATTGCCCCGTTTTGTGATTTATGTGACCAGTGTTTGGAATGTCTTAGGAAGAAAATATTTTGTATTTTTTTCCATTTATTTTAAAGCATTCCATGAAAAAACAATTACACTAAAATGTGTTATCAGCAGTATATTTTTGTTATCTATGGAAAATAAAATACATATCAGGCATGTTTTTAATTAGGATTTCAGTTTAGCTAATTTGTCGCAGTTCGGTTGGATGATCAAATAGTGATAAAGGTTTTATTCCTGGAAAAGATCTTGCTGTAGAGGAATAGAAGGTTATGTTTTTTGTTTGTGAGTTATTAATGTTAGAAATTGTAATTTGTCTAAGACATAAATCTATTTTTTGGACATTTTTTAGGCTTTCTGGCAGGAGGCATACATCCATGAGGTTGAGTGCTTGTAGTTCGTACAGTGTTTATTTGATCGTAACTTGCTGCTTATTTATAGCTTAAAAAAAAATCTTGACATCCTACATGTGCTTTTGTTTCATTCTATCTCCCCCTGTGAGTGTATTTCTATGTTAAAACCCTCTTTATTTTATTTGTTCCCAAAGAAAAATATGTATGATAACAATACTAAGTTAAACAGCATTAAATTAAATTTTACTTCATTTTCTAAAAGGCCAAAATGTTCTCATCAGGTACAGTCAATAAAATGAAGCCTGTAGTTTGTCTGAAGACTTACTCTGTCACATAAAAGCCACTGTGCTCCTGCTTTGGTTTCTTTAGTTCAAAGTAGAACTTTAGTTTATTTATGGAACAGAAACCAATATTTGTTTGCATTTAACCTTTTGACGTAGTTTTTAGAGAACAACATTTGCCAGATTATTGGCAAAGAAGTTGCTGACTGATGCTTTTTACATTGGAATGGAATGATAAGGTGAAGACAAACACAAAGTGGATGTTGGCTGAACACTGAAGCTTTTGTGATTTGGAGTTTTGAAGATAGGGATGAAGCTCTTTTGTGATACAACACCTTGAAAAAGTCCTTCAGTTACATTTCCCTCTCTTTCCCTGCAAGTGCTAAGCTCTGACTAAATAATATTCCTAAACTCAGTTCCTGTGCTGATAAGCAGCTGGATCTCAAGAGTGTTCTACATTAAACTTCAGTGCCTGATTATCTGGAGGAAAGTCACAGTTTTCTGCCAGGGCTACTGAGAATTGGTGCTACGCTACCTTTTCCAGTAGTGCATAAGGGTCTAGGTGGAAAGGTCCTAGAGAGGGCTTCAGCAGGGCAGAAGTAAGTATTTGACCTGGTTTCCCAGCGTTCTTGACTCTTCACTGCACGTGGCATTAGGGCATTTTGTGTTATTAGTCCATGGTGTGGCAGGTGTGACCTGGATTACTTGGCACTGAAAAATTGCAGGACATGATTTTGCCAGCTCAGGACTCTTGACTGTAACCCTGTATCAATTTCAACTGCTTTAATTACATCCTGATTACATTTTTGCTTTATTATTTCTATTGGCTATAGCAGACTTACGGTTATTAAAGCACTGTGAGCTATTGCCATTGCTCATAAAACCCTGTCATATTCCACATTATTGCTTGGATGATTCTCTTACTCTCTCTAGTGAAAATCATGTAGGACTTGGAGATTTCCATGTAAATTAAGTGTTTGTATGTAAATAAAGTTTTTCCTAGGAGATTCAGGTTGTCATGTATAGACCCTAATATTTACAAAGATTAACACTTCAGTGTGTGAACATATCTGTGTCAGCTGAAATATATTCTATTCGTCACTGTTTTTAAAGTAGATTATTGGTGAGAAGTTACAGTCACCACAGAATATGTATATATTTCTTTGAGACATACTAATAACTAAGTTGATACTTATTTTCATTTGGATGAAGTAGTATTATTTGTGGGATTTAGCAGAATTGATAGGGTTATTTCCCTCTCACAGAGAAAATTCTGACTGCTTCCTTTCTGCAGTAATTTCAGCATGGTCTTATCCAAATAAAGTTTGTAAATCTGTGGAAGATAAAACTTTACAGTAAATTTATTCAGTTGAATGTTTAGTGTAGTATCTAGCACTGCAGTTAAACCTTAGGTTTAAGAGATGTCCATAGGTGTTCATTGATGCATGCACTTGACTTCTGGGACAAAAGTTATGGTTACTTTGAGCATTCTGAGTATGTTGTAGTTCTTTCAGTTGCAGCTGGGCGATATATTCCCTTCCTTGTGCACCCAAATAGGATTTGGAAACCCAGAAGAACTCCATACTAGAAGTGTTGCTGTTGTTTTCCAAATGGCAGAAACTTTTCCAAATTCTATGCATTCTTCACAGAACAAGCTGGCAGTGTGCACTGGCAGCCCAGAAAACCTTTTGTATCCTGGACTGGACAGAAAGAGGTGACCAGCAGGTTGAGGGAAGAGATTCTCACCCTCTTCTCAGCTCTCATGTGATCCCACCTGGAGTACTGCATCCAGTTTGGCTGTTCCCAGTACAAGACAAACATGAGTTTGTTTGAATGGGTCTAGAGGGAGGCTACAGATGTGATCAGAGGGATGGAACACCTCTTCTATGGGAGTAGCTTTCAGCCTGGAGAAGTCTCCAGGGAGATCTTCCAGCAGCCTTCCAGGACCTAAATGGGCCTTCAAAAAAGAGGCTTTCTACCAGGAGCTGGAGTATGAGAGAGGACCAAGGTGAATGGCTTTACATTGAAAGAGGGTTGGTTAGATTGGGTAGAAAGAGGACACTCTACAACGAGGTTGGTGAGACACTAGAACAGGATGCCCACAAAAGTTGCAGAAGCCTCATTCCTGGACATGATTGAAGTCAGGCTGGATGGGTCTTTCAGCAGTCTGACTTAAAAATAACCCTGCCCATGGAAGTGAGGTTACTCTGGGTGATCTCTAAAGTTCCCTTCCAACCTAAACCCATCCACAGTTCTGTGACTCTGTGATCCTTGGTCCTGATTATTTTAGCTATGGATAAAGCATAAAACTTACTTCTAACTATTTTGAAAGATATTCAGAGTGTAGTTCAGAAATTGGGACAGCTGAATCAGCCACTATGTAAGTTGCTTAGTACATCTGGGAGGAGATGCTTCTCCAAGGAAGTGGCAATACCACAACAGGGGCAGGTGCAAAGATAAGTAGCCACTGAGGATATTTGTCAGTGCTTTGTGTTGCTCTGGAGGTATGAGAGGGATAAAATTCCTTTTCAAGAAGACACTTTTTTGCTGTTGCTGATAGTGAAGAACAATATTGTTTAATTCTGTAAAAGTTTATATATGTGCACTCCTTAATTCTCCCTCTTCCATTTTCTTAGGACATTGAGTTGTTGTTTTTCTGCACAAACTGTTGATACTGTGAAAAATCAAAGGATAGGTATTTATAGATGAAGAAGGTGGGCATTTTCATTTTGAAGCTGAAATAATGCAGTAGAATACAACTTTTTTTTTTTTCCCTGAAGAGACAAATCAAAATTGATGCCAATTTTTCTCTCTGAAGATTGAATGAAGAAATGCCCAGGAGATTTCTTCCTCCATCTTCCCTTTCTTCCACCAAAACCAGGCTCCCCATGAACCCCCCTGATTTTATATCCTGGGAGACCTAGTTTAAATAGGAAATCTTATTCAGAACTGAATAAAATATAAGATCCTATCATATTTCCCTACAGCCTTTCCTTTAACCCTGAGGAGAGTAAGATTGTGCCTTCTTAAAATGAGAGAATTAATAATACTCCTCTTTCACAGACATGCTGTCAGGAGAGATCTGTTGAGACTTAGAAGTACAGGCTGGCAGGCTGCCCCCTGAGCTCAGGAAGGCATGGCACCATGCCCAGACTCTTTTTCTCTGGGCTTCAGCTTTTTCACATGGCTGTGCAAAAAACCAGTCAATACTTTCTCCTAACCTTGCTTCTCCTGCTGAAGACCCATCTGTACTACCCAGAGGTTTCTGTTCTGTTCACTTTGACTTACAATTCACTTCTGCTCCTCATTGTCAGCTTTCTGCCTGTGGCCGATGCATCTTAACTTTCTTATGCAGGCTGACTTAATTCAGCTCAGCTGTTAGATGGCTTTCTCAACCTCATAGTACTTTTTGATGAGCCTCAGGTAGGGAATAGCTAATCCTCTGGCAATTGCTGTAATGGTGATCTGACTTGCTTTACTATGAGTTCAGCCATTCTGTAAAAAGCTAAATTGTTGGATGCTTTGTTAATGCATACTATATAAATACCTTCAATCAGCTTTTTTTTAAAATGGGTTCAATTTCCTATTAAGTGATTGGACTGTAAGACATTATAATAGCACTATAAACAGTGACTTTTGAAAAACATTATTTTTCTTTTCAGTCTAGTAAAAGGAATTAAGCTTTCTTGGAATTTTGTTTCTATTGAAGTAAAAGGAATAACCACAAGCAAGGAGGTGACACTAAGGAGGGAGAATACCATGCCACTGTCATTTTAGAGTGATCCAAAGTGAATACTCTGTCAGTCTGACTGACAGTGAGAAGGCAGAAGTTTTAAATGCAACTTCAGTTTGATTTATTTAATATTAAAAATAAAACACTGAAAATATTTTACAATATTGAAATTTGAACTAGCATTATATCCTCAATCTCTACAGATGGTTACTTTAAAACTATTATGATATCTATTATGTGATATGTTAATATATGAGCTGTGCTTGGTAATTCAGAGAGGAAATTGCAGAAAGCTGGTGACAGATAATGAAAGGTCTGTCATAGACTGTTAAGCCTGCATCCTCAAGACCTGCATCATCAAGATCTTCCTGCCTGATGCTGCCAGTCCTGAAGTACTTTGCTTCACCTTTCTTGCTAGTTCAAGGCAGGACACAAAGGCAGGTGACACTGCAGCTACCTCTCCTGACAACATCACTGTGTCAGGAATCACATTTTCATTTGAATTTGTTTATTTGGCAAGAAAAAACAGAGTCAAAGAGAACAAAGGCTGCAATTACACTTACAGACTGCTACAAACAAGAACTATCTCATGCATGTCGTCCTGGGAGAGTTCTACTAGGATTTTGACAGCTGCACTTTTAAAGGTCCTGGAGTCACCATCAACAATTCCCTAATATCATCAGCTTTGTTTGTAGCAGCACCAGTCAAAAAAGTTGTTAAAATGTTTGGCATCATCACGAAGGGTGTTGAGAACAAGACAGAGAGTGTCTGCTCTGTGTTGTGCTGTGCTGTACAACATTAATGTGCCCAAATCTTGGTAGTTGTGTCCAGGTCTGGTTTCCACACCGCAGGAAGGGTAGTAGAGGAACAGAGAGGGGCCACTAAATTGGTGAAAGGGAAGCAGCTGTGTCACATGGTCGGACATGGAAGAATCAGGCACTCAAGTCAGGTCACAGAGCCACCAAGGCTGGGCCAGAGAGAAGAGCCCAGCCTCTCTTTATTCTTTCATTTATATATCTTTTAATATACAATCATGGATTGGACAGTGAGGTTACCACCTCTCCAATTCCATAGGTTATGAACACAGTCTATCACCCTTCTCCGCCTTCAGAAAAGGAATGAAAAACAATATCAAAGGTACAAAACAATCCTTGGCCGGTTAGACAAATATGGACTATGTTTATACAAAAACTATGAGAACTTTTACTACAAAGTATGAACACAGCACACTGTAAAAATCAGGACGACACAGCTGTCTTTCAGGACTAGAGTCACAGGGAAAAGATAAGTGAAGTTTAAGATCGTAGGGTTATTACTGGAGCTGTATGGCATTTGAACTTTGGAGGAGATAGGCTTAAAATGGGTGAAAAGAATTTTTTTTTTTTGCCACAAGAGCTTGTGAATGCAGATCATGTAACATTATTAAAGAAGAAAACCCAAAGGAAGAGAAAATCAACAAATTAGTGGGCAGTAGGCTCACAGACACTAAAAGATATAGATAGAAGTACACCCTAGTAATCGTAGCTATATAATGGCCAATAAAGGGGATTATTTAGGGAATAAGCTAAAGTAGATGGAAGAAAGGAAGGCATGAAGCCTAAACAGCTCCTCAGTTGTCAGTGGCAAAATGTTTTGCGAGGTGGTCTGAACTTTTTTGATTTTTTTTTTCATGTTTTTTCACAGTGGTCACATTGATTTTATGATAAATTTTTTTGGATGAAAAGCCTTGAAGGTTAAATGCTGCTGAGAGAATATGGTAAGACATAGTGATCTTCCTTTTAACTGCCTAGGAAGATGCCAAGCCAACTTCTAGATGGTTCCTGTGGTGCTAACCTTTTCCAGTGGTCGAGAAGACAGGCTTTGTAAATTCAAAATTCCCCAATTGCCACAGAAGACTGACATTCCATATAGAATGCCTTGAGAGACTTTAACACTCATCATGACTACTCTGTAAGGGAACCTTAGCCTAAAACCTTTCAGTTTTACTCACACTCTTTACTAAGTCACAAAACTAGATAAAGAGCAACTGATAATGCTTTTGGCCAAAAGAGCCATTGCCTTTTGTAGTGAAACACTGTCCTTTGACTTAGAAACACTGTGTTCCAGACACTAAAGAAACTGACCTTAGATTCACAGGTTGCAGCCTATATCCCTACCTCAGAATATCAATCCTTCTGTTCCCAAGCAAGTTCACAAGGAGCAAGTTAGACAAAGAAAGATGTGTTTATGTGAACTTATCAGCAGTTGTGAGCATGCAGTTTTAAGTGATTCAATTGCAGTGGTATAGAAAGGCAGCATCAACCAAAATCAGTGTATGCGCTTCTAGGTTTTCTAAATGCAAAGTAAAATGCATTGGTAGTCAATGTGAAAGGCTAAAACCATGCACATACAGCTACATAGGTGACAAGCATCGGGTTAGATTAATTTAATAATTTTCATCACATGTTCATGCCAGAATGTGCTAGCTTCACCCCTCTGAAACTGCTTATAGGATACTAATTTATTGTTTTGGGGCTTTTATGGGTTTTTGCTTGTTTGTTAGGGGGTGGGTTTTTGTTTTGCTTTTGTTTATGGTAACTACTAGAGGCAGATGCCTCTGTCCTATAGTGAATTGTGATAATTCACACTGACCACGAGGCGTCTGCTTTTCAAATGTGTGTATGAGCATATCAGGATCTAAACATCAATGATGAACATCCTTCCCTGGAAGGGAATATAGAACAAGGAGCTGTGGATTCCTTCCTTTTCCCCTGGATACTTTCTAGCATTACTTGACAGCTTGGACTTCAGCAACACAAAACTCTAAACAAGACTTCTTTGCTCTAGGTGATATTGGTTGATTCAGTGTTGTTGGCATCTTACTATTGATTAGAATAATTTCATAAGTGGAGGACTGTTGTTTGAAACTAAATACACACACGTTACGGATGGTAGGAGGAAAAAAAAGTGGTTTGCAGCATTTGAATTCATGGCATATTCCTTCATGTGGAAGAAATATTCCCAGAAATGTGACCAAGTATGGGTGACTGAAGTGCATGCCTTTGTTAAAACAGACTATTACAAATGTCTCAGACCAGCACCCACCCTCTTGGTTTGCAGAGACTTCTGCAACCATCCTAGGATATTTACATTCAGGTTGCTTCTTTGTTTGGACTGAGTCCATCTAAGAGACTATTGAGTCTTTAGGATGAAGATGGTAGTTGTGTGTACCCACTGTTTAATGTAACTTTGTTCAATTAATTTGAAATTTGTTGTCTGTATGGGAAATCCAAGTCGTGGGGTGATGTGAAGTACCCAGAGATCTGAAAGCCATCACAAACTAGGGATCATCACTCTTAATTCATGTTTGGGAGCTCCTGTACAGCAGAAAATGCAGAGTACAGTCAAGAGCAAACCTTACATCCCCATCACTGACTTAAAAAGAAGCAGGCTGTTGGGACTGCAGATGTTTTTTTGTATCACTATGGCAATTTCCTTATTACTGCCTCCTTTCTATATTCTTCTTCCTCACACAGCCTAAGTTTTATTATGACATTACTGTTGCACGCAATATCTGCATATTTTCCCAATGTGATCATTTGAGTCTATTGAGGTCTGGGTTTTACTTACGAGTTTTTATGAAAGACAATAAATATATTTTGAAAAAACTAGCTAACTAAGAATTTTACTTGTGGGACACAGAACTGCAATTCTATCGCACACAATTGTATTTTGCTCTCTCCTTTGGGACATGTTTCAAGATATTAACCATCTACCTGGGTTCCATAAAAGAGTAAGAGCTATAATGTCCACTGAATAGTGAGATTATAACTTTATCTACCTGCTTTAAACCAAGTGCAAACAGAGCTAGTTTTAGCGATGACATTATTCACTGAGTGCACAGCTATCTCATTACAGAAAGACTAATGATGCATAAGGGTCTCCGTGCTTGTTTTGATGAAGGCTTGTATAATACTATTGTTTTCTAACTTTCCCATCTCTTTTATTCACCAATAAGTTAGTACTAGGTTGCTGTAGACAAAATAAAATCCTCATTCCTGGTTTGAAAAGGACAGTTTTAAAATTCTGCTTCTTTCCTTATCTGTGTTGTTTTATGGTTAACTTGCTTAAAATAGAAGGAAGTGCAAGACAAAAGGCTTGAATTATGTACTAACAAACCTGAAAGCATGCTGAGAGATGCAAAGAAAGAGCAGATCACTAAACCAGATTGTCACTTAAGAGAAGGCTACTTTTGAACTTCGAAGTCTCCATGCCAAACCATAGGGTGTAGTTAGTACATTGCAGTAGTCTGTGACTGCCGTTCTTGTAGGAAACTGGGAAAAGGAGATGTGTAAAACTAACAGCTGCTGTTTTCACTAGGAACTAAGTAAGTATAACTGAGGGGAAAATAAGGCTCATTTCAGTATTAGCATGAGCATTTTACATCACAGTCTTCTTAGAGTTATGTTCAGGTATTATCACTATTCATGTGTCTCTGCTGGGAGATGGAAGAGATCCTACAGTGTCCTGTGTGGAAGCTCGAAACCAGATCAATGTTTATGAGGTTGTGGGGAAAAGGAGTTGCCCAAGACTGCTGTAATACAGCTTGCAGAGGCATTTTGCTCCTGGCTTTCCCTTCACGCTAAATGAACTTTACCACAGAAGCAGCTTTCCAAGGTTGGGATCAAGCTGGTGGCCAAAGGAAGCACTGGAAGCTGGACAGCCTCTAACTCCATGTCTTGTTCTCCCCTGCCCTGGTTTGCACAGGCTGCACACAGATGGCAGCATCCCCACTGGTGCACCCACCAGTGAAAGCAGATGGCAGTGGGCAGCTCTGCCTGCTCCCAGCCTGATGGACCTGCTGTCCTCTTCACTGAACCTCTTTGCCATAATTCCTCTTTTTGCCTTTCACCTGCATAAAATCTGTTTGCTCATTTATCACGGAGGTGTATTTTATCCTGCAGAACAGGCAAATGACTGCATGCACTCCTGTAGTTCATGCAATTTGGGACATGGCTTTGCCAGCTACACCAACCGCTGCTCACTGCCAAAATGCCACCTGACAGGGACGTAGCCAGTTGTTTGCTGAATTCTACCGAGGTGGTCTAGAACAGTTCTGTAACTTTTTTTTTCAAAATCTATATAAAATAGCTTGTCTGACAGTGTTCTATGATAGGCAGCAACCCCTGCAGTTATGTTGATTAACGGTGTTATGTAGTTATGTCGTATAATGGGAAAGAAAACACCCCTTAAATCTGGGAAAGCAGCAGTGGAAGCTGGGGAGGATGCTTGCACAGTCCTATTTACAGGTATTTCCATATTCACAGCATCTTTTTTAAAATAAGCATCTTACCCTGTTTTATTCTACCTCAGTATCAGATTTGAATTGTGTGTGGACTATATGTACCTTTTTTCAGTATTCTGTAGCTAAGCTATGTTTGTGTGGTTGGAATGATCGAAACTGCACAGTGTATACAAGATGTGCACAAAAAATAATTTAAAAGCCTACAATGTAAACAGAGTGACTTAAGTGTAAGTTCAGAATATTAAGTTGAAATATTGGCATAAAACTTAAGTGCAAGAGCCTAAGCAGGCATGAAAAAAGCTTCAGTCCTGTGAATTATGCCCACACGGTCCTCAAGGTCTTTTAGCTTCTCACTCAGTGGATGCCAGAAGCTGGACCCAATTACTCTATGCACTAAACTGAGTTAGGGGTCTTGAACCTGTTTGGATATCTGAATCTGGCCAGATGCGAGACTAGACTTAGAGAAAAATTTAGTAGTCTTGGATTTAATATTCTTGTGTGGGTCTATTTCAAAATGAATGAGTAATTTCATTGGGTGTATAATTCATGTTAGATACTTCATGCATTAGATTTTTGGGGTTTTTTAATGTATGCTTTAGAAACTGAGTTTCCTAGGCAACTGTGGCCACCTTGTGGATTCTCCAAAAGAAAATTATGTTTAATATTATAAAAAAGTAGATAGGACAATTTTGATAGTTAAAAACTATTCTATTGTGTTGTTAATCTTGGTTAATAGCTTTCAGTCAACACTTTTTACTTATTAGAAGTTAATTAATCATAGTAAATATAAGTAGTTAATTACTGTTAGCAAATGTGAGCAGTAGTACTACTTCTAGTACTAGGACTGTTTAATACATGCTTTCCACTATAAAGTTACCATTTTTCATCAAAAGATTACTGCAATTGATAAAGTTTAGCTGTGAAGGAGGAGAAAAGAATTTCAGTCACACTGTAGATCTTTCTTGGAATTATGGTTCTTTTATATCTCCCTCACTTCTGAATCATAGATTTCTGGGAAAGAACACACTAAAGATGGGGTGAGTTGACCTTGTTTGCCTGCTGGACGTCCACCCAGCTGCTCTCTCCCTTGCCTTTTTCAACAGGAAATGAAGAAAATAGGACAAATCTAGTGGGTCCAGATAAGGATAATGGATATCAGTTACCATCATGAGTCAAAACAGACCAGTAGCCTGCCCCACTGTTAGCACCTTGCCTTGTAAATCCAGTAAAGAAGGCAGATGAGGCAAAGGAGGATACTGCCTTTCCAGTATTGGCCTGCGTGCCAGGCCTGCTCTGTTGCAACATTTAATTCTATACTAAGAACATCACCAGCATGTGTGAAACTACTTGGCCTGGCTAATGGAGCCTCGAGTGGCTCAGGCTGTGCAGCCAGAACAGTTTCTCATGGTGTGAAAGACTTCCAGAGCTGTCAGACCTCTGGACACCTGTAGTCAAGGTCATTGGAAGCTTCAGGATCTCTGGCACTGGTGCAGGTTAGGTAATGGGGATGTCCAGAGTGCCTCCTCACGGCTGGCTACTCCAGCTTTGGAGATGTTGGTACTGCTGGGCAATCAGGCAAGATTTGATTTCTGTTCTTTGAAAGCTAAATCCAAGGTAGTTGATTAAATCAGGTTAGATTCAGGTGATGGCTCTGTCTAGTGTGACTCTTGTTTTGCCAGAGTTTCTGAGTGGCTCCATTTCTGACCATAAAAGTGAGTATTCCTAAAGCTACTCTGAAGTCACTGCCAGAATAGAGCAGTGGAAGCAAAAAATACTTTGAAGAAGTAATTTCAAATTATAATAAAGCCTGTTTCAAAAGGTATTGGACAAGGTGATACATTTGTCATGTATGTTATTCCCTTATGTCATTGCTTCTCTCAAGGTTGCACAGCAGCAATGGGCTGTTATCATATGACACTGTAGTAATGGAGAACTGTCTTGGTAAGGTCAGGCAGCTACAAAGCAACTCATGAGCAATTCAAATAGAATGGTGTAGTAAGGATACACCAGGAAAAGGCATTCAGGGTTCTCAGAAAAAAAAAGAAAATGGCAGTGTATTGTAAATTGGAAAAAAAACCCCAGCTCCAACATCTTTTCCTTCATTCCTTCCTTTTATGATTAGCCTGCAATATGGTGTTGTAAACCATGTATATTTTTCTCTGTTTCTTCATTTTACTTCTGTGTGTCCTGCTCTAATTAATTTAGATGCTTATTAATTTTAAAAACACTTGTGGTCCAGACGCCTTTCTGTAACTGCAAAACTACATTTTTTTTTAAATCAAAAGAACTTTTGTCTTACCTTTCACACATGAGCTCATCTGCCATAACTGCATACATTGTATACAACTCCCCTAGAGTATCATTTTACATATTTTTGGATGCCCAAGATTCTTCATGTTTGCTGACATGTTAAAAAGTTCTTAATTGATTAGCTTTAAGAGATTTTTGTATGCATTATTACACTTTATATAGTCTTTTATTGGTTTTGCTTCCTGAATTCTCTTTGACTGAATAAAATGATTTCTTTTTCCTTCTACTGGCATTAATTTAGTTAACTTATGAAATGTAAATCAGGCTTACACATTTTCCTTGAGTCTTGGTTACAAGGAAGAGCTCAAGATGCAATATGATGGCTTAGCATATTTGTAAGCTATTTTCACAGTAGAAAGAGAGCTTATGTATCAAACTGACAATATATAAATGACAATATTCTATGGAAATGCCCCTTCCTCAAGACTTCTTGAATTTCAGTAAGAACTTTAATTAAAAAAAAGAAAAAAGCCTCCTGATTTTTGATACATTTGTGCTCTATACCAAGTGATTTTTAAAAATGGTTGAGAAGTTAAATCATGCCTATACCCAGATCCTTCTGAATCAAGCAGACTCCATTTGCATTAGGTTATCTGAATTTGAATCTATATCATAAAAGCATCATTGTAAGTCGAAAAATCATGTAGGTGTTTCTTTTTATCCAGTACTTTTTTCCAATAGATCAGTGGTGTGAGATGTGAGGTGCTTAACAAATATGCAAACTTACATTAATACCAAGAGAGTTTTCTGGTACAATTTGACCTTCAAGAAAGTTTGTTACACAGTACCAAGCAGCCAACAGTGTTAGGAAGAACATTTGAAGAACGGTGTGAGATTGTAATTGTAAACAATATTGCAATTTGCTTCACGAACAATCTATCATTTGTCTGTATGGTTTTGTTCCCAGTGTTTAATACTGTGGGAGTGTTTTCTGTTGCTTTGTTCATTGTACTTGAATACTGATGCCTGAAGGATTTTTCTGCTTTTCTTCTGAATATTTCTTACACTGTTCCCTATATTCACAAGTATTAGCATGCATACTTGTGATGCTTTAGGTGATAGTTTAGCCTGGTTTCATGGTGTTTAGCAGGCTGGTAGACTAAACACCCCTGAAGCCACGTAGAGTTAGAAGACCAAACACCCTATTTTAGTAAGCCCTCAAGGTCTCCTAGTAGGACAGATTTTGTAAACTAGAAGTTAGCCCACCCAGGCCCCTTATTGGGCCCTCCTGGTAGATATGCTAATGTGTAACTCGACTGGGGGGACGGGGCTTTTGCGACGCGTTCTACCTGGATGGCAGAAGCCATCGAATGGGATCCTATTAAAATACCGAGGTAAATAACCCCCAAACCACTAACCATGTCTGAGCCTTTGTTTCCTAAGACCAGAAAAAGGCATCAATACTATGCCAAGTTTTCTGTCTTAGTAGTGGTGAAGTATTTCTAATGACTTACCATGGTTTTAACTATGATGTCATTATCTTTTGTTTAAGAGGTTTTGGAGTTTAGGGCCCAGCACTGGATACTTGGGCCTTTATTCTTCTCTAGAGCACTGTGGTCGGAAGCATAAAGATATTGGCAATTAAGTAGAAGAACTCAAAACAGTCTGCTGAGGCAGGACATGTGCTAGCATAGTGTGTTTGAAATCACTTTTCTTTTTTGAGGGGAGGAGGCAAGAGGAGTATATCCCTCCCATCTTGAACTGCATGACTTTAAAGGGAGGCTGATCAAGTGCTCCGAGGAGGAATCTCTAGATGCTACTCAGTGGAGGGATCATATAAGGTTTGGGAAATGCTTTGAAAACAGCTGGAGATAAGGCAAGTATCGGGTGAAGAATGAGTGCCTGCAATGTTTTTGTTTTTTCTTAGACTGATGGCCCCAGCTGGAGCTGAACGGGCTAAATAGCTCAGTACAGTGACAGTGTTTTGAGGAAACCTGTGTTTCCCCAAAAGAAATAAGGACAATTATAAGACGGTGGGGGATAATGATTCTACTGATTTATTAGAGCATACTTTGTCTTGTGTGGGTTGTTCAGAATATAATTTTTTCATTAAAATTATCCACTGAAATTGTTCTTCAATAGAATTTTCTCAGAAACATTATTAAAATAGTCTCTGCAACTCTTCCTCAGAGCACTTAACTGAGCTTCTGTTGCATGTGTAACACCTATGTAGAAGGCTTGTGTAAGTATTTCATTTTTTTGGAAGATGACTAGCGTACAGTGAAATGACTTGTCTGAAGCCATGCAAGAGGTTTGTAGCACTGTGAAGGAATTAGGGAATTTAAGGTGCATCTAGGCTAGTTGGAACTCCGTTATGCTTGCACTGCACGCTGTTGGTAGTCTGTAATTCAGATGCTGGCTAAAGCAGGCTTCTGGGAATGAGTCCTGATGAATAAAACAAAGATGGCCAATTTAGTCTCAGGAAAAACAGGAACTGCAATCAATAGAGTTAGACCTTTAGATGATGTTTCCTGAAAAAACAAGCAGTGTGGAAAATACACTCCCAATCCTGAACTTAATTTAAAGGGGAGCTTTCAAATGAATAGGATCTCCTTTAGAAGCATCAAGGTGGCAATTTCTAAGGTATTGTCCAGAAGAACTGATCTTCGACGGTGCATTTAAATGTATAGAAGTGTAAAAATGTCCATACTTGCTTTTTATGCTGGTCTTGAGAGAAGTCTTTTGCTCAAAATACTAGGTGCATAATCCTTCCTCCAGAAATACATGCTTTTTGGGTGTAAGGCCAATATCAGCATGGAAGCAAAGTAGTTTTCTATAAAATTGTCAGTGGAGAGGAAAATGTGTGTAATATACACAAACTGCTTAAATTCCTGCCCACTGAAATGTGGCTGAAGATGAGACATGAATCAGTTTGGACCTCAGGTGTACTTGTGCCACTTCAGATTCTTCCTTTTGCGGTAGAATTGATCAGTGGAAAACAGCATGGCAATAATAACAGTCTCAGTCAGACTGTGGAGTCAAATGTTGATCCTTATTTATCATTGTTAAATAACAGAATGGAAGCAGTGAAGCACAAATTCTCAGCAGAGTACTTTTTTTTTTGACAGCTGAAAAGAAAGATGCCTTTGCTATTAGAAATTGATGCTGCAGACCCTGGAAGCTTGATGGGTATTTTGTGAAGAACAGAAAAGGGAAAAAATAAAAGATGACTCTGGCTTGGAATCTCAGGTGTTGTGGTCATCTCATATGATCAAAATGATGCTATCTGTAATTGCAAAACTGGGACTGAAACAGCAGGGAGATGATATTAAGTAATCTTTTTGTCTCTGTACTCTCTACCTTTGTCTCACCTGGGTGCTCCTACATACCTTTGGATATAGCTGTCTTCACAAACACTTTATCTGTGAGGAAAGATTGGGTGGAAAGGAACAAAGGTGGAATGAGGCGTGGTTTGTCAAGCTGCTGATGTTGTGTTTGAGTGAGTACTCTTGTGTTGTAATATTCTCACAGTCCTGCTCTCTTAATTTTTTTGTTTAGCAACCTGGCCACAATACACTGTCTACTTGAGTTTATTCCTGAGGGCAAGTAAAAATTGTATTCAGGTAAAAAAAAAAAAAAATTGTATTCAGGTTTTATCCCATTGCATAGTAAGGATGTGGCAGATGTGCTTGCCCAAACAGAAGTGCCATGACATGCTTCTGTATTCTGCAGTTCTGACATAGTCTCTTTGCTTTGATAATTTAATCATTCCTTAATACTTGAATCTTGCCTGTTGCCTATGATTAAGAAAGGAAGGGGCAATGGTAACTGTGGAAAAGGAGCACAGACAGTAAGACCTTTGTTCATTCGTTGGGTTCTTTCTCTGGAGCTGTTGTGAGAAAGTTTTTCTTGGGAGTTTTGGATGATTGAACAATAGAAACTAATGTGGGGGGAGGGGGGAGGGAGGGAGGGAGGAGGGTGAGGAGTGAGTTACATTGTGTACTGTTAAGTCATGGTGGAAACTCTCAGGAAGGAGGATTTTAAAGTTCTTTCCTCCAAATTTCTTTTTAGTTTCCCTGTGAAAGTGTTGTGCTGTTTCCTTACTAATCGGGCTAGGTTATATCCCAGGTCATCAACTTTTCCTAAGCTTTTCTTTGTCACCAACATTCATCTGTCCCAAGTACCTAAATGTTTAATCAACTGTGCTTCATCAGTTTAATGATATTTAGGTTTCACTATTACAGTTCTTCAATCATTTTATTAAAATGTCCTGGACTAAGTAAACTTGAGACCCAGACCACCTGTCAGCATCCAAGAAACAGTCCGTCTTTATATCCCATTTTCGTACTATGCAAGGTCAATTTCTATTTTCCCAATTAAGACAAAACTGGTTTATACTATTTGGATAGAAAGTAAGCAATTTGTCATGTAATTAATTTGTTTCTAGTATTCATATTCTCCTCTGTTTGCTCAGAGGTCAAAAAAGGTCTATGAAGAGCTGTGCCTTTAAAGCAGCTTTTATTAGAGCCAATTAGGATTTGTTATTGTCTTGTACAGAGGCTTTTGAGTACAAGTCAACTGTAATCCAGGCACTGCATGAAGTTCAATTGTCAGATTTGCTGTCTCAGAGTAACTATTGGCACATAAAAAATTACAGTAAATACTCTTTCCTGTTGCATGTAGTTTTCTTTTAAGCACCTACAGTAGACATTATAAAATGCAGGCTAAACTGTCCATTTGTATTTTCCTGCCCTTTGTTGTTTCATCTTCCCTTTGTGTGTGACAAATGAACACCACTTCCATGATTTTTTTTCCAAAGGTACACTAGGATTCTTTCAGTCTTTGTTAGAAGCCAACAGGGAATGTTTCACTCCCAAGCAAAGCACTTTGGCTCATAGTTTTGAAAGAGAAAGAGCAGGTTAAAAGATGCTTCCCATAAGCTTGCCTGCTGCCATTTTCTATGGCAATTCATTAGCTCCTAGGAAAATGTAAATGGGCCCTTTGGAGCTATTATTCTGACAGCCTTATGCTGGAATTTTGTCTTAAAAGTGCTACACAATGCAAAGTTATCTTACATAGATGTGGTTTGGCATATTTTAAGGCTTTATGTTTGCTTTCTATGTTAATAATACTTCTAGAAAAATAGCAGAGAAAAAGGCAATTTGTCACATCTTTGGCAAACCCTTTCCTTCATTTTCTTTTAGATAGCAAGCTGAAAAGCTTGTTTTGTTACATTGGCTTATGATGTTCACTCATTCATTGTAATTTAATAAAGTCACATCTAGATGAGTAATTTTGTGTGTAACTGGATTTTTAAGTTCATGAAAGAATATTTTGGTACTTGTAAAACTGTAGACCAGTAATACAGTACATGTAAGTTTTACTACTGTGTAAACAGAAGAGCTTTGAAGTAAGGCTGCTTCTGCAAGAGTGTTTTTAATGAGGGAAAAGATTTAGGTTTTTGGTTTTTTTTTTTTTTCCAAATCAAGGCTCTCTTACCTGTTCTATTACTTTATTTTTCTGTGATGGCACGTCTCAAAGGAAATGTGATTATGTGTGTATTTCAGTCACCTTAATGAGTTAGTTCATCTCCTGGTCCTTTTTTGGTTTGGTTTGTTTTTTTTCTAGTAGACTTCTAATGCAGGTATAATTGTGTTAGCAGTATTCTTTGTGCTACAGCTCAGTTTGGAACTCACAGCCGTGTTTTCAAAGCCAAAACTTCTTTCTCTTCTTCTTTTGGCACAATTGAACAAAAAAAAATAGTATCTTCTTGTTAATGAAAAGTGTTAGAACTGTATGTCACAGTGTGACTGTAGAATGCTGTGAAACTGTCACTGGGGCAGTCTGTGGGTCATGCTGGGTGTCTTTGTTTTGTTTTATTTTTTAATTCTCTTCTTTTGAATGCTCTTGACTTTGGCCTATTTTTTTTTTTTTTTATTTACTTATTTTTTTTCACGAGATTCAGGCACTGGACTCTTTCAAGCTATGCCAGGAAAGTAGTTCCCAACGGGAATATTTGTGTTCTGTTTAAATCTACTCACCCAGAACACAGTAAGCAGGTCACTTCTAATCCCATATTTCTTTCAGAGTGCTGTGAAGTTCATAGTAGGCTCATACCAGTGCTTCAACATTGTCTGAAAAAGAAAGAAACAAACCCAAAATAACAAAAAATCCATGAACAAGTGCATAATATATTTTAAATGCATGAGCATTTGTTAGATAAGGGAGAAGTATTGAAACATGCCTCTCTCAAACAACTCCATTCTGATTAGAGTCGTACCTTGCTGCTAAAGTTGTATTTAAGAAGAAATCACTCACCTTGGCTGCTTAGCTGATGTGTTTCCTCCTGCAAAGTGCTTCTGCAACACCTGAATCATAAGCTGTTAATTCAATATGGCCTTCCCGTTCATATTCGATCTTATCAGGAGAAAAAGTTGTTAATTTGGGGCATATCCCAAAGTGAGAGAAAAACAGAGCACTGATTTTTATTTTTGTTCCTCACCTTTCCTGCTCTTCTACACTTACCCTTGACTGTTGCTGTTCGCTGTCTGTGACAAAGGAAGATTTAGTAGGGTTAAATGATATTCCTATGCTTTGAAGCACTGTGGGAATTTTTCTTCTTCATTTCCAGAATAGCCTTTCAGACCCTTAGGAGTGGCAGTCAGTCACGGGAAGTGCAGGAGATAGTGCTGCACCAGGCAAGGGAAGGGAGGTAGGCACCGGGATGCAGGGTGTACCAGGGATGCTGGGCACCAGCTTTAGGAATGAGGCCTGGAAGAGTGTGAATGGAGCAAGGTTGGCTTCTGGGGAAGTGGAGAGCAGTGATGCTAGAGCAGGTGCCAAGGCAGCTGCTAATGTTGCAGGGAGCTAAAGGCCCTGGCCTCCATACTCACTCAAAGCACTTGAATGAGAGCCATAAAAAAGTATGAGCTCTGAGAGGCCTGAATTTACTTTTATTTGCATCTGGGTATTTCTTCCATGGAATTCAGAATTGCTTAGGTATGGGTATGATCCCAATTCTTCCCTCCACTGATTTGTACCACTGATTTGTCATGTCTCTGCTTGGTCCAGCTAATCAGAAAGCCAAGTCTTGACATTTACACCCTACCTTTTTCTTTGTACAAATCTAGAGTAAGTGACATTAGGAGTATACAGGGAAGTGAATACAGTTACATTATACCATGGTCCCCTGAGGACTGAGATAATTGCAGAGCTTTTCCCCAAGAACTGAGGATTTTAGTGTTTATTTCTGTGCTGCTATAAGGAGTGTTCCCTGGGGGCCCTTGAGGGCAGTCATCTGTGTATGTAACCTGCCTCCTGGGAATTGTGCTTAAGGACACTGTTTAGCACGTGTCATGGAAAATTTTCAGTGTGCCTCCAGTTAACAGCACCTTGCAGAGGACACTTGGCAGAAGAAAGAACAGACTTTGTGTTTCCTGCAGCAACCAGTTACTCAGTGTGTCAGGATAGAGTTGGTGGTGATGACAGTGAAAAGAAACAACTCGTAGTCTTTTCTTTTGGGGTTGTTGCAGTATAGGCTATAACGTCTTTCACACCAGGGAACTGGAGATTTGTAAGAGTGGCAACACAAGAGTGATATGATTTCTGGGTGCCAAGTGATCATATTATTTCTGGGCACTGATGTGAAATAGGAAGCAGTCTCAAGAGCACTCTAGAAGTGTCATTCTAGGAATATTTTAATATGGTAATACCATTGGGTTTTCTCCTGCTGGTTCTGTTTTGGAGAGGGGGATCAAGGAACCTGTTTTTCAGCATCCTAGATGTTTTGAACAGAATTTTCCTGCTGTGAAGCCAAATATTTAATATATGCCATAATGATCCTTTAATTTGAGTGTGACAACTGTGTAATGCTGACAGTAGCTTAAGTAGGTAACCCAAAGGAACCTCTGTAAAGATTTCATCATGATTAACTCATTTATCATTAACTGTGGTGTAGAATTAATGTGGATTGAGAATTACATTGCAATTTACCAAAATACAAGATAGAAAATAGCTTGTAAGCCATCTGACAAGGAATATCACTGCATGAGAATTAAAATCAGCAAAGCAAATGACATGACTTGTTATAGCTGCTGACCTAACGTTCCTTCAACCGTCTCCAAAGCATGATAATTCCAGTACAAACATAAGTGTGTGTGGTTCTGCATTATGCATAGTTTTAAATCACCCCTCCTACATTTTAAAAATACTTAAATAGTTGACTCACTGGCAGCAGAGTTTCTTACACTGTTTGCCATGGCAGCTGTTTGGCAACTGGCTCTATAGCAGGGATGAAACAGCCGGCCAGCTTCTGGCAGGTTGGCAGCAGGTGCTGGCAAAGAAAATGAGCTAAAAAGGAGCAATGTCAGCTCAGAGGATCTCACGTGCTAAACCCTCATAGCTGTGCAGTAGTTAACGCTTGATGTCTGCCGGCTGAAGAACTGGAAAATGCAGGTTAATTTTTTAGAAACAGTCAGAAGCCCAAAGATGATTTGATTTTGGGCATGTTGCAGTTGGAAGCAGCTGGTCTGCTGTGGTTTAAGCTTTTTATATGCAGTTTAGTTTCACTATTTTGCCCTTTGAACTTGGTCGTATCTAGCACACTGTCATGTCTTTGGACACAGACACCCAGCACATCAGGGTAAAAGACTGTTCTCTCATCCGTGCTTGCATGCCACGGCTCGCCGATGTTCTGGGGGTTGATAGCTGGCCCCAGGGTACTGGCCAGCGACCCGTCGGCGGCTGCAGCTTGCGTCCCTGACCGCCTGAGCGCCAAGTCCATGGCTGCGGGGAACTGAATGTCCCCAGCTGCAGATCGCTTGCTAGGAGCAGGCTATCTGGTTGAAGGCTGGAGAGGAATGGGGAGGGATCTTCTGCCACGCGGAGTAATTCAAGACACAGAGGCTTGGGGACCAACTGTGCTCAAGGGCATCTGGGGTCAGAAGACCCAGAACAGTTCCGAGCTCAGACTTTTATTGTGAGGGTATCGTCCAATCACAACGCATCAGAGGGGAGGAACAAGGGAGGGACCAAGGGAAGGGGTCCAACCAGGAAGGAGAAGGGGAGGAGAGAGAATAACAGACAACAGGGGGAACAAATCAACAACCGAGTGTAACAGAACTTTCTAGAAACTAAACATAACTGGCAGGAGCAGTGCCGAGCGCTCTAATAAATGAGACAAAAAGGAACCACCCCTGAGAACCTCAGCCCTCGTCTGGGGCAAACCACTGTTGTCTCCACCCCATGGGAGACTTCCTAAACTTGGGCACCCTTGTTCCAAATCTTCTCAGGGGGGTTTGAGGCCTTTGGGGCCTCAAGCACCGCCACACTTGCAATCTTCCATTCACTGTGGCATTGATCACTCCTTGAGGCCCCATATGAAATGGATATGACTTCCAGTGTTTAACAGTAATCAATTTTGTGGTGCTATAGTACATTTTTCTCATGCTTCAGCCACTTCTTGTTTGCTCTTTCTGAATATTCTTTTGCTGAAAGCAGAAAGATCTTTTTATAACCTTGAACATACTTTTGGAGGCCCATGTATGTGGGGACATCATTACCAGGCAAAAATAAAACTTTAATGGGTGTGCAAACAGACTGCAAGCTTAAACATCTGATGGGATACAGTGTGAAAAAAAAGGCCTCAGGCAGCTTGCAGAAGGGATATGTGCATGCTCCCAAGTTTCAGTTAAACCCGGTCTCCAATTTTGCAGTGATTTTCATTTGAATGTGTGATTTCACTTGAGTCTGAAAGTGATATAAATCTGAAAATAGACATGTCATATTCTTGTTTGAACAGACTTGAATGTTTTGTGTAAGAGAATGTTGTAGGGTTTCACACACTGATTATCCTGTTCAGGAAATGAGGAAGAGTAGGAGAAATCAACAGGTTGGAGGTAATTCCTGAGGGCACAAAGTGACTACCAAAGTTTTTTATTTCCTTGATAGACATGAAAGCTAAAAAGCTGGCCTTGGGATACTTTAGATCTAGATTTTTAAAAGGAGAGAAACCCAAGCCACATTAATGTGAAGATATGTCCTTTTTGCGGCCATCCTACAGAAAAGGCTCTTTTTCCTGGGAAAGGAGCCTTTGACTGTAATGCTTGTAGCCTAAATGGGAAGAGGAGTGGTAGAAGTAGGCTGTAGTGAACTGCAGTGAAAAGGGAGAACTTGACTGTTAGACAGTTTTCTAAATTGTAGTTGTGTACTGGCCTTGGCATAATTTCCTCTTGTTCCATTGAATGAAGAACAAAAGTATTACTCACACAAATAGAATTCCCTTGCTAGTCTGTCATGATCCTCAATCTTTTTCACTATGGAAATTTTTCACTGCTGGAAAGCAGTGCTGTAGAAAAGGATGTGGGGGTCCTGGTTGATGGCAAGGTGAACATGAGCCAGCAGTGAAGGCCAGGAGGGCCAACCCTATCCTGGGGGGCATCAGGCCCAGCATCACCAGCTGGCAAGGGAGGGGATTGTCCCTCTCTGCTCTGCACTGGGGCAGCCTCACTTCAAGTGCTGGGGACAGTTTTGGGTGCCATAATTAAAGGAAGGTATTGAATTATTGGAGAGTGTCCAAAGGAGGGCAACAAAGATGGTGAAGGGCCTTGAGGGGTAGCCATATGAGGAGCAGCTGAGGTCACTTGGTGTGTTCAGACTGGAGGAGACTGAGGGGAGACCTCATTGCAGTTACAACTTCCTTGTGAAGGGATGCAGAGGGGCAGGCACTGATGTCTTCTCTGTGATGACCAGTGACAGAACTCGAGGGAATGGCCTGAAGTTGTGCCAGGGGAGGTTTAGGTTGGATATCAGGAAAAGGTTCTTTACCCAGAGGGTGTTTGGGCACTGGAACAGGCTCCCCAGGGAAGTGTTCACAGCACCAAGGCTGACAGAATGCAGGAAGCATTTGGACAATGCTCTTGTGAACATGGTGTGATTCTTGGGGATGTGGCTGTGTGGGGCCAGGAGTTGGACTTGATGATCCTTGAGGATACCTTCCAACTCAGCATATTCTGTGATTCAGTGATGCTGGTAGGGGTACAATATGTACCTTAGTATAATATTTAGCTTGTATCAGATTTAATTAGAATAATCCATTGGAACTTTTATTTTCCACTAAGTTCTTCTATAAAAAAGGCACCTTTCAGAAGCAAGCCTTCCACAGAAGGGATAAAATGATTTAGGAAAAAGATAATTTGTTCAGTTTCTGTAGGAAGTGTCAAGCCCAAGACTAAGTTTCTTGGCTTAGCCCTTGTCTTCTTATTCTCCCAGGCCACTTGCTCATTGCCATCTCTAGTGGGAGTCAAGCAGTCTTGGGAGCCAGAACTTCCAGCACAGGGAATTCTTGAAACAGTGACCTGCCAGATGCATCTGTGGGAGGGCTTTCCTGGAACTGCAGTCCCTAGAGACCTCAGGATTCATGATGTGGAGGCAGTCCAGATGGCAGGACTGCCTGGAGACACTGCAGGCTTTGTTCCCTTTCAGGGAATCAGCCAAGCTGGCAGGAAACCTGGCAGGGTTTTGATAGGACCTGCCCCTCTTGCAGCCAAGTCATATATTGATCATTGCCGTGTTGTCTGTTCTGGTGTTTTGTTGTGTTTTGATCAGGAAATCTATTTTGGGACCCGAAATCCTTTCCAAAAAAGAGGCTCATTTATATATGGAAGCTTCCACAAAATTTTCCAGTTTTTGTGAATTGGCATTGTACCCCAAACCCTAGCAGACTCCTTTTTACCCTGTTCCTAGAATGGATAGCTGAATGACCATCAGATACAGTTCTCGATAGGGAAAGGCCAGTTTCAAAAGCTCTCTTTTGATCTATCTGGTAATTAGGCAGAAAGTAAACTCTGGTTCTGATGCTATCTGTACAGATGTGTCTGTCTGACATCAAAATACTGACCTTTCCTGGTAAGGCTTCTTTCTAGTGCTACCTTAAGTTTTCATACAAAAGCTAGCCCTCAGTCTTCCTAATTTAACTTTCATATCTACTTTTTTCCCCTTCTTCCCTGTATTTACAGTGTTATATGCAGATACACGCTTATTTTCTAAGACATGACACTACATCTACTTGAAGTTGGAGGTCAGAACTCTACTTGTATAAACAGTCTCCAAGACATAAATTTCAGGAAAACGACAGACTTGTTTTTTTTTATTTGTTTGTTTTCAAGAGTGCTAATGAAGTTTTAAAGGTGATGTAGTAGTCTAGCAACTTTGGGGTTTGCCCAAATATGAGATTGCCAGGGACTGATAGCTTCTTTTTGGGAAACTGTCTTTATAGAAGTGGCTTCTAACCCAAAAGCAAACCATATCTGATGCTTATTGGTGCTGTGATGGTTTGCCAGAATGGATGTTGGAAATGGATTTTGTTGATTGCCAGGGGAGAAAAATACCCAACTGACATTTAACTAAAACTTGTGCTGCTGCAAAAAAAAGTGATTGGCAAAATGTTTTAAATAAACTCCAGAAAGATGACAGCAGTGATCAATATTTGACAATGAAAATGGTTGTTTCAGTGAGCAAGTCTTTGCTATCCAGAGAGATTAACATTAAGACATTATAATTACAATTTGTTTTGGCAGCTATATTTAAATCCTTTCTTACTTCCTTCTTAATCTTTACCTTATGTATACTTTGTAATGAGGAAGCAGGATTCTTGGTACTTTTTTTTTGTTACTGTATTTATAGAGAATGTGTATTTATATAGACATTGTTTCTGTCTTGATTTTTATATTCCTTTGAAATAATTCTTTGCTGTTCTTTAGACCACATACAAGGCTTACCAGGATCAAGAATCACTTTGTTGCCAACATGGTCAGAAAAGATTTGAATGTGCAATTTCATAAAGTAATTTATAGACTTATTTCAAATTGGGCAGATGAACCTTACTGTTTTACTTGTTATATGTATTTTAGGTTTTTTTCAATGGTTTGCTTTTGTGCATCCTGAAATCTCTGCAGTACTTTAACTGTAACTGAGCATATTCCTCTTGGATTTATTTTTTAATTGTAATTTTCTGAACAGCATAGTGGCATGAAAGGGCTTGTGCTGCTGTTTTTCCTGTCAGACTTAAAGAAAAGCATGTGACATATGCCTTGGAAAAGTGATCAAATGCTGTAAATTCCCTCTACGCTGTTTCTGTTTGTATCTTTATTGCCCTTGTGCTCAGGAGAACATCCTTGTATGAGCCCACCTGCCAACAGCTTCAGTCTGCTAAGACAGTTTTGGGTGGTCTTGGGAACGCTGAAATAACCCTCAGAGCACCCTGCAATGTATCCAGAAATACTTAAACCTAGTGCAGCAGCTCTCACTGATTTGGCAAGTCTCTGACTTTGAAGAGGAAATGCACACTCCTAGTCCCTGTTCCATCTTCCTTCCTGTGGTACCTGTATTTCAGATTTTAGCAGCATCAGTCCCCGTCTGTCCTAGGAATGGATTTCCTCTACCAGACTTTGCTGGTGCTATTTCATTTGCCAGATATGCCTGGTGCACAGGATCCCAGAACTCAAGGAAGGCTCTGACTTAGGGCAGGTGCCAGAAGGCAAAATACATTAGCTATATCACAGCTACCATTGCTGATCACCACAGTGTCCCAGGGCACGCATTTTCATTTTCTTGGAAAAATTAAGACTTTGGTCTTCCTTTTGAGGTTATAACACCTTTCGGAACTCATTTTCTATCATTTAGCATGATCATTTCTATCTCTCTCTCTCACTGAGACGATGGTCAGGAAAGGTGATGGTAAAGGACTCAAGGAAAAATGTACTAAATGCCACTGCAAGACGACATCTAGACAGTAACTAAGCCAGCTTCTCATCACCTGTCTTGCATCCTGGGTGTAAAACACATTTTGGCTGTCATTTGCAGAGACTCACATGGTCTGGAAAAGTGATTCCAGAGTGTGTTCCAGGTGGCTGTCACCTGTACCAAGCTTACCAAGTGGAAGAGTGTAACTGCAATGGATACACATAGTCTGTGCCACAGTGTCAAGGCTGTGCCCTGTACAGATCTGGAGACCAAATTGTTCATCTAACCCTGTAGATCTCTGTGCTCTCAGATCAAGGTGAGTAGCTTCTACATCTCAGGAACATTTTATCTTCCTACTTAGATACCAGTTTCCCAATCCAAATTGTGTCTTCCCCCATAACCTTTAGTCCTTCTATACTTTGTTAGACCTCAGCACCCTGATCTCAACATAACTTTTAATTTTACATATCCCTAATAGCAGTATCTGTGCTTGCTAAGCTTGCATAATATATTAGGAGTGGAACTGTCTTCAGTAAGCCATTTGAGAAACCCTGTACTGGATCTAACACTCACTAGTCAGTGGAAACATTTTTGTGACACTTTCCTTGACACAAATTCAGGCTTTTAGTAATTATGTTTTAAAACTAAATGTCTGTTTAAAAATTCAAAAAGCCACAAGGTTATGTTGTAGGAGTTGCTGTTTGTTTTACCAAAAAGTTAAATGTTTTCACTTTAGGACCAATTATCTAATGTAATTTGTACACTGCACAACTGGTACCCTGGTGATATCTCTGCCCTTTTGATTACACAGCCTGACCTTGCTCCCCTCACACCCCCAGATCTCTCATTATATCTGTGGGAATTTCACACTAGAGACTGAATACAATAAAGCCGTTCTTGAATATACATTCCATTGTAATTCTTTGGCTATAAAAATATTTTGATTTAAAAACAAATAAATAAGAGTCTGATTTTATAAGAGCAAATAGTGAGGATTAATTTAATCTGCAAAGAAACTTCTCAAGATTTTATATGTAAGACAGGCTCTACCTAATCCCCTCAGCAGTACATGTTAGCATTCCTGCCTTATGTTTGCTGCTATGACTTATTGGATTTAATATTATCCTGATTCCAGTCTACTGTGCATAACAATTCCAGACATGCTTTCCAAGCTAATATACTCTAAGTGAAATAATTGCCCATGCATTTTCAGCATATGAGATTTTAATTGATTTAAAATTGTTGCTGTTATTATTGCGTATTCCAATAATAAATTGTCTTACACAGAACAAACTAAAAATAACTCCTTCACTTTTACAAAAATGGCATCCTGAAAAGTCTGAGTTCAATGATCTGAGGTAGAGAATCTTTTCCCAACACATGGACCCACTATAGACAGGATTACTCAAAAGCCTTTTCTTTCTTGAAGGTCTGTCTCTAGTCTTTGCAGCCACATCTCTTTCTGTTTAATGGCTTGATCCCACAGTTCTGATGAAGTGTATTGAAAACAAGTTTTCACTCACATGCTTTTTTCTCCTTTATTCTTAGAATTTTACACATCTTTCTTTCCTTCTTAGATCTCCCCTTATGCTCTCTGGGCACCATTCATGATTCTTACCAAGGGTTGTTAATAACCTCATAGTCAGGTAGAAAATTCTTCCTCTGACGACATTGCCCTGTCCTTGAGGTTATGAACATTTCCTTTGTTCATGTGGTAATGACTTCTATCCCATCAGATAAAAAAATCTTCCTTAACACTGTAAACAACAATAATTCATGAAAGCAAGTTAATTTATGCAGGTTTAAAGATATTGGCAATGTCAGACATGAGGTGAAAAGAAACAAAATGCAAATGTACTGGTCTTTATGGTGGTCTGTATTTTTCTCCCAGTCTTTGTGAATTGAAGGGAGCTGAGCATGTGAGAAATAAACAGGGGATGCTGAATGAAAGTGTTGTTTCCAGAAGGAGGTGGCATCAGCTCTTACATTTAAGAACATACAAAGCAGGCCAAGGACACTTGAAGGACAGAGCTGAGAGTGTCAAATAAACTGAAGCAGTAGTGCTTCTGTTATCAACTGGAGTGTCATGCGTGGTACTTTCCGTATGAAACAAAATAAAATATACCAAATAATCTGTACTCTATGCTTTAAAATGTTTTAATTTTTACAGCAATGTGTAAAACATACCTAGTATTTTGTTTTTGTGATAAATAAGCAACTACATTAATCCGCTGTCAGAGCTGTTTGTATATTTTATAGGAACAGATCATATGTTGGACTCCTAAAATGACTTTTAAAATAGGAAATTATTTTTTATTCATTTGAAAATAATAAAAAATAAAGCTAGAAACTCAACTTACACAGTTTTCAGATGTTTTCTTTGATTTTATACATAAGAGATTTTGCTTAAGAACACATGGGTGTTTAGCAAACCTGTGTGTTTTCAGAAAATTAGAGCTTCTCCAGAACTGTTAAAGTTGTTCAGAGATTCAAAGATACTATGAAAGCTAATTGAAGCCCCATTTTTCTGTAAATGTACAGGTAGTGTCCTTGTGCTTATGATTTTCATGTTTTGTGCCAAGGTTGCTGTAGCGTGAGATATTTCCACTGATGACATTTCTCATATTATTCATGCGTTCATAGCTGCACCAGTAGAAGCTGTCCCCAGTTCACAGCAGTTTTCTCTGTGCAGGAGTAAATAATTTTTTTAATGTATTTGTGTTCTTCCTTCATGGTCAAACACATTAAAGGACTTGAAGGTGCATTCATCTGGTGCCTCATCCTTGTGCACAGCTCTCTGTGTGTCTCAGGTGACTTTTATACAGCCTTTTCAGTCTGAAACATGAGGGACAGGATGGGGTGGCCAGTGAGGTGTCTGCTCCCTTGTCTGGGTGTAGCCAGAGCACCTATGTGCAGAATCAAAGGGCAGAGAGTACTTTAGGGCAGAGAGATGTGATACTCTCTGATGGGGCTCTGAATTCAGCAGGCTCTTGGGATATCTGGATGGCATGGCTTGCAACACTCTGTCGTACTTTAAAGTCCATCAGTTTGGGAGTTCAGCTGAAGCTCTGGCAGCATGATAACATAACCAGTCCTCCCTTGTTCTGTGCCAGCGTTGTTTACAGGCAAGGCAGAGAGACTATGGTAGAACAACACTCAGTACAATCCCCACATTGGTGAAATTCCTCTAAACATTTGCATTGTTCCTTTAGGATAGAAGCAAAAGGTTTCATCATAAACTCTGTGGAAGACACATGCCCATGTAGAGAGGTGTAAGTTTCAGAGAAGGGGTGAGAAAGATTGTGCCATCAAATGTTTCAACCCAATATGCTTTTACTGTGGATTAGATCATGTCTGTGAAATGAAAAATACTAATCATCATAAAGGAGACAAATAATAATTAAAAATTCCACTTAAATTCAGGGTAAATACTTTTTTTTCCTAGTCATGCAGCTGATTCAGGACAGAAGTTTTCAGATTAGCAGCATCATTTTTTTTTTTTTTTTGGTACACCTTTCCAATTCTTATGATTTATATATTAATGTATGTGATTACCAATACTATGTCTTCTATAAGTAGCTCTCTATTAATTGTTTTGCTTTCAGCTTCTTGAAAATAATGTCCTGTTGATAACATTTGATGCCTGTAAAATGTGATTTAGTTCTTCAGTACTCTTCTTGAAATCTCCATATGAACATATACCTTAATACCATTTCATGTAAAACTTAGGTGTCAGTTCTTTGTGTTGTGAAGCCAACCCTTGATATGTAAATCTTATTTGTGAAGCATCTGTTCTTCATGTCTCAGGTACAGTTAAATAACATGGATCATCTGAAAAAACTAAACTTTCCTTACTTAGTTTATCAACAGAGAAACTGCAATGCCATAGAGAGCTAGAGAGTCTTTGAGCTTCCTTTCAAAACTTGAGTATTGTCATAGTTAAATTGTCGTCCTTGTTGGGTTATCACTCCTTTCAGATATAGATCTAAACAGAAACTGAAAGGAATATAGTTTAGCTCCCACACTGATTTTCTTTTTGAGTACTTTATACTCTATTAAAATGAACAGTGATGTTCTTTGTGGTGTTCCTACAGGGAAATAAGTACAATTGGGTCATCCAAGAGCAGTAGATGGACCATGACATTACCTATTCAAACAGTAGCCTGTGTGTATTTGCCAGCAAATCCTCTCTGCACAACAAACCCACTGTTTTAGCAAGTTACACAAGAGATTTTGTCCTCAGGTTTTGTTTAGGAGTTTCCTTGTAATTTATGTGTAGAATATTTATAAAAAGAGTGAAAGAGATACAGGAAATATGCTGTAGAGATGCTTGTTCTTAGAAGAGCATGTTATTATCTTAACATTCTAATCAGCAGGAATATTCCACGGATGACCTTGGTACACAGCCACACAGTGAGCAGCCAAAACAGCTAAGCAGAAATGTGTTCCTTACCTCCTTCTTTGGAGGAGCTGCCTCCTTCTTTGGCTAAGAGGGATAGTAGGATGCAAATAGAGCTAAAACTCAGTGACACCAAACCACCAAAAGATCAGAGTCATCTCATCTGAAAGATCAAGGTCAGGGATTCTGGAAGACTTTTTAAGAGACATTTTGGAAAATGAAGCTTGGACAAGAAAAAGTCTATTAATGTGTAAGGCAATATCATGCAAAGTCAGAGACTTCGTTTCAGGCTAATCCATGTCAAAGTTGCATTTTCTTCACCTTACTGCTGTGAAACCTCTGGTCTCCTTTCCCCCAGATTTTCATTGGAGAGAAAAAAATGTTTCAATCAGGATAGACACTGCTGCTGCAGCTCCCCAGCTGTGGCACTGCTGTCCTGTCCAGCTCTGATCTCATTTCACTCAGGCACAGCTCTGCCCCTCCTTACCCACCAAGGCTTTTCACAGTCCCTCAGTCTTGCCTATTCCTATGTTCCAGCCTCTCACTGCCCTAGGAGGTGTCTGGTGGGGGCAGGTGTCTGCTCCTCTGTCTTTCAGCAAGATTCCCATCAAACATCATTGTCAGGGACTGATAAACTACCACCTGGCTATACAATACACAGAGCTGCACAGTGAGCCATGGGCCTGCAGATCTCAGTTGCAGCTCTCTGCCTGCCCTTGCTGTGCTGCTGCTGTGTTAGGAGACCCTGTGTGTGGGCTGAGCCAGCACCTGAGGGCTGGTGTCTCTGACATTGCAGTCCTGGGGCAGCTCTCCCAGATCGTGTCACAGGGGTGGCCAGCTGGAGCTGGTCTGATGGATGCACTTGTGAGAGCCCTACAGCTGACAGCAGCTGCTGTCCCTTCTCTCTGGTTTCTCTACCCTTGATGTGAGTGGAGCAGCTGGTGTGGGTACAGAGTGAACAGCTGCAATTTGCCTTTCTCTTCCATCGTGACTGACTCAGGGCACACTTACCAGGAGGACTGGAAGCAGTGCACCTTGAGTGTCCTCTCTTGCCTTCACTTCTCTGATAGTGATCCTCACTGCTGCCAGCACACTTCTCAATCACCATTTCTTGGTGTCCTGCTGATTAAATAGGACAAAAGTATTATCAGATCTCCAGGACATGATCGTATGAGAAAAAGCCAGAAGAGTGCAATACAAACTGCCTCAAAACTGCCAGAGAATAGCTAAAAACCCCAACACTGGTTGTCTTAAAGCTGGAATTAAAAAAAGCCATATTTGGAAAGGAAAACATTTCTTTTTCCACTGTGTACTATACGGGAAATCAAGAGAAAGAAAAAGGTCTGTGAAGGTTTTAGCTTCCATCTGTTTATCATTGGCTTGTTGGAGAAGAGTAGTAGGATCTCTGTGTTTCATAGCTGAGACAATCTGGGCGCACCTTGCTCCTTTCATGCATCTGTAGCCATCAGACAGCTATGGCTTGTAGTGGTGTGCTTGCCTATGCTGGGAACTTAGATACTACAGAGACTTTTTACCTCCTGTATTAAAATCATAATCGTGTTGACTAATGTAAAGTTCTTTGATGTTGGCTAACTACCCTGAACTTGCTTGTAGTTTCAGATAATTGTAAACAGAAATATAAAATACAGAAAAGGTTATAGTTTCAAAAAAGAGGAAACAACAAGAAAGAACAGTACAAGCAAAAAAAAATTAGCTATTAATTTTTTTCTTAAAAAAATTGAAATTTGAAAACCCCCCTTCCTTCTATCCAGTTCATTTGCTGCAGATTTTCTGTTAAGGGCACTACTTTTTTGCTTAATGTCTCAGATTGCATTAAGTAGATTTCACCAACTTTTAGCACCTGTCTTTTTGCTTTTTAAATTTTTTTTTTTTAAATTTTTTTTTTGTTGTTTCTGCAGGGGTCACAGTCACACTTACAATTCTTTGGGCTATGTTAATGTAACTTATCCAGGTTGTAGCTCCTCAGGCCTCCTGAGATACGGTGTCCTTTTGGCACATCAGGAGCTGTCTTCCATATGTCCATCATGAGCACCTTAACACAATGAAGAAAATCTTCTCACTTGTCTTGTCAACCCCAGGCTCACTGTGAAATAACATGTGTTTACTGAATCATATTCTTCTATCCTTTATTTAGGCTATATGATCTCCTTAGTTAGTCTTTGAAAGACCCTGTCAACTCACTCTTTACCTATGCCAATCTTGAGGTATTCTAAATGCAGTTGTGCATTTTAGATTGAACCTCAGAAAATCATCTATAAGTTGTGTTCTGTATTATGTATGATATTCAAATCAAAAGGAGAAAAAAGTCAGGAACACACACATACACAAAAATGTTAATATTACAAAGTATTTGAACATCTTATTGTTGGCGTGTCAACAATATTGTGTGCTAGGCTTTTATATCTGTTTTTGTATGTTCAAAGTCCATTTTTGAAATTTGCTTCTGATGATTAAATGCATCCTAATACAAACTGTCCTTAGCAAATACTCTAAATGTGTTACATTCAGACACTATAATTATGTTTAGCAAATGCTGATATTTTTTAGCAGATGTAATTATTTTTCTCCTTAAACCATGCAGAACTTAATTCAATAAAGATACGCAAATGAAATGTTTAATTCACACGGATAGAATATCTATAAGTATTAATAGGAAAAGGTGCCCATCCACTCTTTGCTTCAGCCAAGGCAATAAAAGGTTGGACCTAGATCTGGTGAAAAAAATCCCACTAATTTCTCCAGTCAAATTAGCATTACCTGCTGCTGTGTTGTCCTTAAATGTGATAGGAATATGTTGGTAATGATAAGGAAAAGTGTTTTTGAAATGATAAAGATACTGAGAAATGGATAAATGCATAGTCTCCAGTTAACACCAACTGTAACAGGAGCATTTGGGAGATGCTAAGCAAATTAGTCTTGGTGTGCTATGCATAATTGCTAATTATTTTTTCCAAGATAGCTCATTTATGTCATTTTCCAATAATCTTAGGTCAGTCACTTTAAAGTGTTTCACTTTGCATCCTTTGAAGGCAGTGACAGAACTCCTGCTGATTTTGAGGTTAAAATCTAAGAATCAAAGACTGGTTTATGGTTGGCACCAACTTGTGTAGCTTTCTCTTCTTCTAAGAATTTACAGGCCAGAAGTAGCAATCCATGGGGGTTTCAGCATAAAGTATTTTGGCTAATGGGTGAAGGAAATAATTTCTTGTGCAGTTTTGCCCTCTGCCAGGATAGCAAGGTGCTGAATGCTTCTTTTCTTTCTGAAGGAAAACTCTGCTATAAATGAAAGCAAAAACCCCAACCAAACAAAAAAGCCTTACAAATTGATTGGAATGATACGATTTATCCTGCTGGATAATTCTTCTTTATAGATGTGTTTTACCCTATTATAATTGTAGATTTCTTTTTCTTACTTTCTCATGTGTCCTTTGCTGTTTGAAATAAAAGGAAATTACTACTGTATTTTCAAGAAAGCAAAATTAGAATAATAACTACTTTTGTAATACAGTGTTGGATTAAAAGAGTAAGTTCATTTGAGAGCAAAGAAATTAATCTTCTCTTTGTTATGAACAGCCAGTCATTGGAGTAAAAAGTGAATATACTTGAAGTTCCACAGGTTTTCAGATAATGGGAAATGAAATATACAAAACATATATTATTATAAACTAGGAAAGCTGGGTTCCAGCTATCTGAATTTTAACAAAATTCAGCTCATGTGCTGATTGTTATTGATGCTGTAGTGGTATGTGCAGTAACTGTACAAAGGTGCCTTACACGTTACTGGGTCATGTGTAAACCAGCTGTTTGCTGACTTGATGAATTTTGCCTTTATTATTCATGTTTGTACAAAACACAGAGATCTGACCTGAATATTTCATTTATTTCTGTTTGAAGGAACTGATTATCAAGCATCTTGTGTTTATTGATTAATCCTCAGTACTCTTCACATCATTCTTAGTCTGTGCTTGGGGAATCCTCCCTTTTATTGTTCTCGATCACTGGCATCTCAGCTGTGACCTGCCCACTGCTCACATGGAAGAAGTTCTTTTCCACCATCTTTCTGACTGCCTGTGTTTGTACCTTGCATCACTGAATGCCCTTTTTTCAACCTTAGATAATGTTATTAAAATTACATAGATTTACTGCTTTCTTACTGTTGCTTGGACACCCCTATAAATCAGTGCCTTTAACAGTCATCTTACTATACCTCTGTTTCCTTGCTTCTTCATGTATTTTTCTCATTCCCCGTTTCTTTCCATAGCAGCCGCCTAATTCTTGTTAGCTCCTTATCTATTCTTTGCTAATTTGAGAATGAGGTGTAGTTCTATTATGTTGAAGTCGAGTGCAGTAAATTCTTCATCTCTCACTTGTGCAGAGTGCATTAAATTCTGCATGCCTCTCTTTTTCAGTGAGCTTATGGACTTGTCCATGTCATCTTCAAGCAATATCATGGTATCTTACATCAAAAGTTCTTACCATCCTACCCTTTGATTTGATTATTGCTCTTATCAGGTTGGACTCTCACCTGGTCATTGTGGTCAGAATGAGGAATGTGGTCTGAATGTTGATGCAGACAAAGAAAAAGAGAGGAAATAAATAAATATATACATTAGAGACTGAAGAAGGTGCAGAAACAGAGGCCATTCCAGCTGCATGTTGCTACACTGTGCACTTATGGCAGCACAATCAATTTAATAAAAGTGACGTGCAGTTTTCCACACCTTGCATTCTTTCCCTCCCGTTTTCTCTGTGCTTCATAAGAAAGCACTGTAAGAGAAATATTCATTAACAATCTATGCTGAGTTACATAAAGAATGAAGTACAGAAAGGCTGGGGGAAAGAAGTGGTATTGTATTTAATGTGAGATAAAATGTACAGTAGAAAAATCAGAAAATGAAATAAGCCTTGGGTAGCTTTTCTTGCCTAAGTTTAGTCTTTTCAGATTTTTTTTAATGTAATTTAATAATGTTGTATTTTCTTTACAGTGTCTATATTGAAACCATGATGTACATCATAATTGTCAGTAATTGTCAGCTGTCCAATATTCATGTTGTATCTACAAAACTCCCCTTAGTATCTTGTAATTTCAGTTTAAACTTAAATTCATTCTGGTCTTGGTCTATAGCACTTGCATATGGTACACATGATTTTGTTTTGGTAGGTTGTTTGAATGCCATGGTTGACTAATTTAAAATACTGTCACTTCACCACCCCTTACAAATCTCCAACATGATTTCTTTTTTCTCCTTTGGGGCACCAAGTATTAGAGTAATTTCTAAATATTTTAAAATTGCTGCCCTGTTCTCTGTGCTGTCCTACAGTCCCAGAAGAGTCTGATTCTATCACATCTTTGCTTTTTGCAGCTGTCCAAGTTAATTTTTTTTCCTAAATTAGGAATACCTTCTATTAGGAATACCTTCTTCAGTCCTTTCAAGTTTTCCTTAATTATACTTCAAGATTTATGTTGTTGTAGTAACATTTGCCCTGATAAGGGACACACAGTTCCTCTGGTCTACTCTTGACTTTTTATGCATCTAGTGGTGTGGTCATTATTTGTCTTCTGGTTTAAAATGATCGAACCAATTAGAAAAAAAATAGGGTACAATACAGGGTCATCACGTTTGCTAATTATCCAGAGGATTGTGGTACATTTTTCATGTTGAATGGAATTGTCTCCTTGTCTATTTCTTTCCTGAATATTCTAAACTTCAGAAAAGTCTATCTGATCATATAATAACTTTCTCCATGGAAATTGATGGATTTTTTTATTTCTTTTTTTCCTTATGTCTGGGTGTTGAGATGGCTGTTGTGTTTTTCTGCTTATCATTTTAACATGTCTTGGTAGTGTCTTTCCAGTCTGGTAAGGGGCTTTGCATATAAAATGTCTGCAGCTTCTCTCTGTAGCAGTCTTTCATCAAATCTAGCAAGAAGTCTAATTTAAAAAAGCATATTCACACATTGTAATGAAGAAGTTAATTATCGAGTCACTACCGGTGCCAAACGTAAGCCTAACCATATATGAGACTATTGGGATTTTTTCTTGTATTTGGCCTTGTTATTACCTCTGTTCTGGGCTCTCCACAGCAACTGAGAGCTCCTTCAACTCATCCAGTTAAGGAGCTGCTAGACAGACCTACTCACAGCCTAAAAAATTGTCATTTTGGGTGTGGCAGGAAGCGAGTAATACTTTCAAAAGGCACATGAGTTCTACTGGTAATTTTGCAAACTTCATCAGTACTGGGTAATAATATCCTGTGATTTTAACCTACTGTTTTCAGTACATTAAAGACTAATTACAGATTAGTCCACCCATATACATTCAGTTACAACAGTATATAGGGAACAAGAAAAAAGGATTTTTTCATTTTTCTCAACCTCTAGGTAGAAGAATGGGAGGAAGATTGCCAGCTTCCTGAAAAATCAAGGCATTTCCAGTGAAATGGGAAACAAGGAAAGGGTGCAAAAGTTGGAGGAAGGGAAGAGAAAACAAAAAGTCATCTGATCCTCTAGAAGTAAACCACACTGAGTGATTGATTGAGTGATTAGATTTGGTTTGTTGCTGCTATCTCTGGAGCAAACCTCACATCCACCTTACATACAAGTTCATCCAGAAATTTATTTGGAGAAACTACTGTGTTTTGTTCTGCTGTGACTCATGTAGAGAAAATTAGTACGGAGTCCTTCTTGCTAAGAATCCACATCTGCTAGGGCTCATCCCAGCCTCCTCATAATGCATACAGCTACCAGATGTTATCTGAAGAGTGACTTGTTGGTAGCTGGGTAGAATGGCCGAGGCTTGATTGCTAAGCAGTATCACTTGTCAAAACATATGACCCATGTCAATGTTACTCTGCATTCCACTTTTTTTGTCTGCAGTTTTAAACTCATAAGTAGTGCAATGAAGTTGTAACATCTGAAGGAATATAACAAGTTTTTCTGCACTGAGCAAAAATGGCATAAATGAGGAGCATCTGTCATGTATTTAAAACCAGCAGTCACAGTGTTTTTCTCATAATTCAAATTGCTTTTGCATAGTTCTGCATACCTCTATCAAATCTTTCAGTTATATGTGAATTTCAAAATACTAAGATGATAGAATTATTAAATGTTCAGTTGTTTGTGGCACCAGGAGACACTGAAGAATAACAAGATATTTACATGACATCTGTACAATATGGTGTGTGAGTTCTTGACAGCAAAATCTTATTTTAAAGTGTTCTTATTTGCTAGGTTGCTGTAGGAAGCACTTCATAGGTGCTTTTCTAAGTCGAGATCTGAGCCTTGGAAACTGAGATGTGAAAGCAGTGTCTACTCTGAGATGGTGATCCCTAGATAGGTGTTTATCCTGAGAAAAAGAACTATCCTAGTGATGGCTGACTGGTTCCGAAATTCTCTTTAAATAACTCTGTAATTTCATTGAATGCTGAATTTCTACAAGGAATGAAATTGGCTGTTTTCTCTCTATAAGGAGAGGTGGCAAAGAGTTTTTCCAGAAGAGATATATTTATCTTGTTTTCTGACCTTGATTCTATTTTATCTCTATTTTTGCTGAACTGGGCAAAATAAAATACGTAAGTGTCTTATCACCAGGTTTAATACCAGCTCAGTCTTTGTCCCCAGTTCAAGAGCATTTGTGCCGTTTTGTAGATTAAGCACAGGTGTAGTCTTTATAGAAGCAGTGGAGCTGTGATTGAAAATGTGCCAGTGTTACCTTTTCTTTACAAAAAGTAAGGTTTACAATGCCCTTAGAGCTTGTCTAGATATAATTCCATAGTTTATATGGTCAGATTGTAAGTGTCGTTTATATCTTTCATCTCTTTTGAATTTTTGCTGGAGTTCAGTCAGCAGAAAATTCCTGACATGGCTAATGTCCCTTTCTTGTGAATAAACAAATTGTACGATTTATTTTGTAAAATCACTGGCAATGAAGTATTCCCTCCTTTGGAGTCATTCCAGAAAACTAAGTATTTCTTTTTTTTCTTACACTTGAAATCTTTGTTTATGACATGGACAACCCTCCTCCACTGTGGTTTCTTCTCTGTTCTTCCTCTACTCTCCAGCCTAACAAAAGATTGCATTGAAAATAACGTGTATTTCCAGCAGGTGAAAAAGACTTTGACTTCTTAAGTATTCCTATTGTGTGTTCCTTTTGCTTCATGTTTAGCTGCCATTTCTCCTGAAGGTTCATCCTGTCTCTGAACTTGCAGTTACCTGTTTTTCTTATTTCTCTTTAATGCTGCCCTTCAATATGTCAGAACTTCCTGCTGACAGCAGTATGCAATACTTTCCATATTTTCTTTCCATTTATGCTTTCATTTCTTTTTCAAAACCCATTAATGATAATTACCCACGTAATAAAACTCAATATGTTAAATAATTAAAAAAAAAAAGAAATGGTATTCTAAAATAAAAGGCCTGTTGAGGTTGCCATCTGCCAGGTGCCACCTCTTGAAAAGTTTGTGCCTTTTTTCCATTCATCTGGGGGCTGTTATTCGTACTTGAGCAACTGCCCACGTATTATTGGCATACAGACTCCTGGAGAATGGGAAAGTGCACAGTGCCCTGCTGCAGGTGGGTTCATGCTGCTCATGGACTTCATTAGTCCAACAATCCAGCTGAAGGGCACAGACCCAAGCTATGATGTAGCATTGCAACCCTCCTTTGTCAAACAGTCCCAGATTCTTCCCTGATGGCATGGACCAGCGCATGTTGGGAGAGAAGAAATCAGGGCATGTAGAGAACAGCACTGTTCCCAGTTTGTCTGATGCAAACATCAAGTCAACAGCTTGCCACGTTCGAGAGTCTGTCCTGTCCCTTAATGCTCTCTGTAAAGGATGTAGACTCATAGAACATTTTGGATTGAAAGGGACCTTTAAAGGTCATCTAGTCCAGCCCTCTTCTGCAGTGAGCAGTGTCACCTTCAACTTGATCAGGTAACTCAGAGCCCTGTCCAGCCTGACCTTGAATGTTTCCAGGTTTGGGGGTCTCATAAGGGCAGAGGAGAGGGGCAGGAGCCCCTCCCTTCATCTGCCACATTTCGTTTGATGCAACGTTGCTGGCTCATGTCCAGCTTTTCATCAATAACTCCCAGTTGTTCTCAGCAGGGCTGCTCCCAATCCTTTCATCCCTCAGACTGTATTAATACTGGGGGCTGCCCCGACCCAGCTGCAGGACCTTGCACTTAGCATGGTTGAATTCTCTCTCTCGTTCCTTGCAGGATGGAGGATGTAGTCTAGCCTGTCGCGTAAGTGCTACCAAGTTCCACCATCCTAAATTTTTACTATAGCAATTCAATACATAATCACATATATTGCAATCTTAAATGAGACAGATCCAAATACTTTTTCTTTGCATTCTGTTCAAGCCAAAATCAGGTAGTTTTTCTTCCTTCTATGTCTATCTGCTGAAAAGCATAATTTGTCCATTTCTCCCATTCACCAGTGTTTACCGAGATGCTCCTGGTTTTAACCAGTGTGGGATGGTGAAGTGTGATGTTATTAGACACGGCAGTCTGCTTGCTTGACAGTACCACCAGAGATGAACCTGTCAGGAATGTCTCCACCAAAAAGTATTGCTCCAAGGCCTTTTTGTCAGATTACTTGACACTTGCTCATGAACTATGACTAACAGTGCCTCTTAAAACACTCTGTATGTTTATTTTATAAGCCATATGGCCCAAACTGGCCTAGTGTTGTACAGGTGTGAAAGACAGTCTGGATAGATTTAATTACTTTGGACTTCTGAGCTTTACTCATAGTACTGTAGTTACTGTATTGTGTTTTATATCATTTATCCCTATTTTCGCCTGGTTATTTCTTGACATTTTGTTTACTTTCTTCTGGAAAACTATGTTTCAGGAACAAAACAAAACCATCTAAATAATTAGTTCTGCAAAAGAATTGCTGTGCATATTTTACTTAAAATCAGATGTGAAATATCTGTGGCTGTTAGGAGCTGAGAGATTTCACCTAAGGGTTTTGCTAATGGATCACTGGAAGCCAGTGAATAAATATCTTTCTGCTCTTGTGGGAACTTCACAGAATAGTTAATAGAATCTGAATTAGTGATCCTCACTAATTAGTTAGACCCTTCTTCCTTTGTAGCCCTTTTAACACTTTGTAGCTTTTAAAAATGTTATGTATACAAAATAGTAGGTGAGAACCCTTTCAGATGAATATAAGATTTAAATATGGCTGGGCTATCAGTTTTCCTTTAAAAGAGCTCTCACTCAGTGAAGTGTTGACTGTGGTAAGCATGGTGCATGGTAAGCAAATGGAGGTCTTCACTGGGCACAATTTTCTTCAATTATTTTTGCATACTATAAAAATATTTTAATGTAGTTCAGCTGCAGGTTTGTCACAGAAGTAGTAACCAAATTCATGGGTAACTGTTTTTGGAAAAGTAATGCAGGAATTGTTCTCAGAGGATGCTGCAGCCTGTGTGTTTAAAATACAATGCAGGTCTGCCTTTTGTGTGTCCTTAATCTGAAACTGGGTAATGCGTCAGTGTACATTGACTTGTTATTCTACAGTGTGATAAACAATTGCATGGACTTGTTCTTAGTGATGCATTTTCTTAGGCTTTCTGTCTTACAATCAGTGATTTAAATGTCATTAGATAACATGCGCATAATCATGGCATAAACCATGCAGAGCTTGCAGTTTTTGTTTCCTGACATAAATATTCCATCTGTGAAAAAGATGCAATGTAATACAAAGAAATGATAGAACAGGAACATATAAAGGAATGTACACACAAGCATGTTTTTAGCTCACTGTAAATTAATCCATGCATAAACCATGAGAGTCTGAAGATGGCTGTAAGCTCTATCCTGATTTTTACCTTATAATATACTGAAAAATGATCTGTGATGCTAAAAGATGGTTATTTTTGGCAACCTATATCAATTTCCTATTCACACAGCAACTGGTGGCAACTAAAAATAATCCCGGTTTAGTACTAGCTAAAAATCTGGTCGCATTTGGCACACGGACAACATGCACAAATAAAATTTAAGATCCCCTCTTCTGCTATTTCATTCGAGCCCACTCATCAAGCTTAGTTTGCTGCCATTTGAAAGCTATTGAAAAGCCATTAACTGGCAGGACTGTGAAAGCCGCAGTGCAGCAGCACACCTCAGTGCTGGAAGAATGTGGCTGCAAGTGAACACCAATTAAATCTTTCTATTCCTGGGGATGTGGGATTAGGAGCGGTGTCAATCAATTGTGCTACAATAACACGTGCAGTAGTCATGGTTCAAGACGCACAGAGGTTTATCGTAACTCCAGCAGCCGGGTGAGGGTGACTTGGAAGCCTCTGCAAGATCCTGGAACAGAACCTACGTTAAATAATGTATTCTGAGGTGTATTGGATACCTGAGGAAGGGCTTTAAATAATGCATTTTCTGGGCATGACAGTTGTAGCAGAAGAGAATGCTGAAACCTGTAGCAAGACTACAGCCTGAGATGAAAGAATGTCTCATTACCATTTTATCAAATGCTGTAAGTAACAAAATGGTTATTTTGCTTTTAAAACTGTCTCTTTATTTTCTGGTGTGTGTCTTTTCATTACATATGCAGAAAGTCGAAAGCAGATGCTGCATGATGTCAATGTAGTAGTGGGGAAGGGGAGTTGTTACTTTGCATGTGAATATATAGGCAGAGCCCAGTGTTTCTTTCTCTTCTCTGTTCAGAGGTAACTTCATTGTGTGTGTAATAATGCTCCCATTCTGAACTTCATAATGATCAGCTGTTAAAACTTTTCTTTAAATTAATCACGGAAGATTGTAATGTCCGAAAAGAAGAAACGTCAATGACAGCATTATGTTAAGGATGCCCTTGGAACATGGCTCTCACACTTTGCAAGGATATACAACTGTGAATAGCTTTATAATTATGAGCCCAGCTCATCATCAACTGCAGATCAAATGCTTGTATCCCCTTCTTATCAGAATATTTAGCTATTTGGTGTGACAGATTTAAAAAAATAAAAATGAACTTCTAACCTTGAATCATGCAAGCTTGCCTCCTTAAAGACATCCTGAAATTGGGATCTATGCTAAATGTATTTGATTCATTGCAGAGGAAATTCCTCACAGCATTTTTTTTTTTCAAGGTCACTTGTGTTCCTAGCTGCACATTTTTTCAGTCTTTTAGGATTTGCTTTTGAAAGCATGCAGGGTCTGAGTGGAAATTGCTGGGTTTACATCAGAGAAATGAATTATTCTTTAAATACTTGTTTTGGACAGCCAGCAGTAGTTCAATAGCCATAGATATTTTTTACTGAAGGACTTAGAAAACTTCAGGCTTTAGTGATTATGGCACAGCTTTTACATATCAAATAGCAGACTCTGTAAAAGGTTTTTCCCTCCAGATTGTGGTTTTTGATTACTTAAGTGTACCAAGGACATTTTAAAGCCATCTTTAAAATACCGTGTTATAGTTAATAAACAAGTAATGTGGTTCTTTGCTGTCTTAATACGAAATTAAGGTGCTCTGGAAGTATTTTGATAATTCAAGGGAAAATTATTTCCTCTCGTCTGGATTCAATGGGACTGGTGTATGGACTGCTTTTAGTACTAATGAGAGTTACAATTCCCTGTCCATGCAGAGAAGCACAGATGAGTTTTACTGCAGTTTTTAAGGCGCATTCTAGGAATAAATCTTTGAGCTTGTATTGAGATTTGATAAAGGCAAATGAGGAATTTGCAACATAACTATCTTGAAGATGTCAAAAAAGTATTGTTTGGTCTTTATGCACTTCAAAATTACTCTTACAGTGAAATTTTAGCAAATCTATATAGGCATGTGAGTGTCAATAGCATATTAAATAAGTAACTCTTCAGTAAAACTATAGGAAAGATATGAGTATGACCCTGAGATTCTCCTGTTAAAAGGAAGCAAATGATGACTAATTGGGATGTTCATTGCATTGATTGCAGAGATGAAGGACTAAAACACAGCAGAGGGAAAGGTGAATGTACAGCATAAATTTTGTCAATAATATTTGTTTCCTCTTTTTCAGATTTGGAATTTTGATTAGTGATTTCTCAGTAAATGGGGGTGTTTTACCACACAGCTCTTTTCTTTCCAAATAGTGTCCTTTAGAAGACAACGGATACTGGCTGGAACCTGACAGGAGGTTTTTTCACTGCCTGTGCTTCTCAGAATTGGCAAAAGTGCTTCCATTTCCACCTGTAATTAGTGAAGGAGAAGCACTTCCTCTGCGGCGCTCCCCTGGGCGTTATTATTTGTCTTAACATGCCAATATGTTGCAGATATTTGTGTTTGGCAGACAGCTGGAATCAAAGATGGGCCAGGGCTGCGTGCGCAGTTGCAGCACCAGCAGTGTTCTGAGATGTGCTGAGAACAGCTGAATATCACAGTGGTTGGAATGTGACTCTTCACACCCCACTTTGCTTTTGATACATTTCACCAATGATTTCTGTATCATAAAGAAAATACACATATCCAGAGGAAGCATGGTGGCAGAGCACTGTCTCTTGGACTACTTTGGGGAAAGAGGAAATATCTCAAAGGCACAAGTTATTGATGCTTAAAAGCTGTTTCATGAACTATAGTGCTATGTACCTGGCTTTTGCATATGTTTGCATTTTTTTTTTTAATCTTTGCAGGAGTTGGGTGTGGAGTTCTGAGCTGAGAAGGGCTATAGCTATTCTCTGATTATGTTAGTACAATTTTAATAACATTCTTTCATTTTTTCAGGGCATTGCTCCCATTAGAAGCTGTGGAAATCAGATATACTTCACCATATAAGTCACCATCTTGTCATAAGACCTTTCAGGCTGGAAAGATTCAACTTTGAAAGCTCTCCAGTCTACCATAAACTCCTAAAACCATTAATATTGGAAAAGACCTGTAAGATCATGGAGTCCAACCATTAACCTAACACTGCCATATCCACCACTAAACCACATCCCTAAGCACCATATCTACACGTTTTTTGAACAGTTCCAGGGATTGTGATTCAACCAGTTCCCTGGGCAGACTGTTCCAGTGTTGACCACCCTTTCAATGATGTAATTTTTCCTAATATCCAATCTAAACCTCCACTGGCACAACTTGAGGCCATTTTTTCTTGTCCTATCTCTTGGTACTTGGGAGAAGAGGTTCATTACAGCTTTCTTTAAGACAATTGTAGAGAATGATTAGGTGCCCCCTGAGCCTTCTTTTCTCCAGGTTAAACAACCCCAGCTCCCTCAGACGCTTCTCATAAGACTTGTGCTCCTGACCATTCTCCAGCCCTGTTGCCGTTCCCTGGATACTCCCTCCTGCTCTGAGTAGGGGTAGTTGCATGGACAAACCAGATTTTCTGGGACCATGCCCAGTGAGGTCTTTCATCCCAGTAATACTCTGGAATCACGCCTGCTGCAGCCATCATGTTGTCTTTAGCTGGCACCTGCAGCATTTAACACACAAGCCGAATGTGTGTCTGCCTGTTGGAGCAGCTCATGTTGTCACTACTCGTGCCCATCTCCTTTTTGCAGCCAAGTACTGCTGCTGCTCAGAGCTGTCCCTGTCTGTGCTGGTAGCTTATCTTGGCAATCTGTGAGCATGAGTATTTAGGAAAGAGAACAGTGGCTTGGAGGAGAGTATCACATATTATCTGCCAGCTGCAGGGTACCATTTTATCTTGATGATTTGTGTGACAGACTGTACAAATTAATGTAATTTTGCAAATTAGGCTGCACCTTGCTGCTGTCTTCTGTCTCTTGTATATCTAGTTATGATATAAATGTCATCATTTACATGTTATGGCAGTGGTTTTCCACCTTTGCTCTGGACTTTCTCTGAGGGATCTGCAGAGGTAACTAAGAAAAGTAGTACTTTAGTAAGGAGGCTTAAGTTCATTACTCCAGTCTGATTTCCACAAATACTATAAAGGTGCATATGTGCAAACAGAATTAAAACCTTGCTGTAAGAAGTTATAGTCATACCAGGTGGAAGTCCAAGCCAAGTGAATTTACCCAAATATTAGAATCATAAAATCTGAACATCAGCCTCTACTTCTATTCTTTCTGGTTTATTTTTATTTTATTTAAATTCCTTTAAATCTTTTATATTAATTAAAACCCACTGAATTGTGCTATGTTACAGCCCGATACCTACAGAGATCTGGGATGGAAATACTAATTAGATGCTTATTAATGAATTTAATTATTAATACTTTTCTTCAATATCTATCCCTTATTACCATCAGGACCTGATTGCATAGCAAGGATTTTCCATAAAGTGGTAGCTCTACCTGAACCTTAGGTAGCTTGGAAAGGGTTGGGGAAAGATATGACATGATGCATTGGTTTCAGTTTTCAGAGGATGGAGACTTGAACTTGATTCTCCCATGGATGAAGAAGTAATACTGTGGGTGAAATATATGATACCTTCGTGTCAGCTTTCTTACTGTGAGATAGCCTGTGAACCTTTCATCTGTGCCTCAGTAGAGTGAGTTAGTGTACTTTAGACCAAATAAGAAGAGAAGAGGAGCCTGAAAAGAAAAAAGACACAGGAACCCTTTACTTCTGTGGCAGCATGTGCAGGATGTGTGATAACCCAAGTAACAGTGCCACACAGGTGTTCGGTCATCGTGGATGGTTAGTGACATAAGAGAACTAGCAAATTCTTTGAACTGTTTTCTCCATGCCATGAGAACAGGATTTCATCTATTCCAGGGTTAGGCAGGAGGTGGTGTTAATTTATTTATTGCATATTTTGGTGTCCCTGAGAATTCTCACATCTTCTTGGATGTCCTCTGCCTCAAATGAGGAGCTCAAGGGTCAAAATAGTAAAAATTATGCAGGTGGTGGAAATGAGAACTGTAAACAGAAGCAGGATGTCTGTGACAGTCCTTATTCAATACCTATCCCATTTATTCAGGTTGATAGTTCATGATGGTGTCTGCTAACTCTCGTGTCATGGTTTATTTCTGCAATAACAGAGCTAAGTACATTATGGCCGCAGGAAAAAATTCCTTTTCCTTGTACATGCTTATAACACTGTGACCCGTGGCATGAGGTTAAGATTGTTACTGAAATGAGATGCTTGGCATGACTGAGTGATCCTGCCTGCTGGAAGTGAGGCTGGGAGGCAGTCAGGAGTCATCTGCCCTGGCAATCCTGAAAGAGCAGGAGTGACTTTGTGAAATGAACCACTGCTTGGGAGTTTCAAGGTCCTGTGAAGGCACATAAAGCAGGTCTGGGGGAGTAAAGAGATTTTGTTGAAAGGTATTTGTTTGAGAAGTTTTTACTGTAAAAATATATAAAAGAATGCTAATACAACATATGGTATTACCTATTTCATTTTGACAGACTGTGTGTGATGGATTTAAAAAAAAATATGATAATTCAGGTATCATGAAAGATATTTTTAAAAAATAAGTTTTTAATTATTCAGTTAAGAACAAATGGGTTTTATCTTACTAACCTTAAAACAAATGGAGACACAGCTAGAATATTTCTATTCCACCTTTTATCTCTCTGTCTCTCACTGTCATCACAGGGTAAAAAAGAAATTTTTATATTAGTATGTGGACATAGGAAGTTGTACTTAGAAAAATGTATTTTGAGCTGTCAATAAGCCAATTATCTTGGCACATTTGTAGTAGTAGTAGTCTAATAATTTGCTAAGCGTGTTTCCAATAAATAAAGCTTACCTCACAGTAACAACTTTCCTAACAATGACAACCACATAGAATAGCATTTGATAATTTTATTAAGACGAAGTTTTCTATTAAATTGGTATTTGGAAAAATACGCTTTGAAATAACAGCAAAAGGAGCAGTATTAACTTGGAAAATTGAAAACTGCAACATTTCCAACTTTGTATTTGACTAAAAATAGGTTCTATTTATGGTAGTTTAGTGGAAATCACAGTCATCCGCCAATTATTTTTTTGTCATTATTTTGTTTGCCACTGTAAAAAATCTTTCAGTAAAGAGAAGAATCAGCACTTTCTGTGGAAAACTTTACTGAGGGCTTGTAAGGAAATTATAAAGAAATTCTTTATAATTTTGGTATTTGGAGTGCTTTTTTCTTCTAATGTAGTTATTCTGCAAACAGCAAAGAAATCTAGCCACCCTAAAAACTAGATTAAAGAAGATTATAAAGGTCAAAATACCATATTTTCTCACCATATTGGCACAGCATGTGTGAAGCTTCAGATTCTGATATTACATTTTTGAGAAGATGGCTGCAGGAACAGAGAGCAGAAAAAACCCCCAAACCAACAAGACAACCCTCCCAACCTATTTATTTCTATTAATGAAATTGTGGCAATATAGCCACTTTTCAATCATTAAGTAGCTTCTTGTTCCAAATAATCCCATTTCTTTCTTTCTCTTGTTTCATACAAATTAATACACTGCATCATGGTGAACTTTGCACAGTTTTGAAGCTATAAAACAAAAAAGAAAATATTTGTAGATAATTCAGTTAACACCTTAATCAAAATTGCAACAATATAAACATCATTATTTTAAAGCAAGTGAAATCTGAGGTTGAACTAATTCTAATTTGTTCTTAAACAAATGAAACTAATTAAGTCAGCGAAAGCTTAGTTTGATTTGAAGCAAATAAAGACTTGTCCTAATGCAAGTTTTTTAATATATCATAAAGGAACACCAACAATTAAAGAAAAAATGCACTTTGAATGTTTATTACAAGATGTATTTTCCATGTTTGCTTTTGAGCAAATGCCTTCAGTGAAAACAACAGCAATATAAGGCCTACTAAGAGAAATCTGCAAGTTTTGACTCCTGCACACCTCCTCAGCCAGTAGATGGGTCAATCTGGTGTCACTTGCAGAAACACAAATGCAAATAGTATGGCCAGAACTGGTTTTCTTGCCGGTGCCATCCTTGTACACTGAAAGACAACTTCCCCCCATCTCTGAGGTGATACAGAGAGCCCTCAGTCCACTTTAAACCTCTTTTTGACCATAAGAATGGGACCTGGCAAGGAGTGTGGACAGGAGGGCACCATACACAGGTGGAAGAGCTCTTGCTCATTTATTACTAGCTTTTCATCCAGCTAGAATATGGATGGAAGTGTGCTTTACTCATTTCATTTCATAGTTGATTTTAAAACAAAAAATGTTGTTCTTGGAAAAGAAAGGAAAAGATAAAATCCGATATCTTTAGCTGTAAATCCTACTGTGAATGTCACTCATGACATTTCAGAGGAGATGGAAGCAGTATTCAGAGCACGTAGACAGGCAATAGATCTGGGCCATACCACCTCAGGTTGGTGGACTCCTGCTGTGGTCCCAATTGGTGCAAATCCTGTCATGAAGTATGACATATAAAATATATCTGGAACCTTTTAAAGGCATCTACAGAAAACAGAGCAATGTATTAAGGTCATATTTTGAACGTTAATTGATAGCTTTCAAATGTGATCCCTTTCCTATAAAAGGAATCAAAGCTTTTTCCTGTGAAAAGTTTTGTAAATGTTGACCTCTAAACTGAGGAAAGAGGGAAGCAGGCATGTAGAAATTTCCCCCTTTTTTCTCTTTGTGGGAAGAATAGTATTTTTGTCTTTAGGTAGTTTATTGTAGGAGGCTCTAAAAATATGTTAAAACAATGTATTCCTTACTCAACAATCATTTTATGTGAAAGGGGAGTCATTTTATATTCAGATTGCTTATGAACTGAACAGCTTGTTTTTCAGGTGCTTTCCTTTCAACACAATTATTTGATTCTGTTAGCTGCAGTACTAATGTTAGTTGCAGAAGTGGTATGTGTAAATCATATAGACATAGTTGTGAAAAGTAAAGCTCTTAAGGCAAACTAAATGACTTAATTCCTCTTAATCAGCAATGAATATAAAATTTATTTTGTCTTGGAGTGAAATTTTTCTTTCTTGTGAGCAGTAATGTCAGAGTTGCAATAATAATTTCTATTTGATTTCTACTTCATTTTCTTCAGTATCTGTAAAGCCTTTTTATGTTCAGCCAGTTATTTCTTCAGTAAAAGTGGCTGAAGATTTGTGTAGACTAGGAGTCCATCCTTTGACACTCTTCTTTACTCTGTTGGTCGAATGAGATCAAGCTGTTCAGTTTCTTCCTCTCTTCCTCTCTCTCTTCCTCTCTTCATCTTTTCTTCTTCCTCTTCCTTTTCCTCTTCCTCCTCTTCTTTCTCTTCTTTTCCTTGTTCCTCTTCCTCTTTTTCGAATTGTCAGTTATATCTCCCCATTTTAATTTAACCCAGAAAGGACATTGCTGCACGTGTTCACAAACAAATGTTATAATGCTTATCTTCACTTCTGTTTCCATGCCCATACAGCTGTCCTTTAGTAGTATATGACCACAAGTGTAATGCTTGATGGTAAATGTGGGAGGTGACCTTAGAGACTGTTGTAAACTCTGTTGTCAGGAAAGCCTGACTAAACCTGCTTTTATTTTCACTTACCCATGAAGATCCAGCTCAGACTAGCATCTGAGCTCATCCTTGCTCTTCTAGCCTTAGCCGGGCTTACCTAGGACATACCCAATAATTACTCCCCCAGTGCAAGGGAGAGAAGCCTCTCAGATGCCAGTGGTGTGGCTTTACATGCCAGAAATTCTCACGAGTTGGTTCTTCACTTTACTGATGGGCTGTCTTTACAGAGCTTTATAGGGCCATTTGGAGATGTCAGAACAGAGTGAAGGAACTGACCTGAGTGTCAGAAACATAGAACTACTGTTTCCATGTTGCTTTTGTGTGGCTGTCCACCCAATACACCAAATAGAGAATCTTGTGATGTTACCTGTTAATCTCATCCATATGTGCTATATTTGTCTTGGTGCTCTGCCTAAATTTGCACTATATTAAATTAATTTTATTTTTCCATATTCTCTTCATTTTTATGGTATATAACCTTTCTTTTTCCCTTTCACTCTTTAAATTTCTGTTAACTTTTCTCTCCTTAGTCACTGCTTAGCTAAGCTATGCATATTTAATTCTTTTCATCTTTCCTCATAAATCAGTCCCTCGGGCCCCAAAACCATTTGTGGTAGTTTCTTTTGAACTGCTCCAATTTGACTGTCTAGAATTGAATGCAATATTCCAGATAAGTTGCCTTTCTGCAAAAAGGAGGAGGGTCTGTTTCCAATCCTCTTGCTATTTGAAAACTGAGATTGCAGTCCCTTGATGTGCATGGAACAGTGACCAAAGGCCTACATATTAGCCCTGCTGCAGAATTTTTGTTAGCTCCACTGTGTGATAAACTACTTTTCCATCTGCTTTTACTTTACAGTAATCTCTGTAAATTATTAGATTTTGTGTAGAACCACAGTTCACTTGGCATAGGATTTCCTTTCCTGTGTGCTTGCCAGTCCTTATGGTTAGGTCTGTGAACCACTGTTTCCTTTTTGACTTTTAACTCCCTAAGGTGTATGATACTCAATATCCTCTTTGTCTTGATTCACATAGTCCTTTACTAACTTTTATATATGCAGGTTTTTGCAAATTTTGATTTATGTATTTTTCTCCTATATGTTCTATAATCCTCATATGCTGTATAATTCTTGAGCCCTGGCATATTTGCTGACTGAACAGCGATATCTGAGAATATCTGTGATGAAAGATCTGCCCCAGGTTCTGAAACAATCTGATTTTTAATTTCTTTATTCATGCAGTTGGTTATTGCTGCTGTTGCTCAACTTTTTCAGTACCCTTGGGATGTAGTAACTATAGTTTTGGCTTCCTCACCAATGTATTAATTCACTCTTCCAAATTTCAGATTTACAAGTATTAGCAACAGTTGTAGTGTTTTTCACTGCCTATGAGTACCTGTGTAACAAACCTTTTATATTATACTGTGATGGCAGGAAGAATTTTCCAGTACATCTCTTCCCAGGTGAATGTCCTTCCCTCCCCTCTATCCTATATCTGTAAGTGTCTTATCACATCTTCATTTAATGCACTGTAAGGAAAAAACTATTATCATCAAAGCTTAATTGTCACTTCATAAGTCTTGTATTGCAGCCAAATAAAGACAGCTAGGTCTGTGCAAGGACTGGAAGGAGTTATTTTTTTCTGGAGGACTTCTCATCTATTCCTTCTTATCTTTCTTTATTGTCATTTGGCAAGCCCAGATCTTCTTTGTTCTCATTCTGCCTTCTGATTCAGAGTTTCATGAGTTTTACTTGCTCTTGGTGTGATTTACAACAATTTAGATTATTCAAACGTGACCAAATATTCTGATGCTATTTCCTCACAGGCTTTGCAAGTGACAAGCATTAATTAGTATATTATTCTAACAAATATACATTGCTTGCATGTGAAAATGCCAAATAAAATATGACACAAATTCATAGATCCAAAAGGTATAAGGGTTAGCTCAAACAGCCAATTTGTTTTCTCTTCTAAGTTGTCTGTTTATAGATATATATTAAAAATGTGTTAGTGCAGTCAGTGTTAATCAGATGACTGTTGTTTTCTGATTGCTTTAAACTCTCTTGTCAGATCCTGACATAGGGACTTGGACTATTTATTAAAAAAAAATTAGCTGCTTTTTTATTAAGCTTTGGGAAACACATAAGCATATTTTGCTTTGATCTTTATAAGGAAACAAAGTCTTTGTGATTATGTTACTTGTGTGTGTGCATCTTGTAGTTTTTCTCCCCATGATAATTTCCAAACCTGTTACCCAGTTGCAGGAAAATGTTTCAAAACCAGGTTAATCATGATTTATTCAAACAAGTGAGTACTACATTGCCTAGTAGTGTTGTGCAACTATTTCATTATGGTTAGAAATTATAATGTGGCTTTTCTACTATATGGATGTCATGTTTAGCTTACCAGACATTATCTTTTGTCACAAAAGGTACCAAGTAATGTCACAAGCATTGGACCTGTGATGTTCTACGGCATTGTTATTTAGCTCATTGGATCATTTTTGAATTGTCCCTACTAGTCCTCTCTGTGGCAAAGGCTATGGATGGCATCTAAAGACCTCCTCCAATAGACAGGGCAGATGAAACAGCTCCAAATTGTGTGTCCTATCCTCCATCTATTTCAAAAAGCTTTGTAGCCTCAAATCCTGTTCCCTGCCCATGTATACCCTCCTACTACTTACTAGAACATATATAAACACCTTTGGGTTTATGTTTAAAATACCTTTCTCCTATGTTGCAGTGCAGTCTTCACTTTAGACACCATGAAATTTAGAAGCCACAAATAAAGATAATTATATCTTAGAGCACAAGAGCTCAGCAAAATCAAAGGAGAACTAGGACTATGTGCTGTGCTGTCTAGATGTGTTTCACTTGTTTTCCATGAACCTTCACTAGTGAACATGAGCTGGTATACAACATTTAACTGACAAGGTTCTATTTTTTTTTTTTTTTTTTTTTTGTCACGGAATACTTATGTCCTAAGTTTCATGGCTGATTGCTCAAAAGACTTACTTAAATTCCAAAACAGCAGCAACCTATTGTCTGAATACTCATTATTTGAGTAGAATACAGCCCTGAATTCACCTTGAGCACAGACTTTCATTTCCAAAAAACTCATCGGGGATATTCTATGAGATGAATGGGTTAATGTGTTTTACTCATACCTGAGACTGTGAAGTCTTTCTAGTTGGAAACTCCTGTGCTCCAGAGCAGACAATGGTGTCTTAGTTTGTTTCACAGAAGGTTCTGATGCTTGCAGGAGAAATCACTTGAAGTATGCTGTGGTTTGTGGGAACCCAGACTGCACCTTTGTCTCATCCTCCAAGGGAGTACAGGATAATGGCAGTAGAGAGGAAATGGAGACAACAGCTTTACCAAAATAAACAGTATGAGCTTGACCAGATTGTGTATGTTCATTCTGCTTGCATTCCTGTATTTTCTGGATGTGATCCACAGATGAGGACTACTGCTGTGGGACATACAGACTTTCTTCCAGACCATTCATTCTTGTGAATTCCCTGTACACCAAAAACAGACAAAAGAAAAGGAATTTTTTTTGTTTCTAAAAAATGGGAAGAACCATGCATATGTATTTGAAACCTCTATTTTATTACACTGAAGGCTAATGCAGAGGCAAGCAGTTTGGCTGCATTTGTAGAATAAGCTGGCACACAGTTAATGAATTTTACCTAGAACATAAAATCTCCATATGTCACAGACTGCTACATGGCATAAATCACAAATGACAGTGCAGAGCCCTCTGTTATATTTAATTAGGTGTTATTCAGACTCTGTTCTATCACTGCAATGGCAAGATCCCAAACTGGTTGATTCTTTGATTTAAATATAATAAATTTTTAGAAAATGTCGCTGTAACTTCACTGAATTGCTGATAGATAGATAATAGAGTCTATTAGGAAGCCTGTAGAGTTGATAAATAGCATCTGATAAGTAACTTTTCTCTGGTATCAAGCTGGAAATTGATTGCAGTTCCTACTTACCAGTCTAGTCACATCGAAAGGCTCTTGAAGAGCAGCATACAGGAGTGGGGTTTTATAAGAGGATGGCTGCTTGAATGTGCTCAGGATTGCTCTTCAGCAAAGACAGAATTGGGCGTTAAGCAGAAATTGAGGAAGCTTTGTATGTTGTGTCATTTAAGAGCCCTAACCTTCTAATTACATCTAAAAGAAGCTCTGTGAAGCCAAGAATAGGAGAAGCACATCAGCTCCTTTACTGCAATGTAACTTATTCTCAGAGGACTTGGCATTAATTGAATTCTTTACATTCTTTACAAGGTAAATAGTTTACTTTTATACTGCTCCCTCATGATTATCTGCTTTGAGCAGATCCATGCTGACCTGATGGAAGCATGTCAGCTCTGGAAGTCAGGCTGACTGGTTGCAAGCACCAAGCTTCACTCTCAGCTTAATAAATGTAATGGAGAGGCTGTTCAAATGGTAAGTAATTTTCCCTGTGCCAAAGGATTTTCAAATACCAGCATTTTGATGCTGGCCTTAATGTTTCAATTTAAGATGGATTTAAACTAAGCTAGCCTTTTCTGTGGCACTTCTTAGCCACGTTTCTTTTGGAAACTGTAAGATCTGTAGAAAATAAATAATAACTTTTGATTTCTGAAGACAGCACCTGGAAAAAATTCATTGACCTGTCTTTCAGACACAATGACTTCAGTTATGCTGTAGTATTTATATCACTGATTTCATATGGAATTCATCTCAACTTCATACATACTAATACATTTTCATTTCTAATTCAACATAATAAATTTAAATAATATGCATTGTTGATAGAAGAAAATCCTCCTGTATAATAATGTCATTATGTATAACAGCAAAGTGCATTACTGAAAGGGCCAATGCTTTAATTTCTGCTAAATTTAATTTCTGGCTTCTGTTAGCAAACATGGAGTGCACTTAATGTAGCTTTTTGAACTGGATGAAGCTGCACTGATTTACACCACCCGTGTACCTGAATCTGTAAGTGCCAAAGTACTTGCTGCTCGTTGCATGCCTTTCCCACATATCTTTGTAGTACTGTGGTTATGGTTAGCTAGCCAGCTTTAAAAGTGTTGTACAATAGTACTGTCTTTATGGAAAAATGCCTTTTTAAATGTGCTGAATGAAGGCTAATCTATTTAAACATTTATTGAAGTTGTTGAAATTTTGAAATATTTTATCTTTCTGCAATTCAGGACAATTTCAGTTGTCTAAATTAGAATGTAGATGTTTAATTGCAGTTGTAAAAATGGGCTGATATCGTAGCTTTAGCAAGGATAGACCAAGATAAGGGCTGAGTGTCAGAGGACCCAAACTAAACACTGTATATATTTAGGAGGGTTTTTTACCCTTTTTCCTTCAGTGAGATTAAACTGCTTAAAGACTATTGTTTTGATAGCAGTGTCAAGCAGATATATTCTCAGAATCTCAGATTACCATTTTTCCAGGTACTTTAGGCCCTCTACATTTTGTTTCAATGCTATAAAGACCAGAGTCTTTAAAATACCCAGAACTTTAATTATTCATCATTTCAAATGTCATAAAAATCAGCATGTTTGCATAAATAAAGGTAAGCATGTCTCTTATCATTTTGAAATTTCTAATTTTAAGCATTATGCACCATCATTCCATGTCACCTTATTTGAGATGCTTGCTGCATTAAGCAATGTCAGCAGTTTGATTGTGTGCTTGCCTTTAATGAAAAGTCACACACAACGTCAAAATACAATACATCTAAGCAGAGAGGCGAGCCTGTGGGAACATGTGTGTAGACATTGAGCTTCACATTCTGGAGGTGCCTCCTGGCCTGTAACCCAGATTAGACAGGGACATAATAAACCCCATGTAATGTGAATTACCATCTGAGGCGCATTTTTTAGGATGCATTTTTTGGTCTCCCTGTTTAAATGCCAAACCAAGTGTCTAAAGTTAATTGACATCAAGCCATAAGAGGCAGTATAAAGGAAAGCTGTATAAATATGGTTTCTGAAAAGAGGTATGGCAAAAATATCCCTGCATACTGTAAAGTTACGTGAGTTTAAATCACCTGTAGGAGATGGAAGAACATTTCTGCGACAATCACATTCTTTCTCTCTGTTTATGTCCCATCACCCTTCCTGTGCTCTTCATTTTGTTCAGAAGCTGGTACTTTTAATGTCACAAAATATTCCTTCTCTCATCTTCACAGTGAGAACCAGCGACAGTTCAAAGCAAACTGTTCCTCTTTACTCAGAAATCTCTTGTTTGTACAGGCAGGATCAAAACTGTAATTTGTCTTGTGATGCAGATGTCACACTCTCCAATTATGAGTAAATTGCTACAATTTTATGAACATGTTGTTTTAAAGCAACAATTCATCTCTTATGATTCATGGTGGACCCAGTCAGTGAAGCAGCCCTTCTCTAGCAAGCATCCTTGGAACATTTTTTCTTTCTTTTTTTTCTGTTCATTACAGTGCTAATGAGTTCCTTCATCCTGTACTGGTTACTAAACAATGTAATATGGTAAAAAGTTTCTCTGGTTTTGATATTTCAGTGTTTTATAGAGGTCTCTCCATTGTGTGCTTATACAGAAGATGCAGACCTTAAAACTGTGTACATACTGACAGTCATGTTTATCCTAGTTTTTGCCCTGAACATCTTATTAGATAAATAATAACCTGGTAAACCTTGCCAGCTTTTTAATGGGTGACATTGCCAATGTGTTCTCTGGTGCAATCTGCCATGACCATCACTGTGACCTTACCAAATCCCTGCACATTAGTGTAATTTGTCATGCACTGAGGCAAGAACCACATGAAATAATCCTCAAATCTGATATTTTATGTCATGAGATATAAACTCTTAAGCAAATAGATTCAGAAGGCAACCTTTTTCCATACCCACAAATCTTTCCTCCTGTTACCATACTAGCACACTCAAAACACACTCTGTTTGGGCTCATGTTTTCCATCAATCTTCTGCTGCTGAATGGGGGTGGTACAATGTTCTTGTACCAAATCAGTGTGGGATCTTGTGCCAGTTTTCCCATATATGGAGAAGGAAAGGGTGGGCAGACCTGCTGCACGTTACCTTTTTTGGAGACTCTAATTGCTTTTCTTTTGAGTCTGTGGCTGAGTTGTCATTCTCTAAGCAGTAACTATTTACATATGCCAAAGTTGTGGATTTTAGCAGCTGTTTTTTCCTGGAGGGTTTCTATACAGCTGAAGTTGTTACTGATGTTGGCAGTGCTCACTTAGGACAGAGTAGTTGGCATACTTCAAATGGGAAAGCTTAATCCTGGGGATTGGGTTGACAGAAACTTTGGGCAGTTCAGGAGGGGAAGCGCATATTTTCATGCCTGGGGCAGACTAACAGTGTACCTCGGTACAGGCTGGGAACTGACTGACTTGAGCTGCAATCCTGCTGAGGAGTTACAGTGGACAGGGAGTTGAATGGAAGCCAGCCGTATGTGCTGATTATAAATCAGGCAAACCACACAGTGGGCTGTGTTCAGAGGAGTTTGGCCGGCAGACAGATGGAACTTACTGTCTGCTGCTACTTGGGGCTAGTGAAGCTGCACCTGCAAATATGTGGTCTTCATCCCCCCAGTCTACGGTGGACATTGAGGCAATAGAATGAGAGCAATGGAAGGCTACCAGGGTAACTAACAGAAATGTCAAAGCTGAAGTCTTCTCAATAGTGACAGTAGTAACAAGGGAAAATGGCCATCAAATAAACCCAAGGATTTTTATAGAAGTCAGTGCAGCACTTAAACAGTTTACCCAGACAACTTGCAGAATCCATTAATGGAGGTTTTCAAGACTGGTAGACAAGACAAAGTTCTCTGATCGTATGTGCTGATTATAAATCAGGCAAACCACACAGTGGGCTGTGTTCAGAGGAGTTTGGCCGGCAGACAGATGGAACTTACTGTCTGCTGCTACTTGGGGCTAGTGAAGCTGCACCTGCAAATATGTGGTCTTCATCCCCCCAGTCTAAGGTGGACATTGAGGCAATAGAATGAGAGCAATGGAAGGCTACCAGGGTAACTAACAGAAATGTCAAAGCTGAAGTCTTCTCAATAGTGACAGTAGTAACAAGGGAAAATGGCCATCAAAAAAACCCAAGGATTTTTATAGAAGTCAGTGCAGCACTTAAACAGTTTACCCAGACAACTTGCAGAATCCATTAATGGAGGTTTTCAAGACTGGTAGACAAGACAAAGTTCTCTGATCCAGTGTTAGTGAATTATCCCATGCTTCATGTGGTTCTAAGCAATCCACAGAATTTCCTCAAGAAGCATGTCTATAACCATCCTGTATTTGAGTTGAACACGCCTGAGGAGCAAAAGAAGCTCTGCCTTTTGTGGCATTTTCAGTTCCCCTGCTCAGTAGGACCACAGAGCAGAGCTCTGCCTGATTTTAAAACTAGGACTCAATGGTGCATTCCTTAGAGTTGAGCACCTGAAAGATTGATTCAAGGAGTCTGTCTTGTCTGCATTTATACTATGTTTTTTAATCGAGGCTTAATGTAATGAGGTTGCAGACCTGCAGATGTTACACCCACAGTCAGACATTGATCTCATCTGGGATATATCAGGTTCCAGATGTGCTGAGAAAAGAAAATCCATCTGCAATTCATTAATTCTCAGCTGAGACCAGTGCCCAAATGGATCACAAGTCCTTTTCTCGATCGGCCTGAATTGCTTTGACTCCAGCCACACGCTGGGAACTGTTATGTGAGGCCAATTTTGGCAGTCAAGCACTGTTCTTCATAGAGCAAATAGACAAAGACTGGTACAAGCTGATGGTCATCCCAGTGGAGAGGCAGAGGACACTAAGCCAGGAACATCTTTCCTGTAACTGGAACCTGCCTGTGAAAGCATCTTTGCTGTGCTGTGTTTCACCAAGACACTGAGCTGATTTGTTTGATTTCTTGCCTTGGATGAGGCGAGCAGTGTGATGGCAAAGTTTGCATCAGTCTCATTTGTGTTATGGCAGCAAACACTATCAGTTCCTCCTAAGAACAGAGACACAGACTGCACACGAGCTAAGCTGAGAAAAGAAAAGATACCATTAAAGTCTTTGGTTAGCAAACAGTGCAGATTTAAAGCTATGACTAGGACAGCAGCCTCAGATGAGTTTTCAAAATATAAACATCAAGTTCACTTGCAGCCTGTTGGAGCTCAAGTGCATGGCTGCTCTTTCTTCCCTTCATAAAGAAGGAATGGGCAGAGCAGGCGTGGGCTCCCAGCTGCAGGCAAACACAGTTTAACACAACGAGCTGGTTTTCCTTCCATGGCTGTGAGCCTTGCTGGCAGGCATTATAGCCACATTTAGAAGTGTTAGGATATAAGCTTAGGGTGTTACAAGCCAAAAGGCCTGTGTAGGCTAGAGGCTTGACTTCTGAAATATTTTATACACAGCAGAACAATTCTAGTAGAGAAGATTTGAAGCTTGGTTATTCTGCAGTCCTATCATGGGAAAAAGAAGATGCAGTTGCAAACCACCTCAGGCTGAGGAGGATGGTCTGAGTGTAGCTCCTCTATGGGATTGAATGCTCTGAGCACTGGGATTGAAGCCAGGAATAAAGTTACATCTTCTGCAGCATTACAGAGCAACCCTTTCATTTCCTTGTGTCTTCCAACAAGGAAATAAAAGAAATGAAACATACAATTTTTGCTATGAAATGAAACATATAATTTAAGGTCAAGTGGAAAATTTTGTTTTATACAGCATGAGTTGTTGGCTTTGACATGCAAGAAGAAAGAGTTTGTGTTTTAATGCAAGCCAATACTTGTTTCCAGTTTTTAGTTTGACAACTCATTTTCTTCTAACTAGAAGGGCATGCTAAGAAAGGAACAGAAATTATAGGGGGAGAGTAGCCTATGTTAAAAGTAATTGACTGAACTTGACCTGTGGAATTGTATTCTGTGTCTGCTTCTGTCATAGAGTTTCCCAAAGAGACACTCTGAGCACTTTTGGGATAAATGTGTGCTCCTCAGTTTTGGGAAGTCTGGTTTGAGATCTTGGGTTGTAATTTATAGTTAATACATATAATATCTAATAGAATATATAATATTTAATATATTATTTGTATTATCTATAATTTATGAAATAATATAACAATTTTGCAAATAAATATATAATGTTATACATAGAATTTATAGAATGATTGACATGCAGACCTAAGACTACAATTTTGATAATATTTTATTATGGAATAGTGATACATAATAGTTTATAGAATACCATGCCTTTTAAGCAAACCAAAGCATATTAAGAAAAAAAATATAAAATTCTTGAATGGGACACCCAAAATTAGTGATTTAAAAAGAACATAATTGTTTTTTGCTTCCTTTGTAGAGAATGCAGATAAGAATACTCCACTGTCTTTTTTAAGATGAAAATAAATAAATACCTGTGATGCTTTTATGTGCTGTGAGGACATGGGCTTTACAAAAACCTGTCAGGAGATTGTTAATTATGCCTTCAGAGCAGGGTTTGCATGTCAAACAACAGGGAGAAAACAAAGTGGTCATTTAGTCAGCACTACTCAGGTGTACCCTGAATGAGATGGGGATCCTTTCATGATGTAACTACATAAAACAGGTAGACAGAAGCATTTAATTAAGTTGCAGAGTAATTCTTAATTTTGGTATTTCTTAACGACCCAAGGTGAATTGAGTCTACATTTCCTTCAAGAGGTCTTCTTTCAAACTATGGAGAGAAGACCTCCCTCATCTGGGCTGCTGTCAATCCTTAGAAATTACAAATTTGAGTGCCTAGCCCCCATTTGAAGGAAATTCATAGACATAAAATAGAACATGAGAATCAGAAGTGATGGGGTGGTCTGTAGCCACCAGATCAAAAGGCCTTAGAGCAGCATAGTGGGCACATTGTTGATGGATATGGATTCACATTCAAGGACTTGGGCAATAAAATTATCTGATAATCCATTAGCCTTCTTTTGTAACGTACCAGTCCCTTGAAAAGTAATTAGCAGCACTCAAGACTCCTACAGTCTTCGCTCTCAGTGGAAAAGAGAACATACTTGAAAAGAACATTAGTGTTATTGCAATATAAGTAGAAATATCATGTTTAATGGTAAAAATGAAAGGGGAATCTGACTTAAAGGTAGTGCTATAAATGTTAGGAATAATTGATTCAAAGACACATTTGTGATTGTTTCCACATGAAGATTTCAGTATCTGATGGTTTCATTAGAAGGATCAGTTTTGATGGCTCTATACAATGAAAAAAATTTAAAAAGTAGGAAAAAGTTATACGCGTGGTTGGGAATCTGAAATGACTTCGAAGTTTTTAAGAGGCAGTTACGTGAGTGCCCACTGCATGCTAATGAACTCATTAAAATTCTGATATGATGATTTTTCTTCTCACTGAATACAGGAATTTGTCAACCTAAAGCAAGATGAAAATTAATAAAAAGAGGAACAGGCATCAAACTAGTATTAGTCTAGATAGTAGTTTCTTGTTTGTAAGCAAATGTGAGCCACTTGAATTGTATTGAAATATTTAGGTATTTTGCCCATCTCATATTTGAACTTTCAGACTTCTTTCTATGTACATTTGTTCAAATGAACTGAGCCAGCTTTTAAGAAAATGCATCAGTGATGTAATGGAATAAGTTATGTGTTTTTCAAAAAGTAAATGATAATGACATTGACTCTCTGTAGTCAGCCTTGGTCAAGTAGGAGGAGCTCACAGGTTGGACTTACACATGGTTAGAACAACAAAATAATTGGTGGAGGTTTCATGGCACATTTGAAAGCAAGATCTAAGTTTGGTTGTGTTTAATTTCTTGCAGGCTGTTTCCAGCTATGTAATGTTTTTCGGACCCATGAGATGGAAATTGAGCAGTGCTTGCTGGAGTCCCTCCCCCTCGGCCAGCGGCAGCGGCTGGTCAAGCGCATGCGCTGTGACCAAATCAAGGCGTACTACGAACGAGAAAAGGCTTTCCAGAAACGGGAGGGCTACGGGAAGAAGCTGAAACATGGAAAGAATCAACGAGTTCGTTTTAATCTTGCTGATATGATACAGGATGCTATCATACGTCATGATGATAAAGAAGGTACTTACTGATGTTTTATGATGTCTTCCTTTGTACAGTAAAAGTTTCAGAGGAAAAGCTTTCTTGTTCTGCTCACCTACCTTTAGGTAAAATGCAAAATACTAATCATAATGCGATTGTCTCAATAGGATATGCAGGCATGTACTGCATACAACATGTTACAGCTTTTTGCTGAAATGAGTAAGGTGTGGAGAGTAAACCTTCAGAAACCTAATGAATTTATTTTGAGATTAATATAAACTAATATATTTCAAAACATGTAAGTACTATGATTCCGTGATTATGCATGGCCTCTTACATACCTACATGAGCCATAGAATTTAACACAATTTACTTTGGAAATTAGGTTCTCATTTTTAGCCAAAATTGGAGTAAGTGATGCTGCTGTTAGTGACACTGGCATGTCTAGAGCAAGGAGATGGTGTTGACCCATAGTCACAACAGATAGAAGGTCATCTTTCTGCTGGTGAAATGATGTTTATGTCCTTTAGAAATATGTAACCACACTTTAGGGTTCCATTTTTGGTTTCCTGGCATTGTGTGAATCCCTGGTGCAGCTGACAATAACCTGAGGAATTTGTAATTTACTCCTCAGAAGTGAACCGAACCTTGCAGTAAGATTCTCCGAACTCTTAGAAGTCCCCAGAAGTCCCCATACTGTTGTGTGGTAGGGAGTGATATAAGAAAAGAACTGATGCAATGTTGTTGGCAACCCCTTTGCAAGCAGATTTTATGGCAGTTCTTTGTAATCACATTAGCATAAAAAGGGGAGATTCTGAGATAGACACACATCATGCAAAGAAGTTGATAAGTTTCTCCTAATTTTTATCAGTTTGGTATGCCATTTTTACTCACTGAATCTTCATTTTATTGTGCATTTGCTCTAACTATCATTGCTTATCACTCAGGTATAGTCCTACACATTTAGATCTTTAGATGAAGTGAATCAAAAAGCTTTTCTTTTCAAGTGAGTGCACAGGGCATCATTTATAGCTAAATTATAAATAAAATTCACAACCTTTCATTCCACTTTCCTAGTATGTGCAGGAATTATAAGCAAAGATCTTCCTCTATGTTCCCATAGCTCCAACGTTATTTAAAAACCAAGCAGAATACTAAGTATGACTTTTAACATTCTGTAAAAGTCAGATCCTTGAGGCTATTTTTGACATTCACACTGAAGAAATATTGGTTGCTTATTGCAGTGGTGGTAGGGTATCAGCAGTATTTTGTGTTGCTTGAATACTTGGCCTTGAGCTGCACCTGAATCAGAATATGAAGTCAGCAGTATTTTGTGTTGCTTATACTTGGCCTTGAGCTGCACCTGAATCAGAATATGAAGTTCAGCAAGTGCTGACACTGAGTAACATAAGCAGAAAGGGAAGGTACTTCAGGCAGAGGAAAGTAGAGGAGGAAAACCAGGAATGGTGTCCTGCACTTGAAGAAGATAAAATAGGTCCCCAGATGCTATGAGCTCAAATAGCCCACAGATAACACAGTCCTGAATTTGTTGCCTGTGGTTCTTTCCCAGGACTATGAAAATGTGTCATTGTCTTTAGGCAGCTTGGGGACCTGCAAGTGCCTGTCTGTTGTGTTTTTAGCCAAATGTTCCCAGAGCCTGTTTGCTTTGGGGTGAAAAATGCTTTATTAGGAATTGATCATAAAAAAAAAAACCCAAACCAAAACAAAACAACAACAACAAAGTTTAAACTCACAGACATGAAAGCTGCTTTCCTACTATTGTTACTGAGTGGAACATCCAACCATGACTCCTCCGTGAATATACCTACATTAGAATCTCTGTTCAAATCAGATATATTCTTTTGCAATAAATATCGCATCCATTTACTGTGTTTGTTCTTGTTTTATGGAGCATTTAATGTAGATTCCTTTCAGGCAAAACCCTACAGGAAGATGTGATCTGGAAGTACAACTTGTGCCCCAAAAGAGTGATGAGTTTTCAGTCCATAAGGCTCAGCTAGACACAGCCTGAAGTAATCCCACCAAAGTAGTGGGCTATAGCTGGGGAAGTTGGGCTTTTGCTACCACCTGTTTCTCTTGTCTATTTAATAATATTTTATAATGTACTCAGCAATCAACAGCATTGGATAGGTGTAAAAGACAGATAAAAAAGGTGTTTTGTAGTTCTATAATGAAACAAAAAAAATGCAGTACACAAAGTGGAAAGAGGGCCAACAGTACAATCGGATAGAAGTAGTGGATCAAGCGAAGTCCAGGGGTTCAGTTTTTCTGGAGAATCATAAACTATATAGACTGGACAGCTCATTTTAAAATGGTGAGTTGTAGTTCTGGTTTGGTATGTGAGATAAATTGGGTACCATTAATATATATAAAGATGAAATTATAATGTGGCTGGCGCAGAGACATTTCACAATTGAGTCTGGTCAGAATTTCACTCTTACAAATTCGTTGTCTTTGTTATTCATGACAAATGTAATATGTCTTCTCCAAAATTACTATAGCAGCTGCTACTGGGCACAAAATGCATTGCTGTTACTGCCTGCTAACAGGAGTGATCATTAGTTCGCTCTAAAATTAATTTTAGAATGAATTTTGAGAAATTTTTACTAGTGACTTGCTTTGTTTCAAATTTAGAAATCGAATATATGCTCATTTGATTTCTCAATATATTAAAAATCAGTGAAATAATGTATTTTGGTCTTTTCTTTAGCTATATTTTTTGTTATTATTCATAACTGTTCTTTAGTATTTTATCTGATCCAGGAAGATTGAAGGGGTATCCTCCTTCTCTGTCTCCTTGCAGCATCCTATAGTTTCTCTGTTGTAAAGCAATATGTTTTTACTGCTTTTGATGGGCCACATTCACCCCCACTACTAGCAGTGAGCATTTTGGGAGATTCTGCAACTATTATTCTCTGTGTTGACATATATAGAAGCAGAAGGTGATGAATAAGTGAGTACACTGGTTTTTGACACTGATTTTGTATATCTTTACTGCTGGCAAGGGAATACCTCTAGTTATTTTTCCTTTAAATCCTATATTTTTCTTCTGTGAGATGTTAAATCCCTAATAAAAATGGACAGCAGGAAATTTGTCTTGCTGACATCTATCATATAAATGTACTGCAAAACGGGAGATGTAGCCAAGCAGGCTTCTGCATCCCATTCCTTCCCTCTGTGAACAAGGCATGCTTGCACCTACATGTGGCATTACCATTAGACTCAGATCTTCTCTGATACACACAAGTCATACATCAGTATTTGCTGAGCCTGCACATCAGCTGAGACTCATCTGCAAACAAATAGGAAATGAACCGATCACTCAGGAAATAAACTGAGCGAGTCTCAGTCTGTGTTTCTCCTTCAAATACAAGGTATTCAAATACAATGTAGTCAAGTGGATCTTAGTATTTGGGCCTCTTGAGAATAAGTGGTATGCATCTTTCCTGAGGCAAAGGTGCAGTTATTGACACCGACAGCAGTGAGAAACAGTGGCTGCTTTGAAGGATGTGATTTTTTGAACGTGAACTGATAGATAAGCTTGCTACAATGAAGACAGTAGCTAAAAGTGAACCTGACAGTCCTGTGCCTGAAATTTAACATGGGGGGAAACTAAAGGACTGGCTATAGTTTCTGTCATCTTTTGGTATATTCTGTAACCCACCTTCTCACCTATGATCCTGCAGCATAACCTGAAATGCAGGATTGTCAGAAAATCTTCGTATGTAGTATCTTTTATTGTAAAATCTTTAAGTTGTAATGCAGTCATGATGTGTACCATAAAGCCTGCCAGCCTGGCAGGTCGTGGTAGGTCAGGGTACAAAGTGCACCGAGCCATCAAATTCAGTCTGGAGACAAAAAAGGTACTCCTGTGAAAATCAGCATTACAAAAGGGAAATGCAGATTCCCTAAACCTATTTAAAGCCCATTTCATCCTTCTGATGAGCAGTATGCTGATTCTGTGACAGCATTGTGATTCTAAATAGCAGCAATACCAGGGTGAGTGTTAGCATAATGCTGAGTCTCTAGTAATGATTCTTTGTCCTTTTGTAGTTACTCCCTGTTTTAGGCAGCCCTTCTCAGTTCTCCCAAAGCTTCTTCCTAACCCTGCAGAGCTCCTGGTGTGACTCTGCCTTAGAGTGCTGGGATGTGGTGGCTGGGGATAGCCTTACTGTCCCTTCTCGCACCAGGTATGTCAGTAAAAGGTGATTTAAAAAGCAGACAATACCAATATACTACTTTTCCTGCAGTGTTCACTGCTGGGGGAGGTCTCCCAGGACTGGGTTCTAGCCTCAGTTGATTGACTGCAGAACAGTTTCATAGTGCAGGAAAGAAAACAGAAATCCTATCTCAATTCCCTTCCTGTGATGTCAGTACCTCTAGCTGTTTGAAAGATGTAATATTATTGTGAGATTGGTAGTATCATGATATTTGAAAGGGCTGAAATAATCAGTATAATGGAAGGGTTTAGTATAATTATTTTATGAGCACTGTATAATGTACATTATGATAAATTTCAGTTACATTAATTAAAAGGGTGTGTAAGTGAGCATAAAAGGGGGTACACGTGGGGCTGGCGCTGAACTGTAGTTTACATCTAAACAACTTCGGGCTATGAAGAGGGCTCAGGGGAGGGGAAACAAAATCTATTCAAAAGAAGGATGTATCTTTAATTTAAGGTGGCAGATGAGTTGACCATTAGCTTTCAATAGGTAGGAGAATGTGTCAGAGATGTTATAATGATCCTTCCTATTAATGGAAAAAAGATAGAAATATTCTGAAGTAGAAAACTGAGGCCAAATTTAGCTGAAACAAACCAGGTTTTTAATATTTCCTTGCATTATTTTCAAATCTTCTAACTGACTTCTTCTTTTGCATCTTATTACACTCAGCTTGCTTATGCTTTACTGTCCTTTTTCCAGTAGAAAAGCTTGGTTGGTTACACACAAGATGTTCTGGAAAACAGTGGATTGCCCTGACTGTGTCTGGCAAACATATCAGGGCAAACTTACTGATCCTCAACAATCAGGTTTAACACTGCCAGGAGTCTTTTTGAAAAGCTGGAAGAAGCAGGATGTGGGCAATAGTGACAGGTTGGTGAGTGCAAGGCTGCATTATGTGAAACCTCTTGTCAGCAACAGTGTGTGTAACACAGACTCTTCTTGGCAAACACCTTTATAATTAAGCAAAATGGGAACATGCTCAGGTAGCCTCTCTGCTGTTGGGATTCTGACTTTCAGCCTACCTTTTTAGATCTTTGATGATACCGTCTCTTCTCAAACTGATTGCAGGCAGCTTTTCAGACTTTTACCTAATTCATGTTCTGGGATGAATGGTGAGAAAGCAACTGAGCATGGCAATGCCTGGTTTTTAAAATTCACCAAGGCCTTGGATGAGGATTGCAATTTTGTGTGTCAGAAGTTCAGAGGCTTCTTTGTTACTAGAAGAGACTGAAAGATAAAAGAATATGTTTGCTACAGGCAGAGAATTTCAGTAATAGAAGATATTTACAGAAAGACAAAGTAATACAACATATTATTATGCTTAATGTTTAGGAAAGAGGTGAAAAACCGGCGTAACATTAAATCTCTCAAGTTGGGTCCTTATCAGTAAGGCAGAGTTTCCTTAAAGTAGGCAAACTCTCCCATCTTGATTTAAAAAAAAAAGTGACAGGAAAAGAGAAGGATCTCTGTGTGAAAGTTCAGATTGTTTCCTTCCACCTTTAAAAATCTTCATGCCTTGTTTCTTATGATTAATATTTAATATCACTTTCTTTCATTCCATTCTCCTCCCAAAGGTACTTTAATTAACATTTCTTTTGTATACTGTATGTCACAGCTACAGCCTTTTGAAGAGGTAGGGCTAAAATAATAATGGATAGTAATAAATAATAATAAATGAGGAAAATTAAATACATGTTATATTTATATATATATATATATATATATACACACACACACTTTTTATATATGTGTTATACCAAAGACATAAAGGCCAGAAATACAGCACAGTTGGTAAATCAGAATTTAGTTGCGTAATTGAGTTACTTTCCCCAGTTTTCCATGCACTCTTGATTTTACACTCTTGGGAAACCTCACTTTTACCAGTTATTCCAGCTCTGAGAAGGATAAAATGGCAAACAGTTGTCGTGGTTTAGCATGCACAGGTAACCTTCATGACAAAGAAAGTTCCCAGATAAAAAAAAAATTAAACCTTGGGTCAAAACCTGAATTAATAGGAAATGAGATAAATTACACCATTTTGTAAGGTCCTGTACATCAGGAAGAGGGAACCCCCCCCAAAAAAAAATTTAATCTAATTTCAGTTTGAGGAATTTTAAACTGAATGGTCAAGAACATTCAGAACAGAACTACAGGGCAACTAAAATGTATTGCATACTCTGTATTTCCTTATTTTAGCATACTCAATCCTTTTTAAAATTTATATCAAAAATTTCTCAGATTTTATACTGCTTTGTTTCAGGATTGTTCTAGTATTATTTAATATATTTTAATTTCAGATTACTATTTACTCCCACTCTAAACTTCATTAAAGCTGATTTTTTTATCTTACTGGGAAAACAAATGGAATTCTTTATGCATGTAATAATAGGGAGACTTCCCCACACAGAGCTATTTTGGATTTTACAGTGAGTTTCCCGTGAATCAGAGGAGAAAAACGTACATTAGACAGTAATCTAAAAGGGACTATTTGCAAATGCTGGTTTTCTGGGAACTATTGTAGAAGAAATCACATTACACATGTATGATAATTTATACAATTTAATATTTATTGTCCAATCCTTAAGAGACGTGAGCACTAAACACTGAACAGTGAAGTCAAGAGACTAATCAGAGCATATGAAATTAACGAAGTACACAAAAATTTTGCAAATAGGCATTTTTGGAAAGAATGAAAAGTATATACTCTAAATTAATGCTTTCACAAGACAAATTCACGTGTTTTGGACTGGGAATCATGTCTGCAACTTTGGATGACGCTAACACAGCTGACTGTCCAACATGCTGTTAGTGATTTAATCTGTCCTGTGTCTAGGAAAATGAAGCACCAATCAACCCATTGATGAAGAAGCTTTTCCAAAGGCCCAGAAGGTAGAGACACATTTCAAGCCAGGGCAAGTCTTCAATCCTATAGATTCAGCATGGTTGTTAACTTTCTTTGGCTCCATGTGTGCTGAATTCAGCAACACAGGGCATCTTTTTGTTATGATGCAGGGAAACATAATGCCTTTAGTTATTGGGTGACAGATGTTTAGTAATTAAAGCAGCCCATTTCAAAAGCAATCATAAAATCACAGGGAGATGAAATTTGAATACATTTGAATTCCTACAGGATTCCATATGTGCTTTTTGTCCATGTGCTTACATTTGTAGGAGTTTGCTGTAGCTGATATTAAATGATTTGTTGTGGATAAAAATATGTATGATTACTAAAATACAACACTTATTTAACTGGAAAAAGTAAGACTCACAGAAAAAGGTATGACATGTCAAAAAGTGAAGAATAGACTTGAGGGTGTAGATTTAATCTATCCCTTTTGTTCTCCATATGGACTAACATCAGGAGTGCTTCTGCTCCATGACTACTTTTCTCTTAGCTGTGAAATTTTCCTGGTTTGTTTCAGCTGCAGTTTTTGTTTCAGCTGCAGTTTTTGTCTCTGCACATGCCCAGAACCACACAGCTACCCTCAGCCTGTTCCAAGTAGGGAAATAAAGAAAAAACATCCCTCTATTTTGGGTCCCCCTGAGTCGGGAGATTCATATCAAGTGTAACTTATCTGTCTTTTGATCAAATGGAGTTATGATGTCCTCCTCTCCACAAAAACTGAGCTTGGAGCTGTCAGCCACCCATTTTTGCTAGCCCACGGGTTTTGCCTATGGGTTGCTTTGAGAGCCATTTTTGTCTGTGCGTTTCTCTGTCCCACTGACTCTTCTGTCCACACACCTCAAGTATCTTGAGCAGTGTCCAGCCTGTCATGGCTTTCCCCTGGGGAAGGGTCTGAGGGGCAGATTGGATCTAGCTCATCTTGCTTACAGTATAGTAACTGTATAAAGTTGAATTAATAGTAAATTATTGTATTAAAATCTCAATGCTATCATTATGTCTGCTACTATTTGTGTTTTGAAAACAGGAGTATTTGCTGGGCTATTTGCAGTCCTGTTTCACATGCTTAAGCTCTGAATAAATAAAAACTGAGATATGTGTTTGAACTTCATGATTCCCATTTTGGTGGTTTTGAGTGTCTGTAAGTTCACCCTGAAGGATTTGTTGATCATCTCTCTGGAAAGCATGCCTTTTTCTTATTGGTATAGGGAGTTTCTAGAAACTCAGCTTTTGGATTTTTCTTTGAATCACAGATTTCTAAAATGCAGGCACTGAGTTTCTTGTTTTCTATGTAGGTAAGTTCGTTCTTGAACTTTAACCATACATATCCAAACAAAACCACATTTGATTAACTAGAAATCATAAATGTTGCTTCAACTGCAAGTGTAAAACATAATATTTATGTTATTAATATTTATGAGGGAACCTTTGTAAAAATACACATTTTCCTAAAAACATTCTTTACTTCTGAACACATGTTCAAAATTTTCAAATATTAATTTTGGTGGACTATGATATGAAGCTTTTCTTCAATTGGAAAAGTATGCATCTTATTCATGACTTCTAATCAGTTATTCAAAAGGCTTTTGCAAACTAAAATGTCAAGAAAAATTATTTAGAACACCATTACCCCTAAAGAAGAATCCAGCTTTTAAAGAGTGTAATCTGGTCTGAACAGATAGACATGTATCTGTTCTTCTTTATTTCATTTTAAACCTATTAAGCTTATTTATAGTTCCATGTTCATGGGTTTTTTTCCATAAGACCTTCCTTTACATTTAATAACGAAAAGTTTTTCACTTGAGCATGTGTTGTGGTTTAACCCGACACATGGCCAGCAGCCAAGCTCCACACAACCACTCACTCACTCCCCCACCAGCAGGATTGGGGAGAGAATCCAAAGAGTAGAAGAGAACTTGTGGGCTGAGATAAAGACAGTTTAATAGGAAAAGGAAATGCCACACAAACGAGCAGCGAAAAACAAGGAATTAATTCACTGCTTCCCATGGCCAGGCCATCTGTGGAGAGCAGGGCCTCATCACATTTAATGGTGACTTGTGAAGACAAATTCCATCACACTAAATATACCCCCTTCCTCCTTCTTCCCTACTGAGCATGACATCCTATGAACTGGGATATCTCTTTGGTCAGTTTAGGTCACCTGTCTTGGCAGTGTCTCCTGTCTCCTCCCAACCTCCTATGCACCAACAACTTCCTCCCCAGTGTGGTTGTAAGAAAAGCAGAAGAGGCCTTGGCACTGTGCAAGCCCTGCTCAGCAATAACAAAAACACCTTTATATTATTGACCCGGTGTTCAGCACAAATCCAAAACATGGCCCCCTACCAGCCATTGTGAAGAAAATTATCTCTACCCCAGCTGAAACCAGCACAGCATGCTCCGGCATTCAAGTATGAAGTATGAAGAAACACAAGGAATAATCACTCACAAATTCACTGTCATGCCAATAAAGGTTCGTTAAGCCATTAGCAACCTACAAATTGGCACCTGGCATTCTTTCTATTCATTTGAAAGGGAATCCACAGTGGGATGCAAGACTATAAATTGGCAGCAATCAGAAGCCTATTCTCTCTGTGAAAGACGGTATCCACTCAGTAGCAGGTACTACTGACATTCTCTGGTTATAGTTATAAGGCACTGATTAAAAAAATATTGCTGTAATGGCAGAAGATCTTAGTCTATTCTTCTGAAATAAAAAGAGAACAAGAATAGAATATTTTCTATGCAATTTGCTTTTGATTTTCTCTCCAGTGTAATTATTGTGCTTCATATTGATTTCCAATAATATTTCAGTACAAAGGAGAAACTTTTCTGTATCTATCTTTCAATATCATTTACTTTAAATTTTTTTCATTTCAATCAGAAATTACACTATGATAGAAAGGGAAGGATGGGGAACTAGAGAAATTAGTAGAGAAAAACCTTTTCTGGTTTTTTTTTCTTTTTCTTTTTTAAAAGCAAACCTTTATAGCAATCATACAGTTCTTTACAAAAATGAACTTAAGTCCTTAAAATGGTTTCAGTTTTTTAAATCCATTTTAGAAGCATTTTTCTACTAGGGCATACTCTTAAATTGCAACAGTGGAACATGAAATAAAATGGAATGCTTTAACATATAACTGGGAAAAGACCTTGTTCTGAGATCTTGCAACATACAGACTTTATTTTATGACTATCAAATTAGTTACCAGTTTAAGAAGAACATTCCTTCAAAACTTCTAAGAAGTGGAGTTTGTTTGGAGGTTTTGTGAAGGGGTATAGCTAAATGGAGTATCTTTCTCTAGAACTATTGAAGGCATAACTAAATTAATATAATCAGAGCCACTAAAAGCAGCAAATAATTTTTTTAATTGGCAAGTCCTATCTCTTTAGGGTTTTTTGTTATTCTGCTCTTTTATAACAAGAGCATGTGCCAGATTGTGCACTTATGATGAGGCAACCCTGGTTGTGAGTATAGACTGGAGAATGAGAGGCTGGAGGGCAGTACCGTGGAAAGGGACCTGGGTATCCTGGTCAATGGCCAGTTGAACATGAGCCAGCAGTGCCCTGGCAGCCAGGAGGGCCAACCCTGTCCTGGGGGGCATCAGGCACTGCATCACCAGCCAGGCAAGGGAGGGGATTGTCCCTCTCTGCTCTGCACTGGGGCAGCCTCACTTCGAGTGCTGGGGGCAGTTTTGGGTGCCACAATATAAAAAAGATATTGAACTATTAGAGAGTGTCCAAAGGACGGCAACAAAGATGCTGAGGGACCTTAAGGGGAAGCCCTATGAGAAGTGGCTGAGGTCACTTGGTGTGTTCAGCCTGGAAGAGACTGAGGGGAGACCTCATTGCAGTTACAACTTCCTGTGAGGGGAAGAGGAGGGACAAGCACTGATCTCTTCTCTGTGGTGATCAATGACAGGACCCAAGGAACTGGCCTGAAGTTGTGTCAGGGAAGGTTTAGGTTGGTATCAGGAAAAGATTTTTCATCCAGAGGGTGGTTGGTCACTGGAACAGGCTCCCCAGAGAAGTGGTCTCAGCACCAAGCCTGTCAGATTTCAAAAAGCATTTGAACAGTGCTCTCAGGTACATGGTATGAGTCTTGGGATGTCCTGCATATGACCAGGGGTTGGGCTCGATGATCCTTGTGGGTCCTTTCCAACTCAGCGTATTCTTTGATTCTTTCATTCTGTCTGAATCCTAGTACCTTTTTCAGTAAAAACACAAATATATCTGAGAAAGAAATAGATTTATTTATATAGTGTTTTTCCTTCCTCAGTACAAATTCAAAACACATAGTATATATACTGCTTATTATTTCAGTCATCTATCTGTTCTCTGAGACATCAATTGGAGGATTCTTTCTTCTCAGTGCACTGAAGTATCATCTTAACTCGGTCTGCAAAGGCTTTTTAGCTGTTAAGACCTTTTGCACTTCAAACTGACAGTGAACAAACTCTATAGCTGTGATAGAATTTAGTAGAAAGCTTATATGGTATAATATATAGAAAACTGATTCTTCTCAATTATTGTTAATTGCAGTAATAGGCTATTACAGTGGAGGAACTGAAGATTTCAAGAATGTAGTCAGTAAATCTAAGGGAATGGCTAATTTAGCTTGTGTTTCTGTGTGAATTACATCCAAGAATGGAGGTGGAAGTGTGGGTAGTTAAGGTGAAATTCACAACATTTCTAAATGTCCTCCTCTGAACATTGTTTTTAAGCATTTGCAAAAGGTTCAAGGTGGAATTCAGTGAGCCTGGAACCACATGCTGCCTTCTTACTATGCTTCTTTCTGATAGCTCTCTTCTACAATGCAGTTTATATGTGACCTTGAAGCAGCAGTCATTTTACAGGGCAACAAGATGGTTAGAAGAGGTAATTTCTCACACCATGCACTTTTTAGGGTTTTTGATTACATTTGGGCTCAAAAGACAAACATGACAGCTGTAGCACTAAATCCTTGAGTCAGGGTCTGTCCTCCAGATTTTAGCAATCATGATTGTTGCTGACATAAAATGGTAGTTTTTTCCAAGCTTCCACATTTACCCATTGACAGTACAGAAAATATGCTTTGAAGTGTTTCTAAAGCTGGAAGTATCTGTGTGAAATTTGAACTTCTGCTTTGTTTCTTAGTCTTCTAAAGGCATGTCCTATAAGAGGGTACCAACTATCAGACCTTTTAATAATGGTCATCTGAACTTCACTGACTTCTCAGTTCCTATACAGATGAATGTTGCACTTTTGTTGTTGTGACTCCTGACAGAAGTCTCTTAGTCTGTGCAAAGAATACGCAGCAGGCAAGTGTGACAGTTAGTATTTGGGCTCCCTTGTCAGAAATGAACAAAGACTAAGGAAGTTGTGTTATATTATGAAATGTGACATGTTTGCACTTTGCCAAATGTGAAAGAATTCCTTGCAGATTGGGAGTTTGGGAGCCAACATGTGAAATGAGTTCTAGCTGTAACTGTGAGACCCTTCATATCATGGAAAGAGGTGAAAAATTAGAAAAGACTGAAGAGGAGTTGGACATCAATGGATATAAACTGCTTGAAATACCTTTAGGGAAAATCTAATTCATTTCAAGAATGCAGCAATTCAGCCAAATCAGATTCTGGAAAACAAGAAGTGAGAAATCAAAACACCTTTAAGCCAGGTGCACAGACATAGTTATTTTCTTTGAAGACTTGTGGCAAGTAACCAATATGTGAAAATGTTTATATCTGTTTTATGTAGTGCACCAGTTAATAGATGGACTTGGTAACCAGCATGTTGCAACCAATGCAATAAGTGCTGAATAGAATTGTAAGGTAATAATAGATGAGTTTATCCAAACTGAAGCATTCATGCAGCATGCATGCTTTTTATGTTCATGTTTTTATAGGAGACTCGTGATAGGACTCCATATGCTGCTTTCCTGCAGTAATCATGACTGAACAGTGCAGATAATCTCTCCAGATCTCTTGTACCAGTTTCTCAGTCACGAATTCTTAGCAGAGTAGGAGGGGTCTCACACTGCCTTTCCAGAAGCTCAGTTTTCTGGGTGTGGTGATTCTATCTCTGAGCTGACAAAGAGAGCAAATCCTATTCCATCATCTCCTATGGGAGGTGTCATTCTGTCCATATGTGCAAGGAGCTGGACGTCTTTGCAAACCTCATGAACTGTGTTAGGAAAAGAAAAAGAAATTGAGAGGTGAGGGTGTGCATTGTGATGTAGAAAAGAACCACTAAGAAGTTTAATATGTTAGTCTTAGTTGGTTTTGGTAAATCATAGAAGACTGTGATTGAATGCTGATATTGTTGAAAAATGTGTGACACGAATACACCCAAATCCAACTTCTCTCTGTCTATCTTAAAACTCTGTGAAAGTGAAGAGGAAAATTATTTGATTTGTGCACAGACTTTCTCCATGACTATTCACATCTCTTGACCATCTCTGAGATGTCTGACAGAGGATGCTGGTATAAGTAGTCTGAAGTGTGTTGGTAGTTCAGGGTTTGCCATACATCCGGATGTGTCTCAACCAGAAAGTGTTTCACAGCACACCAGCTTCAAAGTGCTGTAAAATGGCTTAGATAGATAAATAGGACTTTAGTCAGAAAAACTTGATTATGGGGACATTCAAAGTGCCTAGGTGGAACAGCAGAGATTTGACTCTGCTCCCATGAAACTTATGGAAGTGTGGGAGGGACTGGCAATCCTTCTGGAGGTGATAGTTTGTTCAGATGTAATTAAATACAGGCAAATGCTGTAAGGGCACTATGAGGGTCATCTGCTCCCAGCTGCTGTGTGAGCCACTGGTAGCATGGGGGCCACCCCAGGGCAGCTGGACAGGGTCACTGCCCCAGCTGGATGTTATGCCAATGTTATATTTTCTAATTCAGAAAATTTCATTCATGATTTTATGGTGCTGTTCCTACCACCATTTTTAGTGCAGGCTCTTTGTATCAGATTTAGCAATTGTGTGGCTGCAGAGTAAGTCAGTTCAGCAAACTGATCCAGAAGAAAGTACACCACTCCCTAGAATCAACAGCTAAATTCTGTATAATTTCTCTAAACCAATTTGCCTACCTGTTGCACAGCTGATGGGGCTGGTTCTAAGAAAGAAAGGAAACATTCAGGTGTCTTGGAAACACTAACTTGATTTTAACAGTTCCCTAAGGATACTTCTGATACCTAATGACACTTTAAAAGTGTGTTTCTAACACAGTTTAAAACTAAGGTAAAATTGAGGCTGCCATTGGTTTCTCTCCTTTCTGTCTGGCTCTGCTGCTGTCCCATCCTTTTGTCCTCCCATCTTTATGCTCATCTTGGAGGGAGGCAGGGAGATGAACCATCTGGAAACTGCCTTTCAAAAGGTTGGTCTTCAACTGGTTTAACTCTCCATCCCAGCTGATCGCAGTGTGACATGTGGCACTGCCATGCAAGGATGAGGGCAGGAGTGTGTGAATGAATGCATGAGCAAGAGGGAAGCAGCTCTGGTTTTGACAATGTAAACTGTCACAGGTCACACACTGTGATAGGTGGTGCCTGAGCCACATATGTCAAGTGGTGAGATGTTCCTGGATCTGCACATTTTCTTCATAGTTTTGGTCACTCATATACTACACATCTGACTATTTTGGATAAATGTATGGATCAGTAATGCCCCTAGTTTGTTCTATACTGCCTGGTTTAAGTTTGCTTCCTTGTGCACTGCACACCCTGGGAATTCCAGGAGACACGCGGGGATCTAACAGCCAGTGGTCTACAGCTGGTAATTAGTACCATTTAGCAGCTGCTGAGCAGGATAGTAGTCGGTTATCCTTGAAGATCTCGAATACAAATCGTAATGAGCTGCTTACAAGGCTTTTAAGCCAGCTGGCATAAATTGCTCTGCATATTGTGGGACTCAAAGAGGGACTGAGTCTTGCTTCATAAGGACTATAAGTCAGCAGTAATTTGATTTATGCCTATTAAGTAGAGTTGGCATAGGATCAACATAAATGTTGGTGAAACAGAGGAGGTGTACAGTCTGTTCAGATGAAAATTAGTGTTGTATGCAAATTCTATAACTATTACAATTAGGGAAAAGCATGGATATGACAATGGTTTTCACATTAAGGTACTGACCACAGAATGAATTATATTGCTGATGTGTGTTTAAGTGTTAATCATTTAATGACTATTATGAAATTTGCGAATTCTAAAATAAATTTAACTTATTTAGTAAAATGTTGTAACATCTGAAGTTTTTATTCAATTCTACAAACATTTGAATGTACAATCAGGTGTTTCTGTAGCTGAAAAGTTGGCCTAAAATTATACTGGTAATTTAAAGAGCTTTCAAACTAAGGTGAACCTAGTGGATTGTGAGCTTTTGTAATACTTGACAGGAGTTTAATGATAAAGTTCTTGCTGGTTTTAGTCACCTTTGTCAGGAACTCGTGGAGGATCCATCCATAGGAGACAGATAAAATATATGTAAAAAATGTACATGACCTAAATGCTACGATATTTCATTCCTTTTTTATTTTTTTATCCCTGAAATAAATAAATCTCCTTAGCTACCTGGAAGTGAAAGTTTTAATGAAAGGTATATTTAAGTTTACTGTATGATAACTGCTCTACCCTAAAGTTAATTTTAGAGTGTTCAACTTTCAGTAAACATTACAAAGCTTTGTTTTTATTATGTCTCTATCTCACTAACAGACATTCCAGATTCAGTCAGGTCTGTGCTATCAGTTTTTGTTGACACAGGTATTTTGTCCTTGGAAGCAGCTATACTAGCAAAACCCTGTCAGTGTTATTAGCTGTGATGATAGACCCAATATTTTTAGCTAAGCATGTGTTATTTTGTGAGGTGCTGTTGAATGATTTTAGCAACATCTCTGTTGTATACACAGGTGCAGTGAGATAAAATCACAGCTTTATTAGCGACTAAGACAGACTTTACCTCAACAGTTCTCCCCCTCTGGCTTGACCAAAGCTCTAAATGGAGGCAAAACCAGGGGTCATCATGATTGCTTCTTGATCCTTGTTGTGCCCCTTGCAGCAATGTCTTTGGGCCATAAGAACTTAATGACTACTTCCAGTCTTCTCAAAATTACTGTGATTTACACCACTGTTTCCCCGTCCACATCACAGCTTAAACTCAGGCGTGTCACATTTGACTGCTGCCATTTTGTGTAAGAAGATAGGTTAATTTGTCTCTTCTTGGCCATTGTAAGAGACACAAACTAGGATTTTTTAAGCCACTGGATTTGTGGACTTAATATTTTCCAGTGTAGACACAGACTGAATTATATTTAATGCACACAGAAATGAAAGAGGAGGAATTTACCTGAAGAAAAAGTATTAAATGTAGCAGTTCTTGACTAACTGTAGTCCCTAACTCATAAATTATTCTGGCTATGTCTACAATGAAAGAAATATCTGTCCCATGAGAGAACTGTGACTCTCCTCATGCATCTCATTGGAGTTTGGCTTAGTTACTGTGTGGGTCAGAGTCATCTCCATAATTTTTCATGTGGTTTTCCAGTTTAAGATACCTCAGGTAACAGGAGGGCTCTGCCCTCAGCCTTGGGTGCTAGTGTATGGCAGGAAGATGTCAGGGCTGGTGAGTGCCTGGGTTGTGGACACACAACAGTTGATGGCACGGGTCCTGGTAGGAAAGCAGCAGAGGAATAGGCAGAAAGAAAGGGATTTATCTTGTCGCATGCTTACCTGTGCTACTTGAAACTCACTCCCACACGGGAGTAATCTATCCCCTCAGCTGTTTCCAAGGCTGGAGTCTGACTGATTTCTCCACAAAGAGAGTATGGGAAAGAACTACTGTGTATTTTAATCTTCCAGCATTAAAGCTGAGAGAGATGCTGAGTGGGGCTGTAGGACTTTCTCTGTCAGTCTGTTTCATTGATGGCTTGGCTTGTTTCTTTTAAAGGTAACACTGTGTTGAATGGAGCAGAGAAATCAGCCTGACATTTCACATCATTTTTTTAATTTTAGAAGAGAATCAATGACCCAGTTGCCTTGGGATCATGGTATTATGATTCCTGGCTACCTGAAAAAAATTACAAACTATGGGAACTCTGACAGGGAGGATGGAAATATCAGCCCTGTCCTTATCAGTGCTCTGTTCAAACAGTGGGAATTATAGCTTGGATATGCAAGGCTAACACTCTTAAATTCAACCAGTATGGAAAGAGTAATTTCCCTCTCTTCATTTCTGAAGTCTGTGAATGGCACACTTGTCTGTCCAAATGTGCATATTTTGTTTATGGTTTGCTGCCTTTAATCTTTGTGCAGAAGAAATGGGAGTTTATTTCCAAGAGTTCTCCTGAAAATTAGGAGATCTGAACAAGTCTGACAAATGTTGCCAATGAACTCTGGAAGTATTTCATATAAAAAACAGTAGGATTACAAATCAGTTGTTTGCAAAGCCCATTAAGGGCATGACTGCTCTGAATAACCACTGTCAACTGATGAGCTTGCTCTGAACGAAAGCCTGCCCTATTGCACTAGTCATAGTGTGGTAACAGTATTGCTGCAGTAAATGTCTTTGTTAGGTAAACAAGATACCTTAAAAGAATGATTAAATTACCAGCACTGGTCCTTGGATTTTAAAATTTAATTTTAAACTAGTCATAGCAAAGGCATGATGTGGCGGTGGTGCAAATAGCCCAAGAGGATTTCCCATTGAGGAAGCCCTGGGGGGAAGAAGAGGATTCCCCTGAGGCAGGGCAAGACTTGGTTTAGCCCAAGTAGGATGGGCCTCAGAGAAGTGTACACCCTCTGGGCTGATTGGATAGCACCACCTGCCCATCGTTAGTTCACCACCCCCATGTTCTAGCAAGTTCTGTGATATTCGGTTCCTGATTGTATCCCCCTGTTGTCTGTCACTCCATCTCCACCCCCTTGCTTCCCTGGTTGGTTCCCCGTCCCATGCTCCTCCCTAGTTCCTCCCCCGAGCCCCTCTGCGATTGGTAGATTGTTTAAAATAAAAGGCTGTGTCACTGAGGGCTCGGGGTCTTCCCACCCTGGTGCCACAGAGTGCTGCTAACCTCTCGGCTACAGTGTCTCTTTTACCCGGGTTGGAAGATCCGCCTTACAGCTACACAGTGCGGTATCTAGTTTGCCTCTCTGGATCACAGACATCGAGCTAGGGAAACTGAACTCCCGGTGACAGGGGACGAGGCTGGCCACCGAGGACCCTCGTCGCATCCGCCTTTGATCTGTGACGCCCAGACCATCGGACAGAAGGCGGACAGCAACAGTTGGCGCCCATTGTGGGGCATTTGGTCAGTCTCTGAGTGACCATTTGCCCCATCGGAGTGACCTCGCCAAGAGAGCACCGTTGAAGCATCGGCCGCCTCGCCTGACAGGATCCGCGTTTTAGTGGATTTGTCGGGCAAGGAAAATTGACCAACTCCTCCTCAATGTAGTGTAGAAGGAGCGTCGATTCCGCACTGACCCTAGCCCCAGGACTTTCGTTTGGCGGTCAGGGATGTGAGTTACCGGAGTCAGGGACCCGGTGGCTGGAGTCAGGGACCTGGCAAGTGACAAAGCAGCTGTGCAGCTACGACAGAGAAGTGAGTTTAAGAGTTTATTTCCCTGACCTCACCGCTTTTGCACTTTCTAGTTTTTCGGTTTCCTGGGCTAGGAGCCTGCTGCCATTATGGAAGTTAGACTTTCCCGGCAGCAGAAGGGGATTTATTCCCGAATTAAGGGAATTCTTGTTGTAGGGGGAAAGGATTTTAATAAGCCGCTGTTAAGGGAATTCGTTAAGTGGGTTTTTGTTCAGTCTCCCTCTGTTTCATTGGATTTAGTTCATGATTTACGTTTTTGGGATCAAGTTGGGGATGAAGTTACAAGGAAAGTTAGGGAAGGGAATGTTAGAGCGACACGTTTTTATTCTGTTTTAATTTTAATTTGTGATGCATTAAGGGCTTTAGAAAAGGGGAAAGTTGGGACCCCCGTTCTCCGTACCCCACCTTCCCTGGCACCCCGCCCCCCTTATCCCTCTTCCCTAAAGCGTCGGGATTCGCGGCGGGTCTCCTTCGCTCTCGACCCTCCGCGGTCTCCGGTGCCCCCCAGCCGGTGCGAAGGGGGCCCCTCCGCATCGGACCTGTCCCTTGAGCTTCTCCCGATGCCCACCTACCCTGTTGTGCCCGTTGCACCCCCCCCATACCCTAGAGTTAGTGAAAATGGCCGCCGCGGTTCACAAAATGGCGCCGACCACGCGGCCAGAACACCAGCTACCCCCTGTTTTCGTGCCAATGGTCAGGACTCCTCCCCTTCCCCTGACAATTCCCCGGACTCCTCCCCGGAAACAGCCCATGAGGTGATCCGCCCCCTAGGCCGTCCCTCCTCCTGCGTGGCGTCGAGGCGTGGTGTCGCGTTGGGCCCCTCCCCTGACATCGGGACCTCCCACCGGCCCCGCACGGCATCCGTCCCCTCGCGCGCCGCCCTCTCCAGGCCTGGTTCCCACGCCCCCCCCTTCTGGTTCCGCACACCTAGAACCCGGAAGGGAGGAGGCCGAGGCCTACCGGTGTCCTAGGCCCCGGAGCCTAGAACCCGGAGGCCCACAGGCTGAGGCCTATGCCGAGGCCTGGGACCAGGCCCAGGCCTGCCCGGGTTCCAAACACCTGGAACCCGGGGGCCTAGGAGTTGCGGCCCAAGCCGCGGAGGGGGACCAAGGCCTAGTGGCCCTGCCGGTCCACCTTGGCAGGTGAGGGCACAATCCCCGCTGGGAACCGTTTTCATTCTCCCAGCTGCAGGATTTGTGCAAGATGGTGAGCGATCATGGGCTGGAGTCATCGTATTGTCAGGGGATGCTTCGGGCGACCTTCAGGTCCAACCTGTTGGTCCCCGAAGACATAAAAATGATAATGGAGGGTGTCCTGGCCCCTGAAAACTATTTTCTGTGGCAACGCACCTGGAAGCGCCTGCTGAGTGATTTGTTAGAGGAGTATGAGGGGGAAGAAGATCTTGATGAGCTAACTATGGACCACTTAGCAGGCGAAGGGGACTTCACTAAAGGGGACGTGCAGGCAGCGCAATTGCCTACGAGGGCAATAAGGGAGGTCCAGCAGGCAGTGCTGAGGGCCGTACTGATGCTGCCTTTGGTGGAGGTGCCCTCGGATGGATACGCCACAATAAAAGAGGGACCAGAGGAATGTTTTGTAAGGTTTGTGGGCTGAGTCAGGATGGCTCTCGAGAAGCAAGAGGAGGATCCCACAAACCTCTCTAAGTTACTCAGGTCCATGGCGTATTCCAACGCGAACCCTGCCTGCAAAGCGGTGTTAAAGACCCTCCCGAGAGCACCAAGGCCCACCTTAGAGGCAATGTTAGAAGCCTGCGCTGAAATAACACCAGACCCGCCAACAGCACCCCCTCCACCAGGCCGCAGGCAACAGCCAAAAAGATATGCGGCAGCAGCGGGGGCTGCCACTCCAAAGAATGACTCCAACCGGACATTCAAGTGTTACAATTGCAATGAGAGTGGACACATCACACGGGACTGTCCAAAGCCCCGGAGATTTAACCAACCATGTTGTAAGTCTCCCACAGGTCCCGGAGCGGCACTCTGCCCGTGCTGCAGGAAACATCAGGGAAACGAGCAGAGGAGCGCGGAATAGCACCGCGCCATGACAAAAAATTAAATGCTGATGACACCACGACCATCTACGCCGCTCCGGCGAGACCGCCCGCCACACCATCGGCGGGAGAGGGGAGCGCTCCGGTGGCAAGGGACAAAAAGACCAGGTTCCATCTGGTAAGTGCCCACCCTCAACATGTTACCACCAACGACTTTTGTAATTATACAGTTTTTTTGTGCGGAGACATTTATCAGTGGACTGAACTTCTTGTCGTTGGGGACTCCACGAGGGGCCCTCCCGGGCTCTTCGTGCTCCCTCAAATTGTAGCCGCTGTTCCGGGACAGACGTTTAAAATTACTGCCGCCTGCCACTCAGCCCCCTGGTTTGTGCCCAGAGAGCAGTGGCTGGCGCATGCCATTATGATACCTGATGACCTTCCTCGGACTAAGAAGACGCCGGCTTCTATGTATTCCAAGATCCTGGGGACGGACAAGCCCACCCTGTCCTGCCGCCTGAAGAATGACAAGGCAGCGGTGCATCTCCGGGGCATGATGGACACGGGCTCAGACGTTACCATCATTTCCGAGTCCGAGTGGCCACCGGGGTGGGGGCTTCAGCCCTCCACCGAAAGGGTAAATGGACTTGGGGGAGCGATTATGCCCCAGAGGTCCACCAGTAACATCTTGGTGGAGGGACCGGACGGCCGCGTCGCCATGGTGAAGCCTTACGTGGTGGCCTTCGGTTTCACCCTCTGGGGCAGGGACCTATTGTCTCAGTGGGGGACCAGGCTAGAAATCCCAGATGCACCAGGGGATTTCTAGCCGGGGCCGCTGCAGGGTGCGCCACCCATGGCTCTGTTCCACCACTGTCTTGGAAGACAGACAAGCCAGTATGGGTGGAGCAGTGGCCCCTTTCCAAAGAGAAGCTAGGCGCTCTCAGGTCCCTCGTGGAGGAGTAGGTCTCTAGGGGCAACGTCGTTCCATCTGACAGCCCTTGGAATTCCCCCGTCTTCGTCATTTGTAAGTCTGGCGGAGGCGGGTGGAGGCTCCTCCACGACCTCCGAAAGATCAATGAGGCCACTGTTGACATGGGTCCCCTTCAGCCGGGATTGCCATCCCCGGCAATGCTCCCCCGAGCATGGCCACTCGCTGTGGTGGACATATAGGACTGGTTTTTTTCAATACCATTGCACCCGGACGATGCGCTGCGCTTTGCCTTCTCTGTACCATCTATCAACAGGCAGACGCCCCAGGATCGGTACTACTGGCGGGTTCTACCACAGGGAATGAAGAACTCACCTGTAATCTGCCAGTGGTATGTTTCTAAAATCTTATCGCCGGTGAGGAAGGACTTTCCGAAGTCAGTCATATACCATTATATGGATGACACTCTTGTATGTGCTCCCTCGGAGCACCTTTTGGACTTAGCATTGAAAGCCACCATCAGTGCCATCGAGCATGCCGGCATGAAGATTCACCCTGACAAGGTCCAACGCACCGAGCCATGGAAGTACCTGGGCATCCGGATCGGAGAGAGGACCATCGCACCCCAGCAACTCACCATCCAGGACGAACCCAGGACGCTACGCGATCTCCACCAGCTGTGCGGTTCCATCAACTGGGTTCGTCCACTGCTGGGGCTGACGACGGCTGACCTCGCCCCCTTGTTCCAGCTACTGAAGGGCGGCGAGGGACTAGACTCTCCAAGGGAGCAGACTCCGGATGCCAAGGAGTCCATTGGTAAGGTGCAAAGGGCCTTGGCCACCTGGCACGCTCACAGGGTGGCTCCGGACCTGCCATTCCAGTGTGTCATCTTGGGGCAGGTCCCGCATTTACACGCGCTGATCTTCCAGTGGGACGAGAGGTTGAAGGACCCCTCTTAATCACAGAGTCGGTGTTCCTCCCTCATACTCTGTCCAAAACTATAACAACGCCACAGGAACTGGTGGCCTCGCTCATATCGAGAGCGAGGACCAGGCTCCGCACCCTAGCGGGGTGCGATCTCACATGCATATGTGTGCCCTGGAAGGAAGAGGATTTGGACAAGTTGGTCCAATCCAACGAGAGCCTCCAGTTCGCCCTTGACAGTTTCCCAGGCAAAATTACGGGCAAGAAATTGAAGTACCACCTGTTTAATACGAATTTCAATTTGGCCACACGTTGGGTGGCAGCTGTCACTGTCCGCCTTCTGTCCGATGGTCTGGGCATCACAGATCAAGGGCAGATGCGACGAGGGTCCTCGGTGGCCAGCCTCGTCCCCTGTCACCGGGAGTTCAGTTTCCCTAGCTCGATGTCTGTGATCCAGAGAGGCAAACTAGGTACCGCACTGTGTAGCTGTAAGGCGGATCTTCCAACCCGGGTGAAAGAGACACTGTAGCCGAGAGGTTAGCAGCACTCTGTGGCACCAGGGTGGGAAGACCCCGAGCCCTCAGTGACACAGCCTTTTATTGTAAACAATCTACCAATCACAGAGGGGCTCGGGGGAGGAACTAGGGAGGAGCATGGGACGGGGAACCAACCAGGGAAGCAAGGGGGTGGAGATGGAGTGACAGACAACAGGGGGATACAATCAGGAACCGAATATCACAGAACTTGCTAGAACATGGGGGTGGTGAACTAACGATGGGCAGGTGGTGCTATCCAATCAGCCCAGAGGGTGTACACTTCTCTGAGGCCCATCCTACTTGGGCTAAACCAAGTCTTGCCCTGCCTCAGGGGAATCCTCTTCTTCCCCCCAGGGCTTCCTCAATGGGAAATCCTCTTGGGCTATTTGCACCACCGCCACAGCATGAGGTAAATATTCTTTCTAAGACTAAATTAACCAAACATTTATGATACCTTGCGTTATTTGATTTGGTGTTCTGTTTAAGAACTTACCAGAGACTAACATTCATCCGTTCTCACATGTAGCTGCATTGTGTAGGAGGTTTCTCATAAACATCTTCAGTACAAGCTGAAGAGTATGGAGTGACTGCTGAGGAATGAGAAATGAGAGCTAAAGAGGTATGAAGGTGGAGAGAATTCTAAGTGATTGATCTGTATAGAGTTTAAGATGCCAGTGGTGGGCCAAATATCTGACTGTGGAGGAGTTAATGGGCAAAATGTGGTACTTAACTGGGGGAAGTGGAAGGAGTGGAAGAATGCTATTACACATCTTTCAGTATCACTTCTGTTGTGATTCAATTTTATAGTCAGTTTATGCCCAAGCTACTTTCAGCTATTGGTGGAAAGAGGTGGCTACACCATTCTCCCTATTCATACCTGTTACCGAGTGCCACATTCCCAGATCCTTGTTCTAGTTGGGAAACTAATCTTTGCCATGTGCCAAGTGACAAAAACATGCATCCTGGGGTAGGAGGAGAATGTGATAATCCATTCCAGAATCAGCATCATTTTAGCTAGGCAGCAGTAAGTCATGTTTATGCACATAATGAACAAGTAAAGCCTTCCAGCTGGAGTTATTCTGTGCTAAACTAAAGAGAACAAAAATAGATGTTAACAGGAACAAAGTTTACACTTGCTGGCTGCTATTCCCCAGAGGAACAGTTAATAGGAGCATACACTGGTACTCTATATTCAGCACAGTAGATGGCCAACTGTTAAGTTTTACATATGTTAGGCACCTTTATTTTTGTCTGTTCTGTTACAACTAAAACTGAGTTTGCTGTGAATTCCACATTGCCCAGTGCTTCAGTTTGTTTTACCATCAGCAGCAGATCCCTGGTGAGTTACTGTTAGCCCTGGGCCCTCTGAATTCATCATTAGACTCTGCTGTGACTTCAGTTCAGTACTCCTTTTGTCTGCAGCATACATGAGGTCACACATAGCTCTGTATGCCAGCGCAGCTAGATTGTATTCAGCATAGCACAGTGTAAGTGCCAGTTGCTGCCATGTATATCAAAATTCTTAATGCATTATACACCACAGTTACACAAAGCTAAACAAAACTAAAATGTGTTAGGTAATTGTCACCTTGTCATCAGCCAGTTGCTATAACAACCAAAACAAAGCTCAAAGCAAGCCAAGACAAATCCAGAAGAAGTAAAGCCTTACAGCCCTAGTTCCACAGGCGAAGTTAGTACAAGACCTGTGCCTGGTAACTGGCACAGAGTTATGGCTGTACTGCATTATAAGACTATAATAAGTCGTAATCTAGTCAGTACAATCAATGGAAAGTGAAAAGGTATTCAGCTCTCTGGAATAATTTGGTTAAAACTGTAACATCAAGCATACATAAAAAGCTCTGTTGATTATTATCTTTCTTTTCTGATGAGACCTCAATGCATCCAATGCTTTCTAAAACACCTTTATTAGATATGAAATTCTGTTCTAAGTAGTCAATAATTTTGTGTGTTGAATTTAAAAGGTATCAGAGAATGGATAGACTGGTTTATACACACACAGGAAGGGCTTCAGAGTTTGCTGAAAGTCTTTTAATTCTAGGGTTTTGGGTTTCTTTTTCAGGTAAATGTCAGCTTCCTGCTTTTAAGTCAGTTTTCAGTCTCATCTTTCCTGTAAACTTTTCTTACATGAAAGATTGCAAGAAAAACAAGTTTTAAAAGAAAGTCTTGTGAAAGCTTCCTAAAAACTGCATTAAGTAAGAGATATATAGCATTTATTGAATAGAGTTTTGTCTTACTTTCTGTCCTTACTAGAGCATTAAATCCCAAATTACTACTAGTATTTACTGTCTAAGTATTACTAGGTAGCAGTTCTGTCAAAAGGAAAATATGAACATAAGGTGAAGATTTTCCTACTGACTAGTGAAGTCGTAACTAAATGATAGTAGGAAGAGGGATTTGTTTATATGATCTTCTATTCTTGATTTTCTCTTTGTATTGTATTTTGCAGAGGGGATAAATTCAAGGAAAGAATAATTTTTTTACTTGTTTATAAATGCAGAGGAATGTAGCTCATAATCCTGATCCAGGACAAAGACTTCTGCCCATTTGAGATTTTGCATATCTTGCCATGGTAGTCTGTGTGATGTGAATTTCCTGAAGCATTGATCAAGCTGTGTGCAAGAATAAGGAAAAATATACCAGACAAAAAAAAAAAAGAAAAAAAGCTATCCACATTCCCTGATGTTTTTGTATGTGACTCAATAACTTGTTTATGGTCACAATTATTTAATATTCTGCTTGAAGATCAGAGTTAACATATTAATTCTTTATGCTGTAATCTTGGTCTACATTTCTGCTGGGAGAAAAAAAATCAAGGCAAAACAATTAATTAGTGTGGATTTCAAACTTGGATGTAGAAATGGTCTGTCATTTTTCAGTTTCAGCTGCAAGGAGTTGCAAAATGGATCTTGAAAGGCATTACTTTATTTTGCATAGCTTCTCTATGAGAACCAAGTCTTTGGGGTGTTGAGAGAAAAAGATCCAATAAATTGCCTGTTTTTTTATACCTGAGTAGCCAGAGTTTCTTTCTGTCTCTTGGTTACTATTTTAGGCTCCAGATGAAATTCTTATGGAATACTGTTAGAAATGCAATTTCCCAACCCACTGACCTTCCCACGTGTCCTGCTTCTGCTGAAAGAGAGAAGTCTTCATCCTCTGTCTTTGCATAGAAGAACCTGTCCTAAAGCCGCTTTTGCTGATCCCAAGGCTTTTAATGATTGAGTTCATCTCAGTGACCCAACAAGAAACTCCACATTTGATTTTTGCTGGTGTTATTTTTGTGCCATCAGAGTCAGTTCCCACATGCAGAGATAGCCAGAGGTAAAGGTGTGTAAGTCCCTTTGTGAACGGGAGAAGGGAACAGACTCCTTTGGTTAACTCCTTACCTGTCTCATACCATCTTGTAGAAACATTGACTGAGGATGCTATTTCATTATCAGTCCTAGTCAACACAAAACTTCTGCCACCAATCCACAGTGTGCTTGCTCTGCCTCCACGTGATGTGTGCATTTTTTTCTCCCTGGAAAAGAGGAGATGGAGGAAAGGGAACACTTTGGAGTGTTAATTTCTTCAGGTCAAATCCTGATGGAATTGGGAGAATGAAATTATTTTCAGAGCCATAAGAAGTTTTCAGTGATATGGAAATAATATTTTCTGCCCTACTAAAGAAATTATATAATATAGGAACATTGGAAATATTAACTCTTGAGGAGGATGTAGTTGCATGCCTGTTTAAGGAAGGAAGATTTATAAGTCTTTACTCACTTTAAACCTGAGGTAGAGAGAGCATCTCCATATGTGGTCAGAAACTTAGGTATGAAAAAAAGGAAGAAACAAACTTAGTTCTGAACCTCTATTTTTAAGGGTCTCTCTGGATGAGGACAAGTGTTTGCTTCAGTATGATATTTGTGGATCTGAGAGAGCAGAAGGGAATGGTTTACTTTTGCTTGTTCATCTGTTTCTCCTGAAGTTATGAAATTTTGAAAATACTTCTTTGCCTTTTCACTCTGGTTCTGTGCTTTTAATCTTTCTTAGCAGATGTTCTATAGTTTTATTCTATGTTACCTAATGTTCCAATTTTACTTTTGGTGGATGTGCCGGGAACAACAAAAACTTTTAATAGCGACGAACTTTTAAAGTGGTATTTGCCAGAACATTTAAGTCTTTTACAGTTATGTAAATTAAATGAGGCAAAACCTTTGGTGAGGAGAAATAACTACCATGGAAGTATTCATAAAGGAAGAATTTATACAGTAGTTTTGATTGATCTTTGATTTTCAAAGTTTAAAGAAGAGCAAAAGCTAAAATGGATTTGTCTAACTATTGTAAGTATTTGTCCATTATACCAGTGTGCTTTTGCTATGTGATGTGTTTAGTAATGATGATACCAAGTGTTTCACTCTAATTTTACAGGCTTGCATCTATTTCACTAAATATTCTTTCTTAGGAGAAATTTTTCTAGGGGACCTGGTCAAAAACAATTCAGCACATTCAGAAAACATTACTTCTATAAATTGGCAATATTTGAAAAGAAAACTGACCGCTTTCAAATAGGTTAAGTGTGTCAATGCTGTAGAAGTTTAAATGTACAGTGAAAATGGAGTTGCAATATATTCTTGAGAGAAAGAAAACACATACAGAAAATGCACAGATAGGAAAGAGGTGATGGTCATGAGTCTCTTGTCAGATTCACAGAAGAGCCTTGAGACAAATCTCTGGCCCTCCTGTAGAACGGACATCTAAGTGGAACCCATTTAAGAACTTAAAATTTCTTTGCAGTTGTTTGCACAAGTCCATCCAGGATCTTTAGCAGGAATTAAGATCAAGATCTCTAGATGGTGAAGACAGAACCACCTGTGCTCCTACACCAGAAACATTATTGGCAGTTATTCTCCTTTTAAAAGGGTTCTTCATGCCAGTTTGATGAAGACAGGGTTGCAAGGTCGGTGTGGAGTCCCCTGGTAGTGCTGGGCATTGCTACTGTGCAGTTCTGTTCAAGGAATGAACACTCTTTCCGTGAGTTAGTCAGTACTTTGATTCAGAGTGAAAAGGTTATCAAGGCAATAAAGACCCTGGGGGAAAAGTGCTGAATTTTCACACTTGAGTGAGCACCAGTGTGAAGGGTTGTGGTTTTGCTTGCACTTGTAAGCCTGTTTTCATTTCAAAGGGGTTCGATACATGTAACTGGGAGTGGAGTTTGGCTCCAAATATCATTTTAAAGATTATGCTGCATCAGTGATCTGGCAATGCACTGGAAAGGTTAAATTGAGTGCAGATCACTTAGCTTTGGTATGATGATTAATTTCAAGTGATATCAGTTATGAATACTAGTTTCAAATATTTACTGAAAAAGCCAGTATACTGCATGTGAACTTTGAAAAGTAAAATAACATCAGTTAACTGTTATTTTGCTCCCAAATGAACTAATCAGGTGACTGTGACCTTGTCACGGCTCTTTTCTCCAGCTCTCCCCTCCCCTCCCCTCTCATATATTCAAAACTGACATGCTCATCTGCACACTTGAAAAGTCCTTGATACTGTTGATATTTACAGTTCATTATCAAAGGTCTTTTGCTTTACAGGCTTAGCTATTAAAACGGGTGAGATGGCAAATGCTGACATGATAGTTTTGCCCTGTTATATAAGAGGTTTGCATATATTATTAAATCCCCTAATGAAGATAATAAAGAACCAGCCCATTAGCAGTTCTGAATTAGGTATACTGCTGGTTCATTATGTATTATAACTCTTTTTCCTCTTTTCTTTGTTATTTCAGTGCTACGGCTGTTGAAGGATGGTGGTGACCCTCATATGCTTCTTTCCTCAGGAGGCTCCTTGCTCCATCTGGTAAGAGTGATTGAAGATTAGTGTTATTGACTGTGGATAAATATGGTAAGATAGTGAGGAGCAGATTTGGCATATTAACAAAAAAGAAAGGCTTAGCAATATTTTTTTTGTCCACATTGAGCTCTGCCATGACTATGATTGCATCCAGCTATGCTTTTTAAACAAATGATCATTTTGAAATTGCTTACAAAAGAATGGATCATGCCATAGGAGTCGTAGCTAACGAAGGAGAATGAAATGTTTTATTTATAAATTATCTGTGCAGTAAGTAAGAACAAAGGAAATATTGCTTGATTCCAAATACAAAATTATATGCTTCAGAGGTTCACAGGTCCTATTTGAAAAAAATACCATGATTTAGCATTTTTCCTTTTGTTTTTGTGCATATTTTCTTGCACCAGTTTCCTACATGTGGATATTTAGCCCATTTTCTACATTTAGTTTATCATTATTTGCATCACAATTAAAATTAAGTAACAGGAAGATAAAACAATTTGTATATAACAACAAAAGTAAAAACAAGAGGTAAGGACATGACAAGCAGGCAGAAAGAAAATACTGTAGCAGTAGTATTTTGGCATTGCTGAAGCCAGGAGCAAAACTCATAATTAATTTCTACGTTTTATGATTCTTTTCTTTGGTCTGTGATGCTTCAGTTGCAGACATGCTGAGTATTCATTGAAACAATTTCAAGACATTTGGATCCAGCTTTGTTGCACACGGTGACTAAAAGAAATGCAACTGAGCAAAGTAACGAAAAGTCTGCTGGCAGAGTGTTTCATGTTAGAGCAGTTGGATTAAGTTTCTCGTAGTATGTGTACAAAATAGAGTAATTTATTGATGAGAAAGAGCCCCTGTAATATTACTGGACTCCAGCACACCTGTGACCATGCTCTTGCAAGATATAGCATTTCTGTTATGTAATTAATCTGTGTTTTCCATCTTCCATGGCCATGCTATTTACCAAGGACTTTAGGAAATAGAGGCCGAGGAAAGGGGAGAGTGCACTACTGATTTGGAAGAGAGAAAATTTTAATTCTCTTTTCTTTCCTCTAATTATTTGTCTTCTGTAAAGAGGCTCACTCCCTCTTTAAAAATGCAATCCAAATAAGATGTTATCTTTGGGATTCCCAAAATAAAGGCATCCCAAATCTTACCCTGTGCCAAAAGCCCTAGGAGACAATCTTTATCCTCAGTGTGGATGATTAGACATAGATGTCAGGCATTTTAAAATAAAAGAAAGAAAAATTCATCTTCAGAGATTTTAGGTTGCTTTATCTAGTTTAGCTGATGCACACTTTTTTAACTGCAGATAAAATCTGCAATTGAACTGTGCCATTTTAGGTTTCTTGATCTGCATCATGACCCAATTCACTGTCACAATCAGTATCTCTCAACTGGTGCCTGCTGCTTCACAGGCACACATAGGCTTCCAAAAGAAGGAAATCTTTCTGCAGTAAGAAGTTTGCAGTAGAGAGCTGTGTGTAACCTACTGCCTCACTTCAGTCAGAGTTACTTGTAAGTACTCATAATTCACTTACAGGAAAATGTTCATCCTACTGGAGATAAAAGCAAACTTGAATTCAATGAAATTGGGATTTGACCCTGATTTGGAAGCAGGGGGAACAGATAATCCAGATTTATTTTCCAGCAAGAACTGAAACTAGTAATTTAGCATGCACCTATGTTGTATTCTTAAAGCCCACTCAGATCCATTCTAAGTGTTAGTTTTACCACTGTGATTCCATATAAGCTGCTTTGTCCAAAAGGGAGCTTAGTGTTTATTCTTTCCACTTGTAGGCTAAATGTTTTTATGTCAGAATGAAAGGAAAATATATGTATCTTGACATTTTCCTTAAAATCCTATTCATTATATAATTCCTTTTTCCTTTTCCATATCTGTTAACTTCCAAAATGGGATAAAATTTAAAAAAAAACAAATTTGATGCTTGATAAAGATTCTGGTTTTGTCTCTGTAGAGAGCACCACAATATAGTTGAATCCAGGGAAGCTATGGGAACTTCAAAGGTATTCACTGAACTCTCTTTAGGTTCTTTGAGAGGAGAAGTACAATAAAAAGCGAGTACTTGCCTGAGCTGCCCATACAGTGGGAAGCACATGGTGTCAGGTCAATTGACGCAGGCAATAACCCATCCCTGCCCTTATAACAGAGTATATGTGTCACAGTTTTATTCTGGAACTTTGACTGAGCTTGTCCAATTGTTTCACAAATTCCATTGAACAAGAATCAAGGACCAGCAACAAATCTAAGCTGCAACTACAGTTAGTGGATTGGAAGTAGAAGTGGGGTATGAAGAGGGGTGTATTATTGCTGTGAACTGCATAAGAGGCAGAAATTCATGTATGTATGGGCACATAAATGTGTGGGTGTACATATACTTAGATACCACTACTCATGATGTGATCATCATGCAGTGGTGCCTGTGCACGGATTTGGAATGACAATATTGAACAGAAAAAAAAGCCTCATCCTTATTGTAGATTCAGCAGATTTCATACAGGAAATAGGGGATTCTGTGAATCATGAACATGGAACATGTAATCTCCACACAACTATTTCTTTAGATGCCTCATCTGTTGTTCCCTACAAAAACAGCAGCACAACTATATTGCATCATCTGCCCAGTTTAAATTGTATGTAATAAATTTAGTTGTGCACTGAGGAAAACACTATCCCTAATCTGCTCTTTTTTTCTTCTAGTGTGCTCGCTACGATAATGCATTTGCTGCAGAGATTCTAATTGACAGAGGAGTAAATGTAAATCATCAAGATGAGGATTTTTGGACATCAATGCATGTAGCCTGTGCCTGTGATAATCCTGATATTGTCCTGCTACTGCTACTGGTAAGTAAAGCAATCCAATACATTGTGTGCTTGAAAAGGAGACAGAATGTGGCATCCTAAGGTCTGAAACTGCTGTATGAATGCAACTTATTCCTACTAATTGTATCAGTGAAAGCATATATTGTGTTTGGTTTTTCTTGACATTGCTTTGGTGCTCAGGATATTTAGCAGGCATTTTTAGGACTTCAATGAGAATAAATTGCAAACATCAATGTCAAGTATCTCCTATTTCTCCCCTGTGGTCAGGAGCTTCTATCTCTGATAAGCACTCAGTCCCAAATAGGGTATTCAGATAATTTCTTTTCTTTTCTCCTTGTCACATTCTGTTAAGTGTTGAGTTCTCTGACAATCTTATAAAAACCTTCCTCTGGAAAGCAAGTATTGGCTCACTTATACTCAGTTTTCATAAAAAAAGTGTTTGTGGACAAAGTAAAAATGAGACAAATTTAATATTTCTATAGACAAATTTGACTTTTCAATGCTGAGTTTGCCCAGTATAGTAATAGATATGGCATGCAGCCTTTGTAGAGAGCAGTAGTGTGCCCAGGTGATCAAGAAGTCCAATGGCATCCTGGCCTGTATCAGCAATAGTGTGGTCAGCAGGACCAGGGCAGTGATTGTCCCCCTGTACTCAGCACTGGTAAGGTCTGACCTCAAATCCTGTGTTCAGTTTTGGGCCCCTCACTACAAGAAAGACATTGAGGGGCTGGAGTGAGTCCAGGGAAGGGTAATGGGGCTGGGGAAGAGTCTGGAGCACAAGGCTTGTGAGGAGCAGGTGAAGGAGTTGGGGTTGTTTAGGATGGAGAAAACCTGAAAGCAGCTTGCAGAAAGGTGGGGGTTGACCTTTCCTGCCAGGTAGCAAGCAAGAGGACAAGAAGAAATGGCCTCAAGTCACACCAGGGGAAGTTCAGGTTGTATATTAGGTAAAGCTTTCTGTGCTGAAAGAGTAGTCAGCATTGGAATAGGCTGCCCATAGAAGCGGCAAAGTCAACATCCCTGAAAGTATTTAAAAGATGTGTAGTTGTGAGAGATAGGGACAGGGTTTAGTGGTATACTTGGCAGTGCTGAGTTAATGGTTAGGCCTGATGATCTTGAGTGTCTTTTCCAACCTAAATGATTCTCTGGTTCTGTTCTGTGCTTCCATTCCTAGGAGCACAAACCTCTAGTTTTATGCAATTATATTTATGCAGCTCTTTCTCTCACTTCATGTGATACTGCTCTTCAAAACAGCAGTGCAGAAACAATTCACAGTCTGACTTAAAGTTTTTTAGTCTTTTTGTATAGTCTTAAATTTTTTATCTTTTAAATAGGTCATTATAAGGTCAGCATTTCTTGTCATGCTTGTAGCTGCCCAGGACCAAATCCCAAATATTCAAGGATGGAAAGTCTATAAACTCACTGGGCAAACCTATGCGTTAAAAAAAAAAACAAAAAAACAACCCAAAAAACAAAACAAAACAAAACAAAAAAACCTCACCAAAAATCAGACACATCTGATTTTAAACACTGTCATAACTCCTGGCAAATAAAGAAAAAAAATTTCAGGTGATGTTTTATCTCTTGTATTATCTCAATCTGTGCAGTGAGGCCTGTGTATCGTCTGTACTCTGCATGTACTCCTAGACCAATAAATAAATTAGAACTGAGCAGTTCATTTATAAAAACTCTTGTACTATGGGAAACTCTTGTAATGGGGGGAATTTTCAGAATTTCTGAATGCAGTGCTGTTGTCATTAATAGGAACAGTTGAGGTTACAGAGGGCACTTGTAAAATTTTCCTTGCCTGCTTCCGCAAGAAGCTCGATCTAATTAAACTTCAAGTATTTATATACAGAGTTATATCCAAAATAATTTTCCAGTGCCCATCATTTGAATGTTCTTTGATTTGGTCCCTGATTGTTATAAGCTGCCTTCATCTGAAGGTTCTAAGTATTTTCTGATAGCTTGGTTATCTAATATATCAAAATTTCAATAAGCAGGGGTACACACGTGAATTTTTGCAGATAAAGTTTCAATTGACCATATTATTTGCAATAACTTCTGGTAAATTTGCCCACATTTAGGTGGTCAGCACTTTCAAAGGCAGAGTTTCCTTGACTAGATAAATAATGTTATACTCTCCCTTCTAGAGTCAAAATAAAGATTTTTAAAGTTTGAGATTTAAAGATTTTTAAAGAGATGACAGAGGAAGAGAGATACTCTTAGGTAAGCAGTAGTTTTTGAACCATGACATTAATGTTAACTTTAATAACATTTGACAAAATGAAGATGAAAACTGCTGTTGGAGAGGCTTATTTTCCACAATTCTGAATTGTCTTTGCGTGAGCAATTCATATTAGAAATTACTTTGCCTTGAGGTTAGTGTTTCATGAACCATGTCTAATGTGTAGCATGAGCCTCAATAATGCCAATATGAACTACAGTCAGCTTCTATTATACCACAGTTTTTTGTTGGAAGAAAAAATAACATTTATTGTAACCTCAGGAATTACTTTTAAATAAATATTTCTTCTGGACTGACTTTATAGCCCAAACAATACAATATTTTCTGTTTTAAAGATGTGACCTGAAAGGTAACAGCGCCGTCCTTTAATTGTTCAATTCAGATTTCTGGAAAACTGTCACAGAACCCAGTGACGATTTCATCTTTAGGGACTTAAAACATTTCCTGAAAGGGAAGTAGAAAAGAAAAAAAAAAAAAAAAAAGAATATATAGAAGACTATATGGTATATGTAGATCCCAAAAGGCTATCAATGAAGATTTGCTAAAACACGCATGGGTTCTGACTTCATCCCACTTTTGGTGGTCTTCATTTTTCTCTAGCTGTCATTCATCATCTAAACTGTGGTAACTCACAATTTCTTTGCTCTAGTGGATAGCAATGACAACATCAAAGCTCATTCACTGCAAACTAGGAGGGGCTGTTTGTAATGTGGTAATTTGCTGTCATGTCCTGTTGGAAGGCTGTTGGAATGGTAAGCACTGTTTTTGGAATAGAAGCAGAATGAAATGCTTGAAGCTATTTCTTTCCATAATTTCCAGCACTTTACCCTAGGTGGTGTAGCTTTCCAGAGACATATTTATGTCTTCTCAGTTTTGTAGCTGTCAGCAAGGGGAAGGGGGAGCACTGGAGATAGATCCCGTGTCTGCTAAACAGTGGTCAATGAGGAGCTTACCCCGGGGCAGCCGCTCCACGTGAGGAGAGGCAGAGATCAGCAGTGATCCATGGGGGTCTGTCTGGCTGCTGTACATGTTGATGAGGTGGGAAAGGTCACGTTCATCAGTCACTGCTCGACCACAGCAGCATTGCATATTCTCCCCGTGGCACAGGGAATTGCATTTCATGGATTTTGTATGAAGGAGGCTTCTGTAGCAGGTTGAAGAGAATGCTGAAGTGCCTTTCATTTAAGAACAGAGATGTGGAGGCTTACATACTTTTGTGCCCACATGAAATCTCTTATGAGTATGAACAGCAACCAGATTTACTGGAAGTATCTGTTCTGTCTTGCCTCACTGCCTTTGGAAGGCTCAGGACTGAATGTGCTGTCTGCAGTTCTGTCTGGTTGGAGTGTGGTCTTTTTGCATCATTTGGGGTGCATTGCAACATTGTATTTTATATTAATTCCCTATATTTGTTCTATATTGCATTGAAATGCTAGCCAAGATTTTTAGCTTAGTATAGCCAGTGTTCTTTGTCCTAAGCTACCAGAGTTGCAGAATGTCCAAGCACCAGTATTTAGATGCTGCTCCTGCTTTGTTAGCTGCAGTGTTTAGTCTCTCGCTGTCCTTTAAATGGCTACAGCATTAAACTTGTACCCATCACTTTCAGTCTAATTGTTCCTTCACAAAAGACAATTTTTAGCTTGAAATATTTTTAATTGATACATAAGAGTGGATAACCTTCACTTTACTTGTGCACTGTTCCAAGCTACCTTCTTATCATGACAGCTCAGCCCCACACAGTCTCTCATTCACTCCCCCCAGGTCAGGATGGGGGAGAGAATCACAAGAGTAAAAGTGAGAAAACTTGTGGATTCAGATAAAGACAGTTTAATGGGGAAAGAAAAAGCTGCACACATAAGCAAAGCAAAAGAAAAATTAATTCACCATGTCCTATCAGCAGGCAGGTGATACGCCATCACTCTGAACCTTCTCCTCCTTTCTCCTTCTTCCCCCAGCCCTATATGCTGAGCATGAGGCCATATGCTGTGGGATATCCCTCTGAACAGTTGGGATCAGCTGTCCCTGCTGTGTTCCCTCCCAGCTCCTTTGCACCCCTAGCCTGCCTTGGTGGCGTGAGGAACAGAAATGGCCTTGGCTTTGTGTAAGTGCTGCTCAGCAATAGCTAAAACATCCCTGTGTTATCAACACCCTCTTCAATGCAAATCCAACACACAGCCCCATACTGGCTGCTGTGAAGAAAATGACTCAATCCCATCCAGACCTGCACAGGTGTGGTAGAATAAATATTGATACTGTTGCAGTTTTGTATATTAACATTGGCTACCTGGACAGTAGCATCAGTAGATAAAAATACCACTTTGTAGAAACTTGCATTTTCTTTTTCTTTTAATTTTTGTTCACTCCGACTACATTATTTTTTGTCCACTCCGACTACATTATTTTTTGTCATGAATTCTGTGCTTTAGAGGATCAGCACTGGTTCACAGTCATATTGAGTTCCCATGTTCAGTTCTTCTCAAGATTACTATGGCTGTGTTGCAAACCACAGGTTTCTTAATGACTGGCTGTTCAGGACACTTCAATTTCAGAGCATAGCACAGGTAGTTCTCATGGAGCAGCATACAGTTTGGATCACACATTACAAGTTGATAAGTCTGGTTTCTTTTTCTAATGTGTCTTTGATTTTGGTTTGGCATGTGTGTGTTTTCCATCCTCTCACTGCCAAAAATTCTGAAATCTTTTGATGTTGACTGACCTGAGATTGAGACCAACAGAGAAAAAAAAAACTTGATAAGAATATGTTTTTATTGTGTACTTCACTTCATTCTACTGTCTTAAGGAAACACCTTTTAGTTGGCAACATGAATGTTACATTTTCACCATCTTCAATGCAGATTTGTCAAATGAAACTAGGAAGGTGGAGATGGTATTTTAGTGTTTGCACAGCGTGTTACACAGTAGAGATTATTTATTCATTCTTTCATAGATCTGAAAGCATTACTGTGATAAACATGGCACTTAGTTAACTAGAAAAGCAGAGATCAGTACTACATCCTCAGAACATTCTTAATACATTTTTTTAATTGACCTTACTAGGAAAAGTGTACCTTCTGTCTGCTAACTAATTAAATGTTTCATCATGTACTTTTTGGAGCCTAGAATTGAAGCACAAAATGCAAATCTGGCATAGAAGGCTAAAAGTACAAATTAAAAAAAAAAAAAAATTGAGGCTGAATTTTTTTCTGTCCCCTATTTAAGACCTTAGGAAAATCTGTGCTTGGCAGTGTGCGAAAGGGAGTTACCATAAAATTATTCATTAGATTTACAGCAACAATAGATGAGCTATGTCAGGTATATAATACTATCCACTGTACGTGTAATCCACTTCTGATTTTGGTTTCCAAAACCAGATATATTTTTACTGGAGAAAATTTACAGGAACTGACTTCCTGGTGGAAGTAGAAAGGAAGTCTTTATGGGGCTGTAACTCTCTTTTCTGCTCCCCCTACAGTTGATAATGGCACAGATCCGAAGTCACGTAATCAGAGGGCAGTTATATAGTTATTTTGCCCTTGTTCTTTGCAACTACATCAGGCTGTGTTAGCAAGCAGAGATGAATTATCAAAATGCCATTCTTTAGAACTTAAAGAAAGGTCTTTCTATTTCATAGTTCCAGAAACAATTACTTCCTCAGAGGAAACAATTCTGCCCTCCCACTCAGTCTTGCTCAGTATGACTTCCTCTTTTAGTCAATATGAGAGGAAGCAGGGGAGGGGAAAGAATGAAGAGCAGTTAGAGGTCATGAGGAGACAGTGGCTAACAGTTTGTAGTAGAAATGATCATGTAGCCTGAAAGAAAAGTGATTCTTCTGTCTTTCTAAAGGCAGTTACCAGTATTTATAGTAAGGAAATTTAGATAGCAGTTTTTTCTGTGAAAGCTGTGGGTATCTATTTGAATTCACTCACAGTTTGCAGAGACTGGTGGATGTGTGAGAAGTGTAGGAGGGAACTTCCAGGGAGTGTGTACTACTGGCTTACAGCCTTTCATCATTGCTGGCTGAGATAACATAGAACTAACCTAGATGAAGGCCACTAATTAACTTATCTAGGTGATGCCTTTTAATGTGTTGCTGAATACCAGATGGCAACACTTGCAAGAAATTGTAGAAATATTAGTCTTTCTCCATAAAGACTGGGGAAAAGGGATGAAGCTAACTAGTCATGCAGCACTAAAGGTGGTGCAAGGAGAGATAAGAACAGGAACCTAACTGGATACAGCAAAATGGTCAAAGCATTTGACTCTGAGTCCTATCATGTAAGTAATGAGATCACCTAGAAAAGAAATGAGGATAATAGAAAAGAAATGGCACTGAACTTCAATTGATAGGAGAAATAACTAGTGAAATAGAATTTGCAGTTCACAGTACAAAGAATGCTAAATCATGGGATAAATCAAAGCCTTTTCATGTGGGAAATAGCCACAGAAAGTAAGATTGAAGAGTCTGTAAATACTTATTTGATGTCTAGAAATCACACACACACTTCCGCTCTCTGCCTTCCTTCATCCCTCCCCCCCTTTCATCCTTCTTCTGTCCAGGTGGAAAACATTTGGGGTTGGGGATGAGACTTAGGACACAGACCAGAGCTATTAAACAGCAGATCTGTATGCTCTGGAGTTCTTAGCATCAGAGCATTTCCAGAAAATAAAAACTCCTGGAGGTAAAAGAGAATTGGATCTGTTGGAAAAAATACCACCCCCAGTTTTGGCTGGAGCAGGTCAGGAAAAGTATGCTGAGAGATGGACAACATGCACAAAAATGAGGAATTTTGGGTCAGCTTCACTCTAATTCTCTTTTTCCCTAGAGAAAGAGGATCAAGGAATGACAAGTTAATGAAAATCAACATCTGGCTTTGATCTTCAGTAAACATAGTTTTGTGCTATGAAGAAGATGGTCTGGGGATGTTCCACTACTGGGGGATATTTGTAGAAGGTGAAATTCATTCCTCATGCCAAGTCGCCTCTGCTTGAATCACTGACATAATTATTCTATGAGTTGCTCATGGAGTAGTTAGGGAATTGAGGAAAACTGTTAGTTAAATTGCAGAAGTGAAAAGCTGCTTGGTAGTGAGGAACTTGGTAGCAAGACAACAGCCTAGCTATTAAGAAAGAAATGGGCCTGAGAGCTGCTGAGATTTCATTAGAATTGGTCCTATGATATTATTTTATTGAGAGTTTTCAGTGATAACCTTGAGAGGAAAAATGGGGGTATGATAATGAAATATGTTGAAGACAATGCTGCAATGTCTTATCTGTTGGGGTGAGGATTATAATGTCATGCATAGGGTATCTCTGAAGACTTAAGTAATAAAAATGGCTTGAAATTTCAGTGTACAAATACAAGATCATGCTCTGAGCAACAGACATTTCTGTGATATGCTCAGGAACCATCAGCTGGAAATAAGGAAAAAGACCTCAGAGCTTTAGTCAATTTTTAAGACAATTGTATGCTGCCAATATATAACTGCAGGTGGGGAAAAACAGATTCTTGGATTTGTTGGAATGACAATGTTGCCAAGAGAAAGGGAAGAGTGTGGTTGCCACTGTCCAAGGAATGACAGCCTGCAGTTGGCTATCTACAGCCATGTTCAAGAATGGTAAATTGTACCAAGAAGATCTGCAAGGATAAGTGTGGGAGTAAAAAGCTTGTCTTAAGAGAAGGGAGTAAAAATACTATGTTATACTTAAAAAAATCAAAACAGGGAGATTGTAAAAAATTCTGTAAATCAATCAGGATAGAGGAAGAGATTAAAAAAAAAGCTTTTAAGACCTGAAGTTACTGCTAACATGAAAGCAAATGATTGCAAAAGTGTCCAACAATAAAGTTAAGACAGAAATTAAACTAAGCTTTCTTAATGTTAGGAGACATATGTTGGAAAGGAGCATTCCATGCAGGAGTAATAGGGATTAAAAAAACCCAAACCCTAGCTGGCTTTAAAATTGATCTTAAAGTTGTGAATGAGATTATGTGTCATGTATTACCTGCATTACCAAAGTGATGCTTCAGGAGATCCATTCTAGTATTATATTTCTACATGACAGCTGTTCCGAGGGCTGGATGTAATTATTCTGATCGTGTTCTTAAGACAATAAAGTAACATACAGAGGATATTAAAAACATAATATTGTGAACAATAAGTAACAAGTAAAGTTATGTGGTAGATATTTGTTGTCTGTCAGACTATGCTAAATTTCTGTTGCCCAAAAACAGACAGAAGAAAAATTCATGGAAGAACACTGTTCAGAAAGAGACGTTCAATACTGGGCAAATATGCCATTTTCCAAGCATTTGAAATGTTTCTGCTTGCTTTTAAAACTGTTTCCAGATATTCAAAAGCAAAATACATAATGGCCAAATATTTTGAAATCAAAGGAGAAAAATAAAGTTTGTTTTTTTTTCTCAAGAAAAGAAACCCCAAAGCCACAAAAGCTAGATGTTCAGTCTCTGGAAGTTAGTTGAGAATAGCATTTAGAGCTGTAATTAATTGTGTGCCTCAGAAGTATTTATAAGAGAAACTGCAGACTAGTTCATAAACCTGAATATTGCCTCAGTAAGGGGTGTGAGAAGGCCAACATATGAGAAACATACCAGTGACAGAGATTGATTAATCAGGGAAATAATTATAGAATGAAGACAGAAGTGCTAGAAAACAATCTTTTGATGACATTTGGTTGAAATTATTTAATAGTTCCTGTTTAGTTCTGCATTCTTACTGGCTTCCAGGTTTTGCCAGGAGCTATACAAATATAAGAAATATTTGGAAATGAGAAAATTTGAATTTGCAACATCTAGTGTGCTGTGGTCTTCCAAGTGAATGCATACCCCAAGACGTGCAGAGAATGATCCATTTGGTTTATTAGACCTTATATTATTATTTATTTTTTATCTAAAAAATATAAGGAAGAAGTTAAGCTTTGCTAATATTTAATGTATTTGCTGATGCTGGCACCCTCACTCCACCCCTAAGTCAGAGAGTTCTGTGTTGTGAGCAGCAGGCAAGATGTCCAGAGGGAAGGGGTGCTCCACACTGCAGAGATGTTGGCAGTGGTGTTCTCACTCACACCTTCATCCTCTCGCAGTGCATTGTGATGAGGTGCAGTTTGTGAGTGCCTGGTTGTGTGGATTTGTAGATTTTATTATTTAGTTTTAACTAAAATAACCCTCACTAAATGGACAAGTGGCTTAAAAGATTCCCTTCATATTTTTCTTTTACAAAACTCCAGAGATCTCTGATTTGGTGATCTTTACTGTGATGAAAAGGTGTGGTCAGTAGTACGCTATCTAGCAGATATTTTTTTCAAAAACTAAATACACTTAATCAGTCCTTTCAAAGCAAAGGTGATGGTTTAACAATGAGTAGGAAAGTAACTGCTTTCAAAAGAAACATGATGTGGGGGGAGCATTTTGAAAAGAGATGTTTTGAAACTTCTCCATTATTATACAACTTTGTTGCTGAAACTTATTGATGTCACTTACAAGAGCTCTCATATTTGTAGGTTAAAAAAACCTTGGAAACAGAATTTCCTAACATTAAAAAAAAATTCTGGAGTTTCAGTGGATTCTGAACCCTTTTGTGTTAAATATAAAAATGCATCACCTTCTTATTAGTTGGCAAGACCAAGTGGCTGACATCAGGGAAGATGGAAGTTTCCTAGCCAAATGTCAATAAAAACATGGGTTTAATTGGTATATGGGATTGGAGAGTCAGTATAACTCAGTAATCATGACAAACAATGCACTTCTTCCATTTGGATCTATATATCTTTATGAGCTCTGTTTTCCAGCTGTGACAGATTTTGACATCAAATATTGAAGTAAGCTGAGCTTAGAACCAGACCTTGAATCACCATATCATTAGGATTTAAGCAATTTTTTAAAAATGAAGTATTCAACCCAATTTTTCTCATTAAAAATATAATAATAATATGGTAAAACTTTTTTGTACCATTAATGAATAAATAAAGATTATTTTATTGTATTATTTAATACATTATTATTTGGATAAGAATTGTCCCTGAATGCTAAAAATATATATCCCCAAATCACTCAAACCAACAGCCTCCTCTCTCAGTCAGATATGGCTTTTTGTGTGTTTTCATTTCAGAAATACTGGAATGAAATATCACTATGGCATAGTTTGTAATGCATAATTTAGAAGGGCTTGGGAGCATGAACCTCTGAAAAAAGAGCCATCAAATGAACCTCCATGAATTCTTGAATTTCTGAGTGAGCTAGTAGGGGAAAATGCAGCACTGATACAATTTATCAAAAGTTCAAGGACAACTTACCGTGATATGTCACCATAAAGATTGATGTGTAAAGTCATTGAAAAGAAAACTGCTGCAGGAAAAACTGGCTTACATATTGAAAGCAGATGGTTTAGGTAAATTGCAACAGTGTAGGGTTAGTGGAGCTAATAAATGAGGTGGCATGAAGGTCATTAAGAGACTCATGTTTGCACGTGTGCTTGAAGACTTTTCAGTCAGAATAGGAAAGGTGGAGAAAAAGCATTTACTTTCCAAATTTAGAATAATTGGTGTGGACTATGTGAGGAAAAAGTAGGTAATTCAGTTCAATGTAGAACAATATAAAATAATGAGACTGGGTTGGGTAGTGATGTGTAGGAGTTAAAACCATGAAATGAAAAATAATGGAAAGTTGGATGCATTTTATTTTTTCTGTTTTGATAATGAGCTTGAGCAAGATGTAGTTGCTGTCTGCAAGGATGAAAGGATAAAAATATGTTGGAAAATGTATAAAAGCTGGCTTATGAAAGCACAGAAAAAATCTAGCCTTTATATTATTTCTGAATAACAGCTGTATCTTCAGCTATTTGAAATTGAAGTTTATTGAAGTTATTTGTCTTAATCTCAAATTGCTCCCATTAGAAACTATGATATATTGTAAATTTTTAAAACATAATAAATAATGTTTTTGCAAATGTTAAATGATGGAAAGTATTTGTTGAATTGAAGTGAATACTGCAAGAATACTGACTTGCATTTATTGGGAAGAAGGATGTTCCTTAAAATTATGACAGTACTGGAAGATCGAAAAATTCATTTTCTGGAATGAAGACCAAAGAATGATAAGGGAATGATTATGGACAATTGTTTCTTGGCAAGGTGATAGGCAGTTGATAGATTAATTCCTATTACTTCATCATTGACTGCTAAGATGACACTTTATGAACACGGTGAAAAAAAATTGTCTGATAAAGCCCATAGATAAATCCTTGATGGATGGCATGGCATCAAGTCTTTGAAGCATTTACTTCAATTTTGTGTAAAATTTCATCACTTTTCCAATACGTACATTAATCCACAGTGACCAATTATTGTGAATAGACCTGGAGTCTTATGTTTTGTTAATATATAAATGTCAGCTGTGGTTATGCTTGTATTGCTAGGATTTATAAGCATATGTTTTTCTTTCCATATAGTCGATGTCAAAATTTGGCATGGAGTGTATATTTCCCCCACAGTTGTATGAGGGACTAACTTGCTGCATCCCACACAGCAAGTTTCTACTTACTATAACTGGAAGATTTTCTTGTCTACTGCACTTTATTCATTACCTAAGCACAGGAAAATAATAGAGTTTTCTGCTTTTCTGCTGAGTTCTCTAATTATATGCTGATGTTCTGAGTAGCCAGTTTTGTATTAAGGTGACTGGCATACTAAACTTCCTAAACAGGTTGGTATTTCACATGATGATTTGTTTCTAGAGGATCTAGATTTAATTACTAACTAGCAAGACAGCATCACCCTGAGTGCAGATTAAGCTACCATACAGTCCCTTCCCTGTACACTTGGGAACATGTTGATGTTATCAATCAACACAATGAATCTGTCTCATAACAAAAATGCAAATTAACTGAGATAAAATAGCAGTTTTGTACTCTTATTCCCTTGCATGATACATTTATCTTTGCAGAAACTATACACTGTAAACAGCTATCATTTATTGTATGCTGTTTAATCTCTTGCTTTTTGCACCAGAGACATGTAGTGCATATCTTTTTACTGTGTGGGTATATACATTAACATGGGCTCTGACTTTTTTCTCGGCATTAATAAAATTGTAAGGTCTGGTGTCATGCCTGAAGTAGTGATATTTGTTTATGTGTGCCATTTGAAGCATATTTACTTTACACACACACACATACATACATATATGTGTGTGTGTGTATGTGATCTCCAAATGGACTGGAGAATGAAAATCAAAACATTCATCATCTGTATTTCCCAAGTTTCATAAATACATAGATATGGATGTGAAAGTGTGCACAGACAGGAAGACTAGATGGCTTCCCAAACTGTGGGGATTAAGGAGAAGATCATCATGTTAAACAGGGCCTTGAGGTTTGCCCCTGGTTAGACTTTCTACCATTTATGTTATATACACTGAACCTGTAAACTACAAGTTCTTCCAAAAACAACTTTCAATCTTTACTGAGCCATCAAAATCAACTTCTTTTCTTTGCAGCCATGTGGTTGTTTTGTTTGTTTTGCCCTTATCTGTGGTGGGCCAGGGGTGGAAACCCTTTTAAGTGAAGCTACTAGGCAGAACTTTCTCCAACAGTTTTGTTTGGAGGGTATGTGTGTGTGTCTGTGTGTGTGTCTCACTACTTTCCCATATATATGCATGTATATATGTGTATATACATACAAACACATAGAACTTTGTAAACAAACATAACAGTAAAACTTTAATATCGATGTTTTATATTTTATTTGTACTTATCAGTACAGTAGTGGATCATCAGAGGATGCTTCCCATATCCATTTTGCCTACAATAAAGCTATGCCTTACTAACTGTCCAATTTTTGTATACAAGTGGCTGCTCTTGCTAACCCCAGAGAGTGATTTTTTTAATTTCTAGAGTATGAGATTTGTTTGACCTTATGTAATTACAAGCTTGCTTAATGCTTATAAAGTAACCATTAACTCTAACTGTGGTGTCAGATTAAAAGACTTTTTGACAGACAATTCCAAAGGCTCAGTCCCTGCTATGTGAAGGAGAATTTCTTTCTCTTTGTTATAAAAATAAAAGGCAATAATTTAAAAAAGTGACCTTCTGTTGCAGCACTTTTGTTGCAGCATTATAAGACAGAGACTGATCATTTTTCTGTGTGCCTGTCATAATTTTTAATGATTACAGTTAAAATAAAATTAGAAGAAAGTGTGGTTCTATACTGTTATCAGAGGCATTCAGCACTTGAATAATTTCATTTTTTTCCATAAGCTCTGCTACTGATGGGAACTTTGCAAGTCCCATGTGCAGAAACAGATGGGGAAATTTTAGTCTTTAGTCATCAATGCTCTTTGAAGTTTCCTTTCTAATTCCCTTTTCTTGCCAAATAATTTGAGAGCTGGCAATATCAAGTCAAGTGCCCCTCCTTCTGTACTTCAACTACCCTTTTTTATGACCTCATTCTGATCTTTTGGATTTTTGCTGCAGTGTCTTAATAATAGAACAGAATGAGAATGGTATTCTAGGCAAAGAGAACTTTTCTTTGTGATATATAACATGCAAGTCAATTTTTTCTATAATTTCTTCAATTCTTTAGTGTACCTCCACTTTCAATAAAAATCCAAAATTTCAGTAAGAAAATATATTCTGAAATTTTTTCTTTTCTTTTCATGCTTTCAGATATATTGGTTTTGAAAGAGTTAAAAGTATGTCAACTTACTTTTGTGACATTCAAGCAGGTATATCCATTTAATGTAATTATTCCAAATAAAATTATTTTTTTTGCATACCAAGCAAAAAGGAGTGTCTTCATGCTCTTAGAGGCCTTCTGATACCCTAATGCCTCCATCTTTTTGTCTCTTTTCTGAGAAGCTCTCACTGAAATTGTGCAGCAGGTATTTTGAAACAAGAGGTGCCTTCATAAAGTAGGAAAGTAAGAAAGAAACTCAGTTATTGTTTTCTTTTTTGTCACACTTGGCTTTGGAGATGAAAATCATAGATAAGTAATTCTCCATTAGCTGCTCTTTAATATTACACCTTTTTTTTAATGGAAGGAAAATTTTTGGCAGGTAGAATATTGAAATATTGATATTGTATTAGGACAAGTGCATATCTTGAGGGTAAGATTGGTTCCTATATTTCTGGTTGAATAAAGCTTATGTGCAGAGACTGGAGAATCGGATGTTTACACTCATAGCTATATGGGAGCCCTAGAATTGAACTTGAATATGTTCTGCACATGGCCTGTCCCATCAGAAACTATAGATTCATTTGCCCTACACTGTGGCTAAGCTAAAACGTCTCATTCCTGGATGCACATCTAGCCAATAAAGGCAAGAGAAAAAATATTGTTGTTAAGGCCTGTTTCCTCACAGATGTAAAACCACCAGTGATTACATATGAAGACACACTGAGGCTGAAGCAATTAGTTTTCAAATTGTATGGCAAAATTTGGTCGTGCATTTGAGATAGAGATTTTCCTTATATTAAGAATGATCAGTTGAAGTTGTTCAAAAACTTCAGAATGAAGTATCGAAGTTAAGAAACAGAAATGGATACAACAAAAATAATTCCTTTCTTCCAATTTCTAGTCAAACTAGCTTGGACAATTCTCAGCGTTTCCTGATATTTGTGTGGGAGAAGAGAGAAAATAAGAATAATTCCTTGAGGCAAAGCTAAGGCAAGGAAATCAGACTATATTTAGCTTAGAAATTAAAACTGTAAATTCTGAGAAACCTTGGTGGTGTGTACTAGGATTCAGAATATGAAGAACCACCATGAAAGACAACTTGCTGTCTGATTAAGATCCAAATACAAATCTGTATGCCTTTAGAATTAAGAAAATGTTCCCCAATCCTCATGAATGTTGTAGTTCTAGGGCAGAGTGGTAACTTGAGAAATGTACATTACTTTTTATTTCATCGCTTCTGGATAAGTAGATTTTACCTTTTTATTTCATGCATGCTTAACTGTATTTTACTTTGAAAGATGCTGATGCAAACGCTTCTATGGTGTTATCAGAAGTGTTCAGTACTGGAACTGAGTGGGATTTTCCTTGCCTTTTCCATGCCTTCCAGCTGATGGGTGGAATTTAAGTCCCCATGGTGCAAAAACAGATGGGAAAATGTTGATCTTTCGTTTTCAGTCATCAGTGCTAATTCTTTTATCTTCTGAATGCATTAGTCAAACAGACTATGCCTGTCAAGCAATCTGTAATATGTGCCATGACAGCCTTTTTTTTTTTTTTTTAACTCTTCTGAAAATCTTTTCTGTGAACTGACATTGCCTACATTCTATTAGTTTAAGGGGGGAGATGCTTTATTCATGAACTAAATGATTGCCAAAATGGTAGTGGAACTTTGACAATTTTAAAGTACTATTTTTACTATTTCTGTGAAGTAATACAACAACCCAGAAGTACATTTTCAAATACAATTGGGGATTTCTGTAGGCATTGGCGATCCTGTATATATGCAATTATACAAAGTTTTTTTATGAGCAGACACTGTACTGGCACATACTTTTATCCTTTCTTACCCAGCATGTCACAGAGATACACGCCTGGGGTTTTTGGAACACTATGATGTTCTTTATGCACACTGGCATGCACCCATAATTTCTAGACTGTAACAAGAAAGCAAGTCTGTTTTGATGAGCTAAGTTGCATATTCAGATTTTGGTGCCCAGTTTTGCAACATGGGACCCCAGAAGTGCCATGAATTAAAGAACTTTCAATCACAGAGCAGCTGAAATGCTTTACTTACACAAGGATGAGTGGATATCAAACTGCATTTGTATGATCATTCCTTGACTGGTTTAGCATGTACCTATGATGGAAATAAGTAGATAGTAGTGGCATAACATAAATCTGTATTAATACAAATACATCTATTTTAGCAATTATGTAAAGGTATTGGCGTAAAATTTTCAGCACTGCATTATCTCCTGATTTCTTGAAAGTGCTTTTTCAGAGATATGTGTTCTATCCTGTTCAGTTTATTTTATGTGCCTGGAGGGCACTTAAAAGGCTGTGAATTCAGCTTTGATTCTGTAGGCTGTGTTGTCACAGACATAAGGGATTGAGCTTTGTATTTGTGTTTTTATGATGTGGGTGGGATCAGGCCTGCTGAAAATGAATTCAAACCTTTATTATATCACAAGCTAAGCTCATCCAGATGGCAGACAGCTCCTACTCTGTGTGAAAGAATGGTTTTAGTAATGTGGCAGGCATGGGTTTACAGACAGTAGCAACTCTGTAAGAGTTGAAAGCCCTGAAATAGAACAAATATTGCAGACAGATGATCATCAGTATCTCCTGATTGAGAGGTAGAAACTCCTGCTGCAGGTAACCATTAATTCAGGGTTATGGAAGGAGTCCTGTAAATGGTGTGCTGGGCCAGCCCAGTTTGCAGAACTGTGCTCCCTGCTAATCCATGTAAAAGGAAGTGAGAGGCTTTTCTATTTGTATTAAGGGAGAATTTGTTTTCATGAATAAGCCTTAATATGGCACCCTACTATGAAGGAAATCAGCTGAGCAGGGGGATTTGTTCCCTGTATTTTCTCTATAGCTACACAAGCCCATGTAAGACATGCAGGAAACATTTGTTAATTTACATAACAGTTATTACTTTGATTTGTGATCCACAGATTTTAGTTCTTAATTTATATGTATAGACATGGAGTTTGGGTCCTTGTTCAGATTATTTTGCTAAGAGACACTATGGAAAGAAAGGAAGAAAATATTTTCAGTTTGAAAACTCCCTCTTTATGAGGCCCCTGTTTACATTTCTTCAACACTTGTAGTAGTTCGGGTTTCAATACATAAGAATTTATTGATGAAAACCTTTTAATTTGGAAAAGGTCTGGTATCCATTATGATTGAGGAGTGGTGGTGTTTTGATGTGGAACTTAACTAACTGCAAGTAACAACTGCCTGAGAGAAGCTGTAGTTTATTATTTGTAAAACATAATACTTTGAAGCCCAATTCATCAGTCTGGAGTTACTGAAATTCCCATTTAATAAAATATCAGTTGTGCAGGGACTGAGACTGTAGTGATGGACTTTCCCTATAAAGGATGAAGAATGGGATTTTAAAGAATTGCTTTTGTACAGATGAAATTTCCACTTACTTGCTTTTCTTCAAGATGTGTGAAAGGAAGGAGGCTGCAAGGCTTTGTGTAGCAGATATCCCTATTTGGAGAATGATTTTCTATCAGACCCACTCTTGTCTTCCACAAGGGGAGTATTTTGTCTTTTTTTTTTCTTTTCCCTTTAGCAAGCTACATTAAGGGTCATTAAAGCCAAAACTGCAGCTACAGCAGCTTTGAGGTGCCTGTACTGTTTGCCATGGGTTGTACTGAACTTACATATCTTTGTAGATAGCTCATAAACATTTGTCAAGCCCAGGTGAGGAAGAGTGAAAGTAAATATTTAGAAATAGGTAGCCTGCACAGTAGACTTCTAGTCCTGATTCAGATTTTTCATGGGTTTCTTTTGATGCTTTGTTCTGGAACAGGAATCTTTTCATTACTCTGGAGTGTGTAGATACTGGTTATCTATCTCCCAAATATCTTAAGAATCAGTGGTGTCATGGGGAAGGGGCTTCCTTAAAGGTTTATATGGATAAAAGTTAAAATGAAAGTATTAAGGCTGCAGTCAGTATTCTGAGAGACAATATTTAGATTTAAGAAAATAGTTTCTAGATTGTTCTATGCTTGTAAAGAGAACACAAAAGAGGTTATTCAGCTTGTGTCTGTCAGTTTTCTTCTTACTAAGCAGGCAAAACTCAATTATGATGGCAGCAGGTAGGGGAACTGTCAGTGGAGGATCTATAATTGTAATCACTAAAAACTTTTTTGTTCCCCGGCTCTTCTAGTAGCTGTATTGTTATTTCTGTGGAATCATTTTCTGCCTACGGAAAATCTGTTGTTGAAATGAGTTGGAAGGAAGACATGCTTTTGAACTGAGAGCAGCTGCTCAGTCTTACTTAATATTTTATTTTGTTGGCTGTGGTTTGCTAATGTGGTGAAGTCTTTAACTTTTTTTTGAGCTTTCCCTTGAGAACCGTTCCTCATCTGATCAGCATCATGAATTTGTGAAAAGTGGTATCCAGAGCTAATGACCTAAACCACAACACTGTGTAGAGCAATTTTATTCCTTTTGCTTTGTTAATGAATGAGATGCAAACAAGTCTAATAGGAGCCATGAAGAGGAGCCAGCTAGGATTTGTGGGATTTGGTATCTTGAATGAAAATTTATGGAAGTTGTTGAGGTTAGAGAGCAAGATTGCATGGCGTCTTAGAGCCCATGAGCATGTGGGATTTCCTGTATGTTTCCTTATTCTCAAACAAATAGAGCATTATATCCTGATTACTGTTGCTTTCTTTTTAACTGATTGTGTACTAAGGACTTTGGCAAGGACATATGATTAGCAGAGGAACTGTGGCATACATGAGAGCATGCAGGTGTGTGTCTCTGTGTGTGTGTGTGTAAACCTTGGATATCCTTCAACTAGCAAAACCTGGAATTAATGTGAAAAAGTAGGCCAATAAACGGGGAAAAACTGAACTACGCATGTCACAAGGAGTGAAATGCAACAAATGTTTTATGGAGAACTACATTTAATCTTGGTCTATGTCCGTGGTTAGTGACATTTTATAAGAAGTAGTAGTTTTTAAATCATGTGGTTATATTTTAAAAAAATAAGAAAAAGTGAATTGTTCAAGCTGTTAATGAAAAAAATGCTAGCCTATCTCTGCAGGAAATTGATGAACATAGATGAGAGAACACTATGTAAATGTTTCTTCATTTGTATGTATATAAATGTATACTGTTATATACATATGGAATACTTAGAATTGAATAAAAATAGATTACTAATATAAGAATACAAATAGGTGTAAAAAAGTCAGGTTTTGTGATGGCGTTGGCAAGTGACTGCACAATTTGCACACAGCTATCATATTGTAGAACAACTGAACCGTTAAAAGAACTGTGCAGAAGCCTACTATTAGGAGAAAATTTTGGTTTTGTTTTTTTTTTCCACAGCAGCAGGTATATTAGGTTTTTTTCTGTCTGTCCTTTTTTTTTTTTTTTTTTTTCCTTTTTTATTTTTTATTTCCAGACATATTCACATATTCCTCAGGGTCTACTGTATTTCTGATTGCCTTCATAAAACCTCGTGAAGCCAGTGGTGGTAATCCTAGGTGACAGAGGCAGTTGCTGGGTCATCCTTTCTGTATTAAAAATATTTTATAACGCACCTGGGAGTTTCTACTCTATGAATATAGCTAAATTACTTAGTTATTTCAAGTATTTAAATAACATACATGGTCCACAACTTTGAGACAGTAATTTAAAGTATGCAGTAGAAGAAAGGATATTAAGAATTCCAGTGAATCACGGTCAGACTTTGAGGAATCTGCCCGATTTCCACCTAAAGCGGATTGATGCTGACTCTGTCTCAGGAAGCAGTTCCACCAAGAAACCCTTCTGAGCACAGTGTTCTCAGGGTGCAAAACCTGTGACATCCTAGCTGGGAAGGTAAGCAAGAGGTAGTACTTAGGCAGAGAAATGCCCAAATCTCTCCCAGGTGCTTGGGGTACCTCAGTGAGTTAGTAGTCCTCAAACAATGCCTAAATCAGGTTGCACTGTTGTCCATATTGTTGTGATGGCATTGAGTTTCTGGGCGTACCTAGTGGTTAGAACTGTGTCCCTGAATATTGGAGATGGCTGGAGAAGGTCTAAACCCATAGCTTTTTGTATGGTTTTCACCTATCCTGATAAAGTTAGTCTGCTGGTACACAAAATGTTGTGGATTTCAGAGAGACAGAAGGAAATAAATAATTTTAAATCTTTAAATAAGGACATATTCCTCAGAATGGAGATTGTTGGGCCCTTGTCCTTGTTCCTTTTTTTTGAGTAATGGTAAGTAGATATATTTCTAATTTGGGAATCATAAGTTGTATCACAACACTAGAAATAAGGAATAGTAGGAAGGAATATTGCCAGATAATAAATAGTACAGAAGGAAATTTTAAGATTTTCTGAAAAATTAGATACGTAATGTATACTTGTTTCATATTTCACTTTGAACCAGGACCTGAGCCTATTGTAAGTTTTTCTTTGATACAATAGTTACAGAGAAAGCTCCTGAAAAAAGCAGTTATGTCTTTTATTAATAATTTCATATTACATTTGACCTCTGCTGCTGTGGTTTTAAGAAAGGCAGTCCTTGGTACTTCTCATTTTTATTAGCTGAACTCTTTATCATACAAACTGGTAAGAAAAGTAATTAAATTTACCTAAGGTCACTCTTATTTCATAATTCCTTACCATTAAAAGCCATAGAGAGAACATTTGAAATTAATTGATGTTGCAACCTCTTAAAGAAGATACATGACAATTCACTAGTAATGTAACTTCTAATGATGCAACACTAGTAATGTAGCAGTAGTAATGTAAGCTCCTATGTCCACCAGACATTTTTGATATTTTCAAGGATGAGAGCTTTCTTACTAAAGAAACCTATAATTTCCCTTCAGACTACGAATTCTTACATTAACAATATTTGACATAGAAAATACAAGTTTTCTTATCATGCTAGTAGTTTCATCGAGCTTCTCATAAATCTGTTCTTTTCATCAACCCTCACCCCAAGGGCTTCTCTTAGTTATCGGTCATTTATATTGAATTTCAAATGAAACTTAGAGAAATTTCAGCCTGGCTTCTTTGGAGACTACAGTTGAAATCATCAAGCTCACTTTCATTGTCTCCAGTTGGTGACAAATGGCAATTTTGTTTAACAATGGATGGTTCTCTTTAAGGTTCGATTGATGGATGAGGCCTTGAGAGGTCGGGCCAGCTGACAAGGTTGACCAGACCAGCTGTCTGCCCATCCCTGCTGCAGGGGTGTCTGTGCTGCTTGTCAGTCAGCTTTTGAACCACTGCTGGTGCCTGTGGAGTGTTTTAAGGCAGACTATAGTTGGGGACAGCTGACTTTCAAGTGTGCTGCAAATGGCAGTGGTTCCAAAACTCACCGATGAGCAGCTCAGACATCTGTGTAGCAAAGTCAGACTGGACAGCTAGTGTGGCAAGTGTCAGCTGTCTCAACAAAGCCAGCTTTTTTTGACATTCCTGAGTCCTTCATTTTGTCTTTGCTTTTTTGTGTGTTTGGTTTTGTTTCAGGTTATAATCAGCCTGGTGTATAAGAACCTGAGCTTTGAAATGTTTTTGAATGGGATTGCGTAAGAACCCCAGTTGCATTTTGAGATTTCAGTACAAAAACCTAAAGTGCTTTTAATTCTTTTCTGTAGGCTGGAGCAAATGTGCTTCTGCAAGATGTTAATGGGAATATTGCACTTGATTATGCTGTAGAAGGGACTGAATCCAGCAGCATCCTTCTGATGTACTTGGAAGAAAATGGTAAGTCAGCTCTTCAGCTTTTGGAATGCTGTTATTGAACATGTCATAAAAATGATAAGGATGTGTATTGATCTGATGTAAGTCACACCAAAGCCAATTGAACTATATTAGCTTGGGGATGAAGGGAAGGAAGATGATTTGGAACCACAAAAGTTTTCAGTGTGTTTCAATTGAGACAACTAACAAAGGTTAATGGCAGCTGTCATCGTGAAAACTGCTTTTGATCTTTTATATGATGTTAGAATGTAAATTCAAAGCAGAGAAACTGCAGTGGTACAGAAGCTTTTAAAACAACTAATTTAACTATTCAGGGACTAGGTTGCACATTTTGTTTCATTTCCCATGTATAATCTCAGAGAATATTTTTTTCAAGTGACAGACTGCTAAATAAATAAATCTTTGCGAATAATTTGAATGAAAATGCATATGATACTTTATCCCTTATTCAAAAATATCAGTATTGATTTAGGGTTTCTTTTAATTGTGAAAATACTGTAGCTAGGTTTTTATTATGAACTATGCTTAACATGCCATCAGTTCCAAACTTAGATAAGAGTTCTGAAGTGAGATTTCTAGTATTGCTTTTGACTGTGATAGGTTGTCTTAACACTGGATGTGGTTCATTTTAACACTGAGGAAAAGGCATTAAGCAAATATAATGAGCTGTAATGTAAAAATCTGTATTTTCAACATTGCCTCCATAATTATGTTGCCTTTTAATATAAACTAAGTTAAATTATATTCTGTTAATGAACACTTAAGGAAAGTTTCAAGGTAATCTCAGCATCAGGTCCTATACTGCACACATCCAGTGTATTGCATGTTTTATAATTTTGTTTCCTCAGTGCCTGACAGTGTCTTCACAGCTTTGGTTTTGAATTTTTCTAATGGCAAAGCAGCTATTAGCTACTGAAAATTCCATTAATTTGAAAAACACAGGTATTAGTTTTCTAAATGTTCCAAATACATTGATTCATATTTAACATGTAACATGCAAAAATCCTGTAGCATACAAGATGTCATCTTCTTACCTGCAATTGTTAATACAGATTTATCAGAAAATGTTTCCTCTTTCCTTGGTTTGTCTCTCTTTTTGTTTGGTTGTAAAATGAAGTAGATGTGGAAAAAAAATTAAAAGATTGGTTTGTTTCTACAGTTATCAGTGGTATCTCTTTTACAGTAGATAGGAGAGGCACTATTCCTATTTAAACAATGGTTCAGTGAATGTGGGAAGTTACCAAATTTGAAAACTTAAGCATTTTGAAGGTGACATCTACCAACTTTAGATATGTAAGCTTAAGCAAATCGTCCAGACCTTTTGGTCAGTAGAGCAAAAAAAAGGAAATGCATGCATTGGTTCATCTCTTCCTAACCTGGCTGGGTGAGGAGAACTGACTTCCAGGACTGTTTCTTTCTGCTGACTAATAAGAACCTAAGTTGACAAATTGTAGGGTTAGACTGTTAGGATAGATCAATCCTGCCCCTTAACTGCATTAGTGCATGAAAACCTGTCCTTGGGGGGGGGTGGTCAGTGTCAAAATGCCCATCAGCTTTGCTTGGTCTGCTAGTATTATTCCTGTAACAATAGCTCAAAGTATCCTTATTTTGCACTTGACTTTTGAAATGTAGTTAATACCTACTGAAATACTTGTATAACCTGCCATGATCCATAGTAATTGAGGAGGAGATTATTGAAGGAAATTAAGCTGTATGAATAAGTATGAATTACTTTAAATTTCCCAGACTGTTTCTCTATGGATTGTTTTGGTGAAGTTCTCCTCATGTCAGTAACCCCCATGCGCACCTGCACATGAACACCCCAACACAAAGCAAGGTCAGGACCAAGACTCTTTATACAAGATCAGCTGATCCAGTAGTAAATACCATCTTCATCCTGTAGTGTTGAGAAACACTCACCCTTTAAATACCGTGTATAAAGAGTATTTCCTCATTCTCTGAACTTCCTTGCATTCCTAAGATGTTTTCATAGAATTCTCCGTTCAGTTGAGCAGCCTAATTTACAATGTTGAGAAGAAATTTGTGTGTAGAATAGACTAAACTCTAATCATTGCCTCTGATTGCAGAGTTCAGGGAGAAAAGTAAAATTAGGTGCCTTATAGCTCAGCTAATGAGGAAACCAGAAGCTATCAATTTACTTTGATGAAACAAAGTAAGATTGGAACAAATAGCTCTGAAGCGACAGAAAACTTTGTTAAATGGAAACATTAGAGTTCTTAGAAGTCTAGTGTGTATATAATTTCTTGCACATTTCACTACTGTGGTAGTTCACTGTATCTGTTTACTTTCACTACAGATCTTAGTGATTGAACTGCTCTTCATTGTTTGAAATAACCTAATTTACTCTCCGGGAGGCCTGGAGCCATAAGTGATAACAATAGCTTTGGATGCCTTTAATGATTTATATATTTTAAAACAGTTACTGGAGTTAGTTCTTTGAATTCTGCTTGTAAATTATCTGTTAGAGCACAGGAGTACCACAGGTACAAAATACTATAATCATCTAGCAACTTCCAGAAAGCTTCCATGTATACTTTACTGTTACGGAATGAGGATGTTATATGGAAATTTTATTACTGAATTCTAATGGAATTAATAGTATTTCATTAAAATACTAACATACAGAACAGAAATCAGCTTTCTCTGCTGTTATGTTATATAAATAATGTTGCATTGTATACTGAAAGTAATTATTGACTGAAGAAAGAAATTAGCAGACTTCAGTTACCTAAGAGAACACAATCGAGGTTCATATCCTCAGTATGTTAAGAGCATTGTTTCTGTTGGGTAATAATTCTAGCATATTGTAAGCTTCATATAAGATATCTCTAATTGGGAATGGAAGGGAAAATACAGCATCCTGTTTCATGTTTAGGAAAGTGTTTGAAATAGCTCAACTGTATCATATTAGATTGTGTCCAAGGGGCACTCAGAAACCTAGTGAGCTCAGAAGCTCAAGGACTTTATTTGGGTTGATTAATCTAAATCTAATGTCTGATAGTCACTCTGTAGCAAACCCTTATTAGGGCAAAAGGGATGCTTTGAAGGTAGACCTCTGCAATGAGGCATATGAATTAGGATCTGAACTGCCTGCTTCTTTCCATGTGCTGTGAAGGGAGTTCAGAATGGCCAGCTGAGACACAGAAGTCTGCTATGTAGATGACTGTTAGGATATTTAAATTTACATGTCTGTATATAGGTATCTGTTCAGTAGCCTGTATTCCTATCACCAACAGCACAGTTCTAGGAAATGCTGACTGTAGAGAGCAGAAGGGTTATTAATTTTACCAACCACAAGGAAAACACCAGTAAAGCTGTTAAATTTGTTCTGTGCCAAGATGTTGTTAATTTCTCATGTTACTGGTGTTCCTGTTATGCTATGGAAAGAAGGTCATGACATTTAAGGACTTCAACATCTGCCAAGGCAAGGCCGAATGAGAGTAGGCCAGGTGGGACTGGAGATTCTACTGCTCTCTAGGCCCCCATTCCAGTGCTAACCTATCTTTATGTCATTTCTTTCCATTTTTTTTTGTTAGAAATTTTCTTTGTTGCCGCTTGCACTTTTAGCTTCATATCCATTCACTGTTTACTTTCAGGTGTGTCTCCCTTCAGAGGCAAAATAAAAATAATAATGTAAAAAGGAGGTTTTTTTTTTCTCTATTTGTCCTGCTTTATTCTAAACCTGATTCATTATTGAAATCATCAAGAAAGTCCACCCAGCACCTTCCACAACCTTTGTTTTGATTAACAACAGCTTTATATTTTAAGTCAAATCTTTTGAGTCATTAATGACATTTTAAATCTATCAAACTTTAAATGACTGCCAGTGTATTCTGTTTCTGGAGGCAGAACGTTCTATTGTAGAACAGTGTGAAACTGTGTCAGTGAATCTGATCATAGCATATGATCCTTGTTTCCTCCTTTTCCATTAGGCTGTTTTAAATATTTAATACTTTGAGGAATGCAACATTTTTGTTTATTTCCTTACTTGGTATTTAGTTGTATAGTGGATTACATGACAGCTATAAACTAAAAATGACTGACAGATAGTTCTTGGTTCTGTATTTGCCAAGTCACAGGAGGTGACACATTTACTGTAATTCATTTGCAAAAAAAGAGTTGTTCTCTTTTGTCCTCCAAGATCTCAGGCTTCAGTTTTCAATAGGATAACCATGCATTCCAAGAACATCATCTTATTTATTGAATCTGAGTAAAGAATATTTGGACATTTACATCTTTTTTTCCCCCCCCTTTTTTAAAAGAACTGTCTACATATCCCACACATATGAAAGGAAATTTAATAGTTTTCTTGTCTGTTGTGTAGTAAGAGTTTCATGTAGTAGCAGATCATTACAAAAGCAAAAGAAAACCATCTGTTGTAATTTTATTTTTTGAAGAATGACTTTATTTAAATAACATATCCGCCCGAAGGTACAGATGGTATTCCTTTTTCTACTGTGATCACAGGCACAGGAGAAAAAATGTGTATTGCTTTCTGCAAAGTATTTTATACAGTATTATTCACTTTCTGTGGGGGCAAATTAATTTAAAATAGCTGGTTAAAGGTTATTGATCTTTCATGGTAATAGAGATTTCATGTACTTAAGCAAAATCTATTATGCTATTTCAAGCAGGGGGAATATTGGGTCTGAATTTTAAAAGGATCATATTCAGGTGTATCAGAAAACTGCATATAGAGCCAAAATCATGTGCAAGCCCTATCCATTTAGGTTTTGTATGGTTTAAATCAGTTAAAATATTGTGCAGATCTTGCAAATATAGACCATGGTTTGTTAAATTCTTACTAGCAAAGGGATTGAGCCTTACTCTTCAGCTGCCAAATAGAAGAAATAAATTTATCTTTCTGCCTTGCAGCAGTAGGTAGAATTAAAAAAAAGAAGCTATGTGTTAGTACAGAATCCTACACTGAAGACAGTTTTTAACATCAGCCAGAAATAACGAACTTCTAAATTACTACAATAAGGAGAATTTCCCTGAAGCCAACAGTTAACAGCATACAGGGAATGACATGTGCAGGAAAATCTGATTTAGAAAAGTATTTAGAAAGGGCAAGGATTAAGGAAAATTTACTGAAAATCTGACCCTTTACAGTAATCTAGAATGTGATAGGCAGATATCCCAAAAATATTTTTGATTTAAACTGTAAGTTAATTTGGAGTTATCCATAAAATCTGATGTGGGTGCACTAAAAACAGAGCTGCCTGCCTATTCCCTTTCTGACAAGGACAGCAAGATTGCTTACCAGTTACTGTCACAGGCTAAACAGATTCAACTTGGTGGCAACTGCCAACTGGAATAGGTTCAGGTAGTGAGAAACAGAAAGACAAACATTAGAAAAACACCTTCCCTTTTCTTTTCCCAGGCTTCACTCCCTCACTCCAAACTCTTCTACCCTCACCAGCAGCACAAGGAGGTGGGGGAGTTGGTGCTTGGCAGTCTCTCTCTCTGTCCCTTTTCTCCTTCACACTTTTCCTCTGCTCCAGTGTGGGTTTTTCATAAGTGTGAAGCTCCTTCAGGAGTGTCTGTCTGCTTTGCCAAGGGTCACACTCGGCTGCCAGGCTCAGTTGTGTCCCGCTGAGGGCTTGCTAGAGCTGACCAGGACAACCCCTGGTCTTCCCCCTCAACCCATCCCTGCAGCCCCACAACTGCAAACACTTGGACAAAACATCTTGTTGTGTGTTTCTCAACACTCTGGCACTTTTTGTGAGAGTAAGATCACAATGAAGATCCCAGCTATGTGTATTTTTCATCCGGTTTGATTGCTGCTAGTTAAAAGGAATGAATGTGTACACCAGAACGTTTTAATGTTGAGGTTGCGGTACAGAAACCCTTAAAAAGATCTAGTAATCCAACAAGGGGAAAAAAACCCTAGAGTTTCTTCAGTGCAGTAAAGAAAAGCAAGAGATATAAATCAATATTATTTCAGAAAAGCACTGGTTTAGACTTTAAAACTATTTCACAGACATAAAGGAATTATTGCTAATATACTGCAGTAAGAACTGATTAAAATGCCAACATATACAGATTTTTAGCACTAAAGGTCAGCAAGCTTCAGCTAAAACTAAATCCCCTGATATATTTTCTATTTTAGAACCATATGCACCATGATCTTGATTTATGCTTACAAATTTTCTTTCAACAATATTGATGCAGTAGGTTGACAGAAAAATAGGCAATCAAAACCAAACAGCCTCAGGGTGCCTCAAAGTTTTTTCACTTTGATTCTTGTTGGTTGGGAACCACCTATCCATAAGATTATCACACACAAAATATCTATTTCCTGCAGAGAACCTGATTAATTGATGCTAGGGGTTAGGTGTTAGGGTTGCCAGTGAGAGCAGAGGTACAAATGAAATGTTTCAGTAGTTCCTTTCAAAAAAAATGAAACACATGGAAAATGTGACACATTGAGAAATGTCCTAGTTGAGAATGCTCATCTTCCTTTGGCCTTTGTGTTTTCTAATATGTGTGAATAAGCTACCTTAATTTTAAATTTTTTCTAGTTCTTGGGGGGCTGACTTTGAACTGTTAGATTCCTCTTAATATTTTTGTGCTTCCAGCATGTTATCCATAAGTTTCTGTCAAAGAGAAAACCTTTAAGTTCACAGTGCAGACTTTTGACACTGGAATTAACATTTAAAATTATGTCCAGTAGTTTATGATTTAGTTTTCTAACAGATGCTAGAAGGAAAACAGGCATCTCCTTGACTAATCGGCTTTGCTAAGATTTGAAGAAAGATTGTGAAGAACATTAGAAACTGGGGATGCCTTCAGTATACTTTCAAAGAGTTTATCAAGAAATAATCTAATTCATTACCATCAGAAGGGTATTTTCACTTTTTTATAGAATTCCTAAAACTATAACCTTAATCAAGTTGGAAAAAAATGTCAGTACTCACAGGGTCTGTGACCTCTCCTCCACCCCTGCTCCCAGGGGCTTGGCTGCCTGTTATTCAGGCCAGCTGTGATGGCCTTGTGACCTGGGAGCTGTCAGATGGAAAAGAGCTAAGTGGTGAGGCAAAGATGGGAGCAGTATTGTCATGATCTTTCACCCTCTTTTGTCCCTGGAGCCACATTTAGTCTCAGGTCCTTGCTTGAGGTAGTTGTGTGCCCAGCCATGATCCTTGCTGACCCCAGCCTTGGACAACTGAATTGAATCCTTGCTTCATCTGATTTACCTGGATTTGTTGCTAGAGGCTTTTCTGGCAATCACAGGTCTGCTGTTGGCCCTGATTCCCATCACCAGACCTGCTCAGTTTTCTTTCTTGAGTACTGTGGGAATGTGCCCTGGCCAGCAAGGATGCTGACTTACCTGGCCTATGTTCACCCTCAGCTCCTGCCTCCCTTGCATGTGTTGAGTAGCCTGCTTTTACTGCTCTCTCACAAAAAAAAAAACTATAACGTATTAAAACCTTGCAGTAAAATCTGTAGTGTAGAAATACCATCTGTGTTGATCTCATTTTAGACATGATATTTATCACAAGTAGCCGGAGACAGTGATATATTTCTTTTGCTTCTGTGTTCTACTATTAATATAACAAAATAATATACATGCAATACATATCCACAAATGAATGCATTAATATTAAGCCCTGAGGTTGTGCCAGCCTTTTGAAATAAATTACAAAAAATATTTTTGTTTTCATACAAGAGACAATTCACTTAACTAATTTTAGCTGAAAGGATTATCAATGTCCTTATTGTAGAAGAGGGAGGAATAAAAGGATTTTCACTAGAGTGGGAGAATTGTCACTTTGATATCTACATGAGGAGGAGGTGGGAATTTCACTTCTGATAGCATACTCAGACTAGAGAGAAATAAGCCTTATCAGCCCAGAAAGCCAACTGTGCCTTGGACTGCATCCAAAGCAGTGTGGGCAGCAGGTCAAGGGAGGTGGTTCTGCCCCTCTGCTTCACTCTGGTGAAACTCCACCTGCAGTGCTGCATCCAGCTCCTGGCTCCCCAGCACAGGAAGGACACGGACCTGTTTGAGCGAGTACAAAGGAGGTCACCAAGATAATTAGAGGGATGGAGAACCTCTCCTATGAGGAAAGGCTGAGAGAATTATACTTGTTCAGTCTGGAAAAGAGAAGGTTTTGCCATGACCTAGTTGCAGCCTTTCAGTACCTGAGGAGAGCCTGTAGGAAAGATGAAAAAAGACTGGGCATGTAGTGACAGGACAAGGACAATGGTTTTAGCTGAAATAGAGTAGGTTTACACGAGATACTAGGAAGAAATTCTTTATTTTGAGGATGGTAAGGCACTGGAACAGGTTGTTCTGAGAAACTGTGGATGCCCCATCCATGGGGGTGCTTAAGACCAGGTTGGATGGGGCTCTGAACAACCTGGTCTGGTGAAAGGTATCCATGACCATAGCAGGGTGATTGAATTAGGTGATCTTTAAGGCTTCTTCCAACCCAAGCCAGTCTATGAAACGAAACATTCTTCACGAAACATATGTAATGATATCTTTAAGGCAGACAGAAAACCCCTCTAGCAACATTCAGTCAGTACTGCTGCAGTGAGTTAGAGCTATAGGCCTCAGTAGTTTTGTAAGCATACATTCTTTTGCAGAATTTGAAAGTATTGGCTTCCTTTCTCACGTAATAAATGTTGCTGGCATGTATCTGTTTATATGCTGACCTTTGAAAATCATCTTCACATAATGCCAAGTGATATGCACACAGGCTATTGAACAATGTAATCTCACAAAAATAATGCTGTTTACAAAGATATCTAATAAGCAGCCAGAAAAGTCTTTCTAAAACTTTAAGGAAATAAATAGCTACCTTAGAATATTTCAATGAATGAAAATTAGTATTTAAAGAATTATACCATGACTTTCTTTTTTTACTTTTTTTTCTGAACGCATATCCTATTCTATACTGCACAGAAGAAAAATACAAATTCTAAACCATGGTGTCCCCTGAATTAAAGAAGAGTAAGAGAGGTTTATCATGCATGGGGTGAAAAGAACCTTGCTGTATCTACAGCTCTGTGCAGGAAGGGCAGATATAGATAAGAGTGAGAGAAGATTCAAGTATGAGAAGAGCGATTCACTTCTCAAAGCCATTGCAAGTTTTTAATGTACGTTTGTGTTTGCAAGACAAGATGCTGCTGACCTCTCCTTAAGAGTGTTAAGTCTATTGGAGAATGAAACCTGAATCTTAAAGCAAGAGTGGCTGCTGGGGGTGTGTGCAATGGGTGTTTGCCAAAGAGTGCTTCAGTGTTTTGCTTTGTACTGGTCCAGGAATGGGTGTTCCCCTTGCATGCTTCTTTGTACTGGACATTTGTGAGGAAAATCTGTTTAAGAGCAACCCTCAGTTCTGTTTGCCTTTATTTCTTTATCACTGAAACTTCTGGAAAGTTACTTTTTCGTTATTTATCTGAGGTTTTTCTGTTCCTTTTGGTTGTCACTTCTGTAACCATTTTCCAGAGAAGGTGAGACAGCCAAAGCACATGAAATGGCCTTGTCAGGTGTTTTTCTTAAACAGTGAGAGGTAATTTATTTTGTAGCTTTTAGGTTATGCTCCTGCCTGTCATCAGTGCTGATACTCATCACCAAATGTGTGCCCTGCAGGGTCACTGCTGTTTTAACTGTTCCTTCTCCATCTTATCTTCTGCAGAATTCCAGAGCTCTTTAGCTCTTCTGATTTTACAGGGTATTTGGAATGTTTCTTCCATTGTAGGACCTTTTCTTTTTTCCACTTTCTATTTTTTGAAATGTGAATCCGTTCCCATAGTAGATGCCAATGTGTTTTTCTTCCTCTTTTTATTCATGCTGGCTGTCGTCCCATTTCAACTGAATATCTAAACCACATTTCCCCTTTGAGAGGCAACGTGAAGGTCATTCTTTGATTCAGGCAGTGAGAGTTACTTACTGCATGAGTAGCATTTTGTTGTTCTATCAAAATTCCTGGAAAGTATCACTCCCTGGGGAGGGAGAGTGAACTCCCCAGAATTATGAACTTGATTAAGGGAAAGCATTTATTGACAAGGTCTCCTTGTTTGAGCCTCACAGAATGATACATGTGCATGCTTGATAAATCAGCTTCTCAGCTTCCCACCAGAGGTCTTTGCTTGAACCCTAACAGTTCCTGAGTTCTTGAAATTCAAAACTACACTTCTAAGACTGCAACTTAGATTATTTTTGCATGTTTTCATTGTTTTTTGTAAAGGTAGAGAAAGGGAAATTCGATTGTTTCTGCAGCATTTTGAACCTTCTCTGGATATCTAAAAAGTGAAGTTTGTGGAACCATGTCACTTTGGTACCTCTCTAAATCAGCCGGGCTGAATTACATCCATTTGTTTAATGAAATATGTATCATTCCTTTATACAACTATTAGTGTGAAGCCAGTAAAGGTGTCTTGAATAGGTTTTGGATTCACACAGACTGTGACTTTTGATGCACTATAGCATGGTTTATGTGTTGTCTCTGAGCTGATGGCTGCATTACATTTACAACAGAAAATAATAGAGCAATTAATGCAACTGAATGCTTTTCTTGATTTCTTCTTCACCATGAGCAGAGTTAATCTTTCAATGGCCAGGTTTTTTGTGGCCCCAGATAGGTCACACCAAGGTTCTATAAAAGGCAATTTACAAGGACTAAGGAGTCAATATTTCAATGTTAAGTATGTAAGAATATGCTGATATATACTGGTTAATTCTCTGACTATGTTGGTGTAAGGAAGTAGTAAATTGCTAGAAAAGGCTGAGTGTACTCAGCTGGCCTCTGCCCTCAACCTGCAGGCATTACTGTAATTTGCATTAAAGATGATGAGGGAAACAAACTGATAATAACTGTGTTTCATTCATAGTGGGTTTTTTTATTTTTCATTTTCTCTTCCTGGGAAAAATCGGAAACTGATATTTCTAATTTGTGTATTGTGAATTTAGTTTTTGGTTTTGAGTGTTTGAGGTATTCTCAGACAAAAAAGGTAGTGCATTAATTTCCACCTGTTTCCTCTCTCCTTGAAACCCAAAACTTATTCCAATTGTTTACCCGTCATAGCATGAGGAAGAAAAAATTGACATAAGTTCTGTCAGCATTACTGCCTTCATTAGGTAAAAAATGCTTCATATATTTTTAAACTTTAATCTTTCTTACCTGAGAACATTAGAAAAAACTTCATCTGGGCCAGTGAAGTTTCCTTTTGTCTGCTCAGTCTTCAGTGTTGTGTGTTAAAAATGTCCAGTCAACACTGCAAGTGATAATTAATTTTGGGTGTATAATGTCCTTAGATATTTGGAAGAGTTCTGTCACTGGGACAAGAGTGTTAAACCATCAATTTACTGTTGTTGGAAAAAGCAGAAAATAGGTAGAAACAGAAAGAAAAATATATTTAATTGACATAATGCAGCATTGGTAGTGTGTAAATATCATCAGGTAGTTTCAAATCATTACTCTGAAATGCGACGAAGGCATAAAAGATTTAGTTCTGAAAAAAACATTGATCATTAGGAGACACTGAGAACATTCTATGAAATTGGCATTGTGTTCTGGTCTAGCAACTTTCAGGTAGTAGAATGTTAAACACATTTTCCTTTTGGGGACATTGTCTAATTTAATCTATCAGTGTCATATATATGTGTTTATATATATATGTAGATACACAGAGATATACATATGTATTTGTCTAAATTACATTGACATGAAAGATCACAGGGTTAATCCAGGTATAGAAAACGTAATTTTACCCATCTCATGTTTGTATTTGTGTTTTACATTTGATGTCCTTTAGTAACATTTAGGTGGCAGGTGTAAAAATAAGAGAATTGGAAGACAGTGCTCACGCTGGACATTTCACTTCAGGGCTTAAACTCTTACAAGTGTTGCAAGGAACAGGATGTAAAGCAGTGTGTACAGTGGCATGTTAGAAAAAAAAATTGGAATTCTTTGATGAGCTACATATTGTGCAGATTAAAACTAAGAAACTCTAAATATGATTTTACCCTGAAACATGCTTCAATTGTTTTAGTAATGTAAAGAGCTTCAAGAACTGTTGAAGATAAAATATTAAGTTAAATACATATTCATTAATTTATAGTTTGTCATTTTTCAACTCAGTGACAGATGTGGAAAAGAAACAAAAAATCATTTATTCATATGAGGTTTTTGCTATGTCATGGCCAGAATAGAATTTTTACACTCAAATTGCATTTTCTATATATGGGTTTAAATAATCGCATGGAGCTACAAGCAGAAGAATGAAGCCCTGAAATTTGGTTACTTATTCCAATCAAACCACAGCCAGTTGCTAATTTAAACACTTCACACTTTCATTGTATCCTGTTTCTTATTTTAAATCTCTTCAGAGTGGAAACAATGCTTTCTTTTGGTTATAGACTACCTTGCTTATCTTTTTTTAATACTGCTCTTTGGCAATTGTTCTTTCAGTAGTAATGCTGACACAAACAATTCCATGCCCTTCATTCCTTTCATCCCCTCCCATGTGTTCCTTCTGCCATACCACATTTCCTCTTGGTTTATGGGGCCTAGAAATGGTCTAGACTCAGCTGGAGAACTAATCCCAGTTAAAAATAACCCAGGCACATAAGAAAGTTTGAGTTTTAGTGTCATTTGCTTGACTTCACAATCTCTCAAGCAGTTCAGCCACCAAATTTGAGGGAGTGGTCTGGGTACTGTGATGTAAGGGCTGAAAGAATGGAACCAAAAAAAATTTTAATTAAATAAGTCCCAAACACTTGAGTGACTTTCTTGCATTTTTAAATTCTTTTCCCAATCACAGCTATTTCACACTCCCAGTGAGTTTCATGATATTGGAGTTCCTTTACCTGCAGCTGCTCTTGCAGTCAGTGGGAGATCAGGGTGGCTTATTGGATATTGCTCACTGGCTTAAATCATCCATGTATCACTGATAAAGATAGGAGTAGACTTTTTGTAAATGTAGGTAAGTAAATGCTCTAAAAATATACACTAAAGTCTAATTAAATATTGATTAAGCTTTTAAAAACCCAGAACATCTTTACTGATAAATAAAATAGCAGAGGGTTTTTATAATTTTCTTTTTCCAGGCGTAGAGCTGAATTCCTTGCGCCAAATGAAGATACAGAGAGCAATGACAATGCTTACAGATGTCCGACAGCTCATCTCAAGTGGAGGGAGTGTGAATCAAAAGAATGATGAAGGAGTTACCCTGGTGAGTGGGAACATGTAATCATCACCCTGGAAATGTGCATGTATTGCAACAGGTTCAGCATGTTTGCAAGGCAATTCTCTTAAGAAGGTTTTGGTTGTACCTGGCATTTTGAAGATAGATGCATGTCAATTCCACGCATAATATGGATTTTAAAATAGGGTAGTGCAACATCTCAATGACAGCTTTTTTGCTCCTGGCCAGTATATATGCAACGTAAAAATTAATAGCAAAAATATTAATACCATAGTTTAAAGCTGCAGGAGATACATGTGGTCTCTGACATTCTGTGTGAGAGAGGGGCTGAAACTTCACTCGGTGATTCCTGGTTTTTGGCTCATATCTTCTGGCTGAGCTCTACTAAAACACTGTTCCGTGTAGTGATCCCATCTTGATTCAATGTATTGAAGCATTCACCATATATATGGACAATTACTCCTACTCCCAAATTTTCATGTTATTTGTAGTCACTGGATTTCATTATACTTTTTTTCTGCAAATAGATTTCTGTCCCTTTGTTTTGTCAGGACTTCTATATCTTCAGCTGTCAAATAATTCTAAATTAATGTGTATTTCCACAGCATGTCTGTGGAATGTTCCCTTTGCATATGAAATCTTCAACACCATTATCAATAAATCAATCAATCAATCAATCAATCAGTCAATGGTAAATCAGCAGCCTTAGTATGTTGAATAGCTTTTTAAAAGTACTTTGTTTTTTTCTGCAAATACTGTACTAATATAATTAGAGCACTAATAATTATTGCTATCATTTCTGCATTTGCATTGAATTACGTTGCCTGATACTAAATTAATATACTAGATCATTCCATATTTTAGTACCTGTGGAGTGTTAAGGCTATAACTGAAAAAATGATCAGCTTCATATCTGGATTGAATACAGTCACTGGCTCTCTCTAGAAACAGAATATTGTGACTTTTGTGGTGGCCACCCCAGGGCAGTTAACTGTATTTAAAAACAGCAGGGAAGGGGTGGGAAGAAACAACAGAAGTTTTGGTTTATTTCATTAAAGCATTAATTTACCTTCCAGTTTTCTGGTATTATTATCTAAGCTGCTAAATCACATAGCTATTGTACTTAACTCCTACTGCTATTTTAGTCAGAATTGTCTGAGTTAAACTGAGTTATGAACTTTAAATCTTACTGTAAATCTTACTGTATAAAACGTTTCCTGTAATTAGCTGGAATAACTGAAACACATTTCTGAAAGATGTCTAACAGAACTGCAAATACTGTGAGAAGAACATTGTGGATACTTTGGGTTTTGTGCTGTTTCCTTAGTAGAATGTCGACAAAATGGATACTTTTTGTATGAACAGTTTTTATGCTGAAATCTGTTTTTTTTCATGAAATAGATGCAAAGTAGATAATTTTGCTTTTCTTTGAGATTTCTCTTATGTGAAACTTTTGTTTGACAAACTGGTGCAAAATCCAGAATTTGTTAAACAATTCTGTCTTTATTAATGGCTGCTGAGTCAGCCAATCTGTGATAGTTGTTTCTATATCAGTGTTCTGGGAGTAGTCGTTTGTTCCTCTCCATCTATCTGTACGAAAAAAGACAAGTTATCTCTTTTTTAAGTCTCAAATCATGCTTATTTTCTCTCGACAGAATATGTGTCTAAGTCCATGTGTAAATTAAGATGAATTAAGCAAAAATTATTGTTGTAAATATATAAACACACACATTCTCATAGATTCATAACACCTACATTTGTGCACATGCAATACAGACAGACACGGCATTTTTTCTGCTGTGTTCTCCTGTAATAGTTTTTCTTTGAAAGACTTCAGCCATAAAATATTTCCTAGGAGCTTTTAAACTGCTTAAAAATAGCACTTGTCAAGTTGATGTCTGAATAGAAAATGTAGTTTCTTCTGTTAAAACACACCCTCCCTCCACCATGAAGCTATGCCAAATTACAGAAAAAATTTGAGGGTTTTGTGCACTGGAAATCATAGCATGCAGAATCAAACTTCTGCCCCCAGGGGAGTTTCGCACCCTTTCCATGGGAAGATTTTGGATGAGTTGTGCTGTGTTCCTTCCCTCTGAATCAATCATGTTCATAGTGAAAATTTAAAGCATACTCTGCATGTGCATCTGAACCAGAAATAGCAGGTAAGGCAAATAGTATCCCAGACTCTCATTTTAGTGTCTCCTGTTCTTACACTGACTTTGGAACTATACAGTTGTAGTAACAGGTTTATTGCAAGACCTTTTTATCGTCATTATCCATCCATTTAAATCACCAGAAAAAGAATATCTTCGTCTGACAATGCTTCGAGAAGAAAAGGTCATGCAGTTGGGCTGTGTGGTTTGGTACCACCTATAATCTGACATCTCAATTTCTGCAATATTCCTATGCCCTGTTCTTACTGACCAGTGTGAGTATTAAGTCCTTCTGACTGGGGATGAGCAGTCAAATATTGTGCCAAATTCTAAATTCAGATCTTGTCCCCCTTGTTCGCAGAAGTGAAGGGAATGTTTGAAATCAGAGCAGAGGACTATGAGAAAGTAACGGCCACTAACCTGTATTAAACTCATCATTTGAAATACGTGCCTCAACAGTTACTCACCATGTATAGGAAACTAGCATTCCCACCAGAACCTGCAAATTACAATATTTTCCTGATGTAGGATTCCTTATTACATTTTTTTCCTTTTACTTGATTATTGCAGGAGAAAATAATTTTATTGCTCTATTATGTCTTTCACTTTTTCTCTGTTCACAAGACCTGTTTGGTATTATATTGCTTTTATATTTATTTTGCACTCTTGCTATTTGTACAAACTAAAAAAAACCCAACTGGCTGTTGGGATTTTTTATATAAAAAAATTCATTCTATAAATAACAAATAGTGGAATTGATTGGTGTTATAAATGCCAGACACATACAGAGCCTTAGATAATAATACATTGCAAAGGATGATGTCCAGCTCCTCAAATCAGTAATTTATAAATATATTCTTGAGTTTTCCTTTTTCCCTTTCTTGCCATTGCATTTTTCACACCCTGTCACTCTTACAGTATTTGCTGCTCAGAGTGACAAGCCCTGAGCAAACACAGCTACCTTGGAAGCTGTCCCTGCTTTAGCAGCAAGTTTTGCTACTTGTCCTCCTGAGGTTCCTGCTGACCTGAGTTCCTCTCAGTCTGTTCCTGCATTTTCCACCTTCCTTCTGTTCCACTTTGATCCTTAAATGAAGTTCATAGATAGAAAAAATCAAGTAAAATTATTTAAACAATTACCAATTAAAACAGTTAAGTATCTAGGGAAGCAGTGCAAGTATAAGAAACAAAAATCTCTATGGTTCAAAATTGAAAAAGTACTTTTTTCACTAATTTTGTGCTGCAGTCTCAATGTGCTTGGTTTGATTATGTGCTAATGAATTCATTTTGGAGTACTGACGGCTTAAATCTGGAATAGTTCAACTGCCACAAAAGAAAGTTAGTTCTAGGCTCAAAGAGAGCCCAAACTCTGTTGAAATCTATGATTCCACCTGGGGTCATGAAGTCTTTGAATGTATTTGAAAGCATGTTTGCTTGAAGTTATATGAAAAGTGATAGACTAGATTGTTTAGTAGTTCACAAAAAAATAGAAATATTTTCTTCTGGTGCATCTTGTGTATAAATGCTAAAAAAGATTCCACAGTGTTTTTCTATTTTGTAGTTATCACATGTACATTTTGTATTTGCTGAAACTGTGATTTAGTAAAGGTATGAAGTAGCACACTGTGGATGAGTTCTTTAAACTATTAACATATGTAAAATTTAACTTTTATATTGCAGCTGCATGTGGCCTGTGCTAATGGATACAAGAATGTTGCATCTCTGATAGTAGATCATGGGGCTGATCTCAATGTAGTGGATAATCAGTACTGGACACCCCTACATTTGGCTGCCAAGTATGGGCAGGTAAAGCATGATTTTTTCACCTGCTTCTCTTTTCTGTATGGTAGTCTTCTGTAGCAATAGCAAATGCTTTCATGTCAGGGAGACTGTTCTTACTTTAATGTAAAATCTTTCCCATTTGTGTACTACAGATGGCATCTCAAATGACAGAGACCATTTGAGAATGAACCTTGTAAAGCTATCAACCAAATACAGCTCAATCTACCACCAGCAACAGTTTGCCTACAGCAAAAACTAAATTTGTTCTGTGTATTTCTGTGAGTAAATGTCCAAGATTCACTTAGTTGTATTCAAAGTTTTCCAGTGACTGAGTTGTGGAAATGCATCCTAGGTTTGGAATTTGGAGGCCGTGCCTAAACATGACTTGTGCCTCTAAATACCTTTTCAGTTTTGTTACCTTTTCAGTTCTCCTTTATCCTCACTCTCCCTAGACTTGCTCAGTGAGTCTTTGTTACACTTTAACCACTTTAGGAGAGTTCTCTGCAACTCTCCACCCACCTCAGGGCTCAAAAATCACCACTTACCTATAGGTATCTTCCAAAAACCTCTGTGATACAGCTTAGCTCAGACTCCAGAAAATAAATAATTGACTTTATAACAAGAAAATAATAAAAATGTAGCAAAAGTTATAGTAAAAATAAATGTATTTGAGACTAGTTAGTTCTGATGGGTAATAGATTTGTCCTATTGAGACACCCTGTGCCTGCTCTTTTGTAGTGTCAAAGCTCTGCATATTTTCATAATAGATTAAATCATTGGGTCATATATATATATATATGTATATATATATCAACATACATATATATGGCCTGAAGTGTACCCTCAATAATTTCAGGTAGGGTAAATTTGCAGAGAGAAATTTTCCACAAAGATGTACTGAACCAAAGTTTTGTTAGCAAGTGAGATATCAGGGACATTTTGAATTTACTGTAGATTTAATTTTCTCATCGCATCTTACTTACCCTGTGCTGTTCTGTAATTCTGCTACAGTTCTACTACTCTCATGGATCCCTCTGCACTCACTCTGCCTGTGTTCAGACTTCAGTAGGGCAAGAAAGCTCCTACTCAGAAGTAAGGGATAGAAGTGATGTAGTCTTGAGCTGAGGCTTCTAAGTCTTACGTTTTAGGGTGGCTTACAGTTAGGGCTTTGTACTGCAACAGTGTGGTTATACTACAGCTGTACATTTCTTCTGTTGTGAAGCTAAACCTGAGTTTAATTGAAGAGGACTTGAAAGGACTCACTTGAAAGGGCTGGGAAAGAACCTCTCCTTATGTATGTGTAGCATGGGTATCTTTGCAACACTAACTCTGGATGACTTGAAATACTCTTTTTCTTGTGAAGTTCAGTATTTTTCTTTCAGAAACAGGCCTGTACATGTAAAGTTTGTTGTTGAAAGTGGCCAATGGAAAGAAGTGTTTCCTTTTGAAGAATTCTAAGTGCTCAGATTGCTATTTTGTGAAATTATGCTTTTTGTTGGCACTTGTTGAACTGTATCTCCCTTATATCCCAGATGACAATAGTGTTACTTCTTTATATTCCAGGAGTTTTCAGTACAGAGTCAGGGACCAGCTGCACTAGTCTCCATATGACCAGTGTGGGTACACACAGAGAAAGACAGTGGAGGAATATTGTGCTCTTCATTAAAATAAGCTGAATACAGACCAAATATCCTTTCTTTGTAGTGTCAGTGAATAATAAAGTTTAGAGATATCTTATTATCATTATATATAATTTGCCATTGTTATTAAGGAGATAAATACATCTTTCATGTGATTCTGTTTGTAAGAAACAAGTAAATAATTTAAATTCCTTTATAAAAGGGATTTATTACATATCTTCTACTTCTTTCAGTAACTATGCCATCAGGGTTTTTTTAAATATTCCTTTCTTATGATGATAATTTAAATATATTTTTTAGCCTTAGAATGAATTCACATGCATAGCATATTTATAATTCCATTTTGAGTAAATAATTGTAGACTAATACGAGCATTTGTGGTAAAAGTAGTATGGCAGAAAGGGAATAAACTTTAGACAAGATATTATTTGTGTAGTCTCTTTTAAATTAAAATATATTTATGAGGGAATAGTTATTTTTTAGCCAAAAATTTTAATGTTCCCTGAGAAAGTCATTAATATAAATTCTGGACTTGATCCCTTACAGTTTCACACTCTTCTGACACGTATTTGTGGCATATTTTTTTTAAAAAGTCACACTTGAAAAACTTGCTACAGTGATAAATCTCTATCTTGTACTGGAATACTGTCAAAAAGTCTATTTGATTTTAGTTTGCTGTCCTTTTAAGTTCTTAGGAGGATTTTTGTCCTTCCAGGAATGTATTTGGACAGCAAAAAAGCCTTTTCTTGTCTTACACCTTGTCTAATAAGCAATTATCCTTTAATGACTGGCCACAGAAATTTCCTAAAACTTATTTTAAACCATTGTTATTAAATAGTTTTCTAGCAGTGGTGCTGCACTACCTGCAACCAAACCCCATCGAATATAGGAATAGTATTGTATTTCAGGAGTCATAAATACTGGTAGTTTCTCCTGTTTATAAAATAGCTAGAGATGTATTTTTCATGTGGAGAAGCTTGCCACCTTAATAAAATGCTATTGAATTAGTTATAGAAATTACAGATTTAGTTTCTGAACTGTTTTATATTATAGACCTTACATACATTTATTTTGTGTATTATCTTACAAAAAAAAGTTGTGATATGAAGAAATTTTATTCTATTTTAGAGTGACATCCAGACTCAGTTGACGAACTTCAGTTCTATATATATACTGTTTTATATTTGCAAATACACGAATTGGGGAAAACCCCACACATTTGGCTATTTGTAAGAGCATAGCAATAATAGAGATGGTACTAATTTACATTACCTGGGGAAAAAAAACAAAAACAAAACCAAGGAGCTGCGGAAGTTTTAAATTTATGGTGCGAAAATTTAATTTGCATCTGCACAGGAGGAAACTTATAAAGAATAAAGGCATTGTAAGCTTCTGGTTACAAATCTCAAGTTGTAAATGAAGTGGATTGTAAAAACCTTATTGCACCATCTTCCACAGTAATTTATATGTGAAATTACTTGTGAAAGATACATCAATCTGAGTGAGCTAATCATGTGAAAGACATTACACCCACACCTTATAATAAACCTGGCTTGTAGGGATTCCTTGATAATGGCAAACACATTTTCATTTAGGATGGGGTTCTTCTCAACTAAACTTAAGGACAAAGCCAAAGCTTTTTCTTGTCTAATGTGAAGAATTACCTCTAGAAGACAACACAGAAAATTCTAGGGCAGCATTTAAAATAGCAGCGATGATTCACTACTTATAGGTCTGAAGTGGACACGGAGTTGATGCCTTACATTTTGAAAGCATAATGCTGCACAAAGTGAATTCTGGAGAAGGAGTAGAGTTAGATACAACAAACCATTCTCATCACAGGCAAAACATAGCAGAATGCTGTTGCATTGTTTCCAGAGAGGGAATCAGTAAGAGTTTTAAGTGTCAGTGTGTATTATCTGATGTTGAAAAAAAAAACATTATCTGTGTCTATCTTTACAAATACTTGTAAAGAAAACCAGTTTAATGGATACATTTGCCATTTTAATACATTATTAGTCTGAATATTGAAACAGAGCATGGGTGAATGATAAATGAATTGTCCTGTTAGTCACACTGTGTAGATACAGAGTAGAATTTTTTTTTTTTGCATCGGAGTACAGGATATTGCTGGTGAGTTTGAGGGTTGTGTGTAGGATATGGCTACTGAGTACAGAATAGGGCAGCTGAGGCTGCTGCCTGAAGGTCAGTCGCTGTAAGACAAGAATCTGCTTTACATAAACAGATTAGGTTATTAATGACTGCAAGACACTGTTAATTGAAATACTACCAGTCTGCAAACATTAAAAACTAGGCCTATTTTTAAACAATATTACTCTGAGTTTCTAGGACTGTTGTCATTCCCCCCCATAAGTATTAAGGCTAAAGGCAATATTGTGTTTTTAATGCATATTGAGATATTAACATTATACAAAAAATTATATTATTGAGGTATTAAGATCAGAGTTCCTTACCTTAATCATTTTACCTTAATAAAATGATGGAAAATAAATCCAAATCTGCAACCGTGACACACAAAAACCTCTTCAAAATAAGGTTATTAGGCAACAAAGCTAGCCTCAAGAAATTAGCATATGTCAGGGTTGCCTGTATAAATTTAACAGGGCCTGTTGGACACAGACATTTTTAACCCTGCTTTTGGTGGCAGCTGGAGCTCCTTTGTCTCCCTCTCACGCAGCAGGGGCAGTGCTGGTGTATTTGTGGTTGCAGTCTGTGTACACCAGTGCAGGGCACACGTTGTCGCTTGGGTACCACCCTGCCCTTGCTGGCACTGGTGCCAACTGCAGAAGGGCAACTTGTATTCCTCAGGCTGGCCCCTTAATTTGAATTTAGCGCAGCAATCACTTTGTGGACAGCTAGTAATCTGGCATTGTAGTGCTGTCCCTGCTGGACTTCTTCCAGCTGCTGTGATCAGGAGAGCGCACACTTGCCCTCCCAACGGTGGGAATAGGCTGCAGCACTGACATTTGCCTTGGGTACTTTGGCACAATTCCCAGGCACAAGCTGTTTCTTTGTTGTTTATCACAGAAATGTCACCTTTCAAACAGCTATCAGAGACATGCAGGTCGGAGCTGACTCTGCAGTACCTAAAACACTGCCTCTCCCAAAATTTCATCCTTGAGGGATGATGCCTATGTCTAAACTGTTAAATCACTAAATAAAAGAGGACTAGGGATTAAGCCAGGCAACAGTCTGGCTCACATTCATGTTGTTTAGAGCTAGTTTCCTCTATAGGAGATTAGTCATGTTTGTAGAGAGCTGGTTGGAGTGGTCCAAAGGAGAGTCAGGGAGAGAGAGCTAACAGTTAAGTAGTGTGGATTATAAGGGGTACTTAAGCTTGCTCCATTGCACTCTCTTACTTAGTGAGACAGATTTAGCCTCTGGCTTTGAGGTTTAAATGATTTCATGATGTCAGAAAAAACTGGGTAAGACATTTGTTCAGCTGCTCACTGGATCTCTGCAAGAGTAACTCCTGTAATAGCAAGGATTTCTTCCCATCAGTAAATTGAAAATATTCCAAATAAATAAAAAATATTTATAGTTATCAGATGCCTACCTCATATTTCTTAGCATATTATATACATCCTGTGTCATTTTCAAATGTGTCAAATTGTCATTCTGTACGTATATTCTCCCTTACACATATTTGGTTGGTCTGAATCAGACCACTCAGATTAATTGCTTCATCAAAACACAACATTTCTTTCAGATTGTAACAGGGACTCTGCTCTTTGCTGAAGTCTCAAAGAATACACCATCTTATTATATGAACTAATTTGCTCCTCATTACCAAAACAGATTAGTCATTTGTCTCAACTATAACCTTAGTTTCTTTTTTTTTCTTTAAGTGCATGTTGAGCTCAAAAAAGAAAAAATCCACATCTGTTGTTAGAATATGCTTTAGTGTAGAGGGTTATATGAACTATATGAATTTATTGTGGGAAATGATACTTAATCTCATGAAATTTGGCCATTGCCATAGTAGTTCCTTGGAATGCAGTTTTTGAACTTCTGCAACCACACTCCACAAATGTTTTCAATGAGAAGAGCCTAAAGAAGGGGGTGCTTGTTTAGTGTTTTGAAAAGAATAGATTATAGTCACTCAGGGAATAAATATTTTCCCTGTCAAGTAGTTGGTGTCTTAAATTTATGGTCAGAAAATCCTCTAGAGGATGTTTTTTATGGACATACCTCACCCTTTTTTCTTTAGTCTTTTTGTTCATGTTTGGCATATGTGATTGTACTCAGGTAGAAGAGCTATATTTCCCTTCAGATCAGATTACACTCAGTTTCCTTAAACAGAGAGACCATTTTGGGATTTCTGCTTGTGATATCTTTCTTTCACTCTCAATATCATCACAAGATTTCTATAAATTATTCAAATGCTAATTGTGGGGAGAGAACTTAAGGCAAGAAAATGTAGATTCACACAATACCAAAGGATGAGAAAATAGTTTTAATTTAATACACAGACTAGGAATAATCTCAATTTTAAAAATACTATAAAGTTCTCAGTGTTTACATGCATGTTTTTAAAGCTGAGGTGTGCACAGTCTACACTATATACTTGGTAATTGCAGGATCTTTCTGATCAATGTAAATTTTATTTTCCATAAAATACCATTTATAGTGACTTTCATAGATGAGAGGCAAGTATGAAAAAGTCATCCAACAAGGCTTTTCAGGCACAAGCTTTGAGAAGTGGCAGATTTATATCTGCTCTGTGCTATAAATATATAACTTGTAGAACCATAATTTATAAGCATCTTTCATCACAAGACCACATAATATTTTCCCTGATTTATTTTACTTTTTCTCTGTCAATTTCATGTTGGACTGAAAAATAGATATGTAGGTTATCAGACTTGAAATAATGACTGATGAATCTTTTACATCAGCTGTAGAAAAACGTTTAAATGACCTTTGTCACTTGCTTTAATAGCTGAAAACAGCATTAGGCTTCCCTTTTCTGCTTTAACTGTTCCAAAGGTGTAAAAGGCATCCTCTTAGACCATGCAGGTTAAACTTGCTGACTGCAGAAAGGTAGCAGTGACACTTGGGGAGCTTGGATTCCGTTGCAGGCTCTGTGCCTGAACAGATGCAGTATTTATGGTTCACTCCTCCCACACATAGCCTTGTTTGTGCCATTGCCTCCAGTCTGTTCCATTCTTGTCCTTACTCTGTTGCCTTATTGTCCGATTCCTTTGCCTGGCTTTATGTCCTTTCCTTACATGTTTTATCCGGATCCTGATTCCTTGCACAGTCATATTCTGCCCCTCCTCCTCTCCCTGGTTCTCATCCAAGCTTTCATTTTTTTCTTCTTTGACTTCATGCCAGCCTTCCTGCCCTTCTGTCCCACTTGCTTACAGTCCCAATCTCCCTTGTTCAATCTCAGTGGTTTTTTCCTCACATGTCACTTTCTTCTTTCATTTTTCTGATTAGTCTGTCTCTACCTACATCCTGGCTCCTTACCACATTTCTCTTCTTCCCTTTCACTTCATTTATTTCATGCTGTTAGTTCTAGATTCCAGCTTTTTATCTATGCCCTCTTCATTTCCACACACTCCCTCCCCACGCTTTCTACCCTGCTGCTAGTCTTATTCCCACAACCTACTTTTTCTAATTTGTTCCACTTTGCTGACCACAGGTGGTTATGGCCCCCTTTTCTCTGCACTCAAATAGAAAAAAAAAAATTCCTAATCTATGTTATATTAAGAAGGAAGGTCTGTAATGAGTTTCAGACATCATTTCCTGTGTTTAGAGCAACACTGAGGATCAGATTTGCAATTGCAGAGGAAATGCTATTTAGCCTCTGGACACTATTGCTGTTTTCTATGGCTTTACCTGTGAAGTCTTGTCCTTAAGGGACACACAGTTATCTAAGGCATACCATTATGTAATGGAGAGCAAATACATGATCCTAAAAGCTGAGTTTACAGAAACTCTAATGGCTTTAATACTTGCCCTTCTCCCTAATGTTGGGAGTCTCTGTCTTGGAACTTGTTTCACTCCCCCGTAGTAAGGCTCCTAATGTACATTTTTCTTTTTTATGTCCTTGATGCTTGGTAAAGTGCCTATTATCACTCCATTTAATTAGTTAAATAGTCTCCAGTGTTATTCTAAGGAGTTACATTGCTCCACAACTTATCTGATCCTATTTATTCAATCTGTGGAATATATGGTTAGCATTAAACTGCAGCACTTCTGTCAGAGAAGCTTAATACTTATAATAATAACAGTACTAAGAAAAATGGAAAATGCTTCCCTGATTTTTTTTATTTTTATTCCAAATCTTTTGAACATCCAACTATATATTCAAATAGAGCAGCTGTTACTGGTTCTACTAACATGTAGGCCTACAGTGGACTGTACTAGCAAAAGGGGGCTCCCTGATTTATCCATTATAATAAGAAAACTGTCTTATAAACTTTAGGTAGCTGATTTTTTTTCAAAAGTTTGAAACTTGGCTAAGTTTTAATGATTTTCCAAGCAGACAACAAAAAGCCTATGTAATTCATCTTCTACCTTATAAAAGTTTTCAAATCATGCAAACACTGGAGCTCACAAGGACAAGTAAAATACACCTGGCTACCAGAAGTGCTTAATTTTTGGTTTCTTTATTTATCTAATTAAAAGAAAACAAAAACCCAAACTGAAAAATCATAAGCATTCACAGGCAGCAGTCCTACTGCCTAAAAAAATCACACAGTCAGGTAAAAATGCACTTTTCAACCCAGTAAGATAAATTTTAGTCATATGAGCAATAGAAAACTGATCCTTATGAGTGCAGATATAGGTCAACTTTCTCAGTAGTGAAGACTGCAGGCTATAATGGTATAACCAGTGAAATTAGTGTTCTGTCTAGAGGTTTTGTTGTTTTTAGTGAACATATACCTTAGATATTAAAATAATACATGGTGATTTTACTGTATTTCACACAATAGTTGATTGTTGGTCAAAAACCCCCTGATTTTGATATAAGATTGTTCTTCCACTAGTTTCTTATTGTATACCTTTGTCTGCATTGTGGATGAGCACATGCTGGGGACCATATCCAGCAAAAATGAAGTGGTAACCTGAGAAGTGACAGCAAGTAGAACAAAATTGTAGGAAGAAGGTGGTGAAGGCTTAGGCAGAGAGGAGTGAGGAGTGGTTGTGAAGAAGTGCCTGGGGAATAAAAAATTGAGGAGGTTAGGAACCAAAAGGTTGATGGTGAACCAGGTCACGTGGGGATTATAGAATATGTCCAATGTTGAAAGAGACAGAGAGGAGTGGAGAAATGGACAGAAATATTGGTGTTGACAGGGAAGAAAAGTGAAAGACTGAAGGAATTTACTGTTGGGGGTTCATGCAAATTGGATAATGCATATTCATTGCTGTGCAAAACAGCACATGAGGACATTTGCATAAAACCTCCAGCTTTTTGAATTTGCAACTTATGCAGGTATCTCTCTGATGGTAAAGAAAAGAGAATAAATGATCTGAGTTAGTGGCTTTGGGACTGGGACTTGGATAATAAGAGCTAAAAGCTCAGGCAGAGCCAGTGGTTTATCCTTTGCAGGTGCTGGTACACATCTAATGTCCTGTACATGGCTTCAGAGGAAAATATCTGACCAGATGAGAGAGGAAGACACTTTTCAGGAGCACTGGTTCTGCTCTCCAGCTAATTAATTAGCAGTAAAAAATGTCATGGTTTGAGAGCAGTTTGGAGATGCCTTTGCAGCCTCAGTGCATGGGGAGATTCTTGAGGAATCTCTGTCACTCCTTTGTGCCTGATATTTCCTACTCTGTCACTGCAGTTACTTATCTGTGGCAAGAGGCCTTGTAGTCTGGCCAACACTGGTGCTCCTAAGCCTGTGTTTTATGAAACTCAGCATTGTTTTTTTTAGCTAACGTTAAATGCATGGTAAAATTTAGTCCCCTTTCTTTGGCACAGGGAAATTGTATTTGGAGACTCTATAATGTGCATATTGCAGTAAATTTATTTATGCTTCCTTATGCCACAGAATTAGAGAAGGGTAAAGTTAGAAGGGACCACAGTGGGTCATGTGGTCCAACCTCCCAGCTCAAGCATGATCATCTCAGACCACATGGCACAGGATTGTGTCCAGACAGTTCTTGAATATCTCCAGTGAGAAGACTCCACAACCTCTCTGGGCAATCTGTTCCAGTGCATGGTCGTCTGCACAATAAAGAAGTTCTTCCTCATGCTCAGGTGCAACTTCCTGTGCAGTTTCTGCCCATTGTCTCTTGTCCCATTTCTTGGCAGCACAGAGAAGAGCCTGGCTCCATGCTCTGACACTTTTCCTTTGGATACTGACAGGCATTGATGTGGTCCCCTCCTAGTTGTCTGTTCTTCATACTGAACAAGCCCAGCTTCTTCAATCTATCCATGCAAGGGAGATGTTCCAGTGCCCTAATCATCTCCATTGCCCTCCACTAGACCCATACTAGGAGCTTTATGTCTCTTCTCTGCTGAGGATCTCAAAACTGGATGAAGGGGAGATGCCTCCTCAGCAGGTTCACTGAGGACAGGAGTGGCCAATACCCCAGAGCGCTGTGCAGCCCTTCAGAAGGACATAAACAGGGTGAAGAGATGGACAAACTGCCTGAAATTCAGCAAATACAGGATCCTGCACCTGGGGAGAAATAACACCCATGCACATTGGGGGCCAACCCATTGGAAAGTGGCTCTGTGGAGAAGGACCTGGATGTCCTGTCCATGAGCCAGCAGTGTGTCCTTGTGGCCAAGAAGGCAAATGGCATCCTGGGATAGCCCTAGTGAAGCTGCATCTAGAGTCCTGTGTCCAGTTTCTCATCTAGCTTTTTACTTTCAGTGTTGTACTCCATGTTTCATTAGGTTTAAATAACTGTTCAACACCTCTCTGGACAACTTGGGCCAGAATTTGGTCGTCAACACAGTTAAAAAAATGTTACGTGATGTTCAGAAGAACCTTCAGTTTGTACCTGTTACCTCTTGACCTGTCACTGGGCACCACTGAAAAGAGCTTCTCTCTGTTGTCTTTTTACCATTCCTTCAAGTATTTACCCACAGCTTCATTGGTTTCTTGTCTGCTCATTTCTCCAGCCTGTTGAGGTATCTTGGGATGGTAGCACAACCCTCTCACATACCAGCCACTCCTCACATTTAATGCCATCAGTGAACTTTGCCCTATCAAACAGATCATTAACGGGGATAGGAAACAGGACTGGACCCAGTACTAATCCCCAGGGTACAGTGCTAGTTACTGGCCTTCTCCTATTCTGCTGGCCACTCATCGTCAGCCGGCCTTTGGGCAATTTTTCAGTCCACCTGAGTGGTGGAATGACCCATCACCTTTTTCTCTTTGGCACGCATCACATCAGAACAGATTGTGAGTGGACATTCACAACGTAGCTTCACCAATATTTTCAAGACTTCCTCACTAATATAAGGTGCAGCCTAGATGAAGTACAGAAATAGGTATCTTAAAATGTATTAGTGATGGCCAAAGTCACAGCCCAGAGTGCAGTGGGAACTGGAGCCTGAATACTGCGTGAATGGGAAAACATAAAACACAGAGAGTCTCTGAAGTCCTTTGAAAATGAGAGCAAGGATTTTCTGGCTTGGCAAGAAAAGAAGGAGCCAGGGGAACCTAAAAGGTTTCAGATTAAAGTGTGAGACAGGAAAATATTCTTTGCAGTAGCATTCTCAACAGTTAAAGGCGTAAAATATCTAGTACGAGATGCCAGAGAGAGGTAGAAATATTGCAATTTGAGCAGAATACCAGGAAAAGAGAGATAGCCATGCTTTATTAATACAGAAAAGATAACTAATTTTGTATTTTTGGAAGGAGGGTATTCAGAGGTAAGATCTGAAAAGAAAAAATTAAGGCCTAAGATGTTTCCTGGGGTTCTGTCAAAAGGTACTGAATAAATAATTAAGGGTATAAAAGGAAAAGCAAGACAGATGATATTTTATAAGCAGGTATTTTAAATAGCTGTCATTACTGTGGAATTTTCTGGACAGTGAGTCATCGCTGGCGAGCTTTGATTATAAGCTCGGCCACCCGTACCCTGGCTGGCTGTGATTTTGCGTGCATCCAAACCCCCTGGAAGAGAGATCAATTTGAGTCTGTCTTCCAGGAGAGTGAACATCAGTCATGACTGTCTATTTTTTATAATTTTTTAATGAATCGGCAAAGACTACACTGGAAAAATAGGTATATATACATACACACTAATTTTTTTCATATGTTCTACAATAGTTCATTAGGTATTAGGTTATTTCTTGACATAGCCATATGTATGTTATTTGTAACTCTGCAATTGAAATACCTTTGCTTAATTTGCTGTAATTATTGTACAAATATTTCTACTTTTTGATACAGTTCTGAAAATATGTCAATTGTATTTTAAAATACTCTTCTAAAACAATAGTGAATGAGGCAAATTCCAACACAGAAAGTTGTGTATCCAAAAGCAGGTTATTGAAATTGTTGGTGACCTGAATACCTTAGTCTTGGTGACATGCATCAAGGAATCCCAGCAGGAGATATTTCATTGGCAGCAGGAAGCACTGGTCCTGAAGCATGGAATTTCATGTGGTATAAATGCAAACCTTTGGTAACCCTAAAAGCTGTGTATTGTTACTAAACTGAAAATGCATTTAAAACCTCCTTCCTTTGATGCAACTTCTACCACTTTGGAGAGATTATGCAGTCACTCCATAACTAAGCATGTTCCTTTCTTTCCTAATAAAAAAAAGACATACATATGCATATATTTTTACATGTGTTGCTAGTTTTCAGTGGAAAGCAGGGCTAATTGGATTTGGAAATAAACCTGTTACGGCTTCCCCACTTCTTGGAGTTAGCTGAATTTTCTGCTGTTACTGCAAGAAAAGAAAGCCAGCATTAGAAATCTGAGGAGAGCAAGGTCTTTTTATTTTTATAGAAATTTGCAACAATATTTTCCTGGGTTTTTATGATTAGAAGCTTATGATTTTCTTTGCATTTAATGGATTCCTCATTATCATGTTTATTTATTGCAGTGATTTCTTTCCTGATTATTTATTTATTTATTGTTTGGGTTTATGCCAAATCACTGTCCTTTCCCTTAGCTGACTTCCAGTTCAGGTCTCATTTATCTCTAGGTCTGTTCTATTCTGAAGAACCCTTTCTTTCCTTCACAGCTTTTCTTCCCCTGTGCTCATCCTGGCGCCTCCTGTTGGTTACACTTATATTATACATTCTATTTGCTTTAGCATATATTCAGAAATGCATATAGTTCTATCATTATTTGGGCTCTACATTCACATTCTAAAAGTATTTTTTTTCCTTATGAAGCCTTTCATTCCTTTCTTACTCACTAGTTTATCAGAATAGACATTGCTATAGCCTTTGATGGAAAAGTGTCTCTAGAGACTTTGGTACAGCCATAGAAAAATTCGCTAAAAACAGCTCCTTGCAGAAATTGAAAAATATGTTTTAGACTTTTTCATTATATGATACTCTACCCTCCCCTACTGTGCTATAATTGTTACCTTTACTAGCAGGTTTAATTTTGGTAAACATAAGTTGAATGTGCCAATTTCTACTACTGACAGAGAACAGATTTACTTCTGTGATGGTGGCTGTGAGTCAGATCCCTTTGACAGTGATGGCACACAGTTGCTGGATTAGTTAGCATGAAGAAATACTTGTGATCTAAGTTTTAACTGGTGGTGATGGAGTGGTAGGTTTTTTCCTTTGTGAATTTGTTTCCACATGTATGAATGGAGGGAGACTTTGGCGGTGGAGTTATGCCGAGGGTACCCTGAAATCATATAAGAATTTTATTTTACTTTGCTGCTTGTGATTTATAGAAATGTGTTTAGTAGCTGCAGAAGGTGGGGGTTGGGAGGTACTGCCTGTAGGTTATCATATGATTTCAGGTAGTGCAGGAAAGAGGGAATAAACTGAGTGACAGGTACCTGTCCTTCTCCCATTTCAAACACCTCTGGTTTTGCCTATTTTAGACCAATCTTGTGAAGCTGCTTTTGATGCACCAGGCAAATCCCAATCTTCTTAACTGCAATAATGAAAAGCCTTCAGGTAGGTGAAAATCCATGTATGTATTAGCTATTGTAACACTGTTTTCTTTCCTTCCTGCTCTCTTAGCTAATGTTTATTTAGTGTGTAGTTATATACACGTACGTGTGTGTACATTCTTACATTGCTGAAAACTGCTAGTTGTGGTAATGCAGGATATCACATCAAATGACAGCATGTCCTTCCACTTGTTTCATGTTCTGTTTATTTTTAGCCATGTTTCTTACTTGAGAGTTCTTCTGTGCCTTGGTGGTAACTGCACTTACACATTTTTGGTGACTTCTCATTGAGTTCCTTTCTGCCTCAACTGCTTGTAGTACATGGCTTCTTGATTTGGAATTTCTATAGCTGTTGTCTGAAAACAAATTCAACATCATGTTTTGAAGTGTAGCTGCCGTTGTTTACTGCAGAAGACACTTTCTTAAACCAGATAGCAACAGGGAACTGAAGCATTGGCTCTAAAGATAATAGAATTGTAGACTCTGTTAGGCTGGAAGGGACTTCAGGTCAACTGGTCTAACACAGAGATCAAAGCAGAGCTAATGTCAGTAATGCTAGCAAGCAGTGCTGAAAAGAAACACATGGTTGTTCAACATCCTATGCCTAGAATAAAATGAAGATGGAACTCAGTAATGTAGATAATAGAAACTATTTGTCAGATTATGGGTGAAACTTCCTTTGGATAATAAAGCAAAATGTGTTATGCTCCAAGTTCTGTACTGCCTACAAATACATTCACCAGGAACTTCATAACACTTACTTCCCCTTATAAGAGTTGTTTGTAATTAGATACAGTTTTTATTTATTAATAAATAAAATGGACTAAACTCAGATAATCTACCAATACAGTTAGCTAACCGCAGTTAGTAGGTATTTGACACAGTTAACTGTCTGGTCTGCAAACTGAACTGATTTCAACACTTCTGTATGAATAAGACATATAAATCTAGTTTGTAGAAATGTAAAACATTTGAAAAGGATTTAAATACATGCTTTCACAGAAACAAAGTGTTGAAAAGGGTTGTGTTGTTTTTTCCTGAGGTCCTGTAAATTATTGAATACTTTGGTTTACTACACAGCAGGAATGGTTCTGAGGTTTTGCAGATGACAGCTTTAATCTTTACTGAATTTACTTTGTCTTTGTTTTTCTAGTAATTTCAGGTATTATTTTATGATCAATATCTGAGCAATTCCTTTCATGTTATCTAGCTACATATTTAGTCTTAATCTGATCTAGAGATTTTAATTCAAAGGAGCTTTTCTGCACTATTTTCTTGTCTGATGTCTTGGTGTTCCAATGTCTTAGATGTTGCAGCTTCTGATTTTATTGAGGAAATGCTTCTGAAGGCTGAGATTGTTTGGGAGGAAAAAATGAAAGACCCTTTAGCTGTTTCTACTTTATCTCAAGAAGAGCCATATGAAGAGATCATCCATGATTTGCCCACAATTTCCAATAAACTGTAAGTAAGTGCTGGTGTTATAGAGCAATTCACTGAAGCCAGATTATCCTGTGAACCATATCTCTCAGTCTGAATCCTAGCTGTGTGTCCTTGGAAATATTCAAATCCCATCTGGACTTGGTTCTGGACAACTGCCTTTACGTGTCCCTGCCTGAGCAGGATGAATGCACCAGGTGCCCCCTAGGAAGTCCCTTCCATCCCCAGCCATTCTATGATTCTGTGTGATTTGATGGTTTGAGTAACTGTTTCCTTTTGGGAATCTCCTGAATCAGCTTTTGTGTTTGTATCTCTCATATATATCTTATCTTAGTTTTATAATTATAGATTATATAATTACAATTACTATTATATATATTTATAATAATAAAATACGTTATTGTAATTATCATTAAAATTATCTGGGGTTGCCTTAGCAGAATTATTAGAGGTGAATACTGTAGATTCAAATATCCTTTTGTTAAAGTTGATGGGTATAGTGTAAGTAAAACTACCATTGCCTATGAGAGAAGCAAGGACAAATCCTGAAAAAAGTCAGATATGTGACTGCAGATGAAATGATACTGGTCAAAATTATAGTTACAGTTTGTGCTGCTTAAAATTCAAGTGCAATCAAGTAGCATTGAGCAGTATGGACTTAAAACTCAGTATTGAAGAGTCAATTTTTGTCTTAAGTTGTAAATTTTGATACTTTTTTATTTCTTTGTGAATCTTAAAAAAAAGACTGCCATGGCTATGTAGAAAGAGATGTACAATAGGTATGAAGCACTATTGGCTGTTATATGGTAGTACAAGACATACTGATATGTCAAAGTCTTATTTCCAGATACTGTGATCCAGGGAATTTTAAAAGCCACAAATGATGTTTTTATACAGTGTGCAGTTGCTGTTTATTTGAAGGATATATTTGTTAGTTGCATAATGTTGCAAAAAGCTGACACTAATTTTTCTGTAGTAATCACCAAAGTGTGTGAGGAAAACAATAAATAAAACCTCTTATAAAGAGACAGATAAAACATATATGCTTCCATTTTATAGTTATAATTTATGGTTGGCAGAATGTGTTTGGATACATTAAAATTTGGAAGAGGTGAGCAACTGTCGTGAAGTGATCAATCTGTTAAATTCAGAATTCCATAGGATATACTGATATTTAGTAAAGATGGCATATTTCATGGATGGTAAACACAGTGTGTTGTTTCTGCTTCATGATTTGTAGTCATTAATATATGTAGCTGGGTATATGGCACTAATGTTTATGAAATTATTAATTTTTCATGCTTGTTAATTCCTTATGAAATAAGCAGTCCTGTAGCCTAACCACTGTTTCGATAACTTAAATCATATTCCTGAAATTTATGTGGTCTTCAACTGTCTTTTAAATGAAAAATTTTAATTTTGAGGCATGAAACTAAGCCTTTAGGATTTCAAATGTAACTAAAACTTTTATTTTTAATTATTGGTACGTTGTAATACTAAAAGTAGAAGGTAGGTCACTCTTGTAGCTATGTAATGATGCCTAGCAAAACGTTCTTCATAAAAGTTTTGGAGGCTTTGAGAACTTAGTCATTATTCTTGCATCTAGATGATGCATTTCCAAGTGTTTCATATTCTAGAAGTTTGTACTGCAGTGCACATATTGTACTGAGTACTGGTTTTAGTGCTAACACCCATTAGCCTCTGGAAGACATGACTTGCACAGATTTTTAAGTGGTCTGAAAATATTTTTTTCTGTACTCTTTCCTTCCTGTATTACGTAGATTAAGATAGCTAATTTTTGAGAGTTTTCTGTGTAGGGACTCTTTATATGACAATAATACAGACCTGCCATGTGTAAAAACTTGCCCTGGAAATTTTGAAAAAGCAAAGTCCACTGAATGGAAAAAGAAAGAAAATTGCTTTGCATGTGCAGTTGGATGAGTTTAGCTTCTATTGGCAACTGTATACCAGCGTGGGACTACATCTAGTTTGTGGTGCCTGTATGAGAACACAGCCCCGGGTGGAACCAAAGCCCTGTTCAGCTCTGTGCTCTGACTTTGGCAGTGATCCTTTGCACACAGCTGGGGGGCATTGTTAGGATATGGTGAGCTTGAAGTAATGCCACTTCAGCATGTTCTTGAGACTTTTGGCAGTCTTAGGTTTAGAGACTTCCTCAGCCAGAGCTTTGCACTAAGTACCTATCAGGTCTGCTATCAGTGCAGGAGAGTATCAGCTGGCCAGGCAGCTGTTCTGAGATGGGAGAGTTCTCAGAAGGCAAAAGTATAGATGTATTTTGCCCATGCATTTCTTAGCTATCACAACTGAAAATGAAAAATTGTTGGTGAACCATACCACACAGAATTCCATGTTACTTATAAATCCTCTAATCTTAATTTAGAGTGGCTAAAAATCAGGTGTCATCTCAAAGCTCTTTATCTCAGCTCTGTACTATCATGCTTATAATTGTGAAACCCAAAGCCTTATAGAGAGGTGTTATTCCAATTGGTAGTACACATATTCTTAAGATATACTGAATTATCCTCCAGAGTGGCTCCATGTTGCCTGTTAGAAAGGCAGCCTAGATGACTGGTTTCAACATTTTTTTTCCAATGTTGAAACAAAGTGTTTCATCCTTCATGCTCTGTTAAAAGAGTCGGTAGAGAGATGTGTAATATGCTAGGTTGAAGATAAATATCTGTGCTGTTCTTGTGTACCAAATCAATTTTTTAGTGCTGAAGAGGACCATAATAATAATAATCCACATTTACCATTGCTTTATTCTTAATCCATTCTTCATCAGCTTTCCTGATGTAAGAAAGTATGTTTAGTCTGAAGTGGTAAGTTTTACAATAGCTCCTAGTAACTCTGTATTGTGGTCATACTGCTTTGTGGCCATTTCTCAGAAGAAAACTATTCAAAAGCAGATTCAAAAACGATGAGCAAACAATTATAAATAGCATGTATTCTGTCAGCAAATTTAGTTTTGCTGGTTCAAATTTAAATTACAGCTTTGATTTCTGAAAGAACACTGTGAAGAGGTGAATTGAAAGTCAGCCTTTGCTCAGGTAAACAAAATTTAGCAGTCAGTGTATTTGAAATATGCTGTTACCAAGCAAACCTGATTTTCTTCATTGCACTCAGTCTCATCAGTGAGGTGTGGGTGGCACAGGGCAGGGTTTCAGTTATTTCCCTTTGTCATTCCTCTTCCCTTGCTCTTATATTGTGCTTTACACAGGTTCTCCACAAGCTGCAGCACCTTTGAGGCCGTACCTGCTCCAGCATAGTTCCTGGGTCATAATGGACCGAGTAAATTAGCTAAAGGACAGAATTTTAGTAATGTCATGAAGTTACTTGAAGGTTGAACATTGCAGCAAACCTAAGGTCTCTGCTGGAAATCTTTGCCAGTTTTAAGTCTAATGGTACAATCAGAAGAATATTTGTTGCTACACTGGCAAAAATACCAGCACAGGATACTTTAATTGACATAGTTTGCAGTTCAGAATATTAAATTGTACATATCTACTTCTGCTTAAAAGTTACTTTAGGCTCATGCTATGATCACCACTCTACTTCTACTCCAGTACCTGTGCCTGTAGAGCTTTCCTCGATGAAATAGTCCTTAAATACACTGATAGTGCAGTCATCTAGGTAGTGATAAATACTAAAAAATTAAGAACTTACTCTCAAAGTAATGCTAACTTAATCACCTTGAATATTTTCTGATGCATGTTTAAGTAAATATTAATTATAGTAATGATGTGTTTCAAAATCAGCCCAAGAATGTGAAATAAAATAGGAGTAGGTGTGTTCAAAACAACAAAACAAAAAAGAGGTTCAAATTTTTCTTACAGAGTGTTTCCAGGTAACCATTTATGTAGCACTTGCCTATTAATTATTATAGTGTTTTCAAACACTCTTCTAATCCTGAATCTATTCTCAAGTTTCTTTTATGTAACTTTAATAAATTTTGTTAGACTGAAATTTCAGAGATTATGCACTTTATAGGTGTCAACTGGCTTAGAAATTGTTTGAAGCATCTCAGAATTGGCTGTGGAAGGATTACAGAAATTTTCTCCAACAAAAGCTATGAGCTCAAAGGGTCCATGAAAATATTATTGTAGATTCTGCCTTGATATAATTCTCTTACCAAATTGAGATTCTGCCTTGATATAACTCTCTTACCAAATTGGACAGTGCCCAAGTGCTTCCAGTATTGATGATGAAACTTCCAATTATTTGATTGTCAGCTCTTAGTTTTTTTTATTATTTCTTTTTATTTTTCTTTTTAAATAACATGGTAGAGGATGGCAGCTTCTAGAAAACCCTCTCACTTTATCTAAAAAGAGTCCAATAAAAATACACAATACTTAAAATTAATTCCAGACATGAAGGCTTCTTTGCATACAAATTAAAATCACTGTTCCTACATATAACATTCAATATTTTTCCAGTCAGATAGGCAGGTAGAAAGTCCTGCCATGTTCAAATAAGATTACCCTAGATAATACCTCCTCCTGTCTACTGTGCAACATTATTTTGGCATAAGTCTCCCTTTGTGGTTAATTATTTATTAATTATCCATTAATTATCTATTAATTTTCATAAAAGAAGACAGTTCATGGTAATCTACTTGCCTACATTAACATAAAATTTTCTCTTGCACTGTTCTATAGTTGAACTTTCAGAGGCATTGCTTGACTTAATCTTGTGACTAACAGAAATACTTTTCAAAAAACCAGTGTTTTCTGGAAACATTTTATTTCAGTTTCGTTTCCATAGTGTCTTCTTGAACCTGAGTCACAATGAACAGTTGGAGTAATTTTAATATGTTTCCTTTTTCACAGAATCATTCACATTTTTGTTGTAATATGAATTATATGTCATCCTTTCCATCACATGACGTCCTATTAATATCCCATTAATGCACGCAATTTACAGGCTATTCTTGTGTACATCAGTACGTGATACGTCTTCTTAAGTTCAAAGTGCACCTGTCAAAACAGTAGGCACCCATTTTCCCCTACACTTTGCTGTGATTTACAACCTAATTCTCTTTTGTGACCCCTGGAATGTTTATTTGGTCATGAGGAGTTTATAGCTGAATTTTAAAAAGTGTTTCTAATGTGTGTTGTGTAGTTACCACAAAAGGCATAAGATTAAATGGGTAAGGTTCAACTTCACAACAAAAAAATCCTGGATATTCACAATCTAAAAGAAATATCACATGAATATTAAGAAGGATATAAGTGGCAGTGCTTTGGTTTTTAATACTTGAATTTGCCTTATGCTTTTCTTTAAATCTTTCTTCTCTTTGTGATTAAAGAAATTTGAGCAGTTTTGGACAGGAGTTAAAGGCTACTCAGAAAGAAAACTTCATATTTAATTATGTTTTGTTCAATTCTGAAACTGGATAAGTTCTGTTCTGCAGTTCAAACTGAAAAAAATGGGGGTGGATCTTCTGTCCATGTGATATTTGGTAAATTTGTCACAAAATTATCTATGGTGAATCAAAGCAGTAAATAGAAATTTTTGTTTTCACTAACGTTCCTCTAGAGCTTTTACATGTAACTGTCTGAAGCAAAACATCTTGAGGCAAAAAAAAAATTTATGTTTCATTATAAAATGTTTAATTCTTTCAATATTTGCAGACTGACAGTTTTGTCAAAAGAAAAGTTTTGTTTGTCTATCTTTTATTCAATGGGAAACTACTTTGTCTTGTTTTTCTGTCTCAAAGGTGTTTTCTCCTTTATTTCTAAAATTATGTGTGTATTTCAGTTCTAAGAGCAGTTCTTATCCTGAGTTGCTATCAGTGTGAGCTATGAGTATTCAAGTTAAGTCTGTGTATAATCATGGCTTTTTTATAATCAGTGATTAAACCCGAGTAACTTACAGTAAATATGAGATTTATTTTAACTAAGTTTTGGGCTTTATCCCATAGTGGAATGCACTATTCCCACATTCCCATATTGAGTCCACATTTCCTTACAAAGAACTTACGTACGCATTTTGGCAAGGAGCTGATGTACACTCCATGAGATTGTCTCATTTGCACTGTCAAAACCCAGACAATTATCTTGTAAGATGTTTGTATTTTCAACTCCTGTGGCTGATTCCTCACTAATTCCTTGGATGTACAACTCTGGAAAATCATCCAAGATTTTGGCATTTTTGTTTTTCAGAAGTGTCGTATTGGATGAATTGTCATTAGGGAAAACAACTCCATATGTGTAAGAGCAGTTTTAATTTTTATGTGGATGAAGAGTATTGCACATTGATGGAGTAATTTCAGGAGTTTTCTATTTGCTTGCTTGTATGTTTGTTTATTTTTACCTTAGCACAAATTCAGAGCAGCTTCTGGTCATAAAATGTATCTTGAATATTGCCCAATTTAAAAGTGATGGAATAAAAAGTGATGGAATTTAATTTTAATAACTGCAGTGGCAATATCTGTGCTGTTATGTTAAAACATACTATTTTTCAAAATAGTATTGTGTAGTTTAACTGTGCTTTTTAAATTCAGTTGCAAAATTGGCTATTGATTTGCCAGCCCAGTGGTGTCAGAAGCAGACTCATGCATATTCTCTTTGGCTTGCTCAATTGTGCTTCAGAAAAGGGATGCATAAAGGTGAATTCTAAATCAAAGTGTGTTGCTCTATGTCTTTGGGAACAGACTAGCCAATGTGAACAGTTCATTTCTCACCAATTTCTTTTTAGAACTTGGACCAGGAGCATGTGTTTCAGCCCTGAGTGGTATCGCAGTTGTGAGCTTGAGCAGCCCACATTTGATTGTCTGCCATCTTCAGTAGGGGTCTAATTGCTTTATCGATTCTCTTTGCAGCAATCCCCTGGCTTTACCGATTGCCAAGCAAGACAGTTTGCTGGAGAAAGATACCATGTTCAAAGATGCAGCTAAAGGCTTGTGTAAGCAGCAATCTCAAGACAGTGCATCTGAAAATGTCACTGTGAACGCCACAACTAAACTTGAGCAGGTAACGGCATGCAGCGTGTTGAAATTTTCATTACTGCTTATGTCTGGAAATTGTAAACTTAATGAAGCTGAAGCCCATAGTATTTTTTCCCTCACCATACAGCAATATCATTTGCACTGTGGAGCCTTGTCACCTTGATCACTCCCTGCAATCTGTCTGGCCCTGGAGAGTTTCCTCTGCAAACTGAGCAGCTGCTTCCTGCCAGCTACTGGTGGCAGGTCGGGGGCTGTGGGGAGGGCTCAGAGCTCCTCAAACTCCATTCATGGCTCACAACAGGGGAGGGACAACTGTTGGCACTGCCCAGAGTGTGCACTTGTCTCAACTTCAAGTTACAAAAGAAACAGAACCTGGGAGACTGAAAAAACAAAAAGAATGTCTAAGAAATATCAAGTTGCAAAGTAAGCAATTGTAATTCAAGGATAGGAATTGCCAGATTTACAGCTGCAGTGTTAACTCCCTTTCTTGTGATTATGCATTGGATTACCAGCACTGATTATTCGGATACCCTTTACAGTTTTCTCTGTAGGAGACCACCTCATTCAGTATATAGGATGAATGCTAAAGGAGGCAATTATCTATTGCTTATAAATCTAGCACATCTCAGGTTTTAATGTCTAGGACTTATTTTTAATTTTTTAAATGTTTTTCTTTGGTTTTGGTTTGGTTTGATTTTTGTTTTGTTTGGATTTTGTTGTGATACAGGGGGGTTTATTTTCTGTTACATGCATTTGGGAAACACATTTTCCAGAAATATGTAGCCATATAAGAAAAAACTACTTTAGAACCAAGGGGTGGGGAAGGGGAGTATTTCCATTAAAATAATTTATTGTGAATTTGTAGCATAACAAAGGAGTGAGATATTGGTTTGATTTAAGCCACGTTTAGTTCAAAAACTGCATCTCTGTCTTGGCAGAAGAATGCACACTCCACTGCTTTTTATTTGGATGTGTTTCAGAGGAATGGCTTGATCATACAAGATCAATCAGTGAGTCCATATGTAAATGATACAAGTCAATCTGTGAAAGAACTTCAGCTTTGAATCCCATGGAGCACTCGGTTCCCTATCCAGTCAGAGGAGACCACAACACATTTTGCACTTGGCTTACATCTTGTTTTCATGTCATACAGTTTCTGGTGTTGCTGACTTGAAGGAAACAGTCATTCCAAGGGACAAACACTGCTGGTTAGAAAAGTGAATGCTTGCAATCCTTTAAGGAGAAATCCTCCTATACTTTTAGGAAAAGAGAGGGAGATATTTAGCTAAGGGTCTTGCCGAGACCGTTGCTTGCTTCTAGATGTTCAACAGAAGTGTGTACAACAGCACAGATACTTCTTTCTCCCTGATTCTCTTTTGATGTAAGCCTAGCTAAAATTATTCAGGTTTTCATTATTAAGCTAAACATTTGCTTTATAGTTTGTGCACTAAAACATACACAGAAGCCGATCAGAATAAGAGCAGCTAATCTTCCAGGAGAAAATGAGCAAACAGAAATCTTCATGCTGGTAATTTCAGCCTCCACCGTGACTTTGAGTCTCCTCAGGGTCCCAGGGCAGATTTTCAAAAGCATTCCTGCTGTTTCACCATACTACAGTGGAACTTCCCACAATAGTTACAATTCAAAGTCAAGACAGCAGACTTAAAGGTGAAATCTCTTTTTGCTCTTTTATTTGAGAAATTTCTGCAGGAAACAGTCTGAAATTCTGCTCTAAACAAGCTAGGAGTATGTATCTTACATTTTTTTAGAAGCAGGAAAAACTAGAAAATATCTGTAATGGCAGAATTTGGAGTGATGCTCCCTAGAATGGAAGGATAGGAAGAGTCCTGTCTGAGAAATTATCATGAACAGGGGATAGGTTAGAAATTATGCTCTTTTAGTGGGTTTTTAAATGACTGATTTAATTAGAAGGAATTAATACAACTTTTCAGTTGTCAAAGGCTTAATGAGCTTTAGCTCTTATGAAGGAAAGAGAGTAAACTGGTTTAATCACTTCAGGAAACAGTTAAGTTTGAGGAAAGTAAGGAGTCCCTAGATTTTTTCAATTAAAATATGTAATAATTTTTCTTTCTTGAAGTGGTGTAATTGTGATCCTGGAAGTACAGGGATTGTATTCTCTACTACTTGTCATGCATTATGAGCTGTAGGTATATGTGTATCACATCTGTATTTGTCTTGCTAATATTTATACATTAGTTTTCAACGATGAATTTTTTCCATGTAGCACTTTTTTATTATTATTATTTTTTAATTTCACAACTCTGGAAGTTAAGTTTTTATTTAGTGCTGATACCAAAGGAAATCTTTGAACTACCCCTCCTGCTGTTCCTGCCTTTTGGGTATCCTAATTCTAATGAGTTTCACTGTCTTTTATTCTTACCAGTTGCATTCAAACTACACTCAAAGTAATCATGTTCTGTTTAATTTTTCAATGAGTTATGTGGAGTCATTACTTGGATTTTATGTTCATATATTATTGAAATATATCAGGATACTTGGTATGCTTTGTGTCAGAAATATCATACGTTCTTAGGCAATAGGGCATGCAGATTAGGCCTTGTTCGGGGGATCAAAAAGAAAAATTTCATCCTAGCACATTTCAGACATGAATTTTTAATAGAAAAAGCCTGTAACTTTTTTGCTTTGGAAAGAAATAACTTTTCAAATGTATATATCACTTCAGGTTTTTTTAATTACAAAAATGATGAAAAGGAGCCTTTAAGAAAATATTATTTCTCATGGAGGTTTTTATTACTCGAAGTATAGGAGATGGGGATGAAGTGACTACTTCAATAAGGCATTTTGGACCTCTCTTGGCTTGTATTAGCTTTTGGTTTTTTTCTAGGTAAAAGGTGTTCTTTAATCATCTGTAATGTCATGATTTGTGGTGCCAAATGCTGAAAGCAGTATGAATAATTTCCAGAATTTTGTTATATTCTCAATTTCTCATCCTCTCATCTGGGAAGGATACTTTTTGATAGCAGATTGTAATTAATGGCTTGGAATTTAATTGCATGCTCCATGATGCAAATAAATATAAATTAAATATTTTCTTTCTCTTAATTGAGTCTTTTTTAAAAGAGTAAAATTGTCTCATGGTTCTTGTTTATGTATTATTGCCCACATGAACTTTGTGGTAGAGTATCCCCTGATGCTCTTTTGATTGTTCCAGTATCAGTTATCACACAGGCAAGACTCAGCTATGCATAACATAATATTACACATAGGGGCTGGGATGCACACATATTTCAGTGACACAAATATATAAAAAATATATACAACTAAAGACTATTATAGGAGCCAGTTCTGAATATTAAATGTACATAATTTAAAAGAGTAAATAGAAATCTTCATTGTAAGCATTACAAAAATCTAAGCAACTAATCACTTCCGAAGGCATAGTTATATTGGAACTTTTGCTGTATGTGTGACTATTTTTCTTTTATGTCTCATAAAATATACATCATGCAATTAGAATGATAGCCAGATAGATGCATTGAGCTAAAAACCAATGTATGCTCAGAAAAGTAGATGAGATTGGAAGTTTAAGGTACCCATAAATAAGATATTAATGATGTACATAACGTTTACTGTTAAGACAAATCAGTTGTGAGTTTAAGGGATTTACAGTTTCTTATTTCTGTGTGATTATTTGCTTGTTGAACTGTGAAATTTGATGCAATGAGTCAGGTAGAAAATGCTGAAACACCAAATCCTAAATTTTGTAGAAAAAAGAGTTGAAAAGATTTTTGATCTCCTTGGAGTCTTACTGAGCATTTCACATTTCTAACCATACCTACACAACAAGCATTTTTGGCCATGCCTAGTTTATGAAATAAATGCAAGCCAGGACCTGTTTGCTGACCTAGGGCTGTGTGGGATGAGTCTATAAACATCTGTAAGGCAAACTTTCCTCCCCCCAGAGATGGGGCCATGCCCAAATGACCTATGGGAAATGATTATTGTCATTGACTGATACCCAGGTTTCATCAGCCTGAGTGTTAGCTGATAGGAACCAGGAATGTATAAGGAAGCGTGCTAAAAAGCCCAGAAAATACGGAGAATCCCAGGGCAGTACTTTCATCCAAACCCTTCTTTTATTTACAAATACATAGCAGAGGTTTAATCTTCATAGAGATAGATTAAAAGAAGCTCCTTCTATGGCACAGATGTTCTGAGTTTTGATAGCACACAAGGGAGTGCAGTGAAGACCAATGCCTGTTTTGTTGCTGCATGCCAGGTGAGCACACTATTAAGGAAAGGAGGCCACAGACTTCTGTCTCTCTGGTCTCTCTGTGTATGAGGCACTTAAAAGTGTTCTTGGAATTCTTTTGTTATTTTTTTTGTCTGCTCCAGTGTACATCATCAAAGACAAATGCCAAAACGTAATTTAATTTTTTGTTTTGTCAAGTGGAATTCTTGTTTTCTAGTCAGCTGTGTATCCAGCTGTCATGATTAAAAACAAAAAGAGCAAGAAATGTCATCTTCTGTGTGACAGAGGAATCTTCATTCACTTTAAAGGGTGAGGAACAAACCTCTCCAATAGGTAGACATACACCTATGAGGCACAGGTAGTGAAATCAGAGTATCAGGTTTTTTGAACTCAGCCTTGAACCTCTGGAAACTGAGTTGCAATTTAGGAGCTCTGTGTCAGATCCCCAGTACTAAACACAAGTATCCATAGTCTTTGGGCTCTTCCCTATGACAGAAGCGTGCTCCGTGTTCCCTCCAGTATCTCCCAATCTGCTTCTGCCACTGATCTCCTGTCACTGACAGAAACTGAAGGTGCTGAGGTGTTCACCAAAAAAGGGCAGTGTTTGCTTTTCTCCTGAGCCTTCATTTTAAGCAGAACAATAGAAGAAGTTTCATCTTGATTGTCCATTCTCAAAATAGACCCTAAGTTATTATAATAAACTCTGAACAAACAATTCTGTTGCTGTTCATGTGAGAATTTTCTGTTTATGGATATTTATTTTGCTGACATAAAAAATGTATTGAACTATATTTTAAATGTAGATCATTATTTATAAGCACACTGCTTAATGAATCACTGTTTATTTTGTCTTAAATTTCCATTATTACTGATTGTTTTTCTCAGTCTTTCGGATTTTTTTTGTTTCATTAGGTTTTTACTTACCCTTGCAGAGTTTATATTATTCACCCTAATCTCAGAAGTATTAAACAATTTCACTCACCAGTTTTAGCTGAAGTGGACTCTTCTGGTTGTCTTCTGGTTCTCATAACAACACACTTCCAATTCCTTACTAACTTCTATTCTGCAAGAAAAATTCCAGTGGAATTTCAAGTCCCCTCTGATAAAGAGTGGTCTGAGAGCTTAGTTAAATACTCCAAGAAATACTTTACAAGTAAACTAACTAATTGCTTGATTTCTTCTGCTATAAACATTTAATGAAGAGAGCAGGAAAATTGCATTTGATCTGAGAATCTTTATCGGTTTAAGTATTACATATGACACTCTGGTATGTTCTTAAGAACCCACCAAAATCATGCAGTTATACACCATAACATTGATAATAATTTTTATATTCTTCCCATTATTAATGATATGGAATTGTTCGGGAATGAAAACTTTCCGATTTCCTAATGCATTTTTTCCCATAAATTCCAGTGGCCTAGATTAATACTGTAGAACGTGGTACAGAATGATTCATTGTGAAGTTACTTTACTCCTCTTGTCTGTGTTTTCTAGATCAAGCTAATGCCTCCAGCTCCAAATGATGACCTGGCTTCTCTGAGTGAGCTAACAGACAGCAGCCTGCTTTATGAGATTCAGAAGCGTTTCAACAATAATCAGATATATGTGAGTTCCTATTCACCTATCAATAGTAAGCTTCCAAAACAGACCAAAAAGAGAATAGGAAAAATAGGATTACAGTCATAACTATTAGACAATAACCTGCCCCAAACTCATGTCTAATTTTAGATGTATGAGTGTATGTGTGTTTGTGTGTAAGCCCTACAATTCCTCAAATTTGTATACAAAAAGGAGAAATGAAAAATGGAATATCACTTCAGATAGGTTTCAATACAATTTATGTGTGTTTATCTCACAGAGGAAGTATGTTGGTAAACATTGATGACCACACTTGTCATGAATGAGTGTTTTAAGGTCTCTCAGATCACAGTGTGGTCGGGGCAGGGGTGCACCACTATGATTTGTAATCTTCCTTCTTAAACCACCAGAAGATACTTCAATTTTTAACATTATGTTAATTTAATAGAGCATAATGACTTGAAATGTAAAATAAATTCAAATTTTAAAAGCTTAGAATTCAGCATGAGAGATTTAATTAATCATTTCTACCAACATCAGAGAAATAATTATATTGTAATGTTAATCATCTAGATACCAAAGGAAATTTTCATGTCCCTGTTTATATCTTACCCATAACTTATTATTAACTTACCAAACACCTAAGTGGAATATAAATATGTGAAATATGCATAATATTTTAAAATTTATAAGTTGATTACACTGTTTAGACTAAAGGAATATGGGGAACTGTTACATTGCTGTGAATTCTTTTGCAATTATGAGAACTTCAGTTTTAGGTGTTATGGCATTCAGTGGTAAAAGAATTCTGGGGTTTCGAATCATTCATCAAATGCTAAAAAATACTCATTATATGAGTGTTTATCTTTCTTTATCTCACTTTCAAAGATACCAGATAACTTAAACTGAATTAATGAAGATCCACAGAGGAAGTCTTTTGTTTTAAGATACTGAAGAATTCACCTGAAAGGATCTTCTACTCTGGAATTCTGTTAGCTTAATAGAATTTGTAGGCAGCAATCACTATTATTCTGCTCAACAGTAGCCACTGTGCTTTGGTAGAGTGCCAGCATTGGTGCTGAAGATGCTTTCATCTTGACTTGGTTCTTAGACCTAGAAGGAAAAGTCCTTGGGCTCCAATTCCAAGCCAAAATACTCATTAGCACTACACACTTCCTGCTTCATGGTTTTTTTTTTTTTTTTTTGTTTGCTTTTTTTTTAACTTTATAAAGTTTCATTTTGTTGGAAAACCCAACAGTGAAGGTGGGATGAGAGAAGGGAAATAAATTGATGCATTTTAGAAGAAAACCAGTACATTTACTATGAAAGACAATATTTTCCACCTCCCCAAGTCAAAATGCCTCATCTTGAAAATGACAGAACAACTGGAACTGTTCACATGATGCTTTGCTCTCTGACGTCCTCAGAGACAGAAGTCTGGCAATTTTTGCAGTCTAAGTGTGTAGTATAGCAGCAGCTATTTATGTAGAGGGAAAAGTACAGCAGCAAGAGTGACCTACAATCTTATACTTAAATGCACAGAATTGTAGAATGGTTTGGATTGGAAAGGGCCTTTAAGATCATCTGGTTCCCTGCCATGGCCAGGGACATCTTCCAATAGAAGATGTTGAACTCAGGGCCCTATCCAACCTGTCCTTGAACATTTCCAGGGATGGGCAACCTCTTCTAGTGCCTCAGCACCCTCACAGTAAAGAATTCTTTTCCTAGTAGCTAATCTTAATCTCTTCACTTTCAGTTTAAAACCATTCCTTCTCTTCCTGTCGCTACAATCCCTGATAAAAAGTCCCTCCCTATCTTTCCTATAGGCCTCTTTAGGTACTGGAAGGTTGCTGTAAGTTCTCCCTGGAGCCTTCTCCAGGCTGAACAATCTCAACTATCTCAGTCTGTCTTAATAGCAGAGGTGCTCCAGGCCTCTGATCATCTTCATGGCCCTCATCTTGTTCTAATAGGTTCAGGTCTTTCCTGTGCTGAGGACCCCAGAGCTGATGCAGCACTGCAGGTGGGGTATCACCAGAGCAGAGCAGAGGGGCAGAATCCCCTCCCTGGCCCTGCTGCCCACACTGCTTGTGGTCCCACCCAGGGTACAATTGGCTTTCTGGGCTGCAAGAGCACAGTGCTGGCTCATGTCCAGCCTCTCCTCCATCAATAGCCCCAATAGCCCCAAATATGAAATAGTGAAACCTTGCAAGCTCGCAATGGTTTACTCTTTCTGATATGGTCAGGATAGTTTTTCTAGATGCATGCTCATATGTATACACTTACATATACACTTACACTTTTATAAAAGACTTACATATGTATCAATTGCTCCGTCTTACCCCACGAACAAGATATTTTAATGTACCGGTTCTGGATAACCAGTATAGCATTTCTAAATTATGTCATCTATTCCATAAAATATCACTTGAGGAGCTTGTTTATGTAGTAGGCATGTCAGGAATTAGACTCGATGATCTTTGTGGGTCCCTTCCAACTCAGCAGCTTCTGTGATTCTGTGACATTTTTGTAGTTTAGCAAGTGGTAAGTTACAAATTAACTTTCAAATAATCTACCAATAATATATGTAGTGCAATTTTTCTCTGCATAATTTTCAGTTATGAGGAACTGAGTTTTATTACAAAAAGATTAATTAATTCTGTTCGAAATGTAAATTTAGATCTCAAGTTCAAACTGTGGAGTTAAAAGCTCAGAATTCATGAATTATTTTCAGCATGTTGTTAGCTAGATTTAAGAGGCTTTGCTAAGAGTTCTTTTTGGAAGAAAGCCATTAGCCTCCTTAAAAATTTAATTTATTACTTAATAAAGCAATTATATCTTCTTTTTTTCAGACCTACATTGGTGATATACTCTTGCTTGTTAACCCATTTAAAGAACTTCCTATTTATTCTACCATGGTAAGCATTCTCTTTTTAAAAGACTGTGGACATTTTTTCACAGTTCATACAGTTCATTTCACTGGCCAAAGCCCTAAAATTAATTAACATATATGTCCATTTTAAGTGGGGAGCATCTTAGTTTTAGTATTTTAGCAAAACTTAAAAAAATTTCTTCCAAGATACAACTATTTTTGTTGTGTCTTATTGGTAAAGCAGTCATCTTGATAATGCTTTGAATGAGCAGGAGCTCATTTGGTTGTTTAAAAATAGTTCCTGATGCCCTTAGTGGTTTCTGCCACAGTCAGACTTACAGTAATAGATACATACTTCATACAGTGGTTGTTTAAGTTCACACCCCCTTGCCCAAAACATGATTGTGGAGATAACAACCTTGGATGGTGCACAAAGGCTCATAATGTCAGTCTGTGCTCCACACCAGGCCCCTCATCTGGACATTGTACAGCAGCAAGAGCAGCGTCCTCAGCATGAGCTGGCACTGCCCTGGCTCAGGAGCAGGGAGGTGAGAGACGGCTTGTGCCAGGCACAGGCAGCATTTGGGCAAGGAGGACTGAGTCATGTGAAAACATTCAAGTGTTTTGATCTCTCCTTCAACTTCCTCCAGACATTTTAGAGATACCATATTAGTATAACTGTTAATTTATCCTACCCTCTTTTCTTCTCATTGATGCACTGAGATCACAGAGATCAGTCTCCGTGATAGGGAATGTTCAAATATGTCTATTTAACTTACAAGAATTATAAAGGGTTAAAAATTTGATAAGCAAATTGTAATTTGTGGCTGTTTGCTGCATCATGTGGCTTTGTGTGTATCAGTAGTAAATCTGACAGAAACGCTGTGATGTTCATGGTAGAAGCATCAGATTCCAAGTTGGGAGTCTGAATTTATTTCTAGAAATGGAAATAATCCATCATCTCCAAGGTTTTAAGTGATGGTATTTTTTCCTGTCACTGTGTATTTTATATTAGATACACGATTTTGTGCACCAAGAGAGAACTGTAAGGAGAAAGAGTCTACGTATTAAAATGTTTCCTGAATGTTTGCTGCATCTTTACTTCTCCGTGATAGATCTATTTAATTAAGTTTATCATGAGACACTTCTTGTCCTGTAATTGTTTAAGTCACCTTGGACAATAATTGCTTTCACTTCATCATTGTAATCTGCACACTCTGGTGCATTATGCAGGTATATCCCAGATGATCAAGAAACCACAGTTGTAAAATCACTTTGCTTTTTAAATGCTCCAGTATACTGCAGCAACTCAGCTGATATTGTATTCAAGTCTCTAAGTGTTAGACGGTCTATATATTAAAGTAATACAAAGTGATGATGTCAATTCCTCACTAGATGCTGACATGCTATATAATGTGGCTCATTAGCTAGCATTTTTGTTTCAGGTATGCAGATTGTTAGCTGTCCACAAGAAAAGGAATGCAAGCATTTATTGAGCATGATATTATTTTTAAAACATGGATGAAGCAATGAAAATATTATCATATATATATCTTTTAGTAACAGTGACATTTTATGTTTCCTTCTTTTTTTTAAAAATACTGTTCATAACTTCTCGACAAACATAATTTTGCTATCATGTATTGACCTCCCACATTTTGTTCCAATAGAACACTACTAAAATAAATATTTTATGAGCAATTATTCACTCTGAGATGACATAAAGAGTCACACATTAATGGACACCGAAGTACTTTGCTTCTTATGAAATTCAATGCAATTGCCTGATGATAATATTATTGCATTTTTACATGGAAATGCACTGTACAACAACACTGCACATTATAATAGCATTATACTAGTAGGAACATGCAAATATGACTTTGACGATATCACAGTGACTGTAGAAGTGCTTGAGCTGTGCTCATGTTGCTTTGTTACATTCCTGCAGAATTTACTTGTGCCTGATTAGGACAAATGTGCTCTTGAAGTTTGTGTTAGCAAAAATGTAATCTTGCAACATTTTGCATTGAGCATACCTGTGTAAAGGTTTTTCTTTATACTTTTTGACATTCTGAAATGATTCCTGGAGAATTGGTGTGGATGTAATCTTTCTTTGTCTGATAACCCTTAAGGCCTGACTGAGAATATATCATGGAGGATTCATTCAGCTACTGAATGTGTTGTAGATGCCCCAGGATTGAATAGTTTAATATCTAAATAAATAAGACAGGCATGGGACAGAAAGGGATGAGGACATCAGGATACACTAAGAAAAAAAATGTGGTTTCTATAGCAGATAATTGGATTTACTCAGGCTTTAAGGATAGTATATGTTGCCAGCTATGTGTAACGGGATTTATCCTATATTGCTGAGAGAGTATTTGTGGGAGACTGCTCTGTCATGCAATAAATTAATTAATTTATAACTTAGTCCTTTGCTTTTAATTTTAACTTTTCATGGGATATTCATATTTAATTTTGTAAATTTTCAAGTCAAGACATTGAAAACCTGTAAGTGTAAGGTATTAAAAAGTAGCTTACTAGGTTTTGTTTTACTTAATGTACAAACCAGTGCTCTTAAGTCCTCTAGCTATGTTTAATTTTGTATCTTAATTAGACCTTCTGTGTTCAAAGCTCTATTTTCTGTAATTAAGATCTTCATAGCTGTTGTAAAGGTATCTCTACTGTACATAGAGAGATTCTGTTAATAATGCTTAGAAAGGTTTACAAAAGACCCAAGATTAAGAGGATGAATCATCATAGTTTTGAAATTTATATATAATTTTCATTTTCTTCAATTTTTCAGGTCACCCAGCTTTATTTAAGTAACTCTGGAAAATTGTGTTCCTCCCTTCCCCCACATATATTTTCATGTGCTGAAAGAGCTTACCACATGCTATTCCAGGAGCAGCGTCCCCAGTGCTTTATCCTCAGGTGAAAATTTATCTTTCTATTAATTAATTTGTACCTTCTGCCTTTCAGCTCTTTCCCTTGGGCCTCAGCAGTTGAGATTTCCATTTTATTTTTTTCTTCAAGTGATTTTTTTTTCTGTGTACAGATCTCTGTATCATACATTAGAGCAAAGTAGAAATGAAAAAGGTTTAATTACATCTCAAGTTCATAAATTCTCTTGGGCAATTGCCACTCCATGTAGCTGCATCTAATTAGGAACAGGAGTTAATGGTAAAGAATTCAAAACTGCTGTGTGTGTTTGCTAATATTACAAGAATCAGGATTAGAAATAGAATCTATTGGCAATAAAAATGATAAGTCCTTGAGTAAATTATAAACCTCTGTGGTGAGGCACCTGTGTTGGAGTTTGCACTCTGCCTCACATGTTTGTGTGACTGTGAGTTTGTTCTTTACCTCTCCAAACTCAAAATGGACTTTAAAATAGACTTTAACCTTTAACCTTTATTCACAGTGTTGTTTCAATGATAAATAACTTCAAGATTGTGAGTAAATGCACTAGTGATCTGTGAAAAGTGTCATTCAAATATGTTGGTTTTATAATGGTGAAAGTTTGCATCTACCTGAAACTTTTTAATCCCCAAATCTATTAATCCTTCTTTTCTCAAACTCTCTGAAAGCAGTGAGTCTGGTGAATTTGATGTACTCAAAGAAATTTGTTGCTCAGTTATCACATTTCTATCTTTTCACACTTAACTTACTTTCATATCTTCTGAATCTTCAATCTTAATATCCTCCATGGGATTACAGAATCAATGAGATTGTAAAAGATCTCTGAGATCATCAAGTCCAACCTTTGACTGAACACCACCCTGTCAACTAAACCACAGAACTGAGTGCTGTGTACAGTCATTTCTTGAACACCTCCAGGGATGGTGACTCCACCACCTCCCTGAGCAGCCCATTCCAACGCCTAATCATCCTTCCTGAGAAGAAATTCCTCCTGATGTCCAACCTAAATTTCCCCTGATGCAGGGGAGCAGATGCTAATCCCTACCTGGCTGCAGCCTCCTTTCAGGCAGTTGCAGAGAGTGATCAGGTCTCCCCTGAGCTTCCTTTTCTCCAGGATAAACACCCCTAACTCCCCCAGCTATTCTTCATAGACTTGTGCTCCAAACTCCAAACCCTTCACCAGCTCCGTTGCCCTTCTCTGGATTCCCTCCAGCACTCACGAAGTGAGGAGATCAGAACGGGACACAGGACTTGAGTTGCAGCCAAATTTGTTACCATTTTACAATATTTTTTTTCCCCTAGTCATTTCACATCTGATCAAAAGTTCACTCACTGAAACTGAGCATTTTACAATAGGAAAGCATTTGGACAAATCCCTGAAGAACTTACTGTCAGTTATTCACAATTATTTACAGTTTACAGCAAGCCAGCTTCGCTCATGTATGCTCAACACCAAGAGCTGTCTACTTATAAACTTCTAATGGAACTCACAGAACAAAATAACATTTTTAGTTATGCTCTTAAGTAGCCAGTAGGTGGACATTTCATAATTAGCTTCTCTCTGACTGCTTTTTGCTCCTGCTTTTCAGGATATGAAAATACATTAAGCACTGACAAGGTAAGTAAAGAGCTGTCTAGGGAGCCTAAATATAGGCTTGTTAAAAGCTAAGGTTCCTTAATCAAACCAAAGATTTATAGCATGCTGATGGCTGATTTTGTGAGTCAAAAAGTCATAATGAATACATAAAATGAAATGGTCTAACTTGTTAGCAGCCAGGAGTGTCAATATCTGATGATACTCTTGTGATATAAATCATATTTTTAAGCCAGATAATCTGGAATGGAGATAAATCCTTGTGGTTTTCAGTGTAATTCATTGAAAGCTTTGGATGTCCTCAGTTTAGCATCATTAAAGGCACTCTGATCAAGTTAATATTTATGTTTTGAAAGTATAATTCTGTGTATCCTAAGTGCAATGGTCTGCTGCAGTACAGTTACAGATTTGTGTTAAAACATGGTTTAGAGATACACTGTCCAATTTAGCTTAATTTTAGAAATATAATTTCTGACTAATATGCAGGATTGATCAGTTACACATAGCATTACTGATAATACAAAAACATTCTTTTGCATGTAACAGTTTTGCTTGCACATATGTTTTTCAAATCTGGAAACCTCTGGAAACTCTGGGAGCAAGACTCAGTGTATCACATACGTACTCTGAAAATGGAGAAGAAATAAATTATTCAGACCCCCAGAAGTGTGCATACTTGGTCATTCTTCTCTAGATATATCTTACTATATTAATGGGAATTTGGAGTAGCAGTGTTTAGGGTAGTACAATAAGAGACAGGTTTCAGAAGTTCATGCAGAACACCACACCAATCTTCCTCTAAATCCAGTGGAAATCTTATATGAACACATTCTGTCAACAGTTTTCCATCATTTCTGATTGTGGTTCACATACTGCTGGAGTAAGTTTTTTTGTTTAATATTCCTGCACTTCTGAATGTGGTACCTTTGGTCAGAATTGAAAATGAAGCGCAAAAACTAAAACCTCATTGTTTATATAATGTGAAATGACAAGTATATTCCTCCATACATGTTTTGTATTTTGTCATATTTTCCCTAAACAGATGACTTATAGAATTTCTTTATACTGGGATTGTTGCTTACCAAACAGTAATCATCCAATAATGATCCAGTGTTCTGAAATCATAAAGGTAGAAACAAACCTGCCTATTATGCAGAAACTGGGGGTAACCAAGGACTCGTGTTTTTTGCTTCACATGACTTTGTATTTTCACACTTTCGGTTGGTCTTTTTCCTAACAAATTTAGATTTTTTTTTTTTATTTCAAAACAGAACTTACTTTTTAAATTATTCATAATATTTGAAGATGGAAGGATTTGAGCTGTAATTGAGGCCGTATTAACAAAATATTTATAAAGTAATAGTAGGAAACAGGCCCTTCATCAGGTAGTTATAAAGAAAAGCTGGAAAGCCAGAGGACTAAAGTGAGAAAACTTCATGGAACTTGCCTAAAACCCATGTGAACATAGGATTTCAAATTTTCTGTTCATTTCCCTTTCCTTTGGAATACACTGCTTCTAATTTAACCTTTTTTATCAGTGAAATAAGCCTTCTTTGTCTGTTCCATAATGCTTTCAAAGGAAGTTTCAGTGCAGAAGAATGCTTCTCTGCTTTGATGTTATCCTAACCTACACCTTGATAAGGCATTCCAAACAAGTTATAAGAAACCAAAATTCATGTTATAAATCACATTTTAAAAAATATTGTGATGGAACTCTCATTTAAAAGAGAAAACTGGAATTGTTCTCTAAGAAGCCTTAAATTGCTAGGGCAATAATATTGCAGACAATGGTGACATTGCAAAAAAATTTTACTCAATATAAAATGAAATGGAGTAAACAAGATCTTGTACAAGGTATCAAACTACTTTTTCATTGGTAAATTGCTTCAAATGTTCCAAATAATGGTATCAGCAATTAAAACTTTTCCTAACATAGCATTTCTTTCTCAGCAGTTCAATCTGTATTTTACTAGAAATGAATATAACCTATGAAAATGTACAGACCAGCTAAGTCACATGTCTCTCTTTCAGCAACCACTTTCTAGTGAGTTTTGAAGCCCTGAACAGTAATCTAGCAACCATTTTAATTAACAAACTCCTGTGGCAGGACTGTAAAATTAACAGTTGAGCCAAGCATGTCAAATCTTTGTAGCTGTTTCACTGCAATGTTCAGAAAGCTTGAATCTTGACAAGAAATATTCAAGAATGGACAGAAACTCTCCACTTTGTACTTGTTTGCATGGTCCTGTATTACCTGGGCCATGTTGGTCTTGCAGTGAAAAACATAGTTTTATGTTAAAAGTGAAGTAAATTAATGCTTAAGTGGAGAAACTCATGATGAGCACTCCAGTTCCTTTGTTTAAGAGGGCATTTTTTTTAAAATTTTATTTTAAGTTTCATGCCTGCTTTGTATTTCTTGAAAGCAAAGGCATATCAACTGTTATTTTAGCATCCCTTCTCCCCACCCTCAGTTTCTCCAGTTGTGAGAAAAATCTTTGGTTCCTCGAAAAATTTTCCTCTGAAGAGGCTCTTTTTGGCAGATGAGATTGGATCTGAACAAACAAAATAATAACGTGCTACAACAATTCGTTAAATATCAAGTCTTGTATAGTTCTCAGAATGATACTAATATTTATTTGCTGGATCTAAAGGGTAGTACACTTTCGACAAGCTGTGAGCTCTTACAAACTATGAGTTATGTCAGATCTGATTATCAAACATAAATGCACACGTTAGTTCAGTAGCATAATCTGTAACTGTGAGTGACTGTACTAAACATCAGAGATGTTTTCATTTCAGAGAAGTTCCTTAACAGCTGAAATAACCAAAGAGCCACTGTTGCTAATCTTGTTGGTAACCTGTGGTATAGTGATAGCAAGTTGCAGCTGTGATTTTGGATTAAGTATGTTGTGGAGGGACAAAACTATTTCATCATCATGACACACAGTTGCCAGTGAACTGACCAGCGTGAGTGGGCAGTAAGAGGGAATTATGATAGGTCTGTATCTGTCTATAGGCTCACTAAATTTCTGGAGGTATAAGATCTGTAGTTTGCAAGATTGTGAAATGTGTGTAAGGAAGGAATATAACAGGACTACTGTCCTGCTTCAGTTTTTCTCTATTCCTGCTAGTGACAGGACCTACAGCTGAATTTTATCAGACACATCAGCGTGTAAGCAGACTGCAAACCATTGCAGTCTTGGACCATAAACCTCCTACTGATGTCAAAAGGAGTTTGAAGTCCAGTGTTAGCCTCCACCTTGATATAGAAACGTGGACAACATAGACAAACACAGTTTGACACATCACCTGTAGTAATGACAAGATCTGCCTTGTCACATTAAGACTGAAGTTTACCAGGCAAACAATCAGATACTCACCAAAGTTGCATGTATGTCCCATGAGAGCTGAATGAGATTAAATGGTGCATTGCTATCCAAGTATGATTTTTTGTCCATCTCTGTTTTGTTTCTTCCTTTTTAATTGAGTTCTCCTTTGAAATGATATTTGAATAGATAAAGCAATGGTCAGACAGGTAGTGTATTTTATTACCTTCTCATTTTCAGTGATGCCTGAAGGATTTTTTGCTTTTAGTCTTAAATACCTTTTACACAGTTCTCTGTATGCACGAGTATTAGCATGCATACTTGTAATGTTTTAGGTGTAATAACTTAGCCTGGTTTCTTGGTGTCCAGTAGGCCAGGAGACTAAACACCCCAGAAACTGTAGAGTTAGAAGACCAAACACTCTATTGTCATAAGCACTCAAGGTCCCCTAGCAGGACAGATTCTGTAAACTAGAAGTTAACCCACCCAGCCCCCTTATTGGGCCCCTTGTTAGATATGCTAATGTGTAAGGTCTTTAATTGTACACTCGATTGGGGGGTGGGAGGACATTGTGATGCTGTCACCTGGGCGAAGCAATGCATGGAATGGGATCCTATTAAAATACCAAGGTAAACAACCCCCAACCCTCTAACTGTGTGTGAGCTTTTATTTCCTAAGACCAGGAAAAAGGCATCATCAGAAACTAAAATACACAGGTAACATATTGACCAGCCATAACGTCCATTACACTAGTGAAAAATCTAACTGGCTGTTGTAGAAACAGCCCTTTAAATTTGATCAAGTGAATAAATGAAGGAGGAGCATCAAATTAGATTTTATTTGGCTAAGTCGTTTGTAAAGAAAATGTCTTATAATTCAAGTAAGAAATTCCTACATGGATTTCTTAATCAGGCTTCACTAACTTCATCCTTTCCATCTCTTCTTTCCTTTTCTTTCCTTCTCTGTGCTTAAAGTGCACCGTTGATTTTGCTTCCTTCCTCCATCCCACCACTTTTCTATTGTTACTTTCCACCTTCATCGTTCTATTGCCTTTCACCTTATTTGCTTTGGTCACTTTGCCTCTCAGAAATACTCATTCTTTTGAATATTTATTCCACGTCACAAGCAAGAAATCACAGTGACCTAGATAGAATCACTAAAGTCAGAGTGTATTGCAGAAACTGGACAGGTTGTAAAATCAATCAGCTTTTTCTTTTCCTTCCTGTTCCTTTTGTATTTTCTTTCCAATTTTCCCTATTGTATTCTTCACTTTCCATTTCTTCTGATTCCCCATCATTACCACAGCAGTAATTTCCCCATCTGCAAAGAGAACCAGGCAGCATTAGTGTTCTCCTTTGCTGGACCAAAGATAAAGGAAAACAAAATATGTGCTATAAATACCTTCAAAAAGGCTTGAAAGCATTAGATTTGATTGGCTTGACTTGTGGTGTAAGACAATGTATCTTGACAGCTCTGTCAGCCTTCATGTACACAGACAGTCAGTCTAAATCCTATATTCTGTTCTTTATTTGTCATCCATAAACCTTCTGTTATTTGAAATGAAAATTTGATGGAGGTACCATTCAAACAAAGCTAGCAGAGAATATAAATAACACTTCAATTGTGAAACTAACGATTCCTCCCTCTCTTTCTTGCTTGTCATCTTGCAGTGGAGAAAGTGGTTCTGGGAAGACTGAAGCCTGCAAACAGATTGTGAAACACCTCGCTTGCAGAGCCAGCTGCAGCGGAAATACCTTTGATACAAAGATAAAACATGTAAGTAGCATTCTGATCACTGAGTGGAATGAAACAAAACCTTGGCCTCTTCAATAGGCAGAGATATTTGAACTGCAAGGAAGAAGGAGTCTGCTCTGTAAAAAATTCATAAATGGCCTTTTTTCACCTTTGAAGTCAAAGGAAGTTTTCTTCCCTGAATGGGAATGGGATTAAGCCCACATGGTTGTGATAAGAGGAATCTCCAGCGTGGAGGCAGTTCTGTTTCTATGTTTTGTTGTGTTTGAAAATCAGTGTTGGAGTGAATAGGAAACATTTCTCTGATAAGGAACTGTTTCTTAAACATTAAATTAATTGCCTTCAGTAAATAAATAAATTTGCCTGTATGGTGTGGTGATGTGCCACTGGAAAGTATAAGAAGTGTTGAGACATCTGAAGTAATACTATGCAAGACAGAAACTTCAGACTTGCAGGAAAACTGCAAGAATTGAGCCTAGTTGCATGGCTCAATATTTGTGTACTAAATATATTTAAGAAATATATAAGAGTTCTGAATATTTGTTCAGCTATATTTAATTTCCAAAATATGTATTTCCATGTACCCGTATTTAATTCCCTATAAAGGTTCATACTGACATTTTTAATTATGCTGAACCCTGAATTGCCAATTCAAATTCTTTAAAAAAATTACTTTTCCTGGTGAAACTTCTCATCTGATATCTCAGCTCAGAGACAGCTATCAATGGGTCTTAATGGAGGTGGAAGAGAATTATCACACATTTTGGTTATAGAAAGATCCTTTAAAACTAGCTTAGATGAGCTATCTGACTTTAGATAGTAAAGGTAAATGTGTTAGATCTCATCCTTAGTGAATAGACTCTAATTCAGTTGCCCTTTAAGGTACCTTAATGAGCAGCATCATCTGAATTCATTCCTGCTGAACTTCTGCATAGCACCATTAAATTAATAAAGCTGCAAGATTAAAGCAAGAGCTGTATTAGTCTAAAGAGCAAATACGTCCTAAACAACACTACTGGAGTGGAACTGGAACCTAAACCAGCCTGACTAGTTTTCTGCTGCCACCTACTGCACAGACAGCTGGTTTAATTAATAATTGTGAATGGTTTGCATTTTAGAGCTTCTGTGCCACTCCACAGACCCCTTCCCTCCCCAGCTAGTCACTCACCTTCATGAAAAGAGTGATGTCAGAACAACAGTGTATATGGACCACTTTGCAGTCAACTTCTAAAGATCCACAGAGGAAAGTTCTGAAGGGAATCTGTCAGGATGTAAGGAACTAATCATACACAAAAAAGCTCAATACAATGGTTGTGACTATGAAAGTGTAACGTGGAAATGTGTTAGTGAGACATGCCATAAAAATTTCAGAATCTATTTTTTCCTCAGTTTTTTGCTATTATAATCCTGAAGTAATTCTATTTGAAATCAATAATTTATGCCATTTCTGACATTATATAAAACTCGTAAATTCTTTGTTGGGTTATTAGTATTGACTGACTAGCTTCATAAGCTGTCTTCAAAGATCCCAATATTTTTACTAAGTGTGCCAGCTCCAGGAATATGCCTCCAGTCACTCATATCCAAACTACTGCTAGGGACACAGCTCGCATGTGAATGACTGTCTTCCCCCTTAACTTACAGCTTCCACTATTCTGACATTGCTTTTTATGAATATATTTCTTTTCAGCTGTCTTACTTTAATTTTTTGAAAAAAACTGCCTGGGATTTTTTAGAATTCCTAGATGAAAAATGACCTCTTTTTCTCCCCCCATTTATTAATTACGAGACAACCTTACTGATGTTTCTTGAACATCCGTCTCTTTTCCTGTTTATTTCCTTTTATTGCTTCTTTACTACTGTTTTGCAGGTAAACTGTATCTTGGAGGCCTTTGGACATGCTAAGACACCCTTGAATGATTTTTCCAGCCGTTTCATTAAGTATTTTGAACTACAGTTTTGTGAGAGAAAAAAGACATTAATTGCAGGTAAGTATCATTTAATATGTTAATTTCGATATCACACCCAGAGTGTTAGATCAGAGATCCCAGTGTGACATACACAGAATTGGACAGCAAGAGCTTCAAGGTTTGTGAAAGAGGGGTTAGGGAGTGTCAGGGGAACAGATTACATTGCGCGTGAATGGATCACTTGTCAGGAGTGAGCAGTGCCCTGTTCTGAGCCACCACAAGGTGGCAGGGAAAGATAAGAAACAAATTAGCACCACTGATCCCTCGTATTTCCCAGGAAATTAAATTTCACTTTATTTCACAGATCACGAACTGAAAGAGCTGTGTAGTACAACACTGTGCAGTAAGAGTAAAAAATGGATTAAGTTTTAAGTTGTGCATTTGTACCTAATGTTATATTGGGTATTTTAAGTATCCCCTCATTTAGTGAGTGATATAGCCTTTTTACTAAAAAACCAAAACAAAACAAGTATATTCTGTAATACTGAAACTGGAAGTAATTTATTACAGCTTAGAGCTTTCTTTAGAACAGCCAGGACTCATATTGATGTTTATTCTTGTTAGAGGCAAGGTAGTGTAAATTTGGTCCTGCTTTCAGAGCAAGTGTGTCTTCTAATCCCTAGTAAGTGTTCATTAGTGGGAAAAAAAAGAAATACAAGAAAACTGAGCAAACTTTCAGTTTGATTCTGAAAACTCTTGTCTTCAAAAGCAGTCAGAGAGAGCTTTCATTTCTCATTCACATAGGTCATCATAAAGCTACTCACTGTCAAAGCAAGGTATGTCTGCAGAAATAACTACACCAACAATTTCCTACTTGCACTGCTCTTGGATGGAAAGACACTCCTTTGTTCCAAGTAAATTAGATTCAGTTAGATAAACATTTGCAAATCTATTCCTTTTTTTTTAATAATTTTAAATGTGTTTATGCTTTCTGAAGAATTTCCTTAAAAATTCTTTGGAAATGTTTCATTTCCAAACTACATTTTCTTGAGACGGTTCAGTACACTCTAGAAAATTTGATAGTTTCTTCAGGGAAAATGTCACTGCATGGGAAATTACTAACACTTTTTTTCTGGTTTGTTTTATAATGAATGTAGGATAATTGCAAAGGAAACTCGAAACTAAAAATGTGTGATTTTGTTTTTCATTTACAAGCTTCTGTGGGAGGAATGCAAAATGAAATATACATTAGCGTAGACTGAAGAACATCTCAGTTGAGTTTGTAAAAATAAACCGCAATTCCTAAAGCTGAAATTTTATAGATCCTTTGTATTGTACATATTTAATTTGAGTATATAGTGTTTCCAGGGGTGTGGGTTTATGAACAGCTTTACCCAGAACTGCTAGTTTAATTCATAGCCATTACCTCTGACAGGATCAGATAACCAGGTTCTTGTGTAAGTTTCCTGGTACAGTAATTCTGTGTTTTTATGATTCTCAAGCCACAGGCATTAAATGAGAAAATGTAAGGGTAGTAGTCAGGTCCATTAACAAGTATAAACAAATTACTTATCTACCCTGCTATTCCCCAATTTTTTAGGAATTGTATCAATTATTCTTATGAAATCCAAGGTAGCTAGAAGTTACATAATTTACTGCCAAGAGAGACAAGCCTTACCACAGCAGTAGAAGTGTGTTTTATATTTCTGAAATTTGCAATTGTTCCTGCTGTTTAATTTGCATAGTAGAGGTTGCCTGTTCTCGGCCACTGCTAAGCATCCCTTCTGAGTGAAATTGTCCCAGGTTCAAACCACCATAAATGAGAAAACGATCAGGCATGTTGTCATTGACACATTTAAATTCCCCCCAAAGATTCTCTTTATTTATTTGCAAGATCTTTTGCAGCAGTATTTTCTGGCTTGCACTGTTTAAACATAAATGAAAAATTTAAATATGCAGAGCACCTTATTTTGCTGAGTCATTATTTCCTGACTCATTGATAATAACTAACATGCCTGATTTGTAAACAAAAGTCCAAGTGACTGCCTCCATCAAAGGGTTTAGGTATTTTAAACTTCTCCACAGACAAACCTTAGGGGTGGAGATCCATAACAATTTGCTAAGGGAGGGACATGCAAAGTACTTTTATTATAATGGGCAAGCTCAAGGTGGCACTCCTTGCATTTTGAGTGGGCACGAGTGAAATTTGTGTCAGATTCTTGTTCATGCTGAAGTTCTTTTAGACCCTGGAAATGCTCTGACTTTTGTCACAAGATTTATTCTTCAATCAGAAAGTACAATATACCTAAATAACTGAAATGTTCCCCATATTTTTCATTGTTCCTTAGCATAAACTGTCTTTGCCACAATGTTTTGGAAACAAGGATGGAATGTTTGAATGTGGCTCTACTCAAAGCCAGTACAGATATCTGAAGAGGTTTTATGTAGTAAAAAGTTTTATATGAGAACATTTAGAATAAACTACAGGCCAGTTATTTCATTAAGTTTCTAAATAAATTCATAACTCAAAGATTGATCTTCTGGCAAAAAAATAATACCGCTCCTAGAGAATTACTAACTCTCACAGCATAGTAGTAAAAGACTGATTTTTTTTTCCCCAGAATGGACTTTCAGGTATGTTGATATAATTCCTAAGATGAAAATTAATGCCTCTATAAATTTCCTCAAATCATTCAAAAAAGAGAAAAAGTCTGAAAAACCTTTTCTCCAGATTTTCTGCCTTGCTTTTCAGGCATTAGTTTTCTCAGTCTTCACTTTTTGAAAAGCAAGGACTGGTTTGGTTTCTTTTTAAAGTTGCATTGGAATGGACTGACAAATGTTTTTTCACCTTTAGCAATAGCTATGTTTAGGACAGCATGGTTTTTGAGAAGGAGCAATGTAGTTTCTAAGAATGCATAGCAGAAAGACAGATTTCACTGGCCACACTTTTAATACAGAATCTGCTTGCTGACTGTGTAGCTCCTGAGTCTACTGAGCTGCTGAGATCAAGTAAGCTACTTAAAGGAAGTACAAATTGGTTTGTGTCTGTAAGCACAAAAATTACAGACTTTGCTTCGGAACGTTATTATTTCCTCCCTTTTATTTCAAGCACAGATTAACAAATGCATTTCACTTTGTAGAAAAGCATACTACCATGATAATTTTCTTCATGACTCTTAGCACCACTAAGATGATGCTGTGTTTGATTCTTGCTGATTGGAAGTTTGGCTTTTCTTAACGGCTCTTCCTACTGCTGCAGATGCTAGTTGAGATGAAATATAGCCTTATTAAAGTGCAGGTGACTTGAAGAACTTGAAAAGGGCTGAATTAGTTTGTGACCCCTGAATAAGTGATGTTGCCCATAATTAAAGTCAAACGATAGATGACCTTTGGTAACATTTTTCCTGCTTGTATTAATCAATGAATGTTAAAAACACCTGAAGTGGTAGTTATAAAAGCCTTAGTGGAGAATATTGCACACAAAAATGTGATAAAAGATTTGCAGTGAGCTCTTTTCAAATTAATTGATGGTTGGATTAGTTTTACTGTGAAGTAAGTTACAAGCACAATAAAAGATGGAAATCATCCTTCTGGTTCATCTATTCTGTTTTACCCTGTAGGAATGGCAGCCAGGTAATGATTGATTCTGATGAAAGTATGTGTCTAGGTCAGTCCTGCCATGATTGCTTTGCTTCAATTTATAATGTGTTGCAAAGTTACTGGAGCCAGAAACATACTTGATTTCCCAAGTGTGCCTTTCTACTTCCAGTACAGGTTGGATTTTTTAGTTTTTTCTATAGTGTAGCAGCAGAGGATTAGATGGATTATACACAATTTCTCCCAAGATCGATTCCATAATAGCACTTCACTACTACATTTTGTAGGATGATTAAATGGGCCAGATCATGTTTCCTTGCTTCAGCAAGTCAGACATCCAACAGTCTCAGTCCTGTGTCTCTTAGCCAGAATGCCAGGCACGGTTTTGGTTGCCAGCACATGTCAGGCCATGTCTGTGTTGTTACATAAAGAAAGTGCAGAGGATGTCGATGGCTAAGGTACCACTGGCCTTCTGTACTCCTTCACTGGGATGTGCCCAGGATGGTTTGGCCTGTGCGGAGTAGTTCTTTGAGAGATCCTGCATAGTTGTATTTAGTTTAGGGACAGAATTCAGCTGAGGCCTTTCTCAAAACAGTATGTCCAAGATTCACCCATTTTATTTCCCTCCAGTCTACACCGTCTTTCAGCCGTATTCTCAAAGGCTGTATTCTCTCATACAGACAGTTTCAACTAACCTCAGGTTACTGTGTTTATTTCAACACAGGTATAGAGAGAAACTTAAAGAACTTCAAAACAAGGGAAGATAGATGGAATTTAAAACAAAATGACCAGACAAATACAGATGATATAGCAATAACCAACCTAGCAGTGAATGAGCTATTGTGAGCAGTAGCAACCGGTGACAGGAGCATGCATTCTGCCTGCTGGCCTAGTCATTAGGCTAGTGCAACTACTGTGCCTCTGACACACACTCTCATTCACCAAACTGTTTGACTTTGCATTGGGCAACACCTATGAGTCCAAACATGGTTCTGAAAATAATGCTTTAATCCCAAAGAGTTTAAAAAAAAGTAAAAAAAGGAGAAAAATTCAAAAAATACGTGAGTGGCATGCATTTAGAGGATGTACTTACCGTGCTACAGGATGCATGCACCAATATTTACAATCACTATTATGTTCAAGAACCACTTCCAGTTCATAAAGAAAGGAGTCCTGGATGAGTTGGTTGAAAGCCAGGCCATCGGGTAGCTGTAGTTTAATATTCTCATCTGCTTACAGGGTTTCAAAAATGTAGTTCCTCCACTGCAGAGAATTGCATCTTATACTCTAAACTGAGCAGTCATTTCCAGGGTGAGGATGCTCACCAATACTGTGAAAGCTCTGCCATGCTGCAGATATTGAAAAGCCTAAACAGCAACAAAATAGGCTGTGTCCATGTGGTGGAGGTGCTCAGTTGCGTGTGAAGAGATGTGCTTCTGGTCTTTGCACCACAGCTGGTATTTAAGTAAGGATGAGATAAAGTATGCCAGCAGCTGAGTAAGTTGGAACTAGGATCAGTTTCCCAATGACCAACGCTACAGTTGGACATTCCCTTGATCTCTTAGTCTCTTGCATCAGGAACCACATGGTGGTGTACTCCCTGGGGGAGAGCTCAAGAGAAGCCTGCCCAAAACAGTGAATATGTCTCTGTTTCTTCACAGGTATCTCAAAAATGCCTGTTATCTTGTAAACAGGTGAATGGATCTGAGGGCTCAGTATTTCCTTTGCTTCTGTGCTTTGCCACTGTCAGAATCTTAGTTGGCCTGAGGTTATGTATGATCCTGTATGCTGCATTTCTGTAGGCAAATCTCACACAGATTCATCCTCCTTCATCTCTTCCCAGACTACTGATTCAAATGGCTTCTTATTTATTTAGGTCATCATAGCCCTCCTGAGATGCCCATTTTCCCCCAGGCTTAGGTCAGTGAGCTTGTTGATAACCAGTTCTGCAGAGAATTTTTCTCTTTGTAGCCATCTAGAAGCTAGGGGGTTAATCTAAGATATTAATCCCTGTGTTCTTGATTACTAACAGAGAAAGAAGAAATGCTTCCAAGTGTGTTTTTTTTCAAGATATCTTGAATTTCTCTTCCATCTTTCTGTTAAGAAGGAGGATAGAATAGATGCCAGGACTCAGACAGCTACACTTTGGTAACATGACTAATAGCTTGTGTCTTAGAAAGTCTTGCCAAATACAGCTACTGGTACAAATCAACATCAGTATCTTTAAAACTGAGTAGTTTTAATGGTAATGACAAACAGTAAGAAAGTAAGGTAATATGTTTGTTCCACCGATTTTAATGGAATTAAGGTTTTACATGTGTTTTTTCTAGAAAACCATGGCAGTATGAATGACAATACTGTATTTTATATGCTCCCCTCAGATCATTTTATAAGAAATATTGTTTATTCTTAACTGTTGCAATGGTGAATGGTTTAAGATATTTAATTTTAGAACAATCAGTATAATGATGAATTCATGTGTTTGTTTCTTAATCAGCTAGGATTTATACATACATGTTGGAGAAGTCTCGTGTCATTATCCAGCCTCTCAACCAGAGTAATTTTCATGTTTTTTACTTGATGATGGATGGGTTGTCTGCAGAAGAAAAATACACCCTTTACCTCAGTAATCTGTCTGCACACAGGTAGGAAAACAACTTTATATTTAGTATTAATAGTTTTCATGTATTAATGCCTCTCTGCTGTTGAGGTCCTTCTTCCAGTAGTTTAAATTTTTCTAATTTTTCAATGAGTTCTGACATTATTTATTATGGAGTACCTGCTCATGAGGATTCAGTTCTGAAGTATGTATATACTGTCTCAACTAGATCAGAGTTTTATATCCATTAGTATTGTTGCCTTAAAGGAGAAAAACTAACTTCTTAGCTATTTTTCCACCTTCTGTGGACTAGAGTAGGTCTGTTGGTTTTGTTTTTTCCCCTGGTGAAAATTTGTTTCTTAAAGTAAAAACTTTTATTTATTTATAATTCTCTTACAGAATATGTTGATTTTGATGAAATGTCACTAAATGTAACTGATATCTCCATTTTCATTTTGATATTTACTTTACATCAAATTAGTAAGAAAAAGAGAAACAAAAGTTTTGACTGCTTTCAACCAAGGATAGGATTCAACAGCCAGTTCTTAAAATGATGTCTTTCTGTATGACTCCACATGAGCTGATTGTCTTGGCCCCCATTTGCAATCAAAGGAGATTGAGTCCCTACTCAGCTGTATATAGACTTACATATAGATGTGTGCTTTGGGTGAACTGAACCACATTTGTGTCTTCATAAACTGCGCTGATTGCATCGCCTTTAATAGTAAGAGCTTAAGTACAAAGAGCTGAATATAGACACCCAAATGTAGAGGGTCTAGGCTTAATATACTCCAAATGTTTACTATAGGAGGAGGTTTTGGGGTTTTTTCAGGAAGTTTTGTGAGTATCTAAGAATTTGTTAATTCAGGTTATTTTAGAATGAAAAAATATTCCTCACATAGATAATTTGCCCTTTACTCTTCAGTCTTTCTTAAGTGTCACTGAAATGAGAGAAGCCTATTTAGCATTAATGATCTTCTCTTAAACTGACTATATTTAAAATGAGTATAGTAACTGTAAAAAGACCAATAGTAATTAAAATTATGTAAAAAGAATGTTTTCATGTTTTCACATCTAAGCCTTTTTCCCATGGATTTCATTTTCCACTCTAGTTAGATACTAGAATAAAATAGCAGTTCTAGGTTTAGGACCTGTAAATAGAAAGACACCACATTATTTTTTGCAGAGAAAAGCTTTGTTGATTATGATTTTTTTCTTAGTCAGAAGTTTTCAACCTACCATTGTTTGGTGATGTTTTAAGCTGCTACAATTTCTGTATTATACAGAATAGCATACAGCACTAGCTCTGAAGAAACCTCAGGCTAAGTTCGTTTGCTTAAAATGATTCACTTCGAAGCAGGGAGAAGAAGAGTTAAATTATATATTTTACATCGTTTGAGGACTTTTAAGACTAAAATTATTCCAAGCTCCTGATGATTACTTTATTCCTCTTCTTGCATAAGTTGTTTGGAAGCACTCAGTTTCTTCAGAAAATGAAACAGTTTGAAGTTTCCCTTCAAGAAGCTCAGACAGGAAAGAACATAGCATAAACCTGAATAATTAGGTTCACATGAATAAAGCTTTATCTGATAAGATATCTGATAATCATCCAAAAAGAACAAAATTTCTAAATAGATGCCTGAACATTGCAGTACCAAAGCTTTAGAACTAATTTATAGCTGAATATTTGCATAAACCTGCTTTTATCAATAAAGTTTTGCTTTGCCTTTGTAGAGTAGATTGTATCTTGCGTTATTGAGACTGTTTGGGCCAAATTTTTCTTACCTTAAACTCCTGAGTGCAGTACTTCAGTGAGCTAGATCTTTCTCAGCTGATAAAGTTAAATTAGGGATTTCTACTGCATCAAATTCAGTCATGAATCAGGAAGGCAGGATCTGGCCTCCCTTATAAGCTCATTATTTCTGGCTTATTTCTGGCAAATTTTCATGAGATCACATCATTCTGCTAACATCCATAAGTGAATTTTTCATATTTTCTTTAAGCAAGTGTAATCTTGATTCGAATAGTAAAACTGAATAGATAACAGGCCTTTTGAAACCTTTGGCAGGTTGTTTCTGCCCAGATATTTTTTTGATAATTTTTCTGTTCCTTTTCACATTGTTTAATATTGCAGTTTTATGTAGAAGATTCAACAATCTTTGTAAATAATGGCTAAGATACAAAGTAACCCTATTTTAATGTTGTTTTCTTAAGCCATGGCAATAGAAGAAATGAGACATGATATTGTTATTTTTATTCTTATTTTAGATTAAAATACCTCAAAGATTTAAAGTAATTTTGTCAATATGATGCTGTAAAAGATTGAATGTAGATTGTGTTTTATGTACTATATAATCCTGGACTGAGAGTTAATGTAAATTGCTAAAAGGGGAAATCCCTCCCTTTTGGAATCACTAACAATTTCTGTAAGGCTGGGGTGTCGCCCCATCGTGTAGGGGAAGTTATTTGGTTGTAAATCTCTGCTGTTTGGTGCTGTCCTGAGAGGGAGCTTGAACTCAGAAACTGAAATGTGTGTTCTTGCAAGCGTTATAGCTGCTAAGGCATTGTGTGAAGACAAATAGCTGGACACTTTCTATTGAGCCTTCATACAACTAGGATCTTAAATTAGCAAGAATTTAATCTACGTAGGGAAGGATCTGAATTAATACATCTCCCATGATATCTGCATGTAGATCATGATGGATAAAGACAGAAGTAATTGCTGAAAGGTAAGATCATTTTTCAAGACTGAGCATGGGAAGCATGTCAGAAATAAAGAGAGAGTCTTGAAAGGGCAAGTCGAAGCTTTTTGATTGACAAGTAGTGCCATGCGTTCATTATATTCAGAAACTGATTTTTATCAGTCGATTTTTGATTGAAAATTCCAAAATTTCTATTAATTTACTGTGTTTCAAATAACTCTGGGACTTCTTTATCTTGATGATGATAATTATGTGTAATACAGAGACATAAACAACTCGAAGTTATATTCTCAATTTCCTCTTGATTTGCTCTGGATTACTTTATTTATTTCCTGGGTGGAGATATAGTCCATACCTGTAAGCAGTACTTTTGTGGTCTGTGAAGTTTAGCCTCACAAAAAAAGCATGTTTTAGGTTTTGATTTAGCCTCATAGTTACAGTAGGTGCTACCTTAGTGATGAATCTTGCAACCAAAGTGAAACAGCACAATAAGAGAAGTGTCAGTGGTGGTATATTGGTTTGTAAATGGTCTTCAACTCTGGTGAAGAAAGTATAGGAGAGAAAAGGAACGATCACAATGATAGGAAAGGAAATATATGCGGAAAATCTTACAGAAAGTAAGTAGAAAGTCCTGCTTTTGTTGCTTTGGGCCAATTGCTTCATATTAGCATCTCTATTTCAAAGCTGTGGCATATAGAATGTAAAAATGTCTTTGTGTAATATATATATGTAAGATACTCAAACATACTGTTATTAAAAAACATGTCCTTACATTTGTATATTTATATTTAAAAATACAGCTTAAGGCCACTTAACTCTAGAAAATTATTTCAGAAGAGATGGTGGGTTTGAGAGCAACTTGATGTTGCTATTTTCAGTTTAAACAAGATTGCTACTTTTCCTAATTCATTGTACTATAAAAACAAGTGAATAATTTAAAGCTGGGGAAAATGTTAATATTCACATTCATGCAAGCTGAACTGTGGTCAGGGCATGTATTTTTTGTATTTGCATTATCAAACTGCTGTTCTCAGATGTGTAAAACTTTCCTTTCTCCCACAGAACAATGGTGTGCACTGCACTGTGTTCTCTCTGCCTGTGATGTTTCTCACAGCCCTTAAAAAGCAGTGAAACTTCTGCACCAACAGATGTACATCAGTTCATGGAACTGATATATCTTTTACAGCTTTTCAGTGCAGATGCCCTCTTCAGTGTCAGTAAGAACACTTGAATTTAAGATATAAAGGAGTAATTTTAGTAAAGTGATTGGTTTTTTATTGAAGTATAAACTGATCTGAACCCTGATCACTGAGAAAATAATTTTCCATTCTAAATTATAAGGTTGATCTTCAAAAAAAAGGCTTAAAAATTAGTGTGGTAAAGTGAATGAAGTAGAAAAGATCCCAGTAAACAGAACCTTACGTATGATTTTTTATGTGTTTCCAGTCATCATCTTTTCTAACAAGCACTAATACACTGTGTTAAAAATAATGATTATTCTAGTAACATCCATATTGATCACCACTCTTCCTTCCCCTTACATATAAGAGCTCAAGATGTGAATTTTCAAGACTGTGAGTAGCCAGTTACCACAAATTTTCCCATTTCAATACACTCAGGTGACAGCCTCTCTATTTTCTAATTGTTATAGATATAAAGCCATGAAGGCACTGTACATTTCCATACTTTTTCTCTTCTTTTTCTTTCCTTGTATCTTTGGATGTTTTTTTTCCTTCTAACCTTTTGATTAGTTTCTCATCTAAAATGCAACTGAAAGAAATTATAATCTTGAAACTACCAGTTTTCCATACCTCTGCCATTTGTCTGCAAATCTTTCTGTGGTAGTCTAACCGGAAATCTGTGGAGAAAAGTTGTGTGGGTTCATTGTTTGTGTTTTTTGCTCTGTTGTTTGTTTGGGGTTGTTTGGTTTTATTTTTATTTGCTTGTTTAAGGTTTTTTTGTTTGTTTTTCTGTTGTTTTTATTTGTTTTTGTTTGTTTGGGTGCTTTTTGGTTGTTTTTTTTTTCATTTTCCCCACATAATTAGAAAAATAGGCTTTTCAGTGATATTCCAGTCCTCTAATGTTTCCATGCCCTTTTCTTGTATTCAAGCTGAATAGATAATTTTTTTTGTGGATATTGACTTTGGTTTAAACTTTCAGTTTGTCCAAAAGCTCAGTTCCCAGAGGTGATTACACTGGACCATTTTGATCCCTTTGCTTCACAATTTGCCTTATGCTGATATCTGTGTATGATGACTAGAGGAAAATACAAGCAAGTGTTAGACTTAAGTTACAAAATTAGTTGGATTTAAATGTTGTGAATTAAACAGCTAGATCTGTAAGAGTTACATCAGATTTTCCCATCCTGCTGGAATGATAATTTCTGTGTGAAGTGCCAAGTTATATCACTTTATCAAACTGCCGTTAGGCTTTGTGTGATGAAAGTCACCATAAGTTAGTTGTACCAAAATTCTGAGTCTCACCCAAATAAAGCTTAGTGTTGAGCCTCCCTAAACTTCACTGCTGAGGATCAACTTAGTTTTAAAATCCTGCTGACAGAAGCTAAAGCTCTAGGCTATCAGGAAGGTGGAATTAATTGTATTTAATTTTAGGAGGAGGGTAAAGATCATAATCAGAGGTTGCTCTGCTGTATTCCACTTTTCCATTATGGGTAGTGTCAACACAGGAGGAGAGAGAAGCTGTGGCAGGAGATGTTAGGATCACCATCCCTGCAGCTGGATGGCCATGAAGGTCAAGTCCTTCTTCTTCCAAAGGTCTCTTAAATTTAAAAAAAAACATTCAATTTCTGGTTGAGCAAGTAAAGTCGTATTTTTTGTTTTGTTTTGTAAAAGTCTTCCTGACCTAACTTGATGACAAGCAGCACGTTCCTTTTCTCCGAAAATCTTGCATTTTAAGTGCATTAGCGTTTTATAAAACAATGCAATGATACAAGTAGCTCAAGCCATGTATAGTAGCATGCCTAGAGAGAAAAGGGTATAAAGACTTTTGAAGCACACTCGACAATCTTTCTAAATGATATAGTGGTATGAAGATGCAGTGTCAAACACATGGGAGATTTCAAAAACAAGGGAATTAGGTCTAATTTATTTTTGCTGGAATTTGTTTCAGTACAGTGAGTGAATATAGATAGGTGAAACCCGAAGTAAAATAAAAAATAGTTTGGGTTGTTTCTTGAGTTTTTTTAAACGGCACGGTAGCAAATAATATAAAAAATATACAGTTCAATCAGTTTACATCTTCTTGATACAATTTACTTACATTTCAGCTGTCTAGTGAAAAGTTTTAACTGTGAACATTTGTTTCTTGAATATCTTTATGCAATGCTACCATGAAAATCTGATTTGCAATGAGTAGTAATATTTTAAGGGCAAGATTTGTACATTCTGAATGTAATGAGGCAATTCCATTTACTTAGATTCCAGTGAGGTCTGACAGCTAAACTAAACCAGGCTAGTTATCAGGAAGGTAATGGAGAGAGATATAAACCAGATGTGTTTGTCTGAGATTCTGAAGCAGATTGAAACTAGTTTCAGTGAGTTTTATATCTATGTAATCTGAATATTTTCAATGTCAAAAGAATTGTCTACATTTTATCTGTTGTCTTTTGTGCTTTGGTTGTTTAGTTTGGATGGTTGCTTACCATGTATTCTTTTCCTGTTTACACTGTATTTACTGATGTCTGAACTTCTAAACTGATTTCTTTTTGAGATTGAACCATCTTTACTGCATGTAGATCATATGCATATTCCAGCAAAATGTGTTTTCATGTTATTCTCTTTAATGTGTTTTTCCCTACCCTGTTATAACTTCAGCCTCAAGTTCCCATTTATTTCAACAGATAATAGTCTTTATCCCAATACTTTCACCTTCTTCAGTTTTCCTTTATTTTCCTCATTCATGCAGGTTTTCTGAGCAAATAGTGCTCATGAGTTTATTCAATTTGGTTTATTCTTTATGTGAGCAGGAATTGAACCAAGAGGAATGTTTATGTTTTTGTGGGTTTTTTTCCCTTAGCTTCTTTTTCTTCTCTCATTCTTTCTTTGAAGCTCAGGCTCCATTAATCTCTTGGACCATGTTCTTCATGTGTCAGTGTTGATCTTTGCACTTCAAAGAAGGAAGTGTTGAGAGACAACACCAGTAAACGACTGATGCATGTGATTTGTTATGCTGGATAGTAATAATCATGACTAACTTAGTTTTATTGAAGATGGACACTAGAAACCATATTTTATGTAGTGTTAAGATAGAACTTCATGTTTCAAAGTGATATTGATTGATTAGAACTAATTTTATCTAATTCTAATGTAACATTTTACAATATGTATTTTCAGATCTATCTGAAATTAAAAAATAGAACAGAGTGTAAGTTTGGGGATTTTTTTTTCATTCAATATAGATTTCCAAAAAAGAATATTAAAAAATACTGATTTTTTTACGCTGTGGTGTAATTAATCTCATTTTTCATATTTGTGTGGTTCACTTCTGTTCAGCTAACTTTTAGGTTTAGTCTCATATTTTAAGCTTAGACTGCCATAATTTAATGAAAACTAGAAAGAACTCAAAGGAGCCTATTAGGCACAGTAGCTAAGAATTTTTTCAGTGTTTTTCAGCAGGGGAAATATGATGACTGGATGATGTAGCCTAAATCTTCTTTCTTAAGATCATCACTGTGCATGTTAATATTCAGGAAATAGCTGACAATAACGTCAGTGTTAACATACAGTGTGTTTCTGATGATTGGCTACATTTTCTCTATCTTAAACCCCCTTTCTGTAAGACATTTGTGGACAGTAGATACATTACTAGAAGGTTGGCATTGCAATTACAGAATCTATAATCAGGACCACATCTTAGGTTTTCTAAACAAAACTGAAATGTTAATATGTGTCATCTGCTTTATTTTCCAAATTTAGTGGTTATTTTTCTATTGGCAGATACCTACACCTTATACATAAGGTATACCTCTATGTTATTAATTTTATTTCACAGTATTTGTTTTGAGTGTCTGGCTGTGCAATTGTTTTGAGAGGTTCGTCCTGAATTCAGAGTTAGTTACATACACACCTACACACTTGCATTCTAATTATATGTCAAGACACCCAACCATTTTTCTACTTGAAAGCAGAAGCAGCTTAGCTTTGGATTTTAATGATTAATTTATTTATTCCACTTTTGACATTAATAGCTTTTAATATTGCTGCTTTATTCCCAAAGGATACTTTAAGAAATTATACCTCCAGTGATGTTCAACAATCATTAACTTACTTGAAATTCAAGAAGAATTTTTTTTTTAACAAGGTAAAGGTGGTAAAATACATCTGAGACAGCTCAGGGTCTTTGTCTGAGGTCCCAAGTGTAATTATTATTTGTCTGGCTTTCAGAAAAAATGCTGCAGAAATTCTGCTTTGTTCAAGAGTGCAAATCTGAAACTCATATTCCTCTGGGTATTTTCTTTCATTTGATGTTAACAATCCCCTCTTCATTGTATTATTCTTCATACATATTGATTGACTAGTAGAAGAGGATGTTCAGTCCCCCATTGGCAGACTCTGAGAGGCAAAGAAATCATTCATCTTGATTACCTCTCTTTTCAACAACTTTTTTCTCTCCATCATAATTCTAACAAGCTGAACCTGTAAAACTGTGTAAATGAACACATGATGTTTTCTCAGGAATGAATTTTACATTTATAGTGGTACAGTACAGCCAAGGTGATCTCTGTATTTCTGTATTGTCCTAAATGCACTCAGATATCTGATAATATTTGGTAAGTTACATTCTCTTGGTGTCTGGAATAGAAAAAATTGTATCAGACCATGTAAAAGTACTCTGGCTTTTGCCTTTTTATTGCTTTAGTCAGTTTACTTTTGCATGTTTAGTTTTATTCCACAAACTTGCATTTACGTGATTTGACTGGCATTGATACCATTTGATATTTATTTGTTTGAGAGAGGATTTGTCACTCTTGTTCATTTTGGTGTAAGCATTACATAGAAACAGATTCAGAACATGAGAAAAGAATACTCTGTCTTTCATGTCTGTGGCATGAAAGATGAAGAACAGGAGGCAAGAAAAAACTGAAATCTGCTTAATTAAAAGAAAGAAGCAAACTTGGTAATTAGGAGCATTGGGATCTTTAGAGTCTACTTAAGACATCTTAATTTTAGCAGAAAACTATACATACAATAAAACATTGTTTGGGATAAATTGCTTTAAATGGGGAAAGCAAGTGCAAAAATAAACATAACACGTACCAGATGATTCTCCAATTTATTGGGAATTCTGTTGATGAGTATCTTACACCTTAAAGTTTCTGGGCCAAGTTCAACCTTTTGTTAGAAAAAAAGAAATCTCCAGAGAGCTATGAAAATTATATACATACATATATATTCAGGTTAAATTTGATCCTTTGTTGAAGAAATTAAGTGCTGACTGTTTAAGCAGCCCACTAGTATTCCACATCAGATGGAAAATGGATGTAGCTCCAAGGGGTGAAATTGCCGTAGAAATCCTGGCTTAAAAGAAGATGTGATTACTCACATAAATGGTAGAAAAGTTAATTTGGCTTTTACTTTAAGTACAAAATATGTCTCTGCACTTTACTAGGTTGCTAATCATCTCATATGTGGAGGGAGATTCAGTGGATTCAGCTCCTGAAACCACTTAGCTATTGCATTACATAAATCTACTGTGATAACACAGTTCTGCAATTTATGTTTCAAAAGTCACTCTTAGAATCATCCTGATACAATTAGTGTAGATGAATTTCCAGTCAGGAATGGGTTGTTTCAGAAATCGTTATTGACATACAGAACCCCAGTCATTGAACCCAGCTCATCTCAGTGTTAGATCTAGTGGAGCTGATACCTCTCACCGTTGTTTGAACTTGCTGCCTTCACTCAGTTCCCTGTGCTGGCATGTATTTTTCATTGCACTGGTAGCCAACTCTCTGTAGGAAAGTCAGGCAAGGTCAACCCAAAGTGCGGCACAGTTTTTTTCCTCTAGTTCTTTCATTAATCATTATTCAAAATTACCACTACTCTGAAGTTAAACCTGATTGTGTGAGATTAGTGCCATTTACAGCTTCCTTTGATTCATGGATTTCCACAGTATTTTCTGTAGTTACTTACTGAAACTGAGTTTTGTCTAAAGCCTACAAGAACTAATTAAAATTTTCTGAATATGCTAGTTGAGTGCTAATGACCAGAGGATGTTAGGATCTGAGTTTTATACAGCTCCCAAGAATGGCAACTCTATCAGTCTGGCTTCTGAATTTATTTTATACAATATAATGCAGGACAGAATGGTATGTGAATATCTTTCAATGAATCACCCATATCCCAGATGTTCCTTGGAACTTTTTAATTCTGTGTATAGGTCTTGTCTGTATCCAGGTAGCTTATGACGCATCTCTTGGAATCATGGCACAGAATATGTATATGTGTATATATATATATATATATATACATATATATATATATATGTATAATGCACACATTTATTAGCCTATTGAACCAGGGAAAGCTGTATTTTTACCAGACCTGAGCAAACAGAACTCTGGATCAGACAAGGAGGCATGATGGGGGGAGCTGAATAGGTCCAGAGTGTATCAAGCTTCTAGGTTTTGGACTCAATGACCTTAAAGATCTTTCCCAGCCTAATGATTCTACAATTCTCTGATTTTCATCTGTGGTCTATCTGTGATAATAAGTCTTATGCTTGTCTGATTGTAAGTTTAAGCATTTCTTGAGTAGAAGTAATATGGGTGAGAAAAATTGTTAGAGCAGATGCAGTTTGCACAAAGATGCAAATCAAGAAAGCATTCTGAAATAAAAAGCTTAGTATGAATTTTCTACTGACTGAAATGATAGAAGAAGGCACTGAAACAATGTAGAAATACCATTTGACAAACAAACTGTATTTCTAATCATAGTTGCAGAGAAGTGTAATGTATGGCTTCTGACAAGTGCTTGCACTTTCTAATTTCTACTTTAACCTTTGTGGAATTTTAACCTAATCAAATCATTAAATGGATAGAAATCAGTTTACCAAGCTGGCATTACAGCTCAGTATTAAACTTACACAGTAATTGCAGTGTTTATTTTAATGCTGATACACTGAAACCAGTTTTGTGATCTGTTTCCAACCAAGAAGAGGATTATGAAGACTATGAAAAGTGCTAACCACTGGTAAAAATAAGTCTGTAGCCTTTCACTGTTAACATTAATAATTAAAATAAGAAAATAAATTATTTAATGAAACAGTTTGTTGAAAAACAATTGGAGACTATCCTATATCGTTAGATTTTTCCAGCATTGAATAAAAGACAGAGAAAGTCCGTATGACCCTTATTTGGTATAAATATTGCCACTCTGATCTAGTGGGTGGCAATCCTGCCCATATCAGGGGAGTTGAAACTAGGTGATTTTTAAAGTCCCTGCCAACCCAAGCGTTTCAATAATGATGATGAGTCTATGTGTTTTTCCATTTAAGTAATTGTTCACTTGACTTTAGTTTTTTATCACTTTCCTGTCTCAAATTGAGATGGGTTAATACTGGTACTACTAGAGATTGTACATTTTTATCCTAATATTTCCAATTATTTCTTTGTGCTTGCTTCTGTATAACTCATTTCTTTGGTTTTAGAGAAATCAGATTCACTATTAGAGATAGATCTGTACTTCCTTGTAGCTGCAGTCCTTCCCCCATTTTCATCATGCTCTCTGAGATTCCTTTCTCAGTGTATTTTCAGCTCCATAATGCATATTTGCCGCATTTCAATCCTAACCTCCTGTTTAAACAGGACTCCTAAATCAGGTAGCAGTTAAGAGGAATGGAGCAGCATCTGTTAAATTTGTCCTATGATGAACTGAACTTCAGTGAGTATGTTATAGAATTAGGTTGGCTCCTGAAACAAAATTGGAACGAACGGGAGCATCTCAAATTCTTTGATTATGTAGTTTAATCTGCAGCCTGTTTTTTAAACATGGAATTACAATCCACTCCAGTCTATTCCCATTCCTGCTTCCCATATATCTTAGCAGGTAAAGACTACTGTAAAGCATAATTTATTCGATGATAATCTTTCTTCTCTGTTTATTTTTATTACCTTTTAAAATTATATTTGTTCTCATTTTTGTTAGTAAGCAATGTATTTGAATAAAACCTAGCTTTGCAGATCGCTATGTGTAGAGTGTGGATTTTAGCACTAAGACCCATCAGGGAATCTCTTTGTCCTGTTTTGACAGACAAACCATGAGAGTACTCTAAATCTTCAAATGGGCTTTAGAAAGCCAGTTCATTCTGTACAGTATAAGGTCAGTGTACCTTCAACACTTAAGTAACCTGCTGAGATGCAAACCTTCAATCGAGCTCTTGGTGTGCAGCCTCAGGTTTACTTCAGGCTTGCTGAGCTTCTGTGTCCTTGGTACCTTATGAGAGGCAAAGGAAGACACTACAGGGGATTTAATGTCAGAAGCACTTCGTTTGTGACTTTTCATTAAGCACAATTTTATTGTAAGGGCTGAAAAGATGTGAGAGAAATGGGTACATCCATCCATCCTGTTCACATTTTGGACTGTCCTGGAATGCATTTGGGACATAAATGGGTCCTGAGGCAGGGGGCAAAGCTGGTCTTTGCTGAGCATGGGAGAGCAGATGGGGATTCTCCATTACTGAGCCCTGTGAGCATCGTGTAGCTTGGTGGTTGTGTGAAAAGCAGAACCCTCTTCTTACATTAAAGGAGTGGCAACTGTTGATTGTGGATTGTTGATTGCTAAATAGATAACATATCCAAATGCATATGAATTTGCTCAATTTATAATTGCAAGGAGAATATTCTTGCTTTGCAGAAAAAAGTAAGTTAGAATAAAGTTTGGTACTGCATCAGATCATATTTGTATAGTGTATGATACTTTCTTAGCCCATGAAAGGTGGATAATTGTATTTGATTAATTAATTAATTATATTAATAATTCTAAAAAGAAATTTCATTCTTGAGTAAATAAAAAAATATATATTTCCCAGTATTTCAAAAGTCACCTAGTGGCTTGGGGGGGGCCTTACCTTTTATTTTTGACCAAGTTGAAAGAGCTTTAAATGGATCTTACTGTTGAGAATTATTTGTTTAATATACACACCTGGATAAACATGGTCATGCCTGCATATACAGTCAGCTGATCTGAAACTGATTAATGAACTACAATCAGTTGGTTATATGAAATTATTTTGAAGCATATTATCAGTATTTTAAGTGGATACTGGTCAAAGTTATAAGCAGGTTCCCAAAGCACTTTTTTATAGTTTAGATCAGATTCTGTGGCTCTTTAAACAGTAAGTGTTATTTAATGAATCAGCATTTTAAAAGTAGCAAGTGCTGGTGGAGAAATGCCTTTGAGGCTCATAAACTTCATGACATCTGCCTGGCAACTAATGCCAAAGTAAGTCTGAACAGAAATACAAAATTGCTTTTAGTTGTAGAAGCAAAGTTCAAACAGTTTTGAAGCATTTCAGGAAATGGATTGGACCAGTTTGCACTTGTATGCAGGTGGGCTTACTGTTTTTACATCTTCAGCAGTGCTTATTATTTGCTACTTTTTCATCACCACTAGCATTATGCTCCTTATTTCCTGTATATTAGGCTTCAAAATTATACTTTTAGAGTGGTAGTTCACAGAACTATTATCTCGTGATTCTGTCCTGTAAAATATCTGAATCATGAGTCAGACAAACAGTTCAAGGTATACTGTCAGTACTAATTCTTCTATTAGCATCAGAAGTGTGAAAATTTCTATTTTGAGTCACTCCTGTTGTGTATTCATTTTTTTCTTTAATGGAATTTATAAATTTAAAAAATATAAATATATAAAAATTTATATGTAATATAAATTTATAAATTTATGTTTTTGTGTAATTTTAGGAACTGAATGCTTGAGTCTCTGGTTTCAACCTATTCCATAGGATTATCAATATAATTAGGAAAAAACCCATACCTGATTGTAGCCTACCAACATTTGGCATTTTGAGGCTAAAGACCAATATGTATTTCTTTGTTTACCTTGTCGGTATATTCACTGTCTGTAAAAACAACATTCTTCATAGTACACATAGTCTTTCTTACAAAATTATTTGAAATTTCATTTTATAAAATATAAAGGAAAAACTACTTAATGAATAACACACAGGCTAATACAAGCTTTCTGTGCTAAAACCAGTTTACAAAACACATACGTAACTTGTTATTTTGTTAGTTTAGAAAACTAAAAATAAGAGCTGTGTTCTGGCTGTCATCAGATCTGTCTACAGTGTTTATTTAATTAATATTATGCTGATACCTTACCTCTTGACATTAACAAAGCTATCAAGATTTTTTTTAGTGCTGCTTTTGGTACTTTATTGCATAAGTTATGAGCAGAAATATGTGCACTTAAATGACAAGCAGTAACTTTAGCTCACTACTACAGGGTAACAAGGTTCAAAGGGTATAAAATTTGTTCAGATTCTAGTAGGTTTAAAAACTGGGAACAAAGGAAAAAAAGGCAGTAATACATGGCCTTTTTCCTGAGAGAAAAATGCCAGAAGCTATTCATTATCATGTTCTGTAAATGCCGTTTACTTCATTGATGTCAACTGTTTTCGTTGTCTTTATCTCATTCCTGTTTACATATCAAACAGTGCTAAGTGCACAGCAGCTTTTCCCCACTTAGCAGAATACATCCTCCTCCCATATTCACATGAGATATTTAAAGAAATAAAAAGGTTTTTTGAAATTTCTTATTCTGTGAGTTTGTAAATATTGTAGAGATTAGTTGAATTTCTTTTTGAAGGGTAATGGCTTGGCTTTATATACTCAATACCCTTCATCCCAGCAGCTTTGAAAAGATGTTTTTAAAATACAGGTAAAACTATGAAGTCATTAATTTTCATTCAGACCAAACAATCCTTAAGTTTAGTAATACCTAAATTACATCTTGGGATTTAGTAAGTAATCACAGGAATAGCTAAACTTTCACAAAATTTTGATGTATTTCAGAGAAATACTTCAAAAATATTTAATGTGAGGGCAGTGAACTGACCTCGTTGTAAGAAAACTGGTTTTTAAATGTTTATATTTTGTCTGTAACTAACCCATATATGAGATGTTATAATTTCTACCTGAGGTTAAAGTAGAAATTAACTGATCTGATAATGTTGAATTTTTAGTGATGACTGTTATGCTTAATCAGGGCTACTGCCCTGAACTGGATGAGAAGGAGGAATGGGGGCTGCGAATGAAAAAGCCATACGCCTTTCACATGATTGTGCAAGTACATGGTTCATTGGGCAGCACTAATAAGGGGAAGGAAGGGATTTAACTTGTTAATCCATGCTTCTTAATACAATGTCACATTAAATGACACCCACAACATGCATATTGATTGTGTTAGAGCTGGAACCTGATTATGAAATACCGCTTCATCCTCCAGTGACATTGGCCCTCCTGGGAGTTTTCAAGCAACAAAGCATCAACTAATGAAGAATTTGTAATAATGTTTTGGTTTAGACTTTATATAATGACCAGAGGAGCTGAAAGATAAGGCTGTGTGGCTCATTGTGAAGTGTATCAGAGACTCCCCAGATGGTGCTGGGCAAAAAGTGCCATGGCTGTATTGGGGCAGGGGTTCATCTGAGCTAAATAGCTGAACAGTTAATAGCTAAATACTGTGTTTTCTGCTCTATGCCTAGGTCATACAGTTACAGTTCAGGAATGTTTGTGCATCTTTGGAATCTTCACTGCATAGAGTGCAAATAAATGTAAGATAAGGTTACCTTAAGGCCTAAAATTATGTAAGCAATGCTTGGGACAGCTTAAAGTGTAGGTCACCAGTACGACTTATTTCCTCCAGTCTCACACTCCTGAGTCTGTCTTTCCTTCTTTCTCAGTGAACCAGAGTTCAACATAAGGTGTTCACCTATAACTTCCCATTATTAACATTTATTTTGATACTAAGATGCAACTGAAATCAGTGGGACAAAGCACAGGTTTGAAATTAGTTACACAGAAGTGTTTTGCAGAATTGTGATAATATACAGTGGTGAAATAATTCATTATTCTACTTCACAGTACTTGAAAACCTGGCAAGAAAAGAAACCAACTTCTTTCTCATCTTTCCAGTGGCCTAAAATCACTAAATATGATGTCATGATGGGCATGGTCTGTGTCTGTTTTTCGAACAACTGATGCAGCATTTTGTAGAAGCTGGCACTGAGAGCATACTTGTGTGTGCTTTTTAATGACACATTTTAATTAAGGTCAAGCTGTAATAAAAGCCTTTACAACATTAGAAGTATATGAATGCTTCCAGTAGGCATTCCTGAATCCATTCAGTTTGACTGATGTGCTCCTCTCTAGGCTATGGGCACACTATTTCCTATCAGTTGCCTATAAAGCTGACTTATGAAGCAGCTCATGCATAGCAAGTGACAAGTCAGTTCTATATCCTGCCTGTCATCACGATTAGAAAGAATCTGGAAACCTCTGTGTGAGGGGAGATGTCTGCAGAAAATCATAGCCAGGATTAAGGTGATGTTTTAAAAGAGCCTGGTTTCAATTATCTCTTCTAAATTTCTTTAACTGGACAGCACATAATGGTTTTGGAGAACTATTGCTTGACAGGTTTCCATATGCTTACAGCATCATACGTTAAAAAAACAAAAATAAAAACAACAACAGCAATAAAAAAACCCAAAGCAAAACAAAACAGAGTTTTTCATCCTAAAAGTGAGAACAAAAGTATTCTGGCTTGGAAAAATAAATATGAAGTATTAGGATCTCTGTTTTAAGATTTTTCTTGTGTTAATATTTTGAATTGGTGAAATAATTTTAGGACTTTTATTTGTATGTGATTTTTGTAAAAGAAACAAGGGCATTTTAGACAAAATACAGAATTTCTGATTGACAAAAGGATCTGCAGTGGCTTGCACTGCCTAATTAAGTATTGATAGAGAGTCCTGTATTTAATGATTATTTTACCTTTAGTATTTATTCTTTGCTCCTTCTACATAAATCCTTTACCCAATAATTTTTAACTCTTTTTAGCAAAAAATATACTATATTGTGTGTTCAATTGTGCTAGAATAGGAATTGATACTATTCTATTTCTCTGGAGGTTAGCTAAGAGACACCCTACTAATAGCAGAGAAATGACATGTAAGCAAGTGGATCAGCAGAAGATAACACACCATAGAAGTTTTTATTCTTCACAGGAACCAGTTGGCTGGGTGTCTCAAAAAAGAACAGATTATGACATTCAGCTCTTCTCATGCATATGTTTTCTTTTTTTTTTTTTTTTTTCTTTTACCAACTAAAGGAATATAAACAGAGAAAAATAATATTTTCCTTTGCTCTTGGTTTAAAAAAGGCCTCCAGAGATCTGGTATACAAAGGTCCAAGCGTTTGTATCAAGACAGGATCTCCTGTGCAAACAGAGAAGTTCTTTGAAAATCTATTGCCACAGCCACACAAAAGAAAGAAAACGTAACTGATTTGTGAGCTAATGCCAGGGCTTCATCTGTGTTCACATTCATGTTCCCAGTTCTTATCAGGACCATGATTCGATCATTCCCATATCTTGAAACTTGTGATTTTCTGTCTCAGGATGGTATTTGGAATAAACAGTTTCTGTCGTGACTTCCAGCCCTATCTTTTTTTTTCACATCGTAAGTGAAAAAGCATAAGAACTAAAATCTAAGTAAAGCAAGCTTGAGTTCATTTACTGTGCACCTATACCCAGAAGCCTAGTAGAGTAAAGATCTTATTCTCCCTGAGTGATTACATGCAAGAAAGGAATCAGTCATCCTGGTAGCCTTATTAATAAATAATTTCACATGGAAGGTACAAACCATTTACTGTCTAGATATAAAATCAAACTAAATTTTATTGGCTTGAAGATATTGTGGGGTGGTCATAGCATGTGTCTTGACAATTACTTTGATCCAGCTTGAATTGGATATTTTCATCAATTCCAAGAGTTTTTTTAAAAAGAATTATTATTTTTTTTTTTTTTTTTAGAATATTTAAAAAAAAACTCCAGGTATTTTGAAGGTATAAAAAAATACCTTAAAAGAGGTTTTATTTGGATTCTAGGTCATAAAAGGTAGTCAAAGGGTCTGGAAACTTCCTGATGATAAATATTTCAGATTAGTTTTTCTTAAATTTCAAGTTAATTTCTATAACATTTTAGTTTTCTAAAATTTTAATAAAGAACGATGATTTAGAAGTTGGTGTCAAAATATTTGTTTTCAAGACTAGAAGACATTTTCCTTCTCTTAAAATAATAATGCAGTGCTTTTTTGACTACTAGCTAGACTAGTGGAAAGGATTGCTGACCTGAGCAGAAGAGCAGAAATATTATCTTCCTATTTTGACTCATCCGTTGGTGGGGGTCTGGTGTTTAAGGCTGTTCAGATTTTAAAACAGTCATCCCTTCAGATATTGAACAATGTAAATTTCTGATCAAATTTTACTCGTCCTCAGATATCTTGTGGCTCTAACACCTGCAGTCAATTTTTGCATTTTAGGGACTACTCAAGGTAATGTCTGCAACAATTAAGGACCTATCTCTGCTTGACCTCCCACCTTTCTGGAGCAAAAATCACTGATTTTATATGAGTATAAAAAAACCCAAACAACCAAATTTTAACTTATCTGAGAAATAAATTTGATGTGTTTCATAGGATAACAGAATAATTAATTTTGACAGGGATTTCATGGGGGGCTCTACTGTAGTGCCTGCTCCAAGCAGGACTAGCTGGCAGATTAGATCAAGTTGTTCAGAGCTTTGTCAAGTCTTGAAAACCTCCGGGTGCAGTCCTCCAGACTGTGGGAATTTTCATCTTTCCAATGTCTTTCTCAGTCTTCTGCAGGTGACATTTAATGAACTGTTTTGCTCTTAAGTCTATTTTCTGATACATTTTTTCTACTGCTTTCCTCTAAGTTTTCCCTTAACGGATCCTGATTTTCCTGAAATGGGATGCCCCAAATCACACAGAATAGTCCAGTTCAAATTTTAACCATGCTAAATATTTCATTACTCTTATCTTGGCCTATGTAAATAAGGGTGTTATATATGATGATTAAATTTTTGCATTATCAAGGCATACTTGACTCTCATTTAGTTTGTACTAGATACTTTTCTGATGATCCACTGCCTAATTAGCCTTACCTGCCTTGAATTTGTACATTGAGTTATCCTTTTGTCTTATTTTATAATTTTTTTGCTGTTGAATTGCATCTTTTTAATAGTAATTTCTGTTTGGCCTAATTCCTTGGACAAAATGTGCTTTCCTGTGATCTCAGTCACTTTTTCTGACCAATAAAGTAGGATACCCCTATTCATTCAGCCCCTTGCTTTTCTGTGGGGTCTTGGTTGGTTGATTTTGCTGGGGTTGTTTTTTTGGTTTTTTTTTTTTTTTTTATATATTAAAGATAATGTCCTCTGTTTCTAATCTGAGCACAGATTGTTCTGAGAAGAAACAATTAGGGAATGAAGCTTTTTGCCTGTAATGAGAGGGTTTTTTTACTGGAGATCTTAACTGTGGTTGCTATGATCCTTATTGCTACAAGCAGCATTTACTTCACTATCATTTATAATAAAGTTTCAAGACTAACTAATTTTGTACTCTTTCCCTTATATCAAACCTGCTATAGCCCAGAAAAGTGTACAGCAAAATGGAGATGTGTCAGCACTCATCCTCCATCAGGAAAGGCGTCAAGTGGGAAGCAGCGAGATGCTAGCTTAAAAACAATCCCAACTCCCTTTATTTCATCATAGGGCTTTATCCTATAATTTTACAGTGACTTAGAACCACTCAATGGTATAATCCTACAAAGAGTTCTTCTAATTATTCATGAAGAGATGTATTTACTTCAGGAAAGCCCTCTGAAAAGAAGTGTCCATCTAGCAAATCCATGGTTCCTCTTCATCTTTTATTAAAAACCAACTCTAACTGTCCAGACAAAAGGGAATTTCTGATCAAGTGGTTGCAACCTACTAATCTCTTTCAGACAGTTTCCCTGACAGGTATGACTTGAATCACTGCAATGAACGAGATATTTCTGCATCATACAAAGCAATATCGATATAGGTGTGTGGCATAAAATGGCTGCTCTTGCAGAATACTTGAACATTTCAGGTGTCAGATTCTACAAATGCCAAGGGGTTAGGATAGTGTTTTGGTAATGTTTTACTTACTCTGTTAGTGAAATATCAAGGTCTATTATCAGATTTCAAACTTTATTTTTGTCTTTTCATAGATTTTATATAAATGTAGCAGTTCTAAGAATAAACAAATTACATTAATTGTTTGCGTTGAATGAGGCAGATCACTTTGATACTAAATGTTCTTGGGTTACAGTTCAAAAGAAAATAAATTGATGTGAATCAGGTATTGTTTTACTACGTTTCTGTCAGCAACAAACTGATAGTCAAAACTTTTGTTTTTAGTCTTTTTTTGTCTTAGCTAGTTGTAGCTTTAGTCTCATTATTTGTTCAGTCATCTAAGCAGAGGATTACTTATGTTCACAAGTTTTTAGCTGGTAGGTTTATGTAAGAAATTTTAAAACACATTTATGTCACAAAAGCTCGATAATGTTCAAGTCAGCTGACATATATATTTCTTCTTCATATCTGAGATCAGTGTACCACATATGTAAGTTAAATAATTGTGATGATATGAAACAATTATAATGGCAATGATAAGGTAAACAGGTAAGGTGATTATGGGATTATATGGGTCGTTAATGTTTAAGAATTAGATGTCATACTAAGTACGTTTTAATACTCTTAATTGCAGAAAACTTGATCTATGTTGTCATTCTAATGATGGTTCAAAAATTGTATATTATGATAAGCAATATACTAAAAAATTACCACCATTTTTCTTCTAAATGGTATTTTTTTTTCCTTTTAGAGACTGGTATAGATGAGATTGGTACAATGCTGCAAATCACAGCTGTTAGAAAAAAAATCAAAAAGAAAAACTATATAATCTCTTACATTTGTCAAGAATTTGTCTAATTCAGCATTGTGGTTTACTGAAAGTGACTTTACTACAATTAGATTAGTTTATCTTCTTTAAGAAAAGAAGTTTTGTGAATCAATGAGTTTCTTTTTGGAAATAAAAATCACTTATCATGTCTTTAGAACTTTTTTGTGTGCTGATAAACTGTTAAAAGTACTGGTCTGATGCAAATGTCAACATGGGGTAGCATTTAAACAAATAGTTACAGTCAGCAGAAAGGGGTTAATTACAAGAACTGCATAAGCTCTTTGGTTTATCACTTTTGCCAGAGATATAATTTGTCTGAGTAGCTACCTTCGATAAAGAAGCTCAACTTCGTCCAAAATCTGAAAATCTTTTCTAAAGCTACAGTAAACTAGTGTGAATGTGCATTTGCAGAATGAATTTACACACAGAGAGATGCCAGTAAGGCTAGTAAAACTACACTAAGTAGGCATGAAACTGGTGCACAGCCTGTGTGCATCAGCTGTTATGGAACATCAGCTCTGGATTGCATATCAATAGTATCTCTTTTACTAAAATTATCAACAGCAAAGAGCTCAGGAGTCACCAGACCTAGTTCACTTTTGAATACAGGCTATCTTGTTGGAAACTTAAAGGAACATTGCACACACTCGAGTAACATTGTAGGTTTTCATGGCTATAGTTCATGGTAGCAAAAATCTAAGTTAAAAAAAAAAAAAAATTAAAATCTCTACGGTAAGTTCAAAATGTAAATTTTATGCAGTTTAGTCTCTCTTCATCACCAGCAATGCCATGCTGCCCAGACCACTTAAATGTCAAAAGACAAAAATGCATTAGAAATATTTTCCACTTTCCACATCCTGGAAAAAATTTTACATATGATGGAAAAGTGATGTATTGTCAACCAATGAATGTTTATTATTATTAGGACTTTTGCACTGTGATACATCTCTTTCCCATTTCCTTATTTTTGTAGGAAAGGGGTCACTTTAAGATTTGTTCTGGACTCTAGTTCTTAAACATAAATAGCTGACAGTAGTAATATTGATAACAATGGTGTCTCAAACCCTTTTAGTCCTCAGCATCTTTAAGGTGGAAAGAATGAGATGCCAGGAAACTGTTTCACAAGAAAAAAACTTCTGTCTAAATGTTACTATGTTTCTGATGCAGAATGAACTTTATCATTAGGAAAATATGTTTCCTCATATGGCTAGAACATATTATGTTACACTGTATGTTTCCTACATTTTGTGAGGGTTGTATGATATCCATTAGCAGTTCCAAGTACTCTATACTATTGATTCATCCTTAATATGAGTGTACTCTATATTATAAACATATAACAGTCAAATGTGCAAATCTTCAAAGCAATTTTTCATATTTCATTAGTCCTTAAATAGCTTGGAAAATGAGTGAGCCTCATGCCATGTTGTAAAATAATTTAATTGCTTTTAGACTGGGAAAACTAAATTGAAGTGCACCTTAGAAAATGCCCAACTACATCCCTTTCCAAGAGCACCAGCACATCTGCTGATTCAGTCTTCAGGACATGTATTGCTGTGGAAGTCAGATTCTCTTCCAACAGGCAAGTCCCAGCAGATGCTGCAGTTTATGGATGGCTTGTTAGAGCCACAGGCACCTGGTTTGGCAGGTACCCATTTTACCCCCTGCTGTATCAGCAAGCGCTGTGCTGAAGGCAAGAACTGGCATGTGTTGTTTCATGCCACAGCTCAGCTCTTTCAGAAAGTGAGCGCTCTGCACCCCTTTGCTGTGCTCAGCCTGCTTTCATAGGTGTTGGTGGTGCTCACACAGCTTTTTGCAACAACAGTACCCACTAGCACTTCAACTGTGCTAAAAAAGTCCTGATTAAATGGAGTTGCTTAAAAAGGAGAAGTGTGGAGTATTCTCTTCACAGGACAGGAAAGACTACTCCCTGCTCAGTGCAGAGAGAGAGACAAAGAGTTATTTAGGGAGAAAACCATTGAGGAGGAGGCTTTTTTTGCAGAAATGGCCATATGCTTCCAACTCCTACAACATTCAACAATAGAATATTTTGACAGCAGAGTGGCTGCTGCTGTAAATCTCCTAATTATGGATCAAAAGTGCCACCAACACATGATGCATAACATGTTACTGGCATAAGCTCATGCAGCAGTTCAGAAGAGCCGAAAAATTTCTGATGGATTAACCTTTGCACCAATAGGTCCTATGCCTGATTCAGTATTAGATGTATTCTAGGCTTCTTTTGAACCTACAGGCAGTGTAAAAAACACCAGGGGAAAAAAAACCAGCATAAAGCTGGCTATACTTTGTATCATCTGCTCTAGCTGATTTGGCAGCTGTGCTATCATTTTTACCTACCTCAATCTGACAAAATTAATGTTTTAGTAACCTTGAGGAGCCAGTGCTGAGCTCTGGCAGTGATGCTCACAGACCCACGTTCTCAATGGTTGTGTGAACTACCTACTTTATCCACTGATGTGAGAGGCTTCTTTGTGCTTGAGGTATCTTCTGAGTTAGTTCTTCTGGGGATGCAAAAGGTACTTAGGAATCCAGGCACACATTTTTAACCATCATTCTTCTTCTGCCCACCTGCTAGGGTAACTTATGCCATTATCACTGCAAGGGAAATCCACACTGGTAAATCTGGTATGGATTCACTAAAAATTCACTTTATGTTTCATTGTGGGTGCTATTGAAACATCATTATCTGCTAGAAAAGTACAAATACTAAATCTTCCTACACACATTAATGTAAAAGGCCACCATTTTAAGAACAACCACCCCTACTAGAGTGTTGCCAGACCTCCTATGGCAATAGGAGTTTATTTTGAAACTATTTCTCCTCTATAGTGCTATGAGAACATGATTGTAAACAAGACTTGTCAAAAATTAAGCCAGTATTCTTTCCCATATTTAAGTGAAATATCATGAACTGAACATGAGCAGAATAATTGCGGGGAATTTTTGTTGTAATTGTGAAGGGTGAGGGCTGGAATGTGTGTTAATTGTCCACCTTTGTTGGTGTAGTAATGTTATTTGGATAGAGGTGTGGAGAGTGCATTTGTTTATTTAAGTGACATTTGTGAAGATCGCAGATTGTGTGATGAATGTGTATTTTAATGGTAATGATAATGAAAACTATAAAAGAAAACATCTTGCATTCTCAGCATGATGAATTAGAAGTCAGATCTGTAAGGTATTCAGGCACCTTATTCTTAGTGATTTCAGCTCTATGAACATACCTGAATACTTTTTTAAAATAATTACTTCAGGAGGATCAAAATAAATGTTTCTAAAGACTAAATTGCTGCACTTTTCAATAATCTGTTTTGCTACAGTTTGTAATTAATCTGTTTTGTATTATTACTCTTTATGTTGCTTCTGGTTTTTTCTTTCTTGAATTAGCTGCTGCACTAGGTGTCTCTCTCTTCTAATCATTGTTTTTGGGAAGATACATAAAATTACCTTTTACTTCACAGTGTGCAAAGCAGTGCAGCTTAAGGGCTGTACACTTACTACTCTGTGTGCTTCATTTTGAGAGATGTTGAGTACACCTACCACCCATTCAGCTGCTGGGGGAAGGAATGATCGTTGTGGTAGCTAAGGGCTGATCTATTCCCTAGCCAGCAAGAGGGGAATTTAAAGCAGTCACAGTTATCAGAGGTTCTCCTCAAATCTGCTTTCTGAAAGGAAATCTCTGGTAGTGCAAGAATGGCAAAACTGGCGGTGGTATAAATCCAGTTTGAACTTTTAGCTTTCATGTAGGGCTAAAGTTGGGGTTTGGGGGGAGTCTTAAGCAAAATTATAAAAAGAAATACAGACATTCTGTCACTGGTACTGCTCCCTCCAAAGCCTGAGATCTGCAATACACTTCTGGTTAGAAATGTACAGTTGGACTTTAACTTCAAAAGTTTGATCATGCACCAGCCTTGTAAATACCATGTATGCTGCTTTTCTTCTGTGCAGGTATCTAAGCCAGACTGTATCAGAAGAGATGATGTTAGCAGCCAACCCTCAAAACAGGGAGAAATTAACTATACTAAAACAAGCTCTGGGTGCTCTGGGATTCAATAGCCTGGTAAGTTTCATGAGCGTATGTTATTTGTGGCAAAAATAATCATATTAGTTGAAAGCAGGCCGTAAGTAACCCTCACAGATAACCTTTTGTGGGGAAAAGAAGTGCCTTTCTGTCCTTTTTTTTTTCCTTGTTAGTTGAGACCTTGAAACAAATACACCACTAGTTCACTCCAGGGAAATTACTGTAATCACTTTTAATTAGACACAGAACCAACAATGTAAATCTTTTTCGTTCTTAAAGATTCACAAAACAGCTTCAAGGTATAATACTCTGAACAATTAAATTACATAGATAAAAAGAAGCAATCAAATCCCATATGACACCTCATAAAAGACATGGAAATTTTTTCCTCTTCCTGATTATCTCCCCATCCTTTTTAATTTTGTGAAACACACACATGCTAACAGCACCTGAAAAGAAGTAAATACTTATTTAGGCAAAGAAAATTAGAGCCAGGTGACTTGAAAGAGCTGACTTAATTCCCCAAAAGCAACAAGATGATAGGCCTGCTGCTTTAATCCTATGTAACTAATGAAGAAGATAATTTGGAAAATTAATGATGAAGAGGTTCTGGAGGACAGAGGTGTGACAGAAATCAGAAGAAATAGAAGGATGAACATAAGAACTCATGTAAACTGTATCCCTTCAGGATAGTGCAATGCTTAACAAACTCCCCATATTTCCTACATAGACATATTCTACCTAGCACACTGCAGCTGGAACATTTCTGCAGGAGAAATAAATAAGCAACAGTAGTTTTAGAAGGAGGTAAGAACTTTATCCAGTACAATATCATTAAAAAGAAGGGGACAAAAAGTTATTGTAATTCTAAGTTAATCATCATAAAAATGACAGATGGGCAGCAGTTGTAATAAAAAAGATCAAGGCCTATCAGCAAAAAATTTGTGAATCTGTTGAAGCTGTTATTTAGGTGTGAGGTAGACTTCTGTGGTGGCAGTGGTACATCGTGGAGCTGTTTGGCATTCCCTAGTTAAGGTAGCAAAAAATGTCACCTTTCAAAGTAATGAAGAGTAGGGTTTATTTTCATAAATGTTCATGAGGCCACGTATAAAATTGAACACATATGGCTATATTTGACAATATTATTCCTTACTTTAGTGGCTCAAGCTCTGTACTAGTAGATTAACAAAAGGTCCAGACACTTCTGGATGTAGCCCAGTGTTCACAGTTTGGTGGATCTCTCTTGCTCTTTCATTAATGTTCCTCTTCCGTTGATGAAGGGGTTCAGCTCACAAGTAAATAATTGAATGCAAAATGAATCACAATTTATATGCCTGCAGTAACTGTCTGAGAATGCTTCATAAACAGTATTATTTTGAGTCTAGTACTTCATTTCACTTAGAATTTTTGAAAAAAGTTACCTCTCAGAAAGGTGTCAACATCTTGAAGGCTCATCTGTATTCAGGCAGCATTAGAATAATATTTAGGGGGTGAGAAATCTATGAAATGTTTGAGTAGTGCAGGCTGATTTCCTGACTTTTATGTTAAAGAGCAATATGTAGATAAAACACATTCCTAAAATTTCTACCCATTACTTCTGAGGTACATGGAGAGGTCTGTATGTATCATTCCGTGACTTCCTAGCCACATTTAATGGTGGAGTAGATAATCTTTTTGAAGAACTACATAAAAATTCCTGAGCAGTCATTAACGATATCTTCCAAAGTATGTTAATGTTTATTAAAAACAATTACTGTTTTAAAGCTGGGGGAACATGCATCTTACACAACAAAAAAGTGTTGGAGAATCTGGAACATGAAATATACCTAAGACCTTACCAAAATCACCAGAATCAAAAACTATCCCAGCCCACTGCCACTCAGTGCTGCACAGTCATCCCCAAACCAGTTCTGAATGAGTTAACCGACAAGCAAGGAGAGTGGCTAGTGTGCCATTTCATCATGCCTGAGATACTATCCCAAAAAGCAGGGTATAGCACTCTGATTTGAATGCTATATTAGCTTAACTTCTTCTGTTTTAAGAGTTACCTTGTTCAGCCATTGCCTGTATATATTGGATTTTTTTGAATATTCAGTTTTGGCACAGTGTAATACTAAAATAAGAGAGATTGATATCTCTCTTATACAGTAAGAGATTGACTTTCTTGTCTTAAAGTCTAGTTTAAAGAAGCAAACTTGCTTAAACAGCACTGGAGGTGCTATCCCAGAAAGACTGTAAGCTTTTCCAATGCCCTTTGATGATTGACGTATTTATTAGAGAAAAGAACATGAAGAAAAGAAGAAGAAAACTTGAGAAAAAAAAGAGGATGTACTAGTTAAGTTTTCATTACTAGTGTATTTATAATCTTAATCTGCAAATTATGGTAAGTGAAATTTCTCACTGTCACTTCTGCTGTTTCAGCAGGATCAGTTTCCAATTACTATTTTTCAAAAATATTTCAAGAATTATCAATTAGCTTTGCTGTGCATAATGCCATGTAATATTATAGTGCTTATCAGGTTTCCTGTTTTACCATTTTAAGAAGCACCATTGTTATATAATTGACCTTAAAAAAAACTTCCAAAAATACACAATACTTCCCATCTTTTAGGATTTAAGGTTCATATTTCATGGATCATATTTTTCCTTGAATTTGAAAATATTTTAAAAAATAATTAACCAACTAAAATAACTGAAAAAAGTTAGTTTTCTTCTTGCTGTGATAAAAATGAGGCCAGGAAAAAATCTGCTCCTGAAGATAACTAGTTCACAATCTGAGACATCACAGAAGAGTATGCAATACTGGAGGGAAAGTGTGAGGGTAAGGAAGCTTGCCTTTGTTTCTTTCAGACCTTAATTACAGCTTTTAATACCAGGAGCCTCTTTTAGTTTAGAGCTAGACAGTTTGTGAATTCACTTGGCTGAGGCAAAAAAACCCTTGCTGTTCCCAGACATAGAAATTTTCTCAATTGAAATTCTCTGTGGACAAGATATGTTTTATTTCTTGCAGAAATAATGCATCCAGTAAAGGTATTTCAGTATTTTTATCACATTCAGGAAAAACTTTGTTAACCTAGTGGTTAATGTGACTTACATTAAAACAAAGGAAATAAAAAGTAATTTTGTTGGTTCATGTCCTAGTTAGGTTCCAGTTTGATTTCGAATTTTGTGTTAATAATTCACATGTGAATGCTTTTCAACTTACCAAATGCCGATGATACAACCTAACAGAATTTGTATTTTTTATGAACCATTGCCTTTCACGGGTGTGCCAAACAGATCTTTTCTTTATCTTTAATTCTGAAAAAAAATGCATACAGGAGGTGGAGAACCTGTTTGTAATTCTCTCAGCAATCCTGCATCTCGGAGACATTCGCTTTACGGCTCTGACAGACGCTGAGACAGCATTCGTGTCAGACCTGCAGCTCCTGGAACAAGGTCAGTAGGACACGACCTTGGAGCATCGCCTGCCTGCTCCCACAGCAGGGAACTTGCGCTGTTCCACCGACAGATGGAAACACCATTCCAGGGAGACAAAAAGAAATGACTCCTGAAAATTCATAAGTTACTGTGGGAGGACAGTATCCAATTGACTGGGATGTTTTATAAATTACAGATTTTTATGGGATGAAATAAAATGCCAGTATTGCAAATTAGCTAATTAAATGTCATATTTAATGCTATCTTTTGCCAAAAGAAATTGTACAGTGCACTTTGTGCAGTCTTGTTTTAAAATACTTTTCCACTGCTTGTCAACAGCTGAACAATTTGTCTTGCATTGAATTCCTTCCATTCAAAATCTATGTCTTAAAAGGGTCTCTTGTTTCCGTGCTTTGAAGTTTGCCCTCTTGGTCACTAACAAATCTCCTCCAAGTGGCTTATGTGTACAGAATGTCAAGAAGTAGCATACCTTCACTCTAATACCACAGAAAGTCTGCCAAACCCTGGGGAAAGTCCTGAGTAATCTTAGAAGGGGAAAGAAAGCTGTAATGTAATGTACAGCATGACATACGTTCAAACTTCACAAAGTACTGATTATAGTAATCCAATTTTTTGTGTTCGTTAATTTTGATTACTCCTGTGACAGCACCCTTTTCTTTAATATTTGGATTCTTTCACTCTTCAAAAAGAAATCTACAGAAGAAAATGCGTTAAAAATGAAATATGTGGTATAGCATAAATCAGTCTTTCTTTACATTTTCTTTTTATTTCAGTGGCAGGGATGCTTCAGGTTTCACCCGATGAGCTTGCTTCAGCCTTAACAACTGATGTTCAGTATTTTAAAGGTAATCTTTTCCAAGCTTACATTTTCATAGATCAGACCTGGTGGCATGTTGAGCCTTCTGATTTAAAAAAATTTAAAAGCTGGTGATTTTTGTTTCTTATTTCCTGTATGGTCCTGTAAATATTCCCTCTGAGGAATATGTAGGCTTATCTACCATGCAGTAAATCAGGCTGGGCCACCAAATTAAAAATGCCTTTGTAATATGGAGCAAAGCAGTTTCACACTGTGATGCTGATGGGCTCCTAACTTGATTAATGTTACAAAACTGTGTCAAGATAACAGATTAGATATTAATAGAGAATATTAGGAAGAGCTGTAATCAACAGAAGCATCTTGGAAAAAAAAAAAAGTGAACAAAATATTCCAGTAAAATACTAGCTCTGTGTGGTACTCATACACATTTCTTTTGAACAAAGTATAAAGGCGTGTATTTCCAAACTTAAAATCTTTTGAGTGTTGACAGTCTTCTCATCTTGCACTGGAGGCTTCAGAAAAAAGCTAACACCGTGTAAATGTTTGGCAAAGGAGAAGTAACAGTAGCTAAATTTACTGTAACTAAAATTACTTAAGGCGAAGTTTACACTTTCATCTCCATTTTCTGCTTTTTCTCTTAGGAGACACGATTGTTCGGAGGCACACTATAGAGATTGCAGATTTTTACCGGGATCTCTTGGCAAAATCTCTATATGGCCGTTTATTTAGCTTTTTACTCAACACAATCAACTGCTACCTTCAAAATCAAGATGAGAGTGGCAGGTAGGAGTGCCATTGGAAACTATTAGGTGTTCCATTATCTGTCCAAATTCATAACCACAAAAGAAACATGATTCCATTAAATGGTGGAATTTAATGCACACTGATAAAGTTTTAAAGCATTTTATAATAGCATGACAGTGATGCTTGGATCTTTAAAGCATGGGCAATTCCTTCTAGTTTCTACTGTAACATATTTGTTTATTTATTTGCTTATTTAGGGGATCATGGTACTTTATTAGGTAATCTACATTGGTGGTTACAATTAATAGCCTTTCAGGATTTCACAGTACAGAACGAACTAAGTCTTTCAACATGCAAAATGCTGCTTGGTTCTTTTTTAATGCAGAACATACTTGTTCTTTTTTCCCAAAACAGTGACCTTAGCACAGGGTATTAAAACCAGAATTTTATTCAAAGGCTTTCAAATGAATGGTTGAACTTAACTGAATTAAATGTTCTAAGAATGTTCTCTAAGTTGGCATCTTCTAAATTTGGTGCTGTTGCTATCCAGCATGGCTTCTTGGAAAAATGAATGCTAATAAATGTGCATCAGTGGAGCAGTCAAGAAACAAATTAAAGGAACAACAAAAAAAAAGAAATAGTAGAATCAAAGTAACAAACTACGACATTCGACCTAATTAGATGACCATATGCATGTGACTTAATCAAAGTTCAGCAGCTCAGATGCTCAGCTGAGTTTTCTTATGAACATGAAATACAAGTGGCTTGGAATTATTGGTAAACGGTAATCCACTAATGACAGGTGTGGAATTTTCATAAGTACGTTCTCTTTATATGACATCTCCATGGCTGCATAGGACAAGTGTTTATGAGGTGTCCTCTTTTAGAGTTTGAGGACTTCACAATCTTATTTTTATTCCTATTCATAGACCAATTAGTGACAAATCACATTTCTCTTCTGTGGGCATAGCTAAGAGAAAAAGGTACCATGCCTGAGTAACTCAGCTTTGTGCACGTAAAATCTGTCTGTCATTATAGATACACCACCAGAGTGCCTCACTTCCTGCTGAAGGCAAACAGAAGTAACATGGAACGATTTTATTTGTCTGTTTGTGACACTAAGCTAGAGCAAATTTCCAATCCGTACCCTAATTTGACATATTCTGTATATAATAAGGAAGGGCAGTAGCATGAGGTCACAATTCTTCCTCACTCATTCCTGGGATTTATGGAACAGAGGCTTAGCTCAGTGCATGTCTGTGCCAGACAACAATCCAGCTCAGGCATTTCTAATTACAGTTAGCTTTTTTTGTAGTGTTTTTTGAGAAAGAAAATTAGAATTGGTATATTAAGACTCTATCAAAATTATTTGAAATAATTTTTCGGTGTGTTATTTTACCATTTGGTATCTTACAGTCTTTCAGAATGGGTTGTTGTGTGACTCTGTTGTTAATATAAACCTATAATTTCTAGATATCATAGGATCTTCTAATAATGAAAGTCAAATGTAATTGTATATTGTATATCTTGTAGTCTCCTTTTAGTGCAATCACTAGGTAGAAGATGTGACTTCTACCTTGTGAAAATATTTGTCAGTGAAACTATTTCAGCCTGTGAGGTAACTTGAAGACTCTGTGAGGCTGTAAATCCCAGCTAAACCAGGACAGCTGTTTGATGTATCAGAAATGAGGAATTTGAAATAGTCTCCTCTGGCCACATATTATACCTATGCTTGAAAAGGGCAGTTCTTAATTTAGGCTGTTTATAGAAAGCTAACCAGCTCAGGATTAATTGGCAGTACTGACAAGATATACTAAGTTTTATCAGGCCAAAATCAGCTTCATTCCCTTTCCAAACTTGAAGCTAAGTAGCTTATTTTAAGTGGAAATAAGGTTGATCATCCTTCACTGATATTTCAACCTCAGTTGAAGTAGCTCACACACAGCCTTTTTTTTTTGATCCAGCCTAATCATATAGTTTAAACTGGAGGAGTAAATCAAGACATAAAATAGTTCTAGATGCAAGTTAGATTACTGCAATGAATTTGTGATTTGTGGGTCAGATTTACTTCAAATACATCTGACTATCAGTTAGCAGCATTATATCTCCAGTTTGATGCAGTTTTAACAAACCTCTGCTGAAAGAGCCACCAAAAACATTAACTTATGTGACTAAATAAGTCTGATACATTCCAGGCCACACTTTATCCCCCAGTTGGAAACTGACAGAATTACTACTTATCAGATGGGATGAAGCCTTCATCAGGAACCTAGAATAAGGTTTTTAACTCACTTTTCGTATTCTGTTGTGAGCCAGCTTAGCTGTACTTCCGTCACACTTCAGTGAGAATTTACGAAGCAATAAAATTAGATTTCTTGGCTTAGTAACTCTAAAAGAAGCATTTGATCTTGGCATTTTTGAGGAAACTGGTTATCCATGTTTAGCTTTTATGGTGGAAATACTTGATTTTGGTCTTTAATACTGATTTATATTTACTATGACAAAGCTTGTGACATGTTTCAGGCAAAATAAAAGGAATTATTATCACTAGATCTAAGCAAAGGAGAGATGATTCTGTCAAAAGGTGAAAAGACCAAGCTCTAAAGTTGTGAAATACAGAGAATAAAAAGTGGTGCCAAAATCCAGCAAATTCGTTACTTTGTAATATTCAATAGGTATAAAGCAAGGATTTTAATTAGGGTGTTAAGTGAGATAATACATCTTTAGAAATATTGTTCTCTTTCAGTAAAACTTACAATTTTGTCTAGTTTAAACTAAATTATAACCCTACATGCTAGTTTAGACTGGTTTCAAGATCTGAAATTTACTTTACTTTATTCATTCTGATATTACTGAAAAAAACTTTACTGTGGAGACATTATTTTGCCATAATTGGCCTCTAGAGTGGGATTAGAAGAAAGCAATTAACATTTCTCACAGGTGCTTATAATTATTTTTTTAAATTATTGGTATTTATCTTCACTCATCTATATAATGATTTCCTGTTCTACTGATTTTTATTATTATCAGAATAGTCTAGGTGAATTCCTTCCTAAGGCTCTTAACTCTTCAAAGTTTACTACTGTTTTGCTTCCATTCAGATAAGTATGCTGATTTTCAGTTTTGTAGATTGATGGTTGCCTTAATGTGGCATTTCTATGTAACTGATTGCACGTTGGCAAACTTGGATCTAGTGATCCAAATGAGTAATGAAATGACTTAAGGTAATGTTTTAACAGTTCCTGACTCATTTTGCAAGAGGGTTTTCTCTTTATGGAGATTTAAGAATGTCTGTGAATTCATGTGAAATACTGTTTTTCTTTTCTCATGGAAAACAAGCTTGTTAGATATATGCCTGAGAAAATCTCAATACTGTGTTTCCTGTCTCCTAGTAAGTTGAAGGCATGTTGTTTTATCAGCTAGTTAGAAAATATTTTCTTTCTTTGTAGATAAAACCTGATGAAAAGCTGATAAATATTTTATAGATAAACCCTGGCTGAACAGCAGGTCCCAGGGGGCCTGGGTCTAGCTGAAGGCCTCTCACTAGCAGTCACCCTCAGGGTCCACACTGGGCTCAGTATTGTTTCACTTATTCATGCATGACCTGGATGAAGGGGCAGATGTCTCCTCAGCAGGTTCACTGAGGACACAGAGCTGGGAGGAGCGGCCAATACCCCAGAGCACTGTGCAGCCCTTCAGGAGGACCTCAGCAGGGTGGAGAGATGGGCAGAGAACTGTCTGAAATTCAGCAAAGGCAGGGTCCAGCAACAGGGGAAGAACAATCCCCTGCACTAGTACAGGCTGGAGGCTGATCTGCTGTAAAGCAGATGGAGAAGGACCTGAAGATCCTGGTGGACAGCAAGCTGACCATGAGCCAGCAATGTGTCCTTGTGGCCAAGAGGGCCAATGGGATCCTGGGGAGCATTAGGAAGAGCACTGGCAGCAGGGAGGTGATCCTGCCCCTCTGCTCAGCCCTGGTGAGGCACATCTGTAGTGTTCTGCCCAGTTCTGGGCTTCTCAGGACAAGAGAGACATGGAGAACCTGGAGCAGGTCCAGCATAGGGCAGCAATGATGATTCAGAGACCGGAGCATCTCTCTTACAAGACAAGTCTGAGAAAGTTGGGCCTGTTTAGTCTTAAGAAGAGATAACTGGGAGGGGAACCTCATCATTGTCTATAAAACTCTGTAGGGAGGGAGTCAGAGGATGGAGCCAGGCTCTGCCCAGTGGTACCAAGCAATAGTACAAGAGCCACAAGGCAAAAACTTGATGCACAGGAGCTTCCACCTCAACATGAGAAAGAACTTTTTTACTGTGTGGGTGACCATGCACTGGAACAGATTGCTCAGAGATGCTGTAGAGTCTCCCTCACTGGAGATACTCAAAAACCATCTGGATGCAGTTCTGTGCCACATGTTCTGGGGTGACCCTGCTTGAGCAGGGAGGTTGGACCAGGTGACCCACTGTGGTTGCTTCCAACCTGACCTATTCTGAGTTTCTTAGGTGGCAGCATTACAGACAAAGATGGCATTCAGTTATGCTTTCTGTCTGTATCACCAGGTCAGCCACAGATTGCTACTGCACACAGAACACAGAAAATATTTCTAAAGAGGTAGTTTCTGAAAGCTTTTATATTCTGACTTTATACTCTTATACCCATCAAAATTCAAATATTACCAAAGAGTAGCAGTAGGAACACTTACTTGGGCAAAGGAAGGATTTCGGATGTCTCATTTACAAAATTCTTAGTACACTGATTTATAGAACAAGATACTCTGAAATAGAAATCTTTCCAGCATCAGAAAAAAATCCAAAAAAACCTTAAAACATTTATTTATCTATTATTGAACTCGGTAGAAGAGTGCTGGGAGTGCAGGAAGGAGGGAAAGAAACTTCCTATCAGAATCTGAACCCACAGCATAATGAGGAATTGTTTCTACATGTGGAGGTAGGGAAATATTTAAAACAGACAAACAGTACAAAGCATCTAATATATTATGGTGCATAATATCATAATTTGAAATCTGTTTCATTCTGGCTAATTTCCAGTGTTCCATTAAACAAGATAATGCCTTTTTTTTAAAGCACAGAACAAATTTTACTTGAAAGAGCAGATGAAGAGTATGTGCTACTACTGAAAGAGCTATAGATCTTAAGTCCATTGGCAAATATATTTCTTTCCTGTCATAACTGTCAAGTCTCTCAAAAAAATGTTAGTCCGAAATGGAGGCAGTGTTTCTTTCTGACGTGTCCAGCCACCATCTCTATATGCACCACTCACACCTGGGTAAGCTAATATTAAAAGGAAAATTACAGTTGTTGAGCAAGATACCTGAGAGACATGTCAATGACACCAAATCTCAGCAAAAATCTCAGACTTGAAAAATCTCCCTCAAAAGTTTCAGAAACTAGTTTTGTTTAGTAATTGTTTGAGACGAAGAACATACCCAACTGTCTATTCCCTTCAAGAACTGTATTTGTGACAACAGGTATAATCTGTTCCCCTGGGAGAACTGAGGGCTTCTTAATTAGGATTCTGAAGGATCTCATTTGAAGGCTAGGCTATATACTTCATCTAATCAGAGAAATATTTTCACTTTAATCAGTATCACTTCCAGTTTATCCAGATCAGACATAAGCCTTCCTCATTACTGGCAGAAGTTGGAGGAAAAGCAGGAATTGTTGTGTCTTGGGCAGATGAAAAGGCGTATTAGATCACCCTCCCACAACAGATTCATCTCACGGCTTTATGCTGGCAGATTGCAAAAGATAACAAAAGGAATGTACCCTATGGATTTTGGAGCTAAGAACCATCTGCAATGAAATAATGGTGAACAAATTGCATTCCGTAGGTTTGTCTGAAGCACTGGGTCAGATGTATTGTAAAGGGAGTTCTGTTCACGTTGCCAGGAATGCCAAATGGTTTGAGAGCATCTCGTGATGACTGGCAAGATATCTGCCAAGGTGGTAGATTATCTGACAGGATGTCTTCTGTATGTGTATTATTTTTAGGAGTTTCCAGAATTTTTATGTAGTTTCTTTATAACACAATTTTTAAGTGTACAAGATCAAAAAGGTATTTCTAGTCTATAAGGATATCTTTACAGAGATGTTCTGAGGAAAAAAGGCAAAACTGGAGACACTGGAAAATATTGTAAGCTGAAACGCTGTTTTGTGAATCAGAAAATCAAAATGACTTCTAGTGAACATCTATGCTTGTTTTTAAGTATTTACACCTGTGTGCTGGTACAAGCAATAAAAAAGTTCTTCAAACATCAGCAAATTCCTTTTTTTCTAGTTTCAGTGCTGGGAAATATTGTCAAACTTGAAATCAAAGTCTCAGTACCCATTAAAACTATATTTCTTTTAGTTATACATGGTAAATATTAAATATCTGAAGCATAATAAAGAAACGTATCAGTGATGGTTAGTAACCATAAAACAAGAAAATAAGGAAATCTTACAGCACAGAAAGTGTCTTTTTCTAATATTTGTTCTTTTGGACCCTGATGACATGCCCTTTCATTTGTAAACATGGAGCCATTCATGCTTTATTTTGCCTTGGGAATCTCTGTTATGATTATTTAAGGAAAGTAATTTTGCTGGAATTAATATGATTGACAGCTAGCTAGTAAAAACATATATGGAACCTCCTTCTGGCAAGGAAAATGGTATGAAAAAGAGAAAGACAAGAAGAAAGAGTAAAAAAAGCAAAGTAATTTGCAGCCACATATAAAGCAATGCTTTTGATTTGGATGTTGTGCTGTCAGTTTAGTTTTCAAAATCTGAGCAATAATTTAATACAGAAAATTACTATAATGGTTTTAGAGATTTTGCACATAAATAGCACAATGTAATAGTAAAATGTCACCGTTGTAGAGGATACAGAGCCTAGTTCTGTTATACTTGCCCTGTAGGTAAGATATTAATTATGTAAAACCTCCAGCTATTTTAATGTAGTTTCTGCATCTCCTAATAATACTAGACTGAAATTATCAAGAGGAGTTCATAAAAAACACTGAGACTATATGTTTTTCTGACTACAAATGCATCTTCAGCAAGCCAGTATATTTCTCACAAATATCACAGTTTTGATAAGAAATGTTATTTGAGGTAGGTAATAAGCTGGCTGTTACGGCTTTTTCCCAGAGTTTTGGAAGCTAGGACTAGGTTCCTGTTTTGCCTGACTTTTAATAATTCATTAAGTCAGTTTGTATTGGTCTTTTCCTAATGCAAATGTTTATATATTCCTTGAGGGAAAGTAAGAGAGACTAATTTGACAAAATAACAGTCATGGACTCAACTGGGATGTAAACAATCTAGTCTCAAATTATTAATTGAATGAGACAGGGAAGGGATTAGCTGTTCTGTCTGTATTATGTAGTTCTTAAAAATTGTGAAATTTAATGCAATATTTCAGCTTTTGTACAATGTTACACAACAGTTCATGTTTGCCTTACTAGGAGGAAGGCTACATATAAATGGGAGAAAAAAAGAAAAAAAAAAAAGAAAAGAACCCAGAAGAGTGAAAACCTATCAAGTATTCTGAAATTTCAAGCTTCTCTTTTTTTTTCCAAAACACATTTAAATAACATAATAATTCTGGATTTTCAATAATAGTTTCTCTGAGGTAGTTTGTTTTTAAACATTTAATTCTTCTTTCTAAAAATCGACAGGTTTTGTTGAAAACACATTCTGACAAGCGATGTACAGCCCCCCATCTCTAATCAGGAGCAGTTGTGAATAGGCTTACATTTTAAAACCTCAATTTAAATTGCACTCATTGCTAGAGATGGAGGTGGTGATATAGCTTTATGCTTTTTCTTGTAGAAATTCCCTTGGAGGCTAATCGACCTCCCGATAACCTCCCCTGCCCGACAAAGCCATTCTGGACTAGATTTATTATGTAACAATCTATGTCTGACGTTTATGCACACAGCTAGTCCTGTGACAATCAGTAGTGCATTGAACTAGAGTGCTTTTGAAACGAAGAAAAACTTCTTGGGCATGATTTCTGAAAAAGACTCTACTTGCCCCTGAGGATTGTTTTTCCCAGCTTGTTTTATAATATGCATTTTTTTAAATGATTTTACTTTGTTTTCTATGTAGGAATTTATTTTGAGGCTGGATCCTCGTCTGATGATGTAGTAGGGGTTACAATGACTGTGATGGAACTATATGCATGTACTTCAACTGCGGTTCACCTTTTTCTCCTTTACATTCTGTAGCCTGATATGCACAGAGATTTAGACATAGAGGGAACTTAGAATATGGAGAAAAAGAAATATGGAAGCATCTCAGAACCAACAGCCTGCAATGTTATTGTTGCAAAGTAGACAACAGAATATCCCAAAATACTCATTTTGCTCACTGCAGTGAATTTAGTTTTCTCTCCAGGTTTACAATGACTCAGTCCCAAGTACAGAATAATAACACATCTGTCCTTTTCCCATTTCTCCAGTCCAAATCCTAGGTGACTGCTCTACCCTGATCCTTCCACTCCTTCCACCTGGCCACAACAAAGTCCCTTCCCTGAATGTGTGCAGTGACACACGACAAATTAGATCCAGTATCAACAAGTACTCTTTTATATATACAGAGAAGAAACATCTGCCTTCTTCAGGTCTGACCCTTGACTGTTCTTTCGCCTGGGACATGTAACCTCTTGGGCAGCCTGAGCCCAGAAATTCTACTTGATGCTGACACAGAGAGGAATTGTGCTTAACAGGTTTCCCTTGAAGTACATTCTATAGGAGCAATTCTGACTGCCAGAGAAATATAAACAGGAAAGAATAACTAAGTGCAACCAGGCATTTTTGAAACTTCTCCAAAATGGTTATCCCTCATGTCAGAAAATGGGTACCTATATCCTTAGAAACTGGACTTTAGGAAGTTAAGATTTTTTTCTTCCCTGACAAATTTACTTTTTAGCATGACTGCTAAAGCAATCTTTAACCTTGTTTTTTTATCTCTGTTCAATATAGTAGGTTGTGAGTACAATTTTGATTCTGTTCTGTACATGGTCAGCTTGTGTATTTCATCCATGCTTTTGAAATACAGCCTGCTTTTGTCCTTGAACAGGAATACTTCTGCCAGAAACAACAGATGTATTATTCACTTGCTTGAATTCTTATTATTTGTAATATCTTTTTTTTTTCCCAGTGACCAGGTGTTTGAAATTGGAGTATTAGATATTTTTGGATTTGAAGAATTTCAAAAGAATACTTTTGAACAGGCAAGTGTGGATGTTTTGCTGAATTTACTGTACCTGTTGTTATTTCTCTAATTAACCAGTTTTGATCAGAATACAAGTATACATGAAGGTGAATATTTTCTCTTAAAATATTTTTACTGGAATGTCTATATGTGTATGAATTATATGCTGGGTTTTGTACAGTTGTTGACAATTTTAAAATAATAGTAAATATCTATAGTGATTTTGAAGAGGGGTATTATCAGCACTGAAAGACAATCTGAGGGAAATAGTGTTGTTTGTTTTCATGCTTGCAGAAGTTATACGTCAACTAGATCAGTGAGCAGAAGGACACGATACTGAATTGGAAGAAAGATCAAAAGGTTTTCAGATGACTTGGAGAAAAAATAAAATTAAAATGTTGCATTTTGCTAAGTGCCATTACTGGCAGATTCACCTCTGTGTGACTTTACAATATGTGACTTTTCAAAAAATTGAATTGCATCCATGGATAATAAATTGAAATTTATGTCACTTAGTGCTTCAATATCCTTTTAAATGTCAAACTTTCTTTAAGATGTTTGCCTACTGAATACCAGAGCTGTTGTGAATTACATATTTCAGAAAGCATTAGTGACTCTACACAACACACTCAGAGAGGTGTTTAAGTTGTTGTTCAGTTGTTCATTTATTCTGTAAAGCAGTGGAAGAAAATCAAGGCATAGAACAAAATATCAAAGCACAGAAAAGAATTAAGAAGGCATTAGCAGCAACAAAGAACTTGTTATTGTTTGAAATCAGGATTTGCCCCTTTGTCCCAGTCAGTCCATTGTTTCATGTATCAACTTCCTCTTTCTTGTGAAACAGAAGTCATAGAGCCACATTAGTTCAGCTTGTATAACATGTTTACATTGCTACCCAATTTCCAAATGCTTGGAAGCACTTGATGGGTTTACCTGTACCTTCAAAAGAGCATGTAAAAAGGCAATAAAACAAATTCCAGTTTCTCTCTCACAAAAATCTTTTTGCTGTTACAGTTCTTGAACATTTGCTGGATTAAGGACTACTGATGTGTACCAATATTCCTAGTCATTTATTCATTGTGAGTGCCGCCTTTGGGGGAAAATATACGGTGAAAAGTTCAGAATATTTTAACAGACTGAGTATATGGGAAAAAAAATCCATAAGCCTCCTGATTGATAAGTCTGAAGTATTCTATGCAATTTAAGTGTTTCTCAAAAGAAAGGGGTTCATCTTGGGACTTACTAGTTGTTTTCCTTTGGCTCTGTTCTGCATTGCTTTTTTGTCATGAAGTTCATAAATTATCTGCAAGTGACATCATGAAATACCATGAATTCTATTTTATGGGGTAATTTTCTGCTTAATAACTGCAGAGGATACTTGAAGAGAAAATACCAGATCTAAGAAAAATGAGCAAAAAAGAATTTATTTTACTATTTCTGCATAGCAAACATTATAATTTCAAAGTCAAAGTTGAAATTCTATTTTATTTTTTCTAATAAATGTATTTCAAGAGACACTTAGTGTCCCTCCACCAGCACTGAATGCATTTTGTTGAATAATATTAAGTAATAATCTGAGCCATTATCTCAGAATCTATTTAACTGCATTCCTGAAAAGACAAAGCAGAAGTGAGAGTTTTTTATATCAACTCCAAAATGTCATTATCATATCTGATTCCTGAAGTGCTAGGTTGTAGTATCAGTGAAGAGAAACAGTTTGTATTGCTATGTGATACATACTAATCATGCAGAATTACACCAAAAAGCCTGAACCTTAAAGCTAGACCTCTAGCAGTCTAGTCTAGTTGAGTTGTGCCTGGGCTCATTAACCCTAACAATAAACAGTCGTGTTAGCCCAGATAGGGTCCTCATGCAAAACATTGCATCATGTCTGCAAACATGCCCGGTATCAAGGCCCATGATTGCAGAATGTTAACATTAAATGTTACAGCCAGACAGTAGTGGGGCCATAAAAATTATTTTTAATCACATTTAGATTAGCATATTTTAAAATGGCATTAGAAAAGTAATGAAGCTTTTTTTTCAAATTAGTGTGATAAGGCATTCTTTGTGATATCTGCTTTCCTGCTTTCTTGGAAAAAATATTATGACTGTTTTCAATAAAAATTAAAACCTCCTGATTGCCCAAAACTGGGGAAATTCCAACTAACTGTGTGAATCTTGCTGGTACTTTATATCATGCAGGTAGATAGACAGTTTAATATCATAATTAAGAGAGCAATACATGTCGGTTTTAATAAACTGTGTTTGAAGATGGTTCAGGCAAACAGAGATGGATAAACCTGGTAGAATAACTTGTTTACTCCAGTGTATGTTTTGGACTGACAAGGCATTAGAGTATTGAAATACTGAAGTCAAATGAAGAATTGGTCTAGGAACAACTCATGAGCAATGCAAAGGGAGACAGCTGTCAACGGACTAGAAAAGTAAGATGAATTATGCCTACACCAAGAATCCGATAAATCCTGCAGGCAAAATGATGTTACTGACAGCTTGTAGAGAGAAAACCTTTATAGACCATTGCAAACAAGAAGGCATTAGAAGTTAAAAAACATTATTAATTAAGTGTTCAGTTTTCCCTGTACTTGTGAGTATTGGTAAGCCTTTATTGTATAGAATGTGTGATATAAGAGCAAAAATGAGACATGTAATTCTAAAATCAAAGTAAATAAGTGTGTGAAATAAGCAATAGTGAAGGGAGTTTTGATCTTTGGTATGAAATTTAATAGCTGAAAGACAAGGAACAGTGTTTTTAGAAGTCACAATGTGAAGGAGTAATAGCTCAATAACGAGTGAAAGCTTCTGAATTACCAGGACTCAGTGAGGTACTGCTTTTACTGTTCATCAGCTGAGCTATGGTAAATGACTACAGTATACATTTAGCTCACCCTGATAACAATTTACAGTCACTTCCTAGCAGTGATCATTAGCATGGGAGGTGATCATTAGCATGGGAGCAGCATTTTCCTGGAGCAGCTGCATGCCTGCTGTGCCAGAACAGCTTTGTATACAACCACACTGGAACATGGTCACAAGTGAGCACAATTCCACTTTCCTATTCTGTAGAGAAACGGCCTTCATTTTGTGGTCATTTCAGGACATACAAGTGCTCTACCAAAAATATCAATGGCAGCTTCCAGTGTTAATATAATGTTTTCTCAGGCTTCTCTGTTTGAAAGGAACTGTATTTGTTTACAGTTTATTCCACGCCCCTTTAAAACTACAAGATGTCTGCTTCTCTTCTAGAAGCATTTAAAACTAGGTTAGACCTTATTCATGGCTCCTTCACAGCACAACTCCAAATAGTACAGTCAAGGAATGCCACATACTTATTATAGTATATTTTTGACCACAAACTCATGACCAATGAATATAACAAGCAATAGGCAGGACGGATAGTTGCCTGTACCATTTTCCCCCAATTGTTTCTAAGAAAACTGTATTATAGCAGAAGAACCAGACCTTAGAGGAGTAAGAGTAGTTTTTCTTCCCCCCGTAGAAAGTCAGGTCTTTCTACAGAAATGGAAGTTTGTAGTTGTAGATTCATCATAAAGAACAATAATGCAATAAAATTAAATGGACAACACTAGTAGTCTTTTCTGTCCCATATATAATTCAAGTGAGAAAGAGAATAAAGTATTTAGTTCTTGCTAAATAATGTGTTTAGCTCTTGCATTGTATTTTGCGTCTGTAGACCTCTTAAGTTTTGCAGAAGAAAGTAATGTATACATTATTCTTTTTATAGGAAATGTAAGAGATTTATCTAAATTAGTACTGCAGGTCACTGGAATAGTCAAGTGTTTGTTGTCTCCAATTCAATGCTGTACCCATTAAAGTACATGCACATTATCTGTGTGATGCAGGGTAGCTCTGGGAGAGGCACAGCCACCATGGCAGCTCTGTGCAGCACATCTCCTGCAACAGGAGCCAGCTGGCTCTGAGACCAGACAGCACTGCCTACCGCACTCAGGACTCTAGTTCTGTCACTATGGTGAAGCAGAAGAGGTCATAGAACACAGCTGTGTTGGAATTTTCACCCATGCTTTTTATTAGGTGCAGTGGATTTTAACTTCTCAGCGTGTTATTTCTATGGTTAACTCTGCTGACACAACATTTTTGTCACGTAACATTTCCTAGCCAAAACAACGATAACAGATTATTTTACATTTAATTGCATTGTCTCAGCCATTAGACTGTTTCTAGCTGTCCAAATGTAAGGTCATGTTGCCTATTTTGAAGATGGATGGATATGACTAGACAGAAGTTACATGATGTAACTTTTCTACAGTCATTGCAGTCTCAGTGATAGTAGACGGGAGGTCACACGCAGGTTTTTACATTTGGAAAGTCTGAAAGAGCATTTCAAGATTTTGTATTATGGAGAAGAAATTAACCTTCTTGGTTTTGCCTGTGCAGAGCATAGATGGAGGGTCCTGTGTGCCTCTGTGGAATAGGCAGCTGCTCGTGCACACTGAGCTCTGTTACTGTGTAGGGACAATGCAGAACCTTCCACTGCAGTTCCCAGTGCTGGAGTATTCCTTGCTCCCTATAGGATGATGGGAAGTGCTTACCGTGTTAATTCAGTGTTTAACAAGGAAATATGATGTGGTATTTTTAAGTCTGAGTTTTGTTAGTTCCCATGCACAGGAAGGTCTTAATGACCTTGTTGTGGAGCAGCGAGCACCCCTGGAGCATGGTGAACAAAGCCAGGGCTGGTAACAGTGCCCATCAGCAGCCCTAACATGGCGAGCAGCTGTCACAAGCAGTTGGAGCAGGATTGGAAGCTGGCACTGCCATGGCATCACCTGGGGCTGGGCCCATTGGCAAGGAGTGGCTGGGAGCCCCAGGAAAAGCTGAGCAGGGCTGTGAAAGCCTATTCCTTCCCTCAGGGGCCTGGCGATCCTGTGTTTTACTTTCTTCCTCAGTCTGGTTCCTGAGGATCTTACACTCTTCACCCTTTGTCAGGGTATACTCCTCCCTCTTCCCTCTTAGTCTCTTTGGTCTTCTTCTCAGTGCACGCATTTTTTTTCCATTTATGCAGGACAATATTATCTGTCCAGTGTTCCAGTCAGCCACTAGAAAACCAGTGTTACTTGACTTTAAAGCTGGCTTATCATGTAACTGACATTAAAATAATTTTTTTCTTTATTCTTTTACAGTAGACATTTTGTAGCCAAAAGTAAAATAATTTGTTTCAAATTGAGATTCCCAGCTCAATTCAGTTTGTGATTGATTGGTGAAATACTGCACAACAAAATTTAATTGATATCTTACTTTTCCACAGTAGCACCCTTTCTTATCCCATAGTACTTAGTTTCTGACGAGCATTGTGAGTGAAAAAATTTAAAACTATTTCAGTTTCAGAACAATTCCAAACTCTTTCAAGGATAGATTGTTTTTACCATGCTTGTTTGCTTGTTTGTTTAATACTGTCCTGTGTACAAAAACTGGTGGGGGACTATTCCACTTCATATTGAAATTGTCCCTTTTTGAGGGGCGTTTCAGACCCTCCTTTGTAGAAGGCTTCTCAGGTGACAGCTACCTGTAGTAAAGTTTTAATATAGCACCAGGCTCTCTTTTACGTTATTTGAGGAACACAGATCAGCTCATGGCAACTGATCCCAGAGATGACATGGAGTCCCAGTGAATTGAAGATCTTCTGACAGAGGTAGAAGGACTATGTCTGAATTTGAGTGGAAGATGCATGGAAAACAAGAAATCTGTGTTACACCCTATTAGCCCTGAAAGGCAAAGGAAGAAGTATAATGGATCTGTTTTTATCAATTCCTTAGAAATATTCTGATGAGTACTATACATAAAGAAAAGGATGTTGAAATGTTTGGGTAGCAGATACCAAGGGGAGCAGCATTCAAGATACTTCTGAAAAATAAGTGAGTGCCAAGCTTAGGTTTAAAAATATTTTCTGAGTCCAGTCTCAGAAAAAAAGATGATTCTCTGTTTCATTGTCTTAGAAATTACATATTTGAGAAATGCTAGGGCACTTCCTTGCAGGGTTAATTTGACATCGTAGTTTCATCATTAGGTCCTGATAATTGTGTTGAAATTACAGTTGTAAGCATTACTCCATGCTCAGAATACACATGCCTTGGGAGAGTTAATCCTTCTGCATGGCCAAAGGGTGTAAATGAGCTTTCCAAGGGGTCTTTGCATCCATCTTTCCCTCACTGATTGGCAGTCACCAAGTCTGCTTTCCACAAATTTCCTTCTTTGGTAATGCCTTTTTCAAATAGACATAAGAGCCTGAAAAGTGAATAGAGTGAAGAGCAGGAAAATTTCACTAGTCATGGGTGGTTTTCTGTCTTCAGAGCACAGTAAAATTTCGGTTTTCTACCTAAATTTTAATTTGGAGTGGACTTAGTGGTACTAACTGGTCATATGTGGTAAGAGGAGAGAGATCAAGCTAACACTCTCTAATGTGATGAATACTTACTGCTTTTACCAAATGCCACTATATTATTTTCCAAAATCTAATTTGTGTGGTACTGCAAGTTGTAGTTGGTTTTGGGTTGTTTATTTTAATACTTGAACATTTTCTTCTTCTAATAATGTTTTAAAGGATTTCTGAGAGAAGTTTTGGACAAATATATGCTTTAATTACTTTCACTGAGACATGATAGTGAGTTAAGGTAAAAAAAATTGGTAGAAAGAACAATACTTCGAGGTCATAATATGGAGCCCATGAGATGTGTATCAAGAACATTTTAACAATGTTAATGGCAGGATGTACTGTAGGTAATGTTGTGTAATGCTTCTAGGAAAAGCAAATACAGTCCTTAAAGGGATTGCCCAATAATTTGTTTGGAGTAAAAATTTATTTGAGGATTTTTTTAAACTACTGTTATATTTCCATCTAATTTACATGAATACAGTTAAATATATGTTTAAAAAATGCAGTTCTATGAAATTTTCAAATCTGACAGAAAGTTCATCGTTTTATATAATACTTAGAAGATACGAAGCAAAAGAATTTGGGTTTGCAAAGCCAGTTTAGTTCATATTCATCCCATTTCAACATTTCAGCTGTTTTAACTACTATGTCAACTTGTGTCAAGGTTTTAATTTGGAACATTCATTTTATTACCTTTTCCCAGCAGGTTGTATAAAGCACTGAAATGGAGAAAGATCTGATCAGAATGTGTTGCTTTCCAGCAGTCCCTGGCTGGTCTCCTGGCTCTCGTTCTGCAGAGCCATTCTCTCAGCCGGTGCTCGAGAGAGCAGCTTTGGAGCAGTTTGCAGTTTGTGCAAGAGCTTGAGCTGCTTTCTGCTCTGGTCTGCAGTGCCTCAGTGGCACTGTGGCAAGTCTGCCAGCCTGGGTGACAGTGTTGCTTATGTTGCTAAGAAGCACCCCAGTCTATGCCATAATACACTGGTCGTTAAAATTTTAAAATTTGCTTTTTCTTTACAATCCAATCATGCTATGTATGAATGTTTTAACAAAATACTATTCCTTTTATTTTATGGCTTGAAACCAATGCTATTTATCAGATCTTTGTAAGACGTGTCTAAGACAATCTTTCCTTTGTCTCAAATTGTGTAGTTCAGTAATTTTGCTGCACAGTCAGGCTCTCAAATCCTTTTTTTTCAATTCATTTTAAGAGATTGACTCATGATAAAAAGAAAGTTTGAGTTTGGAGGAATTCTGACAGCTTTTCTTATTGTAAAATACACCTTTGTAAAGCTGAATGACCTGATTCTCTAAATAAGTCATCTGCAAATAAAGACATATACAGCATGCATCATTTTAAGACTTTACCATATCCTGGAAAGTGTAAACTTGTCTGCCTTATAAAATAATGTTAACAAGTTTCTGGAAAGATTTTGTAATTAGAATTCCAGAAGTGATCACTAAAGTACTTTTTGCCTGCCACAGAGTTTAAAAAGCTATATTTTCCATAAAATAAGTAGATACTGGAAGTCAGCTGTATACTTCTATTGTTAACAAAATAAGGTAACAGTCTGAATGTTTATAAATCCCACTTTCAAAAAAACATTGGTTTTATTCTGGGCTGTCTTTTGTCTGCACTATCATTCATTAGTAAAGAAGGTTGTAAAATGAGCTTTGTCTCATTTCTTCTTACTGTTTTTCACGCTAGTCTATTTTATTGTATAGCAAGTACCAGTTGGCTATACTAACAGGAGGTGTTAATGGAAAATTCAGGCAACTCTTACATATTACTTGGGTTCTCTTCCCTCATCTGGATGTTAAGCCATGTAATTTTAGGATTGATCTAAATATTTCCTACCTTTAAATATGACTTGCTGGTAGAATTGCTTTTACACACTTTATTCATGGAAGATAAAGTTAATGGCTGGCCAGCACAAATACGTGACTGGTTTAGACTGAAAAGAAAATGCATGGAGGCATTCATTGTATTATTCCTCATATGAAGTGTTCTTCCACCTTTTTAGGAGTTTCTGTTTTCTTAATTTCTTGGTCATAATTAATGTAGCATTGGAGGAGGTTTTAAAATTTTCAACTAAAATTTCCACTTTAATGTCAAAAAAACAGTTAAAACCAACACAAGGTTATTAAATATTTACTTATTTTAGCAGGTGAGCTTTGAATAAAATACAAAAGCATACAAATAAGCTGATACAATTCCCACCTGTTTTTAATTGAAAATCAGATTTCTGTGAATCTGTTCAGTTTTACATCTTATAAGGCAATCAAAGAAAATATTTGAGAAACATCTACATTATTTATCTCTCCAAACCTTGAACTTTCTATGCAACACCATTTTCTTGCCAACTTTCCCTTAGAACATCTATAAAATTGAGAGCAGCATCTAGTAAAATGTCCCCAGGTGTTTTAAATGTTTTGGTAAAACACAATGATCCCGTCAGAGAGTGCTTGAGACTTCAGTGACATTATATGTGGAAACAGTTTTTTCTTTGTTAGCATTGAACTAACTACAGACTCAGGATCTTAAACAATTACGTAGAGTTGTTTTTTTTCCTAAAAGCACAGTGTATTTGTATAACCTTCCTGAATATGAAATGCAGAAGAATATTAAGTGTAGCAATTTATATGTGGAGTCACCCTACTTTATTCAATGGAATTAGTATAAATTTACACTGTACTTGATAATGCTGATATTTGATAAATCTTATATGGAATTCACAATGAACTGTGCAGGCAGAAAACTGTGTATTCCCAAATTGATAGTAATAGCTGTTAAAATCTAAATTTCTCTAGTGTCTTTCTAAATCTGTAGTCTACCAAGAGATACCATACTGTGGACTGACATTTCTTCAAGTTTGGTGTTAGACATGCAGTAAAACCTGCATCAATGAACTATCCAGTAAACATCTAATACTTATCTTTTCTTCATTTTCCAATAGCTGTGTGTCAACATGACCAATGAGAAGATACACCAGTACATCAATGAAGTGCTTTTCCTACAAGAGCAAGCAGAATGTGTACAAGAGGGAGTTGCCATGGAAACAATGTATTCTCCTGGTAACCATACTGCAGCCTTGGATTTTTTCTTTCAGGTAGTTTCCAGACTCATTTTACACCGTGTATATTTATACACAATCTGTGAATGTTAGACTAATACAAACTTTTGCTTGCATTTTCCAATCTATGAGTCTTCAGACCAGGTTATGGGTCAAAGAGGCCACAGCTCAGTGGCTCAAAGAGCTTACTAACAGCACAGGGCTGAGGAAGATGCAGCAGAAACTCCCTGCCTGTAGTAATTCATGTGTAGCATCTGTGTATCGTGGCATTGAGATTGTGCTGCTGTAGGACTGACAAGGCTCTGTTGTGAGCCTGACAGTTTCTTTAGTGCCTGAACCTAGTTTCTGGAGTACAGCTTTTAATAAACAAGAAACACAATCAGTTTCTAAATGATCGTCAATAGTGACCATTTTTGGCAACTGAAATACTGTTTCCTACATTTCTTATAGAAGAACCACTTGAACACTTGAACACTTACCAAAATATTTTAATCTTTTTTTATTTTTCCTCTTTTTCTGAGGTGAAATATGTTTCTGTTTACTAAATTACAAGCTGTGTTACTCTACAAGGAACAACCGAAATTCTGTTTCTCCTGTATTAAATAAGAAAAATCTATTTTTCATTTCAGAAGCCATCAGGCTTTTTGTCAATGCTGGATGAAGAAAGTCAGTCTATTTGGTCAGTAGAACAGAGTCTTTCTAAACGCATTCAATCTTACCTGGATACATCAGACACAAATACAGTCTATTCCTCCACAAAAGATGGAAATGGTAACCTTGCCCCAAAGGATTGGGCTCCACCTTCACTGTTATGCATTATGCTGGGAGGGTAAGTTGTTTGAATATCATTAACATGCAGTTAATGAAAAAGTAAAAAAACCAAAATTTTACGTGGCTTCTCCAGCTTGTGGCTATAAATAGGATTTCACTGTCAAGTGATAAATTTTCAGAGGACGACTTAGAATCTCAATGCCATATCTAGTGTATAAAATGTGTAGCTTACATCACAGTGTGAAGGATACATGCTACCTACTTCTGGCTCCTAAATTTTGTCTTCATTATTAGCATTTCATGTAGAAGAGGGTGATTCAGATCCCTCAGCATTAATGTTTAATGCCATTTTGGTTGACTTTTTTTGCATACAGATGTGGTTCCAGAATAGTACAGGTTCCCTGTAGCTCCTCTGCTATGTGTGTGTTGATACCTGGGTTACCAGCATGAATCTGGTAAAAAAATCAAAAACAAAAACTCCACTTGTTTTGTTAGTAGTCGTAATATTCTTTTCCTACAAAAACCCAGAATATGCTAAATGTCTTTCAGTATGACTGTAAAATTCGATTAATATTTTTTTATTCCCCTCCCTGCAGTGTTCACAGGAGAAGTGTAATCAATTCTTTTTAACAGGCTTCTTACCCTTTCCTTTCCAATACTTCATTTTCACATTTTCCCCACAACCGCCTACAACTCGAAGCAAGCAAGTTTGATATGTATTTAAAGAGATAGTATATTTGTTTTGGTAATCTGACAGTGGTATAAATACGGAAGGATCTACTTTGTGGCTCTCCATTTAGAAATGAAGCTGATGGAAGCCTTGAGTTGTGTTTTGACACAAGAAAATTTGTTTCTGCTGAATGATAGAAATGTGGTCATTATGGAAAGGACTGTTTGAGTAATGCTTTAGCTCCTAAGCCAAATACTCTGAAAAACTCCATGTAGGTTCTTCTTTCATCACAAGGCCTTCTACTTAGAATCAAATTATTTGCCCAAGTTAAGTGGTTTGAATACCTCCACTATTGGGACTTGTCAGTAGGAATGTGGGCACACAGTGGTTAGATGACAGTACAACCAAGATCATGTGAAACTTACTAGGACTTCAAGTGATGGAATAAAGAACTGCCCATGAACTTCAGATGTCTAATTTAATGTATCAACCTTTTTTTATACTTGCTACATAAATATTTTTAATGCCATTCTGTTTATACAAATTTATTGTAAGAGCTCAAAAACTTTCTACACCCCAAAACTCGACGTGGAAGCAGCGGCAAGGCATCTACATTAAAATCACAACCAGAATAATAAGTATGTCTTCAAAATGAAAGAAAGGTTTGTTTGTCTTATTGTCTGAAGAAGTATTCAGAAGATTTGTTAATACCAATATTTCAGGTGCCTAGTTCTGACAGTTAAACTGTGAGTGGCAAAGAAGACTCTTATCAGTAACGTGTTTTAGCCTTGCATGGTTGTTTAAATTTTTGTTTTATAACATAGACACTTGGTTTGACCTTTTCCTAATAATAGTAATGACATTTAATCTAAAAACATGAACAAAGAGACAGATCAAAAGAATGGGTGGATTTACATTACTTGGAGAAGCCAGTGGAGATCCTTTGATTTGCATTGGCCAAGGAACCTTTCCAGTCAGGTTGTTCTTTGCATCCTTACAACAGTAAGAGGTTTAGCCATGCCAAAACAGAAAAGTCCTCTTGCAACTGCTTAACTCTCCTTGCTTTAATAGTAATTGTGTTAAATCCTTAAAGACACTTGAATATTTTTGGTTTTTGTGGAACTGTTATCTACCTGTCATAGATTGAAATTCCCAGTGTTTCATGATATGTATTTATATAAACTTTGATGTACTGTACTAAGTGACACAAATGGAGTTTATTCTGAGACTAGTATGTCTTCATATTGTCAGAACCTGATTATGAAAAACTCAGATTTTAAAACTCCTGATGCTGTTCTTTAGATTGCACTATTACTACATCTACTAGCTTTTTATAGAAGTCATTGGTGATATATGCTTTATGAAAATTGTTAAAGGATGAGACTTTTAAATATATCAGGATTTACTTGCACTCAAATGTAAGAATTTCATATATAAAGTATCAATATAGTTTGGCAGGTTCTGAGACCCATTTTTATAGTGTGATATAAATTAAATGGTTCTAACATAAGTGAAGTATAAAGCAATCTTACCCTTCATTGTTGCCTTCAGAGGCAAATTTAAGGGACCTTAATTTTATTCTCACTTGCCACAATTTTTCACAATTTTACTCCTTTAACTTGGTAAAGCTTCTCTGTATTTACATGAATATAACTGAAAGATTAATTAGACCCAGAGAGTAGAGGAAGAATTACCAGTAAATTGTGACAGGTAATCAAACATGCAATTCTTCACTTCTAGCATGAATCATTTATGTTCAGGTAATGTGTCTAGGCTGGCAGTTGAGGTGGAAGTCACACTGAATGCAGCAGGCTCTGTGTTAGAACATGAAGGCAGGCATCCTGATTTCTCTAGGTAACAAAAGTTGTAACTGCAATGTACTTCACAGCCAGTGTTAAAGAGCTACTCTGAGTCATGAAAAAAAAAAAAAAGCTAATATTCTATGTTGGCCCTGGTATGAACCACTTATGACCCTTGCAATTTGGGCTTCTTTTCATCAGTAGTGTATGGATGTAGGTCAAAGTCCAGAATGAATTAGGTTCATTTCTTTAGACACTTGCAGTAGCTATTTTAGCAAGTTAGAAGTGCAGTTAAACTGGAAAAGCAGTGGTTAAAAATACTTTCTCACTGAAAAGACCTACTTTTGTACATTTAATTAAGATCGATGGACAACTTTTTGTGAACAAAAGTGATATATCTAGCTTTATATTCTGAGATAATTACACCTGATACAGATGTGAACATGCAGTTTTAAAGACCTCTAATATGTTCATATTTTGTGATATTTTGTGTCAGGATATGTGTAGAAAAATAATCTTTTCTTCCACTATCAAGTCATTTTAATTTAATGTGTAATGATTTGGGAGGTATTGCCCATTCCCTTAAGTTTCATGCTCAGCAACATTTCCTAAGACTAAATATGCCATACGGTTGATCCAAGCATAAGCCTTAGACTATTCCAGAAAAAGCAGTACTGAGAGAAAAAGAGAGGAGAGAATGGGTCAGAAGTAAAACAAAGAAAGCACAAGGTTGAAGTGAGACAAAGAACGCACGTGAAGCTCAAAGTAACATGTAAGGGGGAAAAAATCCAAATAATTTGGAATCCATAGTTGATTTTCTGGCTGAACCAATACTCCAAGGAAGTCTGCATGTATGATACCGTTCTGAGAGATCTTGGATTTTTTCTTATTTTCTTGTCTGTTTTGGAGAGAAGAAAGAGAAGCAATATGCACAAGTTAACTTCTGCACATAAAAGAAATGAGCACAGGGGTCAGATATTTTAGTGGAATCTGAGAGTGAATATTGTTTTATACAAATGTGACAGAATGATCCAGTGGAAGACAGAAAACTAATTTTGCCTCCTTTCTCTTGAATTTTGCTATTATGCCTGAACAAGATTAAATCTGTCTTTTTCTGCATGAGCAGTATGATATATTGCTTGTGAACACACATGAACACATGCTTACCAAAGGCCACTGTGAGCATCAGTACTTTATCATATCAAGTATTTTACTTTATCTCCCAGTTTTAATTTTACAGCTGAACAGAATCCTACAATGCCTTGACACATTATGAGTCTTTTCTAAGAGCTGTTTAATGTCTTGGTATCTAAATGCTGTTAGACAAAAAGCTAATCTGTTTTGTTCAGGCAGAAGGTAGAAGAGAACAATTTAGGGATTTTATGTCTAAAAAAAAATAATACTTTTGGAAGGCTTCATCTGAAGGTTGTTTAACTCATTTGTCTCAACACTGACAGTCTGATTTCTTCTGGAAAAATTCTGTTCATCTGGGGCATTGCTTTGTTTCTGATGCCTGATATGAATGTGGGTATCCTGAGATGCTTCTCGCAGGGTCTGTCTGTGGGGGAAGAGATACACACTATGCTTTGCAAGCTTGCCTTGAGGTAGCAAAGCATTTTATGGGTGCATCTGACCATCAGCTGAAACTATCCTAAGAATCTGTAATACTGAATTTCTAGGTCCATTTATTGATTGAACATTAACATTTACATTGTGGGCTCTCACTTAAGGAAGGACTTCACATGAATTCACATGAATCTTTGAACTGTTCAGCATATCAATAGCCATGATTTTTGAAGAATAACATTTCCATCATTGAACTTTCTCAAGGACTCAAAGTTCTTTATTTTTTAAAATTTTGTGGAAGAATTAACAGAGCAATAAATAAATCAGAAATATATTGTCTTAGCACAGTGCCAAGAGACACAGCTTTACCTAATAGTAGTATTTAACATACCGTTGTTTGAGATAATGGGCTATTTGCCCCGTTGTTCATGTGATCTTAATAATACATTATCATAATGTAACCTTTCTGCTGTTTAAATTAAACTTGAATTTACAAATTAGATAAGCCCCTTGTCGCTGTTTGCCTTGCCACTGTTTTGACTTTTCGTACTGTAATAAACCGACCAGACCTAAAGACCAATTTCTTTGCTCTATAAACCAGTGCACATAATGTTCCTTTAAGTGCAGATCAATGTCCTTCATTTCTCAGCTACTTGCGTATCAAAAATATCTCTCAGCTGTCAGCTCACCTTCATGAAGGCAGTCTTCTCTGAAGTGCCTTGTATATCCCAGGCAAACTCTGAAACTGAACCTCTAAATCAAAAGACAAAAGGAGATGGATTAATCAATAAGGATGCTTTCATTTTTGCTATTTTTTCCCCAGGCTGAATCCCCAGACACAACAATCAAATCAATCTAATCTAAGCTGTATCAAGGCCTTTAAAGGCTACTTGACATAGATTCTGGTTTTCACACAGGCAAGACAGTCGTGCTCTTTCTTTCTTTCATTCATTCATTCATTCTTTCTTTAAGTAGTCTTGATTTGGGATTTTCACTTACAGGAGAAAATCATAAAACACTTTCTCCCACCCTTCTATTTTGTTTCTGAATACTTCCTTCTTTCAAAATGCTATTCTATCACAGTGTTAGAATAAGACTTGACCAACTGCAATATTATTTAGCTCACTCATTGCTTAACAAGGCTTGTTTTGGGAGGTTGATAAAGCCAGTGATCCTTAAAAAATGGCACACACAAGCATATCACTCACATTCAAGTACTGGCAGAAAGCTAGCAACAGCAAGTATCTCTCTGTGGACCAAATTGTCCTTCGACATCATCTCAAAAATTTCTCTTTTGCTGCATGAACTAATTATTTTCTTATTAACTAACATTTACAACTGAGTTTCTGAGTTACATTTTGCTATTAAAATAGTAAAATTTTCAGTTTTAACTGTGGATGCAGGCAAATTGTTCTTAATATTCCAGGTGGCATTTTCCTAGCTTTTTTTAGGGTTCCTGCCAAATCTGCCGTTAACCATGAGGTTTTTTGGCTTATCACAAGATTTGAGAATTATTTACCAAAAAAGAGAGTATTTTAAGGAATTTTTGAAAATTATGTGTAAAGATGGTCCTGTTGATAAAGTATATTGGGGTATCCGATAAACTTGGAGAAAATCCCTTAAGTAAGTCAGATGTTTTGAGAGAGGATAATTTAGTTCAGAAGAAAATATGTGCAGTCTTCTCATTTTCTGGCGTGAAGATAATTAATGAAGCAAAAAGGCAGAAATATGTAAAAAGATGAGAGGAATAAAGCAGTTCCCAAAGTCAGCAGTTTGCATATCTGGTGAGTCTTCTGTTTTCTGTGTGTTTTACCTCTTACTTGTATCTGATAGTTCTCATGGTATTAAAACCAGGTATGTTAACTTAACCAACCAGAAAACTGGCTCAAAACAAATAAAATTAAGGGGTTTTCTTTCTCATACTTAGTAATTGGTGAAACTGCTTGACACAGAATCTTAAAAGATGCCAGATATGTTAAGGAGTTCTGTAAACAGAGATATGAGGAGGAAATGCGAGTCAATAGATGCTGAACACAAAGGTGAGATACAGCCTGCAGGACAAGAGTGCCTTCATGGGAACAGCCCTGAAAGCTGAGAAGGGAACTGGTGGCTGGCCGAGTGAAAATAAAAAACTCCTTAATATTTTTCCCTAAATATAATATTCAGGACTAGATGAATATTTGGCCATACCCATTACAACTGATGTTAAGGTCTCTTCCTTTATGAACTTAAATTTAGAAGGAATGCAAATCCAACCCCATTTTGTTTGAGTCTCTTATAATGAAATAAAATGTAGTGTGGAACAGCACACTTTTTTTTTTTTTAAATGAAAATAGTTTAGCTGTTCAGATACTATATAAAGGTCTTGTTTCCTTTGGCTAACACAGACACATAGGTTTACGTACTGTCTACCCCAAAAAGTTCATCATGTAAAGCAAGATAAAGAAAACAACTGCGATAAATAGAAATGACAATAAGGAGCATGTTTTATAATACTGGACCCGTGATCTAAGTGAGTGCACATTTCCTGTCTAAAGCATAAAATATTTGCTTGGTTTTGTCTCCCCAGAATAACTATCCACTGTGCTTGAGTGCCAGCCAGTGCAGAGTTTGGGCCAGTTTTATTTTAAAAACACAATGTAAGAAAACTGAGGGATATATATGTGCTTTAGGTGGCATACAGTTTGCCATCTCTGATGAGGGCAAGATTAAATGAACAAAATTGGCAGCTGGAAGAGGATTTACTTATATTTTGTGGGAGTGGCAATGACTATGGAACACTAGAGTGTTGTTTCACTGAGTCAGTTTTCATGTCTTTAGGCAGTGAATTAATTTACCAGGTCTATGGGAAAATTCTTTAGAGCATTAGAAATTTCTTCATAAAAGGGAATCCTCCTAACTTTTATCTATTTTATGTAATATGAAATATGTCTTATTAATATAGTTCTAGAAGTTTGTGATGTATTATACCAGCATCAGTACTGAAACTTCTCCCTGTTTCAATTTAGGCACTTAATCATAATATAGTATCTCCCCGTGCTATACTTACCTACTCTTCCCACCAATACTATTTCTCTTCTTCTAATTTAGTCAAAGCCCAAGACACTCAATTAGGAACTGGCATTATGGATTTGTCATATAAGTTCTGTTAATTACCTTTTATGGACCAATATGGTACAACATTTATGTTGACTACACTAAAAGCATTTAATAGTATACTTAAAGTATTCTAATAGGTTGCTAACTGTGTTGTATGTTCCTAGGAAATGCAATTAGAAAATACATAACATTGCATCTGTCATGGAAAAGAACCATAATTCTCTTGTTATACCTTGTTCATGTCAGACACCATAGTAATTACATCATTTGAAAATTACTCACTCTAACAGATTATGCACTTCCAAGTCATATAATTTCTTTTGCGAGCAAGATAACATTGCATAATTGTCAAATGACCCAATGGAAAATTAATGCACTGATTACTGTTACTAATCTTAATTATATATTTACAGCTTTATTAAATGTATAGGGATAAGATTTCCCCAAACAACTAAGGGATTTAGGATAAAGATCCTATACAAAAAAAAATAAAAAAGGCTTTAGATAGAAACGTGGTCCCCAGGTAAATAAAACTGAACTGTATTCTTAGTTCCTGTTAAGTACCTGCCTAATCATGCAAGTACTGAAATCTATAATTTTCTTCCTTTTTAACTTAAAAATTCCCTTTGGGTTCTACTACTGTGCAAGTCAGAGCTTCTTATATCTGTCATCTGTAAATTAACTAGTTGTTTTTCTTCCATTCCCATACAAAATTTAAAAAAAAACCAAACAAAAAACAACTGCTTTCTTGTTCTTGTCTTAGTGCTCCTTTTCTATGCAGTGTCTTCAGGGATGAGATCAGTTTTAAAAGAGACATTTGGTGTATTTCTTAATTTTGGATGTACCCTCAGGACCTCTGGCTAGAACTCGGATTTTGCTCAATTTTTAGAGTGCCTACCACCCGTGTTAGAATTTTTCTACAGTCAGATGACAGATGCAGGGACAATCCAGCTGTCTATTATTGAAATCACGACATCAGGCAACTGAGGTGACCCAAAATCTCTTACGGATGTAGTTGTTAGAAACATAAACGGTATTTCTGCATAACCTATAGACTGACCTTGCCTCCAAAGGATACATCAGTGGTTGGGACACAAGTGTGAGCTGGAACTCAGAAGCAGATCTGTGATCTGGGAGTGCCTTGGTCATCCTACAGGGAAAGCATTGTTTAGGTCACTGTCTCCTGCTTTACAGCACATATTTGATTCAAAGTCTTGCATTGTGGAAATGTTTTAAAATCAGTGTGATGAATTTTCTGTAGAGTTGCAGAGGCACAACGTTCAACAGCAGGTTCTTCTGGTCAGTATTGTTGATGCTTAGAAAATGCCCAAAGATGCTACCTGGTGCCAGCCTTTAACTGTTGAGTGGAAAAAACCATAGCTTCATTTCTACTGCTGTAAGATTTTGAAAAGATGCATTGGTGATTACTAATGATGTCATAATATTTTATTATAGGTTACATATGAAGTTGCTGGTGCAATAGAAAAAAATAAAGATTCCCTTTCACAAAATCTCATATTTGTAATGAAAAGTAAGTAAATGCTTTTGTGGTTATTGTTGTTAGAAATCAAGGCATTATGACCTGATTTTAATTTTCATTTTAGTTTTAAGTGACATTTATATATTTTTTTTCCAGTAAAAAAAAAGCACCCTCATCTTTATGAAGTATATATGTACAGCATAGTTTGAAATTTGCTCTAATTTAAAAGCTTTTAGATTCATGAACATACAGCATCTTTATCATGTGATGTGATGTAAAGAACAAGAAGCTGTAGTATGATAGGTGAGAATGACTTACAGAAGACGAGTATGAACAAAAGCAAAAATAAAACTCAGAAAATAGGGAAAGGAAATTAAGCTCCCAAAATCATAGAGGCTGCAGTGGGATGTGCTCCACTGCTTGAGTACCCTTCCAAAAGCAGTAACTTGTGGGCGTTCTTATGTTTTTCAGTGAATAGATATAAATGTCCATTGAAATGCAAAATTAAATGCCTTGCAGTGTGCATATTGTATAATTATGCCTAATAATAATGCAACCAATTAATTAATTAATCATAATTAATGATTCATAATTGGCTTAATGAAAACCTGTATCATTTCCCCTTTCTGGAGGGGAAAACCAAAACATTTTCCTCAGGGAAATGCCAGTGCACCCTGAGGTGTTATTTGTCTTCTCTCCAATCATTGTAGTGCCTGTCACTTAATATATTACATACTTATATTTCTTTCCTTCGAAATAGAGGCCTGCTGTTAAAATATATTGCATTTAGCAATTTTAATGTAAAAGTAGCCAAGGTCCCTGGTAAAATAATTGATGTATTTTAGATGCAAGAAGTGTACCTTCAGAGTGAAGAAATGAAAGAAATTGTCTTGAATTGGTTGTAGTTTTAGAGATATTACAGTGATCACTACTTGGAATATACAAGATAATCTGCCAAAGAGTCTAAGAAGGTGTGACAACTTCCAGTATGTTCCACGAGAGAGCATTCTTCCATTCTCTCACATAGTCCCTTTTGCACTTCCATTGCTATTTTGTGTAATCAGCTATGCAACTGTTAAAAGGCAAGAATGGAGGATTGAATTGGATAGAAAAAGTTTAATATGATGAGGGTGAGTACATATACAGCTGAGGAGTCAATAATAATAATAATTATTATAAATAATGAATTCTGCGAGCAGACTATTTACAAACATGTAAGTCAGTTAAGGGCTAAGTGCCTTCTTTTTTAAGTGGCTTTGGCTTAAAACCTGTTGATTGTCAGCGACATATTTTGTTTAGTGTCAGTTTCATAAGTTGTGTAGATGTATAACTTAGGTGTATGCTTCCTTTAATTTTCGTTGAATTTCATTTCCCCAATCAAAACTTTTAACTGTAATAACATTTAAGTAATTTTTATACAGGTGTAGGAATATGGAGCATACATGCCTGAAAATTATTCAAAGAGAATATTGACATAGGATGTATCTGTTTTAATTTAAAAGACATGATTTCTATGCCTGTCCTAATCCTACTTACTACATTTTAAACATATCGGTATTGATGCCCAATGATTGTGCTGAAATAATTTCAATTATCTGCTTCCATATCTTTCGCATAATTTTAATATTCTTATTAAGTAAGGAATAGTAATCTCCATAGAAAAAAGGGAAACAAAACTGTTGCATTTAAGCATATATTAAGAAACCTTTAAACAGTTATTAAAGAGCAAACTGAAGATTTTTACCTGCTATGCTAAACTATTACTTATGATGCTTATCCATTCGTCTTTCTGGGTTTTTTTGTTTGTTAATTCATATGATGGGTGTGATCATAATGCCAGTTTGCTAGTTCTTAAAAAAAAATTAACAAGAATTCAGCATGGTTAAGGATGTATCACACAACAAGTTAACACTTATTGGTGCTGTGGGAGTAAAAGCAGCATGTAATTTTCACGTTCATGTTAAAAACCCTGTAACCATAAATTCAGAAAGGATAATTAGACTGAAATTAGGATAAAGTATATTATCTCTCTTTAAATTCAGATTTCTTTTTGTTTTTGTTTAAAAGTACCTCTTGGAAGCGTATTTATTTTGTACAAGTAATAATATATATATATGTCATTGTCTTTTTTCTGTAAATGTTTATAAGTGTGGTCTTGATGCAGAGAAACCCAATTTTCTGTAGTTCTGTCCTTCGCTTTTCCTTTTTTAAAAATCCCTTCTCATACTTTGTGTATATAAAATTCTTTAATGCAATGTGTGTCTATAATTTATTTCTACCAAGTGCCTTGATAGCTTCTAAACCCTACATGTTAGGAAATTGTGCAGAACTCATCTCTTACATTGTTTTAATAGATGGATAAATTGAGAGTCTGTAATGGAACAAAATTCAGAGGTGGTGATTCCATAAGTAATTAAGTTTATACAGATCGGTCTGAAAGATTTTGTTTTATGCCCTCTATTTGTTCAGCACAGGACCTGAATATGTTAAAAATAGTGTTACTATTTTCAGATATTGAATGTTCTTTGGCAACTTTGATAATGCTCATTTTTTGGTTTCTTCATTTGTTTTAGGTGTACTTATTTAATTCTTTTGTACCATGTGTTTTTTTACTGACAAATAGAAAGCATATAATGTTCTAACTTGTATTTTATCTTCATGCATTTCTTTCTTTTTTTTATTTCCAGCTAGTGAAAATGTGGTCATCAATCAATTGTTCCAGTCCAAACTGACACAAACTGGATCACTTGTTCCTCCATATCATTCCCTTAAAATCAAAGGATGTAAAGCAGCTTTGCTCAGTAAAAAAACATCTGTAACCTGTGGAAGCGGAGAAGCAAAGAAGTATATTGAACTCAGCAAGGTAGAAATTTTGGATTCTTTCTGCTTTTTGCTCCTTGAAGATTTTTCTGTTATTCTGTCATTTCTGAAATCATCTTGTTCTCTGCTTTGTTCTATGTAGTCATTATACTATTAAAATAATTTAGTACTTAGTATCAGCACTAAAGCAGCAAAAGTGAAAAAAAGGTTCTCCTTTACAAATACTTATAATTCTGGTTCAAGAATCTGTTTCTTGGACTCTTTGGGCAGAAGGTCAGACAAGATGATGAGCTCCTTCAAGCCTGAATCAGTTAATGATTTCCTGGTTCCAGGGCTTATCAGCAGTGAATGCAGTCTTACTAATTTTTGGCTGTACAGGAACAGTTCTTTGTTTTGTCTCCTTGAAAACCTTTATGATGAATAGTTGAGTAAGTTAAGACATAGGAAGTACAAAAATAAAATCTTAATGTCCTTATTATATGAACATGAGAAGATTTCTGGTTTGCTAAATACAGTTTTATGTGGTTTTGTATGAAGATCAAAATGTAAATTTTGGCTGACATTGTTATTTTAAATGGTCTCTTATGTGTAAATTTTCCCAGTCAATTCAAAATCAAATCAAACTCTCTTCCTTTCTGAACTTACCTCTTTTCCTGCTAAGTCAGACAAAAAAGTTAAAATAAAAACCCCAAATAAACACCAACAAACCACAAACAAAAACAAAAAAAGAGGGGAGCAGGAAAGAAACTTCAAAGATTATCAGAAAATTAATTGTTCATGTCACATGGAAAATCTCTCTTGAAGAGAAATAAGGTGATTTACTGAGTTAATTCAGGACAGAGCTTTGGAATTCATCCTTCTAGTAAAGAAGCACTCACTTCTCACAATACATCAGCTGCCTCACCAGGCTTCTTGAATCTTACAACTCTATTTTTGGTTTACAGCTGCATAAAATTGATTCTGTCATGGGATTAAGGAGCCTGCTCTCATGTGTCATTGTGGAAGGCTTTTTACATCCATAGAATAGCAATGGGACTTTCCTTATAGTCCCCCTGCTGATAGCAGCTTAATTCCTGACTACTGTTCTTGTCAGTAATCTCAGTGGAAAAACTTAAGTTGAAGTGAATGGTGTTGGTTTGAGGCTATATTTAGCAAACAGCCGAGGCATCACAAGGTGCCTTTAGGTGCCTTTCCACTGGAGTAACAGCTTCATAGAGGAAGCTTCCTAAGGATGTGAAAAAGATCCTGGTCCCATACATGGGAGAAAGTACAAAAAGCACACCTAAATTAGAAGCCTAATCAAACCAGGGCAAAACACTGCACAGTTGGGATGTCTGAAAATATGCTGGTTTTGACATGTCCACAGTAGCTTTTAACCTGTAGTTACTCTCCTGAGAGACAGACTTATTCAATTTCTTTGGGAAACGTGATATGTGAAGTCAGAAATTTTAGATTCAGTGAGAATGCTGTAAACCTTTAAGCATTCATTGGAAAGTGGGGAGAACTTCATCCTTCAACCATCTGCAAAGACAAGGATGACTTGGCTTCTCAAACGCAGGCTTTGAGAAGAGCCGTGCAGGTGAGACAGAACAGTGCGTAGTTTGTAGATACTGACTTGGCCTAATTTGAGCAAAGTACTGTGCTGCCCTGCAGGACTGGAGCAGAACTTTAGGAATCTAAGCTGTTCCAGCAGCAAAAAGCAGCACTTGTTTTTTTGGAATAGGTAATCAATGCAGGGGCTGGAAGTACATTCTATGTGGATCAAGCCCACATCTGTGCTGTCCCAAATAATTTCTTCCCTTTTTCAATATAGCTGTGAAAATACACTGTGATGGACTGAAATTATGTTTGGTTTGTTATTTTATTTCTGTGATTGGAAATTCAGTGTAAGGGGCTTTTTCTTGTCAGCTTAGAATTAAAATTATTATGTGTTGGAAAATCATAACCACTTTATTTTTACTGGAGTTTATCCAGAGGGTAAACACAACAAAAAGAAGGAAAAGAAAAAAAACAGAAAGGAGGAGGGGGAGAAGGAGGGACATTAAGGCAAAAATTATCAACCAGAGACTGACATTCCTTTTACATCTGAAATTTGAGTCACAACATACATCTTGCTGTAGTGAGAAACATAAACGGGAAGGTACACATGGTGCTGTATATGGGCAGTCATCTAGGCTCCACCATATCCAGGGAAGGGTTGTAGAGAAAGTTAAAGTAAAATAGGAGTTCACTGTGAGTCCCCTTCTCTTTCATCTTGTCACTGCAATCCTAGCTAATTGCTAGGCTATATAATTATAAATGTCTCTACGTAGGGATGTGTATCTATTTACCTTTCCGTAAGTGACTTTTTTTGATGTTGAGCATGCTGGCACAAGTAAGGATAGTCTACATCTTTGAACTAACACCAGCATGGTAGGAACCAAGACAACAGTGCATCCATTCCAAGACAGACATGAACAGATCTCTTAGCTGGCCAGAAGTTTGGAACACATAAGGAATCATAAAAATTTGGGGATGCCAGCTTAAGCCTCTGTGACTTATGAAGACCGTTTCCCTTTTTCAAATAAAATATATCTTCATTGACACTCCCACAATTCTTGCTCACATCAACTCTTGTTTCCTTGTTTTTCTGTAATCTTTTCCTGGTGCATATTTTGGCTCTGTTTGCCTCTCACTTACTTGGGAAGAATTGGTGTGTTTCAGAGTTTATACCACAAAAGTCTTGATAGATTTTTTAGGAGAAGATTCTAGCTTCTTAATGGAGATAAAAAAATTCCATATATGTGGAATTTTTTTTGGTAGATTAGCGGTACAAGATATTCCAATGTAAAGCTGTATATTAGAAGGTAATACAGAAGTACAGCTTTGGTGATATACTCTTTTTCCTTAGCCCATAGCTGAAGATTGAAGATGTCCAAGTCTGGAGAGTTTGAATTAAACTAATTTTTTGTCTTTATCTTTTTTCATTTGTTTTCTCTCTCATTCTGAAACAAATATTTCTTCCCTATAGGAAGTCATATATAACACAGGAGAGCAGGCATGAATTTTAGCATCTAAAGTATTGTTCTTGGATCTCCCACTAAGTCAGGAAACAACCTTGAACTATTGATTTAAATATTGAGAGGAAAGGTGACAGCATTATCTGTAAGGTGGAGAAAATTCTATTTTGGCTATATTCCTCAGTTATTTTGTAAACTTTAACTGAAAAGTGTCATTGGCATGCCAGTGGTTCTTTTTATGAGAAAAACTTGGACAAGCAGATCTCTTTTACTTTTTAGTTTTGAAGTTGAGGGTGAATTTTCCTTCAAAATTTTATTGCATCCTAGTAAGTGAAATAAAAAAGAGCTCCAACGTTTAGCATGGAGAGCAGAAAATTGCTTGCACTACAGTATTTTTAAAGGCATTTGGCTTGAGTGGGCCAAGCTGAGAAGATGTATGCTTTTTGGATAAAACTGGAAAAAGGAGTAGGCCAGAACATGCTGACTCAATAGAAAGGGAGTTTTATGGGGTAAGTGGGCTGAAGAAAGGCAATGGAAAGTCAGAGGTGAAAAGGCTGTCATTGATAGGGGGGGTTAAATCTCACAGCTTTGCCAAATCCTGGAATAATTTTGCCAGCCTTTCTGTAGAAAGTTTAACAAATGACACTAAATGCTGGGACCACTTTTAGTATGATTATTGCCATTTTAGTCTTAAAGACAGGAAATAAAGCAGTGAAAAATAAATTCATTCTCCATTCCCAATTCTGATGTGTGGGGTAACACTGGTTCTAATGAGATAGGAAGTTATTGATAATTTATGTCTCTAATTGGTGAAAATGTATTAGAAAAGCTTAACTGTGTTCATATGTGCTAGGAGAAATTAAAAGAGTTTTTAAAAATATTTTTATTATTGTTTTGCTGTAAAGATTTTTTTCAAATTATCTGTACTCTTACATTTACTCAAACATCTGCCAAAGGCATAAGGCAACTTCTTATAGAGTTTCAGAATTATGCTACTTCTAGGCCCTATGGAATACTTACTGCACAAGTCCTGCTTCTGCAACAGAGTTGCAAAACATATTGATTTGCCCAGTTATTTGTAAAAGGTATATTATCTTTATAATGTATGTAGCTGCTTTTGAAATCAAAACTTACTCACTACTCATGGCTCTGGCAAATACCTGAGGATATTTATCCACTTCCCATTTCTTTCTGAAACTCAATCCTTGTCTATAGCACAGTGTTTGGAGAAATTTTTTGCCTTCATTAGTCAATTGCAACAATGACAATAAAGATGTACTGCCCATGTTGAGATAAAATTGTTATGTGTGTGCTTTTCTCTTCCACAGCTGTTGAAAAAGAAAGGAACATCCTCATTTCTTCAGAGACTGGAACGAGGGGGCCCAACCACTGTGGCAATACAGCTCAGGGTCAGTGAACATCTTATGGACAGAAATTTTCAAAAACACCTCTAAGAGTTTCAAAGGCAGGAGTACCCTCTGCAGATTGCAATGGAAGAAAGAAAAATCTTATGTTTGAGAAAGCTATTTGCATGACCTGGTCAACCCTTTTGAGAAAATTATGTTAAAAAGTTAGGCAGAGCATATGTGTTGAACAATTGTCTTAGCTTCGCAAGAATGATTGATAATTTGTTTGTTTCTTTTTTCCCCAGAAATCACTTGCAGATATTATTGGGAAGCTGCAGAATTGCACACCACATTCTGTTCATTGTATAAAGCCCAATAACTCCAAGTTGCCAGATACTTTTGATAATTTTTATGTGTCTGCTCAACTGCAGTATATTGGTGTCCTAGACATGGTCAAAATTATACGACATGGGTATCCAATACGTCTCTCTTTCACAGACTTCCTGTCAAGGTAAATTCTTTCAAGTTTCATAAAACCCTTTTTCTTACCTACAGTACAAAACCTTCTGTTATGTTCTGGTAGTGCTTGCAATGTTGTTTTGCTTATGAGTCTTTCAGACTTTTTTCAGGGAAAATCTTGTCTGCCTGAAAGGGGTGTCGGCTTGTTATTTTTTCACTGAAGGAATCATGAACTTTGAAAATAGATTTGTAAATTCATAAATTTATACATTTATATTGATATGTAGAAATATATTTATAAAGATCATCAGCAAAATTAAGTTTTAAAAGTATGACATCATAAAAGAGCTCTTTTTTTACATTTTCTGCTATTTGTATGATTTACAAAATATAAAATATTGCATATTTTCTGAAGGTAATTATAAAGGAGAAGGAAAAACAGTCTAATTTTTCAGGGTTCTAGGTGTAGCTATCATGGGTTCATGAGCTGTATTTCATAGGCTAGGATTATTTTATGCCTGATGATGAGGTACTAATGCTCATACCACAACCCCATTTTTATTATTGTTGTTAGAAATCAGTGACATATTTAATTATTATGAAAAGACAAAAAGGTCTGCTTCTGTCTGAAGGTAAACACTTGTTCCCCATTCACAATTCAGTACTGGGGTACTTATTCAGTACTGGGTCACTTATGTTCCCAAAAACTTCAGGAAAGAAAGAGGACTGTATTGTACAAGAATATTTGTTTAGCAGTCCCATGCACTCAAGACAAGTTCCTTCTCTCTGCATGTTCTACTCCTTGATTGATATATATCAAGCAGTCATGATCTGGCCTTTGTATTATTTTACTTCTGAAAATCAGCATGGGAGTATCAGCTGCTTACACACAAGTTTCAGTTGTTTTCTTGGAAAAAGTTGTGGATGTTAAATTGCTGCTTGGGCAGAAAGTTTTCCTCTCTATAAATATTCAAACAGTGAGGAGTATAGGAGTTTACAATTCCATCTGTTTCATAAGTAAACAGTGTCCTACCACAATATTTGTCCTCCAGTGTGAATCAAGCTGGGCAGGCTGGTTGAGGAGAAGATGCACATAATGGGAGATTTGGGAAAGCTTTCATGTTCTGAAGTTGTGTGGGCAATCTCTGGATAGCCATTTCTTTATAACTGACATGGACCTCCAAGGTACTCTTACATGAGCACAGTGCCACAACCTTTCCTACTGTTAGGTTCTTACTGTGATTTCTGGCAGATATTTGCTTTCTTGCCACCCAGCCTTTTTCACTGCAATTCCCAGATACAGGCTGGGAATTACCACATGCCTAGGATCAGTCCTGGTGGGCAATATGGAGGTTGCTGCTCTCTTTTGGGAGGTAAAGGAAATCAACCATGTGTTCAGAGGTAATTTTCAGTGCCAGAGAATGGCACTCTTAGCAGTATAGGCACAAGTCTGACATATTTTCTTAATTTTGAAGAGTTTTGTTAAAAATGTCATTTCAGTCTTTTTCATCCACACCTTCAAGTACCTCACAAAGATAAATTTTTACATAAAAGTCTAGAAGACGTCTGGTGTCTCACAATAAATATTTATTTGCAGTAACAAGAGTAACACTAGAATAACAAAAAACCCCAACAGTAGGATGCCAGCAACATTTATGCTGTTATTTTAGTGTTCTGGTTTTGTTACTCTACATCTTTTTTCCTTTTCCTCCACAATAAATTCTCTTTGCAGGTTTTTTGAAGCTGAGCCCCTGCTATTTTTACATATTTGCACCAGGTCATTATTGTCATACATAAAATGAATTAAACAGTGGTGGGGCTAGCATGGTGTCACCGAAAATAAAGTTCATAATATAATATTCCCTGTGACTGTATGTTGAACTTACTCAGAAGTTAGCAATAATCACTCTGCATATGGTCTCTCAATACTACTGAATTTTTAATTTGTGTACAAATAGAAACATGGAGCTCTTGGTCCAGCAGTATTGAAAAAGATCATCAGCATTGTGAGGCTTTTTATAGTAGCCACCCATGCTGCACAGGCTAAAGCTTATCTTCTTTTGTACAGGAGTGAATTTTTCACTTTGCTCACCATGACAAGTTAACATTCGTATTCATATTCAGTGCATTTGGATCATTTTTGTCATTTGATAGTTGAAGAGTGTGGCTATTTATTCTTTTATTGGCAGAAAGTCTGATCTTTTTAAGGGGAAAATATGTTATTGGATTGCATTTCAAAAGTGCTGTCAGTTCTTAATGCTGTATGTTTTTTCAGCCAATAGACTTCAGGTAAGAAAGAAATACTGAATTCAGAGATTATGAGTTACCTTTTCAAAAACTTTCTAAAACGCTCTCACTTGTCTCGATATTGCCTTGGTAACTGGACAGGATATTTTAGACACCAGATAATTAGTTTGGGTAATTTTTTTGTTAACTGTATTAGTTTTGTTGGCTGTTCAGTCAAACTCTGGTCTTGTCTTATTATTCATTGATTGGAATGAAAAATTATTTTGTCATATTTCCATATAGACTTACAGACCTGAAGCTGATAGAGTTTTTCATCTTTCAAGATTGTATTTCCTTAGCTGTCAAACTGGTATTTCCAGTATTCTAAACAGAATTTGTTGCCCTGATCCCAACCTGAATTCTCAAAAGATAGGCAATTCTATCCTCCCTCACCATCCCTGCAGTTTTTGTGCATTTACTTTTTGAGTCTTCCTTACCACGTAGGTAATGTGGTCAGAATTAAAAATAGTTATTAATTAAAAAATTTAAATGCTTTTTTTTCATTGGCTTATAAGAAGACAGGACGTTTGAATTCGGGGACCTTGTGGCAAAGGGATGGAATTCTATCAGCAATCAGACAGTAGGAGTGCATTCTTAATTAGATGAATTTAAATAAATGTCCATTGATATCTAATTAGGGATTAATATGACTTGTCTTTAACCTATTTATGAGTTGCATTTGAACTCCTACAACAGCTTAAGAGAGAGTAGCTAAGGACAGGTCGTTATTTTGTAAGAGCATATCTTCCTGGGCTACGAAGTTTAATCATTATTTCTGCTGCTATCCTTTTGGATTTACTGTTCTGCTTCTATCTTCTCAAAGTAAAAGTTGACAGTTGAACCCTTCAAGCACCAAAGTTTGCTGCTCAGAAGAGAAATATTGTAGGAATTCTCAGTATTATATGGAAGCTGTGACACTTATTCTCAAATAATATATAATAAAAATGAGAATTCATAAGGTCAGATGCTATTAAATCCTAAAAAAATAGGATCATTAAGGAATCATATGTGTGATTTCAACAGATTTGCCAACTCCAGATGCAGTGTTTCTGTTGAAATTACCTGCACTGTTGGCTCAATTTCTAAAGCTCTGTGAGCAGAGAGACAGGGATCAGTTTTTGCCTTATCTTAATAATAGAAAACTTTGAGTAACATGCATTTTACGCTCTTGGAAAGTTTACCCATATATTTTGCTTAATATCTTCAGAATGGTTCTCAGTGGACTATTATTTTTAAATTCTAGCTTTGCTCTTTAAGTCAAGGCAGTGGCACAAACAAATCTTTAAAGGGTTTAAAGTTTCCAATTTGCAGCCCAAATTGTGCACATAGGTAAAGTATCCTCAGATATCTTTTTTCCTGGAAGAAAGAAAACTATAAAATAGCCATGGAATTAGGAACTGTCTGCAGATGGCTGTTTCTTTCCAGTACTTAGTGTTTTGATGCCTTATTTAAAATGATACCTAATTTAAAATAATTCTAATTTAAAATATATCTAACTTAAAATAAGATATACAAAAAGCACATTAGTATAAACAGTAATTTATTATGGTTTTGGTAGTTGGTGCCATGGAAAAAGAAAAGTAAGTATCAAGTGTCTGCTCTGTTTCCAGTGCAGAACAATAGGGCTCCGAAACTCTCTGGGGCACAAACAGAGCCTCGTTATACAAGCTGAATATCTAGAATTTAATCTCTTTGCATCAATTAATAAAATGGATCCTGGCTGATTTTTGTGTTGTTCACTTCACGTGCTGCTCAAGGAAGACATGCAAAAGCCATTTTGAATATAAATTTTCAAAAGTAATTATAGTGATCAAAGACCTATGAGGTGAGCTCAGCAAAGTACAGGAATACAGCTGTTCAGGCATGTTCAGGTAAAAATGAGGCAGTAAGATGCTCTGTTTCAGTCCCTCGCAATTTGAGCCTTTCCCTTAGCAGATGCGAATGGCAGGATATCTTTGGCAAAAACCATGTTGTTCAGAAAGTCCAAATTCTAGTGTGCTGTTCCTTGCATTTACTTCTGCACTTTTTGAGTGTTTCTTGGAATTTAATTACTCTCTCTCAGGATTCTAGATGGTCTTTCCTGGGTTTAATTCTGTCAATTCACCCTGTGTTTTCTATCATGGGGGTTCCATCCTGCCTTCTTTTGCAGCTCAAGGAAGAGCAGAGAAAATATCCTCGTGTGAAGGAGAACATGTAGGCTGTATGTAGAGACATTTCTTACAGTATTGTTGCAAGAAGAAATACACCACAGGAATGTTATGATTTACTATTTCTAATAATCTTTTAAAATGGCTTAAATTGCATCAATCTAATCTTTAGTTTTACCTAGGCTTAAGTAACCATGGAGCTTTTATAGGTAATTATTTATCCTGTTAAGACAGTGTCAGATGCTGGTTTGGAAGCACAATGTCCTACCTTCTTCTTCCTTCTCATTGTCCTCCTCCTTGTGCTCTTTCCCTTCTTCCCTATCTTCATCTCTTTTTCTCCTTCTTCTTCCTCCTTTCATAATCTAACCTTACTCTCGTGTATGAATAATGTAAAAATATCTGAATCACCACAGGTAAGCTTTATTTTAAAAAAGGAAATAAAGGGTTAACATTCTGGTGATTTTTTGTTTTAAAGTAATTTCAAAAGGTGGAAAAACATCTATTTTAATAGGAAATATTAGGAAGGAAGAATATGGAACACAATGATAATGGACTCTTATGGTAATCATAGCAGTAAGGGTGAAACAAGTATGTTTGAAGACTGTTCTAATTACAGGTTTTTCTGTGATTTTAGTAAGAAGTTCTTAATTTATTCTTTGAGCTACACTGAACTACAGATCTTGAATTCTATACTTCTAGTCAGGGTAGCATTCATTGATAATGAAATACTCTTAATAGTGGTCTTTACATCAAAACTTTAGTGCTTCAGAGCACTAAATTATTATTAACGCTTTCAAATATTTGACTTTGCTTAGAGATCATTCTGAAGAGATATCTTTTTCTCAGGAAAGATTATTTTAATGCTGATGTCATGGTTTTGTCAAATAATGTCTGTCCTTTTTATAACTATTGTAATATTTTCATCAAATTTGTGCTATTAGCTACTGATGTATAGCACAGATGTGCTGTTTATGTTTGTAAATCATATGAGTGACTCATCATTCTATAACTGAACTCCCTTTGTCCAGAAGCATTTTGGTGTTCACTTTTTTTCCCTCTTTCTTTTCCCTCTCCCTTTTTTTCCTCTTGAAAGCAGGGAAGTTACAATGTTTTATAATATATAACTTTTGAATTTAAAAAGTCAGCAGAACATTTCAGTGTCTCATGAGCAAGTTAGTCAGGGCATTAGTGAGGATGATGTACAGAGCAGATTGCAAAGTGATGGGTCATCATCACTCAGGCCCTTTCAGCTTTATTGTCTGCTATGCAGTATCACTAATCTCATAGAGCACTGCATTGATATGTGCCATGATACCTTAAAGCTTTGCAAGGAGGGCAAGAAGTAATCTGACTGGTGCTACAAAAGCAGTATTTCATTAAAGCAGATATAATGATATCTATTTGTGTCAAATGACAGTCTTGTCATTGTGTAGTTTGTCGCTTCAGACCTAGGGTTGGAAGTGATATTTCTGATTTAGGGTAATCATTTTTTTTTGTCTTTCTTTCAGAATGCAAGCAAATGTGAGTAAATGAAGTATGTTAAAATCATCAGCTTTGAGGGCACTTTAAATGCAAATTCATAAACCTGGTAATGACTAACTTCCTGTGAGGAATGAAGGCCATCCTTGAAGTTTACAACTGTGATTTTCAAAATGTCTATGTTCTTGGCAATTTTGGTAATTACTATAGAATCACAGAATGGTTTTAATTGGAAGGGACCTTAAAGATCATGTTGCTCCAAACCACCCACTATGGGTACCTTCCACTAGACAAGGTTGCTCAGAGCTGCATCCAGCCTGGCCTTGGACACTACCAGGGAGAAGGCATCCACAATTTCTCTGGGCAGCCTGTTCCAGTGCCTTTCCAACCCTGCAGCAAAGAATTTTATCCTAACATCTGTTTTAAATCTGTCTTCTTTCAGTTTAAAGCCATTCTCCCTTGTGCTGTCATTTCTCACCTGTGTCAAAAGTCCCTGTCCGACTTCCTTGTAGCCACCTTTGGATACTGGCAGGTCATAGTAAGGTCACTCCAGAGCCTTTTCCTCTCCAGGGTGAACAACCCCAGCTCCCTCAGCCTGTTTTCAGAGAACAGGTGTTCCAGCCCTCTGACTATCTTCATGGCCCTCCTTGGGACTTGCTCAAACAGGCCAATGTCCTCCTTGTTCTGAGGACCTCAGAGCTGGATGCAGCACTCCAGACAGGGAATTGCAAGGACAGAGTACAGGGGCATGATCACCTCCTTGGCTTGCTGGTCACACTTTTTTTGATGCAGCCCAGGATACTGTAGGCTTTCTGGACTACAAATGCACATTGCCAGCTCATGTCCAGCCTCTCATCCACCAGCACCCCCAGTAAAGCACTTGGATAAAGAAGTGTTGTTGGTTAACCCCAGCCAGCAGCTCAACCCTGCATGCCTGCTAGCTCATTCCTTCCTCAGTGGGGTAGGGGAAAGAATTAGAAGAAAAGTCACAAAACTTATAGGTTGAAATAAATACAATTGAATAGGGAGAATAAGAAATGAGAAATAAAGAATTCATTCCCTATTACCCATTGGCAGACAGGTGTTCAGTCATCTCCAGGAAAGTGTTTCATATGCATACTGTGAAGACAAACACCATCACTGTGAAAGTCTCCTCTTCCTTTTCCTACCCCCAGCTTTTGTTTGTTCTTTTTCTTTTCCCAGTCTTTCTGATAGGGGAACCCAGTTTAGAATAATTTACAGTACTCAGAATTACTCTAAATTACTAATCCCTCATGAAACCTCACTGATAGGGATTGATTATACTGAAGGAGACTACCAGAACACAGAATGCTCTGACATTCTCTCTGACAAGCCTAGAATTGGAGTAAATCACCCTGGAGAATTGCTGAGATGTAACTAGATATTTTGGAATGTCATAGAGGCTACAGACCATTTCAAATCTGCTTGTACAATGTGATAGTGTAGCAAGAGTTACCAGGCTACTCATATTATGGAAAAACTAAATAGCTCTTTCCACACAGTCTAACTGTAGATAGATTATTCTGTTTTACCCCCGATGGAGTTATTTCTTTGTATCTGTTTGGCTTGTTTGCTCCATTACCCCCATGACGTCTTTTTTGATATTTTAAAAACAAGAAATGCACAAGATAACTTCATATGCCTGTGGTGACTTGCCTCATTAACCAGGACTTAACTTGTAGGGTGTAAACTTTTAGGATGGGGTTCAACTGACTTGTCTTTGGTTTATCCAGTTTTGCAGGTGTTTTCCAGACTCAGTGTAGCTCCATTCTGTGGCAAGGGAAAGAATTAATGCTTTTGTAACAGGCTCTCAAAAAACCAGAGAACAACATTTTGGAGTCGAGACAGATGCAGTTTTTGAAGCTATACCATGGCATCATCAGTTCTCTAGCCCACAGAATTAGTATTGTAAATCCAAAATATTGCTCCTTATGTTACATGTCATGGAGTGTGGATTGTGAGGATGGTAAAGCTGCTGGTGTTTCTGGGGCTTACTGACAGTGCACAAATGACTGACTATAAAAGAAAATAGTTTCTCTTTTGACTGGAGTTTTCAGTGGAAGGCCAGACACCTGGCTTTATTTAGAAGGCATCTACCTGTATTTTGAAGGCAAAAATGAATATCAGCATTGTTTGCTGGGCATCTTCAGAATCTTAGAATGCAACCCTCATTTGCTAAAGCAATTACAAATGTGTAAATGTGTGTAAACTATTGAAGTCAGTTGAATTATTCATGTCTGTCATACACTTAAGAGTTCTACAAGATTGACAAGAAAAGGGGTCCCTTGAGCAGGACGATGTAATTAGGTCATTAAATAGCCAGATACAGGGAAATAAAGATTACATGGTCAGTAAAGTCTGATAGTTCCTAACTTCCAAATGTTTGGTGTGCAACCTAAATAATCTTCCAGCATTATGTATATTACATTTAGTACAGAATGCATAAAACTTAGTGGAGCTTCTTGCAGAGTCTGTTGTTTTGTGCAAGAGGGAATGTCCCAGCTTTTAGGCTGTTTCAATGAGACTCTCAAGGTATTGTTCTCCCTCCACTATTAGGTGCATACAACTGCATTAATTTCCTTAGGCAATCAAAAACCTATTGGGCACACACAGGCATAATTCTGGCTGAACTGTTTCAGCAGTTCTTGTAGTTTTCCTTAACTTCAAGATCTGTGAATTTTTAAAATGTTTATTTCATTTCTAGATTTAAGTGCCACCCTTGGTGCCTCTAGCACTTGACATTTCTTATCCCACAAATTTAACTAAATGTTTATTAGATCACTAAATAACACTTATAATCCTTATAAAAGCCTATGTATGTGTTACATCTGTGAATTTTAAAGCTTGTGCTATTTCTACACATGGAGAAGTGTTTTCACAAGATACTAAAATACCTATCACAGAACTGGATTTCATCTAAAAGCATGGATTATAAAAACAGATAGAATTATATTTGTATACAAATGAACATAATGAAAGTTCTTGACCCATATCTCACAAACTGAGTTCCATGCCTATAACAACCAGCTAATAACTTTATTTCAGTATGTTAAGGTTCCAACAAAAATCATTATTGAGTACTTCATAATTTGCTGACATCACATAATGACAAAGATAATGGACATAGATTTATATGTGATAGAAAGAAATTCAGTTAAGTGCCTGCCATAGAAATAAATCTGTTAAAATTATCAACTACTACTATTTTAACTAATCCTTATACTTTGAAACTCTTCTAAGGAAATGCTTGTGAGAATTACTGACCTCTTAAATTAATACAAACAGCATACATTTAAAATAAATATTTTAAAGAAGTAAGTGTGCAACACATTAGTTTATGCCAGTGGCACTATGCAGGAACTTTTAATTATCAGATTAACGTGCAAATTGTCACATAGAATAGTTTTACTATATAATTTTAAAATAATTCCTTGTTATTTATTGCTTAATTAAATATGACTGCATGATTTCAGTGCTTAGAAAAATAGTAGCTGATCTTGAGTGCTGCTTTTTTATGGTCATAGGACTTGTATAGATGCAGTCCAGCTGTGCCTCACACTCAAAAACAACTGTGTTTTTGAGTTTTTGTTTTTGAGTTTCTGTGTCCTGCTGTTTCTTCTTTCTGTGGCTCTGCAGCTGTTAAATTCTTTCCACTCAACTCAGATATTCGTGGCACCATTTTTTCTCCTTTTCCATATCTTGATGTTCTTTACAACCATTTAAGCTTCAGAAGAAGAATCTGGAATGACACTTCCTGAAGCTAGATTTCCTAGTCAGGCTGAATAACAGTAGGTGGTTAATACTGGTGATATCTGAGAGCAAGCACAAAATCCTGTGCAAGCATGCATGTAAAATCCTTTTGTGCATCTTAATCACTGGATCTTACTTTGCTTTCTTGTTTAGACCAATGTGACATTAATTTAACATCATCTGTTTTAGCAGAATTATTCTAGCTGTATTCCACTCTTGGCAAATGACTTTAGCATATCTTGAAGAATGTTGCTTTTGTACAGTTTGTCTAACCATTGTATAATTCAGAGCCAGGAGAATCCCTGTTACCCAGACTGATAGTACTCACAGGGTTCAGAGGCACAAGGGAAGCTCCCACAGAAGAGAGTAGAGGTAGAGATGATCTCACAGAGAACCTATTTTGCCATATGGTTTAAAAAGGTCCAAAAATGCTTCCCCATAATCCCAATTGTCTAAGATACTAGTGAGTATTGTGAGAAGGGTTTTACATGTTCCTATTCCTCTTTGGCTGAGTACTGGTTTCACAGGAGAAAAAACGCCAAAAGGAATGAAGAAAAAAAGCATTATCTAAGTGGAACAGCAAATATAATCCTATTTCTCTTTAATATCATTATTTCCATTTGACTCTGATTTTACTTTCTGTTTCTGCAATATATATCTATCTCAGTATATTCCCCAATGAGATGGGCAGTGCTTTCTTGGCAAAGATTGAGCCACAGAAGTAGCAATCTCACCAGGAGACCAAGTGGGAAAGTTTTACAAGCCAGTGTAGCTTCTTTCCTTTCTCTACAGACACAGCCATGTGATAATAGGCATTCAAATCAGAAGTCCTTCAACTGAAACACCAAAGTGGGCTTGTAAAACTTTCCCACTTGGTTTTTTTTAAATTTGGTGTTTCAGTTGAAGGACTTCTGATTTGAATGCCTATTATCACATGGCTGTGTCTGTAGAGAAAGGAAAGAAGCTACACTGGACACCACTCCTACAACACCTTTGTGTTAAACAGAATCAAATTAGCAGTTCAACAAAGAAATTTCTATAGCCCATATATTCTGTGTACAGTGAAACATTTTGTGGCCCCGTGGGCATGTTGGTGGAGTGCCCAAGATTGAACAGGTAGTTAGCTGTGGAAAAGACCGACCTATCAAGAGCTAAATGTAAACATTTGCTGAGATAGAGTCAGATGTATATGTTTGTAGATGTAATAGAGCTGCTTGTTTTCTCAATGCTAGCATATTTCTGAGACAATGTGTGATTTTTGTCAATTTTTAAAGTAAATATGATTTACATTGCTTTATCAAGATGGAATGGGAATGTCAGCATTAAGTAAGATGGTGCAAAAGTATTGCAATGCAAATCTTTAGCAGATGTTGTGAATTCATATTTTTTATTTGCATCGCTGAATCCACTAATCCCAAGAGCTGAACTATAATTTATATTCTACTCACTATTCTGCTGCCACATTGTCTGAGATGAGGAAGCCTCTGCTTAATTACAGGAAGTATAAGAATAAATATTCCAGGACTAAGACACACATATCTTCATTACTTCTTCTTTTCAGAAACTGAAATTCAGATGTCTAGAAAAGATTAAGGGTCCCAAAGCCTAATGCAAAAATACCCCCATAAAAGTCAAGAAAAAATAATTCTTTCAATTCATTTCTTTATCATTCGTCATAAGGTAGTATCTTTATCTCAGACATTGTCTTACTTTTATTCAGTCTAAATTAAACTATCCCAAATGGCCACTTCTGCAAAGGTATTTTGATCCAGTAGATTTCATAGTCATAACCCTCCCTCAAAAGTCTGTAGTGAGCTTTACATTGGCCCAGTGGCTGACTCACATTTGAGTCACTGTAAAATTTCCTTCAGAGGATTTTCTAAGTATTCATCCAGTTTTATTTCTTAGTCCTAAATTTTGCTTTTTTATCTCGGTTACATGCCATTTATTGAAAATATTAAAAAACCCCAATACTGGTATGGTACACAGGTACTCTGGAATTTTGATTCATTGCTATGTATACTTACTCATTGTTTCAGATACACTGTGCTTCATGCTCACATTTGCAAAATTCTCAATTATTTCTGTAGGTCTGTATGAAGCAGCCTTGGTGCAAAATTTTTCATAAAAAGGTGAACCTTATAGTCTTATACTGAATTTTTGCAATCCTATAAAAGAAGCCCCAAATGCAGTCTGTGTGATGTAATCTGTTATTTCTAAAAGCATCTTTTTCTTCTTCACAACCAAAGATTTATTCTTTCAAAAATTTTTATATCTGCTTTGGTTGTTAATATTTATGCTCTGTAATGAGATATTTATGTCATATATATTGTACAGAGATTGACAAAATCACTTTTTTTTTCTTGGAAACTATAATAATCTATTTCCTCTTTTCTAATTATCTGGAATTTCCCATGTTTCTCATATTTCAAAAATAATTAGGTTATTCCTTCAAGAAAAAAAAAATATAACAGAGGGAAGTGGAATGAATGAATGAATGAATGAATACGTAACCTTTATATAAAAGAAGCATTAATCAAAATTCCATCCTATTCTTTGCTGCTGACTGATTTTATAAGTTTTCTACTGAAAATTTTTCAGGCATCCTTTTTTTTTTACTTAAAAAAAATAGATATCTCTCTTCATTAGATAGGCTCACTAGATGTTTGAGCTCTCACTTGATAGACTTTTCAAATCAAACCAACTTTACCTAACCCACTCTTCCCATCCTCCCCAAATCCAAACAAACAAAACTAAAAATCCTGAGTTATAAGCACATAGTAACAAGTTTGTCAAACAAAATCCATTTCTTTCACATACTTCAGATATCAACAATTAATGGTTGTCAAAGAAAGAGAAAAGGAAGTATAGAAAGGGTAAAAAAAGAGAAGCCAAGACAGCACAACCTGAACCTTTATGATGGCAGTTTTTGCATTTCTTCTACCAGAAATAAGGGACACAATTTAATTTCGATTGCTCCCTTTTATTCACTACCTTTTAAATAGATCATATTAAATTATACCAGTTCACCTTGGCAAACAGAGTACATTGTAGTAAGCAAAAGAAAGAGAAAATTAAACTACAGCATAATGAACTATACTGACAGGAGTGTCACTCATTTTTCCTTATGTAAGTCGTGTTTGGATATTTAAAACTTAAAAACTACATAACTTATCACTCCTTTAAAGCAGTTACCTGCCAGCCATATGTGATTTTTATTTTTTAAGCAACAAGACAAAGACATGGAAAGAAGGAGTTGCCTTCAGGAAAGATTTGACTTGTGGTGTTAGAAACTATCCTCTTACTGAGGACATTGGATTGCAGTCAGTAGCTACCTCTATTATTTTTGGTGTTTCTTTCTTAATTAGGCAAGAGAGAGACCTGAGAAAAAGAACAGAAAAACAACCAACCAACAAAAGTAGTTCTGTGGCTTCAGTTCAAAGACATCTTTTATTAAGCTATTGATTTGGAGTTGCTTGTTTTTCTTCCCTTTGTACTTGCTGTGCTTTTTCCTTTAGTGTCTTCTATCACGTTGTGCTATTGAAATTGAGTGAGTCGTGTTTATTCCAATGCTTAAAGATTTGCTGTGCATACAGAACTGGGAGTACAGCCCTACAGCCCATTTGTGCACACTCTGTGTAAATCAAATAGCGTGCTGAGCCTTAGAATACTGCTGTGGGTTACTGTGCCATAACCTGAACTGCAGAATATTCTGTCTTGGGGAAAAACAGCCTGCTGGATCTTGTCAGCTGTGCACTTAGGGAAGTGAGGGAGAAAATGATTAGATAACATCCTTATCTGTGAAGACCCTAGAGAACCGAGTTTTCCCTATTCACAAGCTATTGGCAGCAGTATCAACTCCAAACAAACAAAAAAAAAAAACAAAAAAAAAAAAAAAATTCCCTGATAGAGCACGTCATTCAGAAGCAAAGGAAGAGAGGTCAGAGCACATTTCTGCAACACCAGAGAATCCTGGCCAGTCTGTACGTGTTCACAGAGTGAGCCTGTTTAGCCTGAATGTCTTCTGTTTATGCCTCTGAAAATGACAAGTTAGGACAAGGAGGGTGCTAAAGGAAAAAGCTGGGGAAAATGGATCTTCTCTCAGACTGATGTCATGTGGATGGGTGCTGGGGAGAACCCCCCTCCACCCCAATAGTAATGTTCTCTGTCTCAGCTTGTAGCTAGAAGAGGTTTTGCATTTACTTCCTAATCAACACTACATTAGTCTTAACACAGCAGTGGAGTGGTGTTGGTTCAAACTAATCCTTTAGATCTCCCTGTTTTGTACTTTATTTAGGATCCCTTAGTGAATGAGTTGCTCTGGCTAGCCATGAAATGCTGGGTTTTTTTAGCTTCCAGGCTTTGAAGGAGATTCACTGCGTCTAATATTAGAGGTCTAGGCTGGAGGCAAGAGCATCTTTATACTCAGTGGAAAGATGTGATGGTCTTACAATGCACAGTTCATCTGACCTATTGTAAACATCAATATTACAGTAAGGAATATGTCCCCAGAATACTGTATTCTACTGGATCTTAAGAAAGTCTAAACAAGTAATTTGTCAGTCCAAGTCTAGCTGAAATGTATTTCACAGGATTAAAGACTTTTTTTTGCAAGGTAGCACTGAGTATGCTTCCTGGATTCCTTAGGATTCTCTCTAAAGCCCTACAAATACATGCTGCATTATCTACTGGGGGCAATAGGTGTGACCTGTCAGGTGTTCCCTGTCAGATGGGAAGAAACCTGGTACTTAATTGGGTTTGTTCATTCACTTCAGAGTAAACTAAGGCTGGAGTGGTAGGGGAAGAATTCTCTGTAAGGGAAAGCTTCAAAGACTCCTCAGATTTCATTTCCCCAGAAGCAAGCCCCACTGTTGCAAGTAATTCAAGTTTATCTATTCAAGCCTGTGCCATAATTTCAGTATTCTTATTACTAATTTCCATGGTAGAATAAATTCTGAAAAAAATAAGTTCTTTTGGTATTCCTGAGAATGATTAAATTTAAGGTGATATTATTGTGTCTATATGGAAACACAAGGTCAATCCACAGTAAAAAGTATTTGATACCCAAAAGATAGGTAATTTTGCATTTTTGTAATAATATCACACTTACAAGTTTTTATTTCTTTCTTTATGTCTTCATTTATTGTCAATTTAAAGAAAAAAGTTTTAGTTTTTTCACTCATTTAAAACTAAGTACAGAAAAAATCATGTAAGCTTATGGTTAGACCATCATTTCTGTCCAGGACTAATTTGGGCAGCCACCAACAGGTGTAGTCCACTTATTCCCATTCATTCAGGAACTTCCATTAATTCCATGGCACTGACAGGGGTATATGCACAATGGGACTGAGGGTCAAACTGGGGAACCATTGCAGCTGAAAAATAGCTGCAAACTTTGTGTTGTTCCTATCCTTATACAAGATGAAAATGGTTGATAACAGGTTGATAACAGGTTGATAACAAAAGATATAAAGGGACTTTTTCATTCTGGGTGCTTAGCCAGCAGATTTGAACCAGCGATAGGACAAATAAGGAAGCTCCCTTAGACCTTCTGTTAGTTACTGTGCAGGATGAGTAGCTCACTCAGACAAATAGGCATAAAGGTGAGCTTCCTCTCAGTCACCCAGAACAAAAGCATCCAGTCTGGGCTTCTCTGAGTCCATCCGTGGCCAGTGGAGAAAGGCACCTCCAGAGGGCAATGTCTTCTCATTTTATCAAGAATATCTAGAATGCATAGAACCAGTCACCCTGTGGAAATACCTGTTTTCACAGACTGTTTTGAGAACAAGGTGACTAACTCAGGCTAGGAGCACAGCTTTTCAATGTCTAACATAGGGAAAAGTAGATCATCTTCCAAGTGTCCTGCTGTATTCACTGAGGAAGTTTATGGCAGAGTTAAATTTCCATAGTTTCCTTTCTCTACTGCCATAACCCATCCTCCTCTATGATAGAGCTTGCTTTAACAGATACTGGGGGATTGTGAACTCTGATTAGACTTCTAAGGTAATGTGGTGGAATTTCAGAGACCTTAAAAACTGGAGGAAAACAGTGGATCGTTTTCATCTGGCATCCTATATAATACAGATTCTAAGGAATGTTTGGCTATCCTTGAATTCAATCATTAGCATGTCTTTAAAGAAAACTTGAGCCAAACTTAAAATTTCAACCTTTAAGATTTTAATTTGGCTTTTTTTTCAGGAGAGAAATATGTTTCTTTGGGTTTCTGCAGTGAGGGAGTTTCAGGCTGACCACTTTTGTAGTTACTTCTTCATGCACTGTGAGTCAATGTTTAGTCATCTTTGCTTCAGTCAGCAGTTGCTAAGCTTTCCAGCAGTTGTTTCTCTAACACCTCTGAGTGTCCATGATTTCTAAGAAAACCCTGTTGATACAAGTAGGGAAACAAGGTGACCCTGGTCTTAATAGAAATCTGTAAAACAAGTGTCGTTGTGACCACACAGCTAGTGGAATATTGGGAAAGTGCTATCCCCAGTTTTCTAATGCTAATCTGGAGTGTGAGACTAAATAAAAGGATCTGTGGTGAAGTTTGGTACCCTTCTTACCATCATTCCTCCAGTTTCTGGGCGTAATTTGGGAAGTAGGACAGGCTAGTGACCAGTCAAAGAAGGCAGCTTAGACATGGTTACACTCTGTTGGAAGGGGACAGAGTTTAATAGAACAGAGCAGATTACATGATATTAAATGCATAAATAAATCATCAGGCTAGGGTTTTGCCAGATGGTTTCTGTGCCAGAGAAACAGTCCCTCTCACTCTTCATTTACTATGGGAGACTTAGCCATGGGGTCCTCAGCAGGACAGTTATCAGACAAGAGAATCTTTCCAGACTGTAAAAGCTGAGGTACCCAAGGGTCTGTGCAGCTAAATGAAACTAAAAGTCTAGGTGAAATTTGGTCCTAGAGCAGTTTACCTGCAGATGTTGCTCCAGAGTTGTCCACAGCTTCTGGAACAACTGAGGTCCCTGGAGTCTTTCTAGTACTGCAGCTTTACCTACCATGGTGTGTGCAAGGGGTCCCAAGACAGCACAGTTTTGGGTTGCAGCAGAGCTATAGGTGAATTCAGCTGTTCAATAAATAAATAAATAAATAAAATGTTAGGAAATGTAATTAGCACACAAACTTCAAAACTTATCAATTTCACTGGGAGTTTAATCAAAAGTGACATGTTTGCAAAGTATATTCTTTTCAAAGCCTGGCTTTTTGTAATGAAAAAGCATTCTGACTCATTACATGCAGTCAGATCTAGACAGAGGAATAACTCCAAGTAAGTATAGTAATAATATGTAGCAATAAGATGTATAAAATTCATCCCTTTCTTTAGTAATAAGTTACAGTAAATTTAATAAGTCCACAGTTAAAATTTGAATTTTATACTGTATTGGACTTTGTATTACATAAGTTTCCTTCCTTGATATTTTTATCTGGTACATCAAAGAGCCCTTTAATATACAGAATTTTCTGTCTTTGAAGGTACTCAATGCTATAATCAAATCTCCTCTTGAACTTCTTTCCAGTAGTGCAAACTGATCAAGTTCCTGGAAGTCTCTTTGCTACATGACTTTCTGTTCAAAATGAAGATTTATTTCAGACTGATGAAAATAATTTTTGTCAATGTCTCTTTCTTATGAATTGCTCCTTAGGAGGCATAAGTTGTATGACACATACTGAAAAGGTATTTTCCTTCTTTTAATGATCCAGTTCAGTCCCAATGATCTTGACGGGGGAGGTTTTCATTCCTTCGGCATTGATTTGCAGTGAGGCATCCAAAGAACTGACAGGAAGCAAATTTGGGTTTTAGGCATCACTTGTTATTAACCAAGGTCATGTATAATAATACACAAGACTTAGAGTGATTTGCTTTCTTGTTTTCTTCACCCTGTTTAGCATCCCAAGCTTCCAGTTTCGATATCAAAGATTGAGAGTCAAAGGAAAACTGACAATTTTCCAGGCCAACATTAGAGTAACTCTACTTCTACTCATTTTTCTAGGTATAAAGATTTGGCTGATACAGCAGCAGGAGAGAAGAAAAAGTTGAGTGCCAAGGAGAGATGTCGTCTTGTTCTTCAGCAGTGTAAATTACAAGGCTGGCAGGTTTGTGATCTACAAAGCAATTAAAATATCATTCTTTAAACAAGCTAGCTGAGTCATTTCCATTGGTGGCAAGCCACCAGATCCTTTCCAGCAGTGTAGTCTTTTGACATTTAATATATGCTTGGGTAAATTATCAAACTGATTTTCAGAGTTTTATGAGTAGCTGTGATCATTGTGTCAAAAAATCAGTGTATTCTTGTGGGAAGAAAAAGATTCAATTAACCATGCACACAATGTAAATTTTTATCCAGATTTTTGAAGATATTTGGTATATAAATTTTAGTGGTTCAATGATTCCTGAATAACCTTACACACTTTATTTATTTAAAATCCTAAGCTAAATGCTCTGCTGTCATAACAGGGCAGACTCAAAACAGCTAGTTAGGATTTCCCAGGTAGTCAGTGCATTTGTAGGTGCCAGCATGCTGACCAACAGATATAACAGAGAACGGAGGTTGCTGTCATCAAGTAAAGTATTAAAAAAAAAAAAATGTCAAACACTAAACAGGAAACTATGAACTCCCTATCCTGTCTCCTTATCCTATTTATATCCTAGTTAATTCTCACGAGCGTGATGACTGCAAGGTGGGGGTCTCTATTTTTCCAGAGTACTCAATTATCTCCTTTGGGTAGCTTTGTAATTGAGTAGGATTGCTTTCTTTGAAATGTGCATTTTTAAAAGAAAAACGTGTTTACTTGCACAGTATAGAAGCTATTGTATAGAAATTAAGCTTCCTATGGCTTCACATACAGAGCATTCCTTCATACAGTGTGAGCTTCAGATTCAGGTCTTTTTCCAGCCTGGCAGGGCTGAAATCTATTACACAAGAGAGCATCCAGACCAATTTGCAGGACAGCTGTGAAGTTAAGGGATTTGACAGTGATTAGGGCACTCCTATAGGCTTCTTCATTTTAAAGGATGGGGTCTTCTAATTAATATATGACCTCTGAGTATTAAGGAGCCCAGAAAAGTTTCTGCAAATGTTTTTAAAGTTTCTGCAAGCTGTTTATAAAGAGCAAGGATTATGTCAGAGTGTGTGCTATGGGCATTTCTCAGTGGCCCAGATTCTTTTGTAACAACAGGAACAAAGGTAGGCCCCCACTAGGCTGCCCTACATGATCACCTGCACTCAGATACATAAAATTTTAATTTCATCAAAATACTGTTTAAAGCTGCATTTTAGTCACCAAGCAATGTGGAGAGCACGTATAGCCCCTGTCCCTCAATAGCAAAGACCAAAAGACTGAAAAAGATAGCGATATTAAACTAGACTTGCTTTTCCTACCCAGGTTTTGTTAACTTTGCTCTGATCTGTATTCTTTATCATTGCCATAAGGATCCCTATTAAAAAAGCAATCATTAACATCTAGAAACTGCACCTTCACTTTCAAGTACCTGAAGATGAGAGAACCCCTCACCTTTAGAATTTATGTGGGGATACAAGCTTGACACTGGACAAAAGCTGTGTAACTGTAATTGCATGGTGTGTTCCAGTCACAGAGTAAGATGCCTATCAAGTTTATTTCCCCGGGAGCCAAGAGCTATTGTTACAGCACAAAAAAAAGCAGTTGGTCATCAGTGAAAGCCTAGAGCTCAAGACTAGTGATTCTGTAGTGATAGTCATTTGAAAACAAGTCTGAAACCTTGGAAAATAAAAATGTTTAAAGGAAATCACAAAAGAAAATCCTTCCATCATGCAAAGGACTGAAGCTTGTGATCTCAAGCAGATTTTACTCCAAAATCTCATTAACTCCAGGAGAAGTCAGATGTGCAAAACTACAGCAGTGTATAATGCATTATCCCTCAGACCAGAAAGGAACAAAACTCTTCAGAGACACTGATAAGTTAAATGGAACATGAGGTTTTGGGGGTGACAGTTATACCATTGTCACTCAGTGACCAAGAAGCACATGGCAACAGACTGAGCTGCAAGGAACAAGGTTTGAAAAAATGAGTGACCTTCTCCATACACACTTTTCAAGCTACAGGGAGGTATAAAAAAACAAATGGAAAGATGAAAATCATAGAAGAAAATTTAAGAAGAAAATTCACTTTAAGAAGAAAATTCACTTTAAGTCCAATTTCTTAGATACTCAGTGAATACCAGCTTGGTACCAACCTACTGTCTATAGGTAATACAATACCACATACCCAACAATCAGCAGTAGTGACTAATGTCTGTGTCACATAATCTCTCAATTATCTTTTTGATTCATTTGACTAATCATGAAAGTTGAACTTTAAATAACAATCTAAATGAAGAAGCTTACACAATCTGCATTTGTCATGAGTGCTCTCCTCTATGCTTTTACAGCAGAGGACTCTGAAAAAAGACGAAAACATTTGAAAGGTAGAAAGAGGGAGGAGAAAAGGAAAGGAAAAAAGGAATTAGGAAGCAAGAATGATGTCAGCTAGCAAAGTCAGAAGAAAGGAGTCATCTGTAGTGCATTACTAAAAATCATCCAAAAAGCAGGGGGTTACACATATTACCAGCTTATTCAGCCACTGTTGCCAGCAGTAACTACTTCAAATGACTCACTGCTGGAACTGAAAATCTATTTGTTGCAGGAGTTCATGAATAAATCAAAGATTGTCTTCCCCAACACTGTTACATTCACTTCCCTGAAGAGCTGTTGCAAATTGAGGCAGAAAAATGAACCAAAAAGGTAGCTAAAATACCCTCATCAAAGATGATGATATTTAGGAGAAAGCAACACAGACCTGAAATCAGCCTCCTGCTTATATGTCATCATCAGAAGATGAAGTTGCCAATGAGCTCAAGAGCAGAGAGGGAAAAAGAAAGATCTGGACTTTTTAGCTGAGTGAATCTGGATGAGACTTTATTTCAGTTTCTTCTGATATTGCACCTCAACATCCAATTTTGAGAAAGGTTTAACCTGGAGGAGGGGAAAATGCTCTGAAGTAAAATCCCTAAAAATGAGTCAAGAAAATGGTATCTTTGTATTTATTTCCTGCTTGACAATTTATCTTTTTTTTCTCAGATAAGCTGCATTTGAGGCGTGTTTTATTAGCCTACAAAACAACAAAGCCCAGACCCTACTCACAGAACATGTTCTTCTCTTGTAAATACTGCAGTCTGTTTTCAAATAGACAAAAAGTGCAGAAGATCCAATACCAGAGTCTGATTTTGGTTTATTTTCTACTGTTTACCAGAGCATAAGAGCAAACTCTATTAGCTAGCCAATGTCTTGTGCTTGATTCATCAGCTTATGTGTTAGAATCAAGTATTTATTACTATAGAATAATTAGGGTTGGAAAAAATCTCCAAGATCACTGAGTCCAACCTATGACTGAACACCACCACATCTACTACACCATAGCATTGACCACAGTGCCATGTGGAGTTGTCCCATGAACACTTCAAGGGATGGTGACTACACCATCTCCCTGGGCAGCCCATTCCAATACTTCATCACCCTTACTGTGGAAAAATTCTTCCTAATGTCCAATCTGAACCTCCCCTGGCACAGTTTGAGGCCATTTCCTCTTGTCCTGTCACTTGTCTTGGGAGAGGCAGACTCTCTCCTTGCTACAACCTCCTTTCATTGTGTCTGCAGACTGATAAGGTCCCCCCTGAGCTTCCTTTTTTCCAGGCTCAACAACCAAAGCTCCCTCAGCTGCTCCTCACAGGAGCACTCCAGGCCCATCACCAGCTCCATTGCCTTTCTCTGGATATGCTCCAGAACCTCAATTTCTCTCTTGGACTAACGGGCCCAGAATGGAACATAGAATTCAAGGTGTGGCTTCCCCAGCACTGAGTAGAGAGGGATGATCACTGGTCTTGCTTCACACTATTCCTGATACAGGCCAGGCTGCCATTGGCCTTCTTGGTCATCTGGGCACACTGCTGGCTCGTGTTCAGCCAGCTATCAACCAGCATCCCCAGGTCCTTTTCTGCTGGGCTGCTTTCCAGCCATTCTGCCCCAAGCCTGAAGGGCTATCTGGGGTTGTTGTGGGCAAAGTGTGGTCTGATGCTTGGCTTTATTGAATGTCATACCATTGGTCTTGGCCCATTGATCCAGCCTGTCCAGATGCCTCTGCAGAGCCTTCCTGCCTACTAGCAGATCAGCACTCCAATCCACCTTGGTGTTGTCTGCAAACTTACTGAGGGTAACTCAGTCCAAACCATTGATATAGATATTAAATGGGACTGGCACCAATACTGAGCCTTGGGGAACCCTACTGGTGACTGGCCACCAACTGGATATGGAACCAGCCACGTTCACCACCACTCCCTAGACCCAGCAGTCCAGCCAGTTTTTAACCCAGCAAAAACTGCACCTGTCCAAGCCATGAGCTGACAGCTTTTCCAGGAGAATGTTGTGGTAGCAGTATCAAAGGTTTTACTGAAGTCCAGGTAGAAAAACAGCCTTTCCCTCGTCCACTAGACAGGTCACCTGGCCTTAAAAAGAGATCAGGTTGGTCAGGCTGAACCTGCCCTTTCTAAATCCCTGCTGGCTGGGCCTGATCCCCTGATTGTCCTGTGTGTGCTGCATGGTGGCACTCAGGATGATCAGTTCCATAATCTTCCCTTTCACTGAGATCAGGCTGACAGGCCTGTGGTTTCCCAAATCTTCCTTCGGGCTATTGTTGTAGATGGGCATCGCATTGGCCAAACTCCTGTCGTCTGGGACCTCACTGATTGGCCAGGACTGATAATAAATGATGGAGAACACCTTAGCGAGCTCTTCCACCAGCCCCTTCAGTACCCCCAGATGGACCCCATCCAGTGCCCTCTGAGTGTCTGAGTGGGACAATAGGTCACGAACTACTTCTTCTTGGGTTACAAGGAATCTATTCTGTTCCTTGGCCCTGTCTACCAACTCAGGAGGTTGGTTGCCTTGAAAATGACTAGTCTTTCTATTGAAGACTGAGGCAAAGAGGGCATTAAATACCTCTGCCTTTTCCTCTTTACATCCAAAAAAGGATGGAGAATTTCCTTGGGCCTGATTTTGTTGTTAATGTATTTATAGAAACGATTTTTATTATCTTTCCCAGTGTGGCCAGATTGAGTTCTAACTGAACTTTTGCCTTTCGAAACCTTTTTTCTACCTGATCTAGTGTCATCCTTGTACTCTTCCTAAGTTGCCCGCCCCTCCTTCTAAAGGTCATAAACTCTTTTTTTGCCCTGAGTTCCAGCGAAAGCTCCCTATTCAGCCAGGCTGGTCTTCTTCCCTGCCGGCATGTCTTCCATCACATAGGGACGGAAGTGTTGATAGCTTTATGAAATGTTGCTGTTCCTTGGGTACGCTCAGATGGAAATAACTAAACTAGGACAATAAAACAGTTGTTTCATTGAAGCTGACATACCATGCAGTTTCAGTCATGCACTTAAGTTAAGTACCGGAATTATGAAAGTGCAGAGCTGCTAATGAAAGGCAATTTTTGCATCTTGACTCTGTATGCAGTCTTGATAAGGTATTCTTTTAGCTTAAATATATACTTGATCATTACAAGCTTAGCTACTTGCTGTGACTTTTAAGCATATCTGATATAAGAGAAAATCAGATTGCTAAGTCAAAACAAACCATTTCTGCTCCAGGCAGAGTGAAAGTAAGAGAGTTGTTTAACCCCTGGAGAAGTCAGTGAGGTGATATTTAGTAACTTTAGCATTAAATTGAGAAGAAGTACTGGCTGGTCCATGTAAAGCAGAAAAATCTCTTGTCCCCCAGAATATGTGAAGGTCTTTGTATTAGAAAGTCCCCATTTTTAGTGCTGTGTTCATTTATTGTCACACAGTGATGCATTAGCAAAACCTACCGGCCCAAGAGCATGACTTAATTTGCAAACATTATCATGCTTTGGGAGAAGTATGGGCACAAACAGTCCTTGGCTCTTTTTACTGACATAAGGAAACTTTCATTTGTTTGGATTATCATTCCTCACACTGTTAAGCTTGCAAATATAAATTCAATAAAAAAGAGTTAGCTCATAGCTTACTGAGCTTTCTCATCAAAACTTGGAGCTCTACATTTTGTTTAGCTAAGGTCAGTAGTCTGTGATTAACCCTTCTGAGTTACTTCAGATGGAACTTGCTGAAATGCAAACAACTGGTATCATACCTGAAGAAAAACAAAACCAGTTTAATTTGCTTTTGCATCTGTTAAATACAAGCACTGCAAAGGTCAGACTTCACTGAAAGTGAGTATTTCAGCCTTTCCTGCTTGAAATGCTTGTCTGGTTAGAAGATAGCAACCCTTGAAAACTTCTAATAAAAGCTTTGTCTTAGTTTATCTTTCCAATTTTTAGCATGCTTCCTCTAACCCACAATGATTCCTTCTTATCAGTAGCTTTGAATTCTGAACACAAGAGATTACTCATTTTTCAAAGAATAAGACAACTCTTAAGTTTCAAATGAGATAATCCAAAGACTCATCAGGTATAAAATAAGCAGTACAGGAGAGTCAGTTGGAATGTTTTAATGAAACTGCAGATGAGGTATTTGCTTGAGACAGATGCTGTGTTTGTGCCAGTTCACACTTTTACAAGTGCAAACATTGCTGAAGCTGTTTCAGCAGCCAGCAGTGTTTGTGGACAAATGATCTTTACCAGTGTGGAACTGTATTATAAAACTTGCAATCATGAGTGTTAAAAAAGAGAATAAGTCTTCAATAAAGATAAATCCCAGAAGTCCATCTAGAGATTTTAAATTCTTTTAACACTTCTAGAATTGCAAATGGAAAACAAAGTGATCCACAGTTCTTACCAGTCAGAGAGAAAATCATATTTTATTACTGTTCTATGGGTGTTTCATTTATTTGATTTGATAGAGTTGTCTTTAAGTATTTGCAAATTTCATTGAATAAGTATATAATATTAGCATACTATGGTCCTTTTTGGGAAAAAGTATACTTATGATTAAATAGCAGAATGTAGAACATAAGTGGCATATGATTAGATCAGAGGCATGAGCAGAAGTGTATGAAATCATATATATGTAAATTATAAGCTTAGTTCAGAAAATCTCTTAAGTTATTTTTTAAACAGAACTGTTTATTTTGGCTTAAAATTAAAGTAGTCATGCTATATGAATTGCTTTGCACCTGATATGCTGAAGTAATGGAGTGCTTTGCAAGCAAACTAATACATTAGGGATTCTTAACTTTTTTTTTCCCCTCAAGCAGGAAAACTTTGGTGGTCATAAATTGTATGCCAGTCCATTCATTTTTTATTTAGTAATTTTAACTGAAGTCAATTTCCTGTTTGTTTTGAATATCTTACTTTAAAAATCAATTTTCTGTTAGGCAATTAAAAAAAAAATCCAGGGAAGTTTTCAGACTAACAAAACCTATTAAAACACAAGCATCCATTTTCCCCTCATACATTGAATTACATCAGTAAAATGATATTGTCCCATCGTATTTTTGTTTCATTTTGTCACTCCATTGCATATTAGAAATAATTTTCTAGTTGCAGAAACACTGGAGAGTGACTTTTGACCTCACCAGTACTATCAAAAGACTGGCCTGGGCCAGGCACTGCCCGTGAGCGTTCTCAGTGACTTTGTGCCACACTAGGCAAATCCATGCTTCCTTCAACCAGAGAATAGGATGAATGATTGACTTTGACCTCAGAATACTCACAAGTTGTCACTCTTTAAACACAAAGCTCTATTTTTAGTTCATATTTCTATGAAAAATATATTTTTTTGCCCTCTAGAATATATTCTTCCCTCTCTGCATCCATCTTTCAGGTTTTGCTTATGATTACTAGTCTTGCTAACTCTGTTTTCTTTATGATATCTTTTGGATCTCACATCTGGATTCCATGTCTTCCTCTCTCCCCTCCCACCTTTTGACACTTTTACTTTTCTCGATACTTTGCTTCATATTTGATCCCAGTCTTCATCCCTTATTTGTCTGTTATTAGTTTTCCAGCCTTAGAGCTTCCTCTCTGTGCCATTGCTCTCCTTGTCACCTCTTGCCTGTATTTCTCATTCGTGCCAAAAGACCCTTTCATACTTGTTTCTTCTGTGTTGTGAATGAATGGTTTGGCTCAGGTGAGGAATGAGATCATAGAGCAGGTCTGGGGAGGAGGTGGGGAGGAGGACATACCACCACATTTTGGTGCTGTTTCCTGAATTCTGAAAAGTAGAATGATAGGTCCGGTAAATGCCGAGATCCCATGAGATAAAACTGGGGTAGGGTTTCCCTACTGAGTGTTTCTTACGTGCATCTTATGATCACTTCCTTTGCTTTTCTGTAAGACAGTTCTTCATGTTGCCTCACAAGTATGAAGAGCTGTAGGGTTTGCACAGTTTAGGGAAAAGGAATGGCCATTATTCTGCCCTTTCCCAGAGACCTGAATGACAGTTTTTCTCCCTAAAGTCAAGCTCCTGACAAGAATGTATATAAATGCTTGATGTCACTTTCTTGAATACCAAACTACTCACATTATGTTAAGGCCATAAATAAACTATGCTAAAATGTAGGTTTATTCAGTATGTACCACAATTCAGTGTCACTAGTCCAGAGGCAATGGACTTATAAAATGGAAGAAGCAAAGCACAGAGAGTGAACCTTTAAAAATAAAATTTCAGTCCTTAAAAATCAGTGCCCTGTAAATGTATTTGTCATTATATTTTTGTAGACATGTACACTGCAAGAAGACACATTTTACAATAGTATTAAGGCTTTTTTCTAAATTTCATTAATGCTCTGTGAAAATGTGTGTCATTGTGTAAAATATCATTAGATTATAGTTCTCTGTCTTTTGTAGGTAGCTATTTTGAAAGTACTGCCAGAAACACACAGCACTCCCACAAATTGCCTTTTTTAAACTAAAGAACAGCTTTACAGATTCCCTTGACACCTATTAAGTATGAGCTAATACTGCCTCCATGCCACCTACACACCATCTCAGCATCCATTCCATAGTTTTGAATGTCTGTACTTCTACATCCTACACCTTTTCTGTAAAATTTAAAAAAATAAAAAAATAAAAAAAAAAGAGAGAGAGAGAGAAAGAGAAAGTACAGCTCCCTCCCATTCTTTCTCTTTCCTTCCAGGAAAAAAAAAGAAAGCTGGCCTGTAGCAGCAATTGAAGCTTTGGTAGTCATCAATGACAATTTTACTTAGTCTTTAAAAATGTGTCATTTTGCAAAATAACATTTTAAACCCTAATGCTTTCCTAATTAAAATAACTATGACTGTAATTCACAGATGGTTTACTTTTACAGGAGTTTGAATGACATTAAAATTTCAGACTCAGATGAGAGCACTTTGTAGTCCAGAAAAAATTTTGAAAAGTGAGTTTTAGTCGAAGAACATTTGAACCTTTTTCCCCTAGGCAAGCAGGAAACATTTTGTGATTAAAGAAGAGACCAGAATGAAGACAGGTGGCAGCCTCACAAACTGTTTTGATATGTGACATGTGAAATTCCAACATTTTTCAGCATTAGTGCTTTCACTGAAACTATACCAGAACTGTATAGAGGGCAGCAGGACTATCTTGTTCTCTTGGTTAGCCTTAGAGGCTCTCAGGTTTAGTTCAAAGACTAAGCAACAGAGATTTCTATCTGTACTAACACAATCAAATGTGTAATAGCAGTTTCTGCTATACATGCTTCTGTCTAGAGCTCTGCTCTCTGTAGACCTGGCATATGATGTAAAAATCTATAAATAGCTTTTATCTGAATACAAAAATGGATTTGTATTGACATTTTGTATTTCTTCATTCACTTAAAAATTGTAGCAGGCTCCTACTAATGAAGTTCATAGCATAAGTAATGCCACAATAACTCCATTTATTTTGGTCCTAGGGTGTAGGATGAGAGAAAAGAGCAGTAAGGCTTTGCATGTCCCCTAGATAGATTTGTGACTGTGCAAAGCCAGACACTTGTAGCTAAACCAACATAAGCTTCAGCAATTGTCTTGACTTGTGAGTGCACACTGCACAATAAATTGCAACTCGTTGTTTAGTTAAGTTACACATTTGAAATACATTGCCTAAATGTGACCAACTAGTGTGTCAATAATGAGACTAATTGAGAATGGGGTTGTTAATTTTGCCATGGACGTTGCTAGTAATAAGGACTTTTTTAAGGTTTGAAAATGCAAGTTTTCATCCCCTTTTCTACTGTCAGGGTACCATAATATTGCTGTCGTAAGGGGAGAAGCCAGGACAGTAATAAAGGACAAAGGGCAGAAATGAGGAAAAAGTGGATGATTTGGCATAGCCTGAGACAGGGGGGAAAAGGTGTGTGAATTAGAGGATTTGTGGAAAGGAAAGGTGGAGTATAAAGAAAAAATGTAATCAGAGTAGAGAAATATAATTTTATTAAGTATTTGTGTTCAGGCTTTGTCTGAGAGCTGCTCAGATGGAATGGTAATTATAATAACCACATGATAATTTAATTACAATTAACCATATGAATAATAATTCAGTTATTTTTTACAGAAGAATTCTGTATTTAAGGCAATATTAGCAAGAATATGAAGATATTAGTAGCTAAAACTAGTAATAAGGCAGGTTCAGTGTGTGGTTTGACAAGGTGTATGGGAAAAAAACTGTTCAATGAGCAGAGGGTTAAGATAACTGAGAAAGCTGAGAAAGAAAAGTAAAAAAATTGTTGGAAGTCATGAGTCAAGAATTATGTCTCTAAGAGCAGCATGTGAGTGCAAAATTTGATCTCAGGGAGATTGCCTCAGATTAACCACCATAGAAAGAAAGCCTCTTCCCTATTTCTGAGTTTCTACCATGGCGAGACAAGTAAAACGTCTTTTTTATCACCTACTTACACACACTTTGCTATAATTCAATAGGGACTATTTTATTGGGAAAAGAGATAGTAACAGAAAATAAAATTAGAAAGCATTCCATTTTTACCATTTTGAGTGCATCTGATTTTAACTAAAAGACTAACAATTGCACCATCATTGTTAGCTCAAACTTCAGGATTACGGACTTTTAAAAACATTTGATTCAAAACAGTTGCTCTCTACAGTAGAAAGAAGGGAAGCTAAGGGACAAAAACTTGCCACAATCATTTCTGAATTTAGTTAATGTACTTTAGTCATGAAATATATGTCCTGGCTTTCTGTTGTCTAACACTACCAGGATGTGCATCTAACAGTGTTTGGATTAAAAACTATTTGAAAGGGTGTGCAAATAACCCTCCTGATACCTGTCTCCTAGATCTAAACTAAAAAACACCAGTGGAGCAGGATGGTTCAATGAGAAGAGAGTGAGCTTGTAAGCTGGAGACAAATAAGAGTTGGAATGAATTTCTGCAATTTCAGCCAGACTTGCATTAATTAATCAGTATGCCTATTAGCCATAAAAAATTAATAGGCAAAAGCTAGAATCTTCACTGGGTAGCTCAGTTTTCTGGCACTGTTCCTTTTGTTTCTATGAAGTGAGGGAAAGTTACTTCTACAAAATTCCTGAGAAAAAAGATTGGTTTATTATTTGGGGTTTTTTCCAGTTACTTGCTGGTTTTAGAGTTGTTAGGTTGTATGTGGGTTTTAGAGTTACTATGTTCTATGTGGGCTTTTAAGTCTATTAGAAAGGAATGCTTTGAAGATGATACAGAAAAAAATTTATAGAACTTTTCAGCTTGTTCAGAAGGTATCAAAAGAAAGGTGTTTTCTTTTGGTCTAACTAGCTAAATTTGTCTCTAAAGGAGCAAGAGCATCTAATGATTGTTATTTCAAGAACTAGATGAATTAAACCAAGATACTACACAACACCAGAATCAATACTTAGGAGATTATTTTTCACAAATGAGTCCCTCTGTCTCTGCCTTGGCTTTTGAAAGGAGACCGAAAGCACAGCTTCAGTAAGACAGACTGGGAACTAGGATTCATATTTACTGGGTATTAGGAATCATTGTCACTAATGTCAGTGAGTTTCTCTCATCCTCCAACTTCAGTTAAGGTCTTCCTGTTCCACAGATGGCAGCTATCTCACCATTTTCTGTTTCATGTGGGTTTGTCTTCTCACCTTTCTCCATGCACACGCCCCTCTGCTTTATAAGAGCTAAACCTTATTTTCTATGATGTTGTCTAACACATAAGAGAAATTAGATTCAAAATGCTTTTTTCCCCAACTTGTATTTAACTTGAAGATTGTACTATTTGTTCTGGATATTTTTGGAACTGTCTGTCTGACAGCTTGTTCATCCTTTACAAATACATCTTTTATTCAACCAAGTGATAACTGCATTTCTGTTAAAGAATTGGCATTGTATTTTTCCTAAATTGCAGATATTATTTCAACCCTTTGCTGGATTGTTAACATGCTATCTCTATTTACCTGCCATTGTTTTGGCCTTTTCTGTTGATGATTTCTCTGCTGTTTGTATTCTAGATAGGAATCCGAAAAGTGTTTCTTAAGTACTGGCAAGCTGACCATCTCAACGATTTGTGCCTTCAGCTTCAGAAGAAAATTATAACCTGCCAAAAAGGTAACAGTTACAGAACAAGTATTCCTAAGCCGTTGTTTTGTACATGGAGCAGAATATTGTATAGCAAAGATATTTTCTCCACTTTGAGTAGTTGTTGTATTTTATACATTTCCCTACAGATATACACCGATTTTTTGAGATGATATTAGCATTGGTGATCCTTGCACTTTCTGTCTGTCAAACATAATTTTATGACAAACTCTTGAATGTTATTTAAACTTGGAGGATCTTGAATAATTTCTTTTTAGAGTATGTTCAGTGATTTTTCAAGGCATTAATATCACCTTTACTTTCTTTTTGCATATCAAATATTATTACAGTGATACAAAATTGGAATATTTTCAAATATATCGACCCTAAAAACAAAGCTAATGAGCTGGTATGTAGCTAATTAGTATGTTTAGTTATCCTTATTTTTTCCCTTTTCTTCTGCTTTCTTGTTTGATTGCTACTTTTTTATGTTTAGGTATTTTTCCCTATTTTACACCTGCATTTTTACTAAGGTCACTGGCATTTTTTGGCATATTTTTGAAAGGAGGTGCTATCCACTGCCTCCTGATTTCCTGTTACTTATGGTCCATTTCCTATCAAAGTCTCAAATAACGTCTGAAAATGTGAATACTGCTTTATTTGAAGAAGCTTCCTTCACACCATTTATTATTTACCTAATTGGCTGATGTCTGCCTCAATTCCCATTTTCACCTATTTAAAGGAAATTAAAAAGAAAAAGTCTTATCTGTGTTTTGTCAGACAGATAAACCCCGTTCATTTTAATTATCTGTTCCTCACTGTAAGCATGTAGTGTAAAAGAGGAAATCAAGAGAAAACCTGAAGCAAGTGAAATTCAAGTGGTAACAGTTCCAAAATGAATGTGGAGAATGACAGGTAACAGACACCACAGCTCAGCTGAGTTTTTAACTTCAAAGTTAATTTTTAATGCAAATTATCCAATTGTATTTATGCATTTTGAAAAGCAATAGCAGTTTATCATCTTTCCCTTCTAATGCTGACTTATCAAAGAAAGAAAATGTTTACCTTTCAGAATCCAATATGCAAACAGAATGCTTCAATATAACCCTACACCAAAATTTAAAACATCCTCAGATATGTCCATGAGAACAGATCACCAAAGCCTGCCTGAAAAACGAAGATAATAGGGCTTCTTGGCTCCTTACAAAACATTTTTCTTGGTTTTGCTTCTATCCTCCTTAATTATGGTAACTTGAAGAGTCATTTTTGCCAAAAAGTGTGTGTTTAAAGCTATGGCTCATCCACATGCTTTTTATGATCTGGGAAACCTGAGAAAATCAGGAACTTGGATAAGTAAGCAGTAGTTAGACATCAACCTCATGTCATTAGCTCATGAAAGAAGCTGCCTTTTGCAAACAGGTGCAATTGTAAACTTGTAAAATTAGCATGCCAAAGAGCTCTGGCAGATTTGGAATCAAATAGGGTACCATTACATTGTTCTTATGTAATCCTAAAATTGGTATCCATATACTTCACACTGACATAGTCATGCTTAATGAGTAATGGTGTCAGTCCTGATGCACATTTCTCCCCTCGCCCTGTACATACAGAGGACTTGGGAACCTAGATCTCTCCTGATAACATATTGAATAATAGCCAAACTAGTCAACAATCACAATACAAGGAAGAAGTAATGTTGTTAGAAAACATGCAAAGGAGGGCTGTGAAAATGGTGAAGGGCCTTGAGGGGAAGGTGTACATGAAGCGGCTGAAGTCATTTGGCCTGTTTGGTCTGGAGGAGACTGAGGGAAGGCCTCATACCAGCCTACAACTTTCTCATTAAGGAAGTGGAGGGGCAGACACTGATCTCTTCTCACTGGTGACCAGTGATAGGACCCAAGGGATCGTCATGAAACTTTGAGGTTTGCTGGGCACTGGAATAGGCTCTCCAGGGAAGTGGTCACAGCACCAAGCTTGACAGAGCTCAAGAAGTGTTTGGACAATGCTCTCAGGCACAAGGTGTGACTCTTGGGGTGTCCTATGCAGGGCCAAGAGTTGGACTTTGATGATCCTTTGGGGTGCCTTCCAATTCAGGATATTCTGATTCTATGATTCTAATTTCTGTATCAGGCTTTAAATATAGCACCATCTACCTTAAGGGCTTAGCTTTAAGGGGAAACAGGTCTTGCCCAAAATTACTATCAACTTTTTTTACTTCAAATCAAACTAGCAATCCCTTCTTCTAAATTTGAGGGAAAAACCCAAAACAAAGCAAACCAGATAAGTCCTTTGTGGCATCCTGAAATTTATCTTACGCAAGCAAAGAAAAGGGTCACACTACAGTGAAAGCATGTGTAGAAACACTTTTACTTAAAATGTATCTGTGGGTTTAGAGACTGTCATATTTTTATCTGCAGGTATGAGAATTACTTATGGTACTTTTTGACCTGAATCACTGTGGAAATTGTTTGTAGCCGTAGGAAGGGCAATTATGCTGAAGTTCTTCCATCAGAGTTCATGTAGATGAGGAATTAACTTGAATACATTGTATACACATTAGTTAAGGATTTCTCACATAACCCAGATCCATGGTCTACTGGAATTTTGATTCTTCTAATCCTTATCCTTAGATGAACTCTAAAGTACTAAGTATTTTTCTGCCCTGTGGGTGCTAACCTCAATTATTTTAATTTGCATAAGTGAGAATTATTTTAGATCTACATAAATGAGGAACAAATTCACAAGGCAATCATAGGACCCAGTACCCAACAGTAGTAGATGAAACTGAGCAGTAAAGGTCTAGGAGCTGACAGTTTCATTTCACAGCAGTTTTTTAGGTTATAAAATTGTTCTGTGTTGAACCAAAACCAAACTCTTTCAAATGTTCTCAGAGAAGGAAGTGTGGAGAAATGTCTTTTTCATTTAATGAAAAACCCGAACAGCTCAGTTCATGAATATATGTGCAAAAGAGGGATGTCTATCTGGCAACCCTTCCTAATAAAGCTTTGTTGAATGTTTCCTCTTTATTTTGGTGAAAGTGCATAATTCAGAGTAGCTGTACAGTCTGTAAATGCTACAATTAGCTCTACTGGATCTCATTTTACTGGACCATTCTAGCAGGCTACTTTAAGCTGCTCATTCATGCCTGCTAACAATTCTGTCAGAGAACTGATCTCTGAATTTCTTTATTTTAACCAACCTTGGTGGTGTTACCAATCTCTTTTTTTTTTTTTTGGTCAAGTTAAAAGCACACAGATACAGACTCTTGTAAAAATGTTACTTTAAATTACAGATTTTTTTTCCAATCACCTAGGATTTGATGCCTAACTATTTTTGCTCTGCAGAAGATAGGTTTAAAGAGAATATTTTAGGAAAAAGCATTTTTTTATTATTAAGCTCTTTCCAAATTTTTTTTATTTGTGTGCAGTGAACTCTGATAATATTCTATTCATTTATTCATTCTTTTTGCAACAGTAACGCTTTCAGACTTCAGACTCAGTAAAATCTTTATTACGAATGCTCTCATAAAATTGTCAACAACAACTGTACTATTAACTTCCTTTTCAAGTAGATTGGGTGATGCCGAAAGCTTTTTTGCTTTTTCTTCTATATACTTTTTACACAGTTCTCTGTATCCACAAGTATTAGCATGCATACTTGTAATGCTTTAGGTGTGATAACTTAGCCTGGTTTCTTGGTGTCCAGTAGGCCGGGAGACTAAACACCCCAGAACTTTGGAGTTAGAAGACCAAACATTCTACTACCATAAGAATTCAAGGTCCCTTAGTGGGATAGATTCTGTAAACTAGAAGTCAGCCCACCCCAGCCCCCTTATTGGGCCCTCTTGTTAGATATGCTAATGTGCAAGGTCTTTAATTGTGTACTCGACTGAGAGGAAAGGGGATTGCTACGTATCTTACCTGGGTGAAACAATGCATTGAATGGGATCCTATTAAAATACCGAGGTAAATGACCCCCAACCCACTAACCATGTCTAGCTTTTCTTTTCTAAGACCAGAAAAAAGGCATCATGGGTAAGTGCATTAATGTTTCAGGGTTTAAAGAAGTCAGATTTTATGGAATGTAATTAAAAGCATTGATTGATTGTTATTATAAAAGTATAAACCTTCAAAGCTGTCTATCATAAATTACTATTAGAAATTATTTCAAAGTATCCGAGTTTGAAGATTTTCAAACCCAGTGAATTTTAGATAGAAGCAGTACTAGTATGTTAGCATTAGCCTTCCTTATCTCTTGTCAGCTGAGCACTGAGCATCTCTAAAAAAGAAATCTTATTTTTAGTGTCTAAACAAGGCACTAGAAGATGATAGAAAGTATCTTACATTACCCTATGCTTTAGATGTTTATTTTATTCAATAACATTTTATATTAATGGAAGACTAATTGTATCTTTTTTCTGTTGACATTTTCCCTTTGGATTATTTCAGTTTGACTCTCCATCATTTAATGTTGCTCTAATCCTAAATCTGAAACTTAACTGTGTTGTTCTAAATACCTAGTGCAATTTAAGTTTTTTGTCCTGCAATCAAGATTTTTGGTATCTTCCCCCATACTCAAACAAACATCTTACACAGGCTATTGTCTACTGACTTCACTGATGAAAAAACTTTCAATTGACCAGAAAGAGAGTAACCATAGGAAGCAAGGATGACTTTTGACCCGGTTTTGATACATGTAAAGTGATGAAAACCAAGAGTACTTAAGGCAACAGAGAAATAATTCTAAAACAGGTTCTTCCCAGTGAGATACTCACCTGTGGTTTTAGATCTGGAAAGAAACATGATCTTGTGGAACTTTAAAAAAAAAAACAAACACCCACACAAACACAGTACTTCCAGTTAATGTACTTCTTCTTTCTAAGTTGACACAGAGCTTCAGAGAATATTGACACCACCTGTTGCGGGCACTAGGATTAAAATGGTGCCAAATTTATTATGGCCACAGAGGTCCCTGTGCCTTGTGTTTCTGATCAACTGTACTTCAGAATACCACCGGAGTACCCGGGGTACTGGGTGGTATTCAGGTAGGATTTGTTGTAATGAATGTACGTACATAGGAAAGTGATGCAGAAAACTGGCATAGGAGATGCACTGAAATCTTTTCCTAACATAAAGCTGACAAAGAATGTGAAGAAAAAGTCTAATAGATACATGGATCTGATGCAATGTAGATGAAAACTTTTAACTGAAAAATACAGACATGATTTGACAGATACATTTGAGAAATTTGCATTAAATTAATCCAGTTGTTTTAGCTGAAAGAAAACGAGTGAAAGGTCTTTAAGTCAAACAAAAGAAAAATCTTGTGTTGGTTGTGATTTTGATGGGGTACTAGATATATTGAAACAATCAAGGCATTTTTTAAAGCTGACCAACAGCAATCATTTAATTCCTATTGCATTCACTGCAGTTAATTTATTCAGGCTTTTATTTTGAAACAAACCATCTTTTGAACTTTGCAGTGTAAATGTATGCTTTCACAATCTGTAGTATACATCTGTGTATACATCTTACATTATGTATATGTAAGATGTACACATTTTATTACATCCAGGTTGTAATGTAATAAATAACATTCAGTGAAAATAAACATATTGAGTTCTGATAGCTCAAACTTACGAGTTTATTGTCACTACTATGTTTTAAGCACTGGCAATAGAAAAAGGAGTGTTCCATCTTGCTGTGTTATTTATATGCCATCAGATTTCTTTTCTAATTTATATAAGATATTGACTGAACTTGGCTTGCTCAAGTTTACAGCAGAACACAACAGTGATATTAAGTTAATTCCCCAGTTAGTTGTCTTTCATTGGTCCATATTTTCTCCTTCTGCCATGGTAGTTGTAAGAGGATTTCTAGCTCGCCAGCGCTTGCTACAGAAGATGAGCATCAAGCAGCAAGAGGTCACCTCAATCAAAAGCTTCTTGCAGAATGCTGAGGATATGGGATTGAAAACATATGATGCCTTGGTGATTCAAAATGCCTCTGACATTGCTCGGGAAAATGATCGGCTCCGCAACGAGATGAACACTGCTCACCACAGGGAGAAGGGAGAGGCTAGAAACAGGCCAGAAGAAGGCCACAAAAGGTAAGATGAGAAAGATCTGCTGTGAAGAATTAATGAGTCTCTTTAGTTTTTGTGTATTCCTTTTGTGCGTAGAAAACCATAGAAGTGATTGAGGGATTGCAAGAGGATTCTCAAGTATATGCTCATCCCAAATCAATATTAGGTCATATTTTTTCCCTGTATATCAGGTAATTAAATCTAGAAACTTAAGGAGTTTACTTACCATATCCTATTCAGGGAGCACTGAACTTAGAGGAACTTATTCAAGTCTCTGAGACACTTATTTTTTATAAAAATACTTCTAATTCTGTAATAAATAGATTGTAGTTTAACTTCATCAGATCAAACAAGCAAAAGAAAAATTCCTCTAACTTAAAATACCGACATTGAGAAATTGCCAATGTAATGAAAGACAGCTAGGAAAGTCTTAAAATACAGTAAAGTCCAGACTGAGAAATCCTGATTTTTTACTGAACCAAGTAGACTGATTATGAGGAGGACGCTTCTATTTAAAAATGATCAAATGTGGGGGTTTTTTTGACTCATGTCAGAGTTTTCAGGAGTATCTATTTTACAAATCCAATAAATGCTGCAGAGTCATTCTCTAGGAACTGAATCCCTGATTTCTCTCTTAGACAGCTGAATGGGCAGAGTTAGCATTTGCAGTTAATCACTATGTGTCAATAGAAAGAATGTGTCTATAACTTGCTGGACATATAAATGTTTATTTTTCCATAGGAACTTAATTTTCATCCAGAACAACTCCCTTTGCTATCATTGCTTTTGTCAGTGACTTTTATTAAAGTGAAAATGGCAGTGCATCTGCTTAATTAGCTTCAAATATCCCAGTGATTACATATTGGAGGAAATGCCTTTGTAGGAAAGACTGTAATTAAACATTACAGTGAAAACAAATTATCCACTGAGTACCATGCTTTCATCTTTTGCTATTTCATTTACTACATGGGCAGCTGGCTATATCCTGTGCATGAATTTCAGCCGTGCTGGTTATTTGCAATGCAGAAATACAATTTAAAAACACAAATGATCGAGGATTTGTTTGAAAAATGGCAGTATAGATATCTTCTATCTAATACATTACTACTCTAAGTTAAAAGGATCTCAGTGTTTTGATTCTTGGAGGAATCAAATGTTAGAAGAATTTTTGTTAAAAATCAATTTGTCAGAAGTGGCTGGAAGGTTATTTCTCAATATGTTTTCAAATAGCAAAAAAAAAGGAAAAAATTGAAAAACTAAATTGTAATTGAAATAACTAAACATAACATCATAATAATAATTATTATTAAAAGTAATAACTAATAATTAAGTTTAAAGTGGAAGACATATAGATATCTGGGTGGAATTGCTTAAGCAGCCAAAGTAGCTGGTTAAAATGGTCATCTAATATTTTAAAGATTTGCATTATCTAAATAGAATTTATAGTTGTCTTTTTAGAAAATAATGATAAAGGCTCAGAATTTGCTGCCTCAGTAACTTTCTATTAAAATGGATTTCCCAGAAATTATCATTCAGATTGAAAATCCAGCTTTTGATTGTGTGTAGCAATCAAAGTGTGAACAATTCATTCAATGAATGTCTGATCAACAATATGAGACTGCTTAAGCAAGGCTGCATTTGTGTGAAAAAGGGCCGGTGTCCTGATTTATCATGAAACAGGAAATGGAAGAAAGCTAGCAGCTTGATCTGGATTTGTTTGTCAGAAGATTACTACACACAACCCCTCGACACAGCAGGGGAGTTGTGAGATTGTTTACCAAAAAGCTGTTGTTACATTTGCCTGAACAGGTTCATTGTTATGGCTTGAATAATGCATCTGGGCCTCTTTTCTGTGTTTTCAGAGCTGAGGACAAGGGTGGGAAGGTCTCTGAGGACAGCTTTGCCGGCTGTCGAGCGTCTAAGCACTTTCACTCCAGCTCCGTCCCCGTCCCCATGGCAGTGGATGGCTTGGTACATTCTGCGGCTGGGTCATCCATCAGATCCCCCTCCCTGCACTCTGTTTTCAGCATGGATGATAGCAATAGCCTGCCATCACCAAGGAAACAGCCTCCTCCCAAACCAAAGAGGGACCCCAACACACGACTGAGTGCCTCGTACGAGGCTGTTAGTGCTTGCTTGTCGGCAGCTTCTAAGGAAACCGCTAATGAAGGTTAGACATAAAGACAGAGACAGTCGCAAATGTTACTCCGAGTTATTGATTTATTCTTCTCACTTTTATCCTTTTAAACACAGTCAAATGCCTTTGAGAGGTCCTGCTTCCTTGAAATGTTTCAGTGGCAGTAAATAAAATTAGCCAATTTGTCATTTGTTCCCAAATCAACGAATATTACTCATGTGTTCTAATTGTCTAGTTTGTCAACAACCAAAACCTATTTGTAGAAATCCCTCTAGAAACAAGTAATCTGTCTACATGAGCTATTCTACCCCACTGATGATTTTATTTCACCTTTTAAACTGTTAGAATATCTTGCTAAAAATATCACTAAAACAGAATGCTTGAATCTTGAATTTCACTGACCTAAACATTAAACTTTCTCCTATATTTTCTCTAGACTTGCATGAATAACTTATGCATTCAGTGTCTGGGGGTTTTTTGCCTTAATTTGGTTACAATGATTTTCGTTTAGAAGGAAAGTGCTGCAAGTGTCCCAAAGTGTCTTAGTGCATTATGGTGCACATAGCATGGTTTTGGGTTCACTTGTTCTATTCTCCTTCACCCTTGAAAAGAATGGCTAGAAGATGAAGGAAAGGAATGCATTCTGCTTTCCTTGATAAGCCTGACTCGTCATGTTTTGTGGAAATGATCCTCAAGGTTATCAAGGAAGATCCTTCAGGTTGGGTTTAAAGCTCTCTATAACCACTCCCTAGTCCTGCATACAATGGATAGAAATCTTTGCAGCTTCCTCTCTCAAAATAATTACTCTTCTCATGTCCAGTTCATTGGGTGAATGTCCGTTGTTCTTAATCTCTTCCTTGCTCATTCAAGCTCTATGTAAGGAGACATGAGCTATGCCCAACATACTTTTAACCTAGCATAGTTTGAGGTCTGTAGTAGTTTCATCTTTCTGTGTCCAAATCTGCAAGAGATTATTTATTTAACCAAGACGTTCTAGCAGAGGTGTTTTGAAAGAACAACAATTTATATATGTATTTGTGGTCTTAACAATAATGGTTCTATATACTCACAAAACAATTTTGGAGTTCTTATATGTATGAAGCAATAGGGCAAGTTTCTCTGCCATATATTCATTCTCCAAGAATTATGCCAATTTCCTGAGTCTTTGTCCAAAACCTGCTCTGATTTATACTATCTAATTTTGATCTTAAAAGGCCAATCATCTAGGTATCTAGCCTCTTCACCCCATACATGCCTGGACGCTATGAATAGACATCTAGCTTAGTTAAACGCATACTCACTTGGGGATTTGCCCTTAGGCTATGGGATTCCCTAAAGTTATAAATTATTTCCGCACCTGCAGCACAAAAGAAGAGAGGGGCATGATATCATCCTATAATTAGAGTTTTATAGATATTACATAAAAGAGGGGTATTTCAGTTGCTGGCATTCACATATGTGTCAAAGTAGCACTGTGCTGACTCCTAGTTGAAAGCATGCCCCTCTCACTTGGAGCAAAAGGAGAAACAAGTACATATTTCCATGTGTTACAGATCTTGCAGTGCACATTTGGATTCAAAATATACTTTCTCAGGTATGAGTTCTCATCTTTTAGTGGCAGTAGAGATTACCAAAGCAGATTATATACCCAGATAGTCTGCTTTTGTTTCCTAGAAGTATTTATGTTTTTGCTTGGATTCCTGTGTTTGTGACTGCTGCTCATTGTACAACTAAATGAGTAACATTTGAGGGCTTAAAGTACTAGACCAGTGTAACAAAAAACTGACTTTAACTTGTTAATAACACAGACCTTTTTCACTTTCCTAGTACTGACCCGTCCAAGGCCACACAGTGATGACTATAGTACCATGAAAAAAATACCTCCCAGAAAACCAAAACGAAGTCCAAATACAAAACTTAGTGGCTCTTATGAAGAAATACCTGGCCAAAAGCCTGGGGATGTAAAAAAAGCAAGCACAGTAATTAAACCAGGTGTCTATGACACTGTGGCTGTACAGAGAGCAGCTTCTACTGATGGACCACAACACGGCGTGTTGAATCTCTTTATGTCACAAGAAGAGGAGGAAAATGAGCCTGTCTATATTGAAATGGTAGGGAATGCAGTGAAAAACAGTTCTGCCGAAGCAGACAGTCCAGAACAAGGAGAGTCTGTATATGAAGAAATGAAGTATTTTCTTCCAGAAGAAGGAAGCAATGGTAATGGAATAATTCCAGTAGTGACTGGATCTCCTCCTCTGTTGTTTGAAAGCAAAAAAAATATTAACATTGAAGATGGAACATTGGATGGAATCAGTCAAGCAGCTTTGATCTATAAAGACTCATGTGACATTCCAGCCCCTTTCCCTAACTTGCTCCCCCACAGACCACCACTTCTTGTATTCCCTCCAACCCCTGTCACATGTTCACCTGCTTCTGATGAATCGCCTTTAACACCACTAGAGGTCAAAAAGCTTCCTGTTTTGGAAACCAACCTGAAATACCCTGTGCAGTCAGAAGGCTCAAGTCCATTATCACCCCAGTACTCCAAAGGTCAGAAAGGGGAGAATGAACGACCAGTATCTCCAGGCTTGATTGTATTCAGTGTTTCCACCAAAGTGACTCCTCCTTCCACACCACCTCCTCCTCTGCCACCACCTCCTCCTCCTGTACCACCTCCTGTTTCCTACCGGGCTTCCACACATTTTGCATCTACTCCGGAGACTTGTGCTAGCTTTCTGATTAATGCAGGGAAAACAGGTACAAATTCAGATCTGTCAAAAGTACCTCAGAGACCCAATCCTGCTCAGCTTGGATGCTCATCTTCTCCATTCTCCAAACTGCCTTACTCCCCAAAGGTGGCAAGAGCAGAACACAGAAAATTGAACTCAAATTCGTCATCTTCATTTCCATACAGCCCTACAAACTCAAGGTCATTGACTAGTCCCCTTGATGAGTTAACTAGCTTGTTCAACTCAGGAAGGAGTGTGCTACGAAAATCTGCAGCAGGACGTAAAATCAGGGAGCCAGAAGGTAAGACAGTTCACTGTGCTTCTGTATTGTGTATTTTTTCTGCATCAAAACTTTTTTACCTTGGAAATTGATAAAGTGGGCAAAAATACAGAATGAAAACCTTGGTTTTTTAAAGGTCTGTTGTAGTCATAAGAAACACATATAGAATATACATTGCATACAAAAATTATAGGACTTCAGGTTTTGTCTGAGATACCAACTTTTCTTTTACCAAAATGTTTGTATGACACAAGTTTAGATGACACAAGTTTTAACATTCCAGCTGTCTCAGTAAAATAAACACAGATGTTACATTGTGTGGAAAATGAGTTTATTTTATCAAACTATAAAAATACATAGAATTAAATATATGGCTAGGTGGCTGGTAGATGTGTTTTAATTTGAAGACTGTCTTTTAAAGTTTGATCATTTAATTTCCATGAAATTCTGTATTTAGTGATACAATCTTTATTACTCCCCTAAATAAAGCTTGAAAGGAGAGTCATGCAATGAACAATATTTTAAAACTTAACATAAATCCTGGTTCTGCATCTCAATAACAACACTGACTCCAATCTTCACATTACTTTTCTGGTTTAAATAAAAACTTTCCTCTTGAAAATATTCTGTACGCTTTATATAGAAATTTCTCCCCGTAGTAGCATCTCCTAAACAAAAAATTTTGTGAATTTAAAATTGAGAGTGAGAAAATTTCTAGACTGTTTTCTCTGCTTCTTCACTTCTATCTGTCCAAACAGCTTGTCTTAATCGAGAGCTGTGCGCAGCATATTCAAAACAGGCAATACAGAATCACAGAATTACTTAGGTTTGAAAAGAACGTTAAGATAATTGAGTCCAGCTGCAAAACTAACACTTTCCATGATTTCAAGTATATCATAGTTTTCCAGCTGCACAGTGTCTTCCAGCTCCTCCTGGTTTTGCCCATGCTGCATGCATTGGTGTAGATGTACTACCATTGGCTTATTGACATGCCACCTCTTTGGGATGAAGTCCAAGTCATACTTTTAAAATACAGAACAATCCAGGAGAGAATGGGATGGATTCTCTTACTATTCATTGTCCATTTTCTTAAATACCTACTCCTCCATTGATTTTACTATCATATCCTAATTTACACAGCTATACTATAAGAGGTGTTATAGCAGGTGTTCTTGCTCTGTATGCGTGTATGTCTGTGTGCCACCCTAAGTCTCTATGCCTAAGAACCTTGACAGCCTTCAGCCAAAATTGCTTTCAACCAAATACCACAAGCAGATAAAAGTCTCAAAATTAATTGAGTTTCTACAAGCTATGTGAAAGTTAGTGTCCAGGTGGAGACAAGGGACATTGAGCTATCAGAGAAACTATGCTGGACAGAACCCCTGTGAGTCCTCCAGACCCTGAAAAAGCTTAAGCGGGACCTTGCTTGTTCTTTTATGCTGAACTCAACACTGTATGTTGAATGAGCTGTGAACTGAGTCTTCATCAGCTCTCAACCCCAAGAGAATGTTTTTTTTTCCTTGTGCTAAGTATTCAAATTGATGAAATCGGTAAAGAAGTTATTGTGGTAGTTTTGCTTGCTTTGACAAAACTACTCAATAGCATTCACTGTCTATAAGTATATGTAGAATGCTTTCTGTGGGTTTTTTGATGGTTTTGTGGTTGATTTTGTTTGTTTGTTTGTTTTAAGTCGGGAGTCTTGGTTTATTATATAGGTTATATATTTTTATCTGCTGGGAAGTAACTATTTAAGTTCGTTCTTTGGATTTATCTTCTAAAGGTTCTCTCAATGTACCTGGTTAGGAAGTGTTGTAAACCACTCCAACCAGGTCAAAAAAATGACCTTTACCTTAAAAAAAAAGTTGCTTTGGGATGGAAGATTTTTGCAAATGCAACAGTCAACTAAATGTGACCAAGACAGAGTTCAGCTTGGGTCTCATGTGGGTTGAAGCTAGTGCATTAACAGAGGCTACCATAAAAAACCTCTAAATTTACCTTTCACATGGAAAATGTACTTCTAAATATTTCATCAAGGGAGCACTAAGTATGAAAGATCAAAGTTCAAGAAAGATATACGATAAAAAACCTGAATCAATATTTTATGAGCTAGGAAGCTACTGTATACTAAGTGCAGTTACATATGAGTAGTTCAACGATAAGTAGAACTAAGAAATAAGTAACTAAGAAATACAAGTGAATATGTGTGTGTGTTTTTACAATTTACCTTTTTTCATGTGCTTCATGTGCTGATCTATTTTCTGGGGTAACAGTTGAAAAAGATTTTTTTAACCTTTCATGCAAAGTAATAAGATGGCAGTCATCAGAGCTGACTCTTTACAGGTTGTGTAAAACTACAAGTTGTCATGTGTTACTTTCTGGTATTTTTATCACCTCTTGCCTAATGTATACTAAGTTCCTAGAAGACTCCCCCCTTTGTTTTTGTAGTATTTATTTATCAGAGATGATATGGTGAAAAAAACCTCACTAGAATTTCATTAAAGTTGAAGATGTGGCCTAGAACACATGTGCAGATATCTATAATGTGCAGTTTCCTTTATTTTCAGAACTTATATAAGATTGTTGTATACCAACAATCTTAACTAAAACTAGAAAGTAAAATTGTGGGTCATTTTGAAGTAATGGAGAGTTACCTATGGGAATCAGAGAGTTTCTGTATGGGATCATCAGCCTTGGAGATGAAAGCCTTCTTGCCGGTATAAGTGCAATACAGATGCCCCAGCATGCTTCCCTCTTGCCTGGAGAAGTAATTCCAAGGCCTGAGAACACTTATGTCCTTTTGGCTCCTGACCTCTTTGTGAGAAAAGCTTGTCCAGAGTAACAGTAGAACACATCTGTGGTTTTCTGATGCGCTGAAGAGTTATTGTGAACTGAACTGAAAGCATTGTCTTTCAGAATGGCAGTAACAAAAAAATCAAATGGCAACAACTTTCTTTTCCTGGTGGTTGAGCCTGCCCTTTTTTTTAATACATCACTGCTGGTTCAAACAATGATCAGGATCATATAGTATGCAATTTCATGCAAAATAGTTCACATGTAACAAGAGAAGTTTTTTTGCTCTGCAGAGCTTGTAGTTCAAATAAACAAAGCTGTAACAGGTGAGAACCTAGAAAAGGTGATTTCTCCAAGGCTGAAAAGAGTTGTCATTGAAACAGCAGCTGTATTGTTACACAGGGATTTGTTTTCACTCCATATAAAATGAGACTTGAGTGCAGATAAGTGATAACACACACAAATCTATTCAATTCTCTGTGATTTCTGAAAGTGAAAACTCTATTTTGCAAGACTATGAATTGAATGGTCATGTGCAGAGCCCCTACTCAAATAGACAGGACCTGAGATTTGTAACCTCATGAAACTGAATTCAATCCTTTAATCACAAAATGGCACTCCTTACTAGGATATCCAAATATTTTTGACAATTCAACATATAACACATTCCTTATATAAAGAAGAAACAATCACATGTTTAAGCATTTCATATTAAATATTTATGAGCAAGGACAGAATTTTCTGTTCCTTAGTGTGGAGGAATGATACTCAGATTTTGCTAGGAATTGTTATTTCTGTTAATTGGTACAATTGATACTAAATTATTCCATGCGAAGGGGAATCATTTCACCTTCAGAATAAAAGGTAGAATAAATCTTATCCAGTCACCCATTCTTAGATTGTCAAAGTGAGTATTCATGTGAATTCTGAAGGAAAGGAGCAAAGGAACTATGATTTTACCTTAGCCTGAGTGAATTTCTTACCATTAGTCTATTGAAATGAAGGCACAATGTTTTCTCTTCTTCCCACTTGTTGAGAAAAAAAATGGCACAGATACTCAACTTCTGTATCTGAGCAAAAGAATATACACAAGTTTGCAACCCCACATCTAGGTGCCTACGGAGTAAAATTAGGAAGACATTTCCTTTATGTACGTCACCAATGTATAGGCATCAAGTTTTGTGAAATATTGTTAGTGTTTCAGTACAAGTAAATCTGTATATTCAAGTCTCACCATTCTTCAGTGACCTATTCCTTTCCAAACAGTTTGGTAACAACAACAAAGGTGTGGAAACTTTGGATTGTTAACAATTTATTGTTATCAATACTGTTATTGTTTGTCCAGTATCCTTGACATCCATTCACTACATGAATCCCTTCTTTACTTACTTCCTAAGTGATGTGTTTTCAATATGACATGTGAAGCAGGTAGCTTCACATCTCAGTGTCTTCTTCCACATTCTCCAGTTTAAGCATTGAAAGTCACAGGAAGATCGTTACAACTGGCAAATAACACAGATATTTAAATGCACCTTGGGATTAAAGCTTGCCAAATACACTCTATTGAGGTTGGCTCAAACTTGCAGTACAACGAAATGTAATGCATATGTATGAAAAGTACTGTCCTGTCAAAGGCAGGTATCCCTTTGATAGCAAGTAAATAACTTTCCCTTATCATCAGATAGAGCAAGCTATTGTGCAGCTAAAGTCTCAACAGTGGATTGCAAATTAAATCCCTACTTGTGTTTCTGTGATGAAATCCCAGGCCTAAGCACTCAGCTTTTCATCTTAAGCAACTTAATAAAGATAATAATCGTATCTCCAGCTCCTTTCTATTTGTACAATGAAATAGATATACTTTCTTTGTGGTAAAAGCTAACAGCTCACAATCCATGAGTAATACAAAAAGCTGTGTTTTCAACTTTTATCTTTTACCTGTAAGTACTGGAGGAATGATTGTATAATGCATTGAACTTCTACATCTTTAAAGTAAAATTCTCAAATCATTAAAACTTTAGTCAATTAAGCTTCAGCACACTTCTCAGAAAGAGATTAATATATTTTTACATAATTGCCTTAATTAATAGGGAGTGAGGGTGACTTTCTGTGTCTAATTTTCAGATCAGATATCTAAACATGGGGGAGTCATCAGCCTCTGATAGAATATATGGTGTTGGCAGGGACCTATCAGGATCATCAAGTCCAATTCTAGGCCCTGTGCAGGACACTCCAAGAGTCACACCATATGCCTGAGACTGTGGTCCAAACACTCAAAGTGAAACAGGCCTGGTGCTGTGACCACTTCCCTGGGGAGCCTGTTCCCATGCCTTGCCACTCCCTGGGTGACAAACATTTTCCTGATAGACAATCCCCTCCCTTGCCCGGCTGGTGATGCTGTGCCTGATGCCCCCCAGGACAGGGTTGGCCCTCCTGGCTGCCAGGGCACTACTGGCTCATGTTCTGCTTGACATCGACCAGTTCCCTTCCTGTGGCACTGCTTTTCAGCATCTCATTCCCCAGTCTGTCCACACGTTCAGGGTTGCCCCACTCCAGGTGCAGAATACAATATTTGTTAAACTTTGCAGAACTGCTGATTGTTCACCTCTCTGCAAGCCCTCTCTGCCCTCAAGGGAGTCAACAGCTCTTCCCAGTTTAGTGTCATTGGCAAACTTACACATTCACTACAGACTGCTTATAACTCTCAATCTGAATCTCTTGCTGTAGGTGCAGAAAAGTGGGAAGAAGTGCTGCTTGTAAGAGTTCAATGCGACGCATTACAAAAACACCCTTTCTTGGCTAGCCACAGATGTCCCATACAGAAAATTACACAGGAGTAGACAGAACTGCTGGCAATACAGTGCCATTCAGCCCATGCTGGGTGATTTTTCTGAGGAAATAATTGTGGTTTCTATTATTGTAGCAGAAAAAGGTTAGAGGAGTCTACAGAAAGTACACTTAATTCCTATTTTCAGAGTATCTATGGACTTTTGTACAGCCTGAAAGATACCACCTTAATCTGCAGTCTTCCCCTGATCTATAAGTCTGCCATTATCTGGATAATGTGTCACTGAAAAGACCTATTGTTTCTGGATAAACACAATGTACCAAGAATAATTTTCCATTTCAGAATATCTGTAAACTAGTATATTTTATTGCTGAAGAGTGTTCTGGGTTTCTGTTATGACTTTTTTTTCCACTAAAGCATTTCAGTTTTGGTTGATTTCACTATTTACTGTTACAGCCTAAAAATCATGTAATATGGAATTTGCTTTGGTTATCTGTTCCGACATGTGAAAGAGGCTTTGTGTGTGATTACCATAAACAAGTTTAATACAAAGATTATTAGAAGAACAAATCAACTCTAATTTTCAGGTGAAAAAAATGGGTACTGTCATAAACATTCATATTTATTTTGCATTTTAAGTGCTTGTATTGAAAATAAAATCACATCTTTATCACTCCTCCATACATTTCTAAAAATTGTATCAATGAAATAGAGGTTGAAGGAGATTATGCAGCCCTAGGATCACAGAGGAAAATATCACTGCATTTTTGATTTCCATTGACCTGTAACTACCTATGGCTTCTGGAAAAGGATCAAAGAGTAGGCAGCACCTTGGTCTGACCCACTGCAGACTCTCTCAAATTCATACCAAGTCACTGCTGAAGAGGAGGGCACTGAGGAAAAGTAATTGCACTGACTTTTCTGTTCCTTTTGTACGGTCCATTTCTGAGAACTGCAGGTATTTCTTTTAAATTAATTACTCAGTTTTGCATCCTTTCCACTGTCACTTTGTGTCCCCTTCATCCTGTCTGATACTTGAATACAATAACTACACCATACTGGTTCAGCTTAGTGCATTTCAAACCCATAGTTTTTAATAATATCCCACTTTTAATTGCAACTTGGATCATTCAGGTAGACATTTACAGGATTCTTATTTTCATAGCAATGCCTTTTCTTCAACATCTGAGGTGACATCATGGTTCCAAATTCACTAATGGTTCAGAAAGCTGTCTCTTTACTAACAGTGTAATGGGCTTCTTTAAATAGTAAGAATTTTGTTTGTAATTCACGATGCAGAAGCACAAATGACTTTTTTTAGGAAACACTGCATATTAATTGTAAAACAATTGTGAGAAATTAGCCATATCTAAGAGAAAGAAATTGATTTGTAGCACATTTATGTTCCTGATACCAAAGAAGAATATGGGTATTTGGCAGTAAATGTCATGTCACTTCATTTTACAGGGATTCCAGCATTTGAAACACAGTGAAGAATGAAATATGTACACACATTTTAGTGAAAGTCTCTAATTAAATTCTCATCTTGAGTGAGAAATCTCTTCAGATGTTTTTAACCTCTTTACATCCATCTTAGCTTTATTTTTTGCATAGAACCTCAGCAGAGAACAGTAATTCCATTTCACAGAAAATGTCAAGATTGTGACATTTATTTTTCTTATGGCCTGAAATGAAAATCAAGCATTCTAAAATTCTGTGCTAAGTAAATATTTTTTCAAGTCCAGGCTTTCAGAAATGTTTGTAAAGTACTGAAATGGTCTGCCTCAAATGCAGTAAAATGCTTCTTACTGAAAATGTTAACAACTAGATGTGTTGACTTTTTTTTTGATCCAGATAAATTCAAGAGAAGTCATTTCAGCATTGGTCAGGTTAGCATTTGGGGGCATGACTGTCTCATAAACAAGCCAAGCTTCTTCTAAACTCCTTGGCTTAGATATCCAAGAGCTGTGCAAACTCCAGTCCCTCAGTGAGGACCCAAAGTTATTGGCAGGACTCATGCAGCTCATCGTGAAACACTGCAACTCTGTAGACCTGGATATGTGGATTGTGTTCCAGTTCCAGCATTAGAATTTTGTGGGGCTGGATGGAGAAGCAAGAGAAGACAATTGAAAAATGTGATAAAAAGACTTGGTCATAAACATGAGGGTACCCTGACCCTCATGCTCTCTGCACACTGCTACACTCTGCTGTGAGAGAGTAGCAGAGTGCTTGGAAGTAGAGTAATGGAGGTAGGAGTAGAATTTAAAGCAGTTAAGGATGTCTCCCTTCTTCCTGGCACCACTACTGAATGGGAAAATACAGAAGCCTTCAAGTTCAGTGCTCTTTTGTCTTGAGTTTTCATTCTCTTTAAAAATGAAAAGCATGAAAATTGGTTTTATCATTTGTGTACTGAAATTTTTAAAACAAAAAACCATATTAAATTAGGCCTGGAGTTTTACATTTCATTATTTCTCTTAGCTCTTTCCTTAAGGGTTGGCTGCAGAATAATCCTGCCATACTAGTAGCAATTAGTGACAGTTTTTAGCCACAGATTGTCTGTATTTGTGCACAGTATGGATGTTTATCACACTAGATCTGCAATAGCCATATGTTCTTGCTTTGAGGTTGATGAAGGTGTCATTGACCATCACTCTATCCTTTCAAAATGAACTTAGAAACAAACTACATAGATATCTTAATTCATATTTTTGGTCTTAGAAGCTCACTTGGAAAGCAAAATATGAATTTTGTCTGAGAAGTTTTCCAGAACAGCTGTCCCTATTTGGAGGGCAGGATTACAGTACAGGTGGACCAAAAATATTCCTTGGATTGCTTCTCAGGATCTGCTTGAACAATTTATCTGCTCAATGCAGTCACTTATGCCAAGACTTCTGTGTTGCAGTCACTGCCAGAGCTGGTATGAGAGATCCTGAAAAATCTCTGTAGAAGCATTCTGGGAAAAGTAAATAGAACTGATGTGGTACTTTTGGCAGTAGCAAATCCCTGCCTGTTTATTTGTTTGTTTGTGGTTTTGTTTGTTTATTTTTACAATATTTGAAACTGTGTTTGAAGGGGAGGAAGGATGAGACAGTGTCTCATCACATAGTTTCTTTCAACAGCAGCTAAAGCCCAGCCAGTAATGGCTGTTACTGAGATACCACACAGAAACCTAAACAGACTTAAATGTCTGCCTTCAAGAAGAACTGCTATACCCACACACACTTGAAGAAAACAGTTTAAAAAACGGGAAGCTGTGTTTCTCAACAAGTTGCCTCCTCATTTTCCAGCACACCAGCAGGTTTTTAAACACACAAATACAAAAGTAGACTCTTTGGTCAGCCAGACACACACCTAGCAGTAAATAAAACTATTAACAGAGTAAAATAAACTACTTCTTTTCTGTATTAGACTTGGAAAAGTGGGGAACATGGGGACATGGAGGGAATAAATTTTTCCTCTAAGCATATTGTCCCAAGCAGTGCTCCCCTCCTTCCTGCCCTGTGTGGCTTGTTATGGACCTCAGAAAGGCCTGCAGAGATCAGTTCCTAGAGAAGACAGGATGAATGAAATCCCCAGTCTCTGAAACATGTACGCTGGCTGGAGTATGACTCGCTGCACTGGAAAGGTGTTCCAAGTTCTTGCTCAGATATTATCAGGTAGGAGAGGTGGCAGCCTGTCCAGATATTCTTTTACCAGTGTTTGAGAAAGCTGTTTTCTCTACTTTAGAATGGTATTCTTAGTCTCATGTTGGGGAAAAAAAAGCTAATTCAAAAAATCCGGAGTCCTCCAGACAGAGAAAAAAGGCACTTATGTTGTCCCTCCCCCACCAACTCTGAGAGTTTACCTGATCTGGGGATGTCCCTAGTATTATTTCTAGGAAAGAGGGAAATGTTTGTAGCTTGTATTGATTGACACTGAAATAAATGTAAAATGAGAGTACTGTCTTTCTACCAGCACAAACCCATCAGAGAAGAAAGCAGAAGAAACCTTCTTGTTCTAGGTGCATGCTTTCCAGAGCCATGATTTACAAAATTATAATTGAGCTGATTGGCTCTTAAGGGCTGAACCAGACCTAGGAGTTCCTGCAGCTGCTTCTGCAACCTCCTTCTTACTACCAGCCTCATCCTTCGAAATTTGGCTGATTGGTATCACTCTAACACAAAATTTTTCAGAGGAGCTCTTTACTCTAGCAGAGTGAATTTTGTCACTTGATATTCTTCATGGCCTGGGTCTCCTCTCTTTGCTTTCCAGTGCTCACACAAAGCTTCCACAAATGCAGCTTCCCAGGCAAAATAAGTGGCCTGTTTCTGTATTTACCTGCTCCATCAAAGAGTGTGGCTCCTGGAGTAGCTTGTAACACCATCTGATAGCTCCACTTACCCAGCTCAGAGAGAAAGGATGCTGGAAGTGACAGTACAAATTCATTGCTACAATCCTGGGAGAATCACTGGTGGGGGGGAGAATCCTAGACAATTGCTGCTATGAGGGTAGGCTTTGTGAGGTGAAATAAATCAATGAATAATTATTACCTCTGATGGCAGTGGCAGCCAGCAGCGCAGCTAAAAGGGTGAGACAGGCAGCACTCGCTAATAGGCTGGGGGAATCCTATCTTGACAGTTTTCAGCCTGCTCCATTTCTTTCAGCAAATAAGATGCAGCTGTTTGCCTCCAGCTCTCAGCAGACAAAGTAAACAGTAAACGTTACAGAGGGTCACGGCGTGACTTCCTATGAGTAAACTGAACTATTCTGAAGTAATATGCATTTATCCAGCAAAAGGACACCCAACACAACATGTGCTGAGGGTAGCTAGCAAATGCCACAGACAAGGATTGTCTCAGCAGTAAGTCAGAGCAAAACAGGAAACATGAAGTGTAATTGAAAAGGTACAACAAAACACAGGGGTAAACATTTGAGCCAAAATAAAATGGCCTGTTCTTATTTAAACTTCCTCTCCCTTTCCTTCATCAAAATATACCTGCAAATTTTCTGAAATTGAAATCACCATATTTTTTTCCCCTCACTTCACAATGTCCACTTGCCACAATAAATGTAAAAAATAATCCAGGATCAGCCATTAGGATTGAGTGTATTCCTGACCTTCCCAAGAAAGAGTGAGAGCTCAGATCAGAAATCCCTTCTGTCTGCAATGTCTTGTCTTTCATATGCTGGTTAATAGGGTCCATCAGGTCTCTCTTATTAACATGTATAATGACAGGCTGTTTGATTTGAAATTTACCTTTTGCCGCATACCAGCTGTAGGTTTTAAGGAAATGGAGCTATTTAGCTTTCACATTCCATGGTAGCACAGGTACAAAAAGCTTCACCTCCTCTATTGCATGAATTTTTCTGCCAGAATTTATGTGTTTTCCTGTTTTCATAGTTGCTGATATAGAATGTAGAACTGTGGATCTTGATACCTAAAACTGTGTATTGATCATTACTTACAGAAAGGCATGCTTTCTGTGAATGAAGAAATAATGTTTGATTTTATACTGAGATCATTTCAGCTTTAGGACTGAGATACATCCCGCCTAGCTTGTGACACTGAATTTCCTCAGCTGGAAACTCATCCTTAGCTCTCTCTTTAATTAAGGAGAAGAAATGTGTACCTTGAAAGAATGGTCATGTCAAATCATATTGAGAGGAATGCATGACTTCCATTTATACCAGAGCAGAACTAGGGAGAATCTGCTCACCCTGTACAGTCAGGATGAAACCTTTAAATGTGGCTTCAATACTCCACCAGCCCTATATGATTTTGAGGTAGTTTTTCTTCCATATTTTTCCTTTTTTTTCCCCTAAGATGGATTAATATTGACCACTGATTTTTGATTGTGGTAACTAGTGCTGTCAAAGTGAAGGGCTGTATCTATTTTACTAAATGAGCCAGTGCCAGGGAATGTCCTTGGAATGGCAGCTCACTCCTGTGCACAGTCGAAGTGGAGAGCAATCCCCAGTGTTGCTTGGGACCTGACAGGCTGGCTCCCTTCCAGACAGATCTGGGCATGGTTCAGGAAAAGACATGGCCCAGGCACTATCCCCAGTAGATGATTTTGATTCCTCTCTGCTGTAGAGGACGAGGAGAGTGTAGTAGTGCTGATGTGGGTCTCTTACCATTTGCCTCAGGGCCAGAGAACCTTTGTGATCACATTTGAATAACCAGGATAGACAAAGCAAGAGGCCCTCTGTACTTACCCTGTATTATGAGTCCCTTGGTGCTTTGGCAGTGCTGCTCAAAGCATCCAAGGTAAGCATGAATGGGATCTAAAACCTGCTGAAAGCAGTGGAGCCTTCTGTTGTTAGTAATGAGTTTTCAATTAGACTGTAAATGAGCACTAAATGTTACAAGAAGTATTTGAAAAAGAACATATGGGGACAAATGTATCCATATACATTGAGGATATATCTAAATTTAAAGAAAGGAGAGCAAAACAAGGGATTTGACAGAAAAGTAAAATACAACTCTATCAGGTCAATTGCTGCTGGACCTTTAATAACATATTGGTTTTTCATATGTTGCTGCACAAAAACTCTATGATGATTCCACCTAAATGCTGGTATTAGTCATTGATATATATTTTGTCTTTAGACTTTATAAAATAGGCTAAGTATATGATTTCCTTAGAAAAACTAATAGTCTCTCAAAATGTTTCAGCTTTGTACTTAAATCTGTCATATGAATAGAGCTAATACTGGCTCATTTTCTAATTTGGTGATAAGCAATTAGTTCAGCCTAAATACTACTTATTAATACCTATGATGCTCAAGATAATACATTTTATGTTTGAGAAATAAAAGAGTTTTATAATAGGATACTTTGAAGTCATAGCTCAATTAAAAGAGTTAAAGTCATTCTTTTGACAAAAAAGTTCCAGCATGTAGACTTTCAGAGTATTGGTTTCTTTTAAAAGTGAAATAAAATGGGGGCAAAAAAGCAAATATATTAATTTCTTTCATTGCCATACTCTGAAAATAAGTGCAATTCTGTCCATCCTGTGCCTTCTGACCTTATCTTGAGTTTTAAACTCAAGTCTCTTCCAAGAGCACTAATAACAAGCAACTGTGGGTTTCATGAGCTGCCTCTTTTGCATACTGTTCCTCTTGCACTTTTCAAGTAATGCTGATGTAATTAATTGTGGATTTGTTGGAATATGGAGCTTGCTTGTCAGGAAATAACTGTTACACTTTTATTTGTCATCCTCTGATTTAAAGCACTGTACATGTGATTGCTCCCCGCTAGTAACTATGCTACAGCTGAGGGACAAATGATGCCCTCAATGCAAACATCCATACATCCTTTTAGTCCATACATCCTCATTAATTTCAAAATTAGTCATAGTAGGACTTCACTGAGTCAGAGGTATCCTTTTGACAGAGTCAGTTTACTGAAATAATAATCCAAATACTGTTCACTTTTGCACTCTAGGTTTTCACTTTAAGCTTGTATTCCTCTTATAATTGTGAACTTCCACCATACTCCTACAGCTGATACCTCTCTGAAGCTAGTCTCTTGCAAGTAGGCATGGATGACTCTTCAAGTAGCATTTAATACCAGTTGAAAAGTGTTAAAGAGGTTGTTACTTTAAAAAAATAGTATTGAAACCTGGTAAATAATCCATCCATCTAGTGAGGACAGCAGAGCACTGGTCTGAACAGAAAGATTAGATTCATCATGTTGGTGAAGATGTTGAAATGTAGGAACCATAAGGGTTTTTTTCCTGTCTTTGAAAGTATTTCTGATAGTTTCAGAAAATTGATAAGGGATGAAAGAGCACTGCCCAGTTGTATCGGCAAGGTTTGATGGCAGCAGGAGCACATTGACATTAATGTGGAGAAAAGTCCAAATTTCTATGTTAGGTGACTAAGAAAACATGAGGGGAAAGTGCATTTCAGACCAGTACTTGACAGATAAAATAGGAATCAGTAGGAATTTTAAATAGAAATATTATGATAAAATGTCAGGAGACACATTTGTTATGCTCAGGAATATTTTGAATAGTAATAGAGGGATACCCCTGCACAGAAGATAAAGTCAGGACCTTCTGGCATGTTTAATGAAAAACCAAATGCAAAGTGCTGCACCTTGAAAGGTATTACCTCGTACAATGATAGAGGGATCAGGCTGTCTGGGGAGCAGCCCTGGGAAAAGGGTGCTGGGGTCCCTGGGAGCTGGACAGGAGCTGGCAGTGAGCCTTTGCAGCAGAGACAGCCAGCAGCATCCAGGGCTGTGTCAGTCATTCCTCCACCCAGCACTCATTGTTTCACTACATCTGGGTACTGTGGCCAGTTTGTGTCTCCCAGTGCAGAAAGATGCTGATAACCTGGAGCGAGTTTACCCCTGCAATCACAGAATCACAGAATTGTTAGGGTTGGAATTGACCTTTGGAGATTACCCAGTCCAACCCCTTGCCTACTGCAGGTTGCACAGGAATGTGTCCAGGTGGGTTTTTAATGTCTCCTGAGAGGGAGATGCCACAAGTTCCCTGGACAGCCTGTTCAGTGCTCTGCCACCCTCAGTGTAAAGAAGCTCTTCCTTAGAAGGTGGAAGGTGAAATTCTTGTGTTTTAGTTCATGGCCACTGCTCCTTGTCCTATTGCTGAACACCAAAAAGAGCCGGGCACCATCCTCTTGACACCCACCTTTGAGATATTGTATTGATGAGATCCCCTCTCAGTCTTCTCTCAACTAAACAGGCCCAGCTCCTGCAGTTACTCCTGGTAAGAGACATGCCCCAACCCCCTCATCATCTTTGTGACCCTCCACTGGGCCCTCTCCAGTAGCTTGTCTATCTTGTATTGAGGAGCCCAGAACTGGACACAGCACATGCTCAGGGCTGGAGTGGGGTCCTGTGAGCAGAGCCTGGGGCAGGGGGATCTTGTCCAGTGTGGGGCAGAGCCAGTTTCAGGGGCGCTCTCCTGACATCTGGCTGAAGTTTGCTGATGTATGCAGTTAAACTTCTTCTGTAGACTCACATGAATCTGCTCCAATGAGGAGCTGAATATGCCTATATATAGGAAATTAGTTCAAGTACTTTTATATAATCCAGATTATTTTGAAATAAAATATAGGGTTCTTTCCCACCCCCAATATCAGCTAAATAAGGCACTATGAAATACATTTTCTCTATACAGTTTTCTGTTCAGAAGCCAAAGGTGTGCATTTCTTAAAATGATTGAATACAGCAAATGGGATAACAAATTTCTGTCTAGATAGTTGTCCCCAAAGATGTGCTGCATATATTCCACTATTTATTTCTTCCAATTTATTATGACATTCTAGCTTATTCGTAGCTATCCAAAATTCTATGTAGTATTTCATTCTACAGATACAAAGAAGAAAAGGTAATTTTTTTTTTCCAAGAGCCCTTCATGAATGCCCTGAAAAGATACCAATGTACCTATGAAACAAAAGGCTTCTGCAAACAGCAATGCAAGAAAAATTCTTTCTACTTGCTCATTCTCAAATGAATTACATATGTCAGACAAATCAATAAATCTTTGAATATCAAGAAAAATAAGGATCCCAGCCACTTCCCCAAGAAGCTTTATGTAAAAGGTGGCACAATAATTATGTGGGTGGATTATGATCTATAGGCAAGTGCAGTGACTATTAACATCTAAAAGTGACATTTCCTTTTCAGACAAATTTAAAATGAGCTGCAAAGATGCATTTTGCAGTCAACTTGCTTGTACAAAAGCTAAATCAGGCATGCTCTTATAATTGTACCATATGCATTTTCCATCTCAGGCTTTCCATCTCAGCCTTTCCCAAGTCAATTATTGTGGGTAGACCTGGCCTAATTTTTTCAATACATAGCACATTTGCCTAAAGATACATTTTATGAAACAATGTCACTGCAACAATCCTATCAGATCTGGCAAAAAATAATGATCAGGGAATGAGGGCAAGGGAAGGAGGGACAAAAACCAAAGAGAAATGGAAGTGTTTTATCTGACAGTTTAAAAATAAACTTTCTGAGCTTTCAAGGCAGAGTTTTTTTAGACAAGGAAGTATTAAGGACAATTTAGAGTTAGATAACTAAAAGCCAAACAAAAATAGGAAAGATCTTTTCAATTAAATTAAATACTTTGAGGTAACCAGAATGGATTTCTAGTTTTCATTTCCTTAATTAAGATTTTAATGTTGGTGCTCTTCAACTCAGGTGGATTTTTTTTAGTTCAGGTATAAAATGAAAAATTGACAGCACAGTCAACATTAGGCTGGAAAATATCCAGGTTAAGTATCCATTGCCTCGTGAAAAAAATGCTTTTCCTTCCCCTTGAAAAATTTTCATGTGCTTGAGATTTATAAGAATATATAATATCTTTGGGAGAGCTGAGGATCTTATTGGAAGTATGGGTGAATGCTGTAATGTTGGTTTTAATAGCTAGTCTTTTGACCTCTGTTGGTTCTTGCTGTCATTATGACAATCAGAATCAAGGAATAACTCTTTCAGAGCTGTCATAGAAGGAAAATTTTCATTTTAGAGTGCTACAAGAGGACCTCTGCACCAGGGTAAGCCATAATACATCGGCCTTGCAGCTAATGCCAGACCTCAAAGGGAGTGGAAAGTGTTAGGAAGACTGAAATGGAGAAAGCATCTAATTCAGCTTTGTCTTCCATGATTTAAACCTGAGTATGGCAAGAAAAGAATATGTATATATGTTTAACACAAAAAAAACCCCTAAAAATGCAAAACAAAGCAAAACAAACAAAAAAAACAACAACAACAAAAAAAAAACGAAACAAAAAACCCAAAACAAAAAAAAAAAAACCAAAAAAAACCACCAACCCAAAACAAAAAAACCAAAAACATCAAACGCAGAAAAGAAGATAAATTCTTTAAAAAATGCATAACCTTACCAGTGCTGCATTTCATCAGCCCTGTCAGAGTGGAGTGGAGTGGGGATAGCCAGAGATACAGGTATTGCAGTGGGGTCCCTCCTGCTATCCCTATTCATCTTGTCTTCCAGCTCTGAACGTGTCCCTGGCCCCTGAGCTCCAGTGGAGAGCAGCATTTGGGCACAGCTGATGACTGAGCCCTGTTTCTTGAGGAGCACTGGGCTGACAAAGCCAGGCAAGCTCAGAGGCAGCTCCAGGCATTTTGCTGTGAGCTGTTCTGCTTTTCCTGGATGTGCAATCAGTCAGAGGGGGAAGAAGATAAGGGCTTTGTTTTGCCCTTCTCTTTGAACAAATGCGTGTGCATTGTAAAAAGCTTTGGAACTCCTACAGAATCAGACCTCCTCTTGATGTCTAGAAGAAATTTAACTAAAAGGCTCTGACATGAAAACCTGGCACTTTATAGAAAATGACAGCTGATGGCTGGAGAGCCCTGAGGCTGGATAAACAATGGCCATGGGGAGGATCTGCTGGGAGGAATATTGCTACTATGGTTTAATCTCAAAAGCCAGTTTGTTTCTTGTGGAAGGTGGCAAAAGAAAAAGATAAGATCACATTCTATCTGCTGCTAGTGTCACTTAGTGCAGTGATGAAAGGCATTGCAGTGATGGCAGTGGCATGTAAGCTCATGTGGAATAGAATCTAAAATAGAGACAATACAAACACTTGGTGAGTTGTGTACACTGATATTTGAGTGGAAAGAAACAATACAAATGATATGTTGTAATGCCTTTCACTCCCCTAAACTTTAAAAAGCTACAAATGGAACAGCAACAAAAAACCAAAAAAAAGCCAACCCCCCTGCCAAAAAAAAAAGCCAAACCTGAAAAAATCACTAATTTAAACCTTTCACGTTTATCACTTCACTTGTGAGTTTAGTGACTAATTTGATTAATTTAATAACATAACAATCTCTCTGTGTTAGTTTTCATCTACTTACATGTGAAAGTCACTAGTTAAAAGGAAGCTGACAAACCCTTTTTCTGTTTCTGTCAGGTGCTGAAACTAATCTGAACTTGAGGAGCAGGGAAGATCCAAATACATCAGATTCTGGATCAGAAACGCAGGATAAAAATGCAAATAACCATGGAACTCAGTCATCTAACCCACTGTCCAGTTCTATGACTGCTGAAAATGGAAATTCAGTATCAAATGGTAAGCAGTTTTTAATCCCAAAACTCTTCTAACAGAAAATTGCTGAAGTGTTCCCTTGAATGACCTTTGTAAGATATAGTCAGGCTGAAATCTTGTGAGTTGTGAAATATCTGTTTCTGGAACTGGCTTAACTTTGTATGTGTGAATTGATAAGGCCCTCTCCAATAAAGGCTGAATGTCAAGAAAATAACAGCCTCTGTCGAGGAATTTGTAATTACTTCAGCTCCAAGTCTATAAGCAGCCAAAGGCATGGAGGACTGAGATTTGAGATTCTGATCCTATAATCAATACAAATGGGGCAGAAAATAGAAAATCAGGATTTCCCTTTGCTATAGGTGCCTTACTACTGAATGAAAAATTGTTTATTATTGCAATACAAAATGGTAAAAGAGCAGTGACAGAATATCTGTCAAGGTTCTAGAAGCATTAACCCCAAGGAAATAACATTTCTCTGAGTTCAGATTTTTAATAGAAGTTGCTTTTTTATTTTGTATAATGAAGATAATGTATTGCTCTTCTTTTTTAGTTTATTTTTGACAGGAGGAATAGCACCTTTCTACAGCTCTGTGCTATCAAACTGTGACTTCACCACAGGTCTTACACACTTAGCAGAGTTCTTAGTCTGAAAGAAAGAACTTTTTGCTAAATACACAAAGTAATCAGAAAACCTGAAATAACCTTTCAGATTGCAATGCTGAAAGTTCTGATCCTACATCACCCAAGAGAGTACCACATATAATTTCAGCAGCAATATATAGCAAACTTAATTTTGCCCAAAAAAATATGCCAAATTCAACTTACTTTGGTAACTTGAGAATAGCTGCAGTAAAGCCCAATCCAGATAGTGTCGTTTGTACTTCAGACTGAAACCCTGATTAACTTAGGTTCATGTAATTTGCCCCTGGCCCAGCTAAACTGATGTTTCCAACCTTGGACTGAATTAAACAAGCACAATGCACAGCTGTGGTATCCTAATATTTACTTAGGTGTATGTAAAGGAAAGCTCTTAGTACTTAATCAACTACTCCATTTGTCTTTCCAAACTCTACCAAGCCTCTGCTTGCCATGCCTGTGACAACGTGCTGTTGCTGTACATGGAAACTTTACTTATTTGATAAGGCCAATTATCAAAGTGTTTTTTACAGAAATAAACAGAAAATCATTGATAACCTGATTCTCAGCTCAAGGCTGTCCTGGGCAGTTGATCCTAAAGTGTATTAACGTGGTACAAAATCAATATATTTTTCAGAAACTGCTGCTTGGCCTAGGAAAGTATTTTTATTCATTTCTGGTGGTCTAGAATTATGAAAATATTTTACATAGTGCTTTTATTTGAATTAAATGAATAGCACCTACTTTTAGAATGTACTTTTCATTAAAATTTGGATAATGATTTATTACCTTATTTGAGATGTATCCAAACTGAATCTATGTAAATAAATTATTAGTTCAGGAAATTATTGAAAAAAGGGGTTTTTTTTGTGTTCACAAAAACTGGGATTTTTTTGGATGAAGATTTATTTCAAACATTTCATTTGACCAAAAACTTGTGATCTTCCAAAACGAGAAATTTTAGTTGGCGTACAGAGAATTTAATGTAGGTAAGAAAGCAATAGTGGTAATTTACACATAATTTACAAGACTAGCAGTGCACTAAAGACCTTGGATGTCACACCTTACCCCTGTACATACCTAATATATAATTTCCCAGCTTCAAAAAGTGATAATCCCCCCTCAAAACAACACATAGTTCCAATTACTGAGAGAACAGAGTCAGATTTCCTCTGCAGGAAGCAGAAAAAGATGCATATTTATTAATACTTTACACAAGCTTTATTCAGAAGAACAAAGAAGATTTAAAAACTGTTGTCCCTAGTTACAAAGTTGTGGGAAGGCACTGTTATAAGGGGAAACTAAAAGGAGGATTAAGGGGGGAACTAAAAGGAGGATAGAGGGGTTTTAAGCTTTGTTTTAATTCTCATTTTCCTACTCTGGTTTTGATTGGTAATAAATAAATTCAGTTAATTTCCCCAAGCTGAGTCTGTTTTTCCCATGACAGTAACTGGTGAGTGATTTCTCCTGTCCTCATCTCAACTCACAAGCCTTTCATTATATTTTCTCCCCTCTGTCTGGCTGAGGAGGGGAGTGATGGAGCTGCTTGGGTGGGCACGTGTCAACCATCCAGGGTCAATCCACCACAAGCACAGCACTATGAGGGGCAGCTGTGGGAACAGTGATCTCCAGCTCTGCTAGACCCAATACACGGACCTGCCATGGTGTCTGTGATTCTGGTTTGTGAGGTGCTTTAATAATGCCCATAGTGGACTCCCTGTGTTTCTGCTTCTGTCTTTGCTTCCCCTCCTCCCACCTTTCAGATCCTCTGTAGTGCTATGTGAATGGTATTCCCACTGCTGCAGAAGTGATGGGGAAGCACCAGCAATGAGCCTCACTATAGGATCACTTTGCAAAGGTGTTTTTTTCTCTTGACTATGGAAGGAGACTGCCTGGCTGTTTTACACAGGATGACTGGCTTTTACACAGCTAAATTTTGGACAGCTAATTCCCACATCGAGAGTGCACAGTAATTATAAGACCTACAAGAAACATACTTTGTACTGAAAGGATGAAGTTTTAAATCCTGGACCTAATATTGACTTCCTGTGTGACACAGAGATTTTATTTTGAGAGCAGAATGCTGCAGGCATGGATTTTATTCCCTTTACATTGCTTCTGCCATAAAAATGAGCCAGGAATTTCTGCCAGGAGGAGCCAGGGATTTCTGCATTGCAGGAAGAATCACTGGCCAGTGTATAGGTAAAGTGTTATTTGCAGGCTCTTTAGTTACAATTGCTCCTTCTTGTCAACCTATCTGTGCTGTACCTACTTGGCAAAAAATAATTGTTCTGTTTCAGTAAGCATGGAAATAGTATATATTCAGGCAGACGTGTGATTTGGTTTTTTGGGTTTTTTTTAGTAAAACATATCAAGGTCTTTTGAAACTTATTTTGAAATCAACCAGTGCATAAATCTCAGATTATAAATTAATATTCTTCTGCTTTAGGATTACCAGAGGAAAATGAATATTCAAGACTGTCAGCCAGCACTACAGCAGGCTCATCGATTCAAAGGCACAGGGAGAGCCACACTAGTCAGGTAAATATTTCATTGATGGCCTTCTAGAACCACTAAAAAAGAAAAATATCATAGTAAGCTCATGTTGAAAGCTGTCTCTTGATTCAGATTTGGGTATTGGCATGGAAAAATGCAGACTTCGTTTACAGGTTTGTATTGAACTAAAGACAATAATGAATTTACTATTAACTTTTTTTTTTTCTGGAAGAATTATCATCCTGAAACATTCTTATAGAGAGTTCAAAGTTTATGAAACATACTACTGCAGGTTGTGAGGATGTTATTTTGAGGCAGGAAATATGTCTCTTAACCCTGAGAGGACCAAGATGTTATCTCTCTCAAGATACTTATTAATTCATACGAGAAACATTGCATGAACATTGTAGAATTAAATGCATAATTATATCATCCTTTTTTATATAAAAGCAATGACAACTTTAAAAACAGTCTTCACAATTTTTGTACAAATACCAGTAAGTATTAAAATATCTATCAGTTAAAATAGCAATTGGTACTAAGGTAAGGTGAAGCTTGCATTAGTTCTCTTAACATTTCTAATGACTTAAAGTAATTTAAAAACTGCAACATAGAATTAGTTTTGATGTGCATTAAATGAACAAAAAGGGATAAACTTTTTCATAAGATATTTTCATAACTCTTTCTTTGGCATTTTGTATCTAATGTGATCTACTTCACTTTCTAAGTAACCAATTCTAGCATGAGGGCATTCAAAAATTTTATTATTATATTACTTCACTTAAATGGCATTAGTGTCTTCTCCTGTTGTCATTATGTCTTCAGTCCACTTTTCTAAAAGGGTATTCCCAAGTCATTTTATTTATTTGAGATGATTGTAAGATGTTTACAGTAAAGCTAAATATTGTCCAAAGAGGAAACAAGTTGGAGCTGAGAGGACTTTTCTCAACAGAACCCTCTCATTAACCAATTTTACAATTTCCAAACTATTTTACCAGAAGGTAAGAAAAGTGCTTTATCACCTTAGAGGATACTTTTTCTCTGTGGGGGACAGCTGACATTTCATCTCAACAAAATATGGGCCCTAGCCAAGTTAAATGAATGTTTGGCCTTTGACTCCAGCGGGAGCGAGATTCGACCTTTGACATTGTACACAGTGTTAATGCAACTTGGAAAAACAATAGGTTTCAACTGGATAAATATGTGAGCAAATCAGTACAAAAGCCTTCACTTTTTGTTTTTCTGCCTTACTGTCAGAAGCATATAACTACAGAGCCTATTCTGAACTGAAAAATTGTGCCAAGACAGCACTCAGCACTACACTTATCCCTTGTGTAAGGCTGGCCAGAGCTGCCCTGGCACACATAGGAACAGATCCATCTTGAACACAATAATAAATTTTTGCCCTCACCATACCTCCCAGACCCTCAAAAATGGACTTTGACCCTACTGTGAAAAAAATGCTTGCAGTTCTACTGTCTCCACATGAGTATCCTAGATGAGGATGTTTTCAGTTGTCTCTGTTACATTTTTATTACGTCAACCAAGTACTTATTATGTATGAGAGTGGCCAAACAGACCTCTCTAGCAAATGAAAAGTCCAAGTCCCTGACACTGCTCCAGTTACAAACCTCACACAGTGAGATGCTTTTTGTCCTGAAGCACCTTACACTTCTGTTGTTTAAATTACTACATCAGTGCAGTACAAAGAGTTAAATGAACTGGATATAGGGGAGCCATTGTCCTCTTCTTCATTTCCTTGCAAACAGGAACAACATTTAAATGTTTTATTTTCGAAGCAAGTTGTTAACCATTTGCAAACTTGTGGTTTTTATTTTTCCAAAAGTACTTGCCAGAACCTGAACACAATTTCTTTTCAGTATTTTGAAATGACACTTTTCAGTAAATTTTCAGATGTTTTGCCAAAGTGTTTCGCAAATTTTTAAAATAGATTCCATGCAATGTACTCAGAATTACATGCAGGGACAATCCTTAAATGCAAGCTCAGTAAGAACTGTGACAAGTTTAGAGAAGAAACCTCTAGTTCTGTGATTTTTGATACAATTCCTTCAATGAATAAACATCTTCCAAAATGGTGTTGCCAAAAGAAAACGGGAAAAATCTTCTTCCCATAAAAAGAAAAAAAGTCATACAAAAATTCTGTGCTCACAGGGCTGAGAGTTCTTACTGTGAAAAGCATTCCTCACCATTGCCAAAGCTTGGCATACATTTGAAAATGATTGGGTTTAATTACTGTTGACATTTCTTAGCATGCTGCTACTGACTCTAACAGCGTACAAGCTGATTGTAAAAATCTTTGCCAGGCTTCACTGTGGTAACCTTATCACTTAAAGTAATTTTTGCTCAGCTGTATGAAGTAGGACATATTTTTTTACAGGTCTGTGAAGGTACTGATTGACTAATTGCTCTAAAGAGAAAAATATAGGTCCTTGGATATCTTGGCAGACACTGTCACTTCAGCTGAAGGAAACTGGTTTGCTCGCTTTCAGGAGCTTCCAATATTTATGGGATTTTTTAATTTCTCCCTGCTAGTTCCTTACTGAAGTGACAGTAAGGGTTAGTTAATTTCATTTTTGTCACAGGATCTCAAGGCTCATATGCATTCCATTAAGTTTAGAAGTCATGGCTACAGCACCACTGTGTTGTCACATCAGGTGCTAATTACCTGCATCACTGCCTGTCACTCCTGGACACTGCAAACCTACACACTCCAGAGATAATTCTTTAGGTCAGTGTCTGTCAACATGCAGCATACAGATCAATCTTTTAACAAACTTTTTTGAAAGTGGTTACCAAGCATAAAATATCATCCAGATGATCATCCTAAAATGAAGTCTGCCAAAAAAAAAAGAAGAAAAAGTTTCACTCTTGGCCATATCTGCTAATTTTCTAGGGCAGTGGTTATATAAAAGGCAATTTTTACTAAATGAAAAAGGACAAAAATTGGACAATTGAAATACAAACAAAATATTTCCATCAGAAGGTTATGGAATAAAATTCTACTTTAATCTGTTAGAAGAAGTGGAAGAGTATTAAAGTTCAATTTTTGTCTCTTCAGAAATGAAAGAACATACATCAAAAGAAATAAGAGTCCTGCATGTCAGAAGAACAATGAACTATGGGGTTTTTAAACTACTACCTTTTTCTTCATACTGTTTCGTGGCTGTACAGCTGTAGATTTTCAAGTGTTTTTATCAGTAGGTTGCAAAATATCACATAAAAACATAAAGAACCTAACGTCTAATATAGCACTGTAACTTCATTCTCTGTGAAGATGAAAATTGAACCATGAATTTGGGGGTGAAACCAGTTATTAAAAAGTTTAATGTGCTTTAGTTTAGATCTTTAGTTTAGTTTAGATCTTGCAGAAACTATTTGCTAGCAGAGCCACACATTTTCTCTTCCCCAGCCCAGCACACTAGCTTCCCTGTGTTTTGTGCTTTACTTGTAAACCCAAACATTCTAGTCAAGGAAATATTCAAAATTGCAAACCAAAATCTACAGTAGAATGGTACTGCAAGAAGCAATATTCTAACCTTGCCCTGAAAGAAAACTTTACTTTTAGCAACTATGACTCTAACTCAGCTTCTACAGGAAGTGTTTTGGTAGCCTCTTGCTCCCCAAACAGCAGAAAACTAGGAATCTTCCTTTTCCAAACTTGATTTTAAATTACAGATTTGAAATTATTTCAGTAATTATGGTTTCAAATTGCTTCAGTGATTTGTATAAACAGTTTGGCAGTTCCAAATGTGCCTAGATCTCTAGTCTCAAATTCTTGTGCCATAATTTCCTTCCAGAGGCAAAAAACCACACCAGAATGAAAAATATGTTTCTTCTGGTAATTTTTTTCCATAAACTTGCTTAGGTAGGAAATTCTGATATGACTAAGAGTCATTTCTATTCAGTCACACTCTAGGAAGTGATCCCAAAAAAGGGTCTAAAACCCAAAACCTCCTCAAAAATAAAAAAGCTATATAAACTATTGCTCCTGGGCTCTTTTTCTTTTACACAAAGTATTTCTCAGTTCCTTAACCAGTCCAATGGGCTCTCTCCAGACTGTTTTCAGAGATTCCTCTGTTGTCAACAGCTGCTATGAGTGTCTATGTTTAAAAGAGCATAAAGACCATTGAAATATATAAATTCTTTGGAATGTCAGCAACAGCAGCAAGATGAAATAGAGGCAATAAAATCAAGTCTCTATATTTCTACCTCACACAAAAGCTAAGTGGCCCTGTCTTATTTTCACAGATCCAGGACTGTGAGATTTTGGGATGTTTAGGGTTTTTTTCAATGGTATTTTAAAGTTGTTATTACCATTCACTCTGAAGTGGGAAGTGGTGTGATAAAGACAGTGGAATCAAGAAAAGCAGGCCAGCTAAAAGATTCCATTTTTTTTCTTCTATGGGCAGCAAGAAGCAACATGGTCTGTCTGTAACAGGATGAGATGGACAACCTGAAGATAATGAACAGATGGGAAGTGAGGGACAGATTAAAGACTAGGGTGATAATAAGCATGTGGGGTGGGGCAGGCGTGGGGAGTAAACCAGGAACAGATAAGGGATGATTCTAAGAAGTAAGTCTGGAAAAATAATAGAATAACTGAGAGAAAAGGTGAATAATGAAATGGAATAAGGGATTTAGAAAGACAAAAGAAAGAAGAGCCAGAGAGAAGGAATCAACCCAAAGAAGTGAGGAAAAAAAGCTAAAAGGAAGATAAGAACAGGAGGGAGAGAACCGAGAACAGAGCAGAGGGTGATGCAGTTAAAAGACAGGTACTAAGGAGGAATAAAGTAGAAAGTCTGTGTGATGTTCCAGATATGATATTCCTCTTCATGTACGTATCAATGTGACCTTTTATACACCATAAAATAAAAATAATTTTAATGATTGCCTAAATTTATAGGGTTGCATTCTATGCAAGTTGGGTCTTAACCATAATCTCCTGAAGATTCAGTGTCCCAGAAGAAAGGTATAAAATTTTCTATTGATCAATACAAAGCCAGTTTAGCTTTGAATGGCTGAATATTTGCTTATTTATAATCAGATGATATCACGTGCATTCAGTCCCATGGAAATGCTCCCAGAACAAGACACAAATAAACAAGCAGCTTGCTGTCCTTGTAGGTTAATATCAGACATACGACATACCCTGGTGTAGGATTTTGGTTACCCACTTCTGAAATATGTTTTATCTATCATGTGTTCAAAGAGGTGAGATAAAATCGTGGTTATTTTTTCACGTATGGTTATATTAGAAAATCTGAAGTCTTATCTCTTCTATTTTGCTTAAACCCCATGGTGCAGATTGGCAGATTGCAGTAATAGAGGAGCCAACATCTGACAATGTTAAATTGGAAATGTCTTTTCATATTCATGAAGTATGTATTTATTGTTTCATTACAGCTTAAACCATAGCTCTTATTTCCTGAAATCTCATGGCTTTCCACAGTCTCTTCCCTCAGAAAGAGCTGCATATTCATTATAGTTTCAAGGGTCTTCTTTGTTCCTACTTGATTTAATATTTGTTACCAATCACTTCTTTTGTTGACTGTTCAAAAGTTTAAAAAAATGAATAGCTAAGAATGTGTTGCGATGTGTTGCTATCCCCCACCCTTTGTCACAGTTCTAAACACTGGGCTCTAACATTCATTATTATTGTCTGTCATGTTTGTCTATTAGCTGGAAGTAATCTTTGATCATCTTTGAAGCAAAAAGTGGCAATCAAACAGGTCTGGTGTAATACAAAAACACTATCACCTTTGTAAACACATAAGATCCAAGGGAAGCCATAGAACATACTTATCATTGTTCTGAATCAGTATATCCCCCTGCATTGTGTTTTATTTATTGCTTTGACAGTAATGCCAAAGAATACTTTTTGTAATGTCACACACAGCAACAAAAATCAGGTCCTATAACACATTGTGGCTTTATTTTTAGAGGACTCATAAGTCAAAAGCATGTGCCCTATAGATTAAATGTTATGAGGTAATGCACAGTGTAAGTTCATCAGTAAGTACATTATCTTGAGTTTATGTATGAAGGGCTCTTGGAGAGCTGATGCCCGTCTGCTAAGGAGGGGTATCCCAGATCTGGGCTGGTGCCCCTCTGCTGAGCAGAGATATCCCAGATCTGACCGATGTGGAATCACAGGTGGAATCACAGATCCTCCTCTCTGAACCAGCAGGTGTCACATCCAGCTCCCTGCACATTCCAGGCCCCTTTTCTGTCTCCAGTGGTTCATCCTCACTGCATTTGCCCCTGCTGGATGAGATTGTAGAAGAGAAGGGAACAAAACCACCCAAGCATCCCTCTGCCCTCCCTGAGCTCCAGTGTTTGGCTAAAGAGTGTAATTATCCCTCTTGGGCTGCCACAATGGCCAGTGGCTGACCTTAAAAGGCTGCTTCAAATCTGAGCTCAAGGGAGTGTTGTCCACCACCCCACAGCACCTGTGGAGAGTGACTGCACTGCACACTTATAAGTGCCCTGTGTGAGAGGGAATAAATTAGTTCCTCTGCCCTTCATTCCCTTGCTGTCACACACTGCTGCATGCAGACAGCAGAGATTTAGATTGCTAACCGACCATAAATTAAATTATGTTTTCCTCTAATGTTGTTTGACCATAAGTGCAGTGTTTTTATACAACAAAGGATGACACCCAACTACAGCAAATACGAGTTGATGATTGTTTTTGTAATTGCTTTGAAAGCTTTGTGGCAAACATAGTCTCTATCTAGTCAAATAAAATATCTCCATTAATGCCATAAAAAGACAATGACCAATTAAATAGCAACATGACTTGGTTTGTCAGATATTTTTTGTTAGATTAGGTGCAAAGCAATATCCGCATCATTAGGTGAGCTGTTCCAAAAACCTCTGTGATTAATGATTTGTATTCAGAACCCATCTTGAGAAAGACACAGTTGCTGTTTGAACATATTCTTTTTCTCAAGCATGAGAGGTAAATTAGGAGGATGCTCTGACGGTTTTAGAGAGCATTGTATAATCAGTTTATCTGGACATAAATATAACCTTAGAGAAAAAAAAACCAAATTCAATGTTTGTTGATGGTTGATGTTTTAGTCACTCTGGGAATGTTTCACCTTTTAGTTGACGCCAGAAATCTAGAGTTGAAAGACACTCAGCCAAAAAAAAAAAAAAAAAAAAGTTAAAAATTGAAAGTCACAAGATCCAAATAAACAAAGTACATCCCTGTTTTGAAAGTATAGGCTTGTCCAACTCTATTCCCAGCTCAGGTAATCAGTGTTCCTGACGTGTACTGTCATATATTATTGAACACTGCCTACAAAATACTGTGCTAATATTTTCTACCAGATTGCAAATTGCAGTTGTACTCAGGATTTGTGTGCTGATTTTATTTTGCAAATAAATTTTGTTTGATTGCTAAGATATTTCCAGTCTGTATGGAAGATGACCAACATAACTCATTGATAATATTGTGGTATAGCTATTGATATATTTTTAATAATATTGATATAACCACTTCACTGGGAGAAAGATATAAAAGTATGGATGACAGGTACTGTTTGTGTGATTAAAATGTATTATTTAAAAAAAAAAAAAAATAATAATAATAAAATTCACCCCAAACAAAACAACCACCTCCCTCCCCCTAAAATCAAGCAAACAAATAAATGAAAAACCCCCAAAAAAAACCAAACAAACAAAAATTACAGGAAACTAAAACAGTATGACAGAAAATCGGATAACTTCCACCAGAAATAGAATTGCAGTTAGATGAAGAATGTAAAATATCCTGCCTGAGGCACAGTAAAGGTGTATGCAGCCCAAGAGCCTCTTCCTGATAAAAGCAAGACGGCTCTGCTACCCAGGGTATAGACAGAGGTATGACACATCCCTTTTGCAAGTGTGATCTCTCAGTTTCCAGTGGTCTGTGAGGGAGGGTTTCCAGAGGCAGAGTTAATTTTGTAGGTAGTAATCCTTAGTACATTTTTCTTTAATTAATTCTTCTGGAAAATCCTATCAGAAAGTGAAACTTAGGCAAACAGTGGGATTAATTTTTTAGGATGAAGTTAGAGAGCTTTCCAAGTGCCATGTGATAACACAGGGCTGGACTGGACAATCACAGATATCTGTGTCTACATGATTTCTGACATGAGAATATCCTGCTTCCAGCATCATTCCACAACTGATGTTTGGAAGAAAATTTTATCTGTCCCTTAAAAAAACATCCAACAGCTAGCCATAAATTACTTGTCAGAAAAGAAAACATTTCTTACTGAATCATGTGGCATTTTTGTTCATAAATGTTGTCCCCTTTAAATTTTATTTTAAATACAAAGTTACTTTTAAGATTATCCCAAATTTTTATAGGTTGGCCCCATTATTACTTCCTTTGGTGTGTCATCTATATAACAACACCTGTTCTAAAAGAAGTTTCTTCTTTTGATGTAATAAGAAATTTTAACTGATAGAGAAAAAATATTTTTCTGTTTGGAAAAAAGCAAATGCAATGTATTTTCAGTTATGGATCTCATTAATGTTTGCTGGCATACCTGCTCCAGAGCAATTTCAGATTTGCTCCAGACAGAGCACCTGTCTTTGCCATTTTCTCTTTACCAATAAAGCCATTTGACATCCATTTGGAGCTTTATTTTTGGACCTTGTAAAGTTGCTCCAACACAAAGAAAAATCATCAGCAGTTTAAAAGAACAATTAACAAAAATATTTTTATTTTTGTCTATCACGTATCTAGTTATTACATCCAGTGGGTCTGCTATTGCAAAAAAAATGCCTGTCCCAGCACTCACATGACAATCACATGAATCAGTTTGGTTCCCAGTGTTACATTTGTATTTGAAGATTTTAATTGGAATTTTGAAGCATGTAAGCTCATTTATCATTGTTGCTCTCTGCTCTATGCTGGTGGGGTCGTACATGGCCAATGCAGGTTTCCCAATCAAACATAAATTTACATATTTATTTGATTTATGTTGAATGCTTACCTAGGCATCTAAACACACTCTTGTTGTACTGCGTGCTTTCCCCTTATGTATTTAAATTAATATTATATTGGTAAATAACATGCAGACTAACAGATTTTTAATTTTTCTTGATTCAGTAGTAAGTGGAAAAGCAATCCTTTCCTGTTTTCTGCTCTTTTGTTTAACATTAAAAAAAACCCAAACATATATGTTGGTACCTGAAGGGTTAGGATTTTTGGAGAGGTGTGCCTGTTCTGTTGTTTGGAAATAAACTTGTGACATGCATGTGCAGAAAGAGTCACTGTAGAAGCTTATCAGATTTTTTAAAAATTAAAAATAAGCCATTAAAATTAGTTAGAAACATTTTTGTGAGAGTTGCACACAAGTTGAATCAAGATATATTGCTCTTGCTAATAATTGCATGCAGTAAGAATTATTTTCTGAATTACCGAAAAAAACAGTGTCTAATTTTGAAACAAGAGGAGAGAACATCCTTATCATTATTGTCTTTAAAACTGGGGATCCACAGAAGATCCACTGGGGTCTGTGAACTGCTTTGGAGGGCTGTAATAAAGTTAACTGTGAGTCACCTATTGGCTGATTTTTATTAGGCTTTCATATTTAGGCAGCCTACAAACTGAAAGAGATTGTAAACAGGGGTTTTGTCAAGGCAGTTTCATTTTTAAAATAATTACGATAATTTATCATCAGCATTTTACCTGTATTGCATAATTCACTTTAGATGCTGATCAAATTTTAGAAAGGTAAAATCATTGTTCTTCTGAACTCAGCCTTCCCATGGATTCCATGATGGGACCTCCACTTCACTAATGGAAGAGAAAAATTAATGATGTAATAGCTAACTGTAAGCATTTACTGACAGTTACTTTAAAGCACCAACATTGATAAATCTATTGAAGAAAACAACTGGCATTATTTCTCCAAACAAAAAATATGAACTAGCCACAAAATGCAGATGTCTCAGGAACACAGGTTTATATGCTTTGCATGACCTTAAATTGTGATGTGATTTTCTGTTGTGCTTATTTGTCTCTAAGCAGGAATCTTACTAAAACTTAAAGAAGCAACTAAAAACAAACTGTAATAAAACATGAAGTGCTACATTTTTTGCAAAGAAGATTATTTGTATGTTTTAAATAATATGTAATTATCGTGTAATTAAATACTTAATTTCTGGCAAATATCAGTAAAAACAATGAACTCAAAATGAAAACATTCCTAGAGTAGTATACACATATTTTTTAAAATATGGTTACATTTGGTAAGTGAGGGAGCAAACTGAGGTAAAACACTGAAAAGAATCTACCAATAATGAATCTCTGTCAGACCGTGTAATGAGCCCTTTAGTCATAGGCTGATGATTAAGACTCTGTTGCATTTGACACACAAACAGAGAATATAAATTCTTGGCTTCTGAATGTTACAAAACATTCTCTGTAAAGTTATAGCATTTGTTCTTTTAATGCAGAATGAATTTCTTGAAATTCTAGAGCCAAATCTCTAAATAACTCAAAGTTAATTTTAAATGCACCAGTTAATCATTTTATCTGCCATACTTTTTGTCACAAATTATTTAAAATATGAAACCTTCTACTTTTTATAATTAAAAACTTGCTGGATTTTTAACTTGCATATGAAATAGACTGTAATTAAAATAATTTATTGACTTACCTTATACCAACTCATCTTGATTCTAAGTTGAAAATCCAGCATTTCTGCTTTAGGCTGTAAAGCAGAATCTAGGCAGAATTTAGAAGCCTAAATCCAGAAGGCAGTTCAGAGCCTCATTCTCCAATGACTGTGCAATACTCAAATACATATATAGGTGAAATCATGCTCTAAGACTTTCATGGCTGCCAGCATGTAACCAAAGTGCTCTGTCGCCAGTGGTTTTTTGTGCACTAGAACCACAAGGGACTCTCTCTGAAGGATTAACTTTAGCACACTAATCTGACAGCACAAAGCACAGGAGTCAGAGTCCTTCTGCTCTGCACTCAGAGTCCACCCCTTGTAGTTGCAGTGTCCTCTCAGCATATGGAAACTTGGTCTCTTCCTTAACCTGAAAGAACTGTGGTGGGTTGACCATAGCTGGACACCAAGTGCCCTCTAAGCTGCTCTATTACTCTCCCCTGTGACAGGACAGGGGGAAAAAATAAGATGGAAAAAAATTAATGCGTCAGGATGTAGGTAGTTTGCTAAAGCAAAAGTGAAGGTTGTGCACACACAAGGAGCAAAGGAAAAAGAAAACAAAACAAAAAGTTTTTATTCTCTACTTCTGATCAGGAAGCAATGTTGGGCCACTTCCTGGGAATCAGGGCTTCAGCACATGTAGAGGTTGTTCTGGAAGGCAAACTTTGTAAATAATGAATGTCCCCCCTTCCCCCTCCTTTTTCTCATAGGTATGCAGACATCATATGGTATGGAATATCCCTTTGCACATTTTGGGTAGGCTGGCCTAGCTGTGTCCCTTCCCAAGATGTTGCCCACCCCCAGACTATTGGTCAGGTGGGAATGTTGGAGAGAAAGCACTGAGACTGTGCCAGCGCTGCTCTGCAGCAGCCAAAATACTGCAGTGTTATCAGCTCCTTTCTAGCACCCAGTGCAAAGAGGAAAATTATCTTCATCTCAGCTAGGAACAGCATAGAGAAGCTGAATCCACATCTTCTAATTTCCCAATATGCACTAACTTTTAGAGAATGATGAAATTCCTTCCATGCATGCTGTGACGGAACTGAGTCATTGGTGTTCTGTCACCAACCAAAATCCCTGATGCCAGGAGAGTGTTTGCTTCTACAGCCTGAGAGTTTGGACTGTGAAGTAGAAAGAATGAATCCTGAAAGTTCCTCCCTGGGCTGCTCATTACAAATTTATTTTGTCCATCTTGCCATATTTTGCAGTGGAAATCCTTCAATCCATTGCAGTTTCCAGTTAATAGCTGTGGTAACTCCACAAGCTCTTCTTTTGTGTATGACTTTGACACTTCAACTTTTCTTGTTTTCTCAGTTAAGAGCTCTGGATACTAAGCACAGGGAGGGTGTTTTCATGCTACGGCAGAGCTGTCAAATGCCAAGTATTCAAATACTGTATGTTTTGCTAGCTCAAATGCTGGTTTTACCATGTCTGATTGACCAGTAGGAAAATTCTAGTCTACAGTTGTTGCTGATACAGTTGGTTGAAGTTGTTTGTTTAGTGTCCATTAAAAAGATCAATAATCTTAAAGTAATTCATTCCTACACACATCATTCACCCTTCACAAAATACCTGCTCAGGATATAGAATAATAATGAAGAAACTCAGCTCTACGTTGTGCTTCATGTAAAATTATTCAGCCAACCTTTTCTATAATGAATATGTATAATAGATCTTTAGCTTGTGACAGGTCTAATCATAAATGGAAAAGAGAAAAGATATCATGTTATTCAAATAGATTTAATTAAATTAATTGGTTCATTTAGAGCTCTGCCACTTCTTACGCATTTTCCCTCATTTCATTTCGACTGCAGTTTCATCTCATGTCCTTCATCCAGGTTGTTTTCCAGCTTATTTACCAGATCAGTTTCACAATGAATAAATGTTTGAGATATTTTCCATCCCTGTTTTAGAAAATACTATAAAATATGTACACTTATTTGTGAACTGGGCCAACTTGTATCCACTATGCATTGGAAAATGAGCTCTAACTGATGACCCAATATTAATTTACAGCTTGCATAAGCAGGGCCCATATAATAAAGGTTCTTCAATGCCTATAAGCCATAAACAGAGTGCATTTGTCAATTCTATGCCCAGGTAAAATGTACTGACTTCTCACCCTGCACCTATGTACCTTTATGTTCTTTGTAATGGCACTGGCACTGTCTCTTTTCAAATACTCTGTCCATGTCTCAATCTGAAAATTATTCCAGACTTCATTAGTCATGCTGTCAAACTTTTGTCACCTGAGCACATCCAATTACACAGTTTCAGAATATCTATTTTTTTATAACTATATTTATCCTCCAGTGTTCAGGCATGTCTTTGATTAATTATCTCTGAAAACTCTTTCATATGAAACTCTTGCAATGGCACTCTAACAAAGCTTGGTTCTTGTGTGTTCCAGCACCTCTCTGAGAAGCATGCCTAGTGCAGGTTCATGAAATGTCTAAAATTTAGGTACAAATAAGGTGTCCAAATTGGGAAGACTGTATTCCAGTCTATGTGTTTTCTAAAATGGATTATGCTCATAATTTAAATGCACAAAAAACTACAAAAACTGGCCAGGAGTGGGTAAGCTGTGGTGACTCACAAACTATCCAGCTGTTCTATAGGATAAAGACACGTGACCTGTCTTTTTGATAAGTTATTTCCAAGGGCAAACTTTGGTGTCCTAATCTTCTATAAACCACTGAAAAAAGGAAAAGGTAGTATGCTTTGTCTCTGATATCCCTCTAGCAATATCTGTGGAACATTTCATTTTCATTTGAGTTGCTGAGATGCCCTGTTGCATTTTATGTAAATATAAAAAAGAAGAGGTTTTTAATTTTATTGTGATATGCAATTGAGATACAATTTAATGAGGTCTTTCAAACATTTTCATTTTTCTTCTTCTTTAAAAAAAATCAGAACTTTAAACTGTACTTTATTGTACCTGTTACTAAGATATATTATAGGTTAATGCATTTCTCTTTGAAGTATCAACCAACCAAAAATTAAACAAATTCCCTGTGGATATTCAGGCATATCCATGTAAGGGCTTATTCCTTCTCTGACAGCACGTGCATGTGAAAGGGCTGACTTGCACAGGACAGATTTGAAATAGCAGTGTAAATCCTGGTAAGCCACTGTAGCCAGCCACTTGCTATTCTGTGAAGGAAGAGCAGGAGCCACAGGAATAGAAATGTCTTCTACCCCAGGAACTCTATTGCCTATCAGTGACAAAAATGACCTTCATATCACTCAGCTTTCCTTGCTAGTAGAACTATTCATGTTTGGGGTGTCTCATGAACATTTAAGGGCACTTCACATCATTTCCTTTTTCATAACTAACATGCAGCCATCCCTCACTATGACAAGAAGTAGAAATGCAACCTTGAGCCCATTGTGTGAGCTGAAGTGTGGGCATTTTACGCATGTCATAGGTGCCTCCTGCAGGTGGTCCTGTGGGGTTCTTAAGAAAGAAGGTAACAGGATAAGGGTTATGGGCTATTAGATGCTATAATGGGCTTGTTTCATATTTTCTAGTTAAGCCTCTCCTGCAACAGAATGCTCCCAAGCCAACAGATCTCAGTACCTGTTGCAGAGACTTCTGTACTGCATGGGTGTCAAGTAAGTCTTAAAGGATGGTGAGATGGATTTCATTCCTTCATGGACTTGTGCTGCCACGAGGGCTTCAAACTGACTTGAACAAAATAAATAATCACTGCAATAGAAGAGTTAAATGGAAGGGAACGATTTCCTCTAGGTAGATTATGAATAGTATAGTACTACTTCTAGTATAGAACTGTGGCTCCTTCAGAATGAATTTATAAATAGATTCAGGCCAACTGAAACTACAGTTAAAGTTGTTAATGTATACTCTGAAGGAAGACAAGGACTGGCCCCTGGTTCTAAGGATAACACCTGTCTCTGACAAGTAACTTTACTGACTCTAATATGCAACAAAGGTTATGGTTTCTTGGTTATGGCTATTTGGGTACTTACGTTTAGAGGAAAAACCTTGCTACTCCTGCAGCAGCTGTAGGCAGTCTGCTTGTTTATTTCTGAGAATTGTATTCATGTACCCTTTGATGACACGGGAGTTTTTTCTGTTTGCTTCATTTTTGGCAGTTTCTTCATACAACTACAGACATTGTAACTTCAGACTCTGACTTTCCGACATGAGATTGCAATAAGGCAACTCTAAATTACTAATGTTCTTTATTTTTAGTGTAAAGAGTGTAAAACCCTTTTGAAGGACAAGTTTGCTTCAAATTATTAACAGGCTTGTTTGATCTGTTTTCTTTATCCACCTTTATTACTATTGTTATTGTTATTATTTTTTTCTTCTCATAGGTTATTCATCAGCTTAGACTTTCTGAGAATGAGAGTGTGGCTCTACAAGAACTTCTAGACTGGAGGAGAAAGCTATGTGAAGAAAGAGAAGACTGGCAGCAAATATTGCACAATACTGAGCAAAGAATCACAGCCCCACCTCCACCCCCTTGTAAGAAGCCGACACTGCTGAAGAAGGTAGAAGACACCTCCTGCAACAGACTCTCTTCAGGCATATGGGATACCACCATATGATTCAGATGTGTGTTTGCAGACTCTTAGGAATGCAACCATCTAATGACTTCCACCTGCACAATCAGCAAGTTTTCTTCCCTTCACAAAACGTGCAGGGATTTTTTACAAGCACTAACTTAATAGCACAGAATGGAGGAGCTGTTTAGATCTGTCACATGTGTGTGTGTACATGTGTGTGTTTGTTCTTTTCATATATATACATGTATACATATATGTGTGCACCAGTAAATATATATATGTATGCATGTGTATATATATAATGGAGACAAACTGCACTATAAGTACTTAGTTTAAAAGTACAAAACAGTCACTTAGAGTTCCCCCATGGACAATGAAGAAACTATGTTAAGCAAATGATGATGGGGAGAAGTGACTGACAGACAGAGAGATCAGGAAAGTCTGTGTGCACACTGTACAGCTGTTTTATACAGTACAAAAGTATGTTTCTTGTTCCCTAATGAATGGGTTTATTATATTACATGTATACATATATATATATTTCTTTGTAGATGTCTGTGTTCCATGGAGATTATTTACATGTTTATTTCTGGTGTTTTATAACTTCATGCAATTGGTGCTGTCGTTCTTTCTTCAAAATACAGGTAATAAATTCAGTATTTGCATTTTTCTTTCATAGTTTATCCTTAACAACATACCAAACAGTATCAACACTGTGTTAATTTTTCAGAACTGGAAATATCCTTTCTAAAATCCAATCCTGAAATTCTTACAAAGCTCCTGTGAGCAGGAGTGATTTGGTGCTGTTCACAGTCACAAATTAGAAACCATTACTTCTTTTTGATGGACCTGCATTTCTGAATGTGTGAACTGTGAATTTTGAAGTTACATCTCAAATCTCATTTCATTCTGGGTTATGTAAAATAACGAGGCACTCATTTGGATTATAAATGTGGTTTGAAATTCATACCTGATTATGCATAAGGTCAGGTGTCAGTGGAAAGATACACAATGGTAATGAGGTATGAAAATAGGTCTGTGATTTACTGTTACAAGCCAGAAGGCTTTGCAGAGATAGGTATATCAAAGTATTATGTCCTTATTATGGTAGCACAGTGATGCGTTTATACCTCAAATTTCATGTAATGAAATGGTTTCAGAAATTGCAGCATTCTAGTTAGTGTACAAGAGTTCTGAGCAGTAATGTTAATTTACAAAAAACATGCTGCTGGGAACTTGTTAGTTATTGCCCAACAGTCTTTGAAATACTGCTTTTCCACTAAAAGGTGTAATTTATATCTATTTAAAGGTACTTCTCTGGGGCTACTTAGTTTAAGTTCCTGGAGTATGTAGAGCCAGTATGGAACCTGCTTCTTGGTTGTTTGTCCCCTTTCTATTGAGATCCAGGAAAAAGTGTTTCCAGTTTTGCAAGTGGATATAAAACAAATATTTTCGACTATAAGATAGGTCTGAAATGGTGAGCTCACTCTTGGTTGGAAGTTGTTGGAAAAGGAAAAAATCCACAGAGGTATAGGTTTCTCCATCATGTTTGACAGAAGTTTGAAGCAGGCTGAATAGCAAAAAGCAATCACATGCTTGTTTATACAGGGAAGCAGCAAAACTCAATTTGTTCCTATGAGTATCATCAAGCTGTAGGCAGAATTAAGCACCTTCTCTTGCTGGAGATTAAAACAGACATTTTGAGTGGACAAAGAAGGGAAGACACCAAGTTAGCTCAGGATTTTACCTTGTTTCCACTGTTATCTTCACAGAATCTATGTAAGATTATCCATTTCTATTTCATGGAGAATGAGGAACTCTAGACTCTAAATCTTACCTTTGACTGATGTAAACAGCCACAGATAATGATTTTACCCAGGAGGGGCAGGTAACCCCTGTGAGTGAGGATACACAGAAAACAGCTCTCACCTGCTACACAATTATGTCAGAATAAGGCTGTACCTGGAAGAACTGAGGTTTCTGGTTTTTTGCTCAGGTAACCAGGGACACACAGACATCCTTCTTGTGAGTGCAAAATGAAGCAGCTCCAGAGCTGGATGCAACAAAGCTAATTAGCCTGACCTTGCAGCTATATTGCTTCCAGCATGCAGGTTGTTATCCCTACATGGCACAGCATCCCTACCCACAGCCACAACATCTACCCAGCCTAGCAGTGCTGAGCACCTCGGTGCGCTGAGACGTGCAGACAGGCCCTGAGGCTTATCACTCCCCAAATGGGCCTGGCAAGCAGCCCTCTCATAAGCTCTATCAAATTGCTCACCCTAATGCTCACTAGCTGGCTTGGCCACTGGTAGCAATCAATCCACAGCAGCCTGGAAGTTTAAGACAAGCTGTAAAAACTGCCTGAGAAGCCATTAGAGCATGCCCAAATGCTGCTGCTGCAGTGAGCGGCTCCCAGTCACTGAGCTATTTGTAAGGTGAGCTTGTGTATCTCCAGAGGACACTGTTGTCATTGCTGCACTTGGAATGCAGGAGTACCCAGAGGGGAGAAAATGCATTTGTCAAATGGACTTTAAAATGGGAAACAGTATAAATATGCATTATCCCACTTGTAGTCCTTTCTGAAAGTTGTGTTAGAACTGTGAGCAGCCTCAGGAGCTCAGGAACTCAACTGCAGGAGCTGAAATGGGGTTTTAAGGAACTTTTTGGCTACTGTTTCAAAGTCCATATCGTGCCCTATTACAGCAGTATGAACAAGTGTGGAAAAAAAGGTATGTAGATTTCCTAGCACTTTCATCTACACAGTTACATGGGAGAAGCCAGTACACCCCTGATTCTGGCAGTCTCATGCTACAGACAATGAGTGAGGCAGATTATAATCCCCTGTGCAGAAGTCCTTTGTGCTAGTTTTTGCAAATTTGGGTAAAATATATGTTTTCTGGGGCTGTTCTTTAAAGCGTGTCACCACAGTGCAATATGATAAACTTAAAAGACTTTTTTTTGTTTTATTTCAATTTCATTTTTAATTCCAGATTACATAATGGCTAACTATTTACTTGGAAAAGTTTTTCATGATATTCCATTAAAGTACAGCACTATAGGAATAAAGTATTTGCTTTAAAACATGTTTTAAATATTTCTCTAGTGGCAGTAAGACACTCTAGAGTGTGATTTATGATGTCATAATTCACACCTAGTGTGTTCATTGGTCTCTTGGCCTTTGGCCTCGTGCCTAACAATGCAGTTGGTAGGGAATTATTATACCATAATTCACACCCTACTGTGTCTTATTGCTTAAATAACCATACCCCCAGCGGTGTCTTAAAACAACCATTAAAGTTTATATTGTGTATCAAAATGTGTTTACAGGGCTGGGAAAATATACTATTGACATTTTGAAATGTTGAGAAGTAGTTTTAGCAGAACTGTACAGTGCTTGTAAATTAATCTCCCCAGTGGAGTATGCACCAGCCAACTACAGTATTTCTTGAGTATATGAAGTCCTGTCTTGCACATTAAAAAATAGCTTAGGAAAAAAAAAAGCCTTATGAATTTAATATTCTGAAGGGGAAGATTAAACTCTGTGGGCATGCTAGTGCCCTTAATATCCAGTGAAAGATCTAAAATATATTTATATTTGCAATAAAGCAATTTCAGGATGCTGGGATTATCATCAGATAATCACTCCTCCACGTTGTGCCTTATTGCTTAATTTTTAATATGTGAAAAAACCGAAACGCCTAACAAATCAATCTGTCCTTCAGCATAAGGTAAGAGGAATCAGATACATTTTACACTTTAAAAAGTCATTGATCTTAAAGCCAAGGGAATTCTGAAACCATATTAAGCCACAATAAAAGAAAACAATGTATATTGGCATGAGAATTTTTTTAAAGCTTCTATACCTTACTTATTACACCTGAAATAGCACTTGGTGTTTTTTAGTTGCTGTAGCTACATTCCTGTTGCAGTTTTTAAGCAAAACTTTGTTTTTAAAAACTGATTTAAACGTTCAGAGAAATACATGCACCGATATTTTTCAAAAGATCTGTGTACAGCATGAAGTGATAAGCCTTTTAAAAATTTGTATTGTTTACAAAACAATAGTATGATTGTTGAGTAAGTGAATTGCATTTACCTTTTTTTTGCCAGTGATCCTTTTTTATTATAAAAGGTTTAATTACTTTCATTAATAACTTTATTATACTGCAGATCCTTTGTGTGTGGGACAAAGAATTTCATTAACTTGCTAAAAAGGCATAATAGATTGTAGCATAGTTCTAAAGTGATAGTAATAGCCATATTAATTGTAGCTTTTAATTCTGCTGTATAGTATTGGCATCCCTAGTAATCCTGTTACTCTTATCTCTATAAAGCCTGCTAATATCTGAAATGCTCTGAGGAACTTAAAGTAAGTTTTGCCATTCGCTTGTTAAATAATAAATGTAACTAAACTCTGTACAAATCAGTTTTCCAGAATAGTAATAAACATTTAATGGCTTTGTGTTTTAAATATATAATTTTTAAAAAGAAAACACCACCTGAGCATAACTATTTGACAATAGCTGGACAAAATAGAAGGAAATGCTTTTCTTCCAGTTCTGCTGTTCTCTGTATACTCAGGATTTTCCTTTGGAGAAGAAATAAATAAATCCCAGTGCTGGCTAATACTGTGGCTGTGAGAATTAGATCATTAGCAAAGACTGTCCTCTCCACTGTGGTTTGGCCTTTTCACCAACCCATGAATGTCTGCTGGATCTGGTCAAATCATGCATTTTATTGCGATGTATCACAGGCAAAAGTTCAGTCAAGTCATTTTTTGACTTTTTGAGGATTTTTGATTTATGTAAAGAAAACAACCTCGTCTTGTATTAGTTAGACGTATTTATTCCAACCTTAAGTAGCTTGGTTTCGTTCTCATATATGTGAATAAAGTCCCCTCTTAGCACTTTCCTATTTTCTTTTCTGTCAACTTAGCTTAATTTTCAATCAGACTTTTATGATAAAAAAGAAAATGCTCTTAAATGAAATTACAGCATAACCTTTATGATTATATTTTGAAAAAAAATCCTTTGAAATACTGAAATAGATTATTTCAGTATTTGAACATGTTTTTCACCTTTTCTAGCTGAAATTATGTGTTGGATGCAGTCTGAATTTACATACAATTTCAACACTTCACAAACATACATTTTCATAAATCCACACTTCTTTGAAAAGACCACATTAATGGATATTTGTTTTGAGATGCAGGAGAATTGCTGAGGTCTTTTGAAGTATCAGTAGGGAAAATTTGACAAGCACAGGTATATTGCTGTCATAGCAATGTTCCTGTGACAGTTATTAGCTAATGCATGTGCCCTCACTGTCTTTTACTTGGGCTCTAGTCTTTTCTCAGTCTACCTGGATATGTAGTCACCTGTCTCCTGATACTCATTAGAGTACAGAAAGAAAAGTGCTGAATCTGTCATATGCTCCCAGAGAAAGGGAAGAAATGTGTTGCAGACTTTTTCTAATTAAAGCTTAATATAAATTACTTACATGTTTCCAAAAACTAGTAACAGAATGCAACTTTCTCACTGTCCAAATGTGACCAAACCACTGGGCTAGAAAGTTGTGGCAATGAAATAGCTGCAGCTATTAAATGAATTTTTATGCAGATATAGCTCCTTTGTCTCATAACATTGTACAACTTGGTGGTCAGGAAATTATTTCAAAAACTAGGGGGCCTGATTTTGTATCCTTTCAAGAAGACAGCTCCATGTGGTTTGTTTGAATTAAAACCATCTCTAGCTGATTTTAGTGCAGATCCTCCCTAAAAGAGTGGTCAGAGTCTTACAAATCAGATACGCAGGCAAGGAGTTGCCTAATCTGACAGGATTAAGATAGGAAAACATTTATCAGTAGATGGATAAGTCTGGGTAAATGCTTTGGAAATTTCCAGATATCATGACCTCCCACATGGTTCTGACCAGTATCCTGAATATAGATTTGGTCTAAATTCTTGCCTAATGAATCTAGTCACAATCAGTCAATGCAGTTAAAAATATCTTGAATACAAATTATTCCTCTAGTCATCTAAATTTATATTTTAGTAACATGATTACTGAAAGTATTTATTCAGATCTAGGATTTGCTAACATAGTTCCCATGTCTGTAATGTGAATTTAGCAGTTAGAAAAGGGAAAAAGTAAAAAAAAGACAATATGAAAATAAGTGCATTTGAAACGTATCTTCTATGTTCATGCTGAGACTGGGGCGCCTTGGGTTTTAGAATTATCATGAGTAATATGCTAGATGTCATATGATCAAAGATCTAAACAATGTCACAAAAGTAGCTCTCAAAGTTTAAATAATTTGTTCTGCCTTGAGTTTTTGTCCTGTGTAATCCCTGAGTTCTCATCAGGCATGAGTAGTTACCAAAGTCAGACATCATGCAGCCTGGAAAGAGTCCATCTTTTGTCTCCTGGGGGAGACAAACACCCAGTCCTCATCTTCTCTGAGGTGGAAAAGAGATTCTATTTAGTTGATCAAAGGCATAATGATGGATGTTATATAGCAAATATATTGTGCAAATGTGCTGGCTTTTCTAGACCAGATACAACACTCTGTAGCAGGCTTATTTATTCAACGGAGATGTTGATTTGTAGCTGGGGAATGTAGGTCTAGTTTAAGTCCATGATTTTGTAAAGATCTTCAGTTAAGTTCAGGATTTGACCCCAGCTGATTTTTATGGCCCACAGATGATTTACTTATTTCCGTGTGTGTACAAGAGTACTGGCAGTCATTCAAATAAGATATGCCAATATAGAAGGGAAAAAAAAAAAAAAGAAAGAAAGAAAAGGGAATGTATTTAGCTAATATTTTATGTAATCCCTGTATAGGAATAAAAGGCCAGATCCTAGTAAGGATTCAGTTCCTATAAGGAACTTACACAAGACCTGCCTTTTAGGTGCCTTGTTTCTGGAGAGGCAGGCAGGACTAAACTGGGTTTCCATATTGGCTGTTCTGGGCCTCCAATTCCTGACTCCATCTGACCCCAAATTTCTAGCAATGAAAGAGGCATTTTACTCCAGGGAGAAAAGGAGAATCAGAGTTGTTTAGATTGGAAAAGACCTCTGAGATCAAGTCTGACAGTAAACCAAAAACTGCCAAGTCCATCACTAAACCATGTCCCTAAATGTCACATCTACAAGTCTTTTAAACACCTCCAATCTAAACCTCCCTGGCACAACTTGAGGCCATTTCTTCTCATCCTATCATTTGTTATTTGTGAGAAGAGACTGGTCCCCACCTCACTACAACTTCCTTTCAGGGAATTGGAGATGGTGATAAGGTTGGATTCCTTTACTGCCAAGGCAAGCTATTGAAACTTCTTGCCCCCATGGGTAAAGCTGCTTCCGGTCCAATCAGCCCCCAGCCTGTTCTGTTACATAGGGGTTTTCTGCTGGAGATCCAAAATTTTTATTCGTTTTTGAACAATGTTAATCTTCTGCCAGCCCATTCCTTCAGGCTGTCGGCATCCACTGACACATCAGCCCTGTCCTTCAGATATTTACTGAAGCATTGACTCCTCTTCATCTTGCTGCATTCACAGAATTTGCTGAGTATTATGCACAAATGTATTGATTGTAAAGCTCATTAATAAATATCCTATTTCCCCTGGTATTAACCCTGAAAGAAAGGTACCATGTGGCTGACAACTGGACTTTATGCTGTTGCAATACACTTTGAGCCCAGCTAATTTGTTACCGAACATGAAGTCCACCTACCTGCATCATATCTCATCAGTTAGATTGTAGGCTGCTCTTGTGGACAGCAACCTTGGTTTACAATAAAGTAGATAAAGAGATGGCTGAAAATAAGTTCCAAGAAAGCAATCTGGCAAACTGGCAGGAAGGAGAGATTCCATATTGGATCTCTTCTTAAGAGGCATCCAAGACCCGCTTCTTTTCCAAATATTTGTTATTTGAATAGATACCTGAGCAAGAAGAACTTGTATAAAACTAAGGATGGCACCAAACTCAACTGATCTTATAAGAATGCTGGACCAGAATTCAAAATGATGATGAAAAACTGCCAAAGGTTCTCCCACAGTGTGGGAATATGAGATGCTCATTTAGCCCTCAGTGGAGAAAAGCATGCCCAGAGTCTGAGACGTGACAGGGCTTCAAGACACAAAGCTCTCCAGAGAGAGAAAAAAACAGTTTTGGAAGGCCACGTCTAGGAACCGAGTATACTCTGGTGGAGTTTGTGTGTACTGTGCTGAGACAGGGATCTATGGCACACAGCACCTGGCATGAAACAAATTGTATTGTCATAAGTGTGGTATTGCATGGAGATACACTGTGAATGCGTGTGTGCATGTGTCCCTTTTGCTGTCTGTAAACTAAACATGTTTTCCTCAGGTGTTACTTCAAATAAAGCCCTCATAGGAACACTGGGATTCTCAATTCAAACTTGACAAAAGCTCTGCAAATTCTGTTCTATTATATGTCTTCACGTGTTAGAAATGTTTTCCTTTCCCTGAACAGTCCATGATAGCTCCAAGTCCTGTTATTTGGAGAAATAATACTTCCTATATCTCTGTCTGCTTTTCATACATGGAAATAATAGGTGGGTGAGAATTCTGTAGGATGATAAAGCAAGATTTAGCTCTGTTGGGATAATCAGAAAACATATCAAAGGTACAACTGGACAGGAAAGTAGTTTCACAAGACCATGACAGCTGAAAATTAGGAAGCAAATGATTTTATCTCTCTCCTTGTTGCTGGCTTTTTTCACACATTTTTTCCTACATTTAAGTTACAAACAATGACAAACTATGACAAAGAATCTTAGAATCATAGACTTCTTTAGGCTGGAAAAGACATAAGAAAAAAGATTTTGAAACTACTAAGAGCCAGCAGTCATTTTTGTTATCCAGATACTTCTATTACAAGATCCATTTTGCTTTGTTGCAGCCTTGACATGAAGGCAGTTGAAGATAAGATTGAGAGCAGCCCTGATCAGAAGGACTAGGGGATGTTGGTTGACAAGAAGCTCAATATGACCCGGCAATGTGCACTCACAGCCCAGAAAGCCAACCCTGTTCTGGGCTGCATCCAGAGCAGTGTGGGCAGCAGACGGATGGAAGTGCTCCTCCCCCTCTACTCTGCCCTTGTGAGTCTCCACCTGCAGTGCTGCATCCAGCTCCGGGGTCCCCAGCACAGGAAGGACATGGACCTGTTGGAGTGAGTCCAGAGGAAGATGGTCAGATGGCTGGAGCTCCTCTCCTATGAGAACAGGCTGAGACAGTTGGGATTGTTCAGCCTGGAGAAGAGAAGGCTCCAGGGTGACCTTATAGCACCTTCCAGTACCTAAAGGGGGCTATAAGAGAGCTGAAGGACTTCTACAAAGGCTGTGGTGACAGGATAAGGGGTAATGGTTTTAAACCGATAGAGGGCAGGTTTAAATTAGATATTAGCAAGATATCTACTGTAAGGGTTGTTGAGACACTGGAACAGTTTTCCCAGAGATGTTGAGGATGCCCCATCCCTAGAAGTTTTGAACGCCAGGTTGGATAGAGCATTTGTGCTCCCTTGTCTAGTGAAAGGTGTCTTTGCTCATAGCAGGGCATTGGAACTAGATGGTCTTACACACCAAACCATTGTGTGATTCTATGATACCACCTCTCAAATATGATAAGGTAAATCTCTGTAATCATTCAGCCTTCTCAAGGTCAATGAGATTGCCAGCTAAGGGTGAGCTGTGATAGCTTTCTAGCAGGTGATGAAGCCACGAGCTCATTTCCCCACAGGATTTCAAGCTGGCAACAAGTAGCAAAAGTGCTCACTTAGTTTAAGCATTGAATGTTGTCCTATATATAGAAGACAAAAGACATGCTGCTGCTTTCATAAATGATGTTCTGAATTATAAATGGTTACTTAATAGATATGAGAATGTCTCTCACCTTTACTGAGATTAGTTGGTCTTGAAAAGGCTACTTCATTATCAGAAACAAGTGGGAACCACCATAGAAAATCTTTCCCACAGCTTGTCGGGGTCAAGTGACTAGCTCTGAGAACTCATTATGGCTTCTAATAAAAGCACAGCTCCTTGTTTCTAATTGCAGAACCTAGTTCAGACAATTCCTAATTTAAACACATGTAAACACATAGAGGGATATAAAACCCACAGGTTATGACCCAAGAGCACTTGCAACTGGAAGGGGTCATTCAGACACATAGAAGTTTCTGATTTCAATCTGATCATTGACCTCCATAGTAGTGAACTTTATGCAAAATGTGCCCTGAAAACTTTTGTAGGCAAGATGCTTGTGGTTTTGCAGCTTTTACTTTTCCTCTGATTACAAAGCAAGAGTCAGTAAAAAAAAAATCAGTTTAAAAACTCAAACATTAGCATGTAGTCAAGTGCAAATGTGAAGAGGTGAGCAATCAGGTCCCACACAGATAAAGATTTGGTGTAAGTCATGAGTTGTTTTATTTCTGTAGATTGTGCAAGACGTGGCTGAAAATTACTGCTGAAGGATAGCTTGGTTCTGAGAGCTGCCAGGAATCCTTCTTGCCTCACAGATATGTTCATTCCATACATTTAGCTTTACCTGCTCTTTTCAAGACAAAAAAACCCCAGTTTATCTGCTTTTAGAACTCCTGTACAGGCAACATGTAAACAAATAGCTGTGCAATAACTTTTCTCGTTGTGCTTCATCATTCTACTTCAGCTCAGTTGGATCGTTGAGACTTTTTGCAGTGCAAATCAGGATAACTACTGATCAACAATTTATTCTCAGAAATTGAAGTCTGCATGTGTTCAGTAAGTCAGTCTCAGTGCTTGTGAAAAATACTCCTTTTGTTCATCAACAATCTGATGCAAGATAATTTGTTCCCCTCATTTGACTCTCACCTCCTACCCAGTCAGAAATAGTCATATTTCTACCGTGCTGTTCTGGTGTACAACAGGATATCTACTAATATGTTTGAGGTGCTAATTGAACACACTTGATGCTTCAGATTCCTTTACAGCCATAACTTCTGTAGCATCATTAGCAACGGTAGTAAAATTGGTGTGATTGACATAAACTGTTAGTACACATTATGTTCTGAAATGTTGTGATTAGAATGAAACCTCTTCCCCAGTCATACAGACCACTGTGCACTCATGCTTATCATGTTACAAGGAATAAGTTTCAAACCTGTCATCTTGTGACTGGGAAACCATATCCTTACTTTGAGCTTACTTGATTTTTCATAAAAAGCTTCACTGGTACCTGAAGGGAAATGTATACTATGAAATAAGAATTAAATAACATTAACCACAAAGTTTATTAGATGCAAAGAAATAGGCAAGCAAACAAATAAAAACAACTTGAAACATTTCTGCTTTCAAATTCTTATCACTTTTCATTCAAATTGAAGTTTTTGACTTTCAGTATCAGAATAAAATGGAATTGAAGAAACATTTCTAATTCATTATGTGCAGCAAAAAAGGATTGTCAATAGAGAACTGTTTTCCATCTCTCATGTGGTTATGGTCATTATTTATTGGAGGCTGTTTTGTAACACGATGACCATCTGTCAGTAAGCACTGAAAGCACTCAATCATGCTGGCTGTTACTGTTAAAATGCCACAATCACTGACTGCTGAAGGGATTAATAGATTTTTTTTCACTAAGAACAATTACATATTTAGAAGGCCAAATTAGCTCTCATTGAAGCTGGTATAAATCCTGAACTGCTCTGCTGGAATCCAGGTATCATCTCTAGATTTATATAAAGGGAGCAGATGTCAGTCTTTTACCCAGACCTTTAATGGGAAGATATCAGGGAAGAAGCTCCTTTTGAATTTTTGATTTTTTAAAATATCTGTGACAAAAAAAAATGCTTAATTTAATTTCCATAATGAAAAGAACTGAGGCCATGTTTTCTTTCCACATTGAAGGGATAGCTCAGAATTATGATCTGATATTCTGCAGAAAGGTACATGCAGTTGTTGTTTGAGAGTTTCTGTTTACAGTTGTTCATTAAGCTGTTCTTTTTAATGTTGCACAGCATTTGTTTGTGCACTTGGTTTGGAGAATGGATGTTGAAATGAACCAGCAGCTGCAGTCAGACACACAGAATTAAAACTGGGTGTAATTCTGCACAAACCAGAATAATTAAACCCTCCAGGGAAAGTCTGAATGAGATTCGTTCAATTGCAGCCATGTGATTACAAGGGCATCATTAATAATTTTTTTAATATATATAAAAGGAAGCAGTTCCCCCAGGGTGGCAGAATGAGTGAGAAATATGGCCTATACATTGAAGGTCATATGCTACACAGGGGTGGGAAAATATCTCTTAATTGAAACCCCCCTCTCCATATCATTTATTATGACCATGGGTTATAATTACTTTGCCTATTAAAATGCTTAACTCAGTTAATGATTTAGTTAGTAAGTATCAGACATTTCAACTGAAGGAGGAACAGGAAGGCAAAAGGATGGGGAAACTAGTCTTTAAAGAAATTGAGTTTCTCCAAGAAGTCTTTGGAAACCCACAAATACTTTTTGTTTCTTGGGCTATTGAGGAGCCTACAGATGCTCAGCATTTCCCACAGAAGGATCTGGCATGTAAGGGAGCTGGTTCTTAAGGTTGCTACCCCAAAAGCCTCATTCCCTTGTTGAATCCCATCTCTCATTTCCTATTTCTCTTTGGTGCCATGCTGACAAATGCTACATGGCACCCAGCGTATTGAGATAGGTAATCTGCGTGCAAGTCTAATGCTCCCCACTGTTTCCGAAGCCCCTATCACCCCATCACAAGGTGGTCAGACCTAGCAACTGTCTGTTCAGGGAAGTGGTAGAGTCATCATACCTGGGAGTGTTCAAGAAACAACCAGACATGGCACTTAGTGCTGTAGTTTAGCTGACAAGGTTGTTTTAGGTCAAAGGTTGGACTTAATGATCTTGGAGGTCTTTTCCAACCTTGATGAGTCTATGATTCTCTGTGTGAGACAGTAGGCAAGGCATGAGCACAGAAGGAACAGGAAAATAGGATATCCTATCACACAGTCTGGCAGGAAGGGCATAATCCTGCATCTTCTTTCCCTCCTTCCTGACATGACCAGCACGGAGCAGGAGGAAGAGGAGAGAAAGTAATGAAGCTGTGTCAAGTGGCCTGACAAAATCATGGTCATTATAATGGCACTTGCCTGTACTCACAGGTAGCTAGGTGTGAGCAATTGGATGAACACTCACAAGCATTTACTTTGAAACTTGCTATGTCCAGATCTTCACAACATAATCCGTTCCCAGAAGCAAAAGTCTTCTGAAAGACACTGCACCTGCCCACCCCTCTGCCCTCATCTCGAGATAGCATGATAGGCACTCTCCCAAAAGGCCACCAGGTGTCATTTTGCAGCTGCACGCAACTACCTGTCCTTCGAGTATTAAACCTTTACTGATTTGACCACATGCAACATTATGAAACACTAGCATTTTGTGGGCTGTGTAGACCTGGAGAGATTACTTAACCAGTTTGTAAGATGAATGCATCCTTTGCCTGACTTGTCTCCCAGTTTATGAGCTTCCCATAGGCTGTTGATAATTTATCCAAACCAGTGTATCACTCACAGTTATTTGTCAGCCATTCATCTAAACAAATTATGTCCTGACAGTCAAGCTCCACAGTCAGTCATTTTTGGAAGCATGTGACTGGTCCCCTAAGTCACAAGGGATCGCTACAGTTTCCTACTCAGATGACATAAGCCTTATAAACACAAGCTTGATTAAGTTGCTAGGCTTTGAGTCATAGGCTGACAAAAGTAGGAGGGTGATAAGAAGGGCAATCCCACAAGCAGAAGGCAAGGACAGGTTTATTAGCCAGTTGCCCTCACGTGTAACTTTCACCTTAAACGTGGTAATAGTTCAGGGAACCCTAAGCAGCAGATTTCCAAGGGCTTGCGGTTCTGAGTATTGAGAAGAACTGTTCAAAAGATTTGTTAACTCATAGCAAAATGATTTATGGGAATAACAGTAAATAAGCCCCAGAGAGTTTCCAAAGAAATTATGCTGTATCTTTCCATTTACATGAATGTTGCTTTCAATTTCTTATGTGACTGATAACTGCTAAAACAATATACAGGACATTGTATTTACTATGCTTTTGTTACATTATACATAATCTGACAATAGTAGGGCTGATGAGCTGTCTTAGGTTAAGATGTGACACTGTATGACATTTAGCTTTTGTGATATGATGAGGTAATGTGACATGACATGAACATATGCCGTGAACCAAAGGTCAGAATAGATTCAAATAGATACACCTGCTTTCAGCCTGACCAGTCACTGCCAATTTGTAAAAAAGTCTTTCAGACCACGCACACATTTCTGACAACAATTGATGGTCATGACATAGATGTATTAATTCACTGCAGAAAAGCTTACCACCTACTTATCCATAACATCTTTCTATCTAATGGAAATTGATTAGAAAACATTTCTTCTCCTCAGAAGGTTTACTTACTTTCATATTTAATTTTGGGCAGCTGCCTATGCCAGATTCAGAGGGATCATGCCTATACTGAAGGGCAGAATATCCCTCTTTCAGTATCCACTACTGGCTTGCACAGGAACAATGAATATATAATTTCTACTCATATGGCCTGAGGGATCACTTATTCTATGCTGCATGTCCTTGATGGCACCCTACTTCATCCAGTCCTGAACCCCCTATTCATTTAGGGGATTTGTTGAAACTTGCTGTCACTGTCTTCTTGTATGCCTTAATATGCTTTGGCTGAAGACCACAGCCTGAAGAGGAAAGGCAGATGGTATGTGACTAGATTCAGTTTCAAGGATGCAGAAGCTGGCAGGCACTTTCACATCCCACAACATCGGCACAGCCAAAGGGACTTACCAAAACTGGGACTTGCACAGAACACACAGGCACCCAAGCCTAAAGCTGTAATCCTGCTCAGCTGTTCAAATTTTGCTAAATTCCATTTCAATATTTCAGTTTAAAGTTTTCCAAATACATTGAGTAGCAACTCAGTTCATGCACAGCCCTGCTCAAGTCGTGGCAGATGGGAGTAAGACAGTCTCTATTCTGCAGCACTGACAGAGAATTATAAAACATGGCTGGGCCTTGTTGTGTGTGTCCTATGTAAGCTCAGAGCTGTTTCAAACGCAAAGAAGACTTTTCACAATATTGTAAAAAATAGGAAGTCAGAGGTCAGCAAGCCAAATCATCCCTTCATGTACTGAGTCAGGACAAATAGGATCTACTCTCTGCAGGTCTTCACTGACAGGTCATAGAATCATGGAATTATAGAATCATAGAATATGCCTAATCGCAAGGCACTTACAAAGATCATCAAAGTTGACTCCTGGCCCTTCACAGGACACTGCCAGGTCTAACACCATGTGCCTGAAAGAATTGTCCAAGCAATTCTTGAACTCTGTAAGGCTTGGTGCTGTGACCATTTCCCTGGGGAGCCTGTTCCAATGCCCAACCATGCTCTAGGTGAAACACCTTTTCCTGAAATCCAAACTAAACCTCCCCTGACTCTATTTTACATGGTTTTACACCATTTCCTCAAGTCCTGTCACTGGTCATGAGAGTGAAGAGATTTATGCCTGTCCTCCCCTTTCCTCATGAAGATATTGTAGACCACAGTGAGGTCTCCCCTCTGTCTCCTCCAGTCTGAACAAATCAAGTGACCTCAGCCCAAAACCGCACAGAGTATTCAGGGTAAGGCCACACCAGTGCAGAGTAGAGCAGGACTTGCTGTTACACACCACCAGTATGTTACACACTGATACAACTCCAGCTTCCTTTTCTATAGTTCCACCCTTCTAACAAGTAAGAATGCTTTTCTGGTGCCCAAAATAATGGGGTTTTTTGTTTTGTTTTTTTATAATGAAGGTGATTTCCTCATGCTTTCCCTTGTGACTACACAGGTTCATTGCTTATTTTTGCCTTTATAAGCATATGTTATCATGGTGAAGCCTTACTTGAGTGAGAGGATGGAGAAAAAAAAAGAAATAAACCCAAGAGAGGAGATATTTCAGGAATGTGTCTATCAAGAAATGCTGGTGGATTTGCATGTTTTATCAGTGTCCAAAGCTACTGAGTTTATGAACTGCAGCATTTTGAAGCCAGATCTCTCAGTGTAATACCACTGACACCAACAGATGCTTTTATAGATTTGCATGTCAAGCTGTGATTCCTCTTACTTAACTGTCTAACAGAGAGATGAGCGCTTCAAGCTTTCTTACACTGGCTGAGAAGCAAGCTGATTTAAAGGACAATTCATTGCACCTTCTTGGATACCTGCCTTAGGCATCCAATGTTTTCTGTTCATAACAGAATCAGATTGGGCAACAAACTTAGATTATATTCAACTTTTAGCTTTTAGATGTGAGGAGAGATTAACCTCAGCCCAATAAGTTAACAGAAATATTTGTGAGTAGATACTTCACAGCTAAGAAACAAAAAAGCAGCATTCTCAGAGCTCTCTGCTAAATATCACTAAGATTTGTACTACTGCACATCCTAATTTTACCCATTTTCTGATATTTACTTTTAATACTGACATCATCCTCATTTTGCTAGAAGTCAATGAATCTTCAAGACTAGTAACATAAGAAGTCAAAGGTAAAACCGGTGTTTTCATTATGCTAGTCAATTGTTTTCTGCCATTACTTGTTTTTAATTATCTTGCTTATGAAATGTAAAACCCTAAAAGATTTGGACACTGCCTTATTGTTTACTTTTTTACCCACTTGTCTGATCCAGGTTTGTATATGGATCTTTTTCTTGATCTAAAAAGTTTTACAGCAGTCAGAACAATTTGATCACTTGGAAATATTAGGTAGGAAAGTAGCAGTTAGGGGAATAAATAAAAATGCCTCTTCATACTTGGTGTCAGTCTCTAACCTCAAAGATTTTAACTCAAATATTGGTTTGGCCCTTAGCTGTGGTATGAATTCATCCCCCACTCTGTTGAGAAGAAGCATTTTTCCCATTGACTCTGCTTCCTTAGTCCTGCTCTGACATATTGCTAAATCCGAAAGAGGCTTTAAGCTGCCATTTTTGTATTCATTGCTACTAATTATCCTTTCAGTTCTTTGACTGTGCTTTTGTTACTTTAGTTCTCAAAACTGAAACTGATTATACCAACTTCTTGTTTTTATTTTTATTTTGTTCTGACATATGTGGTGTAATGCACATTCTCAGAGGAAAAAGCACAGTATAAATGAAACTTATTATGAGATTGTTTTAAATAAGTGCACCATTCTCAGGATCGAATATTAGAGAGAGGATTCAAAATTGGTTTTGTTTTTCTCTCTATAATAAATTCAAAGTTAATTTGATTCAGTATATGGTTTTTTTCCTATTGATGTTATCGTTCCTGTTTGATTGCTGGTTTTCTAGCATGTCCCAGGCTTTTTGGTTATTATTTTCTTCATATGTTTTTTGGCTTCTTCCCATTTAGCTGCTTCTAAATTCTTTTTAATTAAAAAAAAAAAAAGTAATCACATACACAATATTTTGTCTAACTATCTAACTTTATAAACACATTTAATTCCACAGAACACCAGAATGGTTACTGGGCATGCAGTATCCTCTTTCTCTCAAAAGGACCATCTAGGGTCAAACAAGGTTATGTGGTGAATTCATGTGCATGAACTGTACAAATAAAGGTCACTTTGGCCACAAAATCCTCCCTGAAGAGTCTTTAATGAACATTCTGTTTGCATGCAAAAGAAGAAACACCTTGTAAGCTGAGGTTTCTCTTAAATAAATCTTTTAAGTACTCAAAAACAGATTCTTCAGGAGAGCAGAGTGATGTGCAGACACAAGATTGCATGCTCATTCTTCATGTGTCTGGACATCTGAGCCATGGTCTCCTGTACAGATTGTGCATGCTCTGAAATATCTTTAGAGCTATATTGGGTGTTAAGGCATAAAATGTATTGGTGTTCTCCTGCTGTCTTGACCACTTGCTGCCCACCTGCCAGCTGCCTTCTGTGCGTTTGCTTGCTGCCGTGTTCAGTGGTTTAGAATTTACATTCCAGTCACAGGGAGGACAGGGAACAAGAGAACAGGAGGAAACATAGCAAGGATATCCCCTCCTGTTGTTATGCAAACCCTGATTCCTCTGATATTCCTGTGACAGCTTATGAATGCTGGGGTCTGCACATTATTAGAATATTTAATATAATCCTAAATGACACTCCAGGAAAATGAGTTAGTCCCCTTTATTTCCTTGACAATTCTCTAGATTAACACTTGCTGCAGCTGCTATTCCAAAAGTAACTTTCTGATGAGGTCATTGTGCAAGGGTGACACTTTATTTGCTGGAAGATACCATGGCAAAATCTTGGAAGGCACTGTGGCAATTAGATATTAAAAATGTATTTTGAGCACATTACTTCACTTAAAATAAAAATAAAGAGTCTCCAAACAAACAAACAGAATGGATACATTTCTTTAAGTTGCTTTGCATATATGCCACCTTATTTTCCTTGCTGTCAGACACTGAACAGTTGCAGAAAGTGAAAAAGGCAATGAGCCTTCTTGAACAATCCCATGCACAACACTAAATCTTGTATCATCATTTCACAAATCTTCCTGATGCCTGGATATTTGGTTTATGAGGAAATTAAGTTCCTTTCATATCTACCAAGTCTGGCCTTTTGAGGCTGATCTTCTCAATGGGCACCTTCATCAGCAAGTTTTGGAAAGCATCAGAGACAGGGACTCCTTTTTCTGCTGCACTGGCAAGGGGCTGCACATCAGCCCTATAGCTCCTGACACTCTGAGACAGACCTCATATGGTGTTAAACCTGCACTTCAGCTGCTATTTTCAAAACTGTCCTGTTGTAGTACCAGGAATCTGAATCACTTTAGCAGCAATGCAGAACTCAACTTCTGGTCTTGGACCAGCTTTTGCAAAGAAACCTGAACCAAGACCCCAAAGAGAAACTGCACCAGAGAGTTCGGATCCAATCACATTCAAGCATTTTTTCATTCAAGCAGAAAAGCAATGTGCTTCTAACAGAAAAATCATAAAGGGAACACAGAAGCACTGTTTTACCACATAAATAATAGGTAGGACTCTCAAGGTGATTTCACAGTGGGAGAAAATGCAATAATAATAAGAATAAATTGATTGCTTTCAGAAAGCAAAAGTTTTGCATTTGTAGTACTTTCTGCTATGAACAAAAAAAAAGAGCATCTTCTCTTTCTAAATCAAAATACAGAAGTATTTTGGAGCCAGTTAGACTAACTTAGGTATTTTTTTCTAGGCTTTTAATTCTAGAATGATGATGACATGCCAGGGGGTGAGGGGTTAGGTTATGCCAAACACCGCCTCCAATAAGCTATGTAAACAAGACTGCATGAGGTTTGCTGCCTTAGATGTTCTCCCGGTGGGCTCTACAATTTGATTCTATCCATAGCAAAATCTGTCCATGGGAAACAAATTCTGTTAAATGGTGTGGGAAGACTTATCTTGTACCATCTGTCCCATGGAGAACACGACACACAGTCTTCAGAGGATAGGAGCTGCTGATTGCTCCCTGTCTACATTGAAGAGAAATGAAAACAAAAAGTTTGCATCTTCTCTGCCACCCCATTGCTAATTTATGGTGAGGCAGCATCTGCCCTTCAAAGTATTACCATGTTGTAACAGATAAAATAGCATGGAAAACTAGAAGGTACTATGTGGATTACTGAATGTGAATGCATGTCCCCTGAAATGCAATGTTATTTCAACATTTAACAGGTACTATTGTCTTAATCTGCAGATTCTTCTCGTAATCTGGAGAACAAGAGAAGCAATCCTTTAGTTTGAGGTAGAAATAAAATTATCAGCTATTACCATACATCTACAGCGTGTCAATGTCCTTTAACCCTTCCTCATTGCCTGTAGTTTGAAAGTAATTTTACTTTAGCTTTAACATGTCTTCTAAGCTTACCTTGGCTGCCATTCACAGAGAGCATACATATGCTAAGCTTCTCTTTCTTGAGATACATGGGTTTTTTCCTAAACCTGAAGGGACTAGGGGCACTAACTGGTAAAATCTGTCTTCTCCAGAAAAAAAATTCTGCCAAAAAATGCAAAATTGACAATGTCCTAGCCCATACTTACAAAAATACTTTAAACAGCATAAAGCAGTAGTGCTGCAGGTAGATGCGGTTCAATCTTCCTCCCTTCCCCCACCCTCACCACCTCTACCCTGCGCACCCAACCAGTGCAAACTGGTATGGCTGAGTGGTGAAAAGCATCAGGAAACAGGTTGGAGCTCTTATAACTACTAGTTTCAAACTGGATCAATTCCCTGATCTGCTTTTACAAGACACCATGTGGATGGTTGTTTTGGTGCCAGAGGGCAGGAAAACATGGGAAAGCAAAGAAGGTGTAGTAAACAGGAAGTTGCATCTTGCAGGAGCATTACCTCCTCATTGGGGTGCTGGGAAAACCATGAATTTAAAAACCTAGTCTTGGAAAATGTAGCTAGACTCCATCCAGGCTAAGGCAATTTAAGAGACACTTGGGTTCCAATTTAGTGGCAGAATGGCAGATTTTCAGGAAGTGGACAGCCCTTGCTCTAACAATAATAAAAAAAAAAATTACTATTCTCTGCTTAGCTTCTTAGGCCTGTCTCTTTGCAGTATTTGGTCTGCTCTTAGCTGAGTCCTGGATCAATCTCATGGAAGACAAAATGTCATTGCATAGTTCAGTGAGACAGATGATAAAATCAAAGGACATTTATCGGAAGATGTAATGTTTATTTCTGTACAAACGAGATGAAAAATAATAAAGCGTATAGATGTTTTTACCTATTGACATGTATTGATCACTGTTGTAACTCAAGAGGGAAGTAAATTTAAGATCTTGCCTTTGTCTAGCACATTATTGACTACTCAGGTCTGTTCTGTTTTCAACAGATAGGGACAGAAACCAGGGTTAATGTCCATCATTTGATCCAGAGTAGCAGTTCCAGTAATCTTCTTCCTGGGCAAAAAGCAAATCCCTTTTAAAGTGACTGCAAGAACCCTGAAGTCAGAAAGATCTAAGAAGGAGTAAATAAAGTAGAAGAGGGCAGCCAACTCACATAGTTTCCATGTCATATTCTCACAGTCTAACATTCTGTTCTCTCCAAGAAGGAAATAACAATATAATGTACAGCCCTGCACTACTGCTATTAATATCTTGGAATGCATCCAGAAGCACATGGGTGCTGGAGAATATGCTGTTCCTAGTAATCACATAAATGTTTAGATGTTTTTCTTTATGGGGCTGAGTCTGAATCTCTTTTATATGCTGCACTGCATAAGCCCTTATTTTCCAGCTCCTCGAAGGCTGGGCCAGTCAAGCTTCCCTTTTTAAAGACAAATTGCTGCATAACAGAAGTACTAGAAGTTTCAAAACAATGTATGAACTATTTTAGCTATTTTAGTGCACTTAAAAAAAAAAAAAAGAAAAAAAAAAAAAAGAGCAGAGACTGAGGATGGAAAGTAAAAGAAAAACAGAAGAGGAAACCAGGACACAGTGAAAACAATTTTTCCTAATGTTTTGCAGAATATTCACAAGCAATTACTCTAGAAAAAGTATTAATGATTTAAGATTACCTTTACAAGGTAAATTTTCTTCTCAATACACAACTACACATACTTCACATACTTCTGGTGTCACTAAAAATTCTTTCCTCAGAGGTCTTGTATGGGGAGCTTCCCCAGCGTAGCCTGTGTGGTGAATGCCTCAATGGCCAGCCAAGGACCTCCAGATGCAATTGTCCATCATTAGGTACACCTGAGCTCTGAAAGAACACAGGGAAAGGCTGAGTTCTTCAGAACAGAGGTGAAAAGTGACCTGGAAGCACAGGCCATAAATAGGAAGCATTGCTCTATCCATACTGTCTGAAATTTTTTTTTTCCATTAATTTAAAATTGAAGCCTAAAGGAAAAAGTAAGAGAAAACCAGGAGAGAAAATGCCACATCCAGTACTCAGGTGACATCCAGGCTGACAGTCAGTATACAGCTGATTGTAGCTTGTGAGCCTTGACTTGCCTCCAAGAGCACCCACACAAGTGATGTACCTGCTCAGCCTGGCTGTGCAGTGGCTATGTTCTGCTTCAGCAGGACAGGCTGTTTCAGATATTGTCCACAAAAATATTGGTTTGGGTCCTGAAGCAGCAAAGCTGTAGGTGAGTGTGGTATCTGAGGCTTTAGCCCTGCCAAAGCTGCGCTGGAGGAGGGGGTGCAGTGCCTCCTGCACTCATCCACAGCCACACAGCCCTGCTGTGGAGCCACAGGGTGATGCTGTGTGGCACCCCTCCCTAGGGAACTCTCTGGGGACCTGGAACACTGGAACTGCAGTGCAAGCATACCAGTGCCAAACCATTTCCTGCAGGAATATGAACTCCTCTGTCTTTGAGCCTGTAGTAGACTCCACTACCTGAGCAAGCTGTTCTGAAGCTTCCTCAAACATTTCTATAGTAGTGCAGACACACTGTTGAGAACAGCCCCCATAGCCTCCACTCATTCCACTGGGTAACCCAAAGAGTAATTTATTTTTTCATAAATTCTAGAAATTTATGGAAAGGATACAGCAAAAACTTTTCTCTTGCTAATATTATTGTTACAGCAAGATACCTGAAAACATAAGGTCTTATGTTCACATATAAGCTTCCTCTCAGAGTTCTAGCTGTGAAGATATTAACCATTTTGACACTTTGGGCTAGATTTTTCATAAAATCATTCCCAGAGTGTTCAGAAATCTCATTTTGCAGTCCAGTGAAGGTTGCATTAAGCATTAATGGGCTGGCAAGATACTCAGACATGGTTTTGTCTGAAGCAGAGAAGCATATTTGATGCTGGATGGGAGTGCATAAGGCAGAAGGTACTGTGTTCCTGGTGCCTACCACAAGCAGGTGAAAAAGGAGCTGAATTAAACGTCTGAATATTTGGCCTGTTGTCAAGGATACCAGTTGGAATGTTCATTTTGACTTGTGGGCTTGTTTTCTAGATTGGTGTATTAGTTCATTTATTTCTGACTTAGTTGAATTTACAGTGACTGGACTACTCAGTAAATGTGAAACAAGTATTCAACATATTCAAACAAGATACAAATATATTAATAGATCCATGATCAGTTCATTGTAATTCTGTAGGGAAGGAAAGAGAGGGAGAAAGCATTGCTTCCATGACTGTGGAAAGAGACCTTTTGGATTTGCTATTCCTGACATCTTAATAATTAGAAAGGAATCCAAAAGCAATGCTGCTCAAAAAATATGGCCATGAAACACACTATGCAGTTTCCTAGCCTCAGTATGTCTTGCTCCATCTTAGGAAAAAAACCTGCTTATAAATTATTATTGAATAAACAAATTCTTATTATTATTTGTGGGCATTTTAAAGTAGGATGAAATGTCATAGATTTCCTTATCACTCATCTCTTCATGTGAAAGCAAAGGGTCAGCATGGACCTGGGCAAACACAGATGCATGAGGACAGCACAAGGTCAACATTCCTGACAGAACTTACGCAGCTCACACAGAGGTGACAGACTGTGAAAGAATTATGTAGACTCCTAGTGCTCACAATAACAGACATGTCAAATCTATATATGTAATTAAGCCTGAAAAGCACAGTCTGAGGTATCAAAAATTTTACTTCCATTTAATAGATTTATTTCATATTCCCAGGAAACATACTTAAATCTTCTAGGTCATAGCCACTAACATAAATGGAGCGAGAAAAACCTCAATTTATGTCTTGTTTATAAACACTACCCCACTTCAACAGTTTCCTCTCTATCAAGAAGAAAAGAGAGTTCAGAACACTCCCAAGGGCAGAGCAGAAAAGACTGAAACGGTAATCTCTCCCAAGCTGGCTTGATGAAGAAGAAAATGGACAAAACAAAAGAAAAGAAACATTCAAGTATCAAAACACTCTTCACACAAAACCCTGAGAACTTGTGCCTCTTTTGACCTGCTGCCATGATTTGGAGGTGGATAAAGAAGAGACATGAGCAATTAAAGGAAAGTAGGAAATACTTGTGCCTTGTTCAACATACAATTACCTGTTGCAAACACCCTCAAGTGGCTGGTGCCCCTAGGACCATCTGTTGTTGTTGCTGAAAGCCTGTGGGCATTTTTGTCCACAAAATAACAATGCACACTCAGAGCAAGTCCACAGTCCTTAGTAAAGAGTAGATCTCTCATTCTGTTCACCCAGTTTTAAATCCATCTGGGCTGAAGATAAGAAACCTTTCACATTAATTGCTGTTCTAGGATTCTGCATACAGTTAGATCATCAAGATGGACCAAAGAATATGGAAATGCAGGAAGCCAGAACTCCAGTCAACATCAGTGTAGCTAAAATGCAAAAGGAGAGAGTATGAAGTACAGTCACCTCATCAGCCACAGCACCAAGCAGATTGTACTTGGACCTAAGATAAATCCCTTTCAGCTCTGGGACACCAAATGGCTGAAATTACAATTGGAAAGTGAAAGCAGTAAGAGCAGTACTTTTTACAGTGTCCTAGAAGTCCCCTTAAGAAGATGAAATCCCTAATACGAAGCAGCTAGGATCACTGTGGGTAGGAGCTTATATGAAGATGATCTATTTCTATTAAATATTTTCACTCTGCTAGAAGTGGCCTTCTGCTACAGGAGCAGGTCGTCCAGAAGCAGGTCCTCCAGAGGAGAAACAATATTTGTGAGGAGTTGCTAATCTCCTCAGTTTTGTGAGTGGGTCACTGTGGACCCTTTGGATGTATTTCTGTGGTACAGCTACTGCTGTCAATGACACACCATTAAAAAGTTGGAGCTACATCTAAAGTAGCTACTCATGATGAAAAATGTTCCAGTCAGAGCAATACAAAGTTCTTCAGAAGCTCAAGAAAGAAAGACACTTATTCAGGCCCAGTGTGCTCTGAATGTTGCAGTTATAGCATTCATAACAACTACTTACAACTGTCAAGTATCTCTGATGGTTTTTTCCAGTTTAGATGTATCTCTAAACTTCACTGCCAACTGTTGAAGGTTCTAAGATGTCATTTTGAGATAAAGAGCTATCGTTACAGTGTGCTTGTGACTTGTGTAAACGATGTTTAAATATGAATCTTACAAGTGTCATTTAAGGGAAAGGTAGAGCAATTGGATGTGAAGCCCTGGTTTCTAAAAGCAAACACTGAATTAAAATAAAAACTTGCTTGTCTATTAGCTTTTTCTAGGGACAATCTGAACAATTTGGAGAAAGCAAACCTTATGAACTGAAAACTAATTATAATTGAAGTGTTCATGGCTGGTTTGCCTGATTAGGAAGTAGTTGGGAGAAGGAATATCTTTGAGGGGTCCTTTTTCTTCCCCAGCCAAGGACTGAGAGAATTTGCAGGACAAGCTGGATGCCCCTCATACTGTATGTACATATCTGTTTATGCATGAGAAGAATTCAAAGATATACATAGGCACTCCTATGACATAAGATTGACCTAAATTCTTTATGGGGAAAAAAAATACATTTTGCCTTAAAGTAGCTGTCAGGGACTGACCACAAGTTTGCATTTACCCAGAAAAATGAATGCTTCTTGCAGTGGTTCCTTCTACTACATTCTACTTTCAGAATCTTGTAGGCGAGTTAACAGAAACTCCAAGATAAATGTATCCGGGGTAATGGGCTTATCTAAACTCTTCCTCATCATACAGCAGAGCCCATCAGTCAAAAAATCTCTGTGCCATTTTGACATCTAGACACCAACAAATGAGTACTCCATGCCATGGTGAAGAAGCTTTTGTGATTAGTAGCTTCAGAGGGGATTATGTTCGGTTACATGATCCTCTATGGAACAGCAGCAGGAAATAAGTTATTTTATGTAGATATTAACATAGTGCAGAAGGAAGCAACCAACAAGTTTAAGACCTGAACTTTGACAGAAGTAATTGAGCAGCTCAGAGAAGTGATTCATGTCAGCTGTGTATCTGATATTATCTTTGATACTAGTACTAAATGTCCATTTGGTTTACAAAAGATGAAAAGAACCTCTGGATGAATAGCAGTAACTGTGCCAGGTGAAATACAATTCAAATAAACATTCACATAACACCAGTTCAGATACCCACCCTGAAAGGTAAAGAACAATCTGTGCTTTCTTAAGGATCTCAGGGTTCTGGATCAGAGCAGACTTATGGCTCCCTTTGTATCTACAGAAAGCAAAATTGGCTTTCTATTTTCAGAGCACCGTAGATGCCATTACAGAGCAAACAATACCAAATGAAGAGTCAATTCTCTCAGTATTGCCTTCAGGTTCAGAAAATGAGTTGATGGATCTCAGAGTCCCTCACCACTCAATGCTATTTGACATTTTTTTGGCAGACTGAGGAATCCCAGGCAAACTCTCAGGGTAGTTAAATATGGATTTGATTATCAGAGCCAGAAATTCTTATGAACAGCTTATGAAGAGGGAATCGTATCTTTTTGCTCAAGAGACAAAATTAATCTCCTAGTTTTGGAATCTGAGAAAATGAATACCCACATCTACATCCAAAAAGGTAATTTTGTACATCTCTGATTCCCCACTCCTGACAGTATAATTCTCTTACACAAAAAAAGGGTACAGCATGGATGGACAGTAAGTAATAAGATTATTTGGCAAGACAAAAACAACCAGTGGTTAATAATGAAAGAACTCAAGGGTACTGAGCTCTGATTGAGCTCAAGTTCAAACTTTTTTGCCATCTGCTACAACAAAAGGGCCTTCTGACTTTTCATCATTACACAGCAAAATTCAGGCTTGCTTATGTGCTGGCTTCCACTTTCTTTGTTGCATCTCAGTAGTCAATGATTAACTATGAGTGTACATGCTGTTAACACTAAGTCAGACAATATGCCATTACCTTGTAGAACAAAGGGGAAATTTCATTATCTTTTCTGGAATCTAAATTAATAATTTTGTTGTGGTGAGACATGCTTTGAACATGCCTACACTGAGTAAATATTATTATTTTTTAATTCATAACCATTTTCTCACTGGTATATTTGGTGGTCGATACAAAAGGCCTATGCATTAAATATATAAATATATAAATATATAAATATATAAATAAATTTTAAAAAAATATATAAATACATAAATATATAAATATTCCAAAATCTGTTTTAAGCCAATTACCTGAGGTATAGAAACAGCCCAACTATGCTGATGAGAATTTTGGGGCAGAATGCCAACTGTGCCCTTGAAGGCATGTGTGTCAGTGAACCAGATGGGAGGTTAGCCTGCCCTCACCTGCTCCTAATTCAGATGCAATTGTGTATGCACACTGCTAGATTTAAAGACAGCTTTGATATGCCACAATCACTATAATCATAAAGCCTGGCTCAGTTTTGGATCAGCTGCGAAAAATAATTTTGTTAAGACCCATATAACCAACCATATTTTTAATGAAAGATGTTGTAGAAAAGACATGGTAAAGTAAACATCTGATCTTTTCATTTGATAAAATTAGATATTAATGTGACTTAAGATGATAAATACTTTTTATTTTTCTCAGCTCAAAATAGGTCTTAAAGGATACCCATGTTTTGCAGCTAAAACGGGGCGATTCAAATGTTTGCTCTATATTTCTACTCCCTCAGACTCTGTATAAAGTGTTGGATATATTGTTGTGGTGTGTTGGGCCCAGCCAACAGCCAGACACCCACCCAGCTGCTTGCTCACTTCCCTCTCTCACAAGACAGGGCAAAAAATGAACAAAAGCAAGAGGACTCGTGTATCTAGAAAATAACTATTTAATAAGGAAAGCAAAAGCTGTAGTCATAAGCCAAGCAAAATAAGGAATTAGTTCACTACTTCCCATCAGCAGGCAGATGTCCAGCCAATTCCTGGCAAGCAGGGCCTCAGCACATGTAATGCCTGTTTGGGAAGATGAACTCCATCACCACAATTGTCTTTCTTTCCTCTTCCTTGCCCTGAGCTTTTCTTCCTGAGAGTGATATCACGTGGTGTGCAATACTTTCTGGTCACTTTGAGTCTGCTATCTGGGCCTGATATGTAGTTCACTCTCAGCATCTTTCCTATCCCTCAACCTACTCCCTTTTGGATGTGTGTGGGAAGAGAGGAAACCCTGATGCTGTGCAAACACAGTTCAGCACTAGCCAAAACTTTGGAGTGTTATTAACACTGCCATGGAACTCCCAAAGGGCAAAGCACAGCATCACACATGCTGCTGTAGAGAAGGGTAAGTCCATCCCAGCCAGACCCAGTACAACTGTTAAAGCTGGTGAAACTATTCAGAGATAAAATGAGTGTAGATGACAGAAACAAGTGCTCTAGAGCATTTCTAGCATGGATGTACTCCTGATACTACAGAATCATTCTGAATTCACCCATGTGATCAATCTCATACCAGTTTTGAATACTTTTATTAACGGGGTTTTATGGGGCTTTTTTGGTCAGGCTGATTATTATTATTGTTGTTATTATAATTTTATTATAATCTATTATTATCATTGTTATTATTATTTTCTTGTCCTTACTGCTACTCGTATTTTTAGAAATGTGCCCTTTTCCACTTCTCTTTTATCCTCATTACTAAGCTGTATTTTGCAAGCAACTGCTTGAAATGCACAAAACAGGGTTGTTCTAGGAAAACAGGCCCTGTAGCCACTGTACGATAATAATATCATAGGTATTTTACTCTTTTTTTTTTTTTCAGTTCTCATGATTGATAATCATAAAGGTCATCCTGAAAGATGATAAAGCAGTTTTTGTTTTCAGAAGGGTGATTTTGGATTTGTTTATTTGCTATTTTAGCCATGTCAGCAGAAGTTGAAGACAGGCTTGTATGTGGAAAAGTACTCTGACTTTTCACTGTCAGATACTTTATGAGCTTGTTTGCATAAACACAGGAACATATGACTTTTCTGTGTAGATTACTCAGGTTTCCTCTTCACCAGTTCTCCCTAAGTGTTTCTTCCTTTCTTGGAAAACAGCACCAAATCAAAACGACTGAAATAGATACATGGGGAGAGACTGTTTTTCAATGTCTTAAATTAATACAAATACTAATTTATCTTGTGACAAGTGAGGCATACAACAGAAATTTGCTTTAGTGCCTCTGTATGGCAACTGGAGAATGCAAGATTGCCACAGGTGTTTTGTTTTACACAGGTTACAGATTACTTTCCTTTGCAGGCAGGCTTTTTTGTTGTGGCTGTTAAAAAGACACATGTTTTTACTGTGCACATAAATGAGGTGTCTTCCAAAATACTGTGCAGTTAATCTGAAGGTTTAATTTAGGCAAAACTATCAGAAAATTAATTTTAAAATCCCCAAATAAATAGCCTCAAACCATTTAAAAGCAGCAGTTGAAAATGAAGTTTCCTCATTGACTTGACCTCTCATTACTATCATTGTATCCAAAGGTGGAAATGTTTTTGTACTGTGAAACCAAGACTCTTAGAAATAATATCTACTTGTGGCTAATTGAGTTTAAATGTTATATACAAGAAACTGAGCTAAAAGTGTCAGGATGGCTGTGTAAGAAAGATGAATGGAACAACAACAATAACAACAAAACCCACAAAATCTCCATTTAATATTGCTGCAAAAAGAATGCTATCTACAAAAGTCACTGGCAAAAACCCTCCCAAAGCAAACTTTGCCTCACACAGCTCTAGCTAAATAACAGATCACAAAACCTAAACAAACCTTCTAAAAATATGCTTTTGCAGCTAGTCAAAATTTAAATACACATATAAGTTTACATGTACACAAATATTTTAATGAGAAGGTCCCAGCTAGGGGTGGCAGTGAAAAGGAAAGAGTATGTCTACTGACTTGCCATTCAAGAATATTGCACAGCCTGATGCCTGGAGCAATTTTGTGGGTCTTTAAGTTGAAAGCTGATAAGTCAGCCTAAATAAGGGAAGTGATTTGTGCCTTCATCTCAGTGTGAGTGCTCACTGAGGTGGTATGCTGTTTGTTAAATGAGAATTGTCAAAAGGTTGTAGCTTTTTTCCTGATGTGGAATGGAAAATATTTTGAAATTTCAAAGTTTTCATGGGAGAGACAATATACTCTGCTGCTCTGTGTGTGTCTAATTAAACAGTGAATCACATAGCTCAGGTAATAACACATAGAGAAAGCTTTAATATTAATAACAAGTACTGCAACATTACTGGTGTTTGTCAAGTTTAGCTTCCTGGGGATTTTGTTTGTTTATCCTGCTATGGAACTTGAATTCATCTCCATGTTATTACTTCAGCTATTTTCAGAGAATGATTCTATAACAATTTCCATTTTTGTTATTCCATTCCAAAATGGAAAAGAAAAAAGGCTTTCAGAACTATTAAATGTGGAGAGATGTTCTTTTTCACAGCATGGTAATATCCCAGCTAAGACCTAACCTAACTAGAGAATTACCTTTTTTCACAGAGTTATGTTCTATATGTTAATACACGCAGCATATCAATTCTGCCCCAGGCTTGCTATAGTTCAAACCAACAAATGAAGTTAAATACACATTGGGCTATTGGCACTAACAGCTACTACATCATACCAAAATTAGTTAAAATATACTCAGTGAAAATATCAAGATAAAGGCATATAATTATCCTAAAGAGAAAAAAAAAAGATCAAGAGATAACAGGACAGCAATTTGTATATGTATACTAAGCCAGTTTTACCATATATAGAACATTACAGGACAAAATCTTTGTTCAGGAGCAGAAAAAAATATGTAGGCAGCTTCTACACCCTATGATCCATCCATGCATAGCAACTCCCTTCTGGCTCATGGAGAAGGTAATATCTTGCCCACTGTCCAGGTTTGAAAAGAGTTTAAAATGGTAGATAGAGGAAGAGGACTCAGATCAGCACCCTCAAAGGAAGTGGTATGTCTAATTCCAGGTACCCAGACATTGGTGGCTGTAGGAAAACACCATGCTGTTAAGCTGCAGGAAGGTGTTAAGGACCACAGCAGGGTGCTGACCAAATTAGAAACATCTATATTTATAATGGCAGCTAAGCAGGTGTTTTTGAAATCTCCAGTTTGGGCTTAATTAGATTGCAGCATCCAAGGACTGATCTGAGCTTTCTGGGCATTGTCTTGCAGGCAGTGGTAATAAGGCCCACATAAATGTCAGTGCCATCTAGATGGTTAGGAATGTGGTTGACTGAACAAGAGAAGCATGGAGGGAATCACAAAAGCTGAGCACACCAGTCATGCAGAAAGACAGAAAGAAGCAATGGAAATCAGAGAGGAAAAAGAGATTGGGAGAATCTCCCTTGCTTTCTTGCCAAGACCCTACTTTATCAAATGCCTTTGACTAAGTTATGACTAAAATCTCTTGCTCTTACCCAAATGGGGTTCAAAGCCTTTTTTTCTGAAGCCTAAATATACAGACCCTGGTGTTGTCAGGGATTTTGCTCCTGGGCACTCCCACATGGATTTAAACAGTTTTGCTGATCTCTGACTATTAGAGATCCCAGTCTTTGGCTTATAGTACTGTCTGCATTGTAGTGCAGAGAAGAGGCTTACTAATGTTTAAAGCTGCACTGTGTTTTTGTAGGTTTAGGTGTGGTTTAGAAATGCACATTTGCTTTCAGTGATAATGGTTTTTTTCATCATGAAGTGCAAAACTGCTTGGTACATGAAGGGAAAACAAATACTGCTGCAGTGTATTAGTTATGAGATTGGTAGGCATTAGAAGCATCTCTTTCCTAATGGAACACTTACTCTCTTCCATCCAAGAGGCACAAGGGTGCACAACTAAGTTCTCTAAATAATGGACTAAATTAATTGCAGGAACAGTCAGTAAATATTTTCTACACTAGAATCTAAATGGATAAATTATAACACTATTTGTTTTTTACTTTTTTTTCTAAAGATAGTAAGTGGACATAGTTGCAACCAACAAGTTTTTATAGTGACACATATGTAGTGACATTAATACCTCTTTTCAAAATATACTCAGTAAACTAAATTGTTTGTAAACAAGGAATTAGAGATTATCCCTAGATCTATTTTTTGCACACTACAAATAAATGTATTATGATATCCCTTATTAGTTCATATTTTTCAAAGATGGATTGCCTAGTCTTTATTCTTTAGATGGGTGTCTTTCAATGCACAATATGTTTGTGAGTCAAGCTTGCATTGCAAAGATGTTGTGAATGCTTTCTTTGAAGTTGCTGAAGTTCTGTTCTGCTCTGACAGTGGGTATGCAAAAACAGAAACTCCTTGTACATCTGATCCCCTCACCATGTTTACCCCAGGTCACTGAGAGCACAATATTAATATTGAACACACTTTTTATACTTTTTACTGCTTTAAGATTGTAGAATCAGGTCAGTCAGGGAGAATAAGGTTATTTCAATTCATGCAGGTAGCTTTGCCAAACATAGTACCAGCAAAATGGTTTGTCAAATTGAAACCAAGGCTACTTGTGCTGTACCATTTAAATAACAGGAGTGAATGGAAGCGTGAGTGGGAATACATTTTGTAGTCAGTGTGATGATAAGCTTTGTATTTTTCCTGTGAACTGTTCAAGAAATATCCACCTAACACCAGAGACAAGTGAAACTGAAATATCTTGAACCAGTTCTGACAAACAAAGTGTAAATCAACATGCAAAATTCTGAAAATATGGGTTATTGTTCATTTACTGATTCACTAGATACAAATCTCTTTTTTTAAGAAACCTTAAATAATTATCTCAAAATTAAATTCTTTACTTACTTGTAAATGGGATTTTGATAACACTTCATTAACAGATGTGTGCTTGAAATACATTTTGTTTTGCAGAACTCATTTGAAGTATAACCGATATATTTTGTATAGACTTGATTAAAATTGTCAGAGTAAAAACATTTTAGGTAAGTCACAAAAAGATATATTAGGAAGAAGGCACATACCATAGCAATTTTCCTACACTTACGGTTTTCTTTTTAAATTACATCAATTAGTAGATGCTGATATGCAAGTGTGACTATAACCACAGGCCTTTAGCTTTATGTGAAACCAAAGGTTACAAAGGCTTCCTGGTTCTACCAGACAACCTCATGGCCTTTGTGTTTCTGGCTGCATATGGTCGACACTCTGTAGCTTGGGGCATATTGTAAATAGCAAGCAGAAGTATTATTTTTCTCTGTCCAAGGTTTTCTATTGAGTGTTCTAATTAGTGTTTTACCAAAAATGGGGAGAAGTGAATGCTCTGCTTTCAGATCAAAGCACCTGTTTTTAATTAGTTGTCTTAGAATTGCTAGGCACCATCTGAGCTTGTCTATTGAACTAAGCACATAAGGAAAGCCAAATACAGGGATATCTAAATTTTGAATTTCCAAGTAAACATACAGGGAAAGTTAATCAAGATGGTCACATTTGTAGCAGCCTTAAATGCAAATGTCAAAGACTCAACTGTGTTCCATACTGAGAACTTCAGCATCTAGGTTTCTGCCCTCACAGACTCAAGGTGATGGGCAGGCTTATTGGCAGGCAAGTTCTTTCACACTGGTTCCTGTCTACTGACTTTTCAATCCCCATGAGTTGGTTGTCAGCTTCCTGCATCTGCAGGAGACACTCCAAAGGCTGAGTTATGTGCACCTGAAAAGGTGCAATCTTCTCCTGAAAAACAGGAAATTACTACTTGTCCAACTGGATTTGAGAGCACAAAGAAGTAGAATATGAGAGATGTGCTGCTGAAGGAGAAATTCAGCATCCTGTTACTGACAGGTAAATTTTAAATATGTTTAATGATAGTGTGGTACTGACAGCTCCCTGGACTGCAAACAGCTCTGAATCAGCAATTATGTTTCTTTCATACGTGTAAATAGACACTGGACTTGTCATGGTATTTTCCCCCTGTCTTGGAAGACAATCAGGAGCACTGCAAAAATACTTCCCACAGACCTTGGGGAAAGGTGGAAATAACAAATGCCTTACTTTGCTGAACTGTGAGCTCTAAGGCTACAAAGCCTGCAGAGGGAGGCTGTCTCCAGCCTTCCAAATATCTATCTGTGTTCCTTTCAAAATGTAAGTCTTCTGAGTCCAGTAAATTATCCTCCAGACCCTAGATTAATACAGGTGAGTAATCTACCTCACTTCATTTGTGATCCTCAGTTCCCAAACCACAGGTGATGCCTCCAGTTCAAAAGGGAAGAAAACTTGAGAAGAGGGCAGTTTTGTTCTGAAGTGAATATTTGGTACACAACAGTTAGCTTTAGACTTCTTTTGGTAGAAAACTATGTGTCTGGATACAATTTTCTTATAGATTTCCCCATTGCAGCAACTGATGTCAAGCATGAAGTAAATATTCAGCAAGTGAGACCATTTTAAGAATAATCATTGTAGCACAGTAATATCCAAACAGAAAACCAAAGCAAACCAAAGAAAATAAAAAGGAAAGTCTGCAATGCATTAAAATAGCAATGTTTACCTTGTCACTCTTTTTCAGGTATTCTTATCTTTGGTTATCTATCCACACCTTTCACTGTCTCCAGGAGGAAGTGTGAGGATTTTAGAGTACTTAGGAGAAACCACTTTTTCAAAAAGCAAACTCCCTGCACTGACTGGAGCAAAGCTGAGACTCTATTATATCATACCAAAACTGGTATCCTGACTTACATGTATTGTGTATACACAGTTTTGTGCATAAAAACAGAATGTGAGGAAGGTAAGGACTAGACTTAGGAGTTAGGCAAGGTGATCTTCAGTGCAAGGAATGTTTGATTTAATCAATATTAAATCGAAAGTTCAGCATGAAGCTTCTTTTAGCATTGTTATTTTTCTAATGAAGAAGACTTCATGAAGGAGGCAATTTTCTTTAAGGGTACATGTGCTCAAAATCAAAGGAAACAGAAAGAAAGTAGTACTCTTTGTCATCACCTTCAGGCTCCTTCTTTGTAACACTGAACAATCTATGAGCAGATCATAAGTGTTTGTTATGCAACGGTAGTGTTGAGACTGCTTGTGAACAGTTTTCTGTATTTATGCAATGCCTGATATTTGTTTTTCTCATTGTGTTGATTAGTTGTGACTGGTCAGACAAGTCATATGGTGCTGTTTCTGTTCTCAGATTAGAAGAGTGCACAAATTCTCATGTGTCAAGTAGTTTTGTTAATAATTACTCTGGCAGCTTCAAGGCCAAGATATATGGTAACAATCCATACTTTTTTTTGAAAATGAATACAAAAAGAGAAAAAGCATGGCTGAAAAGAAGACAAACCCTGAGCAAACAGTCACATAAAACTGTTTGCCATGCTTGCCTGTAGAGCTATACACATGAACATTCTTTTGTTTCTCATTGAACATCTACATGTGCTTGGAACCCAGCTCATTACTTTTGCTTTTGAAAACGTATTTCAAAGGGATCTTTTGTGTTTTCTTTACTTTACATGGTTAGTTGGTTTGATGGGCTTTTTTTATTTTTATTTTAATGATTATAAATCTATACCATGTTTTTAGACCTAAAACCTTGCAGCAGGATTCTGGCCACTTCTCTCTGAAGTGCTAAGAGCTTCTATTGTAAGGAACAAAACACTTGCTACAGAAAGGCTTGAACCATAGAAAACATTGGGCTTACTTTCTAATCACATCTGGATATTGAAATCTTTGCATCTTAGCTCTGATAAGAAGTGCTGGCTTTCCAATAAAAACTGGTTTGTCTCAAATTCTTCACAATTTCAAATTTTTTTTCAAAAGCCAACATTTCTCTAACTTTTTTTTTGAAAGCTAGCTTTGTCCCTGAGCCACAACATCTGTAACAATAAAAAAGATATTTTGTAGGGTCTCAACAATTTTTATAGAAACTTTTTGTTTGCATATAATTATCTAAAAGACTAAAGGTTTTGGGAAAACATTGTACCATGCAGGCTTCAAATAGCCTGTGTGAAGAGAAAAAGAGAGGCTAGGGGATGGATGAATGCAGCTGACTTTGAAGTGATTAGCAAAAAAGAGAGATAGGAAAATGATCCATGTACTGTGCAATAAATCCTCCTCACATCAGCGGTGGACAATAATGCAACATGACACACCATGGGGAGCAGGCTGAAGGAAAGTGAGGATCCCCTCACTCCCATCTCCACCAGCACTTCCCACAGGCTGGCAAAATAACAGTTGTCTTTCTTTGTGATTTTTTTCCAGGTTTTAGTGCTTCCATAAGCACTTCTATAAGCATTTGCTTCTCGGCATAGTGCTGGGAAAAGAAGTCAGAGCAAACTCCAAGTGGGAAAGTGACCAAATGCAAAGACAAGAAAAAGACAAGAGACGAGAAAAGACAAGAAAAGTTAAAACTAAAGCACTTCACAAGACACATTAAAACAGACCCAAGAATTGAACTAGATAACCTGGGTTGAACCAGATGATCTTTAAACATGCCTTCTCATGCAAACAATTCAATGATTATGTGATAAAAACTTATCAATTTATTCATACTTAAAAATCAGAAACTAGAGAGGAAAAATATTACTGTGACAAGTACAGTCCAGAAACATGAAGATATTTAAACATCCTTTTATAGTCACATTCTACTTAAAAGCAACATAGATTTTTAGCCATTTGGTGTGCAATTATACCAAATTTTCTTGAAAATTCCTGGGATTAGTTTTTCCTAGCCTAATGAATACATATCAAAAAGAGAAGTGAGTATCTTTAGACAACAGAAAATCTAATGAAGGGTTTGCATACCTGTTTTTACCACCGCAGGAAATAAACTCAAGAAGATATTTGTGATTTTTCTTTTATTTTTTCTCATTTTAAAACTTTGATGCTTAATGATTGAAAGGCTGATTTTGGGAGGTGTATTCTTATATTTGAACCATGACCATGGAGTGTATGACCAGTCTAATTCCTCCTGGTTGGGCTTTACCAGCCGCTGTTGGACATTTGATGTCATGCATTCATGCACTGAAAATGGTTGTATTACTGATACTGAACTCCAAAGTGTTTACCTGAATCATACATAGTTCTGCTGGACACATAATAGATTCATAGCATTCATAGGAAACATTGACATGCTGGGTAGAAGGGACTTGTGGAGATTGTACTCAGAAATCACAGTCAAAATAGGACACAACCGAGTCAGGTCAGCCACATCTTTATTCAGCCAAGTTATGAAGCTCTCTAGTAATGGCTACTTCACAAATTGTTTGGGTAACCTGGTTCAGTGTTGTAACGCCCTCTTTGTGGAAAAGTTTTTCCTGAACCTCTCTTGTGATTGTTGCCCCTTCTGTATCACCTGATACTACAGAGCACCTCATCTCTTATCTTTGAAGCTACTCTACATTTATATATCATGAGTTCCTTTAGATCATTTTCACCAGGATAAAGAAGCCAGTCTCCCACATCCTCCCTACATCATATCCTACTTCCCAGCCTTTAGTTAAACCCTCTTCAGTTTTACCTTACCTCAGCAGGGAGGCACAGAACTAGACAAAATATTCCAGATGTAACCTCACCAACAGCAAGCAGAGAACAAGATCTACAGATCAGATTAATGTTCCTTGACCATACATCAGCCCAGCACACGATTTGCCTTTCTCACGACAAGAGTGATCTGACTAGCCTCAGGTCCCCTTTCAGAGTGACTTTTTCTTCATCACCTTGCTGCCAGACCATAATACTGCATAGGGCTGTATGGCCTGGCATGCAAAACTTGATACTTCTCCTTGTGGAATTTCATGAGCTTTGTGTTTCTCCCTTTCTCCAGTTTATCAGGGTCTGCCCTTTGTTATGATGCCCTCTGAATTAAATTTGCTGAGGGCACACTTCAAAATCATCCAGGTCTTTAATGACTGTGGCTAAACAATAAGGGTCCCAGTATCAACTTCTGGTGTACTCTCCTAGCTGCTGACCACCAGCCAAACATCAAACCATTGATTATTACCCTCTGAACCTGACACATCTGCCATTTTAAACCCACCTAAGAGTCTGTATTATTTCCTGTATTCTTCAGAGCTTGAAAGGCAAGATTATTTTGCTCTCAATTAAAGCAAGATGTTAGGGAAAGAAATTACATGTGGGTGCTCTTCTGTCATGCCTATTCAAAAATAGCACCCTTTTAATGTAAGACAGGTAGAACCAGGCCTTTCTTTGATGAAGTTAATGGAAAATGTGTAAGGAAATGGATGTAGGTTGGAAGCTATCATGTTATTGTGGCTAAACAAGCAACTGCTTCTCTGCCAAGCTGTGATAAGTGAAGCACATTAAATCAAACCACCAGTTAAACCACAACTCCTTGATGGTGATTTTCTTATGCAGTTTCTTAGTGGTTTAAGCTAATGGCTTTTACTTACCAAATGGATTCTACTAGGGTATGCACTTTGCCAGTTACCACAGCTCAGCTGTACAGTAGCAATTCAGTAAGGCAAAGTAATTAAATAGTTTCTGACCTTATAAGTGTACCATGTATAAGGATAGATGTTGACCTCATTATTAAAAATTTATTCAGAAGATCAGATACATGTTTTTGTTAATTCCTTGGTATGCTGATTCAGGCCTAGAAGGGGCTGGAAAAAGAGAATGTTAGAGGGTTTTAATGATAAACTTAAGTGTTAAAAGTGCCATTCTACCAATTTAAATTAGAGACATCACCAGTACATGGCAGAATTGGTGTAATGGCAGAACTGGCACACAAGTATTTTAAAAATAAATGGTGTTGCTTTCACTCCTTTTGTTTGCTACATAATTAGGGATGTAGCTACTGTGATATATGCCCTCTGGAAAAAGAAAAAAAAAAAAGAAAAAAAAGTCTATGTCTATTTCCAGGTTTGACCTATTTATCACATAATTTCAGGGATTTTAATCTTGATATGTGATTCTTCTCTCTTTTTTTTAGTTTTATTTTTGTATTATCTATACTTAATGTGATGCATTATTTGCTCTCCATTTCATGAGATACATTTTTCATTCTGTTTCCAAACTGGAGTATTCCAATAATATTTCTCTAATCACAACACTTAGCCTTGTTGTTTGCATTTTCAGAAATATGATTAGGATAATTTAAAGGAGAGTGGCATGATTTAACAATACATTTTTAATATGACCTAAGATGAATAGTGAAAACATGTTCCAGCTTTGTGCAACCACTGAGTACAAAACCTCTGATCGAGGAGTACTGCAATTAAGCCTTAGGAGTTCAAGACTTTTTATATATTGTGACAATGCCACTGTACCATGGATGACATGATTGGCTTGCTTCCTAGAGATGGAGACCTGGAGAGGGAATGTAAGTCTCAAACAAAATTACTGGATAGACTTGGCCACATAATTAAAGTGTAGTTATCACAGCACACTTGTCTTGCTTATAGGGATCCATTTTATCCAAGGAAACAGTCCATAAAATCATACACTTTTCCTCCTGTCCCTCCCTTAGGACACAAAGATGGAGAGGTATAAGAGTATAAAATTCATGCTGTGTTTTTATTTCTGAACAAACTCTTGATCTTTTGCTGAAATAATTTTTTCTTGCTAGTTTGAAAGGATTTTTTTGAGTCTTATGTAAGTATCTTTTTTATTTCTTTTATTTCTTAAAAATCTACCACTCTCTTTTTAAATAAATAGCTTTAAAATGTTCTTGAGCTAACTCTTTACTTTCTTTCTTTATATGATTGTTATTGATACTTTTATGCCTTAGAAGTTTTGCCAATAGAGTTCATAGAGTTCAAGTTAAACTGATTCTTATGCAAAGGGTAGATTCAGGCAAGTTGGAATAAGCATCATAAGGCAAATACTTTGAGTCTGTAATATTAATTTGAGAATCTCCTGGGCAGGCTTCTGCATGCACTATGTAGAAATTGTTATTGAAGCAAAATTATCTGAACAGTTGAGTCCATTAACTATTTTGCAGCACTTTAGTAAAAATTAAAAAAAAAAAAAACACTCTTCACATTCATTTGTTATTACATTAGGAAGAAAAGATCACTGTCTGCTAGTCTTACTGCTTGTACTGTGCCATCTGTGCTTGTAAAAGTAATAATAAGCAATGAACTGCATATGCCATCTGTAGTCAGATCTTTAATAACAATTAGGTAATAATAATCCCCAAGAAATCACTTGTTAACTGTGATAATTGATTAAATGTAATTATTTTGTATAATAAACTCCAATCAATGTTTTACAATGCTGATAATGTCTTTCTTCACCCCCTTTTTTTTCCACAGTAAATTCCCCAGCATGTTTGAGCAGCTGTGCAGGAAAATTACTGATTTCCCTGGGTTAATGACTGATTTTCAACCAATCAAAATCCAAGACACAGTCTGCTAGGTTTATAATCAATTTTTTGGTTTTTCTTATGAACAAGGTACAGTGTAAATATAAAGTAACACTTGGCAAAATTAATTACTTCAGAGTAATTCCTTATAGGTTTAAGGATGAGCAAAGATTGACAATTCAAGTAAAAAATTCATTGCAGTATATTCCAGTATCACTGGATTGTTCTGTAGCAAAGGTGTTGCCCCACAAAACTGGTGGTAACAAATAACCCAAGACACAGAAGGGGGTCAGTTGATTTGGTTGCAACTCCAATTCTAAGGCCCCAGTTCTGCAAAGATTTAGATCTTAGGTGAAGCAGTCCATCACTTAATTTCCAGTATGTGACTGAATTCCAGCTCAAACTTAAGCATACTAGTGTTTCAGTGCTCTAGTAACCTGAATCTATACACTGACTTCTGCACAGGTGAGGAGGTTCTTGTGCTCTTATGGCATATTCATTTTCATAAAGCCAAACTCAAGCAACATTTGTGAGATGAGGAATTACATCTGAACAGCAATCTGCAGAACGTATGTCCCAACAAAAAATATCCTAAAAAGCATTCAGACATGCCTCTCCAAGAACAAGACCAAGTATTATATTAACATAATCTACTATGGCAGTACAAGAGGGAAACAAAGAATCTTGGTTTAGTTACTATGACAATATGAATCTCTTCTGTATGACTAATGTAATTAAATCACAGACACAGCTTTTTAAAATCTCTTGGACTTTTTTTTCATTTTAATTATTAGAGATGCATTACAGAAGGAAATACAAGTCTCAAAATCCATCCTACAGCAGTTAGGAAACATTTATTTCATAGAAGTGATCCTGATTTCTCTGCAGTGAGTTCAAACTGATATCTCAAAAGCAAACCAATAATCCTGAAGCATGCAATGCTATAAAATTAGAGGCTAAATTAGAGACCTGCAGGCAATCACAATGCTATAATCTCATTGGGATCACAGAGACCCAACGGGATAGCTCCCATGGCTGAAGAGCTGCAATCACAGGAATGTTTGGAAGGGGACCCCTTCAGATGATTTAGTCCAACCCCTTTGCCCAAACAGCATTAAACAGAGCCAGTTGTCCAGGACTGTGTCCAGCCAGGTTTGAAATATCCCCATATATGGAGGCTCCACTGCTTTTCTGGGCAACCTGCTCTTGTGTTTGACTACCCCCACAACAAAACATTCTATTCTTGTGTTCATACTGGATTTCATGGGATTTGATTTGTGCCCATTGCCTTTGCCCTGGCACTGAGCACTGCTGAAAAGGGCCTGGTTGTTCATCTTTGTTTGCTCCATTAGGTATTTATACACTTTGATAAGGTATCCCTGAGCCCTTTGTTCTCCAGGCTGAACAGTTTCAGCCTTTTCTTGCAAATCCAGAGAGAAAAAGAAAAGAATTTGTAGAGGAACAGTGATCAGAAATTATGTTTCTATTGAATAGAATATTCTTTTAAAATCATGTTTCTACAGAAGAAATAGATTCATACAGGGTTTTGATTTTTAATTTTTTTTAGATTTTTAAAATGAAAATCAGCCCAACTAAATATATCTCAAAATTAAAACTCTTAATTTCTTTTGCAGACCTTTGTTTTCAGGTTTTATTTGTTTTTTCAAATGAGTTCATTAACTTATAACTGGTATTCCTGATTTTAACCAACTGGTCCTTGCACATAGACCAAGAACCATGGGAGTAGCAGGAAGATATTACTTTTAATATGCTTAGAATAAGACTGTTTATTCAGAAAAGCTTATTCTAGCTTGCTACTCCATAGAGTCACAAAAGACTTAGTTGGCTGGGATATTCAGTGTCTGTACAGCATAAAATTCATGTGCCTTAAACAGTAAATATTGATTTTGTGATTCAGGAAAAAAAATGCTAACTATGTAAATGAACTGTATACATTACTTGCCTAAAGTTCTACTGCAATGGAAATCACATCTATTTGTTCTTTTCACTAGGTAACCACTTGGTCCTGAAGTGATTCTAAATTTCATTTATGTGTGTCCTTACTTTTTGAGTCCATTTCAAGTTGACTTTCTACTTCAGAAATAAATATAAGTTTTGCTGGAAAAGCTTGCTACATGTACATCTAAAAATGAGGAGACCTGACATTCTTTAGATTCAAATTCCATATGTTTCATTTTCCTGGTATGTCTGATGAGTTTTTTAAGCACTTCCAGTAGGGCTTCCAGTATTACTCTGCATATCCTAACTATTTTCAAGCAAATAATTTTGGTATACAGATGTCATATAAATGCTAATACAATTACGTAATTTCCAGTACTTTTCAATTCATGCAAATATTTCCTACCTTGTGCTTAACATTCTTTATATTTTGTATTATTTATTTGTTATATTTTCATGGATGTGCAAAATAAACAGGGGGAAGTGAAAATGTATATCCAATGTTGATGCAGATTTCCACTTTTCTCAAAATGGTTGTTTTTATTTTTAAATATACAGAGAGATTATTTCTAGTGGTTCAATTTCAGTCTCAGAAATTAACTACATTATAAGTTTGTTATTGGAGCTTACAATTAAGTCCCAGCATCATTAAACTAAGATAAACATAACAGTCAAAATAGAAAATTATCAGAAAAAACTGCAACCCAAAACAAAGAAAAGATTGCGGACCCACTATCAGTGTTCTTCTCTGGACAATACACAGAGTATTGTATTGCAAGAAGACGAGGGTAGAGACAGAAATACTTGAAGCAGCCTGAAGGGATTTTTGAGAAAGTTTTGTCAGTTCAGCTGAAAGTGAAGATGCCAGACCACAGCACAGTTTTTATACCAACATGTTTAAAACAGATTGCTTATTTTCTTGCTGTAGCTACAATGAAATGCCGTACATACACTCTACAAATGAAAGGAAACAATGAGTGCTTTTCCATATTGTAAAACATGCTGCTTCAGCAATCTGGAACGAGAATGTATGAGCCCTTTTTCCAACAACACAAACCAGGATAATTAGGAGCATACCTGACAGGACTATGGAAGGATTAAAACTGTATTGTTACATTTCTGTGGAGCATCACCAGTATTATAAATTACAATACAGACAGTTTGTTCCCTTGCAGTTCCATCAGCAGCTGTACAGTACTTAATGTTTAATAGATAGAAAGGAACCAATTTACATCATTTTCAGAATAGCCCTTTACCTGTCACAGTGACTGTTGATCACCTTACACAGAGACTCAGCCTCTTGATTCCCTCGACCTATAATTGCAATATGAGGGATGCATTTTCCCTGGTAAATCCACACTTTAGCCCAGTATGTGTTGCAAATTATGGATTTACTTTGCAAGATGGGTAGTTTCAGAAGGACTCAAATGGTTCCCATGAAGAATAATTCATCTAGATAACATCTTATGGCATGATTTACATACTCCAGAGCATAGACTAGCCATCAAGGAGTTTTCAAGTGGTGACTCTCTGTTTTGATAGCTTTACTGATGTTTTACATTAGCAGGAGTAACACAAGTTCTGAAACACTGATGGCATTTTTAGACTGTAAGAGAAGTGCTACAAAGCAATGATTAACAGTACTGTAGCTACCTATCTGTTTTTAATTTCTTTATTTCATTAATAGAGTGGTTCAAAAGACATTCCAGCTTTCATTTGCCCATTCTTTTCCCTGTAAGCCATTATGAATGTGCAGGAATTACTTAAATGTCTCCCTGTGGGCTCCACAATCAGGTTGAGGTCTAAGAGATGACAGGAGGTGAACTTTCTTCAGCACACAGAGAAGGAGAGGTGAGTAGACTGACCCAGTAAGGGGTTTAGAATAATAAATTGGAATAAACCAGGTAGTGGATGCCACTGGATAATGCTCAGTCCGGCAATAAACCTCTGGCCAGCAACAGGCGGCTACAGTAGGTTTTCACCTTACCCCTGCTTCCCATCATGGGAAAAAAAAACCCAGCAGGACGACTTTTTTGTGGAAGCACTGAGACCTCACTTGACATTGTCAAGCAGGTCAGTGCAAACATAATCTCTGACCCACTTTTTTGGGTGCCAGAACACCAGCCCATGCTCTTGGGAAGGGACAGTAGCTGGTGCCCTGTACTATTAGAGTGCACAGATGCTAACTGGGGTCTGTGTCAGCTGGAAAAGCTTTTCTACAGCCTTTGCAAAGTGATGAAAGGAGATGGCATGGCAAACAAGCTGCTGAAAGAAGGCAAAAAGGTTTCCAGACAGAAAAATCTCTAACAGTTTCAAAAGGATGATACCTTCCTTAAAATAAGAACAAGATGAGTGATGACATGATTCCTCAGAACTGGAAGAGAGAAACAAAAAGTGCTTTTTGAGGCTAATTCTCCTGGGCTATTTTCCTTTTTCTATTCAGTTTTCAAAACTAGTCTTGGAAATCAAGCAGTGATGCTGAAAAGCTTCCACAAAATTGTGGTGTGAAAATTACAGCATTGATGTGCCTCAGGGGAAAATTCACAACCTTGTAGAGAAAAGGTAAACCAACAAAGTCAAGAAGGCAATCACAGTTAGAGCTGTCAGGGAGAATCAACTTTTTATAAAAAATTATTAGTCAAAGTAGGTTTTTTTCATATATAATCGTATAACATGCCACATATTCCCTGACTGAGGATTCCCACAAGGAATGAAGACAGAATCATACTACACCCTTGCCATGAAATTATTTGTCTTCTGAAACCTTAAAAGAAACACTTCTCCAAAATGCTACACATACTGAAGATTTTTTTTCCTTTACTCCTTCCCTTTTGGAAAAATCAGAGTCTCAGATAGCATGTATCTACTCAAATTCACAGAAAAAATTATTTGTGTAATCCTAGATTTCCACTCCTTCCCTAGGAGTTTTACTTTGTTCCTCCACTCTTCTTTACAAAACTAACGTATAACTCATCTGCTTCTTACGTATTTATTGCAAAAGTAGAGTTTGAGAATATGCAGTTGTGAATGATAAGATACATCAGTTCTGGGATGGTTTATAAGGTAAGTAGTGCATTGCAAAAAGATACAGAAGTTTTGATTCAAAAACTTGAGGAAGATGAAATTCCTAAAGGCATTGAAGTTAAAAGCTAAAGCTTCAATGGAAGTCATGCTTTGAAATGCTTTATAAATCTGGATAATGCTACATCTCAGCCATACCCTTGCAGGAGAGAGTGGCCCAAAAGACAGAGCTGAACCCGTGCAATGGTTGCTTGCCACAGTGGTGCAGGGTTCTCTGTGTTAGGAAAAACTGATGGTGGAGTCAAATACCTGTTTTATGCAATCTTTTTTAAGGGCAGAAAATGTTCACATGGCCTAATCCCCCTAAACTCTGTGGCAAAGTCAGTAGGATGCATTGCTTTGTCATCTGTTGGAAGTCTTTCTCTACAAGAGTTTTATTATTTTCTGGAGTGTTTTGAACTGCTTTTGCATTGTTTCTCCACTCTTTGTGCTGATGGTCTCACAGCTTCCAATCCTTCTCCTTGCTTTCCTCTTAGTGTGCTGTTACTCCTCTGCCCGTGCTCACTATGTTTCTGCTGGTGTCTTTCACATTCACATTCAACCAATCCCTCTGACTTCACAGCACCAAAGGGTATTTGTTAAATTGTATTAGCTACTCCCTGCCCACTCTTATGCAGTAGCTTCTTTTGTTTAGGTTAGTCTTAACCTAAGGGTAACAAAATTGCCATCTCATTTAGCTTGGAAGTATGAAATGGAAATATAACCACACGAAATGAATGCACTGGCAGATTTGGCATTAATTCTAGGTAAAAGCAGATTGTTACAGAAACAAATGATCTAGCTGCAGGGACAGAGTGGAAGGGTTGAATTTCAAACTGAATAGACTCAAAATATATTAAAGTATACTGGATTTGCAAACACCAGTGGAAATCTGTGGCTGTACCTCCACAGAAAGAAAAGCATGGGTTTGTCTCAGATACAGACTTCATGTGTTATATGACAAAATGTTGAACATAATCCAACATTTTGGTGAGAAAAATGTTGTGGCAAAAGATATGTCAACTGCTCCTGTCCTATGAAAAGAGTACGAAATTTTTGTTAATTTAGTCATCGTAGTCAACTTCATGAAACACAGTACTTTTTTTCACCACACTCAAGGTTTCTATGGAAGAAAATCAGACTGCTGGTACACGGTCTGTTGATCTAAATTTTCCCCATGCTCTCTGAAATAGTCCTTCTTGCAGATAAACAGTTCTTTGTCTCCATGAAGGTTGTAAAAAACTTTCACAGTAGTATTAAAGCAATGAATAACACCTCTTACAAGATGGGGATTGTCAGAAAGACCACAAAGATGAAAATCAGGGCATTGATTTCAGTGATTTGGCAATTTAGGACACATTCCCTCTTCTACATTAGCGCTCTGATTTGAAGCAAGAGTGCAGTTTCAAAGGACTATTTCCTTGATTGTCCCTTTGTATCAGTTCGATTGGCAAAGCATTTTTGTTGCACAAATGAGAATCCTTTCAGAAGAATGAAAACTTGTATCTCTGTTCTAGATGTGTGTCTTCATATTAAATCCACAATCCAGAATGACATAGTCCTCACTGGAACTGACCAGAGCAATAAGGGAGAAAAACAAATCTGGAGTTGGAAAAGCCTGGAGACTGTCTAGAAACACACCCGCAGAATCTGACCCTCTCTGGAGAGCCTGTGCTCCCAGGAGGACACAGTCACTGAAATATTCTGCACAGCTGTTTAACAGATTCATCCTTTGAACCCTGTCAGGTACCTCTGAGGCCCAGCAAAGAGAATTTCACTATGGGGTCTTACAATGCGGTTTTCTTCCCTCTCATGATTTGTGGTCAAATGTACTGATTTTTGAAATTGCTTATTTTCTTAGCCTCAAGATGAGCTAGAATCTCATGCAAAATTCAAACAAGATTGATTACAAGACTCATCAAGTTTAGGGCATTCAGGCCAAGCTGCAAAATAAAATCAATGCCAGTTGCTGCCTTTCATAATCTGTTTACTTCCTGACTCCGTGTTGATATTAGAATGCTTCATCTCCAAGTAATCTTATTGGCCTTTGCATTTATGCTATGGCTGAAAGGATTAGCACTGAAAAGCACTTACATATTACCTGTGATATAAACAAGGAGATTAGTGGATGGTCCTTTGGACTGAAGCTATTATTTTCTTTGTAATTTATGTACTGGATTCCAGAGACAGAAAATATCCCCTTGTACAGTTAAAATGCTTGTCACACAGACTGCAAAGAACCTACTCCTCCTGTCAGAAGGCCTTTTAAAACTCTTTCTGTGAGAGAAATCTCTTTGCCCCTGAATTTTCTGCAACAGACTATTTGAATATCTGGTGCCAGTGTAGCTTGTCCAGTAGCACACTCCAGAAGGTGCAAGGAAACAAGTAGGTAACTACTGGGTTTTCATCCATCTATTTGTCTAGTTGGTATGTGGGGCCATTTCAGTCTAAATTTTATTCATCTGCTAAATAAATTTTGTTGGGGACCCTAACTTGCCGTGAAGAATACAATCCAGGGATTCAGGGAGCTACTGTTTCACTAAAGGTCACAATGAATACTTGCTAAACTTTGGAGATAGAACACATTATACATGTGATATGTGATACATCATACATAATATTGTAAAAATATACAGAGAAACATTTCTTATTATTTTCACTATGTTTACCAGTAGAGGCATATTCTTCAGCTTAGGTTACTACATGATATATGAGCATTTGGTTCTTGTGACAAGGTCTGTTTTCTAAAAGAGGATATTTATTTTTCTGCAGTGCTAAGCATTCATCCTTTTGTCGCTTCCTTGGCTTAGATAGCTGAGGTTATTTTGAGATCAATTTTCATCTCCTATTTAAATCATATGGCTGCTGGCTCAAATCCAGCTTGGGTCAGTAATTCTGCCATATACATGAAGCCAATTCTTGGCCTGAGCCAATTATTCCTGCTGAAGAGGTTGTCATGCTACAGGGAAATAATAGCAGCTACCTTGGCATTTATCCTACCAGCTTCACTAGAGACATTACTGAAGAGGTGCACAGGATGATCTCTTCAAGTTGGGACTGAAAATGGTGTTGCCTTTATAAAAGCACTGTGGAAAAACATCAGTAGACCATTCACTGCAAAAGTGAAGGAGTTAATCTACATCCTAATAGCATCCTTATTTTCTTACAGATGCAAATATTTTAAATCAAATTATATAAGTAACAATGGTGATATGGCAGTCATAAAAAATCATTAAGGAAAAGCAGAACTACACTACAATAAAAGGAAGTACTTAAAAACTTGTAACATTAGCTGTGATGCTCTTCCTTAAATGTTTCCTTCCTTCCTTTAAAAAAAACAATCTTTGTTCTACACTGATGTTTGAGTTCCAGCCAGGTACAGTGATAAGCGAGATCTCACTGATTTCTGTCCTGCAGGTGATTAGCTAGTTAATGCTGACAAGCTTTGCTGTGTGATTGTATTTAATCTGGAAGGGTCTCTACTCTCAGAGAAAATTTTAATCTTTATAGTACTTACCTAGGCAGCAGGGTAGCCCTTTTTGTCAGATTCATGCTTTAAATTAGACCTGGAGACTTTTCTTCTTTCCTAACGTGAATTTCCAATACATATTTTAACTTTCCAGGTATGTAGTTTTGCCATTGGGACACCTGCTAATGGGAATGTAAAGTTGCTAACCTCTTCCCACAGGTTATGATAAAATCAGGTTGTGAGAACAGCAGTGTGGGGCAGGGAGACAGCCAGCACTTGCCACCCATCCCTCACCTCCTTGGGAGCATGGATGTGCTTGTGCAATAAGTTAAACCTCTGCTGAGCTGGGGCCAGCCCCGCACCTGGTTCCTACAGCTGCCAGAGTGATGCGCTTGGGCTGCCACGCCAGCTCGATCCCCCTGCACCTGGGAGCCACCCGAGGGGTAGCAGCAAACAGCCTGGGTGTGAGCACGGTGTCCTGGCTGGGAGGAAGGGTTCCCTGCTCAGAAAGCAGCCCCAGCCGTAGCAGTCAGCGAGGCAGCCAGCAGCAGCCTGGTGGAGATCTGGGAGCCGGTCGTGCTGGAGGTGGCAAAGGACAGAGGTTGCCACACAGCCACTCACACTCCAGGCTGAGCCAGCCCGAGGGCCACACAGGCTGATCTGCTGTGCTGCCAGGAAAGCGTGGTCCCACTCCTCTCACTGGCAAAGCAGCTGGAGGTGTTCAATGCAGAGGGACAGAAGCAAATCTTACAGCATCAAGGTTTTCCCGCCAGCAGCCAGCCAGCAACCTATACCCAAGAGGGGCTTTGATGCATTTCAGTGAAAATGGGGGAGCTAAGTGGAGCTGATAATCTGCCCTTTTGCATCACACTCCAGGAATTACGTGGATACTCACTAACTCGAAAAACAACATGGGATCTAAATAAATAAATAATGAAATAAGCCTTGTACCATTTATAAGTAATGAAAATGGAATTTGCCTGATAACATGAACCCATCAGTAAACAATAACACTTCAAAAGGACACTGCAAGTGTCAGTAGGCCACAAATTTGGACTTTTATTCTTGTCTCTTTTTAATGTAGGTCTTCTAATATCAACTTACATGTTTGGAGCAACCTTATCATTCTGCAGCAATTAAAGCAGGGTTGGTTTTGCAAGGAAATAAAGAAAAAAGCATTAGCATTACTGCAGTCATGAGCTTTTTGTCAGAATATGAATAAGTCATAAATCAGCAAACAAGATAAAAAAATTCACATCAAGATTTTTCACTAGAACATTATAAAACGTTAAAATAAAATGTCTTTTCATGTCTTGGAAAAGGACCTCAGGTTACTCACTGAGGCTGTAATTTCGTATTTCAAGCCATATATATACGCCCATTCTGAATCTGATTGATGAAAGAAAGGGTGGGGTTTTGTGTCTTCATGAAAGAAAAACACTTCATTTGCAGTCTTCTGAATCTGATTGTGCCCTGTGCAACGGAGTTGATATCCTGACACTTTCTAGACATCAGAACATGCAGATGAAACATAAAGACCAAAAATATAAATAAGGAGAAATTCAGGAATATGTGATTAATTATTTAAAATCTGAAATAAATAACAGAAATTTTATTTGTACTACCTCGTAGCCTGAACTTCGCTGTAAAGTTGAAATTTGAGACAGAAATTTGGATAAATTTTGATGTGAATTTTTCTTTAAAAAGAATTAGATTAGTCTGGAGTGGGGGGAGAGGTGTTTTATTTAGGAAAAATAGGAAGCATTTTATAACATTTTATCTGATTTCCAGAGGATGTAAAAAGAAACCAGTTCTCCCTTCATACAACTTCTTTGTTAAAAATTAGTGCAAATATTTTGTGTGCAAAGAATCTCTCAGTCATTCTGCTGAGAAGCAGAGATTTTTAATAGGCATGCTTTGCTGGCTGTAGTGATAGCAGAGCTATTGTTCTGTTAAAACAAGAAATAAAAAATTATCACTGTTCAATAAAGTTTTAAACAGGATCACTAATGACAATGAATGTCAAATAGCCATTGAACTCCCAAAAATGAAAACCATCTGTCCATTACCCTTTCACTGAGCCTAGCTCAATGTGTCATTTTAAAGTGTTCTATCAAGCTACATCAGTCACTTTTCATTACACTACTCCCACAACATCCAGACACATGGCAGGCACTTCCTGGAATTGGGCTTGCTCCAGCTCAGCCTTTCTACAGCTTTTTGAACGACCAGCTTTCCCCCTATATCTTTAGTGCATGCTAAATTACAGGCCTGATCCTGCAAGTTTTATGAATATATTTCAATTTGAAGGGCTCTAAGAAACTCCTATTCTGTCAATTCCCAGGCAAACTGCCACTGACTTCCAAGGAGGCTGCCTGACAACTGATTAAGCACAGAGTAAATCTTCAGGATTTAGTCCACTATTTTCAGTGTGACTAACCAGAACTATTTACTTGAATAAGGGAAAGAAATACATGGCTGTGATACTGCAGGCATTTGTCATCACACCTGCAGCTTACAGCTGGAGCTGCAACTCCAGTGACAAGAGTCTCCAATCATTCTTGCAAGCGTTGCTTTCATCTTAAATCAGTGCTATTTAGGAAATTATTAGGGAAGTGACATATTTTTCTGTCTTCTTTTCAGAAGAAAAGGGCTATTGTGTCAGAAAACCTGAAATGCCTTGCAAAGTAAAAAGGAAGAAAGCTCCATGAAAAATGTCTTGTTGGAGAGGTCTAATTGCTATGCAAGAAGTATTCTTACTCCAATATTTGGTATCTCTGCAATATTTCTTTGTTTTAAGGATGAGGTATATTCTCCTCACTTGTGTACAGCAAGAAGATTTCCATGCTTCTGATAGACTTTAAATGAATGAATTAATTAAAGAGAACAAAACATTTTGTCTATGCAAGATGAATATTGATTGTATTACAGCTATATCATAGATATCTCCCAGCTTTTCTGGGAAATTTAAAAAAAGAAATAAGTTGATTTGGTAATGTTATTTCTTTTAGCTAGTGCAGTCACATATTTTTGCTATACTTTTTCTTGGTGGAGAAACCTTACCAAGAATATAAGAGATAAATAGTCTAAGTGTAATTAATTTATCCATGTTTTGTAATTTCATGTTAGATAGTGGTGAGACAAAATTATTTTAGCAGAATATATGAATAACTACCCTTAAATTGCATGCCAGACTGTTCTGTCAACTTTAACAATTTCTCTTAAAGCTGATTAAAACTCAGGTTGCTGCATTTTTCACTGCCAGAGTGGGCACCACTGAACAGCCTTGATTAGTCCAGAACATGCTGTATTATTTTGGGTATAATTTAGAAACTTTTGGGATCTTGTGTAAAAATTTTCTGAATTAATTATTTTAGTCTCAGAAGTACTAGAAAGTTCCAGTACCAGCTCCAGATAAGAAGTATGTGTGGTCTTTCTAGTGAAAAAAAAAAAAATTAAAAATTTGTATTTTTGAGTATGATATCTGGTGGTCTATACAGACTGAAAACTGGCTTCCATAGGTCAGGTTTACAATGAGAACTGTAGAAATTTAAGGATGATTAAAATATGTTAGAAACCCTCCTTGGTACACATTACAGTGTCATTTATCTGGAAAAAACATTCTAACAAGTTACAGGAAAAACCTTCCTGTTCTAGAATTAGAGGCAGTGAAATGTCTCTTTCTTGTTGCCTTTTTTTCTCTTTTCATTGTTTTGCTAATATATTTCAAGTCCTTGAATAAAAATTAGTTAGTTCTATCATTGCTTCTTGCCAACTGCAAGGATCTGCTAGTTCAAACACTTTGAATGTAATAAAAGTAATGTTAAACAATGGAACCTGGTGATGGATATAAAAGATAGAGTTTCTTTTGTTTTTTTTTTAACCCTGTCCTTTTTGCATGCAGCTGTATTAATCCTTATTTTCAATACAAAACAAAGTGTTATCAAGTTATGACTTCAAAGACAGTTAACCAGGATAAAGAACGGAAAAGAAGTGGGGTCTCATAACAGTGGAGCAGGAGAATCCCCTCCCTCAACCTGCTGGCCATGCTTCTTTTAATGCAGCCCAGGATGCAGTCAGTTTTCTGGGCTATGAATGCACATTGCCGGGTCATAGTTTTTCATTCACCAGTGCCCTCAAGCCTGTCTCTCAGGGGTGTCCTCAATCCACTCATCACACAGCTTATATCCATATTTTTGATTGCCCCAACCCATGTGCAGGACCTTGCACTTGGTCCTGTTGAACTTCATCAGGTTTGTACAGGTCCACCTCAAAAGCCTGTCCAGGTCCCTCTGGATGTCATCGCTTCCCTCCAGCGTGTTGACCACACCACAGAATTTGGTGTAATCAGCAAAATTTATGAGGGTGCACTCAATCCCACTGTGGATCAACAGAGATATTAAATAGTGCTGGTAGTGCTGGTCCCAATATGAACCCCTGAAGAACGCCACTTATCACTGGTCTCACTCGGACCTCAAGCCGTTGACCACAACTCTTTGAGTGTGATCAGCCAATTCCTTATATTCCTATATTTTTATCATTATGAATTTTGTGGATTTGTAGTAATTGCTTAACAAATGAGAACCCTGGAATTATTTTAACTGAATCTTATTGTGAAAATTAAGGTCTCAGAGTGTTTTTCTTCACTTCACCCAGCAGTTGCAGCACCCTCATATCTCACTGCATGATTGGTCACATCATTAGTTATTTTAACAAAGATGTGAGATGCATAAATGCTGTAATTCCTGCCTCAGTGAGCAAATGAATGAGTCTCCAATGGGAATGTAGCTGTGGGGCTTAACAAAACAATAGACCGGAGGAAAAACAGTAAGATACAGCACGCAACAGGATGGGTTGTTTCTGAGGTAAATTAAAATGAATAGGCCAAATATTGGGCTGTTTCAGGATTTTACACACTGATTTGCAGGAATAAAAATTAGGGGATTTGGCTAACATAGAGAAAACACTTTGATTTGGGGAGTGTGGGAAAAAAGCATAAAAATTATTTTCAAACCAGTGAAAAAAGAGATTGAATGAAAACTCCACCTTCAGTGTGGACTGGGCAAGGGTGACGTGGTAAGAGGCTGTCCATCAAAAGCAATACAAAATGTACAGCAATAAAAAGTACACAGACAAATTGCCTACTGACAATCCCTATATCTCATAGTTAGAAAGGCCTGTAGAGAGAGTGTGAAGTGGCTACATTCCTAATTTAGGCACCCTCAAAAATCCCATAACTACACAAGATGAATTCAGAACCTTGAGCCTTTTAATTATGCAGGGCTAGCCACAATTTCACCCTGCAGGCAGAAAGACACAGAAGTATGAAGATCATTTCAGACCTTAGCACACAATGTCTCCTTCAGCTGCTCTTAGAGGCTGATCTCTGTCCCTAGGTCTTGTACCATGCTACAGGCACATCATGCTGCCTTTTGATGTTGAAACACACTGAAAGTGTCACTGGGACAGAGTCTGCTACTATAGCATCACTGTCCTTGTGTTACACCACCACCCGTTGCCGCTTCTGCCTCAGCAGAGTGATGTATCTGAGGTTCCTTGAAAGCCACTGGCATTCAACTTCCTCTTTTTCTCATCTCAGAATATCCACATCCTTACCTCATGCAACACAGTGGCATCCAGTATCTAGGTGAGAACATCTTGAGTGAGGCTTTGCATTGTTTAGTCAGAAATACTGTATTCACATATGAATTTCCATCTCTGTTATGATAAATGCCCTCCTCCAGGTGAATTAAAATTGATTACATGATTATTTGTAGACAAAGAAAAACATTAATCTACACATAACAGGATGGAACACATTTGTTTGCAAATAGATTTTCCTAAATATTAACCCAGTTCCTCTTTAGAAAATAAAACCATCAGGTTTGTTGGCATTCATACTTGTCTGGCATTCCCTATGTTCATTTTCACTGATCTGTCCCTCATCACCATGGTCATCATGGTGCTGTGCCATGCAATACTGGCAATATGGCAAGCATAAAATTGCCCTTACATTCTTGTTTCATATAGAAAACTTCTGTCAAATAACTTGTTGAAGGATGTTGGGAATATTTGGAGCAGAACAAGGAATCAAACACAATTTTCCCACTTTCACTGCTGGTGACATCTCCTCAGCATTATCCCTGGCACTTTATTCTGCCAAGGGAAATTTGAAAAGTCCATTTTTAGTTTTCTGCCCTACCAAAGACCAAGTTTTAAAACACTAGAGCCAGAGTTATTGTCCCAGACCATAAAAAGAACAACTAGGCAGATATTGTGGTGTGCATAGGAAATATCAAAAGTTGTATGTACTGCAAGGAAGGGAAGAGGTGCTGAGATTTAAATGCAGGAGGTGAATGGAAACAGCCAGAGGTAACTAAAGCAAAAAGAAGAGGAGGTAACACTGTGCAGCCTTTGTATGGGAAACTGAAACTACGAGCAGGAATCACTGGAAATCAGGCTTCATCCCTTGCAGTGCACACAGCATCATTTGCTAGGAAGTGAGGTGCTTGCACATTCTTCTAAAGAACTGATTAACTGTGGGTGCTGATCCAGTGCTTTTGCATTGGTTCTATGAAAGAGAGTTAATGGTACTCATTCTAAATGCAAATAAGTGTTTGCTTTCTTTTCTTTTTCTTTCTTTCTTTCTTTCTTTCTTTCTTTCTTTCTTTCTTTCTTTCTTTCTTTTCTTTTTCTTTTTCTTTTTCTTTTTCTTTTTCTTTTTCTTTTTCTTTTTCTTTTTCTTTTTCTTTTTCTTTTTCTTTTTCTTTTCCTTCCTTCCTTCCAAGTAGTTGTTGCTCAGATGAGGAAGGCTTTGCCCTTAACCTGTAATTCACTGCATTTTTCTTGTCTTTTCCAGACCACTGGATAATAGCAAGGCCTGCTAGTTCTCAGTTACTTGTTTCTAGCCTTTCCTGTGACTGAAAAAAGGAGGTTTATTTTAAAGGAAGGAGAAGGCATCCTCCAGTACCCACAACTTGTTCACAGTATTAAAGCATATTAGGGCAAAAAAGTGAGAAATAAATTTCCCAGTTATTTTAAGAGCAGGTTTGAAGCCACATGCATGCAAGGTAACAGTGGTAACTTGGACTGTCAATAATGACACACTCAGAGCCATACAAAATAACTATTTTAAAGTCACAACATAACAATGTGTGTAAAAGGTGTCATGTCATATTACACTATTTTTAATGCATATTTTCATAAGATTGTAGAAACACAACTCACCATTGTAAATAAATTAGTTGCTGAATCCTTGGTTCTTTTATAAGAAACTCATCAAATAACCCAAGAAGCTGTCTTGCCCTAAATGGAGTGCTCCTTAGGATCTCTGACAAGTGACAGCAATTTACAGATTGACACCTGACAGCTTTTATTTGCAGCAGAATCCTTTTTGCCCATGAGCAGTTCCAGGAACAGTTTGTAGGATGGAAACATCTTACAAAAATGGCAATGCTTAATCTAAAATAGTAAAATAGCAAGACTTTGTTTTGTTTCTTCTCACCTACAAATCCTTCAAATTATAAAGAATACTTAAACTGAGAAAAAACAGTGAAGGGATCAATATTATTGTGGTTTCACAAAAATATTTTGGAATTTTATAAACACAAAATCTAAACCATATAAAGACTAGCCTCCTTTGGCACTTGCCTTCTTTGATCACTGATTTATTTTAAAAAATATGGGCTCAATATTACCTAGGTTGTTTATACAAGCTAATATTAATTCAACTACATGTCCTCCAATGAACAGATGTTTTTTACTCTATGATGTTGATCAGAGTGCTAATCAATAAATGGATAGATTTATTAATGAAAAGTGCATTCTGGCATTTGTTTTGCTTAAAAAAATTAAAGCAAGACATCTCCTTTACTTGAGTCCAGTGAGGGGGTTGTTTGTGTGGCGTTTAGATGTCATTTAAAAACCTGGTTCCCTTTCTCTTGTACTAAATGAAATTGTTTCAAATATGCCTGTCACACGATGACAGACTGTTGTAATATGTTCTTAATCAGGGAGTTAAATACATTAAATAACTTCCTGATGGATTTGTGGTGGTAGTGGTTGGACAGGTATTTGTTACTGTTTCTCATTTTTTTACCTATTCAGTTCAAATTGGAAAACAAATAAACACACAACCCTAAGCCCATCAAATACTAACCTCACGTGAAAAAACCTGTATAATGTAGGGGAAGGAAAAGACAAACAGTGCTTTTAAAGATAATTGCAAGCAGTCACCTTGACATTTCTTCCCTACTTGACTGAAATAGTCTGTTTAGAATGTATTATGGAAAACGCCTGACCTGTGAACTAAATCAAACATGCTGTAAATGTAGTGGAATCTTTATTAATGTAAATTAGAGAGCCCGAATATTTTGTTGCATGGGGGTCAGTTGGAAACACTGTAATCTAATTACTCTTCAGTTTCATTTATGTGCACAGACATTTGCTCCTGTAACAGGGAAGACTGTTTCTTTTGGCAGCAGCGACAACGTGGAAGCCTCCAGTATTTGGAGTCTGATAATAGGACTAATGTGCTGGCGCCCTGACAGAGGGCACAGGAGGGCATGCTATTAGATAAGTGTTTCTGCTACATTACCCAGACAGCATTGCCCTTCACAGAATGTTCCAGCCATTGTGCAGTTTGATACCACACAACTATAGAATGCTAATGCCAGTGCAATTATGTATTTTGGCTTTCTTTTCAGCAATAGTCTGTACTTAAGCAAAATTTAGTGCCATCTTATATATTCCTACAGCTGGATAATTAAAGGGCATTTCAGTTTCTTTTACACGGAACTAATGATATGAAGATCAGTGGCTATTTAAAGTGTTATTCACTGTGCTCAAAGAGTTCTGACAATTAGGTCTGTTTTCAGGCAGACCAAAATGTATTTGGTAGCAAAAGAATGACAGTTTGGTGCAATTTAGTCAAATTTATTTCTCCTAGGTTAATGTGTGTGTCACATAGGCTTCCTTGTATTTTCCCTCTTTTAAGTAGAATCTGCAGGTGCAGAGCTTTAGCTTGAATGTGTGACAAAAATTATATGATAGAGTTTCAGGAACTCAGAATCAAGACTGCATTTTCACAAAATGACACAGACCGGTAGTGAAGGAACAATGAGACACTTGCTCCTGTCCCAAAGGAATATGATGTTCTCGCCAATCAATTTAAGGAAATCTCTCTGCAATACAGGATATCTTAAAATGAGATAAAACTGCAAAGAAGGGGAAAGTATTAACTTGATTTATAGACCGTCTTTCTGATTTGTCCTCACAGGGCACTCAGTTAGAAAGTTATTTTCAGTTCTTATCTATTGGTGAATATCAGCATAGAGTTGTCCATGGGACACAGATGGGAACAGCAGGTATTTTACCATGCTCTGAGAAAAACATGATCACTAGAAACGAATTCAATCCTGATAGATTACTTGGCCATGAAAGTTTAAAAGAAAGCCTAGGTAGGATTCTTGTGTCAAACTGAGTGGAAACACAAAGAGCAGGATTAGAGTTACCATCACACACTTAGAACAGTTTTGAGATTGATTTAAAAACATTAAATTACCATAAGTTTAGGAGCACATGGCATTTCTGCATATGAATTGCTGCATTCTGAAGGAGGAACAGAGGCCATATGTGTTTTGAGTCTGCTTTTCCCCACACAACAGCAAGGGCGAGATGTGTCGGCATCGTATTGCTTGTGAACATGTGGCATCCACGGCTGCTCTCAGCACCAAGGAGGAGCTGCCTGGCAGCCCCCCTCCAGCCTCACTCCTGAGCCTTGCAAGCTTCCTGGGGAGCCTCTCTGCAGACTTAGAAGGTTCCCTGGCTTCAAATGAGCTAAGTAAGCTCTGTATGACAGCCTGTCACACAAAGCAGCTGCTCCTTCCCGCTCCCCTCAAAGGCTGGCTCCCGACCCCAAATTCCAGCAGCATTCCAACCCCGTGGTGTTTACATGGAGGGAGGGCTGGGAGCACAGGGGCCAGGGTACAGCCAGGTCCCGCTCTGCCTCTTCACCACCATGGGCAGTGAGAGGGACAGCATGGGTTTTGCACAAAATTGTTTGCCTGATAGCAAAATGAGTTATTACGCTCAGCTTCTCAGTGGCTGGGTATCTATTTAGAAAGCAAATAGATAGCATATTCCCCCCTCCCACCCCTAAACTAGATCTGCAGCATATGGAGGTTCAAGTGACAAAGCATTCCCCGCAGCAGGGTTCGTATATCCTGTATTTGGATCTGTGTATTCACAGCTATATTTCGCATGAGATTTGGTTGCAAAGAGTCTGAAAGTAGCTATTTCTCATGGAGAATTATTAGAATGTTATGGTATGTTATAGCTGGTGTCCTCAGATGTTCAGTGTCAGAGAGAAGCATCTAAAATGATTGCACTTCTTCCTTCTTCTTCTTTAGGCTATGTAACTTCTGATACATGGCTTAGCTGAAACAGTAAAGGTTAACTTATCAAATATGCTACACCTAACCAAAGATACTTTAATTATGATACCTAAAGGCTGTTAGTGCTATGAAGCTTAACTGGCACTGATAGATGGAGTAAAATTATGTGATCAGCTTTAAGACTCAAGAGTAAATTATTTTATAATAATATTTTTTTAACAGGAAGCCATGTTTACAAAATCCATTACAAAGGGGAAATCAGTGAGCGATTTTGTCATTCTGACCAGGAAAAATTACTAGGAAAGCACAGAAGAAAGGGAAACAAAGACAGCATCCAACAAACTCTAATGAAATACTGTTTCTAAATATTGCTATTCCAATGATCAATTTGTATCATGCTTAATAGCAGTCAGCCTTAAAAATGCAAATAATCAATTAATGTATTTATCAATTTACAAACCTGTGTTTCTGAGAACATTAAAAAAGGAAGGATAATTAATTAGGGACCAGAGAGTATCTAATTTTTAAAGTTTTGTCTTGTGCTTTTCAAAAGAAGCTGCACTTCCCTGCATCTGCAGCCTGAAGAGGGAAAGGAACTGTGCACAGTGACAAGGGCTTCTTCAGTCCTAGCAGCCACAGGAGGGGTTCTTGTTTCCTTCCAACACCTCTCCCACTCCTGTTCTTCCCTGCTCCACTCCCCCAGTAAATCTGCTAGCAAGTATAACCCTCTGAGCAGATGGGTAGTAAATACAGAGCTGGAGATTATGTCTGACAATTAAAAGAAAAGTGTCTGACTCGTCATTACAAGTTACATTAGCTAAAGACCTCGTACCAGGCTTCTATCTCAAGTGCACACATTTTCTAAGGATATGCATTTTTTCCTGACTAACCTTTTAAGAAAACGCAGTGTTTAGAGACACCTACATTTCAGGGTGCCAAACCTGATGCCATATAAGGGGACTGTTTTACAGGCAGAGCCAAGAGCACTGCCTATCAAGGCAGACCCCCTGCTGTAGCCCCAGGGTGGGTATTGACTCCCCAGATCCCAACATGCATTCCAGCCCCCAGCTCACACTTTATCTGCTCCAGCCACTGGGTGTACACAAGTGCAAGGCAGTACACCTGCAAAACCAATTGGTCCCTATAAATTTTACAACTGTGAATTCTAACACTTGCCTGCCCCACTGTTGCTGCTCCACTGCCTGCAGCATTTGCTCTTGCAAATCACAGGGAGGTTCAGGAGTAAAAGTTTGCCTTAGCAGATTTATGTGCCAAAAATTCTACCTTTATGCCATTATTAGAGCTCCACACCCTGCGCCATTCTACATGGGTACTAATAGTGCTCATGCTAAATGGGTCTTAAGCAAGGGAGGCTTGCAAGCTTTTTCCCATATTTCATGAGGTGGAAGGTATCATCACTGATAGAGCTTTTGTTTTTGTTTTGTGGTTACTGAAAACAAGAAGTCTGTTAACCTTAGCAGAAATCAATAAGATTTATCCCCAAAACCAATGAAATGTGATGCACTTATCTCGCAAGAACTCTTGGCAGTATTTCATAATGAGGTATGTCACCACATTTTAGGTTTCTGAGGTGTTTTGTCTTGTTTTCTTTACTGATTTGATGCTGTTCTAATGCTATTTGCAGATGACAACGTTAAATAAATTTAAAGACAATATGACTTGAAAGTTACATGATATAGTTTTTCTGAACTGCCATAAACAGAACTGAGTGCAGGAATAAGCCTTTTATGAAAGTAGAATCCATACCTGCCAGTTGTCTGAAACTGCAAGCACTTTGTTCCCAGATTTATTTTTTTAATTGGATACAGTTGGAACAGATGCCTGGAAAGAGCTATTACAGACTAACTACTTAGAAGGACCCTGTGAGTCATTGGAGTGCTGCTACAAACAGAAATTTAAAGGGCTGAAGTCACACTTTTAATAGACAAAATAGCTGTAAAAGACATAAATGCATTTCTTTGCTTTTCTTTCCTTTTTTTAAATAAACCCCAGAAAATAAACTATCATAAACTTCAGCAGTATTCAACTCCCTTTTCTGCCAAATGCCTAGATGCTGAAACCATCTGGGGAAAGTTTAGCACTAGATAGGTTCCTCTGCTATAAGTGTCTCTGCATGTCCTTTTCTGGCTTGTCATCAGTATTTCACCATTCAATCTACAATGGTAGTATCTAACCCCCATTGCTTTGTCCCTGTAAGCCTCTGTAAGTTTCTTTGCCTTCTACAGCCTTCTCATACTCAGCTCTCTCATAGGACATCAGTAACTACTTGTTGAGAGGTTCAGCACAGACCTGCTGTCACTGCTTTTGTCCTCTTTGACTCCTTTTCTAACTCTCTTGTGTCTGTGCATGCTCTGATATCCTGACTTCCCCTTGCTGTTCACAGTTACTGCCTCAGCTTTCTGCTCTTCACCTTCCAACAGGGTTCAGGTCACCTTGTTCTCCACTTGCACCGGTGCTCTCAATGTATCACAAGAAGTCTCCAGCTGAAGGAACCATTTGAAATGTTGTTCCCCTTCTATCTTCTCTTGGTACTCCATAGGGCTTATACTACGAACCATCATCTAAATTTAGTCAGTTGGCTATTGTCCCTTTCCTAATTATAAAGATGTTTAATTCATAATCCACCTCCATAGTAACATACCTCCAACATGGCCATCTTATTTTTAAACCTGATTAAATCTGGGAAAAAATATTATTTAAGAACTGAAAAACTACACAGATAAATGTTCTTACATACTACCTACATAGGGTGTTTACCATTGCTCTATTACAGTAAATCAGAAATGTTCTGCTGCCTGTCATAGGTACTATAGCCTTGAGTCGCAAACACAAAGGGTGTTCGCCTTATCTCAAATGGCAGAGGTGTGCTGTTTGTAATCTATTCCTGCTCTCCTCAAAACTCCCCCCTCTGCCAATGATACACGTTTTAAATCTTTGTACAGAAAAAAAAAGTTTTGAAGATTTTTCTCCTGATGGTTTTTGCATATTTGGATTTCATGTTTGGCCCAACCTTATCAAAATCAGGGCACAGTCAGACACCATCTCAGCTGGGAGGCAAAAACCAATAGCTGAGAGCTGATAAGAAGCAGCTTCTTAAACTACCTCCTACCTGCTCCTGAGTCTGCAAGCACTATTTCTCCATTCAATTTTGAAGTCTAACAGCTCTAAAGAGCCAATTATTTAAGCTAGTCTGTTTGCCTTTCCACTGGATCAGAAGGGGCAGAAGGAAAGACTCACACCTAGACTTAGCACTCCTGTGCTCCATGGGAGTGAACAACTGCCATCAGGAGCACACTACCATTCCCAGCCAGCCCTCACACACAGGGTTTCATTTCCATTTACACACAGGAGCAGGCTGGAGAATCCTGGTGTGCAGGTCTGGTTTGGTGTAGAATTAGGAGCTAGGGTATGGCCAGAGTACATATGCTGGCTCAGAAACATGGAAATGCTCTCAGATCTGGGAATGGAGGTGTAACTGTAGGCTTGAAATCATCTCAGCTGAGGTACAGGAAACCTTGGTAACACCAGAATTTCTGATGTTATTTTCCATCTCTCCCTCCAGTTTTTTTTTCACTGGTTCAAGGGGTTCCAGCTAGGCTACACCATGGAGAGGATTCCCCCTTGGTCAGGTTGGCTGACTTCCTTCTGATTGCCATCCTCACAGATGAAGAACTGAGAGAATAAATAGTCAGAAGGGCAGGACACTGTAGGTCGTTCTGGGTATAACTGGCTACCTAAGCACCCGGGGAATGACAGGGTCACTTGATGACCATCAACTATTAAAACATTTACAGTGGATCAGAGAAGCCCTGGAATATCTGCTTCACTGACTGAAACACATGTTCACAGTCTGAAACCCAACATAGGATCATGAGAGGGCAGTCAGGGTTTGTGTGACTTTTATAGCTGAACCCTGCAAAAGTGAACCAGACAGCACGTTAAATAAAAAGAGGAGACTAGAGAAATTCAAACATAATCTTCTTCTGGGAAACAATAAGCTGACTTTATTACATTTTGTGTGAGTGACCTTGCAGAACATTTATATATCACAGAGAGAAAGATTTTATGTCATGAAAACAGCCAAAAAAGGAAAAAAGGAAAAGGAACTAAGTTCTGCCTGGGGTAAACCGTTTCTAATGAAGCTGTGTCACTTCGTACTATGATTTTGGTCACTGTATCTCTTACAATTAAAAAATTTTTTTTTAAAAAAGAAAATTAACTGAAAACCTTCCTCAGCAGGAGACAATACATCAATGTAAAGCTGATCTACAGTCCTCTCAGATTTATTCCGTAGGGAGCAACCTTTGCCGTCCAGGGCACGGATTGCATGACCTAAAATGCCTTTTCCTTCTATTTCGGTGATGCGCAGTTATTTTAGCAACTTCGTTCCTTTTCTCCTGTCGGGTAATAGTATTAGTGGTGGATCTGCCAGAGGAAACCAGGGCTCTCAGAGAGTTGTAAAAATAGCCCGGTGCATCCAAAGGAGGCGGACGAGCCCCCCGCAGCCCGAGCTCGGAGCGGGCCGGGAGGGGGGTCCGGGGCGGGCTGCGAGGTCCGGCGGGGCAGCGGCGGCGGGGGCAGGGGCAGGGGCAGGGGCAGGGGCAGGGGCAGGGGCAGGGGCAGGGGCGGATCGCTGCCCGAGGGGCGGCCCCGGGGCCGCGTGTGCCGCTGTTTACTCCGGGGGCCGCTGTCGCCCGGCGCCAAGGACTCGCTCCTTCGCCTCCATTCAGTATTCCCTCTGTTTGTTTATTCTGCAGCATTTATGGCTATCCCCCTGGGTATCTGAGGAATTGCATTAAGGACTCGTCTATCTTATCACGGGAGACGAGCTCTGTGCTCCCGAGGCTCTCTCCGCCGGGTGCCCGCAGCCGCCGGGGCCGCGGGGAGAGGCGCTCGGGCGGCAGCGCCGGGAGCTGTGCGCTTTAACTCTTTCCTGGCGGGAGAGTGAGTTCTCGGCCAAAGAGGAAACAGCAGCCGTTCTATCCCATCTCGCCCATCCATGTACTGCAGAAGGAGCACTGGAAACCAGACAGGGCTGCTTTAAAGGCTGGTGAATCGGGGTGATTGCCAAAGGCGTAATCTTTAAAAATAGTGAAGGAGTGCTTCAGTTGTGGATGGATGGGAAAAGCCCTTGCTTCAGACTCTGCCACCGCTCCCAAGTCTCTCTCCAGCTTTGAAAAGAGACAGTCCTTCATGCTCTGATTGATTGCTGGTACAAAGCCAAAGGGAGTGAAAGCTGCAAGCCTCCCTCAGCCCAATGCCATGCCTCAGACCAGAAAAAAATGAAGGCTGGACCTTTTCCTGTGGTAAATCTGCTTATCTCCCTTCAAGCACCTCACTTACACTTAAGAGAAATATATATATGGGCTAGCGTGCAGACTGCACCGTCTCGTCCTTATACGCTGCTATTATCAGGATATGCGAGATTATGTGAGCAGTTTACACACACACGCAAACACAGCAATGCAATTACGAGCTAGAGTATGTAATGCAAACAGATGAGCCATCAGCAGAACTGGCAGAAGGCAAGTATCTGTTTTAGCTGTTGGCTCTTTTCTGAAGTACTAATAGCACAGCAGTCACCCAGCTGAAGCAATGGAAATATGTGCATGATCCACCTCGGTGCATTTCTCATGTGTCACAGATTCTTCTCTATCTGAAATCAGAGGGGCCAAAGTATCCTAGGAATCTATCTGAAGGGACTGTCCTTGCATTACAAAAATATCTTTTTGGGCTATGAAATAAGCTCCCTGCTTCTACCTGTGAATTTCCTTTGAACACACCCAGCCTGATCACGACTGAATTCTCTGCTGCAGCTTGCAATGATTTTAAAGGCATAAGAGAAAAAGACCTTTCGAAAATATTCTAATTTACCAACTTTTTAAAAGAACAAATGGGGCTGAAGTATCAGGAGAGAGATGTTTCCTTGTAAAACAGAGTTAATCTCTTAAGGTCTGATTTTCACAAAGCTAAAATTGCCTGCTTGTTTACAAATAGGTTTGTAATGTGTAAATGTATGTAAACATAAAGAACCACCTATAGATTTACAAATGTATTTTATTTGACAACACAAATGACAAGGAACAGAAAGCCTAATGCAGAAATCACCACCCTTGTGCAATGAACCAAGACCCCCACAGCTCTGATGTTAGTGCAGGGAGGGCACTTATCTCTGTGCAGAACCTCTCCAGTGCCCGAGTCCTGTTTGGAACAAGAGCCCTGAAGATGTTTATCTTTGTTCCAAAATTGTATTTTTAGACAGCATAAAACATGGCATAATAAAGGAAACTTATTCCAGTTTCAGCTATGCTGAAGGATATGCCAGTTCCCCAGCTGAGTGAACAGATATCCCTTACTATTGGAAGAGATTGGGAAGACTGCTGATTTGCAGCCTTTTCCCACTGCAACCTTAAGCAAAGAGAGTTTAATTAGATCAATAATGATCAAAGTTACTTTGGGCAGAGAGGACTTTCAGATCCTTTAATGGTGATGAATCCACTGCCTCAGAAAGGAAAAACAAAAACAAAGCAGAAAAGAGAAAGTCAGGGGATTTTTGCTAGCCCTAATAATTTAAAATAGTTTTGTTGTTTGCCTTAGTTCAAAACTCTGTGGATCGTCACAATAGCTCTTTGATATCGGATACCGATATTGATCGGGGTGCATCTGTCTCGCTTCGCAGCTGATAATGACAGCACACGTGATTTCCTGTTATTGAAGCCCCACAGACATTTCTGGATCCAGAGCTTGGCAGCTCCAGGGATCCTTTCCCATCAGCAGCCCAGTGGCCAAAGCTCTCATTGCCTTTCAGCCGATGTAAGGAGGATACACTGCAGCCTCGCTGAGTTGTAAACAACTTGTTTACCTCCTTCTCAGTGTAATCTGTCCCTGCTTCTATCGGCTCCTGTGGCATCAACAGAGCATTAAAACACCCCGAGCTCATAGGCTGATGTGCAGAAAACAACCCAAGGAGCCTTTCCAGGCTCCTGCCTTATAGGACACAGGAGGTTATTTATACCTGTTGTTTTCAGCCAGCCGAAGCAGCCCTATTCTTGCATGATGTTTACTTTGAAGAAAACTAGGTTTTGACATTCCTTCAGCAGGAATGAAAATGTAAACAGTGTGGGCCTGATGCTGCTCTTCCTGCAAAGCTTCATTTGGGTCAGACAAAAAGAGACACCTATCTTTTTTGTAAGTTGTTTACATTTGAATAGGAAAAGTGAAAGATACATGTGATTTATAGATCCCCAAATTCTGGAGGAGCACCAGTCAATACTGCAGCAGAAGGCTGAGTTGAATGTTAAAACCCCTATGGATTTTAACCAGCATGTGGAAGGAGGGGAATAAAAAAACATTTGACAAGTCTTCAGCCTGTCCTCTCCGTACTCCTGACCGGGACTTTGGAGCAACTGCGCAAGACACTGACCCAGAAACAACTTCCCTGGGGTTTAGTGCATCGGGCAGTGAATAGGAGTGACAGGGCTCCTGGTATGAATGCACTCACTTTGTACTGGAGGTGCAGAGCAGCTCTTAAGCATTCTCTGAGAGCATGATACTGCTTCTGTTGAAATCGATGGCAAACCTCTGAGCAGATTTGGGGATTTTAAGAAGCAGATATTCGTGCAGCATGGTTTCGAGGCCGTCTGTAGTTCACATCACTCTGGGCCCTTACATCTGAGACCCCACCATACCCATGCAGGGGGACCCTTTTCCTGTCAGCCTCCCATCTGCAGAGCACACACCATCAATAACAGGCAACTATTTTTGCTCATGCTCTTCACTAATGATGTTTAATTACATTTGAAAACTTCTGGGAAGTGTCTGCTCTTAATATAAAATTATCTTTCCTGTTTTACACTACCTGCTTATTCACTTTGGTGAAGAACTTGAAACGTAAAAGAATAAAACACATACTTTTCGGGCTTGTATTTGAAAACAGAAACTTCTGCCACTGTCAGTCACAATAGTGTAGAGACTTTTTGTTATTCAAATTGAACTGGAGCCGTTGTAAGATCAAAACAATGTATTTGGCAGAGTAACCTGACCAAGATGTTAATCCAGGCAACCTCATTTAGGCATTGCCTTATCTTAGGCAGGTGCTCCTTGGAGAGGGTGGATGCTGAAGGGGATGGTGAAGAGGCATCTAGTCTGCCTGAACAGAATTGCTTAAATTCTTCAGTGTGTCAAAATGGAGATGTGGAAACCAACAGAGAGGGCAACGGTGCTTCTCTCTTTGGCACATCCCTGGTATTGTCTGTGCAGGCAACTTATGGGGCTCTGGAGTGTAGTCCAGACAGAAGTTAAACATTTGGCTCTTCAGTTGATGAAGAACTTGTACTGGATGAATATTATTTTTATCTCTTGTCTTGTAGCTTAGCCACTCTTTTGGCTGGTATGTAGCTGAAAAGGAAGAACACAAAAGGCCTTTTCCCAGGGGCTGGGAAATAGCCTGTGAATAAGAAAAGTTATAAATCCTTGCCTCCTCTTGGTTTTCATCCTGTGTTCAAGTAATAAGTGCAAAAGGTGATACCTCCTGTAAATTCCAGTCACCTGGAGGATTCCTCAGGATAAAATAGATAATAAATCTCAACACCATTCTGCTCGTTATAACTGGCACTGAAACACTGAGGGTCTTCTTCAACTAAACTTATTGCCCACTGTATGGCCTAAATTACATAGTTAACTTCTGCATATCCATAGTGTGTTACCTGAGGAAAGAGGAAGTTATTATCTTCCTTTGATCTCAGTTTATATAATAAACCAATCTATGAGATTCGAGGCCAGGTTGGATAAGGCCTTGAACAGCCTTAGTGGGAGGTGTCCCTGCCCAGTGGGACACTGGGTGGCAGTGCGGTTGGAACAAGGTGGTCTTGGAGGTCCCTTCCAAACCCTTAACATTCTGTGGTGCTATGGATCTGTGACTGAAAATGCAATGAGTTTGCTTACTTTAAAAGAGCCAAACATGCTTGGAAAACTGTTTTCACATTACCTTTTCGTCATTTTCAGTATGATCAAATACTCATGAAAATATCACAGAAAGTAATGTCAGGCTAAAGGTAGAAGAGTATGGACAGTAATAACATTTTCAGAAAGCTCAGAGTCATATGATTCTTAAATGTATTCTGCAGCTAGTTTCTAGATAGTAAATCATTATTTAGTCAGATTGTGAATTGTGCAAAAAGTATTTCACCTTTTGTTGTAAATAATAGCTTACTCCATGCTAAATCTTCTCCTTTAAAAGAAAGGAAACACATCCAGCTCTTAAGCTTTGTTTTTCATTGTGGTTTGGAGTGATATGGTTAGAAGAGGTACATAATAAATTAATGACTGGAAATTGCAGAATAGGTCAAGGTCACTTTGTGCATAAATTGGAGGTCTAGGAGTTGTACATTTTGTGCTATTTGGCTTATACTACTTTATTGATTTTTCACTCTGAGGAAAAAGGAGAGAGAAGATCTTTAATAGATTTTTATATCCTCAGTCTACTCTAAATCCGCCTGTGTTCTGATCTTCCTGCTGTTCCCACACTTTTATGGTGATAGCAGAGTCCTGCTAAACTGCAGTGCTGTCATAACACGACTCAAAATCCAATGATAATTTTATTTTCTTAAAAAACTTTTGCCAGAAAATTCAGAGAGACCTGTAGCCCACACAGCCAAGAAAGGATGGACAGGGAAATCTCCTTTAACCTTTCATCTGATTAAAGAGCAGAAGTCCAGTATCACCTGCTTTCTCCACCTTTCAGTGTCCTTATAAAGCAAATTGCAGTGCAGTGTAGAAGTTTGATTACCACGCCTACATAAAGAGCTTAGCAGAAATGCTGTACCATGAACTGTTTTAGATAGAACTGAAAAATAATTCACAATGAGGTCAAGGTAGAAATTATGAGTCTGTTACAATTTCCAAAAGGACAGAAAACAGCCCTGTCACTCACCATTGCTGGATAGCAGTAAACCTTATACCTCTGCAGCAGTCTTGACTCTTGGAGGGGACAATTAGATCAGGGAACTCATGCAAAATGCATTCCAGCAATGAACAGTTACATGGGAATGAGAAGATACGATCTAATGAAAATCACTAGAGAGGTTCCTAAAGGTTCCAACCAATAAAGAATTAATTGCTTTCTATTTAAATAATATATCTATTAGAAACTATTTTTGGTGCTAAATGGCTAGCAGGGAAGGTGTTAGCATGATTACTTGTCTGAAAGCACAGTGTCAAACCCTAGACTATGCCAAGGGTTGAATAACATTTTTACTTGCAAACAAGCAAATGGTTTTATTGGTCTACAGGAAACTAATGACAGCAGTTGAAGGGAAAACTACTTGTTAATAGACTGTAGGACTTTTTAAATTATTTTAATATATTTTAAAGAAATGAAAGTAATGGAATAGATAGTCTATCCTGAGTGTAGGCATCTTTCAAGCATTAGGTTTTTATTTCTGCCTGTTTACTATAAAATAAGCCTAACTTCTCTGGCTATTCTTAAATATTTTGTTCAAGCTGGTTGAACAGTACATTTAAATTCTTCTTAAACTGAAGGTAAGGGAAGCATGTGAAACCATTTTCTAACTCTGTTAACAGTGTACCAAAACCATTGTAGTGCTGAGACCAAAAAACATATACTCCAATACTGGAGTTCTGGAAATAGCTGAGCGTAGGAGATCACAGCAGCTCCTCAGCCATGCCATTGTCTCAACACAAGATGAAAGCTGAAGCAGGGGACTGGGGATGAGCTGGATCACACAGTAGTCTAGCAATGTTAGTGAGAGCTGCCACTTCTGCCAGTGTTCTTCCTGGAAGTGGGAAATGGGGGTTACCTGGCATGGCAGTCCCACTGCTACTTGCAATACATGGTATCAAGAAAGGAATAAAAATTTGTGCTTGGTCCAACAATCACAGTTTGTCTGTCCCAAACTCTCTGTGATGAAAGTTCATGCAAGAGACTGGGTTGCAGCCCTTTCTACAGTGAGCACTGTGGTGTGACACATGGTTTTGAGTGAAAGCCAGTATTTCTACTGCCTCTCAGGCACATGAGTTCCTATTATGTTTCCTGTGAATTTTTGTTTATGAATAGAGAAACTGGTCAGTGAAGGACAGGCCATACAGTGTCATCCACAGACATCTGCATAGTTTCCAAAAGCTATGCAGATACGTTGGCAGAGTACTGTGTTTTAGCTATGCAGACTGTCCCTCAGTCCCACTGGTAATGGTTGAAGGAACTCCACCTAACAGATTCACTGGAGGTTTATAGGCTATGTTGACTTCCTCAGTTCCTGGAGACAAATACAAGCATTGACCTAACAACTAAACATCTTTGGCTAATGGCTCACCATCCTACACAAGTCCTTCAATGTCTTTACTAGTGATGAAAAAACTGTCTGCCCCTTTCTGCAGAAAAATTTCCTTCAACAAAATGCCTCCAAAGCTATTTATTCTTGCTCTAAACCTTGTCCTGCAGACTGCTTATGCATTTTTCATTTTCAGCCCAGTGCTAAAAGGTAATATATTATGTCAGGCTCTATCAAGTGAATGTCTTGAGATCTAACCATTCTTCCTTCACTTGCTCTGTCCCTTTCTCAGGATTATGATGAACACACTTTCAGTAAGAGCGGTGGAGCATTTATGTACCCGAGACTCATTCACTGCTTTGTGATTAGGATATGTCCGTAAGGAAATGAAGTCACAAAATTCCTTTCTTCCAGTCCAAATCCTCTGGCCATAGAGCTATTAGAGACAGGCACAAGTAGCTAACCTTTCTAATGAGATCAGCTGCTGTTCTTTCTGCTAAAAATATTTCTCATGGCAAGGGTACTATGATTTGGGCCTCCCTGGTGAGATAGGTGGGGGGCTGTGAACTTCAGCCAGGCTTGTGCCCGTTCTGGGCAAGAGATACTCTATTCAGTTGCTCTAATACTTTGGGAAGGTCATAGCAACCAAATTGCAGAAACAAGAGCTGGCAAAAGGAGCAAGTGCTAAGGTACCAGTCTGCAGAAACCTCTTAGCCTCAAGAGAGTAAACTCTGACTAATCAGCAGCTTACATCCACCACTGATAAATGCATCTGCCCCAACAAATGATAACCTCTCCAAAACAAGGGCTGCAAAGAGATGTGCACTCCCACTAGCGCAAGCATGCCCTTTTGTAGAGCAGATTGCTGCATTCTCCCTGCCTAGTGTTAGCCCTGGGTTGTCTCCTGTGTGCTCTTGTGCTAATGCTCAGTCATGGGAGTCTGAGAAAAACACAAACCCAGCCTAGAGTTTATTTGTGAGGGAACTAAGTTGGGTCGCTCCAAAAGAGAGAACACAGTGGGACTGGCATTTTTACAGTGTGATGATCAGGCACCAGGGGACAAACCAAGCAGCTAAATTATCTGATAGCATAGATACAATCTCACTTTAGGATATTCTTTATTTGTTATGGCAGGTCCATGAACATTAGATATCCTCAATGCTTACATATACAGGTGACATTTCAACAGAAAGAAGAATATTCTTTTCTGGATTAAATTTTTTTGAGGTTATCCAAAAATGAGATTTTACCTACATACTTTCTAGCTTCTCTTTTCTGCTGGGAAGGGTCAAAGTACTCATGATTACTTTGAGAGCAACATTGTTCCAGCCACTGATTTTTGGCTGATAAGCAGAAGGACTACAAAAATTACACTGAGGAAAAATGTCTTTGATGTCAAATTGGTTTTAAGACTGATGTGATAAACCAACTTTTTAAAATTTGTCCAAAGCTGCATCCTATCCTGAGTTAAACCCAGTAGCTCTCATATCATGAGTGTTTTATTTGGAAGAAGAGTCTAATCCTAGTTTTATTTACACTGAGGTTGACTGTGTAGATTCCAGAAGTTGTAAAAGACACCTAGTACAATTACATATTTTTTTAGATAGGAGTTATTTCCACTGGATTTTTTCTTATTTTTTTAACCTCTTTAGACTAAAGAGATTTTTAAGCATAGCATGAGTTTGGGAAACTACTGATTCTACCTACACATTGCTTAGATGTAATTAGACTGCATATTTTAATTCTGATACTTCAAGAAAAAGCACTTGGAATGTGGTGCTCTCCTATAAAGTTAAAGGATTTCACCTGAGCTAATTTTGGGTGGAGATACCAAAAAGTTCCAGTATGTTTTCATGTGAAACACTGACAAGGTGTAGCTCTGGGCTGAAATATGACAGTCTGAGATCAGAATTGTGCAATTGCCTGTTTTTCTCTGTTTATTGGTAAAAATTTTTGTTTCCACCATCTGATTTTTCAACTGAAATATGGGATGACTAAGTCAACTCTTCATGTTTTGATCTGCCTATAAAATCACTCATATAGTCATGTAGTGAAAATTTTAGTTAAATACTTCATTTTTTTTTTTTTTTTAATTTTGTGTTTATTTGAATCATGGCTCCTGTTCCTGTAATTCCAGATGGAGAAAAAAAAGGTCCACTGACTACAAAGGATGGTTCTGAGGCTTTAAATCAAAAAAGAGCCAACAGCAGTTTTTTACTGTAAGTTTTTAACTTTCATGTACAAGCACTAGAAATATGAAAGCTTGTTCTGCATCCTTCATCTTCTCTCTCATATTACCATGCTATTTTTGCAATAGATACTGTAACTATAGCAACATTCTTTAATGGATAAATAGCACATTAGCAACTGGGCTGATATGCTTTTTGCAAAAACAAGCTCAAGTAGAACAGTTTGTCAATTTACCTTCTCCTTATATAAATATACATGCGTGTGTTATAGTGGCAGAATTCTGGACTCAAAGTCGTCAAATGTCATTTTATGGCCATAATAAGTACATTTTATTATTTTCAGGGTTTACAGCTTTATTTCTGTAACATTAATAAAGAGTGTATGCTGTGTCGTGGGAGAGGAAAAAAGTTGCTTTATTTATTGAGTCTCCATTTACAGAATGCTTTGTCCTATATTTTGTCCTATTTGAAAGTCACTTTTTTACAAGCTTGAATAAATATGATCCAGTTTTACATGCACATTTTTATTAGCTACTTAAATATCACCGATAACAAGTGTTAAAATATTTACTTTCTGCAGATTATGCAAACTAAGTGGCTGGGTTTGTTGCCATTGAAGATAATGGGAGTTTTGCCACAGACACCAGGGGGAACAAGATCTGGCCTTCAGGAAGTCAAAAATGTAATCAAAGTAAATACATGTTCTTCTTTTTCAAATAAAACTGTGATTATGCTATGGTTGTTTCTGTGCTGATAGGAGTCTTCAAAGTATGTCAAAGAAGCATTTTTTCAAGGGATTGGTGATACTATAATCATTTGGGGTGCAAATCTGCAGCAGGTTTTAAATGCTGAATGGATTGAGACTGCAACAGTGAGAGATTTCATTTAACAGGCACAGGACAGCAGTCTCAGATGAGCCTGCTTCAGACTCTGAAATAAGGAGGACAATATGGCTTTTCAGGAATCACAGACATCACATTGCCTCTAAATGTAGTAAGATACAAGACAATTAGCACAGAATGGTCTGCCATAGTATTATACTATTATTTCCTTGGGGAAACATCCAAGTTGCTAGGGATTTATTCTTTGTCACATCACCCATAATTAGCTTTCTGAAGTTTTCTTACTAGGCAATGGTGCCTCTGAAAATCAGTGGTATGGTGTTAAATAAAATAATGGGTAAGGCCATCCCTAATGCCCTGAGCTGGACAGGAAAATGCATAAATAATATTTTGCCAAAAATTTTTAAATTTAATTTTAATTTGCACTTAACTTCATCATCAGTGAAAATGTCATGACGTATACAGAATCTACCACACACTTTGCCATTTTCCAGTAGAGATATTTCCAGACATTGCATGGGAATGTGTCTGTGGACTTCTGGCAGTTATAAATATCAAAATATTTCTTTTCAGTTAAACGTATGTGATTTGGTTTCAGTGGAAACATCTTTTTAATATATAGTATCCCACAATTGTCAATGTGTTTATGAGCATCAAGTCTCCAAGGACGATGAATAATCCTTCCCTGAAAGTGCCCATGTTTAATCAGGCTGGCTATGACAATTTCTTTTGCAGACATGTTACATATAACATGAGTAAATATGAGCTGATTTCTGTAACTTCAGGCTGTGCCATAAAACCTCTAATTAAGAAATGCAGTGCTAACATCTTCTAGCTCATTTCAGGAGGGAAGAAGCAGGGAGTGGCTAGGTGAGGAACACGGGACAGGCAAGAAGTGAGAAGTGGCATGAAGTTGGGCTGAGTCAGTATATTCCCACAGCAAATTAAAACAGACATTCTCCCTTTTCTCTTAGGGAGGTTCTGAGTCAGGAAGAACCTACTCACCTATTTCATCTATTGTGTATCATATTGCTTGGAGGAGGTTGAAAAGAAAAGAGGAAGATGAGAGGTAATTTGGAAGAGAGGAGCCATATCAAAATATTTCCTCCACAAGCTTAGCATCTAACCCATCTCTTTGCACTACTCTAATTTTCTTAGTTTCTTACAAGGTGTAAAGATAGAAGAAAATGTTCTTGTGCTGAAGCACACATTGGGAGAAGAGGCATCAGGAAGTTGGCATGGCTATCGTATAGCTCAAAAAACTCTGTTTAGATCCTGAACTGAGTTATCAATCTATCAGCTTTAAACAGGGATGGGGCCTCAAGTATCCAGAGTAGATGGGAAGAAGAAGAAGAAAAAAATCTGTTCTCTATGTGTGTGTGTGTGTATATTTTGAGGGAAAAGTTGTAGCCTAAAACTAAAAGGGTCATTATAAGTTAGTATATGTGGTATTCGTCACTACATGATATGTGTGCTATTGACAATGGTATTATTCATTGACAATTTGGCTGGTACAGATAACTGAATGGGCATAATGATTCTCTACTTTCTTGGGAGTTTAACTTAGTTAGACTTAGTATTACACAATATTCTGATTAAAAATTAGCACTTCATAAAATATGTATGTGTGAAATGAATTAAAAACCAGCTGAGACATCAAAGGATACAGGGAGAAAATATTAATAAGTGTAATTTCTCATCTCTTGCTGGTCAGTTTCCAGCCTAGTTTCTCTTCTAATATTTTTACCAATGACTTGAAATTAGACATTAAATTGTCACTGTTGGGGAAGAAAAAAAAGAAGCATGTGGAATAATGATTGATTAAATATTCTTTTACAACAGGTTGCAGTTGCAGAATAACTGTCATGGTTTAACCCCAGCAGTCAACCAAGTCTCATGCTGCCACTCCCTCGCTCCCTACTCAGTGGGATAAGAGAATCAGAAGGGTAAAAGTGGGAAAAAACTCATGGCTCGAGATAGATACAGTTAAGTAGGTAAAGCAAAATTCATGTGCACAAGCAAAGCAGAACAAGGAATTCTTTCCCCTCTTAACCCATGGATAGGCAGGTGTTCAGCCATGCCCAGAAAAAATAATAGTGACTTGGCAAGACAAATGTCATTTCTCTGAATGTCTCCCTCTTTCTGCTCCTTCCTCCAGGTTTGTATGATGAGTGTGGCAACACATGGTGTGGGATATCCCTTGGGTCAGTTGAGGTCAGCTGTCCTGGCTGTGTCCTGTCCCATCTCCTTGTGCGCTCCCAGGCCTCTCGCTGGCGGTGGAGAGAGAGGAAGAAATGATCCTGACTTTGTGCAAGCATTGCTCAGCAACAGCTGCTTCCAGCACAGATCCCAACCACAGCCCTGTATTAGCTATTGGGAAGAAACTGTACCCCAGACAAAACCAGCACAAGGTGGAGGCAGTGAGGATTTCAACACTACTCAAAGACTACAGAACAACAAGGAGGCCAAGATCTTCCCCTTCTTCGTGCTTACATTCATAAAGTTAGAAAGAACTCTAGGGAAGTATCCAGTCACTGTTCCCAATCCCAACTCCAGGAAAGCATCCAGTTATCATTCCCGGCCCCTTGGTAGGAAAAATAGTATATGCAGGTGTAGTGGAGTAATGGAGCCTTTCCTAGGCTCCTGCCCAGCTTCCAGACCTTCCAGGGATCCTTTCCATGCAGGTGTTCCTTGAGTAGTCTCTTCCCCAGCCTTTATATTTTCAATAGGCTCTTCCTTCCCTGGTGCACAGCCTCTCCTTGCTGAATTGCACGAGTTTCCTGTGGTACATCCCTCCAGTCTGTCTAGGTCCCCCTGGATTGTCAGTCCTACCATTGGTCCTCTCAATTCCATGTCATCTGCAGACTCAACCAGGGTACCATTTGGCACCTCCTTCAGGTCATTCATAATGATGTGAAGCAGCACAGGTCCAAGGATAGACCCCTGCAGTACCCATCTTTGTGTGTCCTCCAGGCAGAGCATGACTCATTGATTGTGACCCTCTGAGCCAGGCCTGTCCTTCTGTGGGTTTTCCCAACAGCAGAGTCAGTGCTGGGTCAGACAAGTTGCAGAGGCACCCTGCACGAGGGAACATCAGCCCACATCCAGGATGGAGGAGGAGACCCCTGGATCAGTGAGCCAGTCAGTTCTGTCAGCTCAACCATCTGAACCTGCCCTTGTGCAGCATAACTCCATGTTACACTGGCCCAGGATTTGGCTTCTGAGCATCAGTTGGCTGGTTTTTCAAAAAAACATCCCATCTTACCTCCCTGCTGAAGGTGATGAAGGCCAACCCTTAGCTGGGGTAAATACTGAGGTAATCATATCAGTTGGAGCAACTCACTTCACATAGGTCAAAGAGCCCAAATGAAGCAGCAGATGCAATGTGAAATGTCATGAAAGGCCAAAATCAGAGAGTTTCTAAGTATCATTTGATATCCAGGGAAGCCAACAGTGTTTTAAGATAACAACCACAAAAAAAGGAAAAGCCTTTATATGTAAATATGTATATAAGCTTCTATATATGCATGTATAAATTAATATAAATTTGTGTGCATGTATTTATCAGATACATTATTTAGTAGGATTATTTTGTTAGGTTCATTTGGTTTGCCAAGAATTTTGATACTCTTCTTTCTGCAAAGCTTTTATTATGATTGCATATGTAGGGTAATAATGGTTAGTGAGGCTTAAAGATTATAAAAGGTGAAAGATTTTAAAGACTAAGAAACCATCATAATGATGTTTTAAGCTGCTGTTATCACAGGAAATTTAAGCTGATTTCTTTGTTTTCATTAACCAAGAGCAAAAATACAGTGTTCTATAAAATGTGCAATAAAATAATAAAGGAGAGTTGGGAAATCTGCATGACAGAAAAATCATGAATAGCAGAGTGTGAGGGGGTGGGGAAAAACAGGGAAATTATGATTGTTGTCCGGACTAGTATACCATTAAAATAGTACAAATTAGAACTAAGGAGCATCTTCCTGTGAATGTGATTTTTTCATGACGACAAAATTCGCTTTCCTTTGTTGAAAAAATGATGTGCTTTTTCAAGGAACACAATGCTAGGGTGGTTACTAGCCATTCCTAGTCCCCTTCAGCATGCAGATATATACATTGATTATTCCTGTTGGTTTTACTAGCAGTGATGTGCATAAAGCCCCATACATCACCCTGCTATGCTATTCTGAAACATTTGTTTTTATTACTGACATATTACTGCATGAGAATATTCAGTGGGTTTACTTATCCTGCTCTCGTCAGTGTTGTCCTCATTTACAGGGATTTTTAAAGCTGGTAAAATGAATCTTTTACTTCAAAGAACCACATGTGCAATGTTGGTCTTCATAAACTGTTTGGAGAACAGTTACAAAAGGCATGAAAAAAGAGAAAGGCACTCAGGGACAGCCAGCCAGGGAACCTTGCATGCACTCAGTGAATTTATTCACACATTGATTTATCAGAATTATGAGTATTCTCTAAAGAAAAATAAGATTTATCAGAATTATGAGTATTCTCACTTTTATACTTTTATGAAACAACTTGCAAAAAAGACTGACTTGCTGCATACTTTTAATCATTCATTTTAGTGTCTTGAAATATTGCCTTATGTGGTCCTAATTATTTCTTTCTCTTTTCCTCTTTATTTATATTTTTTCTCTCCCTTTTTCTCTCTTTTCTCTCTTCCTCCCTTTCTCCGTCTCTTCCTTCAGGACTGCCAAGCAAAGCCAATATATATCATGCTAATTGCCACACAGGCACTGCAGTTTCCCTGGTTTTGCTCTCCATCCCTGCTGTAGCTTGGTACTCCCAGCAGCCTGGTGTTACATGAATAGCTTGGCCTATGGGGACCTTTCTGTCTGGGACAGTACCATTCTGCCCAGACAGGGAGAGACAAGGCTTTTTTGTTCTTCAGGAAAAAAAAAAAAAAGGAAAAAGACAGACCTTGCTGCAGCCCTTCACTTAGGATTCCTCTTTAGGAATTCTAATTCCAGCTGCATGCTCCAAAGGGGCTCATGACAGTGATTATTCCAGGCATAAATCATCATTCAGTAGCTTTGTGTTCACACACCAGTTCTCCAGGGATTTTTTTTTTTACTTTCATATTTTGTACTGTACTATTTGCTTGCAAATCATAATCTAATACAGCAATTGTGATGGCATATCAGAATTAGTAAACACTTTGTTTTAAAATAATTGCTGATTTGAGAAGTACCTTTGAGATATTATGTGTAGCACAGCTGTCAGTAGTAGCAATTATTTACGTATTGAATGAATGAGTTTGTTTTTTATCTATATGGAAAGGCATTTTACTTACCCATGCTTCCCCTTCTCCAGAAATATTCCCATCTGCAGTTTTACATCTATATTGTGACCAGCGCTGTGAGAACAATTTTGTTTTAGAAGAAGCTTGTTTCCTAAAAATAATTGTTAAAATGGGTCCCCTAATTTCTGAAAGGCAAAACCCAAAGGTGGCCTAGAACTTATTGTTTTGCCGAATAAGAGGTTATCACACAGCATGGTCTAAAGTCCCAACTTTCTTGCAGGGCTGGATCTAGATGTATCAGCTTAGAATCTTCATAGTTATTATTTCTTATTATTTCCTCTTTGTTATTTTTCTTCTGTCTATATAAGATGGACACCACGAGTTTCATCACATGGAATTTTGCCTTAAACAGAATGTTAGATCTGCAATTTTTTCTTACTAAAGACTGTTTTCTTGAATTAACATCTGTCATCTCCATAATTAACATAGATATATTCTTGATGTACTGCATGGTCTTCATTTACCTATAATCCAATATCCATAAAACTAAAAATAAAAGGCTGTGCTAAGCACTTCTGCCAACTCCATTTCACAGATTAAAATGCAAAGGGCAGATAATTCTTGTGTTGCTCTTTAATAAAATGAAGAATATTACTGGACATTGAAGAATTCACTGCTATGTATGTGCATATACTGTAATAGAAGTAATAGGTTTTTTTTTCTGAATAGCAGTGCAACGTACCACACATCTGATAGAAAAATATGCCCCATAAACCTAGTTAGCTCACTGTAAAGTAAGAACAGCTGCAGGGAGGCAAATATATTTCTCCTCCTCACATGGACAGTATTTTAAATCCTATTAAACAGAGGTAGGCATTTCTGGTGAAGGCAGCAGATGTATGCTACCCCTTCCCCCTCTTCTCCCGGTTACCACTGCCTGCTTTGGGGTCTGCAATCTGAGGGCAGGGGAGCTGTCCCACAGACCGTGCCCAGTGTCCCTCCTCTTCAGGACTGCACCTAGCTCTGTGCTAAAGTACAGTCCCTTTAGACAGTTACAGACACTCTCTGCTTCCCTATTCACTGGCTAAGATCTTTTATTGGAGCCAAAACTACACATGCAAGCTGCCAGGCTTCCAAAATATCAACACTGTTTACCTGATGGGCCAGCCAAAACTGGAGTTCAGTGAAGGTAAAGTGTATAAAAAACTTGGAGGGTTTTGGCCTTGAATGACACCAGAGGTCACAGAGGTGGTCTGTAACAGGACAAGTAGATCTCCAGAGTTTGGGATTCCCTAATTATCAGAGCATCCTGCTTCCTAAAGTAAGTTTATTTTACCCAAAGTCTGATGACTCTTTGCACCAAAAAGAATTGTCTGCACTGGCACCTCATTACAGTCTGTCCTTTATTCACTCCTTCTCACTGCAGATGCCATTATGCTTTTGACTTGTTTTTGCAGTCTGTGTACAGGAGACTGTGAGCCTTGGGAGCCTGACCTGGGGACAGAGGACCCATGCCCAAGGAATCCTCTGGCTAGCTGCTCGCCTGGCTTATGGACTGCTTTGTCTGTGCATCAAACGAAAAGCTTCACAGAGCAGAGAAACCTGAAGTCTAGTTTTATTTCTAGTGCAACAATGTGTGCGCAAAAATTAAATATTGCCTGAGAGAAGGCAGCATTGGGAATACAACCAAAGATCTGAGTGTACAGCACCTGACATCTGCTGCTGACAGCACAAGAATTCACTGGTTGATAATATTAGTTTACAAGACTATTTAATTTTTCATTTGACAGAAAATTATAATGACCTTTCCAGGTAGTAGCTATCCCATTGTAGGAGAGCACTTATGTCTCCAGGTGCCTATTACATTTCCTTAAAGATCCTTAGAAGCTATTGGGTTAACAATAGCTTTCCAGATTCCAAAGTGAGATATTGAAGTATAATAATACCTGAGAATTGCAGACATCATTATTTTAGCTGTTTTTCAATATAGAGAAATTCCAGAAAAAAAACTCAACCAAGCAAGTGTGCTCTTCTAGAACTTCAATCCATTCCACTCTACTCTGTCTAGATCATTATTTGTACTTCAAAGATGGACATGGGCCCAAACTTGTGACGCAGTGTAGTGGGTTGATGCTGGCTGGATGCCAGACACCTACCAAAGACACTCTCTCAGTCCCCTCTGCAGCTGGAGAAAATATAAGTAAGGGTTCACAAGTTGAGATAAGGACCGGGAGAAATCACTCCCCAAATACTGTCAAGAGCAAAACAGGCTAGAATTAGAGATATTAACTGAATTTGTTACTAACAAGATCAGAGTAGGATAATGAGGAGTAAAATAAAACCTTCAAAGCACCTCCCACCCCTCCCCCTGTCTCTTCTTCTGAGCTCTATCTCCTCCCGCAGTGGCACAAGGAGACTGGGAATGGGGATTATGGTCAGTTCATTACCCAAGGCTTCTCCCATTGCTCAGGGACAGGAGTCCTTCCCCTGCTCCACAGTTCTTTATAAACTTCTCTGATGTAAGTCCATCCCACGAGGAACAGCTCTCTGTGAACTCCAGCGTGAGCCCATCCCATGGGCAACAATCCTCCCCAAACTGCTGCAGTGTGGGTCACTCTTCCATGGGGTGCATTCCTTCAAGGACAGGCCTTTACAGCAAGGGCTCCTCTCTCTTTGGGCCTCTGATGGGTTCACAGCCTCCTCTCAGGCATCCACCTGCTTTGGTGTGGGTCTCCCCCACAGGCTGCAGGTGGATCTCTGCATCCCCCTGGACCTCCATGGGCTGCAGGGGCACAGCTGCCTCACCGTGGTGTCCCCACAAACTGCAGGGGAATCGCAGCTCCAGCACCTGGAGCACCTCCAACCCCTTCTTCTCTATTGACCTTGGTGTCTGCAGAGTTGTTCCTCTCAGTCTGCTTTTCTCTGGGCACAATTACATCTGTGCAATAATTTGTTATTTTCCTTCTTCTTAAATGTGTTACCAGAGAGGGGTTACTACCATTCCTAATTGGCCCAGTCTTGGCCAGCAGCACATCCGTCTTTGGTGCTGCCAGGGATTGGCTCTGCTGGACATGGAGGAAACTTCTGGCAGCCAGCCCTGTAGCTCCAACCCTGCTACCAAAACTGGCCATGCAAACCCTGTACACACTGATAGTCTTTGGTGGCAAATCCAACCAGGTTTTGAGGCAATGTTCAGGTCATCCCAGCTCAGGAATCTCAGCAGTGAGTTACCTTTTAGCATGAACCTACTTGGCCCATGGGCCAGAAGGAACTTCCTTTTCTAGTATTCCTGCATGCTCCTCCTGCTTTTGGGAGCTGTCATGATTTCAGAGTGTTGGCTAATGCAGGTCTCTGGCAGTGCATCTAGAAGCACACTGAACTCATATTGGTTTCCTAGCCCTGCAGACTATTAGCTGTAAGTGACATAGTGACTGATATTTTTGTTTTTCTATTACACAGAGAGAAAAAAACATGAGAAAAAAGGAAGAGATTGCTGCTGTGCTTGTCTGCCTCTCCCACCAACTGCTGGCTCCATCACACTCACTGTGGTCTGCAACAGACTGCATCACATGCTGGTGTCAGCTGTGAGGTGAAGTCCTCAGCCCTCTGTGCCACAGATCTATTAATGACATTCCCAGTAAACAGAATGGCTCAATTTTTCCATGTCTGCACTCAAAGAGAGTGATGCAGTGTGCAGACAGTGAAATTTAGGACAGACAGGCAGCATTGAGTTCAACAGCTCCCCATGGGAAGAGAGTGAAAAAAATAAAGCAGAGCTTAGAAAAGAAACCATGTTCTCTACTAGATACATAGTGATACCTCAAAAATGTAAAGTTGATAAAGGCATCAGGGAAAAAAAAGTGTGCTGTTACCCACCTCTATCCCCAGGTAAAACTAGACTTGGAGTGATTATTTCAATTTGAGTTTCATGAAGACAGTCAGTGGCAGGGTGCTGAACATGATCCCCATGGACATAAATAAAAACAGCTGAAGTAGCACAGTTAGGAAGAGCTCTTGGCTGATTTGGTGAGAGAATCACAAAATGGTTGAGGGTAGAAAGGACCTCTAAGTCCTCTCATACAACTCCGTGCTCAAACAGGGCCCGCTAGAGCCCAGTACCATGTCCAAACAGATTTTAATTATCTCCAAGGATGGGTACTCCACAACCTCTTTGGACAACCTGGGTGCTTGGTCACCCTTGCAGTGAAAATAGTTTCCTACAACAGTTGTGCTAGTTCCTGTGTGAACATCATCCACCTGAGTTTTGAAGTACTCTACACACACCATAGTGGTGTATAAACACTACATGCCAGACCCCACCCATTTCCTTATTCCCTTACCTCCTTATTGCATTTCCACAACAAAACAAAAACCCCCCTCTTCCCTTTCTTTATCCAATAGGAGGTCTTCCACCAAGCCTGCAAATCATCAAGTCTTTTTTTTTTTTTTTTTGTCATTTTCTGCCCTGCCCTCCTCTGCTGGAGAAAGCAGCACAAAACTAATTCAAAATATTTGATATTAAATGAAGATCCCATAGAACTCTGAGAGCAGTAGGAAAGGGAATCACAGTCTTGGAGGAAATGTCCCAGATGCTGGTTTCTCCTCTTTTTCCTTTCCTTCTACTGGCACAGGACAAATGTACCACTCAAGATGATGGTAACAATAAGAGCAATAATAACAAGAGCAACCTATCTTTTATGTATGAAATGAAGAGTATTCTTCATTTTTTTGTCAAATTACTGTCTCTAATCCTTTCTCCAGTCGGTCTACTATTTCTTGTGCTGTTCATGGTTACAGTAACATTCTGCTGGAACAAGTGCAAAGTTGGCTTTCAGAAGGCAGAAAGTATGATTAATTTCACAGCCAGCTTTAGGCAGTTTTCTCAGGCTGCTAAACCTGAATCAAACTTTTCCCATGAAAGCTCTTAGAAATTCTAAATGAGGAAAATTTAACATGTTGTTCTAATTGCGTATTAAATAGCTGTCCTAGCTCTAATAACTGCAAGTTTCTTTCAGGATTGTGAAAATTTATTTATCATCTGTCTTTTAAAAGGAAAAATAAATATCAGTGATCTATAAGTAAAATGTGAGGTCAGAGGAATTCTGGGTCATCTCTTTTGAAATCAACATCTAATTTCAATTTTGCTTCAAATGATGAGTTTAAAAATATCAGTTTACAGCATTTACAAATGGATACTTTACAAATCTGTTTGTAAACTAGCCCAGAGCCATGAATTCTCACACAAAACTGCAATCCAGAACTGATGATTGTTTTGCATTCAAAAGTCCTGTCTGCTGGAGCAGAGGCATTCATGCCTATAAGCTTTGCTGTCAAGCTCATCACATTGTCATAATGTCTAATGAAAATAACCAACAGCACAAGAAGTTCCTGACTAGTTCTGCTGCATTCTGCAAAGTATTCTTTGATGGCCACAGGTCAACTTCAGTGCAAGGGATACAGAGGTCTCTTCCCCACAGTAATGACCCCTTTGCATGACAATTTGAAGACTCTTTAAGTGTTGAATTCTGACCACTATTTGCTGACATTTCCCACTCCACTGGAATCACATAATGTCACAACAGTGGTTTTTTTCAGCAAATAAACATGCCTGTTATATACCTGCTTCCAGCTGATGTTATCTACTATTTAAAAATTAATTATGAGAAGGTATTTAGGAGCTCAAGCAGTGTTCCAATCACATGTTCTTAAAGGAGAATCCACCTTTGTATTTTTAATTTCACAGCCAGCTTTAGCCACCTTTGCTGCAATATAAACTCCCAAAGCTAGACATTTCAACTGCAAGTGTCAAAATACATGCAATAAATAATGGGGAAAATGGCAAATTGCAACAAAAACCAGAACACCCCTACTACCCACTAATTCCATAAAGGTATTGCTAAACGTGTTTATTACTGTAGCCTTCTTGCTAGAAATTAGAGCCTAATCACTAACAGCTATATAATTTTTGTTTTAGTTTGATAAACACAATACTAGGTAGAATATGAGAAATTGTCACTCTTGATTTATATTTTGATACAAGGAGAGAACTTTCAAACACCAGTTTTTCCTGTGTACAGCAAAATGTTAGAGCCAAAGAAGCCATGATGGATTGCTTTAAGACCAGGACAGCTTTGTCTTTTTAATTAAAAAAAGAGAAATCTCTCTTTTTCCTTACCCCAAGGAAATTTGCATATAAAATCTGCAGAAATTAGGTTTATATTTATTCTTTATGGCTATGAGATGGATGAGAGGGCAGTTATTGTTCAGCATTGACATCAGCCTTAAAACTGCAGACTGCAGACCTTTACAATAGAATTAGACTTTCGTGTTGCATAATGAGATTCATTATAATTGACATGCATAATTCCAATCATGTTCTGTGTTGATTCAGCCTTTTGTTGTCAAGACAGCCTGTTATTACATACTGAACTAACCTTACTCATATACAGTGATTAAAACAAAGCATCTTCAGAGGTTGTTGGTTTGGAGTTTTCTTTTATTAGATGAATGCAAGGTACCCCTTCCCTCCCCATGCCCACCTCCCCTGCAGCATTTTCTCAGCAAAGCCAGAAAATCCAGTGTGTGGCACAGAAGTCTTTTCTCAGTGTGAAAAATGATTCTCAAAAGGTGATCCCCTGAGAGTTTGATGAATGTTCTCCCTACATTAGAGTGTAAGAAACAACACTATATTAAATATATAAATTAATAAAGGAAGATGTGGGTCTGCAGTATTCCCAGAGTGGAGAAGCATGGCAATTAGTAAAGACTATAAAGGCTTTTAATGTTCATAAAGTGCCAATCAAGGTCACTCAGGGGTACTAATTCACTAAAATAGGCAAAATCAGAAGGCTTGACCTTTTCAGCCGCTCTGCTTTTTTTTTCTTTCTTTCTTCTGAGAAGAAATAAGGAAAAACTGGCTACACAATAACAGAGATTTTTGCTACTGGTTTATTTGAAACAAAATTGGTGGGTTTACACTAGCTTTTCTTTCACGGGTTCTCACCAGTAGAACTAAGAACCATTCATACTAGATTTACAAAGGCAAGTGAGATGCCTGAAAGGGCAGTCCTCAGAATCACACAGGTTGAGGTTGGAAGGCACCTCTGGAGATCACCTTTCTAACCCAGCACTCAAGAAGGGCCACCAAGACCCCATTGCTGACCATGTCCAGATGGCTTTTGGATATTTCTAGGGATGGGGACTTCACAATCTCCCTGGGCAACCTGTGCTGGTACTTGGTCATGGTCACAGTGGAAAAGGGTTTCCACATGTTCAGCAGGAACCTCCTGAGTTTTAGGTGGAGCCCATTGCCTCTAGTCCTGGCCCATATTTCAGTAGCTGCAAAGATACTCACAAAACACTCATTTACATTTGTAAACCAGTGGAGGGAGCATTCATCTGGCCAAAGACATCTGTGATGGAGACATCAATGTGTGAGTTAGCACCCTTGACAGCTAATAGAGAAAAATAGGTGTTTCTAAGGACCCATTAATCTCATGTTCAAAAACTATATCTAAAATATGTCAAATTAATCACATCTGAAAAGCATTAGTTTACTCCACTGATTTTCAGGAAAGTCTAAGCTGACTTCTTATAGGTGAAGACATCTGTGTAGTGGCACTCTCTGGTGCACTTTCAAGACTATATGTACTTTTACAAGGTCATGGGGACATGTGAACAACTAGGGGTGTTGAAACATTGCCACAAGGAGCCTAATTTTTCCTACTATTTGGCAGGCTACAGAAATTAGATGTTCCTTCATTTGTCCCATTTCCCACATATGCAGACTGCTCTGGTCACAGCAGAACAAACACCTTAGAACAACAGTCTGTCCCAAAGCATAAATGTCCCCATAATTGTCACTGTGCCTGTCACTTAGGAGACACTAATGAAGGGAAATCAGGCTGGAAGCAGAAGGGTCATATGCCAGTACTTGCTTTTACCACAAAACAGTTGAAATAATTTCCTTTCACTTGGCAACAATTAAAAATTAGCTTGAAGGGAAACGCCAGCGTCACACAAAGTTCAATCAACAGCTCTGGCAACTCTGGAGAGACACACCAGAGAGATTTCAACAAGGTCCATATTGACTGTTCCTACAAAATGAAAATGCAGCTGCCAGTAAGGCAGTCTGTTTGACTGCCAATTAAGCAAATTAATCACCCACTACCTCCCCTTGCACTGGTTATTCTATCAAGAAATAGCACCCACATGTGAAGGAATGGCTGTGAGGAGGCAGATCAGGAGGGCTTTCAGCTCAAAACCAAGGTGAAAATCAGGCCTGAAGAGGAGGAGAAGGTTAAAGCTAAGACAGGCAGGAGGGGTCTGGTAGCCACTAGAGGCAAGTCTTCATAAACCTCTAGCAAAAGGCAGAGGATTGTTCTTGCTACTGGCCAGTTCAATTTAATGGAGACAGACAGCTCCCTGCGCAGCCCTGGAGCTGCTGAACTTACTTCTCAATAGCTGCTAAAAGAGCAACCCATAGCTATTTGTAAGGGCTGGAGACTTGCTTTTAAGGGAAATTTAAAATGGAAAGTCCTGGCCCAGAAGAATGTCACTGTACATCACATGTTGATTGTTTTGACTGAATTATCTGAATGTTCACTTTACCCAGTGGGGTTGCGGGAAATTCAAGACTGAGGCTCAAATAAATTAATCCTGAAGACAGGGTGATGGTCAAGACTATAATGAAATATTTCTTCATCCTGGCTAACTACCAACTTGCTCTTTGCCTTTTTACTTTACTCCTCTTTTTTTAAAAAAGAGGTTACTTGGGGGATGATGTCGCTTTCTGCAGTGGTTTTTACTCTAGCTTCAGAATCTCACCTTTCATGAGAGATGCTGCTTGATGAGCTCTGAGATTGGCAAGTCCCAGGACCCTCTGCATGGGATCCTCACTTTTGATTAAAACCTTTTATTGGCACTTTCTTCAGAGCTGGGACATTTATAACTCTTCTTCCCGTTATGGATTTCAAAGCCTATGAAATTACACTGCAGCTTTCCTTTAGATAAGAAGCCAAATGAAATGGAACAGAACCAGCAGACAGGATTTATAGGACTTACATCCTTCTGGAGCAGTAGTGAGTAGAGAGTGTTTACAATGTCACTGACAGTAGGCAATGGTACCCCCCATTTGGCCTGAGATTTAGTACAAATTCAGGCAGACTTAGCACTGAAGAGCCCACTATGGTCAGTGAAGATCCAGAGCTTGATTTAGCTGCTCTTTGTAATTCATAAAGTATTTGAACCATCCTAGTGGTAAGATAAGGGCTCACTGGTCTTCTGAAGTGGCAGCTGAAGGCTAGGAGAAATGCATTAGGGCATGTCATGTGGCACGGGATGTCTATATTTAGGCAGGTGACTACCACTTCACATTGTCATTGACTCTGGTCTGAGACAGTGACTGGTGGAAAAACACAACATATATTGCAAGATCCTAAAGGAAAGCGTATATTATTAGTTAAACTCACATATCTATCTTCAAATTGTCTTTTTTTTTAAGGAGCCTTTTAGAAAAATGTTTAGAGATCTTAATCTCTGTGCCAAATCTGATAAAACCAGCAGTGGATACTAAAATTAACACAGTGTGAAGAGGGTAAATACCACTAAATACTCAGTATTACAGTAACTCATAACAGAGAACACATAGATTTTTATCACCTGGTTCCCAGTCATTCCCCAAAATCCAAGATATTCTGTGACTTTCTCACTCTGTAAGATTGTTCAAAAAGTCTGGAAACCTGTGTGACTTGTGGCCACTTCTATCTGAAAAATTCCACAGATATAAATTACTTTCTCAAGACCACAGCTACTACTGTCACAAAGATATTTGGAAGCCTGGAAGAAAACAAATAGCAGGGAAAAAAATAACTGCAAAGATATGATCAGCACCAAAAAAAGGAAAAAAATATTTTCATGAGGTTGACAATACATTGTGAGTAAAACTGTGCCATCCAATGGTTATATACCACAGAAAACCCAGTCATTTGTGGAGCCCTAGGACTGCTGAAGGTGTGTTTGCAATAAGAAAACCAGGTGCTCCTTTTTCTAGTTTTGTCTGTGTAGCAAAGAAGGTAGTTCAGGCAGGCATCTTGCTTCCAAAGCAGAACCTCCACACTTCTGAATCAGACTATATAAAACTTAATGGCTATAATTTAAGATATATAAAAATGTTTCCCCTTAAGCTTTCTTGTACATACATGTGTGTGTAAATGAGGCACACAAGAAATTTTTATTGTCACTTGCTTTAAAAAAAATAAAAACTTTTTTTCCTCCCAAAAATACAAATTAATCAGAAGATGGCATGTGTAAGAAACATTAAAGGGCTTAAATTGCTGAGATAAGTTAATCTTCAATACACTAGCCATTCCTCAGAGGCACTCAGATTTGTAACCTGAAATGCTGCATACAGAAAATTCAAACACCTCTGAAGTTTTGTAGAAAAAGAAATATGTAAAAAGACAGTTTTATTAAGAACAAAACCATCAGAAAACTCATTATCATTATTTAAGACAGGCAAGACTAGATAAATACTTGGGGGAAAGAGGACAACAAGAGGGAAAAAAAGAAGAAATTAGGCACATTTTTTGTTATAACTACCTGAGGTACTCTGACACCCTAAAGTGAATGTTACATCATACCTATTTATAAAACTATTATATTTGTCAATTAATATTGTCTGGGGTCTGTATTAGCAAACAGCTGCAGGTATTAACATCCATTAGATTAACAAATCAAGGTTTTAGACAACTTTGTTCATCCATTATTTCTCAGTTTCAGCTCTGACTAAAACAATTTTAAACCTCCATGTTCAACTTATCTCAAATCCATTCCTGTGTTTATATTTTTTTTGCTTTAATACAGATCTTGAAATTCACAGTTTTCTTCCTTATCTAACTAAATATTCTCAAATGTTAGAGAAGAGTTTCAGGTAATGTGAAAACCTGCTAGCAGATTAATAGTAGAAAAGTGTGAACAAATGTCTTGACTGATGAAAGTTATTTTCTGCTGACTATGATTTATATCTGCATGCATATATGTTCTCTATTGACAACACTTCCTCCTTTGCTGCCAGTGCTATCCTATAAACCAATGGAAGTTCTTCAGCAACAGTTTAAGTGTAGGCTCATTAGCTGAATTATACATATAATCATGCATATACAATAAATCTTTTAAAACCATTCTCATTTCCAGTATACTAGTGAAATCTTATGCTATGGAGTCCCCTGTTCTGGCAGGGGTCCCTGTGGGACCTAATGAAATAGCAAAAATGCCCACAGAGAGCTATTGAAAAAATATTGTGGGTTTGTGCATTTTTTTCTATTTGTTTTTGAGTAAATATCAGACCTTTCCACAGGGACAGCTTACATCAATGAATGAGTCCTGCACCAAATGTTTGTTTGAGTACTCCTTTACATCATCTTGGCAGCACAGAGGAAATGCATGTACGTTCACTTTAAGGCCTCGGTATTCTTAGAGGAGACAAGTCAGAATCTTCCTTTCAGTGAACACCTCAGTTCTGCGAGGTTATGGATACCCTTTAGAGGTGCTAATGGAAACTGAGATTGTACAGTACTTTACAGGTTTTGTCTTCATTTAAACATATGCCATTTGTGAAGGTGTAGTTTAGGAACCCAGCAAATTTTCTCTGACTGACAAGTAGCTTTCTGTAACAGGTAATATGCATGACTTAGAGACTTCAAACCAAAAATCTCTGTCTATGAACACATGAAACCATATATACACAAAAATGTACTATAAATTCCTCCCCTGTTGAAGACACAATTGGACTTTAGGGCTTTAGGATTGTTGTTTCCCTAATGACTCTCTAAAATATGAGCAGCATTCATTGCTGCTTGATGATAGTAGTGGCCTTATAATAGTTTCCATGGAAAGAATTCTGAGATCATAAACAGTGACAAAGTGAGTTTGTTAGTTACCAAACATACACATTCCAAAGGTACATGACATTTAATTCTAATCTATTCTTAGAAATCATAGGAAAATTAAGACAAATTAACTTTTTCCAGCAGAAGCACTTACACTGCATTTCCAAATACAATTACAGAGAACTTCTAATTGACTATTATTAGAAATCAAGTAATTTCTATTGCACACTCTAAGCTTCTTCTTTTAAACAGGGTGTTTAAAAGGCAGCATTTATGACAGACTCATTGAACTGAGTCTCTGAGTCAGATGACCTAAACTCCTTTAAGCCCCTGTGCCTAATATTTTGTGTTAGATGACACTAGGCTGATTCACACTCATTCAGCACCTTACTTAGGCTTTCTGATTCCTCTTCATATTATGGTGCAACGTCTTCACATACAGAGGCTAGAAAGCATAGCATTGGGTCTGGGACTGCCATCTTTCATGTAAAGAGATATTTACCATTTATTGCAGGGTCTCTGATCCCTATATTGTGACCTTGTGGAGCAGTCTGCTCCCAGGGAGCACCTGGAGCAAAAGAACTGCTTCCATTTTAGATGAAACTTTGGCACAAGCAAGAACAATTTTTTTCACACGCCTGTCCCTATAGGCAGTGGAAACATATTGAATACAAGTGTAATTCTCCCCTTTCCTGTCACTGGGGAGTTCTCCAGCTATTTCTCAAGAAATTATCACATCTCCCAAGTTCCTGTCAGTAGCATCTGGTAAAGGCTGACAGCAACAACTCAGCTGATCCAGTGCTTTGCTTTAGAACACAAAGCAAATATCATTTGCACCCGAAGAAACAGGCCTCTGTTTTTTCATGCCCTTTCTTTACATCCACAGGCAAATCTCTCTGACTTTGCTGTTTGTACACTTAGAAATTTTGCCAGTTTTACTTTACTGGTTTGAAATGTAGAGTGATAAAGCTGTGCTTTATATAGGTATGTATATAAAACTGTGCTTTATATATGTATATATGTAATGTATATATATATATGCTTTATATATATATATAGATAAATATAATGGAATACTCTTATAGAGAAGCAATTATACCAGAAAAACTTCCCTTAGCAAAGATAGAGTGCCTCCTGTTTGGAGGGGGCTGTTAAACCTACCTCTGCAGAAGAATCCTTTCACCTCTGTGAACAACTTCCTCTGGGAGTGGGAGAGGAAGGTAATGGTTAGGAGAGTTATGCCATGCAAACCTTAAAAAATACAGACAAGCCTGCTGTGGCTTTCCTTCTGGATGGAAGGTAATCATTTTCACCCTGATAGGCTATGGTAAGGCTAAATAAAGACAAGGGAAGGTATCAGATAAAGATCCACTCATAAACCATGCAAAAAAGTCATTAAAGTATCTAGGGAGGAGAATGGATAAGTATCATGGAGAAGAATGTTTATTTGGTAAAAGCTGAAAATAACTTCCATAGAGAAAAATCTGTATTGGATATGCATGTATTTTAGTAACTGTATATAACCTGCAGCATCTATATAACATGCAAAAGCTCTGAAAATCCAGCAAAAACAGTACAAGTTCTGAACCACCAAAAATAAGTCTAAGAGGGAGGGCACATTACCCGTGAATTCTAGAACTGTGCACGGGGGGGAAAACTAGTGAATTTTACATTATGTGTGGCAGAGAGCCAAGAGTCACTAAGTAAGGCCAGGACAGTTGAAGACCTCTGCCACATTTTCTTTGTTCCACCTATATGTGGAATATGGAAACATATCACATATCCTCCCCCTGGTGCCCAGGAATACCATATATGCTTCTCCCTACACACTGAGTAAATCCCACCTGTGCAACTGAATCCAAGCACTGCTGCTTCAGGTTCATGTCCTACTTCAAACAATCTTTAGTGGTAGCTACTTCAAATCAAAGTGGTAGCACTCAAAGAGTTGGGGTTAAAGTGCTTCCCCTAGTTTTTGCCAGATAGAGTCTGGTATCTCTAGATTAGTGTTTTGGTGTAGTCATATTTGTATAAGTCAATGTAGACAGATTTCATTGAATTTCAGAGGGGATTCAGCTCACACAATGATAGATGCTGTAGTGCATCCTAAAATGCTTTACAGTTGGATGACATGCGAGGATTACAGAATGCTTTACTGTCAGTATTAATAAACACGTTGTATTTAATTTAATAAACACATTGTATTTAATTTCCAAAACAGAAATTACAAATCAGATGTTTGAATTAACTGCTGGATTTTTCCAAGAATGGGATTATTTCTCATCTGTGGATGCCTCTTACTACAATGAAGTTCTTGATACATTCAAATGAGCCTTGAGTGCAGAGTGGAAGAGCTCCTAAAGGGAGAGAACATTGGGGGTTTTAAAGCTGTAAAAGTCCTACAACGTTTGGCTGGTAGCTTGTTTTATAAATAGTGCAGTAAACCCTGATGTTCACTCTTCTCTGAAACATCTATAATTAAAGGGTAATGGGCCAGATCGTGAATGCTTTATTCAAAGTGAGACTGCTCATGGTACAAAGTACTCTCCAGGGTGAGTAAGTGCATCATAATTTGGGCTGCTGTTGTCAGAGTTTAGTAATAGACTGCTATATAAATAGGTCCTTGGAAAGTACCAAAGTGTTCAAGCCATTGTAATTGCATTAATACAGCTGACAATAATCAGTGGGGAATATTCCGGCATCTTCCGGTAAATTCTGATTGTATCTACACAAAGGTAACCCTTGTAAGTCTGTGTTCCTCTGAGAAGTGTGCATGGCTTGCATTAATGTTTCAGCTCAGAGGAAGCTGTGCAGAAACACAAAAACCACTTAAATTGCAAAGAAGCCTGAGGATCCCAAGTCTTAATTTATTGACATCCTTCTGATGAAGATGGGAGATAATGACTTTTACAGCTCTTGTTGTGGTCAGACTTCTTCATTGCTAGTATATTTACTAGGCATGACATTCTCAATGAAGTAGAGCTGCCTTACAAGATTTTCTTTGTTTCTATTAAATCTGTGACATTCGGTTTACACAGAACCTTAAAATTATCTCCATGTAATCTTGAGATTTTGACACTACAAAGCTCTTTATCACAAATTGTTTTATCTCATCTATCTTCATTTCCTCATTAAGCAAAAAAAGAATGTTGATACTGGCTTTTCACTTTGCAAATAATTGCAGTATTTCAAGTTTATTGCAATAAATAATAGAACTTCATAATAAACAGTTTTCAAAAGCTAATGACAGCTAATCTTTTTAAAAACCCTAATAAAATTACCATCCATTGGATATACTCATGCTATTTCTCTGGCCTCCTCTGGCTTTGAATTGTATGCTCTGAAGCCTCATTTGGTTGCACGCCTCTCAGATTCATTGATCTCACTGGCACATATTCTGGTAATCTTTTTTTTAGCCTTTCACGTAAATGGGATGCCGCAGCACAGTTGTCCTAGATCATCACAGTAGTTTTGATTGGATGATTTACGAGTAGCTTAAGCCCATCAGCTCCCATACCTGTCAGATCATGGATCATGTGGCAGCAGATGCGCGTAGTCACTAAACATGCAAAGATCCCCCAAATCTACCTTTAGGTAAGTCTTTACTTAAGTTAGAACAAGAATTATCTACATATTGCTGTAAAATAACTGTATGTATTTGCTTGTCCCAGTTTCATCAGTATTCTTAAAAATAATTTACACAAATACTCTGCTCAGTCAGGAGTTTATAATCCCTCTTCCCTTCTGTGACTCCTTTCCTTAATTATGTTGTGCATCTGCCTCCACATTGCAATCTGTTTCCTTCTTCCTTGGCTAATGTAAAAAGTTTCCCTCTGTTATAAACATATCCCTTCCATTTTTATGAATCTTTTCCTCACTTCTCTGCTCCCAGTTTCTCTTGCTCTCAGTCCATCAGGTGCTATGTTTTGTGTTTCCCAGTGGTAGTGTCTTGAATGTTTGTTTTTTTGGCTGAACTGTCCTTGTCAGCAAGTGACAGAGCTCTAGTCCCCAGACCCCAGGCTAACTGAAGTGAACAGGCTCAGTTCTCTGCCAGGTAATGCTGTCTCATCCAGAGAGAGCAGCCATACCTACATTGTAGGGCTTATCCCTCAATCCTCCTTTGTCCCTCTGCCCTGTGATACAATTGTTATCTTTTGCTGTTAAAAGATAGGAGGTTCTTTTCAAACTCACTAAAATGCTGCAAGGATTGTGTTGCAGGCCACAGGAACAGTGTTTATATAATGAAAAAACAAGAGTACATGCTCTGTCTTTGGGACACATGAGAGCACATGAGAGAACACAGTGGTGTCAGAAGATGTAAAGCAAGGAAGACAAGCCTATGGCAGTTTTGTTCACACTCATTTCCAGGAGCAGTCTTGGACATCAGTGGAGCTGAAGGCCTTGTCCAGGTATTGTGTGCGGGTATTGCTGGAACCATTGGAAGCAAAATACAGGGGAAAAAAAATCAGCAAATAAACTTTGTGGAAGATCAGTGGTCCAATACTTGCATTTATTTCCATATATTTTTTAGCAACATAAATGTACCCAAACAACCTAAATCCTCACATTCTGATTTCACAGTTGTGTAACTTTCTTAGCTTCAAATGAGGCACTCCTCATTTAAAATCACAGAAATCACATGAGATTAAGACATAGAGGTTTCAGTCATCAGAGTTACTTTAATATTTATGTTTTGTTTTAACAGTAATAATTGTTAAATTGTCACTCACACAGTAGCCAGATTTGGAGAAAAAAATCAACAAACCACCACCTCCCTCAAAGATCATCTTGTTCCAACACCCCTGACGTGGATGGGGTCACCTTTCACCAGACCAGGTTCTCAGTGTTCCATCCAACCTGGACTTGAACACTCCTAGGGATGGGGCATCCACAAATTCCTGGGGCAGCCTATTCCAATGCCTCACCATTCTCACAGTCAATAATTTTTTCTAATATCTAATCTAAATCTACTCTCTTTCACTTTAAAGTCATTCCCCCTTGTCCTGACACTACATGCTCTTGTAAACAGTGCCTCTCCATCTTTCTTGTAGGCTCCCTTCTGCTATAACCAACAGGAGAGGGTGGATGAATCATCAGCGTAGAAAGTCCCATGTTTGATTTTCTTCCAGATACAGCTTCGAAGCTAGCCATGTAAGCCTATGCAAACATAAAGTATATTTGGAAATTTTTTTTTATGTGGATTACATGTTAATTACCATCTCCACTAACAAAAGCTCTTTTTTTGTCTGTTTTGAAAGATGAGTTGATATTGGATTACTTAAAACATCCTACATCCAGTGAAGCAAATCTATTCCAAAAATAAAAATAGCTTGGAGAAAATCTTGCCCAATTTTCAGGCTTGCTAAAATTGCAATAAGCTTGGTTCATGCTTTGACTAGCTGGCAAACATAGGTTATGAATTAGTAGGAGGACATGTGTATGCACTTTCAATGATAATGAGAACAGCTGAAAAATCTTCCATTGTGAATCTATGAATGAATGAATGTAGAAATTCAAAGCCCCAGCAGTAGCTATCTCAGTTATTCTGGTCATTAAGGTATTAAATATTCTAGCAAGCCAGATTCTGCTCTTATTGTATCATTTTTATTCTGTTACCTCATTGCATTGTTTGAAACTAGTCAGAGGTGCAGGAGAGAAAAGACAAACAGTTTCCTGGAGAAACTGAAAAAAACAGGTATATAGAAAAGTTTCTGTTCTTCCATTTGGGTTGAGATGAAGACTGAATTAGCACAAAAATTAATTCCTCATATAAGTGGGAAATAGTTCCCTATTGTCCACAGATCAAAACCAAACTGGAACAAGAAGTCAAAACCATTGCTACAAATAAGAACTTTCCAATCAGGGTTTTTCTTGGGGTTTGGTGGTTTTTTGTTTGTTTGTTTGTTTTCTGTTTGGTTTTGGATTTGGGGGTTTGGGGTTTTTTTTTTGTTGAATTTTTTATTCGTTGTGGTTTTGGTTTTTTTTCAGGAGGGAGTGATAAATTTGTCAGCCTGTTCATTATGCTGCAGTACTTAAAACAAACAAACAAAATGCAGAGAAAACCTTTTAACTAAACTGATTTTTTTTCCTCAACATCTAGGACACAGTCCTTTCTCCTTTTTATTTTTTTTCCAGGACCTAATTTCATGGGCCACTTTCATATCTCAGTGTGATTATATATGAATGAAGTCTCTGTCACATTAAAAGGACAAGGTCAATACAGATGAAAAATAGACACAACAATAATCTTTTCAGAAAAGAATAATGGCATTTATATTCATAATGGTAAATTTTAATCAAATGGCATACAAAGACCCAGGAACACAAAGGCTAGATAGCTACTGGAAAGCTCCTTACTCGGTTATTCTTGGTAATAATAATGACAGCATTCATCATGTGTTTTTAAATGTCAGAATGAAACAAGTTCACACAGCCATCTTCAGAAGAAAAAAAAAAAAGTAAAAGAAATGGACTGAGTTCCATTTGAGGTCCTTAAATACTGAGGGGGTAGGGGGATAGTGATGGGGGAAAGGAAAGGTACCAAAGGCCTTTGGAAAGAGACAAACCAGAGAAAAGGAATTCTTTGTCATGAAAAGTGTTCTTAGTGACAATTGGAGTAAAAGTCTGGCATCCTCTGAAATATACTGCATGTTTGGCAATGGTGAAATCCTGTTACATCCATGTGCTGTCACTGGGTTTTCAGGTGGCTGAATGGTGAAAATTGGAATCAGATATAACTGTTGTGTAGCAGACTGCAGTTTTTAACATTTGCTTTCACTAGGACTAGTGTTCTTTCCCATAGTATTTATAGTGACCAAGAAAAGAGTTTCAGTGAGAGCTGAGCCTTTACTATTGTTTTGGTTTTAGCTGCCAGGAAAAAACTGACCTCTTAAAGTCTTCAGCAAGTCTGGCTTGTGTTTAGATGGATGATCAACTACATTTCAATTTAAGTGAAAATAGCTTTATAGAGGAATAGGTTGGAGGCAGCATCCTGGACATGCAGGGAAGGAAGGACTAAATAGTTTCTTCTTCCTCCTATTACATGGTCAGCATAAAAAGGGGTATTGAGAGCAGTACTTGCCTTCAAGAGAGGAAAAATTGCTTCCCCTGTGAGTGCCTCATGAGAAAAATGGTGTGGGGAGGGAGTGCAATAGAAAAAGCAGTTACGCTTTTGCTTCTGCTCTTTTGCTTCTGTGCCTGATTTTCTGAGGAGGGAGTGTATGCCACATTCATTAGGAGGTTCTAGAAAAGAAATGCCCAGCACCCAGGGGAAATCTGAGCTGGTACTCTCCTTCCCTCATGAGCAAGGTCTCCTATGATCCCTCAACAACAGCATCCATTCTGTACCTTCTAACCAGGTGGCATCTTCCTGAAAGACAGCTCAGTTTGTTGTGAAGTGCTAAATGCATAAAACAGTACATAAAACAAGACATAAACCCAAGGTAATTTTGTATAAGCCTGAGCAAAAGATTTAATCTGCCTTTCTTTATGTGCGTTGTTTAGTAATTTACTATGAGAGACATAAGTCTCTGTGCAAAAAGCAAATCAAAATTGGCAAAAGCTTTTAGAAGACCTCAAGAAGAAAAATAAATATAACCTATCAATATGTTTTCTAGGACTGATATAAAAGCAAATGTTAGGAGAAAAGAAATGAAGAATATTCTTTTAAAAAATGAATGTGCATATTAAACCAGTACACTGACAGAATGCTATTAGTATTCTGGAGTGTCTAATCAGTGCCCAACTGTACAGTCCCAGCCACAGCTGAAACATCTTTGACATAGTGTGGTAGCTCATTATCACATTTTCATGGACAACAAGGTAAACTTGAATATAAGACAGTGCAGTAAATATATTCACACACACAAACATACACTGTCAAGAGCACAGGAAAACTATTTTCACAACTTCATTTCAACTAGTCTCACAAACTGTTTCATGAGGAATTAAAACATATTCCTCATGCAGGAAAATTTTCCTGCAAACAATCCTCTCAATTCTCTTAAGGCATCTGAAGGTGAAATGGTGCTACAGGCCTCCAGAGTTAAAATCTAAGGTCTGGGTTCCGATAAAACAAAGAAAACAAAAAAAATAAAGGATTTCACAAAAACCCATGGTTTGTTTTGTTGCAACTTTAAAGTTAATGGATAGCCACACCTAATTATTTTATATTTTGAAAAAAAAAAAAGAAAAAAGAAAAAAATTAAAACTTAACTGCATACTAAGCCCACATCATTTGTTGACAAGCTTTAGTCTTCAGTCAAGCTTTATGGCAACTTTATCAGCCATGAAATGTTAGGTTTTAGAAGGCTGGCTGACATAGCCTTTTGCTATGGTACTCACGACCATAATAAATAAGCATTCCAATTTTGATTTATAGTCTTGTAAGAGCATAATCTACATTCCATCAAACTCAATGGGAGTTTCTCCATTGACTTGAATGAAAGCTGAATCAGACATGCAAAGAAGATGGGAGACCGTCCTGGGAAGCTTAACTCAGAGCTGAGATCAAGGATCCAAAGATCTAAATAGATAGAAAGATATTTTGCTTATTCTTTCCCCTTCTCACCCTCCAACAGGTCTTCTGTAAACTAAGCATGAAAATTTGATGTGTGTTTGAGGGCTCAGGTTTTTGCACATGGTGCAATAATCATCCCAGGCCTCTGCCTTTGTTCAGAAGCACTTACCAGGATTTTGTAGATGAGAAGTCATTTCATTCCAAAAAATGGCATCAGATTCCTTCCATCCTCTACAGCATAAAGGAACCATAGAGAAAGGGTGAAACTGAATAAATCAACACAATGCTTTTGGAGTGTAGCTTCTCTCTGAAATCCATGTCAAGGCCTAGAATCACAGAATCTCAGAGTCATAGAATATCCTGAGTTGGAAGCGATCCCCAAGATCACACCCTGTGCCTGAGAGCCCCTGTCCAAATGCTTCTTGAACTCTGTCAGGCTTGATGCTGTGACCTCTTCTCTGAGAAGCCCTTTCCAGTGCCCAAACACCCTCTGGATGAAGAACCTTCTTCTAATATCCAACATATACTTTCCCCTACACAACATCAGGCCATTCCCTTGAGTCGTGTCACTGGTCTCCAGTGGGAAGAGATTGGTGCCTGCGTCTCAGCTTCCCCTTGTGAGTAAGTTGTGGGGTGCAATGAGGTGTTCCCTCAGTCTCCTCTTCTTCAGGTTGAACAGACCAAGTGACCTCAGCCCTTCCTTCTATGGTTCCCCTCAAGGCCCTTCACCATCTCCATGGTGCTCCTTTGGATGGTGTCTAATAGCTTTCTTTCTGATAGTCTTATATTGTGGCACCCAGAACTGCCCCCAGCACTGGAGGTGAGGCTGCCCCAGTGCAGAGCAGAGCGGGACAATCCCCTCCCTTGCTCAGCTGGTGATGCTGGGCCTGATGCTCCCAGGACAGGGTTGGCCCTCCTGGCTGCCAGGACACTCCTGACTCAAATTCAACTTGACCAGGACCCCCAGATCCCTTTCTGTGGCACTGCTTTTCAGCATCTCATTCCCCAGTCTGTACATGCATCCAGGGTAGCCCCATCCCAGGTGCAAAATCCAGACATTTCCTTTGTTGAACTTCATACACTTGGTGATTGCCCAGCCCTCTGATTTGTCAAGGTCTCTCTGCAGGGCCTCTCTGCCCTCCAGGGAGTAGACAGCTTCTTCCAGTTTTGTATCATCTGCAAACTTATTTATTATCCCTTACAGTCCTGTGTCTAAGTCATTTATGAAGATGCTGAGCACAGGGCCAAGGATGCAGCCCTGTGGAATCCCACTAGTGCCGGATCACCAGTCTGACGTCACTCCATTCACTGTAACCCTTTGTGTCTGACCTATGAGCCAGTTGCTCACCCATCACAGGATGTGTTTATCCAGCTGTGTGTTGGACAGTTTTTCCAGAAGGGTACTATGGGAAGCAGTATCAAAAGCTTTACTGAAATCTAAAAAGGTTAAATCAACTGGCTTTCCTTAATCAAGTAGGTGGGTTATCTTGTGATAAAAGGAAATCAGTTTTGATCTTCTCATGAAGGGTGACCAATGACTGGATTGTCTTTCTGGTGTTTTTCAATACCTCCAAGAATAATGTTCTCCACGACCTTAGCAGGCACTGAAGTGACACTGCAGGCCTATTGTCATTTCAGATCATAAAACCTCACTGCCTGAAGGAGACCTGTCCTCACATAAATAATGAAGAGGCCAAGACCTGCAAGTAGGTTGACCAGTTTATTTCCATGCAGCCAAATTTCAGTTGGAAATCTGAAAAGCTAATATTGCCTATCACTGAAACTTCAAGACTGTGTTAAATAGTCAAAATCACAGAGAAAATTATTTCCTCCTTTTTCTAACATTTACATCCCAAACTGCACAAGCACAGTGGCTACATAATTGATGCCCTGGGGTAAAAGTATCACTTCTTTGTGAAGTTGACCAGGAACTTCAAAGCACTTTTAAAAGCCTATATATTCTATATAATCTTCACACCAAATGCTACAATAGAATACGTTTGCTACCTTTTGCAGTTAGGCTCTTGCAGTTAGATTTAATATCATGTCCTATTCGTGTCTTTAAATACCAGTTTCTTTGCTATTATTCACCTATACTTTTTTCAGAGCACTCTGACATTCTGTTGCTGTGTTTGATTTTAGAAGTGTTTAGTTTGAGTTTAGAAGTTGTTCAAGCTTTGTGGTTAAAAAAAAACACCTGGGATAAAATTTCCATCATAAAGCTGCTGCCATTTAAAGGGTCATACAATGACTGTAACAGCATGGGTTTCTTTCTGACAAATAGGTTTCCCATCAAATTCACACCAACTGCAGATGAGGTTGTGCAAATGGAAGGTAATGGAATGCGTGTAATGGGTGAGAATTTAAGATAGGCATAAGGAAAGCCAAATGTATTTCATACCTGACTTCAGAGAATCTGGGAATGGTTTGTATTGGAAGCGATCATTGAAGTTCATCTGTTCCATAGGCAGGCATATCTTTCACCAGATTAGGTTATTCAAAGCCCTGTCTGTTTCAGCACAAGGAAATGCTGTGCAAAATTATGTCAGAAAGGATCTAAACCTTAGACTGGGGAAAAAAAAGTCAGATTTCCAGCTCTTAAATTCTCTAACCAGGTCACTGACCACATAGTTTTATTTGCCAAAGAAATTAATTGAAAACTACAACTGGGTGGAAGTCTGCCACAGAAGACTCCATAAAATATCTAAAACAAAAAAGGTCACACTAGGAAAACAGCTGTTTAAAGATTTTTTCACAAACTGAATATTTTCTCTTTTTTTTTAATTAAAACATGCACTTATTTTTGCTAATTATATAATTTTTTTAATCTGCATTTGGAGGTTATAATTTTAACAGATTTCCACTAATCAACCTTTTCATGACCAGATGAAATATATGTTTTCCTGTTCTATGAAAGAGTCCTTAACTGCTGTCAACAGCTACATGTCTATTAAATTCAACCAATAGCATGTTCTTTGGTAGATAGGGTATCCTGGGAATAACTCCAGGAATGAAGAGGTTCACTCTCACTTTTTCTTTTTTTTTTAAGCAATTTACTTGTTTACTTGTAAAAATCTCATAGGAATGTAAATAACAGTTCCATCACCTTGCCTCCACCATTATTTTTCTTCAATCTGATGCATGCCTAATAGAATATTAATTTAGTTTGTGCCTAGGGTAAAATATACAATAGGGACATGACGGTGGTCTCTGTAATCAACCTAAGGTTCCTGTTCTTATGCCAGGAAGAGTGCAGATGTAGCGATTCTTAGACTTTGGATGACTAGTGAAGAATTATCTTTCCCCTTTCTTTGTAATGAAGGCTGTCCATTGTTATTGGTATTGGAATGTTTTCAAATAAAAAGAAGAGCAAAAAAGTACATGGCATCTTAATCCAGTATAAACCAAATTATTGTGTTTATTATTTACCCAGATTACAATTAGCTATCCATGATTCACATTAAGAAACCATGTCTTTACACTTGACTAACTTCCAGTCATGTTCAACAGCCAAAACTCCTCCTGAAGATAACAGAAGCTAAGAGTTCTCTGTACTTCTAGAAATATCAAGCTACTTTTTCTGAGGGTCTGAAGGTGCATTTAACTGCCTCCTTTCAAAATGCAAATACTATGCCTAGCAGCTACAAGATGTTACCCAGTTGGAAAGAACCTTTGAATTTTCACTAATCAATACTTTTGATTATCCTTTCCCACGCTCATTAACTTGTGGCAAAAACAACACTAGAATCTGAGCATTCTTGGTTTCTGTTCCTGAACTCAGACTAGTAGGAAATACCTTTTTAGAGAAGAAAACTGTGGGCTTAAGAATTTGATTAGAAGGTTATTCTGAATCAAGGTACAGATTCCTTCAATTCCATTTCTTGATTCAATTCTGCAGGTAGATATCCACTCAGAACTAAATTAGAATTTGCTGATTTATTTGTTATAGTTAGTTTTACTTCCATCCGTACACAAAACTCCCTCAACTTCCAGGACACTTTTTAGTTCCATTTTAGTTCAATTTTCATCTTGAGTTCAATATGTGAATCAAAACTTGGGCATAGCTTTTTCTCAGCCTGTTCGCTCCCAGTCCCTCTAACTTTTGCAGTCTCATGCTTCCTATAGCTTCATTCACATGCTTAGGAGACAGTGTGATCCACAGGGTGAGTGACTGCATGTCCAGCAAGGTGTGACCTCCACCATCCCAGAACCTATTGCACCAACGAGGCAGCAACACTTCACAGGTACTCCTTCCCCTGGGCTGGGAAGTAGGTGCCACTCTTGAGCTGCCTTGGCAGGACATGGTGCTGCCTGAGGGCCTGAACCTCCTTCCTTCATGGTTCTAATTCCACCAGAGTCTTTGAGAACCAACCCATTCTCTCCTCCCTCAGGTCTTCGCTTCCTGATGTGTTGACATGTTCCACCAGGTAGAGCTTTATGTGTACTCTTGGAAAAAGGAGGGCATTTTCATCTTCCCATACAGAACAAGACAGCATGGAACTATGAACTTTTCTATATTTATGTCTGAGAAGGAAGTACTATAGGAGGCTGCTAAACAGCTTTGGAATTTGGTCATATGTTCATTCACATAATTTTTGTCCCAGACTCAAATTCATCTCTTGCAGAGATGAAAACCAGTAGCTGCAGACAGCACCCGGGAACTTACTCCAACAGTTCATTCCAGGAAGTGTAGAAAATTAAATCAAATTATAACTGCAGAGGGCATTTAAAGTAGCAATATACAATAATCTATTTAAACAGCTCCAAACTATAATTTTGCCATGATTAACAGATCCTACTTCTGCAAAAGTATGAGTGGACTATGCAGCCAAGTCCTCAGCTTTACATCAACTATCAATATTCTTAATAGTGCTTTTAATCACGCTTGTATTCTATTCAGACAAACCACCACCATCACCTGCCTATTCTGAATGTTTAGTAAGGCACTCAGCAGAGTAGATTTCTTTAGCAGTGAAAAACTTGTTAATATAAGCAAATGCATTTTTTAATGAAGACAGACATGTTAATCTCCAATGACATGACTGTGTCATGGAACGAATTAAGGAAATTAATGTATTCAAATTTGCCCCAGAAGAAGATGCCAGCTTTTGTTTAGCCAGAGGAGGAGTGTGCCAATCAGTCCCTCCAGGCCAGTAGTGAACTCTTTACTGTCATCATTGAGCAATTGTTCACCTTAGTAATCCTATTACTATATAATCATTTACTACACCCACATTTGGACTACAGCAATGGTCTTCTTCAAAAAATTGTTTATGGGTGTGAGTGGGATTTTCACGCTCTGGTCCTTTGACATCTATATTTCATGTATGGGGAAGGAATCCTTCCTGTTAAGCAGCCTACACATATTAGTGCCCATGTATGCAATGCCCATGGGCGGGTCAATCACAACTGCCTCCAAACTACAGTCATCTTCTATTTTACACAATTAACTTTCTCATAGATCATAAGATACAAAATAATTTTCTTAAAATGCTACATTACAGTAGAAACCCTCAGTATTTCCTACCTCCTACATTTTTACATTTCTGGATGACTGTCACAAATCTTGTGGGCAAAATATACCACTGAGTATATATTTTAATATATTTAAACAAATATATATATATGCATTTAAATAGTCAGCAACAGTATTGACTGGTCTGTTTAAACCTGCATAATGCTAATATGTGCTTGAAACACATATTGAGTAAGGACCAAGGATGGAGTGCAGGGTGAACCTGATATACTTTTGTGTGGATTACCTGCACCTGCAAATGTTTTCCTTCTGTAAATATTACAACTATTCATTTATTTATGAAACTTCCTGCCTATATGGTTCTGTTTCACACATGCATATGTGTGTGTCTATATACAGAGCTGTAAGGAGATGTTTTTGTGTCGGGTCTGCGCCCACTGCCATGTTTGTGATACTGCCAGCTCAGATGCTTTCCTCCTCCACTCTCAGTGTAGGTGTCCTCTCTGCTGGGCTCATTTTCAGATACTCCTCCACTACTTCCCTTCCCACAGCCTCTCATGATCCCAGCTGAGCATTGTCATGACTGTGGCTGTGTGAGTCTGTGTACGAAACAGAGACTTGGAGCTGCACATACTGACAGTAAGAGGGTGACTTAGCTAGCGGCTGGGATTTGTGCTAGAACTCTGCAAAGGAGTGCTCGATGTGCTGGACTTGGTAACATTCCAGTTTTACCCAGGGAGTAGTCCTAGCATGGATAAAATTGTTTAGGGCTGTCCTTGGAAACAATTCCTTGCTTTTGGTTTCATACTGTCCTTTCAGAAATTGTAAGTTCTTGAAACAGAAAACAAAGAAACTGTGATAAAAATAATAGACACATAAAGGATTGTTTTTGAAGTTATAATGGTACTCAGCAGTACTATTATTACAAGTTGCTCAAAGTTTCCACTCACAATCACTTTTTACAGAATGCAGTGTCCTGGATATTTCAAAACATATTTTGGTTAGACTTGATATACAAGGCACCTAAGCTCAGCAGAGCACTTTAAACATATCTTGTCTGCTTATGGCCAAAAATTTCTTGACTCCAAGATTCATTGTAAAGCAAAATACTTTTCTCATCAAGAGGGACCTGACATAAACAGATACAGAGAAAATAAAGGCTTTTGGGTTTTCTTCAGCTTTTACATTGACAGGTTTGTTTACCAGTGATGAAGAGCAGTTCACATGGAGTTGCAGAAAATGTTGTGAAAGGTTTATGATCTGAAAGGCACTACTCAATATAATCAAATGGTTACTGTGTTGGAGGAGCTGCACCCTCCTACCAAGAAACAAGAAGCACCAGATCATTAGTCTGCCTGAAGGAGGTGTGTGGAAAGAATTAAGTAAAGCGGTTTGATTTTTGGCTGGTGGGAGGTTTGGGGTGGATTGCAGAATGAACTAGATGAGACACATGAAGCTTTAGAAACCCACTCCATAGATGGAGATGGCAAGCCACATACTAATTGCCTGCCCACACAGCACTGGTGGAAAAGCAGAAACGTGGGTGCTGCAAGTGGGGGTGGCTGCAAATACCAAAGGATGAGAGATCCTCCCCTGGATCTGCACACTGGCAAGAAGGGGTTGAAACTGACATGGTTTTGGGGACAGGTGAAAAGAATAGATTGCAGTTAATATATCCTTTAATCCTGAAGGCATCCCATGAAATGAAGTTCTGTGGCTTGATAAACCAGGATAAAAAGGATTTCTATGGATTTAACCAAAAAATGCATGGTGAAGGGTAGCAAACTGGATATCCAATAAGAAGACATTCTTCATATTTGGTTTATATACTGTGGATGATGCAGAAGCATTCTGTATTTCTTTGTCATTAAATTTACACTTAAAAATCACCATCAGCATCTCAGCAAGAGGTACAGAAATTGAGGAACCATTATAAGACCTGTGAATTTTAATCTATGAATGTTTATTTTTGAGTGGCGTAAGATAAAAGAACAAGTTGAAGGAAACAATACTGGAATCAGTGGCACTTGAACCCCTGCATTAAGTTTTGGAGAGATGGCCAAGACCCAGACATGTCTAAAGGTTTCATCTGAAAAATCATCTGTACATTCAGCTTCTCTAAGTTTGTACAAATACTTGCATTCTGCTTCTTATCACTTTGAGGTCTTCTAAATATCAACATTATAAAGGAGTAGATTATTTTTTTCCTGCAGCATTATTTTCGAGATGGCAGCTTCAGAGGGCACTGTTTCATCCACCACTGTCATCATTTCTGTTGTTTACAACTGCCATAATGATGAAGCTAAAACCTTTATTTTTGAAGTCTCTGGAATTTTAGTTAGCAACAATCTGACCTATTTTTCACAAGGTCTTTTGAACCTTGTCTATTCTCCACTGCCACAAAATTGAAGTACTTCATAATAATTTCTAATTTTCATCCTAAAAAATCTCTATCATGATATTATAAAATCCCCTCTGATTTACACGTAGCGAATGGAGAGACAAGAAGAATAAATGTAAAATAATATTACAAAGATGACAATTAAAACCAGCTCTTTGGCTAACACTGGAGCACTTGTACAATTATGCAATTCTCTAGAATTCTTCTTTTCAGGACACGCGCATACTGAAACAAGCAATTATTTTTATCTTCCTTTAACTTTGAGGTGTACAACTGGTTTACTTAGTTGTGCAAAAAGCACAAAAAGCAAAATTAAGCAGTGATCTGAGCTGTTTATCTTGATCATGATTTCTTCAGAGTGTGACAGTTAGGGCTGCAGGCCACATCAGGTATCCTTGGTGTCTTACATCCACTAAGTAACAGACTTTCTGGAAAGCTGATCCTCTTTGTATTCGATGCTATTTCACTGATGGTGTTAGTACCCCTCACTTTGCTGAAGGCTGTTCTGAGCATTCAATGCCCTTGAGGGTTGAAGGAAATTTCTCATGTCTTTTTCTGCCAATATTTGGGGCCTCATCCAAGTCCATTGGATCACACCCCAATCCACACTTTTGTGTGTTCTCGTAGAAAGCTTTTATCTGTTAATTGCTGCCACATCTGTCTCTCTTTAAAATTTATTGTGATAGTTGTTGAGTCCCTAATAAAATAAAGCACATATTGTATTTGTTTCTTTTTTTATTCAGCTCTAATGACTTACATATTAACAATATTTCTTTTCTTTTGGGAATTTTCTTTTGGGAATTTTTTTCATTTCCACAAAAAACCCATCTTTCTGGAAAGGCATATGAAAAATCATTCCATCTTTGAGTTTTACACCCACTTATGCATTTTAAATATTAAAATCCTAATCCATAATGACATCCTCCTGCTTTTGACCAGCTTGATAATGTCTTCTCCCCTTGGCTCTGTGTTAGACTGCTTCCTTTTTTTAGCTATAATTTTTTTATTATTACATATCCCTAGTGAGATTAGCCTCAAGGCTTTACTTTTGGGCACTTCAAAAATCTATTCTTTTTTCTTTTTAACTAGCCAAAAATATATAATGTACTGCTAGCTGCAGAAGTATTTTCACTTCTGTCATTACCAGAAAGAGGCATTTTAAAACTCTTTCACTATTTACAATCTATGGTCTGAACTTCAGTCAGGAAGATGAAGACTCTTCTCCAGAGTCAAATGTTCTTGGCACCAAAAGTCGAAACAATTCATTTTTAGACCCTTGTCTTTTGACAGACACTTACTCCTATGGCATTCTTCTTATGAAGTCTCTTGGAAATGTGCCCAGGATTATTTTTGTTTATTTTTTCCAAATTCCATTCCACTCGTACTAACAGAATTTTAAACCCTGCCTGCTGGCAGTGAGGGGGTTTATTAAAATACTGGAGAAATACGTTAAAGGAATATTTATTTTTTATCCCATCCTTTGAATTTCTGGTCTGCACCATTAGTTTGAAGGGACATTGTCTTTGCAATTCATGTAACCTGACCAAGACAGACAACATTTTGCCTCCCTTGAAGATTAAGTCAGAGAGACTGGAGGAGGGTAGGTATCTCCCTTGATACAGACAAGCTCCAAAGCACAAGGAGAACTCAAGCTGTGCAGTGCCCACTTTTTTGTTAAGATGTATACAGCAGCTGGGATGTTTCTCTTTAAAATCAAAGCTTGGTTGTATAGATAATCTAATTCAGATTGGCATTCATAAAAGATTCTTCAAGATGGTTTGCAGCACCACACGTAAGAACTCAGGCAGTCTCTGCCTTCCACTGCCTCACTTGTTTATGCCATTTTATGTCTTGGATTACCTCTGGGCAAAATAGTGCCAAGCCACTCTGTAAACAAACACAGCTATTACAAGGCACTTGCACAAAGAAATGAACCCAACATTCTGCTTGAATGGTGGCAAACTGCAAATGTGCCTTCAGCTCTGGGATTAAGTAGTGCCCCAGATGAGGGTGCTGTGCCGTGTGTGGCAGAGCTTCCCCTGGGGGCTCCCTCAGCTGCAGCATCCCCATTAATCCCAGCTGCCTTGAGGGGCACAGGAAAGGATTCATTAAAGTTTTAGAACCAACATCTTGAAGCAATTTTGAGCTACCAGCAGGAGCCAGAGAAAGGGGAAGAGCTCTAGTGCGGTGTTCTGTCTACCATCTAATCCTTTTAGGAGGCAAGTTGCTGCAGGCTGAACCAGTTACTGCTTTCATGTGGCTTTCCACTTCATCTCACATAAAAAACAATTATATTGGGGTTTGATTCTTCACCTGACCTTACCTGACACCTCTCTTGTATCTACCCTTTTTGATGATGAGACATCTGTTATTCAGATGCTTCACTGCATTATTATTATTATTATTATTATTATTATTGTTATTGTTATTATTAGACTAGGTAGATGTATCCCCCTCCCATATCCCAAATAATGGTGAAAGTACAAGACGCTAAATCCATCAGATGAAAAATCTGGTTCTTGTTGCTAAGATTAGGCTCTTCCTGATGGATCACACAATCAATGTATTAGACTTCCATAAAGTCCTTCAGCAAGGGCTGTCCACCTGCTAATCTAAGTCATAGCATGGAAGGATCCTACTAGTACCCAGAAAGCTGCAGAAAGGGTCTGGGTGTTACAGTTTACCCCATGCAGGTTTCTGATTTGCTGATTTAATTAAAGTGATGGTGATACTTGGTGAAAATCTTTCCATTTACAGAAATTTATCAGATATCTTTCTCTCTATCATTATCTGGCTTATCTTGTGCCTCTGAGAGAGACTTACACCTACTTCTTTGTGTTTTATTGACCTAAAGAGATGTGTAGGCACTTTCTCACTAGTGGTATTGAATTCTGGCCCTTCTCCTAATGTGTTCCAGGAAGTGTGCATTCCTCACTGTCAGAAATGTTCAATGAGCATGATTCCTGCTACCTTCACTCAAAGAGGAAGCATTAGGTAGAAATGTTTGTCTTTGTATAAGGAGGGATTATTTTTTTTCCATCACCAAGAACATTTTGTTCTCCTGGAAAGTTCAACATGTTAAGGAAACTCAGTCCTTTTAAGGATCTGGATTATGAATAATATTATTAGTCTACTAAAGAATCAGCCTAAATAAAATTATTAGCATTTTCCTCCACTAAGTGGAATAAATACAGAAACTAAGTTTAACTGTGTGTTGATTTGGTATACAACATAAGAAAGGACAAAATGTTTGTCTTTATAGTAACTGTGTATTGGATCACTTTCTTATGCTTTTCACTTTTACTTTAGAATTAAAAGGCTTTAATTTGTCTTGAAGAGTCTTACAAAAACTATGACATTTACATAACCTCCTAGTCATCCTGCCTAAAAGTTCAGAATAGGTGAGAAGGGCTTTTTTTTATTCAGACCATGTCCTGGTTCACAATATATATGCCTCAGTTCAGCCTCATGGACTACCAAAATCCTCTGCCTGGAGAACCTTTATTCTTATTACTCAATGGATAATTACCAGGATTCCTTGTAATGGCAGTTTTAGAGAAGCATGAAGCCTTATTTTGTATGTTGTCTTAGAAATTAGATCGTACCTAAAACTGAGGTGGAATTTGAGAAATTTTGTGTAAAGGTAAAAAGGTACAACTGAGTGCTGAGAATGACAGCTCTTTGATTTTCAGAGTATACACTCTCTTGGTCATTGCTCATGGCTTGGTTTTGGCTCAAAACAATTATTTGGTTTAGAGTTGTGGAATGGGTAACTTTGATACCTTGATCCTGAACTGTTTCACTTCAATGTCTGTGACTTTTTCTGGTTGGTTGGTTTGTTTGTTGTTTAAGATATGTGCTTTTTTTTTTTTTTTTTTTTTTTTGCTTTTTTTTCCCTTTTAATTGAACTAACCCTGAATAAACAGTCTATAAGTTGCTTTCTCTGTTGTCAGAAATGGGTGTCCATTTTTTGGGCAATAGTTCCATAGAATATCATTGTTTTTACAGGTAATCCTGCAATTTACTCAATATATACCTATCTCTCTGGTTGTGCTGTTTTTTGTACTTAATTTACAATGGATGCATTTTCCATCTGTAGAGAAGGATACAAGATGTCTCTAGGGAAAATAGGATTTTTCCATGGATGAGGTAGGACAGACTGTGAGCAGCAATGCGGATCATTTCTTTCCTGTTTTGTTTACCCTTTCTGACTGTCTCCCATAAGCCTGGAGTAAAGGATATGTGCAGGGCCGGGAGTTGGACTCAATATTCCTGTGTGTCCCTTCCAGCTCAGTATGTTCTGTGATTCTGTGATATGTAGATGAAAAATTATCACAATTATCTCTTCTTCATGAAATGGTGCATAACTGGTGCAAAGACAAGGACATCCAACTCCCCTCACTGGGATGCTTCAGTCTTACTTCCTTTCTAAGTGTCTTATGATATGTATCTCAACCAGGACATGTCAGTTTATTTCAGTGGAGGTGCCTTCAACAGAAGCAACAAAAGGAGCTCTAAGAAGAAACTCCATCCTTTACTGGATGCAGGGGAAGCATAGTAGATGAAGAAAGGGCTGAGGTACTTAATACCTTCTTTGCCTTTGTCTTTAATAGTAAGAACAGTTGTGCTCCAACACCCACCCCCCTGAGCTGGAAGACAGAAAGAGAGAGCAGAATGAAGCCCCATAATACAAGTGGAAATAGTCAGCAACCTGCTTCATCACTTAAGACCCACAGAAGTCTGTGGGGATGGATGGGATCCACCCAAGGGTACTGAGGGAGATGGCAGACGAGCTCACCAAACCACTTTCAATCATTTACCATCAGTCCTGGTCAAGTGGGGAGGTCCCAGTCCACAGGAAATTTAGCAAATGTGGTGTCCATCTAGAGGAATGGCAGGAAGGAGGGTCCAGGGAACTATGGCCTTGTCAGCCTGACCTCAGTGCTGATGACCAAAGAAGGACAGAAAAGTTGGTGAAGGCTTTGGAGCACGAGTCCTGTGAGGAGCAGCTGAGGGAGCTGTGGTTGTCCAGCCTGGAGAAAAGGAGGCTCAGGACAGACCCTATCACTCTCTACAACTCCCTGGAAGAGATTGTAACCAGGTGGGAGTCAGCCTCTTCTCACAAGTAACAAGAGCACAAGAGAAAATGCCCTCAATTCACACTAGGGGAGGTTTAGACTGGATATTAGAATTTTTTTTAAATTAGAATTTGAATTTTTTTGAAGGGGATGCCAAACCCTGCAACAGGCTAATCAGGGAAGTGCTGGACTCGCTATTCTTGGGGGTAGTTAAAAAGGACATGATTTAGGGCTGGGCTTGGCAGTGCTGAGTTAACTGTTGGACTTGATGGTCTTAGAGGTCTTTTCCAACCTAAATAATTCTATGATTCTATGATTCAAATGCATCCAGAGGAATGTCTTATTTACCTAACACAAATTTGTATCAACATTAAGAAGATATCTTTCACTAGCTTCCACCTTTGACTTTTGGTTTAATTAATCAGTTGAATAAGAACATCTTTCTATCTCTGCTACCAGCGATGGGAACTTCGGCACTTTCTTTAGGCAGTTTCACCAGTTCAGCTGAGTACCTCCAGATCTAGTTTCCTCCAGAAGGACTCCTAAGAAACTAGTGTTCCTTTACTTTCTGTTTAAGTTTTGAAAATAGTATTCTCAAAAGGCAACAGCAAACAAACAAACAGAAAGAAAAATAAATAAAAAACCCTGCATTTCCTTCTGGAAAACAGCAATTATTCATTGAGTCATCACTAACAATGTAGAAAGCACTGTCCAGGATACAAAAAAATCCCTCAGTTTGCTTACAATTAACACAGGCAAAAAATTTCTGAAGGTTTTTCAGCTTTTATTCACAGTTGACTGTTGTCCTCCTCTGTGTTTTTACTGTTTCAGTTTAACTATGATATGCTAATTATTGACTACAGGGTGTATCAAGTTTTAAAAGAATGAATGGAAGATACCAGTAGAGTATGTGAAGCCAGGGGGAGGGGAGATAGACTATGATAGAAGACACAAAAAAGGAGTCTAGTGAAATAAAAGACACAGAAAGGTGTTAGTAGACTGAAAGAGATAAGGGAAGAGTGTTTGGAAGTGAAGAAATAGCACATTTGCCTCTGAAAGAAAAACAGAACCTTACAGCTATACTTGATCGTTCAGATTGGAACTTGCTACCTTTGAACTATGACTTTCTGTCTGATGAGATCTTACTGTAAAATGTATGAACACAGAAGCTTTCTTTTATTTCTATGAGATGCTCTTTAAAGATAGTAATCACAATTCATTAAGCAAGTAATCACGAGTAATTAATCCTAAAATAAATTAATCAAATATCTATATTTTATACAAGTTAAAGAGGCATAAAGATTTCAGGAATATCAGATTAATTTCACTATGTTCTTTCCTTAACTGTCAAAATAATAGGAAAAATCTCTGCTAATGTGTTTAAGGATCACATTGCACAGAAGCTGTATTTCTAAGATATGTTCTTCATCAGAAAGATAGGGGGAAAATATTGTACGACCAGTTAAAATGCAGTACCATGTACAAAGTAAAATGTTTTCTTAGCTTGGTTTGAAAATCACTACAACATCTTAAAAATAAAATATCTTATCAAATCTCATATTAAAAGTCAGATTTCAGACTTAGCTGCTCTTCAAATTATTTAGCGTAAAGTCATATGGCCATCCTCATGATTTAAAAATGTATTTTTCTACTAGGAATTCTTCCACCATGATTCTCCATGACTTTTATTATCTCTCTAACAGTACAGCAGGAACATCTTTAAGCTCCCAAACTCACTTGATTAACCTGTTGTGGGTAAGAAAGAGATATGAATTGAAAGGGAGTGAATTTCAGAGGGGGGTGCAGGGCAGTGATGATGATGCATCTTTGCACAGGTGTCCTTGCTTCTGTGACAACAGATTCACTCCACACACAATTTAACAGCCTGCACAGCCAGCCCACAGCCTGCAAGTCTCTGCTTTCTCATTGAAATAAGTGCATATTAAAAATATATTTGAATACTGTATCAGAAAGGACGTTCCATCTCAATAGAACATATTACTTTGCAGTACACAGAGAAAGGTAGTAGATTGCTTGGAAAATATCTGTAAAACAAACTATAAAGTGAAAACAATAAATAAAACTGCCTAAAATCCCATCTCTCTAATACCATCTAACTTCTCCTGCAATTGGTAATGCCTCTTTTATAGAAATATAAATTTTGGAGTACTTTAAAATATAGATATCTGGCTCCATGCTGTGACACACTAGCCATACTGATTTGATCTAGCAAAGCACTCTCATGCATTCCTAGGCTTCACCGAGTTTTCTTTTGTGCTTAAGTTGCTCTCTTCAACACTTGTTTGATTCATACCAGAGCTTTCAGCATCTACAAGAGCAAACCTTGAGTGAACTTAAAGTGGTTCCTTCTACCTCTGTTAGAACACAGAACAATAACCAGTTTTGAAATCTTCATACTGACTTGAACATATTTCAAGTAAAGGTGTCAAAATAGGGACACCACCTACCATTTGGAAACACAGAATTGATGGCTGGCTGATCTTTCCTTCCTAAATATTCTCTCTGATCATTTTGTGATCCCATACTTGGAAGATGTAGATGAAAACTCAGACTTGTCATCTCTTAAGCTATCTTGTGATATCCAAATCACAGGCACCTTCCTGCTTTTATGTCTGATTTTGCTCCCAGTGAAAACAATGGCAAAAGGAACGATGAGGATAATGCAGGTGACATTTTTGCCAGGGTATACCAAGAAGACATATGAGACTCCAGAACTATTAAGGACTCTTGATTTCCACTTTTAGCAATAGATATAAAGTCGACATAATTTTTGTCATTGACTTACTACAAGTTGAGAATTCACTCTGTTTCATTTGTATGTGACTAAGCATGAAATATTACTTTCAACTTTAGTTAAGTTTAAAAATTGCAGAGCTGAAGTAAATTTGGTTTTTCCCGTTATGAAATGTGAAGTAATTAGTAAGCTCAGAGTGAAAATGATGCGTTACAAAAAAACCCTGGAAGAAAATATCCAACTAGACTAGTAGGATAGGGAAGAGAGGGGAAGCAGGCAGAATCTCAAAATGCTAAACAGCTGTTCAGGGTTATAGCAGGACATATGGTGGCAGAGCTGGACCTAGAAGCACAGGGAGGATGCCTAGTTAAGGACAGAGAAAAGAAGGAAGGTGGAGGGAGAACAAGACAGCCATCTGTCTGACCCAAGCTGTGGTGGGAACTCCTCAGTGGATAAAAAGGTTCTCCTCCACCTCCTCCTGCCCCACCCCACCAGTCCCAGGAGTTGCTCAGCTCTGTGGGCAGTTCCCCCTCAGGCCCAAGTGCAGAGTCACCATTCTGGGTTGAGCTCAAGGACTGGGCATGTTGAGGGCTGCAGTAACCTGAAGGAACATGACTCTGACTGTGAAGTCCACAGCCAGGTGGAACTATCTGTAATTTTCACACTGACTTGAAGTGAAAAAGAATTGTGCTGGAAGCACTGTGAAATATGTGGACTGGTTTTTAAGGATACTTTGCAAACACTTTCAGTATAACACCTAGAAATTTTTGCAGTCACTCCACAGTTAATCCAGAGCACCATTGATGAAGTTAGTGTATTCACACTGATGTAACTAATAGCAAAATTTGGTTCCTTGTGGACACATCTCCCATCCATTATCCTGTTTGCTACTGCTCCACCCCATCTCCCCTGAAATGATGGATTTTCATTAAATTGAAAACATCTCTCCTCATGGTGTCATCACAAGCACCATAATGTGCGTGTGTTGTATTGCCAAGCATTGCTTAGCAACGGGACCCTGTGTTCTGCCAACTTTCTTTTCACGCTGTCAGTCTGAATTTAACTGAACTTGCTGTGTTGTGTTTCAGAGGACTGACTACATGTCAGTAACGTGACTGATGAATGCTCCAAATATACAAACAAAAACTGGCACTGACCCCCTGTATTTAATAAATAGAGAGTGTGAATTTCAAGAAGTCACTTTACATTCACATTATTCAAAGGCAAATTGTTTACAATCATGATAATTAATCTTGATAAATCCTCATAAAACACTAACCAATTGGAAAGTATAATTAGACACTTTCAGTTTTGAAACTACATTCACTAGTACTCTATGGCTCAGTCCTCTACATCTACCAGTCAAGAACCACTGCTGTACTAAAAATCACCAATCATTTATCACTTAGTTAAATAAAGTGTTGAAAATATTGAAGGTTTGCATTTGCAAAATCACCTAATCACTTAAAATACTGTCTCTCAAATAAGTTATATGGAGTTGGAATTAATTGCTCTGAAGAATCTGATTATGTGTTCCCATGCCACCATGAGCAGATTTCTCTTGGCAATGCTCAGAGCACTGTAAAATTGGATGGAGATGCAGATATCCTGGAGGACACCAGCTTTTGCAAAACTGAATTCACTGCTTGTTGCTTCAGTCTGGTTGAACAGCTCCTGATCTAGCTCACTACCATTCATGTTCAATAGATTTGAGAAGCCAAAGCTGCTCTTAGTTTAAAATCATATGGTTGAACCTTCTGCTGACAAATTGACCTGATTCAACTTATTCTTAGCCAAATTTCATGAGCTGGAGATCTGAAAGTTTGATTGTGAAAGGTTTTATCAGAGACATCAAATTAGCATTTATATATTTTCATTTTTACATAACTTAGATTTTTCAATTGATTTGAGGGAGAATGCCTCTCTAATTGTTTTTAGATGAGAAAAATGGAGATACACACATGAAATTTAAGACAAGAGTCACTCCTGTCTTGGACACAGAAAATAAGAAATGTTAATAGCATAGTAGCCACAAAAGAAGATTCATTACAAAGATAAGTAGCAGACTCATATTTAGGTGTCATCTGTAAATTCAGTCAACTAAATATTGAGGCTCTGCCATCTGAAATGCAGTACAGTATGCAAAACAGCTATATGGGGCTGCAAATATCACAAAATACTCAGATGAATTTTATGCCTTTCTGATGGAGCTGCTGGAGCCCAGACAGAATTCCAGAAGGGAGACATTTAGGCTAAAATGAAGGATCCCTAGATATCTACAGGGATGATATCTACAACAGACTCACATGAGATTTAGATTAGGATCTTTAATTAAGATTTTTTGTGCGTTTGTCTATATACCTTTTCTGATTCATGGTTATCTACATGCAATCTAGAGCCTTCCTACACTACTAAAGGAATATGTAGATTGAGGCTTAATTGCCCAAAGGTAGGTGCCTCTGTTGAAACATGTGGCTCTTCCTCACATCCTGCATCATCTAGCTCTGTGCAACTGTCTTGGATACCCTCAAACATCAGAAATGGCACTATGTACCTGCATTTTGGCGAAGGAATCCTACCTTTTTTATCTCAGGTGTATTAGTCTGCCCATAATGTCTGTCTGCTGGAAGTTTTTCCATCAGTCTGTAAGAAACAGACTTGTTAGAAACACACTTGTTTGACGTAACAAGTTTTAAAGCCACTCCTATGCCTCCTTAGAAAGTGGAGGAAAAAGAAAAACAATGTTGATGTTTTCTAGGCTTTAGAAAGTTCAGACCAAAGGCTTGGGTAAATCATGAATGGGAATGGTTCTGATATGTTTTGGAAAACCCTTGTGCTGTTGCTCATTTCCTGTAGTAGATGCTCCTTAGAGACAATTATTCAACTATTTAATTCACCAAGTACTGAGAGCTCCAGGGGACAAAATTCTAGAAACACAGTATTGCTGCTGGTGCAGGATTAAAACAGAAATCCATCAAGGAATCAAGAGCTAGTGGGAAGATTTTGAGAATACAAGGAATTTGTTCTTGCCAGGTAGATAATTTCTCCCAAAATATGTTTCCAGCGCCTGTATTACCCAATATTAAGATATAGATGAACACTGTCATATATGAAATGAATTTGTTCTTTCTTGGGAACCTACCTAAACACAAAATAGGAATATGGATAAAGAACCTCTGAGAAATAATGGCTAGAAACTATCTGCTAGGCATATTTTTACTTTTCAGATAGGCATGAACCAGTGTGCAAGGAACAAGTTAAGCCTGTGTGCTATAAACCTTGAAAATCACAATGGAGCTTTGGTAAATTCCCTGGTATGCTAAAGTGTTCCTACATCGTTTCATTGTTCCTACATCCTACATTGTTTCAAAATGTGGTAATTTGTTATTTTGATAAGAAGACCTTTTTCATCAAACATCCCTTGCCCACTCTTACCTCCCTGGAGCTTTTTCCACAAATTTTACTACTGATAGTGTTTTCTCCTTTCCCAGTTGTCTTATATTTCTCCAAGAGTAATATTTCTGTGGGTTCTGTTTTCCTGGAACAAGTTACTGTGCTTTCAAGTGTAATAATTATAATGATAATTGTATAACTGAAGAAGGTCTGCTTGCACATGGAACATATGAGACTCAATACTTACGAGGGTACAGGCTGTTCAGAGGCAGAAATGATGATGTCATAACATTTCTGACTTCTTTTACAGCCTTACAACTCTGAGAATCTAGTATGTTATAAACTCATACCACTGTCTCTTCAAAGACTTATTCAACTCTTAATATACATATGTACTTTGCTTGTTAGTTTCTTTTCTTTTTTCTAATTCTTAGCTACAAAAGGTTGGACTATATTTACTGAATTTAATTAGATTTCTATTCAAGAGCAACTTCAGTTCAAAGCTTACTTTTAGATCCTGTTAGGCTGCCACCTCATTCTAGTTGCACTCACACTTCTAATCATGCAGGGCTTTGGTAGAAAGATACTCTTGGCCTCTGAATGCCCTAAATTGCTTAATATATGTAGCTAGGCTTCTTGGTCTCTTGACACCTTAAGTAAGAGAGAATACCTATTTAATGCAGAGAGTGTTGGGAATGCTCTATGGAGCATCCATCCTTCACAATGCTTGTAGGCATTGCACTACATTGCATTTCTGAGAAGCCTATCACTCTTTCTAGATTGATTGCAATTGGCCACTTCACTCAGTATTCATTAGGTAGGTGTGATCAGAGTGTGATCAGCTAAGTTCTACATCCTTAGGAAATCAGATCAGACATCTAGTAAATCTAGATGTGGACCTGAAGACAACTCCCATATCCTGGGGTTGAACATTCCCAGAGCTTGGTAAAATCTGGATTCACTTCTGACATTCACAGCCAGCTCACAGCTTTATAATAAGCTGAAACAAAAACTCAGAGTTTGAATATTTCCTAATTTGGGAACATTTTTGCTTATGCCAAATGTGTGACTCAGACCATTTCTAGTTAATTCTAGGAGTGGAGAATGTTATCATTTCTTTCACATGGCCCTGTGATGTCCAGAGGGAAGCACAGACACTCTGCTTTTTCCTGTAATTGATATATAGAGAAATACTTTAAGCCCAAAAGTAATATAAATGGAATCTAAATAACAGATAAAACTTGATCAATATTCTTAAATGTTGCTTACTACCGCTGACCTAAGCATATGCCAGCAGGCTAAGAAACCACTTGCTAATCTGTCAGAAGCTGAATTAAAGAAACATTTCAATTTCATGGCAAGCACTCAGAAAATTTTTAAAAAAATCTTGTCTGAAAATTTCAGTCTTTCTCCGATATTATGAATGTATCAGACAAATTGTGGCTGATTTCAACAGTCTGTTATGCACATACATGCAAATATCCCTTCCTTTTTCACTCTTTCCAAGTTTGAATTTAAGGTGAGGCCCCTAAACACCTACACTGCAGTGACTGAAGCACAATCTCAAATAGATGCAATAAACTAGTTTTTGTACCTACATCCATCTTCTTGCCATACCACTGAGCTTTGAACAAGCTAATTTTCTCCATTTTTCAATGACAAACAGGAGCTTAGGCTCCTGAGACTGACTGGAATTTAAGGAGTCTGTCAAAATTTTGGGAACCCAGGCTGGAACTGGAGGGCTGCAGTTTGGGTCACAGACTCAGCAGATATCTGGAAACAGACATCCATACACACTTCTGACCTTAATAAAATTATAGAATCGTGGAATCATTGAAATCATAGAACCATAGAATGGCATGGGTTGGAAAGCACCTTAAAGGTCATTTAGTTCCAACCCCACCACCAGGGACAGGGACACCTTCCACCTTTTCCCTGCATTACCCTGGAAGAGATTTCCTCTTGCATGTTCTGCCTGATCTACATTTATCAAGGTACTGCCACTACTCACTCATCAGGTGTGTTCTGAGGAAGAGGAAGAGGAAGAGGAAGAGGAAGAGGAAGAGGAAGAGGAAGAGGAAGAGGAAGAGGAAGAGGAGAGGAGAGGAGAGGAGAGGAGAGGAGAGGAGAGGAGAGGAGAGGAGAGGAGAGAGAAGAGAAGAGAAGAGAAGAGAAGAGAAGAGAAGAGAAGAGAAGAGAAGAGAAGAGAAGAGAAGAGAAGAGAAGAGAAGAGAAGAGAAGAGAAAAGAGAAGAGAAGAGGCTTAAGCTTGAATTTTGAAAGGAACTCTCTGGATGTGGTCTTCTGATCTTGTACACAGGTAGAGAATATTGAAAAGGCAATATTCCAAACTCATTTCTGACCTACTTGGAGGTGCTCACACAGCTTTCTAGTCGTAGGTTGCCCATAGCTCCACAAATTCTCCCTGAAATGTTCTCCAGGGCTTAGACAACACTTCTTTTAAGACAAAACTTAAAAGTCATTAAATCCTTATTGTGTCTTTCCCTGAAATTCTTTTCCTAGCCTGAAAAGCTATTGTCTTTACAGCAATTTTTATGGACCCATGATGCATCCATCTGTGGGACAAGTTGGAGTGCATAATTTTGTTTTTAGAGCACAAACTAGTTGGTACAGAAAGTCTCCTTCACTGTCCCAATTGCATTAACTGAGCCTGTAGGATGGCAGTGGCAGGAAATAAGTAGCAGATTTTTGTTCTGCTGAATGGGAACAAACTAACAATTTTCTGTGTAAAAACACAATTCATATTTTATGCTGGTCATCTCATGAATGACATTCCAATATATGCATAAAATAGCTTACTGGCAAGTCAATAGTATCGACCACTCCTGAACACTGGGTGAACTTGAACAGCTCAAATAGTCATCATACAAACCCTCAACTGTGTCAGTTTGTAAAGGAAAACCACAAAATGTGATCATGTAAGAGCATTTTGCCTTGACTGGTTTTATACAATCCATGGGAGAGGCACTGCTTAAACTTTTCTTCACAGCCAAGTATTTTACTAAGTGTTTAAAATTAAGTTGTTGGGGAGAAAAAATTCTACTACTTGAGGACATCCATATAAGCTGATTTAGTGTTTGTAGACTTTGCCACACAGCTATATTAAAGCACCCATTTACCTGAAACATGGAAGATAGCCAACCTTTTAAGGGAATATATAGTTAAGTAATTGTTTTTTACTGTAAATAAACTCAAAGGACTGCAATAGCTCCTCTTCCAACTCTTACAGAAGTTAGTAGCTTTGCAAACTTTTCTCCAGTGATTAGACTGCTTCAGCAATCTTGTTCATATGATAATTTTTCTGAATCCTGTTTTATCTGATCCTACATAGATCCTGATGGCTAAAACATTTATGTATTTTCCATGCCTTTTCTCTTTAACATGGCTTTTAGCTGCTGATGGAAGTACAGTGGTCACTTTAAGCTGTTACCTGTTCAAAGCACTTTTCCAAAAAAATTATTTCTATTTTGAAATGCCCAAACCCCCTTGTGCAATCATAGGCAGAAGCCCCTGATTCAGAGCATAGCTCTATCATCTTGCAGCAGAGAGAGGCACGTGTCTCAGATGACTCTGTCAGAAAAAGTACTTTGCAACTGGCTTTTTGTCTTTTCATTCTTGTGAACAGGAGATACATTTTTTTGTTAGTGTGAGGTCAACTGTAATGATACCAAAATGTAGAAAAGAAAATATTTCTACTGGATATCTCAAAATAAAAATAAGATTTCAACAAGCTCGTGTAGTACCCCAATGGATGGCATCATATTGATGCTGTTCTGTAGCTTTTTATAGCATGAAGCGTAGGAGTTATGGAATATGTATGCTTTTAGTAGCCCATTGCCAGGAAGAAGCACTGTACAGTAGAGCTTGGAATAAACCCAAATAAAATTTCTTCAAGAAGTCATGCACAAAAAAATTTTATGTCATTACTCTCTCCAAAATTATCATGTATTGATTCATAGTATGAGTGCAATTTTCTACATGCACATGTAAATTTAGCATAAAAGTCAAGGGTGCAAGTTTACCATTTTAACAACTGGTCTCTTTTGCACTGGTATAATAAACTGACCTCACAGAGGTGTGATTCTTTTCTGTTGAAAATTCTGGAAAAAAATGAGCTTTTTATTTTTTAATTTGAATGCAAGAGCCATTCTACCTAGTGTAATAAAATGTAAAGGAAGCCTAAGACCACTCCAGTGCTGAGCTATTGAACCTGTTCCATACACAAACTGTTAACTAGATTAAAGGCATCTGAAGTCCTTGAAATCAGTATAAGAAAAAACCCGCTCTGTTTTAAAAATATTTTCAAAACATAATAGCTTCTAAAATTTGTGCTAAATCCACTGAATCACCTCATCTTTTCATTGCATTCTCACTCTCATATTTTAACTCCTTATGATTTTGTATGAACTTCGATCATTTCTCTTTAAGACAATGACTGGTGCTGATTTCTGACCTCACTGACATCAGAATAGCTCAGTTTTCTTCAAGTTACTTTTGATCCACAGAGCTCATCCTTTAATATATTCTAGAAAGCACTCACAAAACTGCACTGACTGAATGACTATTTCCATAGCCATGTTTTTTATTTTTTTTAAGTAAGGTTGGGTGCTCTCCGACACTTAACTTCAGCTCAGATCACATGTTTAGGGCCATTTTATAATCGTCTGATCAGTGACAGATTGGTACTGGCACATATCAATACTGTCTGCAAAGGACCTGGTAGCAGAAGCTTCAACAACGATTCTGCATTCTGCTCATTGTCAGGAGCTCAGCATCACTCTGAGCACCAGCCATAACCCCAGTCAGTAACAAACTTTCCATAAATATGGAGATGGAACAAGAAGCAACATCCCTCCTTGAGAAAAAGGGCATTCTCCTCTGGACAGGCAGCACCAGCAGCACTGAATGATGAAAATTAACTCAGCAGGGATGAAGCACCGGATGATTGTGTCACAGGAAGGAGAGTCAGAGCGCTGCGTCAGCTTCTGCGTGTAGGTGTCGTAGGTGTTGTTACAGAGGGAGAAGTGAGGTCAGAGATGGCTGTGTCGTAGCAGAGGATGACTAAGATGAGTAGGGGAGGAGCTCCCCATTGCAGATGGCTCAGCACAGAATAAGGACAGTAAGTTTTGATGTTTCTGTGGGGTTTTGCATCTCTTGCGGAAGAAAAAGCCTAGCAACTCCTGGCAGAAATCTATAGGAAATGAATGGAGGGAGGTGTCTTTGGCATGTGGGAGGTTATGTGAGTGAGGAGCTGTGGGGGAACAAGGAGAAAGGAGTCTGAGGCAAGCAACGTGAGTCACAGCACCCACCATGAAGAACGTGAAAAGGCAGTAAGCAAGCCTAGGACTACACATGAATATTCACAGTGAGGAGGTGGGAGAAAGAAGCTGAATGACTAAACTACAAGTGTTTAAGATTTGCCAAATGCAGTGTGCCGTGCCTCAGCCTGAGAATTTTATTTTTTGTCATGAGTTTCAACACCCAGTATCTTATTCTGCCAGCAACTTTCACAGCTGCACGATATTCTCATAAGGGCTGCCTGGAGCATGCCCATGGAACCATTTCCCCATTTTATTCAATGCAGAGCTCCTTTTGAGTGCTCTCCAACATTGTTCTCATCTGGTGTGTCTGGGAACAGGCTTACTTGCAACAGAGATGCAGTGGTTGGATGGAAAAATGATCATGTGAGAAAATACCACCCTTTTGGTAACATGCTCAGTGGGCTGTGATTACCAGGTATGGCCTCACTCACCTGGCAAGAGGCCCTTAGTGGGCCAAACAGCTTAGGGGATCAAAAGTGTTTCTTATTAAAGTTTTGGGGGCTTTTACCATCGTGGTGCTTATTCATCATCTCAACCAGATGGATGGAAGGTGAAAGCTGTTACAATCTGAATGTTACTGTTGAAGAAGGTTTTGTGAAATGAGCCGGGGCACTCAGCCAAGCTCCAAGTGAAAATGTGTCAGCAGTGCAATTGACACCTGAGCTGTTAATCTTAGTTGCCAGTGACTGCAGTGTATTTTGCATCTTGGTGTTCTTTCTGCTGTAAAGAAATGTCTGCAATACAAAAGATCTGTGTACAGAAATCCGGAGTTTTCATCGACTTTATTCAAGGTCAGAATTTAAATAATAAACATTTTTATAGGAATTACATTTGTTTCTATATATAGAACAGAAACTCAACATACCATTTGTTTTTACCAGCAAGTAGAGAGAACCGTGCCTCCATATTGCATAACTTTGCTGAAGCATGCAATCATTATTCTTAAATCACTTATTTAAAAACTGGTGCACTAATCTTTATCAGAATTAGGCGCAAAGCTACAGTCCCAGAATCAGGCAGCTGGATGCTTTTCTTTGTACAGGAGTCAGATGTACTCCACTGAGTTTACTATGTGAATTGCTACTTAGATCAGGAATGTGTCACAAGTAATTTGACAGATACCATCCACCGCCAAAATCATGATGTAATGAAGAATCAGCCCAAATATTTCTGGATAGACCAATTTTGCACAATTTTTTTTAAATATTCAGAAAGGAAAAAAAAAAGTTCAGGACCAAAACCTGATAGGAGTGAACACAGATGTTAGAACACCCAATTCTGTCCGTTAGGCTAACATATTTCTGTGGGATTGTATATCATATGTTCTATCTTGACATAATTTTGACCAATTTTTAAAGTATATTAGCCTGTCCAGTCATAATTTAAGGATTATCTCAAAACTATTGGGCATTCATATTTCTTTCATGTTATTTGTCAAGACCATTATTGGTTGGTTAAACTTACAAGCCTAATCAGTACATAAAATTCACATATCTGCAATAAATATAATTAGTATACAGTGGAAATGTTTTAATCAAGACAGCCAGCAGTATATCACTCCTTTATTGATATCTTGCTATTAATAGCTCTGTTAACAGCTCCAGCTGTCAGAGACATTGAGGTTTCCACAAAGTGAATCCATTTGCAGAGATTAAGCAGCATTTATCTCAAGTGCTATTCAGTTGGGTCCCACACCTCTGCTTCCCTTTTCCTTCTGACTCTGCTTTGTGTATCCTTGACTGCCCTCATACAAGGGCTTCCCTCACATGGAAGCCAGAGTGTAGGGGAGGACTGAAATGCACTCAAATCTTACTCTGACATGAATTTGGGATGCAGCCAAAATGACCTTGGAGCTGGGACTCATTCCCAGTTTCTCAGTATAGGCACAGTCCCTGTTAGCTTTCCCTTCAATTCTTTGGTTTAATCTTATTTTTCTCACTCTTCCACAGGTTTCCTGCTTCATTAAGACATTTTCACAAAATATTTTCGGTATATTCATTGTTCCTCGTGGTAATCTACTCTAACCTTTTATTTGTTCAGCTGTCCAGACTTGACTGCGTGTTGCCATTAGCTACAAGAGGGGATATAGATGGGTTCTTTCTCCTATATGTGTGAGTTTAATAGCTGTTCTTTCATATGGATTCCTCTGAGAGTCACTCTGCTTTTTCAAGAGTAAATCACACTCTGCCTAACGATCATAGCTGTCTATTTAGAGAATTTCAGCATGACTGAAAAATGTGTGCATTTCTAACTTCTCAGTCCTGCCATTCAGCTCCTTACCTTTCTTTCTCCTGCTTCCAAGGGTCCTTCCTCTCCTGGACCCATCCCAGTTTTTCACCTACACACTGCAGAACTTTCAAAATCCTTATCAGAGGAGGAAATTTGGGAGTTGAGAATGTATTACCCTGTACCATATACAAAATACAAACTGTGGTTCGTTCACCAAGGGAATTAATTTGGAAAGTCAGAATGAGCATCATACCAGGATGGATCTTAGAATAGCATTTTCTTTTCAGTAGAAATCTCACCAGTACATATTACAGTAAAATATTAGCCACTCTGTTTATGTTCACCACAAATTTTAGTTAGGATCCTTTTTATTTGAACTGAAACCTGTGTCAATATGATTTTCACATTCTCAAAAAAATATATTGCAGGAATATGCAAGGTAGAAGTAAGGTAACATAGTGCCCAGTGTAATTTGCAAGGCACAAGCACTGCAATTACACACACACATACTCAACAAGGCATACACACATGCACACAGAGACACACTGCGTATAATTACAAACCATTATTGACTCCATAAACTCTGGGCTGAGAATAGATGACACAGAAGGAAACAAGACATAAAACGTTCTCTGGCAGTACTCCAGTATTGCAAAGGGAGCTACTGCTGTCTCCCCTGATTCCCCAAAAGGTGCCTGCATTTTTCCAGATTATTTTAGTGAGTAGTAATAGCACACACCTTGCTGGATTGCTCTTAGGCATTAGCTTTGTCACAGAAGCTACTCTCCAACATCAGGACTTCTGGAGGAAGCCTGGTTTCATCAGAGCTCCCTCTACAGCTCCAGCTCTTCAAGGAAGACACTATTTATAGATATGTGGTCACAAGGCCTCAGACCCCACTGCAAGAAATTAGACACAGCACTAAACCACTAGTAACATTGGTATTCTGATAGCTAACTCAGATTGCAATGCAAAGACATAAGGAATACAAGATGCATGTCTGGTGGGCAAAACCCTGCCATCTTCAGGGTGTTTCAAGACTGAGAAAGTATGAAGACACTCCTGAACCCTCAAACAAAGATGTTATGTTTGCTAACAGGAAACAATAAAGATAGGAATAAATATCTATTGATTTTACTGTGTTTTAAGTTCTAGACTTGCAAATTTCAGTCCATTCAAACAACAGAGTCTTAGTCTAGTACCTGTAAAATAGGTTTTCCATATCAAGACCCCATTGAATTAAGGGAATTAAGCAACCTGGTTTACTGGAAGGTGTCCCTGCCCATGAGGAGTTGGAACTGGATGATCTTTAAAGTCCCTTCCAACCTAAACCATTCTATGAGTCTATGATTCTACAAATGTGAGGGGTTTTTTAGAAAAAAAAAAAAAAAAGAGGAAAACAGTAAAATTTTGTGGAACTTCTAAAGACTTTTGCAAAACATGACTGGATGACTCAGGTAAAATCTTCTCCCCCAAGAATTAAGAGAAAGAGGTTTTCATTAAAAGAGAGGACAAATATAAAGAAATATGAAAATGAACTGCCAGGACATGAAGAAAAAAATAGACAGTGAAAGGTGTCTTGAATTTTTGACTCCTTTCCTGCTTCCTCAAATAACAATTTTACATACACAGTAAGGAAATTACCTGGCTAGAGTGAAATGGTTTCAAATAAGACCCTTGAAACAGCCCTTAGGATCCTCCAGACCTCATTGCTGACAATGTTTCACCATCCTGGTGTTCAAGTAGTCTAACAGGGGGAAATATGTTTGTTCACTGCAGCTCTGGGCCATTTCTTGGCTGCAAGTTATTGAGTTAAACTTTCCTCATCCTTTAATTTAAACTCTTATTGTTTGCTGTTCTCAGTGTTCTAAATGTTCTAAATGTTCTCAGTGTTTGCAGCTTTGGCACAGCTTGTACCAATTGCACCATAAGGACAATAAAGTCATGTTTTGTGAAATTGCAAGGCACTTGTATTTTTGCCTCTCAGCTAAAGCCCTGATGTAGTATCCACAAACCACACCGAGCAGATACCTACCTGATGGCAAACCCTTCACTGCTGCAACCCCAGGTGCTGAAATAATCTGTGCCTTTCAATCTGAAGATCCACGACATTTAGAATTTGTGAAAGCACACAGGTGAAGTGCTTATTATGGACCTATACCTCTTCTACAGCCAAAAATATCTTCAGAGCACAGCAAAAACCAAAAATTCCCCCTCTTCCTCAAAACAGGTGTAAAATACATTCTTCATGCTGAGTCCTGGCAGCAAAAACAGTGTTCAGGATGTCTTGATAGCTTCTATTCTCCTGCTTGCAGATTTCTGGCATACTTTCCTTCCCTTATTCCCACAGCTGTTATGTAGAAAACAAACAGTAGTCATTTGAAAATGGTGTTATTCAGCTATCTCAAGGCTAATGCTTGCTGTCTACTTCTAAATTTCTCAAAGATGCACTCCAGTCTCATGCCACCTCTGCCTAGACTGCACATGGAAGTAATTCTTTCCTAGAAAAGCATACTCAGTCCAAATTTCTTCACCTACAGTTATAGATGGCAAGGAGGGTTTCCCAGATAAAGAAATAAAAGAATGATATAACAGTGATGCTCACATCTTTAACCACACAAACCAAATAATTTTGTTCTCACTGGCTTCCTAGAAAGTCCACTACTCTACTATTAGAAAGTTTTCTTGTGGGTCCAGTGCTCACATTAGTAAGTCTGGTCATACAGAACAACAGGGAATAAACCTTTTATTCCACACTCTATGAAAGATGAAATTAAGTCCTTGCATTTCTTTTCACACAGTGAAAAACACTATCCATGCAAAGCCATCAAAAATTCCCTGAGAACGTGTAGCCTTCAGAGCCTTTTTAACAGTGCTGCACATGCTCATCTGAACAGGCCCTTGATTAGCATTGTGGGCTGCAATTAATCTCTTAATGGTGAATGGAGATGCTACTACCTGGTGACAAAGTTGAGAATGCAGAGAGCTTACTAATGATTGTTCATTGTTTAGGGATATTCAATAAATAAATAAATAAGCTTGCTGCAGAAATTAACCACCAGAGTGTGGGAGAACAATCATGCAACTTTCTAAAGAGTACTGCCATACCATTTTTTACCAATTTCCCCTAATTTCTAATAGATCATGTACCTTGGAAGCAATTCCACAGGACTGAAGGTGAGAAGTATAGAATGTATCTATTCCTAATCCTGAAATCATGCTTTGGAAGAATTCGTTATAAGAGGAAGCAGTGGCCTAAAGTGAGCCAGGTACTTCTCTAAAACAACTGATTCATGACAATTTGTTCAAAATTGGTACTTTAAAGAATCTCTGCAAGACATAAATCTCATTTGCTGTCAGTTTTGAGAACAGAATCTGAATTACATTTGTATGAGTAAATCTACATCACTTTCAGAGATATCCACAGTGCATCTGATTTTTTACTTCTTTGGAACTTGTATAGACTTCTAGAATTTGATTTGGTGGTCTAGACACCAGTAACTGGTGGCGCTTGAGATATCCAAGGTAGTCCTGGTCTGCCTGAGATAGTCCTGATCAGACTGAGATAAGAATTTCAAAGGGCCTGTAGCTTCCATCCCCAAATGGCACTATATCCTATGTTTAGGACCTTGCCATACTTCCAGGTTTAGAAAATGAAGGTACAGAACACAAAAAAAAAAGTCATGTATTTTTACTTAGTCGTCTATTTGTAATTTAAATATAAATAGCTACATAAGGCAATAGGGTGGAGAAGAAACACATTCAGAATCTGTATTGTATTTAGTTTTTTTTAAAAAAGCACTAATATCCATCCTCCTTACCATTAAATAAAGAGCTGATAACAGCAGAAATTATTATGCCAGTAGGGTGTCATCAAGCCTGAAGGCTATTTCTGGTGCTACTAAAGTGTCAAGAACCACCTTTGCCCTGAAAGGCCACCCGCTTTCAGTTTCAGATTGTTTTAATCCTTCTGGAACATGCCAGCATAGTGCTCCATGGGAATAAAACATTTGCTTCGTTTCTGCCTAAAGGTGAGATTGAAACCATTTGTTTTTAAACCTCATGCTGTCATTTATAATTAATGGTATGACCCTGACTACAGAGCTTGAAAGAAGTATATAAATTTTCAACTGCAGTTCTCGTTTTGTTGTTTGGCAACTAGCCAGTTTCTTAAGCTTTTATCTTTGAATACAAAAGGTTATTTCTAGAGATTGAGTACTTCATTTATTTTCAGTACTTTTATTATTTTCATCTGCTAGGAACAGCAGTGAATAGACTTCTGCTATTTCAAGCTGTTTGCTAAGCCGGCGTCCCCCAGATCAGAGTAGGGAGATCAGTTTTCCTTCAAGTAGAATACACACCAGCAGCTCTTCTGCCATCTTACACTTTTTGTTTTAAATAGTTGGTCTGGCAAAGCATTGCCATGTTGCCAGAAACGCAAAGGGCCATTTCTTTCATGGTAGACGTACCAGCACACCAAAACAATAGCCTTGTCACTCTGAAAGTCACAGATCTAAAGGAAATTAAGGCCCTGTACATACCGTAAATATGAGCTATGCAATTAAAGTAACACTTGGTGGTTTGAAGGAATTGCCCTGTAATTAGATTATTGTAATAAGTGTTTGAACATGCTGAACTGAGTTGAAAAAAAATACACATGGGGCACAAGCCTATGCTCATTGAAGGCATGAAAAGTTTAGCTACTCACTTCCCTGGAAGGCAGAATTGATCCTTACTTCTTAAGTTTTGTTTACAAATATGATATTGTCCACAAAATATTGCATATATTTCTCAACAACAGCATTCTCTCAAATGGAACAAGATTCTTCAGTATTTCCAGATGCTAAACTATTAACACAAGAAACTACTTTTTCTTGTATGGCTCATTCCTCTCCCTCCATAAACATAGATGTCACAAAGAGAAAGACACAGACTTGTGTTTTTAGAGCTGCATTGTTGCTCCCTGTGCCCAGATGGTAGACCTGTGATTTAAAAGAGCAGGAAAAAGTTCAAATCAGAGTTACCTGACTGAAGCAACAGCATGTATTGTCAGGATCACATTGCCCTGAGCACGGCCTTTCTCCCCAACTCACAAACAATGGCACCACCAGCTACAACTGCTAGGAAACAAGACAAAAGTTATGGGCAAAGTTAATATTTTGTATTCATTTTCTTTTGGAGGATTCTATTAAAATTTTAAGGTACAATTGATTTCTAAGGAATATAAAGTTACTGAAGACACCAGAGAGGACATTATTTCCCACATGGAGAAAACACATTGGAGATGAGTGGTTTGAATTAGACACCTGTATTAAACCTCTAGAATTGTAAATTAAGATAAAATGCAGAGGCCTTAGTGACAGACCTTTGTCTCTGGACCCATCTTGCATCTTGCATGTAAAAAAGATGAAACAACCTGCAGAGAAGAAGGAACAGTTTGGGGTTTTTTCCATCTCTGCACATGCCAATCACTGCATTTGTACAAGACACCACACATATCACAGTAAGATAGCAGAAACACTTTCACAGACCCCCTGATTTTGCCATGATGGCTTTTCTTCCCAAAGGCCTTCCAAACCAGCAACTTCTCTTTTAGTTGTGGAAACAGAGAACAATAGGATAACTGTTTCCTTCCGCAAAGAAGGATGTGATTGCTGTCGTGTCTTCAACAGCAAGGAAGGTCTTGTCACTATTTCAACAAGAATTCAGTAGAGAATCATGAGCCTTCACAGACAAAGCCCAGGAAATATATGACACAAATATAAACTTCTTAAATTAATTTCATGAGAGGGGGAAAACTAAGCTCTCATTTATTAAAATAGAGATACACTGAGGGTGATCTTAAATGTTATGCTTAGGTCTTTTAAAATGCCCTTAATTTGACAGAAATAAATTCATGTAATTCTCTAATTTTCATGTAGCCCAAGGGCCTTCCAACTCACTACTAAGCCTGAAAAAATATACAAAAAAATTGCTATTATTATCTTGGTTGCCCTAGGAAAAAAAAAGTAAAGGGAAGATAATTAATTATTATACATGGGCGCATGTCATTAGATGTTTAGTGTGATATATAAAGTCTGTCTGCTAATTCCACTGGAGAACAAAACAGTATTCAAAGATAAACATGTAGGGCCAGAAGTTACACATAATTTCTTTCTCTCTTAGAGACCACAGTTTCGATGTGTTTTGAAAGTAAAGACTCCATATATTTTCCTAGATTTTTATGCATATTGCCCCAAAATATCACTTTTATCAATAGAGGCATGTTTTCACAGGTCTATTAGCTATTTGATCATGGACTCATGTCTTCTTATAATCAGTATGACAAAGAAATATGGAAAAAATCAAATGTTTTGGCCCATGAAACAGAAAACAAATTATGTGGAATTTATTTTATCTCTGTTACATGGAAACCAAACAACTAAGTAGTGAAAGTCAAGCATGCAGCATGATCCAAATAATAGCATTGATCAATTACTGATTGAGTCATTTAAATCCAAAAGCTGAGATAGGTTTCTTTTCAATTATATACTGGAACAAAAATGTCAGATAAGTTTGAAACTCACGTCTGAAGAAAAATAAAGAAAATAAAACATGTTACCAACACCTTTTTGTATTTCAAAACACTAGGATTTAAATGTCTGTTTATTAAATCACTGTCACAGGTTCATTTTGAGGAGTACTGATGCTCCTGCTTTCTAAGCAGTGGGAACCTTTTGCAGGCTTAAGCATCACAGATTCAAGCTCAGGGTCATTTATTCAGAATATCCCTAGCTTGCTCATGCTCTTCTCAGGATGTTATTTTCTTGCTCTTTCTGCAGGTGTGAAGAGGGAACAAACAGGAAAGAGAGATAATTGCCTATTAAAGAGAAGGGCTGCCACAGGAGAATGAGAGAAGACAACAACATAGGGGAGAAGAGATGGAGAAACAAAGAAGCAAATAACCAAAATTTAAGGCAATAAGTGTGTTTTTCATTGGGCTAACTGTACATTGGCTTACTACTGTCAACTAAACAAGCAGCTGGCAAAATATCTATATATATCCTTCTAAAAAATTTAAAACTCTTTAATTTGCTTCTGACACACCCTAGTTATATTTCCTCTTTTTTTTTTTTTTTCTTTTTTTTAATTAGACTGGAGGATGGGGTTTAGGAAAGCAGATTGTAATTACTCCACCAGATTAATTTTCTTGTAGATCAAGTCTTTTCTCAGCAGAATGAAATATAGTCATGATATCTCATCACAATCTCTATCCCTATCACAGTGAATAATCTCATTATATTCTGTACCCAATTTCCTTTCATGACAGATCCTCAGCTTATCCTGCTTCTTATAATTCTTTGGAAGGATCAGACCGATGTCTATATTAGATTTGTAAGTGTCCTATAGAAGAAATATCTACAGATTTATAGCATCTTGAAGTAGGTATTATGAATTTAAAGCATTAAAAAATGTATCACATTTAATTATAGTTTCCCATATATCACAGCAATGTAATTTCTATCACTTCATGTAAGTCCATTTTGATTAACATCAATACAAATTAAAAGAAAATCAGACCAACACTTGTAGATACATGGGACTTCAGCTATATTGGTCATTTAACTGCTGTTCTCAAACATATGTTTTCACACACAGCATGTTGTACATTTATATTTGAGGATCTCAGCGCACTTTATGAAGACTAATGGATGATACTTCACAACAAGTGTATCAAGTAAGGATTACTGCTACTGTTATTTTTCATCTATTGAAGGTTACAGTGGATTTGGGTTTATTGATTGATGTGATATATGGCTTTTTGTGTTGAGCTCAGATATTGAATGGGTGCCAGTTGATGCGGTTTAAGGAGCAGCAAGAAGGCATTCTGTATTTTCATTTCTCTTTTCTCTATTTAAACAATAAACAATGGTGACATGCTCCTTTACTATGCACACGAGAGTACCATAGAAATACTAGGAATTGTTTTTTAATGTCTTTCTTTTATACCTCATTTCTACCATCCCTCCCACGATATCTGCATTCTTCCCTTGTTCTTCTGTTACCACCCACATGATATCCACAGCATCTGAACATGCCTTAGCAGCAGCACATGTCTGCACCTCTCTCTGGCTACCAGCAGCATCATTCACATAACAGTTACAGTCCTTGTCAGCCTGAAGATGTGAAGACAGAGGAATTTTTTAGCCCAGCTCTCTACAGATTTTGTAGTGGTTTGACAATGAGGCGTAAGTTTTGTAACATATCTGAATTAAATGGGCACTGACAGAAGTGCAGGAACAAAGCTTACCATACTGGTAGCTGTGGAAACGTTATCTATCAGCTGTGAGCACAATTTCCAGTTTCTCCTTAAGCACAATGATTTCAGCTGGCCTGATGCACATGTCAAGGCCATCAGCTTTTGAAAATGTGACACTATTTCCTTCACAGCTCTTTCCTTTGTAACTGAATAGGTTCAGGATGTCATAAAAAGCTATTGCTTCCATCAGGGAAGGGATGACAAGTCAGCTCAGGTTATATCATAGCTTTAGCACAAGTGTTAGCCTGACCCTCTGCTCAGAGTCATCTTAAGGCATCAGCCAACACCCAAGCCCACACACTATGACTGATGATGCAACACATGCATGGAATGATCAAACTTCACATGGCAATTTCTTGCAATGGAGAGTGACTATGGAGAGTGACTTCTCATATCTGCGTAGAGTTTGTAACAAATCTAGCACCCTATGCATTTGAAAATGCAAAACCAGTGCAGGAATGGATAAGAGAGTTCTGACCATGCAGGATCAAGTTTCTTTTTTAAACTCTGTTTTGCATTGACCACTGCTGGCAGTAAAGCCCCACACAGCCACTTGTTTTCTCCTCCTTTTTCCCAGTGGCATGAGTAAGAGAACTGGAAAAACAAAACCAGGAAAGCTTTTGGGCTTGAGATGAAGAAATAAATGGAGGAAAGAGGGGGTACAAATAAGTGATGCAAAGGCAATTGCTCACTGTCTTCTCTGAGCAGATCAATGCTCAGCCAGCTCCGAGCAGTGACTACGTCCCACAACAATCCCACACTAACCACTCTCCTCTCCACAGTTTTATAGCTGAGCACAAGGTTTCATAGCATGGAGTATCCCTTCGGTCAATTCAGGTCAGCTGTCCTGGCTGCCTTTCTTCCCAGTTTGTGCACATCCCCAGCTCCCTGCGGGGGCAGAATGGGAAAAGGATAAGTTTTGATGCTATGCAAGTACTGCTCAGCAGCAGCTAAAATGTTGGTGTGTTAGTCATACATTTAGGCACAAATCCCAAACACAGCACCATATAGGCTGCTGTGAGGAAAAATGGTCCTATCCCAGACAGACCCAGCACATAAGGTTATTAAAAAAAATCACATGTGCAATAAATTACTGATAACAAAGAAAGATAATAGTCTGAAATGTCTTCACTCTTGCCCAAGGTATCAGGCCACCTACCTAATCACCATCTGCACTAGATCTCAAAATAGTTTTTTCTGCAATAATACCAGCAACCACCTAAACTGTTGATCCTCTCTTAATTTTCTGCCATATTTCCCTTGAACTTTCATTGTCTTTTGAGTAACAACCTGAAAATCTCTTGTTTCAGTGGATATCTCAATCCCACTATTACAATGATGCTAGAATAAATTGAATGTTAAGAAGAATAGATAGTAAGCCAAACCCTATTCATTTCAGTAGAATTTTTCTCAGCCTAATGCACTGCTGTTAGTCAAACATGACCCTGGCCTTACATCATTAACTTTTCTGGAATTTTATAATGTAAGAAATTGCTCACTGGTAATCAGAAATACAATTTTTTTTTAAGAAAAGAGGAAATTAATACGCTACTTCTGGTAACAAATACAGAGAAGCAACACTTGGCTTCTGATAGTTTAACCACATATGTCAAAATCACATCCCAGTTTAGAGAATGAAACTTCAAATATTTTGACCATATTACAGATATTCATTAGCTTCTGCATACAGTGGTTTGGGACATCAGTGTAATTTACCAGGTGGTCCAACAATGTTCTCCAGAATCTCAAAATAATTTAACTGTATGGTACTATTGCCAATATCTGGACTTTTTAGGTTAAGGACTTCCTGAATATCGTAGTGCACTTCTGTCTTGTAGTGTGGCTATTTGTAAGTCAGGCTTGATGCATTATAAGACAGAAGCACTGAAATTTGACTTACCTCTCCAGAGCATTAGTTTGCTTTCAGATAAACAGGAAACTAAATTCCATAGAGCTGTCAAGATGGTAAATTCTACCACTAAAATAACTGAATATTTCCTGAATCCATTTGAGTTTGAATATTACTCATAAATTCTTTTCCCAAATCCTTCCATTTGCCATTTTCCTAGTTTTGTGGGAGTCTGAGGAGAAAAAACAAATGTTGCACTTGCAGTTCTATTAATCTTTTCTATATAGTCCCTCAAAAGAAATGCTCTTTCTGAATTTACCAAAGGCTTCATAACCCCAGGGAAGGATGGATAGTACTTCATTTATGGAAGTCTAGAGAATTCATTAGTTGATGCCATTTTCACATGGTCTAATTCAAATGTTCCTTTCTACAATGTGAGGAATTCAGATAACTGCCTAGCAGGAGAGGACTTCTAAAAGTTTATGTTTTCAAGAGCGAGAGACAATCTCGGGGAGCAGCCATAACTGGCATAATTTTTTGTGCCAAAAACTCCAGTGTTCACACAGTCAACAGCAATGGAAAGCAATGAGACTTGAGACAAGGAACTGCTTGTCTGAAAATGGAAGTTGGCTTCTGGATAGTCACCACCATTTTCAAAACATTTAATAAGCCATTCCAGAAAAGGGTGTTTATTAGTGCTTAGTGCTTCCCATACCTAGACAATGTGCCTGATGACAGTGACTTTTCTTTGACAGTAGAATTGTTTCTATCATCCTAATTCAAGCCTTTATAAGGTAATAGAGAAAGTTTTCTTAACAGTTTCACATATTATTGCTGTTATAATTTAATTTGTACAATGCAGTTACAGTCCAACCAATGGTGCTCTGGACATGTAGCCAAGTTTTCAAATCTCACTAAAAAGCTTAATATTTTGACTTTTAGACCATTTGCAAGACTAAAATTATTCTTGTGCTTTATATATTGGTGAGGATCCATGTTTGAATCATTTGAGTAAGATTCTTGAATAACCAAATAGTCCAGTGTACTTTCTAACACTCTTGTTGACTATTATGGGATTTTTATGGCCATAAAATTTCACCTCAGGAATCCTTATGGAAAGAAATTTTTCTTGCTTTTTTTTAGGGACATGGTTTCATCACAGTTTTTGCAATATGTAAGGAATCTAGTCTTAGAAGGGAGTGGTGGATTTTTGGTGCAATTTTCCAAGGGGAGTAGTTCTCAGGATATTTTATTGCAAGATTCACAGTAAATAACATTTTTCCAAAGTTGCAGCTGCTGGAATGGAGACCTATAGGACTGCATAAGACTCTCAGCTTTCATTTTAAATAAGTGACTTCCTAGAAATCATGATTACTGAAAAAATGTGAAAGTGGAACCATTTTACTTCTCAAGACTTATAGAAACAAAATAACATACAAAGAATAAGGCACTCATTTGTTTAAATTTTCAGCTATTTAATCCTCCCTGTTACTTTTTTCAAGGGTGACTCATGATTTTGAACTTGCACAATTAGTAACATTTATTTTCAAAACTAGAGTTTTGAATATCAGAAGTTATTTAGGCACTGCATTTATACACATTCAGTCTCAACGATTTTTTTGTATCTGGGTTACCTTGGCAAAATTCCTCTTTTTGCTATTAATTTACATGTCTGAAAACACTGAAACCTTAGGACACTCCTGTGCTGTTTTGTCACTTTATTCATTTTTAACCCCTGAATTCTCCATCCAAGTACTTACCTATGGGAAGAGTCACAGATCAAAGGGTCATTGTACTCTGAGAAAATTGACACCCTTTGATCATTTGGCAGTTGTTTTTCTCAGGCAGTGCAGGCCATCCTCCCCCTCTCTTACATTCCTCCTCACACACATGCAGCTTATTCCACGCAGATGTTAGCTAGTGCATCTGCCACTTTGATTCTCAAATGACTTTCAGAACCATATCTGCTCTGTATAAGCTAGCCACCTTTGAGGCTTTCTTCATGTTCGTTTCTTCCTACTGTATGTTTTCATCCTTGTCCACTTCCTATATCCCACACGTCTCCATCTTGTCCTTTTGCTTTCCTTCTTTATCGTCCTGTCTTCTGTATCTTTTCTAAACTGCTGTCTTTTTTCCACTCTCTATTTATTTTCATTTAAGAAAATGCTGAGCAAGAAGGCAGCTTAACATTTGGTAATTGTAGATAAGGACAGAGAGATTAAGTGATTTGCCCAAGGCTGCACAGAAATTCCGTGGCAGAAAGGTGAATTGATTTCAGGTCTCTGTGACTCAACAGACTCATAACAGAAGTCTTATTTGAAGGATATATTTTAAACATCAAATCAAAGTTTGAGTCCAAATGAAAACAGCTCCAATTACAGGGCTGCTTTTATCTGCAGTTTCATCTTAGCACTCTCAGGCACACGAGCTGTGTCTAGACTTCCCAGGTGGGGCATGCTGCAGTGCCTGTCTGACTCACAGGCTGGCTTTTCTTTTCTTCGGTCTCATTTACAGCAGGGCTGAGGTACACACCCAGCCCCAGGAGCTGAGGGCTGCAATACAGATGTACACGTATAGGGTGAGTGTCAAAGCTCATGTTGACCATGAGCTGTCTCTGAAAAGTACAACGATTCAAAGATTTGGTCCCCACCAATCTAATTATTGAAACACAACTTTTTTCTTTCTCTAAACAAAGAAATTATTTTTTAAAATAGAATCACTTGTTGTTGTTAGAGCCAAACCACCAGTTTACCCAAGGCTTCATTGGTATGGCTTCTAGGTAAAGAGTAGGTGTTTGCTTGTATCAAATTTCATAACAGAGTGATAAACAAAGCTGTTTACTTATACACTTCAAACCAGTGTATAATGTTGCTTTCTGCTGTACTCCAAGCTGTAATGTCATTATCCTTGGCACAGAGCTACTAGATAATTTTGTCAGCCTCTCCACAAAAATTAGCTCTGCAATTGCATTGAATTCTGGGGGCTAAGGCAGTGCTTTGCCTGCCACAGGGTAACTCTGTTTTGCAGCCATCAGAGAAAGTTCTCTTAGGAAAACAACAACACAAGTTTATGATTCACTTTCAGACTTTGTTCACCTAAATTACTTGTTTGTGCACTATGGAGGGAAAACAAGAGATTCCAGAAACTCACACACACAGCATGTCCTTGTTTATGCCTTTTAATTATGTAATAAATGCACGCATAAATATGAAAGGGAAGGGCCACGTGGTCTTTCAGTGAAGCTTTTCAAGTTAACTGTCTTTTACACTGACGAAGCACAGCCTGCTATAAATGAAGATTTAGTATCTGAATTTAGTTTTAAGCTGTACAACAGAGGGAAAATTTTGAGTTTTATTTTTAAATCTTGAAACCTGATCTACTGAAAGCATGACTGCAAATGTGAGTTGTTCAGAGGAAATAATAAAAAAGGTTAGAATTCAAGACATTATTTTTTCCTCAGAGGTGTCTAGTACAATGAAACTGTACAACTTACCAGTGTTTAAAAAATAGCTTAAACATCTCTTTATCTCCAAATTCTTACCTACTATGTAAAGAAAGCCTCAGGTTTGCATCAAGGTGTCCTATAAATCTGTATACCCTTTTTAAATTCAGATCAATCTTTTGTTGTATTCATTCTCCCTCTGTCATGTCTATGTTCTCTTCCCTGCCATATGAGGTTTTAATGAGCACTCAAAGAGACTGGGTACAGGAAAAGATAATTGACAATGTAGAGAAGACTGAAATCCAGACTAGGAAATCAGAAACTTTGAACCTTGCCAAATTGAAAATTCATTATGACACTTCCAGTGAAATAAAAGAAATGTTGATTGGAAAAAGAACAATAGACTTTTCTTGGCAATATTCCAGCTAGAGATGGGTAAAATTCACACAGTTGTTTATATTATGGTAGCACCCAAAAGCTCCAAATCACAAAGGGAATTGTTTCCTACCCTCAAACACTGATAATCTGAGATGAAGTAAAGTCTTATAACATGTTGTTAAGGATGTGTTAAGAGCTCTTCAGGGACTTTTACAGAAATAAAATATAAGTGAAAAAAAAGATGTTATTGAAGATCAGTATAAAGGAATAGTAGAAGTACAAATATACAGTTTTCATGGAAAACTTTACAGAAGTTGAGAGCACAACAAGAAACAGGAAACATAAGAGGCAAGGAAAAGAGTTCAGGTAGGACCTTGAGTAGACAGAGGAACACATCACTCCATTAGTGGAGCAGGTAACAGCTAGTTTCATCCCTCATCACAAAAAAAAAAAAAAAAGAAGGAGGTAGTAAACAAGTAATAAAAATATTGAATTTTCATGAAGGGATAGGAGCAGAGGTTGGAACAGAGTAACAAAAAGAGTTTGATAACAAAAGAGTTACCAAATATGTTGGATTTACTCATGTTGCACACACAGAAGAATTGAAGCAAAGTGATTTCTGATTTGTTAGAAAAGTCCTGAAGAACTCATAAGAGGCAGAAGACACTCCAAAGTGAAGAGAGGGAGGCAAACAATGCATTGGTGAGAAGTGAAAGGAATTTTGAGGGAAATGGGTCAGTTACATAGTTTTAACATATCTGAAATATCAAAATACACTATTGAACAGCCTATTTGTGTGGATTGAAAAAAATAATCAAGTGATAAACCATTATCAGTTTGTCAGTAATGCACTAGTACAATTTTCTTACCCAGGAAAACTGGCCTATTGAATAAGGAAATGATTCAGAATTAATTAGAGAAGGTATTATATGTGATATCTTGTCAAGCTTCAAACTACTCTACATGGAGAACACTGGGAAATCTGGCTTTTATTAAATCTGTATCATAAGATTGGTGCACACTGCTTGGGAAGAAAACAGACTTTTAGGCAGTTACAAATTGTTTCCTAGCTAAACAATTGTCTGGAGGGTCTAGAAATAGCACCCTTCTCTACATGTTCTAATCTTAGTTACATTCAATATTTTTAAAGTACTGCTTTGGGCAGGTGTCTGAGTTTCTTCTCTCATCATTTTTACTGTCTAGTAAAGTAGTTCTAATGTATACACTGTCTCACCAGGAACAAAACAAAGGTCAGCTGCTTGAAAGGTCTGAAGAACATGATCATGGACAGGCACAGAGGGTCTTCTTCCAGATACTTTCAAAGGCAGCTATTTTTCATCACTCATTAATGAAAACATAGGCACTTAGGAGAATGACTTTTCTAAGCATCTAAATTGCAGATGTTTAAATCAGGAAAGCTGGATTCAATCCCTTGATAATGAAGTTGAATATGCTTCTAGATGTCTTAGTTATTCTCAAAAGTGATAGTTACAAAGCAGTTGGAGGAATAGAAGTTGAATGATCTAAATTAATTACCAAAATTACTTCAAATTGCTAGATGATATGCAATAAATACAAGTGTACAGATTGCTCTGAGGAAACACAACTTGATTCTGCAAATAAAAAATAAGAAATATGTTTAATTGCCATGCTGCAAGTAGAAAAAAAAAAAGTGAATCATAAATTTAATTTATTGCTCCTGCAGAAAAAGACAGCCCTTATTCTGATTTTAATGACTGTAAGCATTTAATAACTACTTAGACAAACATCTTTCAGGGAGTGTTTGGGTATTTGCTGCTCCATAGGGGGATGCTAAAAGACTTGTTGAGATCATTTTGACTACTCCTTTGATACAGTAAATACACTAAAAGAAATAGAGGATATAAATCAAAAGCTTTATTATTCACATTTGATAGATGGAAAACAAGCTACATAAACGGGAAGTAACCTACACGTGGCAATGTAGAATGTCTATGGCAACGAGCCAGGGATGGAATGCAAATCCGTTAAGTCACAGTCTGAAATTTAACCACAAAACTATCTTCTCTCTGGCCTTTGTGTTCAGTTTAGACATATTCAAATGTCTGGATGTTTATCTAAAGCCTATCAGGGGTGATCTTCCCCCTCAGACTACATCCCTTTGCACAACAGGCCTGGCTCCCCCTCCTGAGGGAAGACCTAGCAGATCCTGTCTCCTCTCTCACATCCACCACCTCATTTTTAATACCAGGTGAGGACTTTCACTGCCCTGCCAGAACTCTCTCTCTCACAGGTTCCTGTGAGATACTGGAGAAACCACTTTTTATTTCAGACAGCGCTAGGCCCGAGGTGCATTTCGGGTTAGTTGGGAGGGTCGAGGGGGCAGCTCGGGGCACGGGCACGGACAGGCAGAAACCCCGGTGTTCAGAACATGCTCTGCTCATCTTACAGGAAGGCTCTGTGAGATTTAAAATCTGCGTCTGTCAGAAACTTCCCATTCAGACAAAAGCTAACCCAGTTAAGTAAGAAGGTGTTAAATGTACATGGAAAAATTATGCTTTTCCAAGAAGCCAGACAGTGATTACATTTTCTAAATCTGCAGTCATTTTCCAGAAACAAATAAATAATCAAAGACAGTACATTCTGTGAAAAAATAATAATGTTGAACTAAAGGAAGCAATTGCCATTTCAAATCAATGAAATGTAGTTCCTTGTATTTTCATGTTAAATAAAAACAAACACTTGCCCAAGGAAAGCAACAGCTAAGCTGTTTGTTTTTATATTCACTTGGATCCTCAGATCTCTTCCAGGCAGACTTGTGGATAAACAGGTTTGTTTACGAAAAATCTGCTCATTACTGCATCAGTTCTATCTATGGCGTCTTGGTTTCAGATGAAGCTGCTCTGAAGACATTTGTTTGCTTAAAATTAGGGGGTGCAAAGCCTAACAGATAAAACCAGGGGGCTATGGTATCACAAGTGGGGCTTTTGAGTAATTGTTTCAAAGCTGCAGGCTCATCTTGAAGCAATTCAACTATAAAATCAACCCGACAAGAAAAGTCAATAAACATTAAATATGTAAACCCTTTTTGTCCTTCTATTTCCTGTTGTGCTTGACACTATTCCAAATGAAGGTTGCTAACATTGTTTACACAGGGTTCCTGAGAACTGGTGAAGACTACCTCTAAATAACACTCTGCCTGCCACCTGTTTTCAAAAAATTCATCTGTTCCAGGGCACACAATTCCTCTGTAATTCTGGCTTTCCTCTGTCTTACCTTTGTGTGAGACAGTGTTTAATTTAACTACTTTAATTAGTTTCTAGGACTGCATCCATCTCTGAGAACATGCTGCCCCAATGCTTCCAGGTAAATACAAAAACGTGTTTTGCATAATGAATCTGTATTTTTATTTCCGTCATCTCAATAAGGAAGTTAATTGGGCGGGAGGGGAGAGACTTGGCAGACAATAGTACACAGCCATCTTCACCCAACTGACAACTGTGTTAATAGGCTTTTTAAAAAATGTGTTACACATCACCAACTTGACATAGAACAGCTGTGTCCAGACAGAGAACACTAAAAAATACCACCTGGTAAATGATATATTCTTTATGGATAACAACTAGTCTTTGGAAGACCAAAGATGTCACTTTTTCCGCTTTGTTGAAGATTGATGGCCACCTATTGAATGAGAATGTACTTTTAAATTGGAAAGCATCTTATTCAACTAATGAATACCTTTATCCTCATGAACAGCATAGGCAGAAGTGTCAGAGGGTGTTCGTCAGTAACTACAGTTCTCTGCACTGCCAGTACAGTTTGGGGGATTGTTTTGGGGTATTTTTCTTCAGTGGGCTTCTTTTTGCCCCATCTGACAAGCTAACGTTTCCTTTTTGCAAGTGGACTAATGCAAATTATCCTGTCTCCATGGGGTATTGGTCATCAGTCATCATGACAAGGGACAAAATGGTCAAAATATTGCTGAAAAGGAATGTGATCTGAAACACAAAGGGTCTGATGGTTTCCAGTGAATGTCTTCTCTTCATCACAGGACACATACCGATTTTGATTCAGGACAACTTGCTTTTGTAGACTGCAGTGAACAACCTTGATGCAGAAAGAGATTAAGCTGAAACCCCATTTTATGAAACCAGCAGTCATGTGCTGACACTGAGCAGCAGCTAATCACATCCAAATGTCCTTTGGTTGTGCAGCCTACACAAAATTCTCTTTTCTTATGCATAATATGGATCCTATTATTATTTCCCTCTTTCTTCTTGCATTCATATTTCCCCAGACTAGGGCAGCACTATTATTATTTCCCCTTTTTGCCATTGTCTGTACAGTTTCTATTGTATCGACTGCCTGGAGTGTCTTTCTTCTTACCTTCCTTCAACATGGCCTGCAAAGCAGCACACTGCTTGGGATTTCTTTTCACTATTCATTTGTGAATTTGCATGCTTTGTAGTGCAAACTTTAATTGGAAAGCACTGTCCTTTTATTAAATGGTAAGTGTGAAAAAGAAGCCGTTTTCAATGCACTAGTTCTCCCCTTTTTAGAACCGTGAGTATTTTTCTAGTGACAGCACATGGTCCATTAAGCAGCACATAAATGTGCTCCTATTTACTTCTCATTCTGAAAATGGAGCAAGGAAATAATACTCAGAAGAATAATTTTTCTTCCTAAAACTCCAAGATTAGCCAGTTTCCCTAGGGCTACTTTTTTTCTCTTGGGAATGAATATATTGCACATTATAGAGCCCAGAACCTTAATAATTATAATTAACAATTATTTTAATTAATTTTCAAGTAAAATCTTATTTATAAATACCAGCCTGCAAAGGACAAAACTGATGTTGAATTACATTATAGTCACATTATTAGCGAGAATAATGTCACAATGAAGTCACCACAGACCTTGAAATTATATTTCTATTATTTGCATGTGAGAGAGCATAAAAATGGAACTCCTTTAAGACTTAGGTTTGCAAAGACACCCATTCCAGCACTTATACTGACTTTGCACTTTCTAGTAAAATATCACGGCCTTCTCTTAGGATGCACTGTATTTTCTGGTCTACGTTCAAAGAGCTTTTTGTCTGTCTGCTGATTAAGAGAACTGTAGTGCATAAAGGCTCCAGGTAGCAAATACAGCCTTGCTTTTCAAGGCAATCAGAATGATTTAGATCTAATAAAGACCAATCCAAGAGTGACTAGGCCTTATAACTTACCTGCGTTCTACTGGAAAATAGCAAAAAAATAGCAAGGAAATGTGGTTTTATGTGGAAAAGTGGGCATTCCCATAGATAATGGGATAATTCTCCACCTGGAGGCAAATACTTTCTTTTGCTATAAGCTAAGAACAAACAAAGCAAAACTTTATTCTAACCACATGTTGATGAGGTTAAGTATAATGACCACCTTTGCTGTGCCAGGCATAATCAAGTTGTCATTATAAGTTATTAAGTTCTCGGAGAACTTTTGAATCTTTGAATCAAAGTATTAGGAATCTTTGTAAAGTATATAGGGGGATCTAGGGGAAGCAACCTGGAGACATGAGCCAGTCTGGAAACTTTTAGTACCAAATATGGAGATAGACGTACAGAATCTCACCTGTGCCAGGGCAGATACCTGTGTGTCTGGGGGATATGGGTTTGGAGGAGATACAAGAGCAGTGTCTTCTTGATGAATACAACTGAGGCCTTTGTTCCTGTGTTTGCTCCCCAGTGCAGGCTTGAGTCAAGATCACAACAGTCTGGCAGCATCTCAGTTTTCAGAAGCTGGGCAAAGGAGGGAAAGGAATGGCATACTGAGGGATAAGGAAGCTCGTTACATAGTTGAATAAATGGTGCTGAGTTGCTCATTCTTATAAGCTGCATGGAGGCTGAGGGCTTAGTTTTAGAGGTGGGCAGGTACAGAGGAAGCTGATGACCCAAGGCCAAGTATCTGGTTGTGGGTGGGAGAGTATAAGGAGACATCATGATCCAAAACCTGGTGGCAGCCTAGGTGTGGACACAACCTGTGCAAAGAGATGAAGCTGCCACAGTGATCAGATACCTTGCCCCAGCCACTGCTCCCAGCACATTCTCTAGCAGCCATTCCCAACAACAGCCCCCACACCACTGCCACTGCTCCTGACCTTGCTGGAATGCAGTCATGAGGCTTGCCCAGACCATGATTGGCAGGGCTATATCATACAATAATAGCAAATTTCTCTTCTAGTTTATTAATGATGGTCTGGCATCTGTGATGTCTACTCTAGTCCATCTATACATGTATATGCAATATTTAAGGTAGATCATCTTTCAATTCTAACTATTTCCTTTTCAAAAATTAAAAAATCTTTTTCTTTTTTTTTTTTTTTTTTTTTTTGGCTCTGGAACTTCACTCAGCACAGGCCACTGAACATGGTTTCCAAGTGGCACTGCTGCACCTGTCTTCTACCATTTGCAGTGTTCATTTTCCTGCTCAGCTCTGCTCCCTAGAGAAAAGACTGGATGCAGTGTGGGTTGCCCTTCAGCCAAGGGCCACACCTCTGGACACAGCCCCTTCTTGCCTATCTGTACTCGCCGGGCGTACTCAGAAGCAAAGATCGTTCTTCCTGTGCAAACAAACCTGCAGGAGTAAACACCATATCCTTGGCTCATCGTGCTTGTGAGTCACTCTTTGTTGATGGGTGGTGGTTTCAAGTGTGGGATTGTAGCAAGGAAACTGCTTTGTTTCTGCTTTGCTTTTATTCTATGAAAAGAAAATAGCTATCATACTTAACATTCTCAAAGCTCTGTGCAAGCTAATCCTTGGAACATTCCCATGAGGTAGGCAAGTATAGTTAAACCCATTTCAAAATACATGGAAGCCAGGACATAAAAGGGTAAATCATCTCAGGACCTAAGGGAAGTAAGGATCTGAATTAAGAAGAAGTATCTTATGTCAGACAAATTGGTAATGGACTAGACAAAATTCTTTTTAAGGCCTTTCTCAATTACCCCAGTTACAAAAAAACAGGACAGGTAAAATAGTAAGAGTAGTAAAGGCTGTGGATCCAACTGAAGCTTGAAAAACAATGCCTGCTCTCACATTAGGGGATGTTTGGGTCCAGAGCATAGAGCACAGTATAGAGCTTAGCTTTGTGTTTTGCTCTGATTTTATGGTAAGATGCTGGTAAAATTTACTGAGAACTAAATGTAAAGAAACTGCATCAAACAGCTTACCATTTTTTCACTCTGCTCTTGCTTCATTTGTAACACTGGTTCAGTAGGACCATCATCATCCTTCACTTCTTGCTTCAGATCTCCTCCCCTGTTATTTCCTCCACTGTTAAAAATTTCTCTCAGCTACTTAATCTTTTCCCTTCTCTAAGAAACTCTTTCTCAACATCACCCACCTCCTTTAAGTCACTTAACTGATCCCACATGTGCCTATTTGCTCCTCTCACCATGTTCCCACTAGGAAAACATTCAGCTTCTTCACTGCCTGAGGCATCATACATCTCTCCCAGCCTTGCTGTTCACTCTGCAAGCACCTGAGAGCACACAATAATTTATTTGCCTGCTTTTCAGGGTATCTTTCCACTTGTATTCCTACAAATAAGGTCGAATTGTCTAGGGAAAAAAGGGAAAGGGGACTGTCAGTTTTGTCTGAAATTGTTGTAAGAGAGAGTTGGGAAATGCAAAGCAGACCATACTGCATCCTAGGACAAACTGGTGTGGCTTTACTTTTGCCGGGGAAAAGGCAAGTGAAGTTGACAAAAAGAAACACATGGCTATCTTGACCCATTTTAAATTAAAACTGATCATACCTGTTTTTGCAGCATGATGTTGCATAAGAATGTCATTCCATTTTAGAATCAGAGATTGTTTTGACCTTACAACTATTTTGTGCAATTTTGCTTACATATTTAATGCCAAAGCAGATTCATTTAAATTTAGTATATGCATGCACAGTAATCTTGAGAAATTGTAATACATAAGAAGCACAAGAAAACACCAAGAAAATGTTAAAAGCCATGTTAAGATTACACAGAATTTCACTGAACAGGTTGGAGTTTCTCCCTTTTGTTATACACTTAAGAATGACCACTTCATTCTTTAGAGGGCCAAAATATGTGATATATTAGTTATCTTTACAAAAAAGCATGTACATATGTGTTTGCATGCATGATTGTGCATCTTCATCTACACGTGTCTTTTTCTGTGTGGGGAGATGGATAGGCATGACATTTGTGGAAATCGTCCTGTTTTCAAATTCTACATTGTTAGTATTGAATAATTCATTCTAGAAACCTCTCCTTCACAAAGAGTGGAGTAATTTATCTTTCAGTAAAGCTTTTTCAGCTTTCTCATTTAATTATGAAATTGAAACATCTCTCTTTCCAGATATTAACCTGGCAAGAAATATCTGTTCACTTGTTCCCAGGCAAGCATCCTAAGCCTGAATAAACAAATGGGTTTGGAAGAAATCATTGCTAAGGAAAGATCGATGCATCTTTGACAGCTGGATTAGTGGTTTATACCTAGCTGAGTGTGTTAGCCACCAAATGACATACCTGATTGCCAAACCAGCAGTTCTCATTGGCACTAAATTTAATTTGCTTGAAACATTGTTAAGAAAATCAAGATTCTGAGCACTGTCATAATTTACACTGTTTCAAGGAAACAGTAATAATCATCTCCACTTTCATTCTTTTCCATGTTTTCTCTCTGTTCCAGAAATCTCCTAATTAATAGTTTATTTGGCCCAGGTTTGCAAGGCCTTTGCAAATGGAAAACAAAACAGGTTGAAAAAAATACTTCTGAGAAATTGTAATTCAGAAGAAACTAACTTCACAACTCCATCTGTAAACTGTTTCTCATTAAAGAAAAAAAAAAAGACATTCCAAATGTGAAAATCTCATACTTCAGATACATGTATCTGAAATTAAGGACAACTGCTCCAGGAAGAGATCTGGGAGTGGCTATGAACATGTCACTGGGAATATCTTGAACACATCAGTCCAACACACAGGTGAACTATGCTGCAGAACGCCTGGTTATTAATATTTAGTGTGAGCCAGGGTGGATGTCCATGGTTCAGGAACCCATGGCAGCAGAAACAGGCAACATTGAGAGACAGGAGACTGAGACAGAGAAGAAAGTTACAGAGAGATGATGTTTAGACACACACGGGCCCCACAACTGCTGCCACAGTCAGTGGTCTGAATACAACCCACTGGTGCTCCAGTAGCCTGAGGAACAACAGCAGATTCCCTTTGAAGGAACCAGCATGGAGAGAGACAGAAAGATAGGGGGCTAGGGGGGTGGGGAGGGAGGGTGTCAGGAATGCCACAGTGATAAGCAGAAAGATCAGGAATCTGGTGATGAACCGGCTATGAGAGCGTGGAAAGGAGCTGGGAGTAAGTGAAACTGCTTTTATTTAAGTAATTAAAACTCAGAAAAAAAATTTAAAAATAAAGTGCCTGGCCAAGTTTCAAGGCATTATTTTAAGCCTACTATCAGATGTAGGTTATTCAAACAGTTCAAAGTTTCTTGCCCTGCCTCCCAGGTCACTCCCAGGATGTGCAGGCTGCTCCATTCAGAGGGCTGCTTTTTATTCTCCAGATATCAAGTTTGGAGAGAACAGAAAAACCTTTTGCATAGTAAGGGCTATTTAATTGCAACATATCAATGACAGATAAGCACCTACACAGATATTGCTACTCTCACAATACCGTGCAAGCATTAACTAATTGTGTTAAGCATTATTACCTCCATTTTGCACATGAAGGTATTGGGCAGAGACAGGAAATACCACACCCAAGATGACAAAGTTCGAAGGGTTCAGAAGCCTTTTGACCGTATTACCTTTGCATTTTACAGATCTGTTTACTAAAAATACGGAACATTTTTATTTACTAAAGATGAGGATTAATAATTTACCTGGGCCACTAGACCCTTTGTACCTGGTGTACAATAGCATTGCAAGCATTTGAACGTTTGACAGGGAATTGACAAAGTTGGAATTGGCACGCAGTGCCTCAGGCCATGATGGAGCCACTACTCCCAACTGGCAAAGGCACAGACATGTTGGGGATACCTGCAGGAGGATGTTAAAGGCAGATGGAGAGCTGCAATTAAAGTGTGGTTCCTGTCCCAGGTAACAATGGTGATTGCAGACTATGTCACTCTGTGATCTGTACCATAGGATGTTCAGCTGGGCCTGTCTGCTGGGTAAACTCATGTTATGAGTTTAAACATGCAATACCCTTTTGCTTTCTTCTTCCACCTTTTTACTGAAATGCATGCAGAAGCCAGTAAGAGTATCTATTTCCAGTTATCTGTGTTAAAAGTACACTTGCACTGTGCATTGGTTGTATTGAAACAAACCGCTTTATTTCATCACCACATGCTTCTCCATCAATAAATTACATCTTAGATCAAAAGAACAGGATTCTCTTCTGTTTTCTAATTCATCTAGTTTGCTCAGGCATTTACTTTCCTGAAGTCTTAAAGGACTTCAATAGTGTAAATGACTTTTATATTATTAACTCTTCAAAATGCCAATATATTTTAGTCAAAGACTTCTGATGTGTATATATTTATATATATGTATTAGTGTGTGCATATGTGGAACAAATGACTCTGCAAAGGACATTTTTATCATGTAAAGTAAAACTCTAGCTTTTTTCTTCATTGCATCATTTTTTAATCATATTGGAAGCCTGATTTCAGTAAATGTTTAGCTACTTCTCTTCAGAAATTCCAGCTTCCCACAGCCTGGAATTTGTTACCTCACCTGAATTCAGCTCCTCCAAATCTGTCTGTTTGAAGACATTCTTAAGTGCTAGGTGATTTCTAAAATCACTAGCTTTTAATAGACCTTCTTGAATATTCAATGTTATGTTCCTTGCTCTCTAAATCCCAAAGAACAGATGATGCAGAAAATTTTAGTATATTGCATGTAGGTATTTTCATCAGGCTCATTCTTTCTCTGTTCTCTATGTAATTTTTTTCTCTATTCCTGTTCATTTCTAAGGCTTATAAACATAGAGGTGAATTCTGACCCTTTGTATTCTAGCTTTAGTAAACCAGCACTGGCAGGTTGCTGAATCTCTCTTGTGACATCACAATGGTGAGATAATCATTCACATCATTATTTATGCATCATGAAATGAAAAGAGGTCCTAGTGTGTAGTGTAAGAAAATAGGTGGCAAGGAAAGCAAACATCTTGCAGGCTCCAAAGTGTCTCAGCTTTGACTTTGAAGAAGCACATGAGACTGTACCTAACCTTTAGTAATGGCCCTTCTGCAGCAGCACTTGTCTGACAGGTCTCCATATTTCATGCTACACAGTAAACAGTGAGTTTGTGACTACAACTTACAAACATGTTGTGAGCTGCTGTGGGATTCTGGAGCTCTGAAAAGACCAGCCTCAGATGGAAGTTCATACTGTGCTTTGGAAATTATAGGTGCTGACTAGTACAAAGTTTAGGAGGCTGGTTCTCAGGGGAGGTTTTCAATGTTTACGTGTCTGCACATCCACACGAAGGGCCCCTCTCAGTATGAAATCAATTATTACTGGTTACAAACCAGCGATTTGCAAGTGGAACTGGATGAATACTGAAGTAAATGTTTGTTTGTAGATTGTAATCAGATGGGGAAAGAAAAAGGAGTACAAAATTATTACCTGAATCTTTACAAAAAGTCAAATAACATCTACACTAAGAAAACTGTGCTGCTTGACCACATCAGATGACAGACTGCTATAGTCACCTGAACTTTTTCGTTTTACAGATTATTTCAGTGGAAATAATGGAAATGTGTTCATGTTCATAATACATTTCCTCTGTGCTTGATTTTTTAAACCTAATTCATAGTGGCAGGAAATATGCCTTATAAAAAATAAAATCATGTAATTAATTTCTCTTTTATTATAAAGCAAAATTGATTGAAGTAATGATATCTCTTTCATCAGATACCCTTAATTACTTAGTGTTCTGTATTTCAAAAGTGATACCCAGCCCCTTTAACAGGTTTCTGCTCATGATATGCCAGCAAATACAAAAACATGTAGATCTCAGCTGATCAGTGTATATAGGAAGTAAGTAAGCTCTCTAATACCCAGACAGAGAAGTTGTCCTGGTTTTAATAGGCTACGTACATGATGGAAGGATGCTGTCTGAAAACAATGACATTCTTAAGCCTTGGCAACAGCATATTGATGTCCTATACCAGTTACACATGCTTGCTATTGTAGATGACAGTCTCTTTTCATCCTGGCAGAAAGTGGCCTTGAATCAAGGGGATTTATGTGCAAAAGGAAAAATATGTTAGCTTTTAGTTTTTCCACCTACATATGTAGATATTTTAGTGGACTTGCATTGATCTTTGTGCAAATGTTTGCCTTCCACAAGCAGTTGAAGAACTAAGTTATCTTTACTCAAGAAACAGGTCTGATCATAATAAAGAAATATGGTATTACAGCAGAGCATTAATGGAGCTGTATCAAAATTAAAAAATTAATGCATGAGTGCCAAAAGATTTGGTTCCTAATTTTGACTTTTCAATTCAAGCAGACTAGATAAAGATAATTTTAGGCCTTTTCAAAAAAATTCAGTATTTACTTGAAATACTTTAATAGCTTGAACATACTATAATTTCTGTTTGACATCTCAGCAAACAATTTGATTTTTAGCAAAAATTATTTCCTGTTCTCAAGTAAAGTGGTTCAGGAGAGTATGTGAAAACAGAAATTAACCAAGGTTTAGGTGATTCTGGTGAATACACGTGTCCTTGCACATGAACATAAAAACATGAAGAAATACTATGAATGAACCCTATTATGAGTCTCTATTAATGGTGTACATGCTGCAATTACTGCTAGATTTTTTCACCCAAATTAGTAATATAATTTAATTCACTCAAATTAGTCCATTTTCATGCACAGATTATCAATGTCAAATGTCCTTTTCATTTCAGAGAGGTTTGGCCCAGACAAATCTGTCCAAATACAAAATCAGATTTTCCATACTAAGGCAACCTTTACAGAACTGGCAATTTTTCAGAGAACAACTTTTGTTCCAGTACTCACAGAGATTTAAAACATAAAACAAGAATCCTTCAAGTCTCTTGAATGTATATTTCAAGGCTTGGGCTGAAGGTTCCAAACCTCTTGTGTAACAGAGGATCTCAAGTGAGGAAAAAGCTGGAAACAAATATAATTAGCATTTGCCATTCAGATGGAAGTGTAGTTAAGTGAATGCAGCTTCTGGATGCTGAATTCCTGGGAGCAGCACAGAGAGCACAGGACTCTGAGGCCACAGAAGGAAATTAATTCAACTGCATTATTTGAGGATACTTGCAAATGAGAGAAAAGAAATCCATGTAGTAGACTACCATAGCCTGGAAAAACAAGACTTACTAAATATAATGCAAGGGTCCAGATAAATAACAGCTGTAAGAAATGAAGGATTACAATAAAATATGCAAGACATTATCCTGCTGCAGGTATTCTCCTGTTCCCACATGTCTGCTGCATACCATAGCTACAAAATATGTCTCTCTATTTCCATGAACCCACTCATAAAGGATTTTGCTTGGCTGATTTTTCAAGTTAATGATAGTCAAGGCACTTGGGAAAAAGATTTATGTCAGTATGCACAGGTTCATCAAATTGTCAAAGAGTTCTGCTGTGCAATTAATCATCTTTTCTCCATTACAATTTGTAAGTGCCAAGCATATACACAAAACCATTTTTATAATACAGTTATCATGGGTACATAAGTAGTATATGAATCATGTATAAAAAAAGCCACAGAGTGCTAGCTACCACATGGATTTGTAAATCCTCTGCATAAGACAGCCCCTCAAAAATTGTGGAGGCTGTTGCATTTTACAGTCATCATTTTATGACACTACTTTAAGTAGATCTGCATCTCTTATATCTGTGCTTCCCAGGCAGCTTCATCTAGAATTATGTACATCAGGTTTTTGGGGTATTTTAGAGGGAAGCATTCCTAGTTAAAAAAAAAAGAAAAAAAAAAAACACAAACAAAAATCAAATAAAAAAAGGGAATCACCTGGAGTCCTTTTCTTTCTTTCTTTCTTTCTTTTTTAATAAAAATGAAACTGAAGAAAGAATCTACATAGATTAAAAAATTGATGGTGCCTATTAGGCCATTAACAGCAGCTCCACTCAATTTTCTCCAGGTCACCTAGCCAGCATGCTGCCTTCAGAGCCAAGCAAGGAGGTTGCCTTCTCTTCTCTGGGCTAGGGCAACTGCATTGCCAGGACCAGCCCTGAAAGATTCCTTGATACAGAAGGAGCTGAGCGCGACCTTCCCTCAGTGTTTTCTGTGAGGTACTTGGGCAACTCAGACTTGTTCTTTGAGAACCAAAAGAGGTTTTTCTCCTCTTTTAGGAAGATGGTTGATATTCTTATGGTTCAAGCCCCAAAAGTAGACTTCTAAAGTGATGTAGATTCTTGGGCCAACTTAAGCTGCCTTCCTGCCACTGTTTCTCACTCTTTTAAATATGCTCAGAGTCAAGCTCCTTATTGCTCTACATCAGTGTAGGCTCAGAATGCAGTTTCCTATGAAGTATAATAATAAGTAAAACTGCAGATTAGATATCTCAGCATTCACAGAGGAATTCTGGGGGAAGCAGACTCATCTCCAAAGGTGTTGGTGCTGTGAATGCTCACATCTCACTCTCTCCCATCAGTTTCCCTCTTCAAATGTTTCTGTGCTATGCTCATTTTAGAAGTCACACCCTCAATAACCTGTTGTGATTCTTACATACAGTTTCTTTTTTGGAACTCAAGAAAAAATATCCAGATTATTAGCGTTTATTATGCCAATAACTTTTGGAAGTCAGTTTTATAATGTGTATACTACAACATTCCACTCAGATCAAAGAAAACAAACTGCTCTAATTGGGTTTTGAGATCAAATACTCCAAGCTTTACATTCACTGAGCTACATTTGGCTTAAATTATCTATATTGTACAATCCTGGACTGCATATTTTGTGCTGTACAGTAAATAGAGAACATGTGGTTTGGAATGTGTCTACCGTATGCGTTAGTGCTCACAGTAACCAACAGGATCACCAAAATGCACTGTCAAGAGCCTAATAAAAATTGATTGTGATTTCCAGACTCAGACCTCATGTGGGCAGACAACAATTCATTGGGGTCTGTGGGTGCTAAAAGCAATGTTGAACCTTTTATGTGAGGCTTCAAACACAAGTAGGCAAAGAATTGACATAGCACAGGGTAAATCCTTGCCTCTCTCATTAATGTATTAAATTGCTCTGAATTACATGAGCAGAAAAGGTATCAGAACATGTGCATGCATGGATTTTCAAACTGCAGAATTCCACACATCTTTGCTTTAGCCTTTTATTTTGCACAAGAAATAGTGTTCACACCTAGATATAGATGGGATTTTATATTAATGCCAATATAATAAATTCACAAACCCCATTTCTAAAGACTATGAAAATTTTTGTTGATTTTAGTGGATTAATAGAGAGACCAAAAATTATTTTCTTGTATTACACCAAATTTTTTAAAGCATATTTCAGGAAGATACAAAGAGACCATATTGGAGGAACTTGAGTACCAAAAGATGTATAAACTACCTAAATAGATTAGTATTCCTTTTTCTTTTTCTTTTTTTTTTTTTTTTTTTTAGCTATATCTGTTCCTCTGGAAACATATCAATTTGGCCACAAATTTGCAAAGTCATTTTTAAATCCTCCAAATGAGTGATATTTCAAATATTACAGGAAATTGTTGATTACTAAAGTAAGGCAGAATGTAAAGCCTGGCATAGAGGGAATATAAGAGTGCATTTAACCAGTTTTCTCACTTTCCAGCACTTTTGGCACCAATAAACCTGAAGGCACTCTTGCTAGAGAGCTGTCACTAACTTGTCTCACAGTAACAACCTTCACAGCAGTCTACAGCGAAATCTTTTGTCAAAGCTTCTACTGACATGTGTTCCTTGATGCTGCACTGTTTAGAAAGAAGTGTAACAGCAACAAGACTTGGGATGTTTTTGAAGAGGGATTGCAGAGGGGATACACAGCTGTAACTGGACATCTGCTAGTGCAGCAGGGTAACACTAATGTGAGAGATGAATCCCTCATTTTTTCATGGTGCATTACGCAGGAATTAACTGTACAAATAGCAATGCAGAAGGACAAAATAATATCCTAGGTCATGCTATCAATTCTGTGACATTAAAATTAAAAAAATAAAACACAAAAGCAAACAAAATCTCACAAAAACAAAGGCCAGAAAACTGGTGAAATCTTTCCTGGAAAGAGCTTATTTTTCATGTATTCTTATTTCTGAGCTAGCAAAAACCTGGCAAATAGCAATTTTCCAGTACTTTCTGCAATTTGAGTTGGAGGAGGACATTATGTAGGAGGTTGGTATGCTTAAAAGAACTGTAGATACACTCACCAGCAAGCAGGCTTGATTTTTCAGAATGATCATTCCCAGTATCTGCTTGTTTCAGTAGTGATGGAGGTGAGATATCTGAGTATCCTATAAACAGCTGAACACTTTGTGCCCTTTGACCTGAACTGGGACAGCACTTCAGCATTCCAGCAGAGCCTAAGGGATTCATCTGGAGAGAATAGAATTGACCAAAGCAAATACTCAACCACTTTCAATAGTTGGGGATGTGCTGCTTGGCTGCAATGTTAGTTTCACTTAATTCTACCAGCTGATGGGCTGTCCCCTCAGCTGTCAGGACTCAGGTAAATCACCCTTTCAACCGATGTGGATACACAAGAGTCAGTAAAGGACTTCAGGATAGAAAGAAGGAAATGGCAGTTGTTTTCTGTAACTGTGTTTATGGTGCCAAGTGGAGAGATCCACTATCCTAAAATCAAATGGCATGGGCTGACTCGTGCCCTCGCTGTGTGAGGCTCTGTCTCTGCATCTCAGACTGACTTTCTCCACACAGCACAAGAACCGGCCCGGCACCCCTTCTGGCTCTTGACTGGTGTCTTTGGGACCCTAAGACATAAAAGTTATTCTAAATGTGTCTATTCATTCCAAGGTTTCTAAAATGGTGTGAGGACTCTGCTGCAGCCTGTCAGGGTGGCTGGAGCTGATAGTTGTTAGCTGACTCAGGGTCTCATAGGAGAGCATGTAGTTGCTAGAGACTGCTGGGATGGTGTTGAAGGACAGACTGATCCATAAATCTTTTTTTGAGCAGCCTTACAACCACACTGTGACTATTGCCTTGAGACAGTTTTCTGGAATGGTCCAAACCAGGGCCAGAGGGTGAGTTGACAATCAAGCTATCTGAATGCTCTCAAGGCCTATGCTTCACACACTGCTTCACCTGCTTTTATTCCGTAAATTTGCTTCATTCAGTAAAGAGCTGAACTACACCCCAAGTATCATTTAATTACTATAATACTAAATGAGGAGGGCAGAAGGGCTCTTCAGTGGCAGGCAGGTGGAAGCATTTGTAACTCAAGAATGCAAGCAGACAGATATGGCTAAATGATGTAGCCTTTTTTTCTGCCATTTGCTCACAAGGGATTTATTCTGTCTCCGGAAATGCTTACATTAATGCATTCTTCTGCAATTCATCATTGTATGTATTTTCCATACTTTCTCTCCTGTTTTATTTTGCTACCAAAGGTTACTTACATGGAAACAGAAATATTTTGAGAGTTTCTATTTAAATTTTTCTTTCTTCCTACGTCAGTATTTTTTTTCTTAAACTCAGACTCTGGTTATCCAAGATGGATTGCTTCTGAGCAAGAGCATTCCAACAACTGTCCAACAAAGAACAGGATATCTCAGCTGTGACATGGACATTTACAGAGGAGAAGCTGGATGCTTGGCAACAGCAGCATCAATCCCCCTACCTGCTTGGCATTTCCTGCATGTATCTGAAGCCTTAGAGTTCAAGGAACACTTGAAATTCAGGGGAATTTGTCCAACTAATTTCAGCAGATATGGACTTACCAGGCAGTCCAGACACATCTGGGATTCTTTAGTTTCTTCTCCCTTCTGCTGCAGCTGGAGAGAGGCCAAAGCAATATGCAGTCAGGTGGGAGATGTGGGGGGAAGGAGATGAGAGAATCCACGAGTATCTGCATGTACCTGGTTCTGTTCTCCAGAGAGTTAATTTTGTTTCACAATATTAGGCTCTTCCAGCCTTGTTTCCTGCTCAGGTAGAACTGCACCTGTCCCTTGTTTCTCTTGTCCTTTAGCAAAAGACAGGAGAAATGGTAATGGTCTTTTCCTGATACCTGCCCCTTGTCTTTTATTGTGTTACAACCCCACATTAATATACACTACTTTTATAGTGTATATTAATATATTATATTAATATAATCTTATATTAATATAATATTATATTAATATAATCTACTTTTCTTTGCTCTTCTCTACAGCAAAGATTGAAAAGCACAAAGTGTGCTAGGTCAAATGCAGTTGGGAGCAAACAGCAGTGCAGATATGGATGGCATCCAGAAAAGCTGCAGGAGTCACACTCAGACCACCTACCTACCGTATGCGTCAAAGCTGCTGCAGCATATAAATTCAAGAAAACAGTGTGCAGCTCCTACTGCCTGCTACCCAGAGCTGCCTACTGTAGGTCACTCTAGGCTAGGCTTCATGCAGCAAGGTTTCATACAGCCCTCTGAATTTGTACTGATGTTGAATTTCTTAACTTCTACAAACGACAAAATACACTAAGCCTCCCTTTCTTTTCTCCAGTTTATCTTTTCATTTTATTGCTTTATTTCTTCTAAAAGTAAAGAAATGAAAACACCCCTTAGCTTGACTTGTTGCAAAGAAAACAATATATTATCAGTATTTTTATTTTTCTATTAGCTAAAGTTTAAGTGACTCTATAAATGTTTTCAATAATAATTTTTTAAATTAAACTACTTTTTTTTTCCCTTTTTTTTACTTGTAGAGGCTCGCTGGAGTTAATTCTTTAGCTATTCTTGTCTACCCCACCATGGTGTATTCTGACTTCAGAAGCCCCAAACCTACTGAAGTATTGTTAATCCTTTCTAAACCCAAATCTACCCAGCAGCAACATGAGCTGTTCAAGAAATGCTATGGGATCAACCTCACCCACAATACTTTGCTTCACATACCACTTCAGCATAAATAAAGGAACAGTGTGTTTGAATACCAGCTAGTGAACATTCTAGGGTCAAATAAACAGAAATTGCCAAAAGAAATTGTATAAATGGTATGTATTTTCATATTTGAATGTTAATGGTTTCATTTATGGTAGAAGAATTTATTATGCAGATTTGATTTGTCGTTAGCTCAGATCAATAATATTGATTTAGTTATTGAGCATGATATGTGCCACAGCAGTTACTGTTTTCCTGAAATAATTTGTTTTGATATATATACATTGATTACATTTTTACTGTTTTAATGATACCAGTCATTATGGTACTGGCATAACACATGCAAGCACAATATACTGGTCTATATTTCCTGAGCCAGTGATGTGTCATGGGTCAGGGTTATCAGATGCTGTGCTTCTTACTGTTCTCTACCCTGAAAGTCAGCAGTCAGCATCCACTGTTACACCAACTTTTCATTATTTTTGGAAATCAAATGGAAATCACACAGTCATTCCCACCTGATACAGCCAGTTATTACAACCTGATGGAGCAGAGAAAACAACTTGCAAGTATCAAACACAACAGTGTTCCCACCCTCTTGCGGGATACTTCAGGTAAATGACACCTCAAAATCCCAGGTCTCCTCTGGTCTTCTTCTAAAAATATCCCCCTCCCCAGCCTGGCTATTGTCAGGAATCTGCCCCCTGAACCTGCACATGTTGGTTATTCTTGTCCCTTTGCCTTTTCAGAGGCTGGGAGAGAAACAAGATTTTTACGAACACTTGCACAGTGTTCTGGAGAGAAATAACAAACAAATTGTGAACTTTGGTATCTTTTCATTGTCCTCTCCTTATCATATCTATGAAATGAGAGTACACAGCAGCTATGCCCACATTTGTGGGACAACTGAGAGAGGTATTATCTAAACAGATTGTCAGTTACTCTGTCTTTGAAAACTAGGATTGTTTGTACATGACCTAGAACTATTAGTTTTAGCATGAAGGGCAACCAGCTTGACCAGATATTCCTTGTCTTCTGATATCCTCACATCACCAGCTTTTGCAGCCACTTTCCTCACAAGGTAGGGAATCATCAGATACTTTTTCTTTTGAGACAAGTCTCTGAACTGATGACCTTTGTGATACTCTGCATATGACTTCCTGGTAATTAGCTAGGTCTTTTCCTTATTTAGATCAAGAGTGCAAGGTTTGCTTAGGATTTGCTGGTATTTTCTTGGCAAAATTTCAGGTTTTTTTCAAAATGGAATCACTTCCTCTTAATGGTATTATGCACCTGCCCTCAAATTTATTGCAAGCACGTATTTGCCCTTGTTTTCTGACTCTCTGTGTGTTTTATCAGCTGCACCTTAACTGTTCTTAAGCACTTTCACTTTAAGGAACAATCTTCACTGCAAACCTTCACTTCTTCTACCTGTTCTGAACATCATGTGCATTTCTTGCAGAGAATGCTTTGCTTTGATCTTTTTGCCGGTTCTAATGCTTTTAATTTGATCTGTAATTATTCTTTATAATAACTGTTTCAGTTCATGTGTCTTAGCTTTAATATAAGGGTGATTAAGCACTCAGTGATCCTTCTTGGCAGCCACCTTCTAGTAAAGAAACATACCATTCCCTGACAACATTTTTACAGGAGTCCAAGTGCTCTTAAACCCTACAATGGTTTTAGGGATATATATCCTTCTTTGTGTTCCCAGGGTCTGAAGTACAGCTCACCACTGTGCTGATCCCACCACAAATACCCATGTGAAACATTTCTGGGCTTTATAATAATGCTTGCTTTGCAGTGCAGCCACTTGTTCTTGATCTGCTTTCCTTAATTTGTTTTTGAACACTAAGGGAGTGGTTGTGTAACACATGAGTGCTCATTTAGAGAGAACTATATGTCCTGTTTTTCCCAACTTTTGATGGACCAAGATTGCTGAAGGTCATGGCCCTCTCATATGGCATGAAAAACTCTGCTGCCTTCTGTAACACTATTAAATGCTACAGATGAAATATCATAATGAATTGAATTAATTATAGTTTGCTGACTTTGTCAGAGCATGCTTCCATGTAGCTAATACTTTCCTTTTGACATAGAATAAATATTTGCAAGTTACAAACAGGAATTGAATTTACACGGCTTTTAGAAGGCACAGAGGTATAATTTAGAGACAAAAATGATTCTTATTTTTCTTGTCTTTTTTTCTGGAAAGGGTTTCATCTTTCAAAAACAGAAACACACTTTAAGGGTGTTTTTTATATTTTCTCAAATTCAAGATTTGAGAAAATATAAAAATGATTTTGCTTTAAAACATAAATCAGAAACACATTTCAATCAAATATATATTTAAGTTAATCATAAATATCTTTACACAGAGCTATGCTGAATGTATGGACAAAGGTATTGATATGCATACATATTTTTTAAGAAATAATTTTGTGTTTATAATCATTCCAAGGCAGATCTCATTGAATTCACGTTGACTTGTTACTCTATACAGAAAAATAATTTTTCCAAAAGCTGCAATTTTTTTTGTAAACATTTTCAAACACCATCAAAGGAAAAAAAGCTACATATTCTAACTTTGATAGAGTCTTTTTTTTTCCCCCTCAGCTGCAGCTACTATTTCCCTCTGTTGATAAACCCTTTTTCAAACATGTCCAATGGAAATTAAAACAGACACTTATTTCAGTATAGGTTTATGAGTGTGATAGGTAAGACAAATAGATGTTAACAAGAAATAATATTGGATTAATGGTACCTGTTCTCACAGATGAGTTCCATTTTTGCCTCTCAGCAATCAAGGAAAATTAATCACCTCTTTTACATTTTAGACATTTCTATTTGTTCTTTTCAAAGAAAGACAAGTCAGCATTTATTGTTACTGAATTTTTTCACTGGTGCTGAATATTTTCCTCTGTGAAGACTGTACAGTGGGAGAGTTGTAAGTACAGCAATAAGCAGTTGCACGTGCTGCTTTGCCAAAACTCTTTATTACATTTATTATTGGACTCAAGGACAACTTTTGTGAGGCTTCTCTCTATCATCGTTTTCCACAGCCAGATGATGTTCTCCATGTAAGGTAGCGAATCATTTCCCATGCCCTGCTGCACTCAGGAGATGGTCAGGGGTGTTGGGGTTGGTTTCCTGGGTTAGTCAGGAGGGGTCAAAATCTAGGAAGTGACCTATGCTGCAGGAAGGGATATAACTTC